>CM036617.1:67624275-70025372 GCA_020746105.1 Trogon surrucura
GAAGGAGTCAGTGAAGGGCCACCGGGATGGTGGAAGGGACTGGAGCATCACTGATATGAGGACAGAGAGAGCTGGGACTGTCCAGCCTGGAGAAGGGATGACTCGGGGAAGATCTTAAGTGCATGAATCACAGAATCATGGAACAGTTCAGGTTGGAAAAGACCCTTGGGATCATCGAGTCCAACCATTAACCCTACACTACAACTTCACCCCTAAACCGTATCACCCAACACCACATCTAAGCAACACGTAGACATAACTAGGGATGGCGACTCAACCACCTCCCTAGGCAGTCTGTTCCAGTGTCTGACCACTCTTTCTGTGAAGAATTTCTTCCTAATGTCCAGTCTAAAGTTGCCCTGTTGCAACTTGAACCCATTCCCCCTCGTTCTGTCCCTAATGGCCTGTGAGAAGAGACGAGCACCAACCTCTCTACAATGTCCTTTCAAGTAATTGTAGAGCATGATCAGGTCCCCCCTCAGCCTCCTCTTCCTTCAACTGAACAGTCCCAGCTCCCTCAATCGCTCCTCATAAGGTCTGTTCTCCAGACCCTTCACCAGCTTTGTTGCTCTTTTCTGCACTCGCTCCAACACCTCGATATCTCTCCTATACTGGGGTGCCCAAAACTGAACACCATACTCAAGGTGCGGCCTCAGTACTCAAGGGAGTACGAAGGGAGAGCGCAAAGAGGATGGAGCCAGGCATTTCTCTATGGTGACCAGAGGCAGTGGGCACAGTCTGAAACAGGAGGGTGTGTCTGAACATCAGGAAACACTGTTTTATTGTGACTGAGCTGCCCAGGTAGACTGTTGAGTCTCCATCCCTACAGAAAACCAAAACCTGTGGCCATAGTCCTGGGCAACCAGCTCTTGGTGGCCCTACTTGAACAGGATGTTGTGCCAGATGACCTATGGAGGTGCTCTTCAACCTCAATTGTTCTGTGATTCTGTTATAAAAAAATAACTTACTAAATTTAAGTGTTGTCCCTACAATGGGGCTGTCATCAGTTCTTGGCATTATTATCAATTCAATGAAGTAAATTTTGCTTCTGCATTTGTGAAAGATGATGTAACATATTTCTAATGCGGGCTGTGACTGTGAACCTTGATTTGTGGTAGTAGTAAATAGTGTCATAGTGATACACATGCTTTGATCCTTTTTTCATCTGATGGGTGTTGATCCCAAAGCATCACACTGAATGAATAAAAGCGTTTTCCTTGATAGCACTTGGTATCTTGCGTAAATGTATTATGAAACTGAATAAAGGAGTTGAGATGAAAGAAATCCATATAAACCCTGACCATTTTGAAAGAGGTTGAATATGGGCGTATTTTGTCTGCAGATGATAAATCACTGGGAAAATTTGGAAACTTGCCTTTACAAATTGCTGAATACCAGAAATGTCAGTCTAGGAGAAAAGTTAACATATTTAATACCTTCTCTTATGATTGAGAGCAAATATTTGATTTTTGTTTTGTTTGATGCATTTGGTAAATTTTGGATGTATAATAAATAATTCTATTACTTGCAGTCTTTAATTCCTAACCTTACATAATGCTCTCAGTTTATCAAATACATATATGCAATCTGTATACAGTATCTAAAATTGATCTTGTGCCAATCTAGCTGTTCTGGTGTATAGTTCAGGCTTTGGGTTTATTTATGATGTTGTTATCCTAAAATGCTGAGGCTCATTGTAAAAGGTAAAATTAATGAAAAAAATCAGTATTAAGACAAAAGAAATGTTTCCAGGGCAATAACAGTGCCTGTGTGTATAACTCTGTGTGACCATTAGTCCAGAGACCTCATTTAAACTAACACAATTGTAATGGGGAGTTCTGACACTACCCTGTGGACCATTCTGATAGTAACTGATGTAAATCCAGGCACGTACATTAGGTCACGATCACTGGGAAATGGACTTTGTGTGTTTTTTGTTTCCGTAAATGTATGTCTGTCAGCAAGAAAGACATTAAAAAACCAAAAAGAGTGAAAGTAGGTTAAACACCTTATTTATATGTATTACAAAACAAAAGATGGCGTTGCTGATACTTTTCTATGATAAAATATTTCACGACCCACATTTCTGTGGAAGATGACTCCCAAAAAAATTGTCTTCCTTTTCTGAAAGAGCCTGCATAAGGATCTTTGAAGGACGATTTAACCCAGTAGTAATCTCAGTTTTGTTTAGAGACCTTGGAAAATCTCTGTTCATATTCCTATTGTTTTTAATTTGTGCTCATTTGCAGATTGAGTATGTCTTCACAGATAAAACAGGAACATTAACTGAGAACAACATGGAATTTGTAGAATGTTGCATTGAAGGGCACGTTTATATACCCCATGTTATCTGCAATGGTCAAATTCTTCATGATTGTACAGGCATTGATATGATTGATTCTTCTCCGGGAGGAAGTGGAAAGGTATGATTACCCATTCTTGTTCTTTACAATGAAACATGAAAATTTGCCTTCCAGAGGGACTTTCACAGGCTTGAGTGGTGGGCCTGTGCAAGCCTTAAGACATTCAACAAGGCCGAGTGCAAGGTCCTGCACCTGGATCGGGGCAGTCCCAAGCACAAACACAGGCTGGGTGAGCAGTGGATTGAGAGCAGCCCTGAGGAGAAGGACTTAGAAAAACTGAACATGAGCCTGAAGCCCTCCGAGTTGGGGCTGTTCAGCCTGGAGAAGAAAAGGCTCTGAGGAGACCTTATAGTGATCTTCCAGCACTTAAAGGGAGCCTACAGGCCAGAAGAGGAGGGACTGTTTGCAAGGGCGTGTACCAACAGAATGAGGGGCAATGGCTTTAAACTAGAGCAGGGTAGATTTATACTAGGTATCAGGAAGTTCTTTACTGTGAGGGTGATGAAACACTGGAACAGGTTGCCCAGAGAGGTGGTGGAGGCCCCATCCCTGGAAACATTCAAGGTCAGGCTGGATGGGGCTCTGAGCAACCTGATCGAGTTAAAGGTGTCCCTGCTCACTGCAGGGGGGGTGGACTAGATGACCTCTAAAGGTCCCTTCCAGTCCAGTGCATTCTATGATTTTATGACTCTCTATCAGGGAGTGTAGTGATAGGAAAAGGGGTAACAGCTTCAAGCTGAAAGAGGGTAGAGCTGGACTGGATAAAGGGAGAAAATTCTTTACAATGAGGATAGTGAGACCCTGAGCCCAGAGACATTGTAGATGCTCCCTTCCTATGGCTGGAATGTGTGCTAGTTTTTTATCCTACAGTGACAGAGTTTGTACTGAACACCACAGGAGAGAAGATTCAAACACAAAGAAATCTCCTTCTGGCATCAGAAGCTATCATTACCAAACCATCTGAAACTTCATAGAAGTTGTTGGCTCCAGCTGCCAAAATGTCCACATTCCTTTTATTTTATATAGGTCTGAGAGGTGTTCAAGCAGTGTAAGAAGTTGAAATCTGTAAACCCTTTTAACACTTGTGCTCCAGGTGCTGCAGCCCTTTGTCTGGACTCAGGACTCCTAAAACTGTCCCTTCACAATTGTCCCTTGACAGGTTGTTGAAGTTTAAGCAACAGTAAAGAAAAACCCCTTTAGACTCATCTAAGCCCTCAGAGGAGGTAGAATATGCACGCTGGCTTTTGGGGGCATCAGCAGCTCGGCTTGTGGCAGCACCAGTAGCTCCAGCAGCTGTTAAAGAGTTTTGTGGCAACCACTTGGAAAGACTTGGCTCTGCCTAAAGGGGAGGTGATCTGTGACACTGCCTTTGTCTGGTAATAAAGAGTAGCAGTGTAGTAATCAGTGGCATTTCTAACCTTCCAAAAGAAAAGTTCTCAAAGGAATATTTAAAAGCAATCACACATAATAACAACCGTTCCTTTTATTTTTTTTCAGGAGAGAGAGGAACTGTTTTTCCGAGCTCTTTGTCTTTGCCACACCGTTCAGGTAAAAGATGATGACAGTGTAGATGGATTGAAGAAGAACCATCTCTCAAGGAGGTCTTGTATATATATTTCATCATCACCTGATGAAGTTGCTTTAGTTGAGGGAATACAGAGGTATGTGTGTAATTTTAATCTAGAGATCTAGTCACTGAAGTCCAAAGCTTTTTTCAGCACAAAAATCATAATAATGAACACCAAATCATCTTGAGCTGATGGTTTTCTGAATATGTAGTCACAATTATTCATATTCGTAAATCAAAAACAGTTTGGGAGGGGTGTTGCTTTTTGGTTTTTTTTTTTTCCCTAAAGATAACCTTGATCTTAAGTCCTTATGACATGCTTAAAGTGGGTAATTATATGTATGTTGGTGTGTGTTTCATTTTACAGACTTGGTTACACCTATCTAAGGCTGAAGGACAATTTTATGGAGATCTTAAATCGGGAAAATAACATAGAGAAGTGAGTGGTTAAAAAATACAATAAAATGGACTGACGAAGATTTTTTTACTGATTTGTTTAATAAATAATTCTTTCCCTATACCCTAGTTTTTAATTCAGAAAAGTCAGAAATTGTGCATTTTACTAGGATAATAGTATACTAATATTTATAGCTTTAATAGACCCTAGAGTTCTATATTTTCACTTAATCTGTTAGTTTGACAGTATGTGCAATATGAAGTATCAGTATAACGGAAGTGTGATGTAGGGTTCATGACCTAATCTAATAGTTCCTAATAATGGATACTTTTCATTTTTTATATGATAATTAATATTTTTGTAATAGAAAATGGTCTGCACTCCATTTTTTCTTCACAAATAATCTATGTAATTTACAGGAGGGTAATATCAGTAGACCAAATTTTTGTAGCTGATTCAAAGAATATTTAAAGCAGTTACTATTGGAATTTTTTTGTAATTTTGACATGTAGACTAAATCTTGTAGACCATAATATCAATAAATTTTTCAGTAACATTTAAGTTGCACAGCTGTTCAACAGCATGTGCGTAGTTTCCAGAGTGTTACCTTACACTTCTGCGGATGTCTGCTGGTTAAGGCTACTGTATCGGTGTCTTCCTGCATGTGTAATCTACTCACTATGCAGGGGGACTCTGGGACACAAATAAAGGAACCCTGCTGTTATTTTTCCCCCTTTTAGGGATCTGGGATGGATTTTTCCTGAAGGTTACTTCAGACTTTTGCCTAGGCTGTGCCTAGGTATATTATAGGTAGGAATTTACTTTATAAGCAGTGTAGTGCTCTACTGCAAGATTTCTAGTCTTCTGCTTAAATAAATTACATTGACTATACATCCAAAGGTAGTTACAAACATTATGCAGACAAATACTGAGCTGAGGGCCTCCACTGCTTATTATTTGTAACCTGCTGTTTAGTTCTATACCAGTTCAATATTCCATGGTATTCAACATCATTTTCCGTGTTAGAAATCATGTTTTAATTGCTATTCTCCAAGTTGTAGTAACCAGTTTAAGGGTCTGGAAAAGCAGAGTTACTTAAGAAGTATTCTGGTTTCGTTTCAGGTTTGAATTACTAGAGGTTTTGAGTTTTGATTCTGTGCGACGGCGAATGAGTGTGATTGTTAAATCTTCAACAGGTAGGACTGTCACATTCTGTTTCTTCTTAGATGTTTTTGTTTCACTTGAATTTGTTTCAGTTTTTGACAAAGAGTTAAGCATTAATCACAGTCTGTGTTCCTTTCCTTATAAAAAAGGGACCTGTGTACTGGCATGAGTGCAGATGTTATAAAAAAAGTTGGAAGAAATCTTTCTGAAGACTTAGTAATTTTGATTATTTTTTTTAAGGATAGATATATTTGACCATTTTGAATTCCATATGCTATCTCTTTTAGGTGATATATTTATGTTTTGCAAAGGAGCAGATTCTTCCATATTTCCTAGAGTTAAAGAAGGCAAAATTGACCAAATACGATCCAGAGTTGAACGCAATGCAGTGGTAAGATTCCATTTTATTGATCTGTTCGTGTGATACCAGTGTAAAAAAAAAAAAGTGTTCTGATCTCCTGCTTGATCTGGTACCAGTGCAGTGATCATCCTTGTGCATGACATTTTTACTTGCTAAAAATGAGCTATGAATTTCTTAATCACCTTTAAAGAAATTCAGAACTTAATTTTACCTAAAAGGTGGTATTTGGAGTTGTAAAATACTGATCTTTTTCTCTGTCTGAAAATACGTAGAACCTATTGCAATGAAATATGACTGCCAGTCTTAAAAATAGGATAAAATTTGCTGACAGAGTACTTAAAAGTGAAAACAAATATTATTACAGATACGTGAAAAAAATGCCTACAGTACTGTTTTTGTTTTGAAGGGAAACTTCAAAACTCTTTTCCAAGGTGCTTTGCTAACCTTTACTGCGTAAACAGCTGTCTGATAATTACAAGTGAAGGAGGCTAATGTTTACATGTCATATCTATCTAATGTCTGTCAAGAGAGAAATCCAGACCAACAGCTATTTCTTTATCCTGGATAAGTGGAAATAGAACTGGCTCCTACGTACAGAAAGAAGATGCAGGCATCTGCCTGGCACCTGCCCTTATCACTTGCAAAGAGTCAGGGAGCTTTTTTAATACTTCTTCTTGAATTGGTAATGAGTAACTACACAAAGACTCACTGAATTAAAGTTTATGAAGAAAACCTGCCAGTTAAATGGTGTTTTGAGAGGCAATGTGTTTGCGGTGGCAAAACTTCCTTTCCCTGTTACAGTAGCTTTTTCCTGCCTCACACAGCCTGTGTACTCTTTTTCTTACTCATCACATGGTCCAAAAGTCTGATCCAGTCTGAAACACCCAGAGCTAAGTTCTAGTTTTCACTTGACTGAAATGACACAGTTGGATTTTCACTTTCAATACTGGTACTTTGTCCCTGTCCCTGCTGCAACACAACATCAAAACCAGACTCTGCAGAGCTACTGTTTTATATTATTGTTATTTATTCTGACTCATCCTCCCTAATTAGACAAATAGGGAGGCAAACCTTTCCCTTGGCTCTCCTTTCTTCAGTAATCTCATACATCCAGTTTGGTCGCAGAGCTGTTTCTCTACTGGAGGACTGAGGTTTGTCCCTCAGGTTGTAATTACTTCCAGGGCAGCACAGAATCAAGTTAACCCACGTTCTAGTCTGTACTATAGTTTTTGAGTCTATACTATACTCACTTCGCTGTAAAAGTAAGTAGCAAGACTCTTCACATCAATAGAAAAATCATTCCGATTTTCAAATATTCCAGCATGAACACCGACAAGAAGTCTAAGAAGAGTTTTCTAAGACGCGTTTTGTTTTTTTTATTACAATCTTTAGGAAGGCCTGCGAACGTTGTGCGTTGCATATAAAAAGCTCACAGCAGAAGAATATAGCAAAGCGCAGAAGCTGCTTCAGAATGCAAAGTTGGCCCTCCAGGACAGGGAAAAGAAGTTGGCAGAAGTGTATGAGAAGATAGAAAGAGATTTTATTTTACTTGGTGCTACAGCTGTTGAAGATCGGTTCGTATGTTTCTTAGTTTCTTATGTTTAAAGATGCTACCAAAGTAGTTGAAAACTCTCTTGTAACTCTTTTTCTGGATTAGAGATTAATTTGAAAAACTCTGTATTTGAATCAGTTCCGTACCCTTAGCTTACTAAAGTTACACATGGTAACTTTATAATGTAGTAGCCTAGTAACAATAGTTAAGTGTACAAAAATCAGTATATTCAAGCATTTCCATGCCTTATTCACATGTTGTAGGGAAAAGTTTTTAGGAGAGGACTGGAAAATGGGTATTGAGAAAATGAAGGAAGATTCTTTAGGTCTTAAAAAATTTCACAAACTCTTGTTAAAACTGGGAGGTAACTTTAATAACTCAGCAGTACTTCACTGTGTACGATGTCATTAGTTGGAAGCGCTGAAAATGTTTTAATTGAAATGCTTGCCTGGGAAATGAAGCATCTTGGGTTTTAGGCTACATAAACGAAAGATGAAATTTTCAGAACTTCAGAAGTGTCAAAATTAATTAATTATTTATAATGCACTGCTCCCTTGAAGATTTTTTAGATTCACGTCTTGGGGAGAATTCTTAGATCTGATAACTTTTCTTGAAATTTTCTTTTGTGGTTATGGAAACCTTTCAGTAAGGACCTCTGAATTTCCCATTTCCAAGCAATCTATCAACACATGTTGTCAATTTTCTTCCACAGACTACAAGAAAAAGCTGCTGACACTATTGAAGCACTCCAGAAAGCTGGAATTAAAGTTTGGGTTCTCACAGGAGACAAAATGGAAACTGCTGCGGCTACTTGCTATGCTTGCAAACTCTTCCGGAGGAATACACAAATACTTGAGCTAACCACAAAGAAAATTGAGGAACAGAGTTTACACGATGTGCTTTTTGACCTAAGCAAAACTGTCCTAAGACACAATGGCAGCTTAACCAGAGACACTTTCTCAGGGTAAGCAAAAAGTTGAATTTTCAAGCCAGGAATGGGCTTCTGTGTGTTGCAGAAACAAGTGATTGATCAATTACCCTGAGAGCAGCAACATACTGTGTTTCAGTTTCTGTTGTTGAAGTGTAAATTATTGCATGGCAGTTAAGTGTAAGTTTGTTCCACGTAAGTTTAAATCTTCACAGTCATTAGTCTTTCTGCATCTCATTTCTGGTACTGCTTTAACTGTTAAAAGAAAAATCACAGCTGACAACGTAATTACGTGTTTTTCCATTGCAAAACTATTTGTTTGTGGAAAAATGATTGTAAAGCAGAGTACTGTTTCTAACTTTTCTAAAGGAAGCAGATATGATGTATTCCTGTAATCAGAGTTAGAATGTGATGTGACTTTCTTGATAAGACCAAGACCGCAGAGGACAACAGTGCATGGCCCTCTCTCTAGGAAAGATTATGCTACATTTACAGACAGGTGACAGGCAATAGCATAGTACCAAATCTTTTAGCGTGCATAAAAATACTTGGTGTGTCCTAAATTATAAGGAAATCATTGACTTCTCTTTGGTTTTGATATCCATAGAAGAATAGCTGTCATGTGTACAGAAGTGAAGCATAGCATGGCGTAAGATAGAAAATGGCATTAAAAAGCAAAAACCAGGCATAATGTAAATTATGCATTGTATAGGTAGTAAATTAGGCTACTTATTTGAAGCTTTGTAGCTGGTACACATTACTTGCTTTTTTTTTCCACTGTGAACACCTAAGAATTGGTTTCTGAAACATCTTTATCATCTTAAGATGATGCATATTTGCATTGGTTTTGGTTTTAATATGGAATCAGCTAGCAAGTACATTTTTTACATATTTGTAGTAAAGGAACAACAAGCTAACGCGCATTTATGATATTATTTTAGCAGAGAATTTCTGTAACTCTTAGCCTTACAGCTTGTAACTCTTGGCCAGAGCGTTTTTCTTAGTCCTCCTTACAATTTAAACACCAATGATCAAACCAAGAACATTTGTATATTCAGTTAAACCATATTTCTCTATGCCATCTGTATCACATTCAGCTTAAGTCCCACAGGTCTTGCAAGATACCTTTAAACATACTTGTTTAACTTCTTCAATGCCAATTTTGTAGACATTAAAACTCATCAGAATTTTGTCTTTGGCTCCAGGGCTGGAGAATGAGATGAGATAGTAATAGCAGGATTCTGGCTGGATGTCAAATTCAGGCTGAAAAACCTTTTGCTGTAATACATCAAACATTCAGTACCTTGTCTGAATTTAATAATACATTTTTTATTGGTATCATTGTATACTAACGGCGCTGCCCTGTTTGTGCCAGTGGTAACAAAGTGCTGAAAATGTCTGAAAATGTCTGTGAAAATGTCTGTTATTAAATATGGTTTACAGTCTTTTATTATTTGTCCTAAAGAGCTTGTGTTCTAGTAGTGAAGATGGAGATGCTTAAAATACATTAGTAGTAATAAATGTGGTGTTTTTCTCACGAACTCTGGTCTTGGTGAAACCACGTTTGTTGGAAAACACACGCACCGTACTGTAAGCTGGGCGCACTGAAACTAGAGCACCTCAGTGTATGGCTATACCAGTAACAGATTGATTTAGGTAAATAATACAATATTGTAAGATATTACACTAAATGCAGAGTATGCACAGTGTAAATGTAGACAGTGGCTTTATCTCCTCAGGGCAACGAGTCTCTTCTAGGCATTTCCTTCAAAGCATGGTTTACTTCCTTAAATGTAGACCCTTGCAAAAAGAAAAGATTCTTTTCCTCATCAAAGTAGATTTCAGAGCACCAACGCCCTTTCCCTTTAACTTTTTTTCTCTGTGTTACGTAATGTGCCACAAAATTAACTTTATTCCTACAACTCGGTTTATCTCACTGCAGTTCTTGGAGCTCTTTCAAACCAAACTGAAAGGACATTAATTATACACTCATACTCACTGGTGAAGTCACTGAGGTATCAGATTTCTGTCTTTGAACTGGTGAAGCACTGAATATTTTCAACATAATCTAGAATTTTAAAGTGTCATAAATAGCAGTCCTATCCAAGCATATTAATTTTGCAGTATTCCACACTCATTATTTTTTCATTAATTAGTTTCCACAAAAGAAGTAATGCCACATTTTAAACATGTTGGAGAATTTTACAGTGACTCTTAGTTTGTGTTTTGTCCCTGAACAGACTTTCAACCGATATGCAAGATTATGGTTTAATTATTGATGGAGCAGCATTGTCATTAATAATGAAACCAAGACAAGATGGGAGCTCTGGTAACTACAGAGAGCTCTTTCTTGAAATTTGCAGGAACTGCAGTGCAGTGTTATGCTGTCGAATGGCACCTCTGCAAAAAGCACAGGTTTGTACTTCACTTTGTAGTTGCTTGTTGCTGTGCACACATGTGGAAATATCCAAAGCCAATACTCTGTATGAATGATTGTGATAACTTAAAGTGATACCGCTCACTTTTGTATCTTCTGAAACTGAAAAAACTAGGAGAGAAGGAGAGGGGAGAATTTCTGCTGGCAAGCAATTTAGATAATGGTATGCTAAGATGGCACCCCGCTGTGCACCTGAATTTGATTTATGTACATATTGTGCAAATTTTATGGTTGGTACATGCTGATAAATGAATGTATTTCATGAACTGAGCTAATTGCTCCCTTTTTAACCTAACAAGCTTTGAATAGTCTACTACCTGTTGATACTACAAGAGCCTGCATTATTTATTACTGTATAGTCATATCTTGTCTCTATTTTTGACATTTGGGAAGCCAAAAAAGAGACAGAAAAAAAGTGTGCTTTATCATTTTTAAGGACTTCTTGACTGTTATGTACTAGTCCTTGTTAAGTAAAAGCATATCCTTCCATGACTAAAACATCTCAATATAGCTGAAGAACTTCTAAAGGAAGCAAACATGGAAATACACACTTTTTTCCTTTCAAACTGTCCTGTGTTTTCCTCAGTGCTCAGGTAGAACATACATAAGCCTTACTCATTTTAACAAATGTATTTAGTCAGCATTGTTAATTGTCTGGAAATTTTTAGAAGTTTTAGTTGAAGCTTGACTAGGTACCAAATTTACAGAGGTAATCATATATAATGGAGAGATTTGAAGTAAATTTTTGGACAGTTGTGTCTCAAAAGTATTTAGATATATACAGAGTCCTGTTACTTTTTCTTAAACAGTAAGAAAAAATTTCATCAGAGCCTTTCAATATTCAGTTTCTCATCAGGGTCTTTCAATGTTCAGTTTCAGGATTTCTTTGAAATTGTGCTCTTTGTCTCAGGAACACTTTTAATTTATTAATACTCTTACGCAGCATTAAGCAATCTCAACAATATCTTCCTCCTCCTGCTTTTTCTTCCTCCTGTCCATCTCTCAAAATAGTTTGGAATCATTTGAAACAAAATGCCATTTTATATTTGGAACAAATACTTGTAACATGAGGAAGCTACTGTGGTCTTTATGCGTAGTGGTTGCATTGGGTAATATTTTTGTGCCTCTTCACAGAATTTCTCATATATCTATGTTGGTCATTTTTAAATTAATGTGCACTCATGCAAAATAAGCAAACCATTCCAGAGATGAGTTTTTAACACTATTTTTTTTCCCAGATTGTAAAATTGATAAAGTTATCAAAGGAGCATCCTATCACATTAGCAATTGGTGATGGAGCAAATGATGTCAGCATGATTCTAGAAGCACATGTTGGTATAGGTGAGTGTGCTTTTTAGAATAGTAATTTAAGTGAAGTTACAAAACCCATTTATTTCTTATAATAGGTCTCAAAGAATCAGATTATACACTTTATAGACAACTTTTAGTGAATTTACCCCACAAATTTTGCAAGATGCAGTGATGATCTCTTATTAGATCCATGCCATAGTATTACATAACTTTTCAAATACTTTTGTCTTTGAAATAGTTCTTCAGTTATTAAACAGCTTCATCACTTTTTTTTAAAGGAATCATTGGCAAAGAAGGTCGTCAAGCAGCAAGAAACAGCGACTATGCAATACCTAAATTTAAACATTTGAAAAAAATGTTGCTTGTTCATGGGCATTTTTATTACGTTAGGATATCTGAACTTGTGCAATACTTCTTTTATAAGGTAGGAGAATGCTTATTCTAATTACATAAATCTCAAAAACCCGTACGTGGCAATATCTAACTATATACAATTTGTGCAGCCCATAGTACAAAAAAAAGCAATAATTCCGTAAAGAGATTTTGTTGAGTGCCAGATACAACGCTGAAATGAGATTATTGTTTTTATCCAGACCGTAAAGTGAAATAACTTTTATGTAGATATATTCTATAAACTGTGGTACGTTTAAAAGCAAAATTTGCCTTGTCTTTTTTTTCTTTTTCTCTCTTACAAATTCCAACGCAGACTGTTCTACTTATTTTTAGTACCTTGTGGGTTCTCTCTGCAGTGGCCTCTTAAACCAAGTTAGGTGGTTTTGTAATGTCTAAATGTTGGGTTCCAATCAAATTTCATTCAGTAAGCAATGGGAGGTTATAGAAGGGGACCTTCAGAAGATAATTTAAGGTCTTAGTGTCTCACTGTATGTATAGTTAGGAGAGGATGAAGTTTGGAGTCATAGCTTGAAACATCTTAAAATTACTTTGCTGGGAACTGTTAGCCAGAGTACCCAATGCTTGCTTGCCATAGGTTGTGTCCTGCTGTGGATTGCACCTTATTTGCCTTAACTGAGCTGTGTTCCTGGATCGCAGAATTCATTGCCTTTTAGCATTATAAGTTTCCTTTCAAAATACTTTAAGTATTTTTCTTAACAGTACTACCGTCAGATGAGAATGTTGATGCTTAATTTATGCAGATCTTTTTACTCTTCCTACGATGTTTACCATAACTAGTGTTACAAAACTATGACATACATGGCTATAGCATTGTACAGCGTATAAATTAGTGCTTGCATTTCACTTGATGACTGTTGTCACATTGTCTTTCAGAATGTCTGCTTCATTTTTCCTCAGTTTTTATATCAGTTCTTCTGTGGGTTTTCACAACAGGTTAGTTGCTCTTTTTTGCTTACTGCCACATTTTCTCTTTGGCATTTAAAAAAAAAAGGAATCTTTTAACACTGTGACTGTTCAGCTGAGAAGCTTTCTAGCTGAGTTTACACATTGTAAAAGGAAGAGCAAGAAGAGCATCACTTTATGGTTTATGGTGGCCATTGCAGTTAAGTTACAGAAATGAATTTTATGAATTAGCATAAAAGCAACATTATTTTCAAGTCGAGAAATATGGGAAACGAACGTTTGGAAATGGCAATCCAAAGTGAAATGTCTGTTACGTTTAAGCTTGTTCAACATGGACAGAGGCAGTTCTGAAATATAAGTAGCTGAACTGGTTGTTAATTTTCAGAATCCAGAATAAAACGGGAAGAATAAAAGTCTCTTCTGAGGTGTGCAGGTACAAGTTGCAAACTTCAGACAAATAGTGGCGTTCACTCAATTGAAAAGGAAAAATAAACATGGAACGATAGAGGGAAACTGAACTGCTGTGCACCGGAAAAGTGCCATTGTTCAAGAGAGGATCCAGTATTCACCTTTCAAATTTTTTTGTTTATTTGCTTTTCCCCTTTGTGCTTATCTCATTTGTGAAGCAATATCTACCTCTTCTTTATTCTGAAAGAGTGAGCAAAACCCAAAGGAATGAATAACTGGACTTTAAAAAAAAAAACGGCATTAAGTTTTCAAGATTAAATTGGACAAGGGGAGATTTTAATTGGGAGAAAATAGTAATGTTACTTTGAATTTGTGAAATGCCTCGAAAGAAATCTCCAGGAGGATAAAAATGACTGAACTTTTTTTTTTTCTAGTTTGGTTTTAATTTCAAATGACAGTTGAAAACTTAGTAGGTTTTTATCAGGCATTGTTTGGGTTTAGATATGAAAACATATACTGTTGAAAATTTAATTGTAAAATTTCCTGTTCTTTTAAGTGCTAAATATAATTCCACCAAAAAGGGAGTTTTGACGGCAGTTTTTACAGCATAAATGATCACCAAATAGATTTGGGGAAATAATTCTTTTTAAGGGTGATGTGCAAAGTTTGAGTGCTCGTGACAATGATGATACATACATGGGAGAGTATTTCAGAGCGAAGAATCAAAGACATGTAGGGATGTTTCTTCGTGCAGCACAGTGCAGTCATCCACAGCTGAAGAACCTCTGGAGAACTTTCCCTTCCTCCCTGCCTGTCTCCACTTTGTATAGACATGGAGGAGGTAAAAGAGAGGTTGGATTTGCCAGAGGGGACTTTATGCCTCTGCAGGGAATTGCTGTTGTTCAGTTTGGGTAGTTTGGAGTTGGTCTTACAGTTGTGACGATGGAAGGGGCCAATATGTGGACCAGACTATTAAATCAATCTTTTAGTTCAACTTTGTCCTCCAGATGAACGGGATACAAGTGCAGAGTTGTGTCTTGTATCAATTAGCAGCTGTTCAAGGATATTTCCCTTCATCGTGAAGGGATAGACTTTTGTTTTTTTCTGAGGAAGTTGACTGAATAGTTTTAAACTAAGTGTTATGCAGTGGATCACGTTTAAAAATTAAAACTAGCTGTTTTAATTCTTTTCTGTCTACAGACTTTATATGATACTGCGTATCTAACACTGTACAATATCAGCTTCACTTCCCTTCCTATCCTCTTGTACGGTCTAATGGAACAACATGTCAGTGCAGACACACTCAAGAGAGAGCCTTCCCTGTACAGGTAACATCACTACATCACACCCCAAAGTTCGGCTGTTGAGTTGTGGAATTTATCTCTGTTACTGCCAAAGTCCTCAGGATTTTTCTACAGGGTTGCAGCAGAAGAGCAGATATGCTGCAACAGAAGGGTTGAAGATCACGTGCACGGTCTATGAACTACAATAGTCACACCTGTAGTTTTACAGGTATATTGACATACCACAACCCACATGGTTCATTTGCTACATTAGCGAGTAAGAGCAAAATAAAATCATTACTGTTCTACAAATCAAAATATAATTTCTTGTCGTACTCTGTATTTCCTCCAGCCAAAAAGAGAACACGTAATGTTTCTTCAATATACGTGTTTTATTCTGAAAGAAGAGAGGACTGGGTGGTAGTGTTGTATCATAAGATGTATTCTGCGTGGTGTCCAAAGTTGTCCTGTACGTATTGGTGACTCACTTCTGAGCATTGAAATTGCACCCGATTTTGATACTTAGCCAGTTGAAATGCAGTTTTTGCCAGTTAGCTGCATGTGGCCATCTAAATTGGGAACAGTGCCCAGTTTTGATTCTTATAGCTGCAAAACCAGTACATTTTAGAGAATGGTGACAGTGGGTAATTGAAGGGAAAACATTTTTCAAGAGGTAATAACAGATGCCCAAAGATCAATCAGTGCAGTGATGTTTTTACCTATGAAATTTAAGAGGAAAACAAGATATTACTGTTGAAACTCAATGTTTTCAGTTTAGAAATGATCACTCAGAAGACCTTTTTAGGTTTTGAAATCAGGCAGAGGTTTAAAAACGTTTGGGTTTTGACAAGAGTCTATTGCTGGTTTGGGCAAGACGAGGCTACTGTTAGCCACAAATCGTTTTGCACTCTAGGTTGGTAATTTGCAGGGAGAAGTGACTTCATGTGCTCGTCGGACAGCCTTGAAAGGGCATATGGTGAAAATATTGGTTGGTGGTAAATGTCTCCCTAGTTCAGGGTTTTCATTAACTGTGTTCTGTTGCACTGTGATGTGTTTTATGATATGTGCCAGGCTGATGTATACACATTCCGTGGGCCAGAACTAAAGTTGTAGTATTTAATTTTCCCAGTAGTAAGAAAATGCATGCTAGTGAACAGTTCTATTATTAAATGAATTCCTGTATTTTTGTGGAAAAACATTCAAGAAATGCAATTTGACCTGAAGCTTCAACTCAGCTGCAAAACCCTTGTCTTGCACGTTCCATGTAAAATTAGTTTTGTCACAGTATTCTGTATACAAGCGCCTCACGGGAAATAAAACAAAGTCTCCAGAGACCTCTAGTGTTCCCATTTAAAATCTACAGTGCATCCTCACATGCGCAGCAAATACTGGAGAACAGATACCTTCCGTAAAAAGATTGAAAAATAAATGGGTGCAACACCAGGGAATTAACTGCAGTTGAAATAAACATAATTACAAGCAGCAGTAAAAATTAAATTAGGAAAAGTAAAGAGGAGACATTCAGGAAGGATTTGGATGTGAAGTGGTAGTTGTCATGTGGAAATACGGTGCTTTTGCATGCAATCTCGTAGTTGTTTTTCCTTCAAACAACAGTATGAGTGACATCATTTGTCTAGAATTTTTAAACATGCTGATAATGAATGCATATATCTTACTTTACACAGAGATGTTGCCAAGAATGCTTTGCTGCGCTGGCGTGCATTTATTTATTGGACATTCCTAGGAGTGTTTGATGCTGTGGTATTTTTCTTTGGTGCCTATTTCTTGTTTGAGAACACAATTGTGACCAGCAATGGACAGGTTAGTGTTGAATTCGATCAATCAAAGGTACTTTTTAAAATATTGATTGTGCTACAAATATAGTTTTCGTTGTTTTCTTTAAGATTTCCAGTGCAGTTAATAACATTTTATGAGTTAAGGTGAGATAGAGGGGTTATCTGTTTAGCAAAGTCTGAACTGTGCAATAGGAGTTCTGTGTATCGGTAATCAGAGGCATAGGAGTAGATATGACTTAGGAGAAATATGTGTTGTAAATTCCAAGTATTCCGTCGGAATATACGTAGTAACTTCTCTATTTCATGCTTACGTCTGGTGAATATCTGATTAACATATCAAAAGACTCTTAGTAGAGTAGTTATGAATGATCATAAAAACTTAAATATAACAAGCTTTTTAATATTTTAATTATTTTTGACACGTCAGCTTAAAATAATCTATCTCTACTTGCTTTGCAGTCATATGAATGCAAACTGTAAGAACTTTTGCATTTTATTTATTTTACCCATTGATATTTTGGTCTATTTTATTTGTGTGCTTTTTTTTTTTTCTTTTTGCTACTTGCTTCTCTTCCTATCCTCAGCTAATGACAACCAGCACTCACATGGTAAGACTATTGTGGATTTGTCATGATATCCATTTCACTTTTCACTGTTCTTTAATTAAAATGTTAAAGAGCAGTTAAATATTTCCTATAATTATTTCAAAATATCTCTTAAACCTATAGATAGGCATGTTCTTTATTGCTACTTTATAAGTACTTAAAGTATAAAGAACTTGTATAGAGTATGTGGTATATCAAGGCATATGAGGTGTGGTAAAGAGCCATGAACTTTAAGGAATAGTTAGGCCTTTTGCTTCCTTGCATTTTGTTATTTTGTTCTATGCTTTTCTGTAACCTACATTTTGTTGCTGACTCTCTCTGCTGTGGAAAAATTATTACAGTTTATGCTATAAAGTGTTTGAATGCAGTTTGAATGCAATATTTAGAAAAGACCCTTACAGTGAGAGAAAAAATTAGCTGTGCGCAATTTTGTTGCTTGTACATAGTGTACATGACTGCTAGAAATGCAATATTCCAATATCATTAAATACCATCTTTGTGACATCTGTCAGGGAAATGAACTTCTAATATGTGAGAGACCACTCGTCATAAAGAGCTTTTTTTAAGGACAGAATGAGTTTCCATTAGATATAACTGTACACTGCAGCACTTCTTTTTCTGGTAACATTATGCTCTGTGTTAATGTTCAAAATTCTCCACCAGCTTACATTTATAGTCCTGAAAATTAGACTTCTCATACTTGTACATATTTTGTAAATTCTTTGTATTGTAAATATTCTAACTGGTTTTCTTTCTGAAATTTTTGTCTGCTTCAGTTGCACACATTTAATCAAATTCTTCTTGGTAAAGCTCTAAGCCAGACTAGTGTCTAATTTCCAAATTTTGAATGTTTATATCTACAGGTAGATACCCATGTTAATATTTGGTGATGAAATGTGTTGATTGACATTCTGACTCTTGAGTGTCAGAGTGGGTTAGAAAATTAATCAGTGTTCAGAATGTGTGCTCCTGTGTGTGTGTAAAACTTAGAGATGCTGAGTTGCAATTTTAGATTGAAAGGCTTGAAAATGTTGGTGTTCAGCAATAGTCACAGATACATATGTGAGTTCGTAGATATGTGAATGCTAGGTGGTGTTGGTGGTTATTTCCAAGTATTTCGATGATGCTGGCATCTGGAAAAAGTTAATGAAAGGTTTGAAGGTTTAAAAAGTTTACCACAACAAATGCTGTTATGAAACGGGGAAAAGGTAGAAAGAAGGCAAGGGAATAAAAGTGCTGAAGCTAACATTAATATCATCGGTGACATAAGGTGATTCAGGTTAGGTTCCAAATTGTTAAAATCAGTGCTGAAGCAAAAAATAATGAATTCTCTTTCCCTCTGAAAATTAACTAATCACCTTTGTTGCAAAGTTAGTAAAAATTGAGGAAAGTCAGTGACTTTCACTTAGACCGCTGCCTGTGTCAGACTAGAAATTGCGTGCCATTAACCTGCCTTCCAAACATAATCCCCCCAGGATGTTTCTCAGTATTTAGAAATTTATTTGAAACTGTTTGCATGCTGTAGAGTGATGTTAGTAGAATAATAGAAGAGTGTACTTCTGTAATCGCTGAGATTTACTTTATAAATGCCTGCCTCAATCAGTTCCTGCTAAACAAAACTAAGATGCCAAAGATGTCTATCTTGTTGTTATTGATTTGTGATGTTGATTTGTGTATGGTGTTCCGCTTTGGATATAGCACGGTTGGTGGTGTAAAAGCATATATATAGCCAGAGACCAAATACAAAAGGGAGGTAAGAAGAAAAGAAGCCATGGTAGAAGTGATTGCAGATTGTAAATGTCATCCTAGTTTACCCATATAGTAAAATATATTTCCTCTGTGGGTTTTTTTATTTATTTTAACATTTGATGCAAAGTGGATTAAATAGGAAGATTCAATAAGTACAATTGCAGGAGGAGTGGAAGTCGCGGATAGGCTGAGGAACAGAGCACAGAAAAATATTTGTTAATAAACTAGATGTTAACAGACTTAGGAAAGATTAATTCACAGCTTGAAGAGATGAATAATATCTTGAAGTAGTCCCTGCTGAAAATACCTTGTGAGTTTTTCAACTTACACCCTCCCATATTGCTGTGCTTACCTTTCTCTGTACCCAGTTAGCAACCTTATGGAGTCTGGTGTCTGTGCGATGACTTCACCTTCTGAGCCAAAAAGCTGCATAGGTAAAGGGTTTGGTTGCAGCCCAATGCTTTCTATCTAGTCTGACAAACAGAGATAGGCAAAGGTTGTTTTAACTTCTTTATTTAATCTACCAGCTTTTATTGGAAATATTGGAAATATGGATACATCTGTTCAGTACACAGAAACTTAGACTGACAATGGGCTCTCTAAAAGAAGCCAGATATGACACAAGAGTATAGTAAATATGTAACTGCAGGGAGAAATTTGGTAACTGTTTGCGTGATTCAAAGTTCCTGAACCAGATTCCTGTCCAGTTTTATCTGCACTGATTTTTTTTTTTCCTTAGAGCACACAAAATATTGTTGCAAGGGCATGACCGTATGCAATTATTGTGTTAGATATCGAAATAAAAGTCAGATCCAAATGCTGACAGTTTTCTGCACTTCGTGTTGTCTTCTGTACACTTGGTCACATGTGGAGAAATGGTTACTCAGAATAATGAATCTTTCAGCCAGTCATTTGTTTATTTTTTAAATGGCTTTCTGTTCCCAGTTGATAGGATTGTCTCAGCCTGGTTTACTACAGATAATCTGTCTTGTGGCTGGCTGTGGTCTCCATTCAGATTTTTTCCCGTGGTAGTACGTTTGTGTGATCACTTGCCCATGCAGATGCGGAGTCACCTAATATTGGGTGAGCTCATGTAAAATAGTATCACTAGGAAGGGACCCTGGAGGTGCTCCAGTTCAACTCCCTGCTTTGTGCAGTTGCTCAAGACTTTGTCTAGTCTTTTTCAAGTTTTGAATATCCCTGAGGGTGGAGATTTGGTTAACTTTCGTGGCCAACCTGTTCCAGGTATTTATGGGAAGGTACTAGGTTGTTCCTTAACCTCCCCTCCACCGGACTAAAGAAGTCCTTCAGCCTCTCTTCACAGGAGAGCTACATACAGACTGCTTTCTTCATTGCTGTCTTGATTGCCTGCCACTTGATCCTTTCCCGTTTCTTTCACATCCCTGCTGAACTGAGGAGCCCAAAACTGGGCACGGTGTTGCAGGTTCAACCTCACTATGGCTGAATAGAAGAGAGTAGGAATCTTTCTTGATTCAGTGGACATGTTCCTCACAGTACAGCTTGGTTTTCAGTTTCTCTTATTTATAGAGAGAGCACAGTATAGGCTTGTGTCCAACCTGGAGTCCACTGTAACCCCACTGCAGCTTCCTTTTTAGCAGGGCAATTGCCCAGCTAGTCGGTTCCAGTGTGTGGTGTTACTCCTCTATAGGTGTAAGACTTTGCACTTTTCCTCATGGAATTTCCTAAGATGTCTGTCAGCTCACTTCTCAGATCAACAGAGGTCCCTCTTGATTGAGATTTCCCCCTTCCCTATTTTTGCTGTTAAATACAAGGAGCAGGTTTTGCTCATGAAAACTGATATCCAGCATATTGAATACTTCAACATTTTTTTCTAACAGCTTCTACTAGGTCATCTTAACACTCTACCAGTGGATTTACATTTTCCCTTTGAAACTAGGATACCTGTAAATATAATTTACAGGATAAAATACAGGATATCTTACCTGGACACCACTGAAAAGAGATTGTCTCCTTCCCCTTGACACCCACCCATCCAATATTCGTATATGTCAATAAGATCCCTTCTCAGCCGTCTCCTTTCAAGGCTAAACAGCCCCAGTTCTCTCAGTCTCTCTTCACAGAAGAGATGTTCAAGTCCCTTGATCATCCTCGCAGCTCTCCACTGGACTCTCTCCAGTAGGTCCCTGTCTCTCTTGAATTGGGGAGCCCAAAACTGGACACAGGATTCCAGGTGTGGTCTCAGCAGGGCAGAGTAGAGGGGGAGGAGAACCTCCCTAGACCTGCTGGACACACTCTTCTTAATGCACCCCGGGATCCCACTGGCCCTCTTGGCCACAAGGGCACATTGCTGTCCCATGGACAACTTACTGTCCACTAGGACTCCAAGGTCTTTCTCCATGGGGCTGCTTTCCAGCAGGACATCCCCTAATCTGTACTGGTGCCTGGTGCTACTCCTCTCCAGATGCAGGACTCTGCACTTGTCCTTATGGAACTTCATGAGGTTCCCCTCTGCCCAGCTCTCCAGCCTGTCCAGATCTCCCTGGAGGGCAGCACAGCCTGCCTGTGTGTCAGCCACCCCTCCCAGTTTTGTACCATCAGTGAACTTGCTGAGGGTGCACTCTGTCCCCTCATCCAGGTCGTTGATGAAAATACTGAACAAAACTGGACCCAGCACTAATCCCTGGGCAACACCGATGGCCACAGGCCTCCAGCTTGACTCTGTGCCACCGATCACAACCCTCTGAACTTTCATAGCTTTGATGGCTATCCGATTCTTTCTCATACTACTACTTGTCTGTATAACGTGCTGTTGAACCTCCAAGAAATTGTGAGATGCCAAGGACAGCAGAGAAGGGAGATCAGAGAAGAGATGACATTCAAGAAGATTGATGAGGTTGCTGCAGTTCATTGTAAATCTCAGTGATTTGTTAACTGTGCTACACTTGCTATTTATTAAGGAATATGCCTGTGAACTTCAGGTTGAGTGCATTGCTGTGTTCTTTTCTTGTCTGTATGAGATCTGAGGTGCGTACGCACAGGAGGGTGAGAAACCAAAGCACTGGGCACTGCACAGATCATGTAAGAATTCAAGTGTTTCTGCTTTAGGGTCAGTTCCTCATACAAAGCCATACATAGCTTTAAGAGGTTTATTCTGGACAATTCATGAAGTAGTGAACAATATTGTCTGTAACTGCTTTGGGCCATTTTTTATAGATGTTTGGAAACTGGACCTTTGGAACACTGGTGTTTACTGTGCTTGTATTCACGGTTACATTGAAGGTAAGATATCCTGTATTTTATCCTTTGAAACTTTCTTAGAACTTGTTTTCTAATTGCTACTTGCTTGTATCAATTTCTCTCTATAACCATACATTGTGGTATTAATTTAAATTAGTTTAAATACAGTTTTAAATCAATTTAAATTCAGATTTTGCTATCTGTGTCTTAACTGCTCAGAACTGAAAAATGTTTTTTAGCTAATTCTCTGTAGAATCCTTGCCTTTTTTTCAAAGGGTGTCATGTATTTCATCTCCTGCTGAGTATTCTGTTGCTGCTAGATAGTAATAAAACCATATAATCTCGTTTGGGTTTTTTTCAGCTTGCACTAGATACACACTATTGGACATGGATAAATCACTTCATGATCTGGGGATCACTGGTATTCTACATTATCTTTTCTCTGCTCTGGGGAGGAATTATTTGGTATGAAGCCTTATTATAAATTGCATCGCCAATGTTATTTCAGAAGCAGTTGTTATCAAGTTGTTAAATATTTAACTTTTTTGTCCCAGATAGAATTAAATGTAGCTTTTATGTATCACAGGACTCCCAACAGCAGTCACATTTTAAAGATTTCAGTAATGGTAATTACAGAATGCTAAGCTCTTCTTTCACCGAGTGGCTGCGAAAATACTCGCAGAGAAGACTGAAGAGAGACGTATCAGACCTCAGGCTGCCGCCATGGGGCTATCCTAGTAGTATCAGCCAGAAGCAGTCCAAGGGTTGGTTCAAGGACCTGAGGTTGCCTCTCTGAGGAAAAATGTCACAGAGTAGGTCACGTTTATGCAGCTTGGGGCTTGCCACCCATCTACTCGTCTTGGAGGCAGCCAGCTACTGCAGTCTGAGCTAGGGCCAGGGAGAGGAGCTCACAGAGAAGTTGTGTGGATGGCCACGAGTCCTGTGTTTGAACTTACTGTTTGCCCCCTCATTTAGCAAAGTGGATTTACTGTAGATGTCTGAGCATCTACTTGTTCTAGTGTTGGTAAGAAGCTTTTTAAGAATTGTGTAACTCTTGTACATGGCTGATTGAAACTGCTGATTTGTGGGTTTTTCCAATTAAAATTCTGTGTACTTGAAATGGAAATTTTTGTGAAGGGATATCAAGTTGAAACAGGTTGACGTTCCAGTAAGATTGCCATCAGGAACTTGAATTTGTGTTTCTTACCTGCTGGGTGCCCAGTTACAAGGTTATCTTTTTTTAACCTCTTCTGCTGGAACTGTTCTCCTTTGTATACATAAGTAACCATTTTGAGGGACCAGAGAGAAAGCAGACTGTTGCATGGTGATTAAGGTGCCATGTAATTTGGAGTAAGGATTTCTATTTCAGTGTGTGCTTTGCAAATGAGTAACTACCTGTCAGCTCCTTGGCCATTCAGTAACCTCTTCCTTTTGTCAGTAAGATCAGATTTCCGTTTCTTCAGCATCAGAATGAAAACAGTTTGCAGAAGTGACATTTTCCGTGCTGTTTCCTAGCCAGCCTTGCTGTGTTTTCAGACGTGACTATTTGCACACAGCCATCTATTTTGACTTGATTACGTTTTTAGATAGCAAAGTCTAAAAATCCTTTTTAGATAGCAAATTCCAAAATTTTGGAAACTAGCAGGAGACTACCCTACTGGTAGGAGGGCTTTACACTGCAGTGTTGCGACAAACCGGCCTTTGATCTTTGCTCTCAGTACACACGGCTTCTTGTTCCCGTTGCTGTAGAGTGATGGTGTTTTAATGACCACACAGCTGCCATGCAGATACAGGGAAACATGGAAGTGAAGGCAGTGAAAGTGGGAGGAGATAAAAACGTGATGAATTACGTTAGGGAGTATAACATGAAACCATCAGAGGAGCTTAGGGGAGCTTGAGAGGTATGAGGAAAGCTGTGCTCAATGAGACTTACTCTGAGGATACACACGAATGAGTGTGAGTTGGAAAAGAGGAAGGAAGTGATGGGTGGGACACTGAAAAGAAAGGTGGAAATATTTCATCGCTGTCATAAATTTTAAATTTAACATTTCCAGTCTTTCTTTCATGTATTGAAGTGTAATATCTATTTAATCTTTTTTTCCTTCTAGGCCTTTTCTCAATTATCAGAGGATGTATTACGTGTTCATGCAAATGCTGTCTAGTGGTCCTGCATGGCTGGGTATAATTCTGCTCATAACTGTCAGCCTTCTTCCAGATGTTATCAAGAAGGTCTTATGCAGACAGTTGTGGCCTACAGCAACAGAAAGAATCCAGGTAACAAGATTTTTTCATGGTGGAATTAGTTTTTTGTATCACGAGTCTCTAATAGTGAGACGTCTTTTAAAGTTAGAGACAAGATTAAGACAGAGGTTCCCTATCTGTGGTGTGTATCCCTGGTTGTATACCAGCCACTTCTGAGCAGTATGGTGGAAAAAGCTGCCTCTTATTTACATGGTGGCCTACTGACAGCCACAGAGAAATCAGCTGATGAGGATGGTGAGAGATGGGTATACGGCTCAAAACAATTCCTGACTGGAGGAGATAAGAAGGGTAAGGGGATAACTCAAAACCAGTAGGAAGGGAGCCTGTCGTTTTGTTGAGATACCCTTTAAAGTAGGGATTTGCACAAGCAGTTGCCATACTATACCAAGAGACTTTAGAACTGCACGTGTTTATTATTGAATAACTGTAGAATTTGTACACTTAAAATACGTGATGCATATATAGTATGTTGGTAAGGAATATGTAGTAAATTCATGGCAACATTCATATTGCATTATCTGTGTAATATCATGCTTACTTAGCAAACTATTTTGTACTGATGCTGTTCCTGTCACAAAAATATGCGTATTAAGACTTATTCATATTCTATTAATCATTTTTTCCTCTTTTATATTTCAGTTTACATTTTGCCTGTTTCAATAGGTTATCTCTACATAAATGTGCCTTACTGTGCCCATGGGAAGAATATTTTGAAATATATCGTTGCCTCTCTTCTCATAAGCACAAAATGAGAAATTGCTGTGTAAATAAAGACTTGCTCTGATGAGGCTAAAAGAGAAGTCAGGCTCTGTGGGGCAAATGTCATGGGGCCAACAAAACCCTAAAAGAAAATGTTCCCTGTAATTTTGTCCCCAACAAACTTTCCTATATTATATATGTTAAAAAGCAAAGGACAGTAGAGGTGTTGAACCTGAAACTTAATGTTAGTGCCCTTGCCCTTTTCAGCCCATTAACTGCTACTCTTAGGTTAAAATACCAAGTTGCCAGTGATGAGTTAGCATTTTGGTGTTTAAGAAGGTACTTTGCTTTAAGAGGAAAGGAATAAAGGAATTTTACTTTCCAGGAGGGTAAAATGTCCCCTTGGCAAAGGTAAAAAATTCTTCTCTCTCATTTCTGCTGTTGTTTTGTGTTCCTTGAATTGACAGTTGTGAAAGTGCCTCCCTTCAGGAGGAAAGGAACGAATAAGGAACAGCAGAAAACCATTCCCAGGCAGATCAGAATTTAGTGTCTTTCTATTTTGATATCTTTAAGAGATGTCTCTTTGCCATATATGCCATTTGTGGAAGAAGTTGACCTCAGTATGGGTTCTACATGCTTAATTTGAAAGTCTAACGAGACAGAATGTGGATGGGTTGATGCAAAGAAAGAAGCTAGCAAACCAAAGCCCCAAACACAGCTATTGTCGCATTTCTTACAGGCATTCTATGTTAATGCTGGAAAAATAATCAATTGTGAAGCAGACTTTGGGCTTAACATGGGCAGAATTCATTTTTTAATATTTCCTAGAAATTCTTTGACTTTTAACACTATATCCCTTGTGTTTCTTCTTCCCTCTCTGTTTCTTTGTCTTCCAATCTGCTTTGTCTAAATAACTGCTGCCTTGCTTTAAACATAAATGATGTGCACGGTTACTTCCTACAATCTTCTGGGGAAATCAGACTAAACATCAGTGCCTTTCTGTTGAGCAGTCCACCATCTTTATGCTTTCTCAGACTTCAAGCAGTCTAAGTTTCTAATGGAGCAAAAGGTGACTTTTTTCTGCCTTTCTGCATGCTTGGCCATTTCATTCAAAGGACAGTAAAATGTTTATCATCAGAAGTTATTTACCATACTCATTGTCTCCATTTCTGATCCCCGTCAACTGTTTTGAAGAAAAATATTTTTACTATAGTTTTTTTTCTGTCTTCTGTTTATCTTAAAGGTTCTGTGAATCCTTGTCGCAATCCATCACTGTCCCTGTAATTTTTGTCACTCTTGTTACTGAATTTTACATAATGTTTCTGTTTTGAGAATCTGTGATTCTTACATCCACATTTTAATCATTGGTCTATGTGTAGGTGAATATGTGTCATGTTTGCATTGTACTTGAGTTAATGGGATAGTTGACACATAAAGAAGTGATAATACAGGTTATTCTGGTGTTACTAATGTAATACAGAAAATGTGGTACTGGGAGCCATTTAAGCAATCTTTGGAATATATTAATGTATCTCCTCTGCTGTGATAGAAGTAAATACAACTTTTTAAAAAAAATGTTATTTCCAGTACACATTTTGAAACTTAGCTTTCTCTGTATTCCATTTTATGAAATTCTGTGCTCTTTCTAGAATGAAAACAGCTTAAGATTCAAAGCATGTGATATTTAACTTATATAAAAGCAGAAAAAATGCTCGCAAATCTTGGTTTACCTACAGTCTGCAAGAAAACTCCTAGTTTCCATTGCAGATTTTTATATCTTTTTCTTCTCTGATTAAGATTTTTTTAAAAAAATTTTCCTCTTTTTTTCCCCTTCAAAAATGTACAGTCAATAAAAATTACTGTAATTATGTAGGTCACAGGCAAAATACACAATTTTTTTTTTTTTTCACTATTGAAAATCCAGGCTAAAATTGGCTTTTAAGTGCCTTAGAATTGGTTTGAACTGATCTTTTAAGCAACCATGTTTAAACTTGCTGCATTCCTATAAGCTATAGTGCTTTCTTTATAATTAAAGGGCTTCTGGAACAGTTGAAAAGATTAACATAGAACTGGCAGCCACCTCCCAGGTGACTAAATTAGTTCTCCTCAGGCAATGAGATCACATAAAGCCTTTGAAGTAATTCTTGTGCTTCTAAATTCTTCAATTATTTGAGTCACTCCAGTGTGTGGTGGGTGGTTGTTTACCATCATTATCATTCAGAGGTTTTTAAACATTCCAGATCCAGTTCTGGGTTTTTCTGAGAGTGCTTTTCAGTGAGATATATATAGATGTATATATACACACATATATATATATATATATACATGCACACACATTTGTATATGTGTGTGTATACACATACATGTATGTACACAGAAGTGTATGTATATATGAACTGTTCTCTTTCTTGGACTAAAACATTAATTCTGCAAAAGCTTTGGAGGAATCTGTTGTCTTGGTAATTTTGGTCAAAATGTGCTCATGTCTCAGACATGTCCCAGTGACTCTTTGGCTCAGTGACACAAGCTGAATTCTGTGCTTAACTCGAAATTGTGCAGCTGTGAGGTTTCTTTCAGCCTTTACTTCTAAAAAGCAATGGGGTATTTTTTTTTAAGAAATCAAATATACATTGCTTGATTATGTTTACTTTTTCTTTCTTCTTCTTTAATTAATAGCAGAAGCTCAGCAGCTCTGTTAGGGAAAATACAAATTCGGTTTGTCCTCTTCATTTTTGTAATTGTCACTTGGATTGACAGCGTTTCAGCAATCCCACATACTTGGTAGCTGAAATACCAGGTGTTTAGATTCTGAGCTGTAAATAACTTCTGTGCTTTCATCCCTTTTAAAGAAATATTTTTTCTTTTTCTCTTCGCTTACGACTGATTTATATTTTTTTACTTCGCTTTCACTTCAGTCACAAGATCAGCCCGCCAGCCTTCTTACGAGATCTCTACCCTTTGCTGCGCTTGGGGAACCCCAAAGTGGCGCTTTTACCTGGGGAAGCCTCTTTGGGGATTCGTCATTCTGCCGTTCCTCAATGGGCTTAGCTGCTGCTCAACAACTGCACGGGGCTCTTAGGAAGCTGGTCGCCAGCAAACCTGGTCGCCTTTGTCATGCACTGGGCTTCTCTTCTATGGCAAACAGAGAAATGGATCTTGCTGCTGCAGTATTTGACTCTCATGGAAGAAGTTTCCCTGGTAACTCCCCTGCCCTCTCTCCCCGTGGTGCAATGACTAAGCTGGGAGTCACCTTTCTCAGCCCAGGCCCCATCCACCTCCCTGTGCCACGCTCCCTTCAGCGTACTCGTTGTTCTGGGGAGCAGTGAAGCGGGATGTCTGCTCTTCAATTTGGAATTGATTTGGCCTCATCATGTCACAGAAACCTCTCCCATTCAGTGTGGGTTACTGTCAGAGGGGCAGGACACACAGCCCACAGTGCTTAGTCCTGGTACAGTTAAGGGCTTTTGAGAGTAATTATTTTTTTTTAAGAGAGTTTGAAATGAAATTAAAAACATCCTCAAAGCATCTCAAAGAATTAAGCTCAGGATCAAGAAATAGAAACCTTGTTTTACCCTGGATAACCTTTCCTTTTTAAATCTATCAGAGAATCCGTCATTTTTTTACGGGACTTTGTTACAATAGTTATATTCGTACCAGGTGGTAGAGTTTGTTCACATTTCCCTCTTGTATTCAGGAAGAGTCTTACTGTTTTTCCTCATCCTTGCAGAAGAGTATGAGAAAAAAAACAGCCCTAAATACACTGGCGAACAGCGATGGGCCACTCCTTGAAGGAAATCTTTCAGCTTCCGAGCCATAATTAGATCAAAGCTAGGTAACAGTACTGTACGTGTTGCCAGTTTGGATTAATTTCTATTGATGAACTGTGCTATTTACAAATCAGCTGTTTCCTCCAGAGCTTTTGATGTACTTTATCAATACTGATACAAAATTGTTACAGTTTACTTGGACAACCTAGTTTGTGTAAGAGATGTTCCATGCCACAGGTAAGACTGTTTTGTTACAGACACTTATGTAAAGCAAAACAATGAAACAATATACCCGTATTGAAGTCCTATAAATATGTGATGTTATGTATAGGTGTTGTGTGACATTTCTTCTGTAAG
The DNA here is from genome assembly GCA_020746105.1 of Trogon surrucura. Lineage (NCBI taxonomy): Eukaryota > Metazoa > Chordata > Aves > Trogoniformes > Trogonidae > Trogon > Trogon surrucura. Next base: position 67,653,818 of record CM036617.1, read on the forward strand.
AACTGCGGTCGTTGCTGCAGAGTATACTCACGCCACGGTGTAGAATACATCAAGTCAGAAGTAATTCTCACACGCGAGCAGTTTATCCATCATCTCTCATGCTCTTGAATATGTGTATAGACCAAGTGCAGATCGTAAAACAGGGAGGTAACTATACAGAACGAAGTGAGTTACTTGTGAATAGGACCTTGGCTCAGGAGACCGGGACTGCATATCTGACACCATCTCTCCCAGTAACACGTTCTGTAGAGACCAGCGCGTTGTGGCATCGTTGCCTCAGATCGAGAGAGGAGTGTGGCAGCCTGGCCAAATACCTGTGACGGCAGCACGGGTGGTGAGCTCCTAAATAGCAGCAGAATGAAGTTCTCTGTTTCACATCATCTCCTCACCATGCCACTGATTGCACAAATAAGTATAAGTAAGAAGGTCTGCTTTTTACTCAGCTACGTTCCCACCTGGATGCCATATCCGCTCCAGTCCCTTCATGCTCTCCTGACCCTAGAAGCAGTACATGAGGAGTTAAGTGAAGGTGCAAAGTACTAATATGTGGAGAGGACAAATACAGTGTAATACATTGCAATGTGCTGCTGTGGGCTGTAAGACTTTAAGGTAGTTGAGGAGTACTTTTTGCTTTACTTTTAATGACTACTAGACAAGTAGTAGTAGAAGACCTCAGCTTTCTTGAGTAACTTCAGGCATGGCAGAATGAAAGTGCTCACCTTGGAACTATGTGTAGAAAAAACAATGGGTGGGGTTTTTAAGAAATAAAGATTTCAACTAAAATGCTTCCCTTTCTAGCTGGAAAAATAGTTACCATACAGTGTGTGACTACTCCCTCCAACATTTCCAAAACAAAGTCTGCTAATCTGTTACCTTATTATTTACATTTTTCTGTGTTAAGTTTGGTATTTGGTCTATATATGTGTTTAAAAGAAACCAGGCCTCATTGTTAGTGAGCAGTTGGATATGGTTTGCTGACTTTTAAGAGAGCTTTCTGATTGCTCTTGGTTAGGAAAGATTAGTGATTCAAGCTTGTGATTGGCATCAGAAGTGTAATATTTAGTCTCAGACAAACTTCTGTAAGCTACATTATTAATATTTGTTATGTGATTTTGTCCTTCTTGCTACTGTGTTGCTGTTAACAGGCAATGGAGGAAGGTGATGATTAAGGATAGAGAAATTAACTGACTCTACATAGCATTCATGTAGACAGTGATTGGTAACATTGATTTGAATCATGCTTATAATGCTTTTGTATTTTAAATACTGTCACATAACCTCCATACCTCTATACCTGGAATTATATGTGCATTTAGTGCAAAGAATCAGATAAACCCGTTAGGGAAGGTGCTGTGCTAATTTTCTTTTAGTTTGTGCACGTGTTCCAGGGTCTTGTCGTGCAGCTGGGGTGTTACCATAGTCCTGAGTATCTCCTGAGTGGAACTGCTGATTCTGCCAGAGTGTGGAGTGCTAATGTGATACATGTAAATTTTAACAGTCAATTAGACCAAGATAATATTGTGATGTGTAGTCTAGATGCTACATGTGACTTAAGCGAGCCCAAAGTCAGATACTGCTTAGGAGTACAAAGCAATTGCATCAAATCTCTGGAACTTTCATCTGTTAGCATGGACTGACTGTAAAGAATTGCCTCTCTTTCGAAGTACTGGGCAAAGTCCTTGCAACAGTTCTGTCTTAAAATTCCCTGTAAGACCTGACTAAAGAAGTTCAGAGAGAGAAAGATGTACCAGGAGAGATTGCAAAATGAAATACAAACCTGCTTTAAACCAATTCAACTTGAAAGCAGTCCTCTGTGTCTTCATCTGTTCTCTGAAGAGCCCATTATCAAGTCTAGAGATTTTATGTAAAATTATGCCGGGTTCTGTAGGTCTGAAAGTGGTTGGTTGCTCAACAACATGCTCAACAACCTTTACATGAAACAAATAGCCAGAGTGGTGATCTAGTGAAAGGCATTGTTGTACCAAGGGCACAGTGGCCCTATGAAAAAACACAATTGTAGACTTTTAGCTCCAAAATCATATATTTACTGGGTATTCGCTTTTTTTTTTCCCCTTTAACAGAATGCGTCAAGGCACTGTCGGGAGCACATCTCGGAGTTCACACCTCTTGCCTGTCTGAAAAGCCCAAGATACAGGAGCAGTGACTGCAGCAATTCCCCAGCAAGAAGGTCTAATTCTCATTCTAAAAAAATGATGTTTACGCACTGGAGAGGTGTTGATTATTCAGTACTTCCATCAGTCTTTGGCTATTCAAATAAGAATTGCCGCTCCAGTGCAGGCTACCGCTACAGTGGGTCAGGTTTGGAGACGTCTGTATGACAGAACACCAAGTCAAGCCTTTAAAAACTGTTGGTTTGTTTATTTCTTTTTTTCAGGAAACAAACATGTCACAGAAATATATTAAACTATAGGTGGCTTTTGCTGTCTGAGATAGTATTCAGACAAACAGGATCAAGAGCTAGAAGTATGAACCCTTCCAGGCCAATAGGCCTCTTTTTATGTTTTGAACTACTGGAGCAATGAACAATCTGCACAGTCTGGTACTGTGAGACTGGTAGCACTAAAAATTCTCTTCATCCTGTGTCAAGACTTTTGTGCGTTTACTGCTTCTGTCATCTTTAGTCATTTTCTTTGTTACTTGAAGTGTATAGTTTCAGTCAGTGACCTACGTTTTGAGATCAAGTTTTAATTTTCAGCCAGAAGCAATGACCTCAGTTATCTCCAATGAAAGTCTCCTAAAGCATATTTAACAAGTGCTGTTTCTGATTTTCTTCTGTTCCTTTTCTTTCTTTGCTCTCTCTGTAGAACAAACTGGTGTTTCCTCTGTGCAAATCTGCTTTCAAGAAACACTCTCTAATGTTCACTTCCTTGTAAGTGGCCAAATCAGGGCAGTGTCTGGTTTTCAGTTAGTTTTCTCGTGTAGAAAGATAGGCAAGATGGTCCTTGTGTAGAGTATGTGCGCACTATATGAAGTCAAGTTGGCTGTTAAATAGGCAATCAATGTTGAGATCTATTCAAAACCAGAATGTAAGCATTTTGCCTAAAAGGTCTCTCTAAATTTCTCAGAGATGCAGGTTACGCAGTGTTCCCACTGCCCATCTGCATGATTGTATGATATGCGTAGCAGAAAGTATTAGGTCCCTTCCAGCCTAGGCCATTCTGTGATTCTATGATTAAGCTTTTTTGACAGATTTTTTTCCTTAAAAGAGGAAAGGCTGTTTTTTCCAAACAAATCCAAATCCAGACTCATCCTCTTAATTTTGATTTTTCTGATTTGGTTTTTTTTTTGGTGTATGGTTAAATACTGTCTAATCGGCTTGGTACACAGCACACAGCTGTTAATTTGTGCAAGCAAACCACGAGGTGGCACACGGCTGTTTAGTAACAGTTGAACCATAGGTGGGATTAGAAACTACTTTGACTCAAGGATTCTGTTTCAGTTACTTTAAGAATGACAGCCAACTTGTGCTTCTGTTTTCTCTGCTACATTTATGTTACCTTGCACTAATTTGACTATTAGCTGTGTCCTTGTCTTGTTTCTTTAGTCCAGTGTTTTATTTTGGGGTGCAAAAATATCTGGAGGAGTAATCTGATTTCAGTCAATTTCAGCCTGATGGTTAGAACTGGTTAATAACAATAGTCATTAAATACCTCTGGCAGGACATTAGCTAAAAATCTATTCTAATGTGAAAACAAAATATTTGGAACCGCAGCTGCAGCCCTTCAATGAAAGACCTGGCCAAGACATTGTTAGTTGTCTTTCGAATGGGCTAGGGTGACAGAGAGAAAATATTTCCCTTTTTGTATTAAAAAAAAAAAAAGAACAGAGGCAAAATTATTAACTTACTAATTTGCTTTCTAATAAACGAAAAAACAACTTAATAGGAAATGCCCTCACCGTAGTCCAAGTGATTTTTGGATTAAACAAACGGCAGAATACTATTAAAATGACCTGGGACAAGCAGAGAGTGGAAAGTGAGTTGCAAAATTTTCAGTATACCAAAGATAAGAGATTTTTAAAAAAGTCTAATGGTTAGCACCACAGATGAAGGTCTTTTTGCCATTTACCATGTAGCACTTTTAAGTTTGAAAGAATGTCCTCATAGCAGTGACATTTTGAAATACATACATACCTACGTGAGTGGGTGTGTGTACGTATACTTGCCATTGCAGACTTGAATGTTGGTCAGTTAGAGCCATCCCCTACATAAAACACTGGTGTATATATTTTTAAGAAGTTAATATAGGTATAAATTTTATACCAGTAGCAGTGACAAATTTCTTGTGTGTAGTTAACAAATTATTTGTAATGTATTTTTTAGAAATCTTAAAATTGCCTTTGCACTGAAATATTTTTCATACTGTAGCTATTTATAAATCTGTTTTACGCATACATTTGTTAACACACCATTTCTATTTTTTTTAAGTATATGTTTTGAAGGCTTTTTTATACTTATGAGTTTTGGCCACTTGAATTTAGCTTAGCGTGCAGTTGTGGCTGAATGTTAAAATTCTAATGAATGTCAAATTAGAAATACAGATCTATTGCTCTGTCCATCTCACCCAAACTATCGATGTTTTGTTGGTGTTTGTGATAGCAGCGATTAGAGCACTCTACTGTCAGTGCTATGCTATTACTGCTGGCTTTTTTTACTCTATAAAGCCTCCTGCTTTTTTACTTCTCTTGAGTTCCATCTTTTAGCCTTAAATAAGGAGATTTTTGCTTGATGTTTTTGAAAATGCTGCATTCCTGTTCTGCCTGCTAACAAAGCAGTTCATTGCAAAGTTTATGTAGCCCTGCACTTGGAAATTATTACCAGTGTTATTCAGGCTGAAACACCTGTAAGTGCTTGGGAAATTTTAGTTAAACGTGTCATTTTTCAGAGGACAAGGAGTGCTTGAATTTAAGTGGAAGTTTCTGCTTTGATTTAGCAATACTTTTACGTTTAAAAGTTGGTACTGTTTGTTTGTTCAAGTTAGACTGTTCCATGAAAAAACACTAAGCATCGACCTGGTGTCATTTGATGTGCTTTTGCTTCAGTCCCCGTTACTCTTGCCATGCAGCAGATGTTAACTTGGCGTTTCGTTGTAAACGGATCAGACGATACAGAGATGAAAAAGTAGAAGTTAGATAAAAATGTAGTAGAATGTTTTTATTATGGATGGGACACTGGAAGGAGGCAGATTTTTATGTATTTAAAAAAAAATACTTAAAGGGGGAAAGTATAAAAATCTATATAACTTCCTAACTTGCCTTGTTTAAATTGTTGCAGCTTTAACAGCATAGTGTCTCCATAACTGCTTCTATAAATGTCTTGAAACTGGTAAGCGCTAAACCAAATGTATGTGAAGACTTAGAAAGTATTTCCAGCTTTTCGGCCACTGACGTCCATGTATTCCTGCAGTGGCTTGTGGCAAAAGATCTTTTTTGTTTTACCATGTACAGTAATTGTTTGTTCAACCACTTAATGTAAAAGCTTACAGTTTACTTTCTTGCTTGCGTTAGCCTGTTTGTCTTGACCCAACTGGCTTGCAAACATAAAGGAAAAAAATAGCTTAATTGAGCAGCTGCACTACTTTTCCTTTGGAAGCCAGTGGGATCATTGTGCTCATGCTCTACTGTCTCTGTTAAAAAAGCTTTAATGGAAATTTGTGAAAGTATTATGAAAGTGACAAAGTGCGTGATTCTACTTTGCAGAATAATCTAAAATCAGTTTATATAGCTTTAATTTTTTTTTACCTTATGAGGATTCACAGAATTTTAATCTGCATTGTCTCTTACATAAATTCTGTGCTATGTACAAATCTCATTTTACGTGTCCTTTTGTCGTCTGATGTAAAGTAGAATCTGCGAAAGTTGCTGTATGGGGGCTGGGGGTTAGTTATCTGTGCTTTAAACATTAAAGATGTCTGTAGTCATCAGCACCAAGTACTGACACTTATTTTTAATTGTACAATTATAGGTGCATTTGTTTGAAAAGAAATCAGCCTTCAAATCTAATGTTTAGGTTATCCTATACCACTTGATTTATTTGATTTGAAGAGTCAGTGCGTGAATATATCACTGTAAAGTTTCTTTTCAGTGCTATTTTTAACTTTTATTTCTGTAGATAACCAAATACAACTTGTTTATATTCAGTCACATTTTGGTTCCTTATGTAGAATATATAAGCAGGAGACACAGATCTGCTTGCAATAAATATAAACAATCAAAACTGGTTTCAGTTTGCTCACGAGTAATTAAAATAATTCTAGTATGAATATGAGATGGTTTCATATTAGTCTGTAATAAAATGTAAGTAGATAACAGAAAATGGAACGAGTGTTTGATTCTGTTACTGAATGTGCTTGTAGTCACATTTATTTTCAGAGAGTATACGTAACCAGCTATAAAAGCAACCTAACAAAAAGGGAAATTCAGAGAAAGCTGGAACTTGAGCCGCGTGTGGGGTTCGCTGCAAAGGGAATAAGAATTGGTATCCGTCCAGGAGAGCATTGTTCCTCCCGCACAGATTGGAAAAGTGCTAAAGTTCTTTCCAAACTAAACTCGTAAACTACACATGAGAAAATCTGTGTTTCCTTATGGTTCTACTCTGTGGGGTACCCAGAGCTCGCTCTCCTTTCTTTTGCAACGTTAGCAATTTAAAGAAACTGAATTAAAGGCGAGACCAGTGCACTTCGGCAGCAGTGTTCCCATATTCTTAAAAAAGAGGCTGAGTGCACAGAAATACCAACATTTTCTTTCATAAGCTGTTACAATAGTAAGGGACGTCCTGTAGTTTCAAACCAGTTCCAGACCATACAGCAGCGGGACGCAGCCAGGCGGTGATGGTGCCTCAGGCAGCCGCAAGGAGGTGATGCGCTGGGTTCGAGGTGATGCGTTGGGTTCTGTGCCTTCCTCCTCCACCCCGAGGCTGGGCAGGATGCTTCAGCGCTTTGTTTCTATATTGATTTTGCACTTCCTGTAATAGAGATTTAGGAGTAACAGTTTTACATTTCTATGAGCTTTTTAGCCAAACAACAAAGCATATTTTCCTGCCCATCTCCCTTTTGTACATTCAAGAAATTTTGTGTTTCTGTTGGATGAGTACAAGAAGGTGGTTTTAGGGGAAAAGGTAAACGTGGAAGAGGTTTTTCCCTTTATTCATGCAGTAAAGAAAAAAATGCATCAGTTGCAATTAGAAACACTACATGGAAACTTACAAAAAAAGTGATGATGCATCACAGGGGGAATACGGTAGTAAGAGGAACAGATTATCTCATAAGCAGACAACTTTATTGCATGTAAAAATATGTTTATTTAAAGAATAGTGAGTTGTTTCTGAATAGTATTCTAAATTGAACGGTATGTGTTCTCTTAGCTCTTTAAATAATGCTCTTTTAACAAGTTACATTGTAGAATTAATTGAAAACTGTTTATCTTCTTCAATGAAACTACATTTTTGTTCTGCAAGGTATGCTGAAGGGTTTTTTGATATGAAGTGAGATAGGTTGGAGACAGACTGAAAGGTCTTTATTTTGTTTTCTGATTGGTCCAATTCCTCAGGTGATACTCTACAGGAATTTAAAAATAGTGTTTCACCATTCTAGTAAAGCTTTGTTGTTGTTGTGTGTTTCCGTTCCACATACTTAGGGGTCTCTTAATTTCACTCAAAGGCTAAATCATAGCAGTTCAGGGGTTTCACTTAAATCATAGAATTTATACTGTGACGTGACAGGGCAGGGATAAAAACTTCATAGCCTTTAATGCATTTCATTATACAGAACAGTTTATCAGATGCCTGGTGTACCCCTCATCTAGGTTTAGATGTGTTTATCAGAAAACTATAGTGTGTGATCAGCTCTTTTTTAACTGCTGGGTCTGCAGCAAATGAGTAGCAGAGTCTCTCAATAATTTGTTTATTTTCCATTTAAAGGAGACAAATGGGAATCGTATTCAATTTTAAACCACCAAAAGGTTTGTTATTGGTTTCATTTCATTAATTTTGGTTAAGAAATCTCATGGTACATTAAGCTTTTAAAAATACATACGATGCAATGTCCTGCAAGGGTCACAGGGTCCCTCTTCCAATTGTATCAGGAAGAACTGTTAACATCCGGTCTCCTTATTTAATGTGGAAAAAAGTGATGTGCTGCTTGTTCCTAACAAGGAAACAAATGTTAATAGTTGTTCAGAAAGCACATCGACGCTTACCTTGAGATCTTAAACATATTTTGTAAAGACACTTAACACTGAAATGGTATCCAAATTTGAAAGCTAGATCTTGCAATCTAATGAACACTTAAGTTTTAGAAAAGAAGGAAAATAAATCCTGGTCCCAAGGTTCAAGACCATCAAGTGGTATGTCCATCTTTATTTCAGAAAATACTTCCAACCAAGTATCTAGCCTAGAAGAGTATTCTTCTAGGAAGGACTGAGCAGCTTGCTTCTAAGATGATTACAAACTGCATAGCTAGAGAAACTTGTCAGTATTAATTAGGTTGAAGTCTGTTTTTTTCCCAGCTATGAAGAGGTACTGTGTTCCCTTTTATTCTGATAAAATTATAGCTTAGAAAGAAAGACCTCACCTCCTAAGGGATTTCAGGCATGAGACCACAAAGCTTCACACTGATGTAGTAATAGAGCTCAGTAACAGCTGGGATTCACTTGGCTTTGAAGTGACTCTTCTTAGAAGGCCCAAAATAGGGATCAGTTTAGCCCAAAAGCAGTGTTTGTGCATTGTTGTGCCAAAAGGATCTGGTCCAGATGGAAAAAAGCTGAAGATCCTTCCGTTGTAGATCATACTGCAGCATTAGTCAGGATGATGAAAGAACCGAGTGCCTGTGGACCAGGGTCAAAGGAGGGGTAGGAGACTTTACAGTGGGGGTGTTCTACAGACCACCCGATCAGGAGGACTAAGTGGACGAGGCCCTTCATAAGCAGACAGGAGTTGCTGCTCATTCACAAGCCCTGGTCCTCATGGGGGATTTTAACCACCCCGACATCAATTGGAAAAACAACACGTCAGGGAATAAGCAATCCAGGAGATTCCTGGAATGCACTGATGATAACTTCCTTCTCCAAGTGATAGAGGAACCAACGAGGAGAGGTGCCACGTTAGACCTTGTTCTCGTCAACAGGGAAGGGCTGGTGGGTAGTGTTAAACTCGTGGGTAGCCTTGGCTGCCGTGACCATGAGATGGTGGAGTTTGAGATCCTAAGGGCAGCTAAGAGGGGGAAGCTCAGCAAGCTTGAAACCCTTGATTTCAGGAGAGCTGACTTTCACCTCTTTAGGAACCTCCTTGGTAATGTGCCATGGGATAAAGCCCTGGAGGGACTGGGAGCCCAATAAAGCTGGTTGACTTTCAAGGAACGCCTCCTCCAAGCTCGAAGGCATTGCATCCCTAAAAGGAAGAAATCAGGCAAAAACACCGGGAGACCTATATGGATAAACAAAGAACTCCTGGCAAAAATCAAGTGCAAAAGGGGAACTCACAAAGCGTGGAAGCAGGGACTGGTAACCTAGGATGATTACAAGGAAGTTGCTGGTGTAATCAGAGACCGGGTTAGAAAAGCTAAGGCCCTGACAGAGTCAAATCTGACCAACAATATTAGAAATAACAGAAAAGGATTTTACAGGTACGTAAGAGAAAAAAGAAAAATGAGAGAGAATGTGGGGCCTCTCCGGAACAATACAGGTGTCCTGGTTACTGAGGACGTGGAGAAGGCTGAAGTATTCAACAGCTTCTTTGCCTCAGTCTTCACTGGCAGCCGCTCGAACTACACCACCCATATCACAGAGAATGTTGGCTGGGTCTGGGAGAATGAAGAACCACCCATGGTAGGAGCAGATCAGGTCTGGGAACACCTAGAGAACCTCAAGGTGCACAAGTCCATGGGACCTGATGAGATACATCCACGGGTCCTGAAGGAACTGGCAGCTGAAGTTGCTAGGCCACTAGCCATCATATTTGAGAGCTCCTGGCAGTCTGGTGAGGTTCCCACAGATTGGAAAAGGGTGAACATAACCCCCATCTTTAAAAAAGGAACGAAAGACAACCTGGGAAACTACAGACCAGTCAGCCTTACCTCTGTGCCAGGCAAAATCATGGAACAGATTCTCCTGGTAGCTGTACTAAGGCACATAAAAGATAATTAAGTGGTTGGTGACAGCCAGCATGGTTTCACCAGGGGCAAGTCGTTCCTGACTAATTTAGTGGCCTACGATAAACCTACAGCGCTGGTTGACACGGGAAAAGCAACGGATGTCATTTTCCTGGACTTGTGCAAGGTGTTTGACACTGTCCCACATGACATCCCTGTCTCTAAAATGGAGAGACACGGATTTGACAGATGGACCACTCGGTGGATAAAGAACTGGCTGGAAGGTTGCACTCAAAGAGTTGTGGTCAATGGCTCAAAGTCCACACGGAGACCAGTGACAAGTGGTGTTCCTCAGGGGTCTGTTCTGAGTCCAGTGCTGTTCAACGTCTTTGTCAGCGACATGGACGATGGCATTGAGTGCACCCTCAGCAAGTTTGCCGACGACACCAAGCTGTGTGGTGCCATGGACTCACTTGAGGGAAGAGATGCCATCCAGAGGGACCTTGATAGGCTTGAGAAATGGGCCAGTGCAAACTGCATGAGCTTCAACAAGTCAAAATGCAAGGTCCTGCACCTGGGTCAGGTCAATCCTAGGGACAGATACAAACTGGGCACAGAGTGGGTTGAGAGTAGCCCTGAAGAGAAGGATTTGGGGGTGTTGATAGACGAGAAGCTCAACATGAGCCGGCAGTGCGCTCATGCAGCCCAGAAGGCCAACCGCATCCTGGGATGTATCAGGAGAAGCATAGCCAGCAGGTCAAGAGAGGAGATTCTCCCCCTTTGCTCTTGTGAGACCCCACCTCGAATACTGCGTGCAGTTCTGGTGTCCCCACCGTAAGAGGGATATAGATCTATTGGAGCGCGTTCAGAGGAGGGCCACAAAGATGATCCAGGGTCTGGAGCGCCTCTGCTACGAGGACAGGCTGCGGGAGCTGGGATTGTTCAGTCTTGAAAAGAGAAGACTTCGGGGGGACCTAAGAGCTGCCTTCCAATACCTGAAGGGATCCTACAGGAAGGCTGGGGAGGGACTTTTTACAAGAGTGTCCACTGATAGAACATGGGGAAATTGGTTTAAATTGGAGGAGAATAGATTTAGATTAGATCTTAGGAAGAAATTCTTCAGTATGAGGGTGGCAAGACTCTGGAATAAATTGCCCAGAGATGTTGTGGCTGCCCCCTCCCTGGAGGTGTTCAAGGCCAAGTTGGACAGAGCCTTGAGGAGCCTGATCTAGTTGAGAGGTGTCCCTGCCCCTGACAGGGAGGTTGGATTAGATGATCTCTAAGGTCCCTTCCAACCTAGGCCGTTCCATGATTCTCTGGTAAGGCCTACAGCAGATGATGTGGAATCCACCTTCCTTGGAGGCCCTGGACTTCTCTGTGCTGATGGGAGATGCCCAGCTACCCAATATCCTCTAACCTTGCTGGGCACTGGTTGGAGCAGCGGCACCTAAAGTGCCACATCTTGTAGCGCACATCCAGAGCAATATTTCTACCCCTACCTGGTTTGAGTCCAAGATGCTCTTACTGTGAGGTAGTCCCGGTCTACATACAATATAGCAGGGGATTACTGCAAACACCAGATGTTGGAGAGAAATCTGTGACATGTAAAATGTACTTTTTGGGGTGGGGGTAGGGTGGTGTAAGTTCACATATTTGTTCTGAGCCTAGAAAGAAGAGATTTTATTTTTCTAAATTCAGTTACTTCTAATTTCCATCCTGAAAACAGCAAACCAAGGAACTAAAAATCCACAGCATTACCACTTTAGACACTAAAATGAGAACAAAGATGATCAGCTTCACCCCCTACCCTGCCACATTGCTCATTGACTTAAAATTACCTTGGTCTTCTAGTTATGCATTTTACCAGGAACTTTTACTAGCAGTTAAAATGCTCTGTACAATCAAGGTAAACCTTTGGAGAACATTTTTCTGAAGTTTTATTCCTAAAGCTGATTATTTAGTTGAAATCTTCATAGTTGTACACAATGTACAGTCTTTTGCTGCGTCTGCACAAAAAAAGTTGAACTCATGGTATTGCAGCAAGGAGCTTTTAATATGCAGCAATTAAAAAGATTCTGTAAATCATAGTACCAGTGTTGGCTAAGTCAGCTGACCTGAGTTTAATAAATCCCACTAAGGACCATTTTGAGAGTATTGGGGGGGGGGGTGTTTTTATTTTTTCTTTGAGGTCTCTGATCATGTTTTCTTGTCATAAAACAAAACAAAAGGTGACGCCCAATCTCTCCCATGTAAAACGAGCTACTCATGGAATCACAGAACATCCTGAGTTGGAAGGCACCCATGAGGATCACCAAGTCCAACTCCTGACTCCAGCCAGGGCAACCTAAAAGTTAAACGCTAGATCTAAGAGTTGTCCAAACACTTCTCGAATGCCAAGGAAGTTGGGGCCGTGAGCACCTCCCTGTGGAGCTTTTGCCACTGCCTGACCACCCTCTCCATGAAAAACTTTTTTCCAAAGTCTAATCTGAACTCTGCCTGACGCAGCTTTACGCGGTTCTCTTGCATCTTATCACCAGACTCCAGAGATAAGAGCTAAGCACCTCTATCTCTGTTGCCCCTCACAGGGTAGTTGTAGGCAGCAGTGAGGTCATCCCTCAGGCTCCTCTAAGCTGAACAAACCAAGTACCCTCATGCTCCTCAGAAGCCAAGTCCTCTAGCCATCTTTGCTGCCCTTCTTTGGACATATTCTAATATTTTCACACCCTTCTTCTATTGTGAGGCCCAAAACCGTGCACAGTACTTGAGAAGAGGCCACGCTGATGCTGCACTGTATACAGTCCAGTGTACTGACTGAGGAATAACAAGGAGTTGGAGGGAATGTGGAAAACAGCAACTGCTTTGATCAGCCAGTAGGAAGAACTTAAAAAAAAAGTGAACATAAACAGTTAAGAGATAGTTACTTGGTCACACACATTTGGGTAAGTAAAAAATGCACCTGCAAAAAAACACCAGAAACTGAGACTTGTCTAAAGAGTTTGACTAGGTTTTCAAACTTCAATGCCTGCTCAACTCTTGTTCTCCCTAGAGGTAGGAAATGGCATACGTATATTTACATCTCCCCTTTCTTGCCTTTTATATAGTACCTGATGTGCTGAGGAACCTTTCCCCCAGAAGTCTATTTTAGTACTCCACGCTTCATGCTGAGAGAAAGTTACTGTTCCTTCAGTGTTTGAGCAAAGCCTAGGCCCACAGGTGGTGACAAGAGAGATCTTTTTTGTTCATGCTGAGCATTCAGCAGGCAAACCAGCAGAGCTGAAGCAATCTGGTCACACCACCACAATGGTTATTGTCTTGGACACTTCTGTACGAGAAATACTTGGCTGCGCACACAACCACTGCAAAACAGACTGTGTGAATTTCATGCAGGAGATAATCTCTCTCTTACCTTCCTCCTGCATACAGCTCTCCTAATTTTCCCTGGTCTCCTAAGCAATTTCAGACTCAAAACAAGCTCATGTATCCTTTTCTCTACTAAAATTGTGCACATTTTGGAAATTAACTCTCTCCCTATTGGGCCCATTTAGGCTTCTTTCTCCACAAGGATACATGGTCTCATGGGACTGTCTCAATATTTTTTTTCTTAGAAAAAGTTGTGATTTGAAGGTATTGGGGAAAAAAAAAAAGAATTTTTAACCCCCTGGGTTTATTGCCAACTACTGGTATTATAGAATCATAGAATAGTTTCAGCTGGAAGAGACCTTGAAGATCATCGAGTCCAGCCTTTGTCCCAGCCCTATCAACCTACTAAACGATTCCTCCCAATGCAACATCCACCTGTCTCTTAAACACCTCCAGGGACGGTGACTCAACCACCTCCCTGGGCAGCCTGTTCCAATGGCTGACAACCCTCTCAGTATAGAAATTCTTCCTAATATCTAACCTGAATTCCCCTGGCACAATTTAAATCCATTTCCCTCATCCTATCACTCTCCACTAGGGAGAATAGACCAACTCCCACCTCTCTACAACCTCCCTTCAGATAGTTGTAGAGAGTGATGAGGTCTCCCCTCAATCTCCTCTTCTCTAGGCTAAACAGCCCCAGATCCCTCAGCCTTTCCTCATAAGACTGTGTTCTAAGCCCTTTACCAGCTTGGTAGCCTGCCTCTGTACCCTCTGCAGCACCTCAGTGTCCCTCTTGTAGTGAGGGGCCCGAAACTGGACACAATACTTGAGGTGAGGCCTCACCAAAGTCAAGTACAGGGGCATGATCACCTCCCTACTCCTGCTCACTACACTATTCCTGACACAGGCCAGGACGCCATTGGCCTTCCTGGCCACCTGGGCACACTGCTGGCTCATGTTCAGCCGGCTGTCCATCAACACCCCCAGGTCCCTCTCTGCCTGGCAGCTCTCCAGCCACTCCTCCCCAAGCCTGTAGCACTGCTGGGGGTTGTTGTGACCCAAGTGCAGGACACAGCATCTGGCCTTATTGAAGCTCATGGAATTGGCCTTGGCCCAGAGATCCAGCCTATCCAGATCCCTCTGGAGAGCCTCTCTGCCCTCAAGCAGATCGACGCTTCCACCCAGCTTGGTGTCGTCTGCAAACTTACTGAGGGTGCACTCTATCGCCTCGTTGAAATCATTGATGAAGATGCTAAACAGGAGTGGCCCCAGTACTGAGCCCTGGAGACACCACTCATGACTGACCACCAGCTGGATTTAACTCCATTAACCATGACTCTCTGGACTCGGCCCTCCAACCAGTTTTTCACCCAGCGAAGCATATGTCCATCCAAGCCAAGAGCAGTTAATTTCTCTAGGAGAATGCTGTGAGCAACTATGTCAAATGCCTTACTAAAGTCAAGATAAATGACATCCACAGCCTTTCCTTCATCCAGCAAGCGGGTCACCCAGTCATAGAAGGAGATCAGGTTTGTTAAACAGGACCTGCCCTTCATAAACCCATATATGTATCCTACAATACCCATATATCCTACAATTGGGTTGAGTGATACATTACCTGACCACTCACGTGTTTGAGGGTCTTCAGGGAGAATTATTTTTAAGAGTAATAGTATTTGTAAGACAAGAGAAAAGATCCATTTTCATACTCAAAGATTTGAAGGTTAACATAGAAAGAGAATGGCTATTTAAATTCTAACACACACCCCTAACCAAGCAAAATCTTACCCATATCTGAAAGATAGGTTTCCCTCATACTGATCTGGTTCTGCATCAATCATGTTTATACCCTTCAGCTAACTTTGGGCAACGTGCCACTACCCTGAGCCCATGAATCTTTCCTTCATAGCCTATCTGAATAATTCTCATGCACTCAACTTTGGCATCTTATATTTCCAGATGTCGTTCATGAGCACCATCTGCCGACTCTTTATTTTCAAATGTGTATGAACACTGAAATACAAAAAGTTGAGAGATTATCTTAATTTCACTGGCAACTAATCTGCTCATTCGACAAGTCTCCACCCTTACTCATTGTTTAAGAGCTGCTCTTTTAGAACAGTAAATAATTGGTTTCTAGAAGGTACTCATGTTTTTCATAAGGTTAATATACAACCACACTATTAACTTTTTAACTTCTTCAGTTTCCCCTTACACTTTGCAGAGATGCACACTGACCAGTTCTGACATCATAATTAATTTTATATCCAGGTATTGAGCCAAGACAGTGCTAAGAATTCTACTAATTTAGGGAGGATAGTGGCTGTTGCGCAAAAAAAAAATCCCCAGACTGCTGCTGTCAGGCACTATGGATCTCATGATACTCTTATCACTGAACTGCCTTCTCATCTACATGTGGACACTAATGTAACAGATGTTACATTAGAAGATGTTGGCTTGGCAGAGAGGAAAGTATTAGAGTAGCACAAAAATAAATTTCACTTATCCACAGTAAGAGTTCAGGTATCTTCCCATATGGATTGACCTGTCAATCTGATGAATGTCCGTTTTGCACATTTGCTGAAACTCATCTTTTACGTTCCTGTCTCACAGACATTTCATCTTAACCACCATGTTACATCACTCTTCTAATAGGGTTCAGGGGTTGCAAATCCATTTACTCTCTACCACAACACTGGATGTGGTCAAAACTAACATGCTCTTCCTTATTAATATTTTTAAAGAAAATCCATGGTTCTGTCAAACATTTTTTCTTTAACTATTAGTCTTTGTTATTATGTTTCAGCTGTTTCATGGTGCACAGCCCAAAACTCTGATCTGCAGTTTGTGTTTCCCAGAGAACACGACAGCAGCATGTATGACTGAAATCCCTTCCTTACATACTGCAGATCAAAGCACACCGTGTCTCTAGTCCTAGGAACTTTTCCACTCTCCCTCCCTGCCTCTTCTCCACACAAGCCAAGGCAGGAATTAAGTGGGAGCTGTGCATTTATACATCTCAACATCAAAATATGATCCAAGAAACCAAGCGTGAGGTTCGGGTTCGGGCACTTAGAGCTGTGTATGCCCAACACAGGCGTCTAAGCTCCCATCACCACCACCAAAAGATTCTCTGTTGGCTGGTACACTCAGATTAAGAACAAATAGTACCCATGGCATATTTTAATCAGGATGTTCTCTAGTATGTATTGCATTTGTTTGTCCAGACATTAAAAATGTATTTACTGTCTGACAATACTCAGTATAAGCACAGCAAACTCCATTAACAATTTCAGTTCTTTTTCTAAACTCTTGGGAAAGCCAAAAAAAAAAATAGGAGGGGAAGAAAACATGTGGCAAAGCATGTTTTGCATCTACGGTCAGGAAAAAGACAAAGTATTTTCAACGTCTTCTGTCACTATGGCAACATAGACACAGAAACATGCAAAATTTGAAAGATTGATAGCAAAGGTAGAATTCAGGACTCTTGCACAAGCTGTTAGCAGGATGAACTTACAGCTTCATCCTCCCACATGATTTTTGTTGCTCGTAGCCATGTCCTCAATACACAGCTTAGGACTAATCTTATTTAGCTGACAAGGTCTGGACCTTGCAGCCTGAAGCTGTAGGGTTTTGTAGGACCTGGGCATCTTTAGAGTCCCAGGTCTCTAACCAGGGAATCCTCCTCCTCCCATGTAAGTGTATTCCACACTCAGGATTACAGGCAGATCTCTCTGTCCTCCCAACACCTTTGACAGCTGTGGGACTGCTAATGAGAGGTCTGGCCTCACTCTTATAACCCTGAAAGGAAGGAAGGGAGGGGAGGAAAGAGAATCATGTGCTCCATACATCACATATGCTTTACAGGCATCGGAAGTTGGAGGAGTCTGATTCTGTGCCAGCCACTGAGATAAACAGGGCAGATTTTCCATGGCCACTTCCAGCATGAATTTGCTAGAAATCTCACGTGTTTGCTAAATCAATGTACAAGGCTGATGCTTGCCCTGTAGACTTAACCATGCCTGTAGGAAACCACCTTCTGTCTTGTGACAGGTGTTTGAGGCTGCGCTGCTTAGGGAGAACCAGAGCCAGCTCTTCCAGGCCCTTTCTGGAAGCTTGGCTACACTGGGTAGCTATGGCAAGTGTCACCTGCATGAACACTGCCTGTCCAGCACTGCTGGTGTGTTCCACTCAGCATTGGTTTGATTGGAATGAAAAAGCGCAGAACCCTTTCTGGATTTCAGAAGAGTTTGGAGTTTTTAACCTGCCTTTTACAGAGCAGTATAAATGAAGAGTCTCCCTTCACATTAGCTACGGTTTACCTTAGTCTTGGCTCCTGTTGCTACAGGTTTCTTAGTACGTTCCAATAGGAAGGTCACACCAAAGGATTCCCTTTCATCAGCTGATTCCCTGGAGATAAGGTTCATCCTGGTTTATTCATTCCTCCTGTATCTTACAAGACTGGAGAGTGTCTTCACTGTCATTCCAGGGACTAGCTCAGGGAATCGTGGCAATAAACAGCAGAAGATTTACAACTAATGTCTTCATCTCCAGAACCCGTTGTGCCTTCACACAAGGCTGTGACGACGCTTAAGAAGTCTCCCGTTCTACCATCTGGTTTTTAAAGCCCAAGCCTGTACACTGCTTTTTGATCGAAATGAGTTCAGGAAGGACATCAAAGAGCAGTTGGTGCGCACATTTCTTTCTCCTTGTAGCTCATTAGCTTTCTTCCTATTCAATGCACATATTGGAGTGTCTTGGCCATCTGATGCCCCCCCTCCAAGCTGGTTCCTTCCAACGCAATCCCATTTGTTACAGAAATCATCCCCTGTTTCATCAGGAACTCCAGTGGACACAAAAGAATAATCCAACCATAACAAGCTGAAATCTCCAGCGGTGCCCTTTCAATAAAATCTAACTTACTACAAGTTAAAAGTACTACTACAGGCTGCCATGGTATTTCTGGCACATTCAGCTTGAATCTTCAGTCCTACAACAATCCTGAAATCAAGTGTCTTTCTATTATTTATGGAGAGACTGGTGTTATTTTTACCAATTTGTATTAAGGTAAATATTTCATACCAGCAGAGGAGGAATTTCTGGAGATATTTTACACCATCAGAAAGCAAGAGTATGATTGCACAGTGTCCCCTGAGTCTGTGAGTCATGTTCGTTAATGTTCATGGTGTAATAAGAAGACAGGCTAGGTTTTCTAGTAATATATTTTGCTCACAGCTTGCAAAAACAAGGAATTTTGCAGCCTACCAATGGGATTCTCCGGAGTCTGAGCTCTTCCTTTTTGCAGTTTATCACATTTTCATTCTATTTATCACTTACAAATCTTTCAGACCAGTGCTTTATTATACATATATCAATTGTTCTGATTTGTTTTCAGGCTGCCTTTGTTTTAATCAAAATAGTTTTACATTGTTCACTAATTATAGCCACAATTATAAAAAAGAGAATCATTGTCAGACTATTTTAAAAAATAACTTTGTATGCTTCTCTGTGGACTTACAGCTATCTTGCCATGTTTCAAAAATCTTCCTAACATACCCTGCAGAACTTCTCCAAATAACAACTCTGAGGCTTCATTTTCTGCATATTTTTTCTTAGTAGATTACTATGATTTTACAGAGAGTTTCTGATCATGAACAAGACATAGAATCATAGAATTGAATCATAGAATTGTCAGAGTTGGAAGGGACCTTAAAGATCATCTAGTTCCAACCCCCCCCTGCCATGGGCAGGAACCCATGATCAGGCTGCCCAGAGCCCCATCCAGCCTGGCCTTAAAAACTTCCAGGGATGGGGCTTCCACCACCTCTCTGGGCAACCTGTTCCAGTGTCTCACCACCCTCATGGTAAAGAACTCCTTCCTAACATCCAATCTGAACCGATCCATCTGTAGCTTTAATTCTCCCTAGTCCTATAATTATCTGACATCCTAAAAAGCCCCTCAGCAGCTTACACATGTCTTAGACCAGTTGCTCAGTAAAGAAAGGTCTCCATTTAATAGGCACAATCTCTCCCTGGAAGCCAGTCGGTTGTCATTTTGTAGCCCCTCCAGACTTCGTAACTGGCAGAAACAGGTACAGCTCGTACTAGAATCATGGAGTGTCAGGGGTTGGAAGGGACCTCTAGAGATCATCTAGTCCAAACCCCCTGCCAGAGCAGGATCTCCTAGGGCAGGTCACACAGGAACGCATCCAGGTGGGTTTTGAATCCTTCCAAAGAAGGAAACTCCACAACCTCTCTGGGTAGCCTGTTCCAGTGCTCTGTCACCCTCACAGTAAGATAACTTCTTCCTAAAGCACCACAGTTAGTTCTGCTCTCACTTGAAACGCGTGTGTAATTGCACCAGAGCACACAGGGCACACAGCAATGATTCCTGTTGAGATGCCTTTGTAAACCTCTTCTTCCTCTTTACAACTTAAAGTAAATGTGCATTCTAGAGTGTTCTGGATAAATTTAGCAACAGGCACGGGGCACAAGATTGGGACAAGTTAACTCCTGAGCTAAAGGCCCCCTCACTGAAAATACCCAGCCTGGCTCCCAAAGCACAGCTACTCCTGCAACGTTTCCCAACACCTTGTAGAGTTTGTCCACTCATAGTCTGCAACGCCTGTGCAACAGATGAGCATGTCCAGCACCTCAGCATTTGTTAGATCCATCTGGGCTTTCTCATCCCAGATTTTGTTTGAGATGGTGAGTTTTTTTAAGAAAAAATAAATCAGCAAAACTAACCCCATATTTGTTTACAGCACTTTCACATTGGCTGGGCACCAGAAATGCAATGTACATGTGTTCCATGTACAATTTTTGCCACAGCACTAATACTTTGTTGGTTTACAATTCCTAGGAATCCCATCTTACTCCTCCTATATAAGATAGACATCTTAAGATATCTCAGCCTCGTGCCAACCTCCTTTTACCTTCAGTTGTTGTGAAGTTAAAGCACACATTTGCTCTAGTGGCTTACTTACCTTCTTTATTAATTTCTTCAGAACTCTTAAATGCTATCTGTCCTTGACATTCACTTGAAATTTAACTGCTTCTCTGCTGAAATTCACCTCAGCTTCTTCGCACAGCCAAAAAAAAAGTGTTCTTCATGGAGTATAACATTCTTATCAAAGTCCATGTTCTGTTCATGAATATATTTTATTTAATGCAGCAGAGACAACATTTATGAGGAAACTCAAGAAAGGCTTTCCATAGCGAGGTAGATTTCTTCCATAAATTCTGATACTAGTAGCCAACACAACTGCACCTTCTTTCGAGCAAAGATTTCTGAAAAAATCCTGCTGGATCAAAAAATGCTCAGATCTTCTTGTCTGACTTCTCACGGCTTGAAACGAACCAGTGCCCTAGGGTTGTGGTTTGACAAAGAACACAGCGGGGACTGCGAAAATCAAAAACCTTATGTTTCCACTAGCAACTAAAGCAGGTCAGGAACTGTCCTTTGGCACGAGAGCCAACATGGCTTGCACACGCACAACTAAACGCTCTTATCTCCTGAAATAGGTCAGCTGCACGCAGATGGTCTGCTGGCCCACAGCAACCCACGAGCTGTCGGAGAAAATTGCTTCAGAGGCTGCTAGTGTGCCGGGACAGAACCACACTGGGGGCACCACCACCACCACCACAAAAGGATCAGTACAAAGGGTGACCATGTGTTGCGGTTTAAGCCTGAACCCTAGCCCTGCTTACTGATATAGGGGTAGCTATAGGGACAGAGATCAAAAAGTGCCCGTGAGACAAACCAGAACTGAAATCTCAATTGGGTGTTTCAATGTTTCATTGACATCTCCCTTGTGCTTCGCAGACTCTTCTTTAAAAGCTACTTTGGACAGTACGTCCAAATTAAGGTGTCCTCTCTACTCTTTCATGTCATCATTAATTGGCCCTTTTTCCCCTGGACAACTAACCAGATCTTTTCAACCAACACTGAAAACACTCTTGTGAGGTACTGAAATATACAAAAAAGGCAATTTCTCTGAACTTGCATTTTCTATCTGCAGTGAATTCTTGCAAGGTCACTCTTTCCTGTGGCATACTGCAGCACAGGGTATCCCATGGAGAACAGAGCGTGGCTGCTGCTGAGGTGACTCAATCACGTACTCACATCCCAGGTTCTGCTTGATGCCCATTTTGGGTTAAGCCACTAGATACTGAAACCTTGTTTCTGTAAGCCATTTCCTGACATCACCTTGGGTCATCGCGCTTTAAGGAGCATTTCAGGTTATAAAGACAAATATATACAGCATTTATCTCTGTCATCTGACGCATTTCTACAAAAATCACACGCTTCTCGGTTCAGAAAGTGCAAGAAATTTTGGTGACCCCCACCTTTGCCCTCAGGCTTGGAATACTCTTCCTGAGCAAACTGAGTTCCCAAGCCCTGCGGTTTAGTTACCATGAATGTAAACCACCATGGCTGCAGCAGGGATATAGAGAGCAGCATGAGAGCCTGCCGACTGCCCGAGAGGAGAAGGGACTGGAAAAGCTTGCATGGTCAGAGCTGCGCGCACACCGGGGGTGCTTCCCCCAAGGCACACGCCCTCCCTGCAGTGCCTGTCTTCCACGTGTTCATACATCCAGATGATGAAAGCGCCCGCTCGACGCTATTCTGCTTAACAGGCGAAGTTTTCACCATTTGGGGACATCCAAATAAGAAAGTAAGTACATGAGTTTGGTTGGTTCGTTGCTTGTTTTTTGTGTTTTTTTTTTTTATTCTTTATAATGGGAAAATGATTCTGTTCCCAGCTGTTCAGTTGTCTGATCACGATGTAAACACAAAAAGCGCCATTGACTTCATATACGTGTTCTGACAAAACCAAAACCGAAACGCTGGAAGCCAAACCATGAATTAAAACACAGGGAAACGGTCAGAACCGAGTTCCCACGTGGCACAGCCGGGTTATACCTCTGCGCTGTAGCGTCCCCAAAGACGAGGCGATGCTCGGACAGGCAGGAATACAGCCGGGCATACAACCTTCCTGGAATACAACCCTACACGGAGGCATGCGGAGACCCTAGCACTGACGCTCCCTCGGGTGAATACCGGCCCCTCGGGCTGATGGTGGCAAGGCCACCCTTCCCGACGCCTTGCCGCCGGGCGGTTCCTAAACGACCTCTCGACACCTCATCCCCCGCAACAAAACCCGCCAAAGCCGCCTCCCCTCACGCCCCGGACCCCTCAGTTTAGCTCCAAAAGAAAGAAGCCGTTAACGGACCGCCTGGGCGCTGCGCGCGCCGCCCCCGCCTCAGTGGGGTCCCCAACGGCCGCCAGGACGGCGGCTGGGGCGGCGTGAGCCCTGTTGTTCGCCCCGCTCCCGACCCGGGGCGGAGGCCGGTCGCTGGCGGGGCGGGGCGGGGCGGGGCGGCCGAGGCGTTACAGGTGCTCGAAGGAAGCGCCGCCGGCTGGCCTGAGGCGGGGAGGAGCGCTTCGCTTCGCTCCCCTTCCCTGCCACACAAAGGGCCTCCGGTCGCCTCCTCCGAGAACGCGCAGAGAGCGTGAAGGACGGGGAGGGGGTGTCGGTGCTGCGGCGGGGAGCGGGGCACTGACAAAAGGCAGTCCCGGTCTGCAGGCGGAGCCCCGGGACACCTCCTCCCCGCCCTGCCAGCCATCCCGCCGGCCCCGGGGGGAGGTGCTGCCCCACTCGCCCGGGCGAGCTGCTGAGCGCCGGTAGCGGCAGCCACCACCTGGTCTTGCGGGCAGGGCGCCGAGGTGAGTGGGGCCGGGCGCCTCGTGGCCCGCGGGCAGAACCGCCCGGGCCGCTCTCGCCTCCGGGG
The DNA here is from genome assembly GCA_020746105.1 of Trogon surrucura. NCBI lineage: Eukaryota > Metazoa > Chordata > Aves > Trogoniformes > Trogonidae > Trogon > Trogon surrucura. The sequence continues at coordinate 67,677,079 of CM036617.1, forward strand.
CAGCGCCACTGACTTGCCGGGGGCAGCGCCGCTCCCTCCACGGGCAGAGGGTAAGAGGAGTCCCCGGGCAGGAGGGCAGCCGGGCGGGTGCGGGGGCGCGCCGCTCTGCTCAGCGGGCACCGGCTGTGGCATTTGGGGTCACCGGGACTCCTCCCCGGCGGGCGTTTTGTCGGGGGTGGTGGTGGCGTGTTTCTCTTTCTTTCTCTCTCTCTCTTTTTTTTTTTTTTTTTTTTTGTTTTTTGTGCGTCCCCCTCGGTTTCGGGCTACGGGAGCGAAACAAAGGCGAGCACGGCAACCTGCCTGGAACCGAAGGAATAACCGGAGCGATGCGGCGGGCGCCGCGGGATGCCCGCTCCTCCCCGGTGGGGGGCGGCCGGGGCTGCCCCACCGGCCCCGGTGGCGCTCAGCGGTGCTTGTGCCGTGGGGTTTGTAGTGGATTAGTTTAAGCATCCCGCAATTAGAGAAACAAAGCGGTCCCCAGTTACAGGGGAGATATTTTATTCGCAGGGCTTTGCTGGCTGCCGTTACCTGCAACGCTTAACCACTCGCACAGTGAAACAGGGTGTTCCTGCCGATTTGTAGCCTTTATTTACCTTTTGTATTTCGCTGGGGCCGGGCTGTTAAAATAAATGAGCCGCCGGTGTTTTCCGTGGATTTGTTGTTTTCTTTTTCTTTTCCTAGCTACGAAAGGAAGGAGACTCCAGTATCGGCAATCTAAAAGCCAGAAAGAAGGATTTGCTTAAAGATATTTTTTAGCTAAAAACCTTGAAAAGGAGTGGAAAACTTTTTTTACCGTGATAGATTTGATAATGCATTCGGTCACACAGCTCCTTTATTTAATTTTTAAAGCTGGTCTGTTTTAGTGATCTCAGGAGGACAGAGAATGTGAATGGTAAAGGCTCAGAAAGCAAATAAAATGAAACTAAATTTATTTTCCAAAAGTTCCCCTGTTGATTGCTTTTTTTATGACCATCTTCAAATGCTTTTCAGGGTTTGTTGGTACACATACAGCCTTTCTGGCTTGGGGAGTGGAACAGTCCAAGTAATGTTCAGTAGCAAGGTCTGTGTTTATTAAATGTACTTAAGCAGTGCAGGTTTGGTTAGCATACTGAAAAATAACACCGTCTGAACAATAGTACACGACTTGTCATTTAAGCAGGAGCGCAGAGAAAGAAAAATTGATTTGGACCCTGATTCAGGAAGGTGCTAGAGCATATGCCTGGTAAAGGCACAGGCATAGGATAAAGAGTTCAGCATTGGTTTTCACTTGTTGATGTTACATGCCGTTTCTTGTGTTTTGGGCCTATCTCCTAACACACAACCCTCTTTTCTGACCTTATCTGTTCTGTAGGGAGATCTGGGTTGCACCCATATGATTTTTTTTTTCCCGTTGAGCTTTGAAATTCATGTGTTTCTGGTGGCTTGTAGAAGTGATATACTTCATCGATTCAGGACTGAACTTAAAAAGTAATTACAGAAGTTGCATGAAAAGGCCTTTTTTAATGACAAAGATGTCTGTAAAATCTGTCTTGAAGGCAGCCACCTGTATGCACTGTTGAAGCTTTGCAGGAGCTTCAAAATCGATGCCAGGTTTAATCATCTTTAAATGTTCATCTACTTGAAACTTTTAATACAGTGCTCCCTTCAAGATTGAAAGTTGTTGTCAGTTGCTCTTTATAACTAAATTACCCTGCTGGGTAAATCTATAACAACTTCATTAAGAAGTATTCAGTGTGGTTACTTGACAGAATATTAAATTCCGTGTAGGTCAGAAGAGAACTTACCTCGTCTTTCCTGAAGGATCTCCTTTACCGTACACTTCTGTTAAACAAATTTTGCTGTCACAGGACGTTGGCAGTGCTTTCCATCTCTGTAGACAGGCAGTAGGGAAGGTTTCTTGAGCCTTAGGAAACCTCAGCCATGTCTTCCCCTCCCCGTGTGTGTTATGGTAAAAGGCTGAACGCTGAAGCTACAAGTCTTGAGATTTTTTTTATGGGTTACTGCAAAACGCTTTTGATCTGCGGCAAGCTGGGGTTGGGAGGGAGGAGGAAGAGAAGGAACTTGGGGAGTAGATGTTCTGTGAGCCCTTTGAAACTGGACACCTATTATATGTTTGTCAGCAAGTCGGTGGAGTGAAGTGACCCAAGTGATCTCTCGGAGACCTGTGTCCTCTAAGCTGAGGAAAGCATGTACTTCTGTTATATGGTCACTGAACAAAGCCTCTGTCCTGGAAGCTTTCTCCAAAGAAAGGTCTTTGGCATCCCAAGTTCTGATTTCAAGAGAAACTACTAATATTCTAATGCTTGTTTCCATGATAAGTAACAATTAACAATAAACAGAATGTGCCACCTCTTCAGTGACCTTCAAAAAGTAGCACGTATTTTGCTTCTTTCAGCTGAATTCGTCTAGGAATTAGGATTTGCATGCTTGGCCCACAGGTACCTCTGAGTTAAACAAATGGTATTTGCATAGTGTCTTCATGCTGGTGGCAGTGCCTTGTGTTTGTCATGGCTTTGCACATGCCACAATAACGCATTGGTGATACGGGAGTTTGGGTTTATCATGAGAACAGCTTGAGTAAGGGGAGATTTATCAACCCCTTAAAATAAGGGGTCAAGCACATAACCATCTCGTTCTCCACTGAAAGTTGCATAGCACCATCACTTCTGTTGTATCAGACTTAATTTAAAAATGAAACCTAGCTTGTCACTCTCTGGCGTCTTGAGAAACAAATCTCTGAAACATAATCCGAGTGGTAACAGAAAAAAGCTGTGAACGATTTTAAAGAGATGTGAACTGCTCTCATGCCACTTTAGAGGACACCATCTTCAGGCCGGTGTGATTGTTTGATTTCTAATGGATGGAAGGAGAAATGAGTGGGAAAGAAAACTTTGGCATGTGGAGGCAGGAGGAGAAGAAATTTAGATACGTAATTCCAAAAGCTCCGTTTTCAGGAATGTAGGTGGGTTGGTGGGAGTTCTAAAGGCTAAGGAAACTGTGCTTTTGCTAATAATGATCTCTAGGCAACTAGAATTCTATAATGTGGTGCTTTTCTCACATTTACATTAACACTCCTCAGGCTCTGATTTTCTTTGGTTGTATTGTCTCATCTCTGGAAGTGTTCAAGGCTGGGTTGGATGGAGCTTTGAGCAATTTTGTCTAGTAGGAGATGTGGCAGGGGGCTTACAACTAGATGATCTTTAAGGTCCCTTCCAACCCAAACCATTCTGTGATAGTCACTGAAAATACGGAATGTCTTTCACTCACTGTTAGACAAGAACACTGTACAAAGCAAGCCACTTGACAAATTCACAGCATGTTAAAGTTGCAGGCCTCTTTTTGTTTTGGTTTGGTTTTTATCCTGCAGTGGATCCAAAGTAGAAATAGCAGACGTATAAGGTCCAGATTTCTGAAGCACTTGAGATGCAGCTGGGGTTAGGATGCATGCAGCTAGTAGGAGAGGAGGAGGATCTTTGACTGTGTCTGTACCTTATTTTGTACCTGCAGGAAGCTGTTCCCTTGCCCTCCTGCTCTGCTCTAACGGTCTGTGTGCAGCTTGGTGTGCACCTGGGACCGTGGCTCTGAAAAGGAAGAGAGGATTCGACTGTGTAATTGAAGCTGCTCAGGTGGTGTAGGCAGGCAGTAGGGGAGGTTGCTTGAGCCTTGGGACAACTCAGCTACCGGCAGTGATGTGTGTATGCTTACCTTCTGATTCTTTTTGTTAGCTGTCTTAAAATATGATGTATTTACTAACTAAAGGTAGACTATTCTTGTGTGGCGGAAGGAAGAAGGAAGGCAGCTGAGGGACTTCATTTAAACTTGTAAGCGTTCCTCAAAAGAGAAGTGGCTACCTATAAGATGAAAAGTTGAATAGGTGAGCCTTTCTCTCATGAAATATATCTGATTTCTTTTCCATTCTTTGAAGAGGCCTCAGTTTATGTTTTGCTACAGTCTTGCAATTTCTTTAAAATTTCTGACATAGGTCTGTTGATGATTTCTAATGCTTTGTGAAAGGGTTTTAAATAAAAGATGAGCACATTTATCTTGAAGAACTACTTAGTACTCTAGCTAAATGTTCATCACAGTAAAGCTCCAAATGAGAAAAAAAATAGTTTTTAAATTGATTTTGGTTTAAAATGTGCAGGGGTATTTTACATGCTCTAGAGAGATGAGAATGTCTGGGGCTTTGTTGCTGCTGTTTTTTTCCCCTCTCTCTTTCTGATCAAAATGTGAAAGGACTAGGGGAGGAGCAGGAGTAGAAATACAATATCTCCATAGGCAGAACTTGAGTAGTTTAATAGGCTTTACTAAAATCCTAAAATGCTTGGTTTTATTATGTGACTCATTCTTTGTAGCACTCTATTGGTAATGTATACGAAACTGGGACTTTTCATCATACAAACTCAGGTTCACCCACAGTGGCCTTGGGCTCCTGCAAGTCAGTGTGAGAAGGCTGATGAGCCTCCAGACGTGCATCTCTCTTACTCCAGTGAATGCTAAAGGCACGTGGGTCAAGCAGGTTCTTACCTTAGACATCTCAATTTAATGTCTGAATTTAGGTGGGAGGAACCTGAGCTATAACGTATGTGTGTCCTGGTGTAATTTGCCATAGGAAGAATCACTGGTCAGTATTGTAAAGGATAATAATTAGAAATAATGCTGCAGCTCAGATACATGCATATAAAACAAGATTCTCATCAGAACAATATTGATGCTTTTAAATACCATTCAGTGAATTTTAATCCGTTTTGAGATAAAGTTAATTGGTGCTGTACAGACATTTGTTTCCACTTCAGTCCAGTTCCCCTGCAGAGAACTGCAAGGTATGTGGATGAGCTTTTACTCCACTATCTCTGTTAATACAGGTATACTGAGCTTGGTGAATTACTAAGTTTAAGCCTGCTTGTTCAGACTGGATAACATATTGAATGTTTTTTCTTTAAGAGCATGCAAATATAGTGTCATCATGTTTATGGAAAATGAGGGTGTGAACTCTTAGTAGGTGCTAAATAAGGACCAATCTTCCACATGTAAATACTTTCCCTCCCCCCTCTGCCCCACCCCCCCGCCAGTGACTTTAGTGGAGCAGTGATGAAAGTGTGGTAAAACGCTGCAGTGATTAAATGCCGAGTGAGGTTATTCACGAGACCATCTGAGAATATTGGACAAACGGTCTCAGAATTGAAATGCGTTTAAATGTTTGTGTTACACCTGACTAGAAATAATGCCCTGGCCTAAATAACCAGGGAAACAGCTGCAGAAGTTGTACCTTGTGGCAGCAGCAGAGATCCACTAACAACGTGTTGACTCAGAGCAACAGAGACCCTAAGAGCCAGGCTTAACTGCTGTGGTGAAGTGCTTGCAGAATATCGATAGAAGTTTCTGAGATAACTGGGTACCTTACGTAATCTGCTTCCGTTTGAAGATAATTATTAACTAGTCGCTTTGCAGTGCTGTTCTTGAGTTAAAGGGGTTTTGGATGGGAAGCCAAAGTAAACTTTGATGTTTGCGATATGGTTTGAAACAAAACAGAAAAAACCAAACTCACAAACAGTATTGTTTTTACCATGCAAAACTGAGATTCAGGAGCAGTTGTTTAGACCCGTAAATGAGAAATGGAAGTTTTATTCCTGTTTGTTGTTGTTTTTTTCTCATGGCACATCATAGTTTTTATGCTGGTTGAGGGCATTGGTTTATCTTTGGTTTTGAAATAATGTGAGAAACTACTTGTGTCTGCAGTATTATTACAGTGACATATATCCATAAGCGGACATATATCTATCAGGGATGAAATTATTGCATTCCTCAAGGGTCGGTACCGAGACTGGTGCTGTTTAATATCTTTCTTGGCAGCTCAGACAGTGAGATTCAACACACCCTCTGCAAGTTTGCTGACAACACTGTGTGCTCTGGTCAACTTGCTGGAGGGAAGAGATGCCATCCGCAGGTACCTTGAAAGACTTGCAAGGTGGGCCTGTGCAAACCTTGTGAAGTTCAGCAAGGCCACGTGCAAGGTCCTGCACCTGGGTTGGGGCAATCCCAAGCACAAATAGAAGCTAGATGATGAGTGGATTGAGAACAGCCTTGCAGAGAAGAACTTGGGGGTTCTGATTGATGAGATGCTCAACATGAGTTGGCAATGTGCACTCACAGCCCCAAAAGCCAAATATGTCCTGGGCTACATCAAAAAGTGTGACCAACAGGTTGAGCGAGGTGATTCTTCCCCTCCACTCTGATCTCATGAGACCCCACCTGCAGTGCTGTGTTCTGCTCTGGAGCCCCCAACAGAAGAAGGACATGGAGCTGTTGGAGTGGGTCTGGAGGAGGGCCACAAAGGTGATCGGAGGGCTATGAAGACAGGCTGAGAGGATTGCGGCTGTTAGCCTGGAGAAGAGAAGGCACCCGGAGACCTTTTATCGGCCTTCCAGTGCTTCAAAGGGGCCTATAGGAAAGATGGCGAGGGACCCTTTATCAGAGTATGTAGCAGTAGAATGAGAAGCAATGGTTTTAAACTGGAGCGGGATAGTTTTAGATTAGATATCGGGAAGAAGTTCATCAGTATGGGGGTGATGAGACACTGAAACAGGTTGTCCAGAGAGGTGGCAGTTGCCTCATGCCCTGGAAGTGTTCAAGGCTGGGTGGGATGGAGCTTTGAGCAATTTTGTCTAGTGAGAGGTGTCCCTGCCCGTGGCAGGGGGCTTGGAACTACATGGTCTTTAAGGTCTCTTCCAACCCAAACCAGTTGCTGATTCTATGATACTATGACTACTTAGAACATTTTACATTTACCCTAAGTCAAAATAAGTTGGTTTGGGGGATTTTTTTCCCCTCCTTTTTTATGTATTCCTTTTTCTAGGGAATGTCAGTCAAGCCAGTTTTGTGAATGTCTCTGAGCTGCCTCCCTTCATGAAAGGATGAAAAACATATGTAGTGATTATATCTCAGCCCTCCCATATTTTTTCTACAACTTGTTTGCTCTCTGAGTCCCTGAGCTGTTGGCTTAAAAACTAAGTTCACATTACCGCTCTTTAAATCAAAATAAAGCTGATTAGTGGGTCAGAAAACTAATTAATTAAAGTAGGATTAAGGTCATAAATATGTATCTCTAACTGCATGTTTGGATATAATTATTTCTGGTTATCTTCAGGAGTTTCCATTCCTTAAGGAAAGGCAATAAATTAAAAAAAATATTCCTAGAGTAATTCGCTGACTACTAAAGCATAGATCCAGCTGCTTCTCAGTTCACCTTGCACAGGAGCAGGTTTCTGGGATTTTTGTCTCCTTCAGAAGAGTCTTCCCTGTCTCTGCACTAGTTCTTGGGATACAAAGCAGAAGTTCTGGACAGGAAAACTTTAAACTTTGCAAAGTAGCTTTAAGAATTAAATCTGTTTGATGTCTCAAGTGTAAAGGTGATTGAAAGAACCCCCCCTGCTCCCACAGAACTAAAAAAACATTGGAGTGCCATGAAATGCGTCTTTCATTAACCCCTCTCTTGTGCATGTGCCTCTCAGGTACCTGTGTGCACGTTTGTGCCCATCGTGGCATGTCAGGCAGTTGCAGAGGTGGATGTAGCTTAGATGTATGTACTACATACATCATTTGCAAGCAGCATGTGCTTTACTGCAGCTCTAACTGTTTGCCACTGCCTTGTGACAAGGAGGATGGGTGCGCTGAATGCGTCGAATTGGAAAGAGTTGAGCGTTTAACTGTGTTACCTGTCCTCTGGCAAATGTTGCAAAGCCTAACAGTCTGGACACAGGCCAAGAGAGAACTGAGGGAACAGCTAGTATGTTAAACAAGACAAAATTACTCTCTTTAAACTGGGAAGAAGCTGCACCTTGCAGTAATACTTGAAGAGTGTTTTGTCTGAAAAAACTCTCTTTTGTTGATGTGTTTAAGTGACAGAATATTTTCTTCTTCATGGGTGATTCTTGGAAGTTATGGCACTAAATAATGTTTGTGGTTTTTTTTAAACAAATATAACCCTTTTATATTAAGAAGACTTTTTAAATTGAGTTTACTTTCTTCAGGTCTATAAAACTGCTACCTTTAAATGTAATCGAGATGTGTGACCAGCAGGTCAAGGGAGGTGATTCTGCCCTTGTGAGACCCCACTTGGAGTATTGTGTCCAGCTCTGGATCCCCCAACACAAGAAAGACATGGAGCTGTTGGAGCAAAGTCCAGAGGAGGGCTACCAAGATGGTGAGAGGGCTGGAGCACCTCTCCTACAAGGACAGGCTGAGAGAGTTGGGGTTGTTCAGCCTGGAAAAGAGAAGGCTCTGGGGAGACCTTATAGCAGCCTTCCAGTACCTCAAGGGAACCTGCAAGAAGGCTGAGGAGGGACTTCTTACAGGGGCTTGTAGTGATAGGACGAGGGGTAATGGGTGGAAGCTGCAAGAGAGTAGGTTTAGACTACATATAAGTTCTTCACCCTGAGGGTGGTGAGACACTGGAACAGGTTGCCCAGGGAGGTCGTGGATACTCCATCCCTGGAAGTGTTTAAGGTCAGGCTGGATGGAGCATTGAGCAACCTGATCTAGTGGGAAATGGCCCTGCCCATGGCAGGGGGGTTGGAACTAGATGATCTTTAAGGTGTCTTCCAACCCAAATCATTCTATGATTCTTAATGGAGACAATCCCTACATATGTTGTTGTTGATACCCATGGTTTGGTGTGATGCTTTTACTCAAGCTAATCAGCAGCTAGGAACAGAGATACACTGGAAACTGCTTGAATGTAGATACTTGTAGGGTAAATAGAAATTGCATATCCCTTCCTTATCCAAAAAGCTTTAAATTTACCTGGAAACATGCACATCTCCCCTGCTTGGGCCTGGTGTTTTCCAGATAGACTGGGAAAAGCTTGTTCAGGCCCTGTGTGCTTGGAGGTGGAACCTGTCTCTGGATGTGGTGTAATTTTCTGAAGAAATGATACCTTGCTAGCACTTTGCAGAATTTCCAAATACCTTTTAGCAGCTACAGATTTGGAAAGCTCAAGCTGTTTTCTCATGTGGAAGAAATCTTTAACAGTCGGTGATGGTTTAGGTGTAATTTCAGGAAGGGTACAATTTTTATTTCTGTAAAAGAGTAAAACCACTACAGTTCTCTGGCATTTCTATGTGTAAATTGAGAATCATGCAAGTGTTGAAGAACACGCTTGCTCTCTTACCTGTAAGCACAAATAAACCTGGTAATTAGCTCTATCTAGGCCAAGGGAACTGTTGCCCCTTTCTTCTCCTCAGGAAGAGGGTGGCCCCAAAAGACCCAAGTGCTGTGTCAGAAACCAAAGCGTGTCTTCTTCCTGACACATTTCCAGTGTCAAGGTTTTCTTCAGTTAATCCATTTATGAAAATTTAGAACTATAATTTCAGCCCCTCGTGCCATGGGAATCATAGTATCTTATTTTTGTTTTTTAATTATTGTTATATTATTCTTACGTTACTTCACTTTTTGACAGTCCATGATGTGAGATGTTATTTCATCTAGTTAAGCTGGGTTTCAGAGGGAACTTTTAAGATAAATGACTCGTTCTACTGAAAATACTAGTGAGAGTGATGTTATTTTGCCTTATGCAGTTAAGATCATATGTAATTGCATATTTGCATACTGTTTGGGATTTTCTGTCATTAACTTCCTGACCTACGATATAAGCATGTTGAGAAACTACAAGGGATTCTTGAAGTTTTTATTTTGGGTACAATAGTGTGGGTGGCTATTATGAACTGCATGTGATACCCTAAATGGCTATTATAAACTGCATATATTTTCTTTAAATAAAATCAAAGATATGATAATCTGTATGTAAGCATCAATCTTAACACTATTTGAGCCCTTTCTTTCAAGTAGCTAGTTTTTTCTCTTCTTGCAAAAAAATTATTTTCAATTTGTATTTGTATTTCAGAAGTCAACTTACAGCATTTTCATGTCTGACTACTGGTACTGGAGGTTGATCCCGTGCAAAGAAACTGGAACCTGCAACTGCTTTACAACAACCAACCAGTCTGATGAAGAGAAAGAAGAGGATACAAGCCATCAGGTTGTGGTGTCCGATATCATGCAGCTTGTGATAGAGAAGCAGGAGGTGCCAGAAAGCACAGCAGGTGGGAAAAACATAGTGTATTTTGAAAATTGTCCAGCTGGCTGCCAAATTGTGTTAAGAAGACGACTGATGGCTTGAAGAATTTTAGTGGTGGTGTCTCATCACAGCAATGGAGTAGGGCAGGGAGCCCAAATCAAGGAATAGCTGAATATTCACTTGGAGGAGGGTGATGTCCCCACTAAAACAAGCATTTAGTAGCAGCTGGTGAAGAATGAGGACCTTTACTCGGGAGGACTGATACTTGTTATAAGAAGTTAAAATAATTCTATGAATTTAATTGATTAGCAAAAAATAGTCATCCCGGAGAAACCTGACCTACCTTCCTACAGTTTTAAAATCATACTCTAGAGTAACTGCTGAGAAGCAAGTACAAAATACCTCTGCACTTTGTCACATTGCTTTTGTTGCTGTGTTCCGTAAGAAGAAAATTGCAGTGAGTGCTAGTTTATAGTTACAAGGATTAAGATTACTTTTTCTTTTCATGTACCATCTGATCTTATATTTACCCATGCAGGAGGCTCTTGCATTCATATATGACCTGTGTGACCTTTGCCTTGGTGCTGATGGACTATAATTCTATAACTTGATTAGTGGTTGCATCTGGCAGCAATTGGGCTTTATTAACATGTCTTCATTTCAATTTGTTAAATTTTTGAAAGGCCTCCTAGACAATAAAAAAAATCTGCACGCGCTCAGGCAAAACTCTCTAAGCTGGAAAGATTGATCTAAACCCGGAAAGGTGAAATTCACTAAACTGCAGTTTTGCATTTAGTATAGAAGGCAGGATATGACTCCTTTGTCATAAAAGGAAAAAAGAATAGCTCATTCTTTCAGCCTGGATGAGCTAATGATCTTAGTGCTACTACAGAATGATTCATATTCTGCTTTGGCTTAACACAAAGTAGTTATTAGTGTAATCATTTTATGTACAAGTAAAGTCTCAACACAGATATGAGATTTCTTTTGGGGGCAACAAAGACAGATGCAAAAAAAAAAACCAAACCCCAACCCTGCAGAAATTCCGGAGGATGATGTCAGGATTGGTCAGACGGTCACAAAATATGAATTCTTTGAAAATAAGGAGGGTGTATCTAGACTACAAGAGAAAACAAAGTTTTCTCACACACTGTGAGAAAGCTCACATACTGTGACTTTCATTGTAAGTTATGGAAGAAGATGGATATCTGCTTGTTTTAATTTTCTTGTTGTGCATATCTAATAGAAAAAGAACAAGAAAATGCAAATCTGATTTCTGCAGAGATTTAGACCTAATTGTGGAGATTGTTAAACAGACTTCTTGTGCAGCCTATAGCCTGTTCCTAATGAAATCTCCAGTGAAAGAAACTGCTGCTGGAGGTGAGCTAGGTGTACTCAGTTTCACGTCAGTGCTCTGAGCTAGGCTATGAGATTTCAAAAAGGTTTTTTTTTAGTACAGCGCTTTTGTGGTGAAAGAACTAAAAAGACAAGCCCTGGAAAGGCAGACCTGGAGCATGAAGTCAAAGGAAGGGTAGTTCTGTCTTGTGTCATACGAAGGATTTTGCTACTCCTCCTTAGAAGATTCAGGAAAGAGCTGTGTTAGGTTCACACTAAGGTGCGTGTGTGCGTATTCTCTGTTGGTGTTACGGTGAAGCCAACGGTTGACTGGTTGAGCTACAAAGGAAGCTTAGTAAGCTGCACAGGTCAGAATGAAAACAGTGAAGGCAGAGTGGAGACTGAATGTGTGTACACACTTCGTAGGCGTGGGACTGCCTATAGTAACTTGCACATACTTGGCTGTCCTAATTTCACCTTTTAGCTGTGGCTGCTGTCCTTCTGTCACAGAAGGCCTTGTGAAAGGAATATGAGGTTTGGAGAAGGAAGTTCTGGACTGCGTTTCCTGGCCCGAGATGTGACAGATTTTTCATTGAGGATTACATCTATGCCTGGGTTGACAGCTGAGTTGCAAGTTGTTAATCAAAATTGAAAAGCATCTGATAATACTCTTTATACCTGGAAAAAGTGGGATGGAGTTTTAAAAAATGTTTGTTTGCTTTTTGACTTGAAGAAGAGAACAGTGTATAGACTGGGAAAGAAGCTTTCCCAGAACTAGGCATGAGAAACTTAATTGCAGATAATTTTCTGGCAAAGTTATTAAACTTCAAAACTAAATTCAGTGTGAAAGCTCTTTCTGTGTCATAACTAATACTGTTGCTACTATTGGGGATTGAATGAATCATTGTGTTTGTGGCCATTTGATTGGGTTTTGATTTTTAACAAATTATTGCACTTAATTGATGCAGTCTGCATGTTAGTATTTGCTGACTTCATCAAGGGACTGCTAAAAAGAGACTGCTCTGAAAAGAATTACAGCAGCATAACATGGTGAATATTAAAAATGTGCAAATTGTATGTGGTGGGATGAGAAGTTGTTTTGCTCTAGTTCTAATACATGTTCAAATACTTATTTTGAGGGAAAAAACCCCAAGTATTTTTGTGGTTGGTAAAGCAAGCCATGGTGCCCTGTTCTGTGAAGTGAAGTCTTCTGGTGAGAAAGGCAGAAGGAAATGCTGATGAGGAAAATAAACTCCAGCAACGTTGTTGGAGTCTTTTCCCTTCTCTATTTTCATCTTCCTTAAGCAAATATGAGGGAGAGCATCTTGCTGCTCTTAGTTAAACCATATGTTGCTGAAGTATTAAGACCTCTGTTCCCTCCCCTTCCGCAGCCTCCCCAGGAACTCGTCTGCTCTGCTGTTGATACTATTATTAATAGCAATGGTTTTACTACAGTGTTTTTGTAGAAGCTATAATTAAGATCAGTTCTCCATTGTGTCTGTGAGCTTACACAGTGAGAGAACGTGTTGCATTTTGGAAGGCTGAAAGCTTAGTTTGAAAGCAGTAGATGAAGAAGTGGGCAAAATTCAGCTTGAGGCAGAGATGAAGCATGGGTGATAATGTCTGATCAACCTGTGGGGGCTCTTGCCTTGTTTCAAATTGTGTAATACATCCTGCCTGCTTTTGTCTTCAGACAAGGCTGGAAAATGGGAAGATTGTGGAGAAAGGATGGTGGCATAGAAGACAGTCATGAATCGTTAAAAATAAAATGAAAAATCCAGTATTTCTATAATTTATCAGTGCCTGTTGTTCTACTTCTATGGGACTTCAGGAGTGCTGTGCTGCTGTGCTTGGAGGCCTGTTCGCATAAATTTTTTTTTTTTTCTAAGTTGTGCTTCCCTTCTGTGGAGATGGTCCCCTTCAAGCAGCTTGCGTATTTTCTTTGTTCCTCTGTTCAGTTCAGATCTGTTTGGAATATAATCTTTTCATGTAGTTGTTTCTGTTTTTTTTTTTTTTGTCTCCTGCCATGATGCTAAAGTAATAGGGAAGCAGCGAAAACCTTTTATGGTATCAAGATTTGCTCGTGTGATGTCTTGGGAACTGTAATTGCTGATGTTGTAGCAAACAGCCATGAGGGTGCTACAGTCAAGGCTCTTACAGAAGTAAGGAGACTGCTGTGATTCTGCCCATGTTTTTGAGGATATCTAAGGATACAGGTCACTGCTGACTGAAGTGTGAAGTCTCTCTGGTCCCAACTTACCTGAGAAGACCTACTTCATGAGTACGAGGGAAACATTGTAGGTGTTTGTTGCTGTAATAATTATACTGTTTCAAATTAAGTGACTTTTCTGAAAAAAAACAATAATTAATGCTGTTTGGATCAAGTCTATTCTATTCTTTGATGTGTACAAATAAAACCTTTTAAGAATCTTAACTAAAAATTAAGAAACTTAAAATGATCTCTTAGAAGCTGCTTCTAGTGGTAGCTAAAAGATTAACAGTGCATTTTTTTTGGAGAAGTCCTCCATTTATGCAGTATTTTTGGAAAGTTCCTTGATTCATGGAGCTGTTTTATATTCTGCAAGAAGCTTTATCATGCTCCATATCTCACTTGAATTTTAATTTTAGTTCACAAAGCTGTTTACATTTCAGCATACCTCAAATGACTTGATGAAAAGCTTTATTCAAGGGATTACTTATAAACTAGATTAATACAACTAGCAGGTGTACATAGAAAATAGAATCACAAAATTGTTTAGGCTGGAAAAGACCTTTAAGATCAAGTCCAACCATTAACCTAACAATGCCAGGTCCAACATCAAACCATGTCCCTGAGCACCACATCTGCACATCTTCTAAATACCTCCAGGAATGGAGACTCAACCACTTCCCTGGGCAGACTGTTTCAATGCTTGACAATGCTTTCAGTTAAGAAATTTTTTCCTAATATCTCATCTAAACCTCCCCCTGGTCCTATTGGTTGTTACTTGAGAGAAGAGACTGACCCCACCTCACTGCAACTTCCTTTCACATAGGTGGGGAGAGCAATAAGATCTCTCCCCTCAGCCTCCTTTTCTCCAGACTGAAGAACCCCAGTTCCCTCAGCTGCTCCTCATAAGACTTGTTCTCAAGTCCCTTCACCAACGTTATTGCTCTTCTCTGGACGTGCTCCAGCACCTCAATGTCTTTCTTGCAGGGAGGGGCCCAGAACTGAACACAGGATTTGAGGTGCAGCCTCACCAATGCTGAGTACAGGGGGACAATCCCTGCCCTGGTCCTGCTGGCCACATTCTTCCTGATGTAGGCCAGGATGCTGTTGGCCTTCTTGGCCATCTGGGCACACTGCTGGCTCTGCCTTTCATAGACCCATGCTGACTGGGGCTGATCAACTGGTTGCCCTGTATGTGCCATGTGATGGTACTCAAGATGATCTGCTCCATAACCTTCCCTGGCACTGAGGTCAGGCTGACAGGCCTGCAGTTCCCTGGCTCCTCCTGGCCCTTTTTGTTGGTGGCTGTCATATTTGCTAACCTCCAGTCCACTGGGACCTCCCTGGTTAGCCAAGACTGCTGGTAAATGATGGAAAGTGGCTTGGTGAGCACTTCTACAAAGTCCCTCTGTACCCTTGGGTGCAGCCATCTGGCTGCACAGACTTGTGCGTGTCTAAGTAGTGAAGCAGGTCGCACACCATTTCCCTTAGATTATGTGGGCCTCATTCTACTCCCTGTTCCCTGACTTCCAGCTCGGGGAGTTGGGTACCCAGAGGACAACTGATTTTACTATTCAAGACTGAGGCAAAGAACGCATTTAGTACCTCAGACTTTTCCTCATCCCTCATGCATCCTCCTGCATCCAATAAAGGATGGAGATTCACCATGACCCTCATCCTTGTAGTCCCTTCTTGCAGATGTCACAGACTCTCCTTTTTTTCCTGAGTTCCAGCCAAATCTCTCTGTTCAGCCAGGCTGGTCTTTTTTCCTGCCAGCTTTCCTTCAGCACATGGGGATGGCTTACTCCTGTGTCATTAAGATTTTCTTCTTGAAGAATGTCCAGCCTTACAGAACTCCTTTGCCCTTCAGGACAATCTCCCGTGGGACTCTCTTAACCAGTCTCCTAAATGGGCCAAAGTCTGCACTCTGGAAGTTCAAGGTAGCAGTTCTCCTGACTCTCTCCTCTTCTCTGAGAATGGAGAACTCTGTTATTTTATGATCGCTGTGCCCAAGACAGCCTCCAGCCATCACATCACCACAAGTCCCTCCCTGTTCACGAATAACAGGTCCAAGGAAGTGCCTTCCCTAATTGTCTCAATCACCAGTTGTGTGAGGGAATTACCTTCCACATGTTCCAGGAACCTCTTTGGCTGTTTCCCCTCTGCTGTATTTTATTTCCAGCACACATGAGAACAAGTGCTAGCGATTTTAAGACTTCTCCCAGCTGCTTATTTTGTCTATCTCTTCATCCTATGTTGGGTGGTCTATAACAGACTTCCACCATCATATCTGACTTATTGGCCTTTCTCCTGATTCTTAACCATAAATGCTCAACTCTGTCACTACCATCATTAATCTCTGGGCAGTCAAGACACTAACATACAGGGCTACCCAACTGCCTCTTCTTCCTTGCATGCCCCTTCTGAAGAGTTTGTAGCCATCCTGTGCAGCACTCCAGTTCTGTGAGTCATCCCACCATGTTTCTCTAATGGCAACTAGGTCACAGTTTTCCTGCTGCATGGTGGCTTCCAGGTCCTCCTGTTTGTGTCCCCTGCTGTGTGCATTGGGGTAGATGCACTTCAGTTGCGCTTTTGATTCCACTCACTTTCTGGGGTGAGAAGCCCTAATTCCTATGTGACCATTCTCAAGTGTTTCCATGGTTTCTAACACATCAATAAGCCTCGTGTCTTTGGTGCTGCATGGATCTCTCGAGTCCCCTACCTCCCCCAAATTAGTAGACTGAAGAACCTCACTAGCACATTGTCCCTTAAACACTGCCTTGCCACCCCCAGGCTTATCTCTGGTTTTATCCCCATGAAGACGAGGCTATGAATATCACACCAAGTATTTTTTATGATCTATTTTGCATGCACACACACACAAAAATAAGTCAAGACCAAAATTTGTGAGGCGTTGGCGATTCCTTCTGTGCTAGATTTCAATATGCAACGAGACCACTTTTTTCATGGGAGTGACAACAGTATACTGTTATCTGATTAACATTGGCATGTATTCTGTGGAAAGAAGATGGCATGATAGGCTTCATTGACTTCTCAGCCTGTCTGTGCAGATGCTGAATAGCCCATGACTTTTTTTGCCTTTAGAAACAAGCCAACTGGGGCAGAAGTCCCTAAGCTGTATACAGAAGCCTATTAGTGGTACCTGGTCCAGCACTGAGCTGGGAGCTCTTGATATCTCTGGTGATATTCTGTGGTAATGCTCAAGGAGGGGAGGGACTCAGGATTTATTTTCTTTTTTATGAACATAGAACTGAGATCATTATAAGTGTTGGCAAAGTACTTGTTCTGCTGCACAGTTTGTCTGCTTGGTGACGGTGGGTTGTCCCTGAAGGCCTGGCTGGATTTTACTGTGGGAGCTTTTAAGTATATCCATGCTGAGCTTTCTGTTTGGTACTAGGGGTTTGATTGATGTGAAGTGCATGCTCAAGTAAGATATAGCAGGTATTAAGTGTGCACCGTCAGCATTTCTCAGTGTTCAAGGCTCTTTGCTTACAGTGGAACTCAGATTTATAAATAAATGTCTTTACAGACTTCTTCCTTTACTGGCCATTGTAGGACTGGTATCAATCTCTCTATGTGCTTATGAGGTAATGTTTTTACCTGCTAGTTAAAAAGAGCTGGTTTTTAATAAAACTGAATTTCTACTGACGGCATTTGGCAAATTCTTAGGAGTTTAACTCCTCAAAAAGAGAAATTTTTTAAGCTAATTGGAATAATCTATGTAATAATATGCAAAGGAGAAACTTTACATGGTAAACCTCATCTGCATTGTGTCGCTGCTCCAAGTAATAGAGCAATGAAATCCCAGGCTGATTAAAATCAGTAGGAGTCTTGTCAGGATTTTCATCTTAAGACTTTTAAGCCATGCAGGTTAACCAGCCTCTTAAATGAAATTAATATTAAACATCTTATTCTTAATTCCTTCTTTCCAGGGAATTACAGCAAATATGGAATATATAAAAATAACTTTCCTGTTCAGTTTGTAGTGTTGAGTTGAAGCAGTGAGAACAGAAAATCTCTGCTAATATAAAAAGGCTTTACCAGCTAAAATTGAGCTATGGAGAGGTATTTCAGTACTGTCAGCAATAAAATTCAGTGTGTGTATGCATGCATATATATATATATATATATATGTGTCTGTAACTCAGTGTCACACTTGATGAATTTTCAGTTCAACTGATGTTTTCTTTACTGCTTGTGTCCATATTTCATACAGTAACAGAGAAAGAATGCAGCTTAAAACAAAATTAAAAAGGTGTTTTCAGAAGAGAATACTGCCTGAAATTACTGTTAGTCTTTGAGACTGCTAGTCTATTTTTTTTTTCTTTTGGTCGGGCCACTAAGGTAAAGTTGAAGAACCTATGGTACCGTCTGCAGTTAGAGTGAGGTCATGAAACCATTTTTACTTCTTCAAAGTTCCCCAAACCCAACTGGGAAAAATTATAGGGATTTCCAAGTACTGCGTGCTGCAGTGGCTTATACTGGTCCATCACAACTTTTAATGGTGTATTAGGTATGTTGGAAATTCCTTTGCTGCGCTGTTGCACTTACTTCTGCTTTTTTTCTGCAGTTTGCTGTTGTAATAAGGAGCCCAGCCACAGCATTTGTTATTTTTTCCCCTTCTATTCTCCCACTTCTTAGAGAGTCTCTTGCCTTTCAGGAAGAGTTTGGCTGGGGTTCTTCGTTATCTGTGAGATCACATGAACCCAGGAGGTGTAGCTGAAGTTCTGTCAGCCTGACTCTCTGCCTTCATTTGGCTCCCTGCTCTGTGCTTGGAGAGCTCCTTACCAAGGGAAAGGTGAACACCAATAATCTGTACAAAGCAGCAAGGACGTTTTCAGGTGAAGTTAGGGGAAGGTATGCCTGATTTGTTCTGCATGGTGTTCAAAACACTGGCGTGGTAAGATCTGATGTATGTAGACTGAAATTTGGAGTTTTCTCAAATGGTGGCTTTATATTGTGTGGTGGTGTATGAAATTTTTTCTCTAGCAACATTAAGCTAGTAAAAGTTAATATGACTTTCTTGGGTTTACATGTTTTACTATTATGTACTCATAGATGTCCTTTTGTTTATAATCCACTTGAAAAGAAAAAGCAGTAACATTGTTCATTATGAGCATTCATTTCTTTTGTGACACCTCTGAATGGAATGAGTTTTTCTCTTTTGATTTAAATTATGCTTCACTTTTAGGATATTCTCTGTGCAAGATGAAATATTAGGTAGTTGCTGAAACTTGGGTATTAAAGCTTTGTCAATTCTGTTTAGACCCTGACATGAATACCTTTGTGCTTTTGGTACTTCTGATGGCTCCAAAGAAATTAGAAGAATGCCTAAGCAGCAGTGTAATTGAAATTCAGAAGGGGTTACGTGTCTGACTTGTTTAGGTATTGTGTAATTCTGCATCTGTATGGAGGGGGGTATCTTTGTAAATCTGCTTGATTATATTTCCTCAACAGAAAAAAAAACCTCCAGACCTCTTGCAGAAACTGTCTTATTCTCCTAATGGGGTAAGGTGTGACTTCAGACATCTCACCTCTCCGATGTGTCCCTCATATAATGAAGAGCAGTTGTGTGGCAAGTTTGGAGTTCTTCCTTGCTTGTTGCCTCCTCTGCTTCTGTGATGGCAGACTGCTTGCTGGATTTGGCACTTGCTCCTGAGGCCGTGGAGAAGTTCTGAATGTAAACGTTAGGTCTTGCATAGGTGCGATAGAAACCATCTGAGCTACAAGGTTTCACATGCTGCTTTAGTCCTATTTTAGTGTCACCTACACATCTGTAAAGTAGAAAGGGGTGGGTTAGATTGATTCACTGGCTTCCAGTTTATCATGGAAATTAAATGCTTTGCCTCTGTTCTAGCCAATACACAGATTAGATATTGGGTTCCGTTGTTGCCTCTGGCACTGAGGAATTACTCAAGGCTGTTTCTTGCAAATGTACAGATTTGCTGGGATTAATCGGTGCACTTTCTTTGAGTGTTTAGGAAGTCAAACCCTCACTACATAGGAGGAGGGAGCTTTGATAATAGAAATATTGGAAAATAATGAAATAAATTGTCTACAGGTTTCTTTTCCAAGTCTATTTTTGGATCTTGCTGTAACTGCAACAGGTGTTTATGTCCACAAGTAAAGTGCATGGGAATCCTACTACTGCTGGAAATAGACAGCTATCAAGGAAGTTTTTGTTCATTATTCACAGGGACAAACTGTGGACTAGTTGTGTACTGATATGGCTGGGTTTGTTTGCTGTGAAGAATTGTGCACTTTCTGAGTTGATTAAAATTTGTTAAATGGCCAGCTGTCAAAGGAGAACCTATTCCTCCAGCTAAAGATAATGTGTGTAATTGCTGGTGGCTCAAGAGAGTTTATTTTATTTGGGCATGCAATTTGAAGTTACTTAGTGAGCAGTTTTATTTTTTTCAGCTCCGGTTATCAGATCTGCTTAAGTCTATTTGCTGATCGTAAAGTACATTGGAAAAATTATGATTCTTTAAAATAATGTATTGCACAAAATTAGGTTATTGTTGTCTTAAAATGTCATCTAAACTAATTATTGAACAGGTTAATATATTTTCCATTGACCATTACTAACCAACTTTTTATAGAGAGAGGAGGGCAACGAAACTGATATAGCATCTGTAGTCTGTCAATTTAAGCTTTCTGCTGTCAGATTTGTGTGACCTGTTTTGCAAAGGCTTACTTGGGGAAATGTTCTTTTGCTGATTACTAAGTGTGTGGAGGGAGGGCAGGAGGGAAGGCTCTGTGGTAGCCCTGCAGCACGTGTGACTTCCATTCCAAGAATCACCTTGGGGGAAAAACAGCTATGCTGAAAATGATAGATGGAGTAGAAAATAAACTGCCTGGGATTCACTGCTGCCAAGGAGACCTGTTCAAAAGGTGAAGGTTCCAGGGAAACCACAGCAGTGTTGCTTATGCTGAGGTTTCTGCATGGTGAGGAGCAGGTCCTTGAAAAAAACAGTCATTCCCACCAGCAGCTTCTGTTTCCAGTAAGGTGTCTGGATACACACATGAGGTTGTGTATATGCAGAGAGCGTGTTGGGGACCTCTGTAATGCTGTCATGACTTGCCAAAAAATCCAGTTGGAACAAGGCTGGTGGGCCTAAAAACAAAGTTGGCTCTCTTAATGCCACCTCAAGTCATCTTCACCAGCACTCTGTGTTTTGGGGAGAGATTTTTTCCAGGAGAAATCCTAGGATGCCTAGAAGGTTTTTTTTCTTCCACATAGACAGGGTTTGCATTCAGAGGAGTCAGGTGAAAAAATGCTGCGGAAGTGCCCCATTACACATCAAGGAAGCTGCTTTACTTTTTTCCCCTCCCAGTTATTGGTTATTTTGGGAATCACCTCTTGTTTTAGAAGATATACAGTATATCGTAGAACCTTACTATATATTGAAATCTGCTGGTCCATCTGCATGCCGTAGTGTGCCTTTCTTTAATTTCAGCTCTGAGCAATAGCACCGTGTGGTGTATCATGTACCCTGATATATTTCATTGCACAGAAATCATCTGTGCCCGCTCTTTTCGCTGTTGCAAAACACATTTGTATGAGAGGGTGATAAACAAGATTCTAGAAGGTTATCACAGTGGCATACTTGTGTGCAGCTCGAACAGGTCCCAGAGGGAGCAGCTGAGTTGTTTTCCCATTTTACCAACTGGTGGGGCTCCAGCAGGGCTGCTGGGCTTGTTGGTTCCTTTGCTGCACTGCAAAGGACTAACCTCAGCAGCAGCATGTGGGGAGAGAAGAGTGACAATGCCGGGGTGACTTCAGTTTATGTCCGGATGTTTAAGTTCAAGAGGGTGTCCCTTATTCTCTACATAATTTCTTCAGTAGATTTTTCTGGTCAGGACCAAACTGCTTGGGGTTGATGGGTCCACTTGACTTTGCCCAGAGGCCTCCTTGAGAAGGCCAGCTGCAGTTTGGTATGTGCTATGCTCTTGAGCTGCTTCGTGTGCTCAGGATGTGCTTTGCTGAGCTTCTCTGAAGATAAGATGGTCAGCTTCATGCAGGCTGGATACAGAGGCTTTGGAGTTTCCAATGTACGTCATAGCGAAGTGGTTGGATCACTTGGCCAGAAGAAGAGTGTACTCCTCAGTTTCCTTCTCAGCCTAGAGAGCTGGGTAGATGCTCAGCCAACCAGCTGCCAGGCTCTTCCTTGGTGGAAGACTTCATCTAGAAGGAGTCAAGATTCACTAGACCTAAGGGAGTAGTAGTAAGGGGAAGCTGGATTTCCTGTTGACTGAGCGAGGCCCTAGCTTATAGAAAGGGAGTTTTGAGTTTTGCTCTCTGTTTCCAGTAGCGTTTATACATCTAATAAATAATCGCTTGATGTGTGATGCATAATCAGTGCTTGGAGCAGAGATCCTATTCTCATCTGATTACATTTTGAAAGAAGGAATTGAATAAATGTTGAAAGCCAGGCAAGGGCTGTGATTACAAACCTTGATCATGATGTGTGCCTTTTCAGCAGGCAGATGAAACACCAGTCTCTGCAGAAGGGCAGAAAGAGGGGTGAAGCTGAGCTGCTGCCCCCCCGTTTTCTTTGGCTTGCTTAAATGGAGCCTACCAGAAACGTGGATTGTCCTGTGTCCTCCCTCAGGAGGCCTCAGTTCTTCTTGTGCTCCCCTTAGGCAATTTAGACCCCAGTAGATTCTGTTATGGAAGGCAAATGCTGGGTGTCATTAGGCCAAAGTCCTTTGAGATTGTTGTTCTTAGCATCTAATAGGTCATCATGTTCTCCATCAAGTTTTGAAGAACTTCTGCTTGGCCTGATCTGACTGGTTATTAGTCACTGCTGTTTGGTTGATTTTTTGGGGGTTTGGTTTGGTTTGGAGTGGCTGGAGAGTGGCCCGGCAGAGAGGGACCTGGGGGTACTGGTCAACAACTGGTTGAGCATGAGCCAGCAGTGTGCCCGGGTGGCTTGGGAGGCCAATGGCATCCTGACCTGTATCAGGAACAGCGTGGCCAGCAGGAGCAGGGATGTAATTCTGCCCCTGTGCTCAGCACTGGTGAGGCCTCACCTCGATCCCTGTGTGCAGGTCTGGGCCCCTCACTGCAAGGAAGACCTTGAGGTGCTGGAGCTGGTCCAGAGGAGAGCAACGAGGCTGGGGAAGGGACTGGAGGGAAAGTCCTGTGAGGAGAGGCTGAGGGAGCTGGGGGTGTTTAGCCTGGAGAAGAGGAGACTCAGGGGGGACCTTCTCACTCTCTACAACTACCTGGAGGGAGGTTGTAGTCAGGTGGGGGTCGGGCTCTTCTCCCAGGCAGCTAGTGACAGGACCAGAGGACACGGCCTGAAACTGCATCAGGGAAGGTTTAGGTTGGATCTCAGGAAGCACTTCCTCACGGAGAGGGTGCTCAGGCCTTGGGATGCACTGCCCAGGGAAGTGGTGGAGTCACCGTCCCTGGAGGTGTTTAAGGAGGGGCTGGATGTGGCACTTAGTGCTATGCTCTAGCCAGTGTCGTGGTGTTGGGACATAGATTGGACTTGATGAGCAAAAAGGCATATAATAAAGCTCTTCATTGCACGAACTTGAAGACTGAATACTTTTACTGGCAGAATTCCTGTCAACTGGTTCTGTTAATCCAGTATATCTAATATTCATAGAAGATGTAATATAAATATGTTGTCTCCAAATGGCAACCAGAAGTAGCTGCTATTCTTTTATCCATCTTTTTGTTTGTTGTTCTTTTGGAGGGGTGAGTAGAGAGCAGATGCATATTTAAAAGTTTGTTCCCTTCAGTTCTGGTTTCACAGTGACTGGGCCACAAAAGCATCCAGAGATGATCCTGTATTTCCTGCTACCGCCCCTGGCCCATTAATCTCTTCTAAGAAATTGAATCTTGCCCTTCCATGCCCAGTAGATGTTGCTGTTGAATCAATAACGCTCAAAGAGGACAAGGGGAGAAAACCTTTCAGAGCTCAGGAGGTATGGTAAATATTCCAGTATCTTATCCAGAGAAAAGAGATTTAATTTTTTTATTTTATTTTTTTAAAATGCTCCCCCCATAATGCTTTCATTTTTATGTATAGACTTGAGAATCTGCTGCATAAATGAGAAGTAAGCATTGTGTGTGCAACTGAGTTATAAGTTTGATGTCCTGTGGAGCAACTGAAGGGAGAGTGCATTTTCTACCTTGCATCTCCATTATGGTTTTACTAAGTAATTATATTTTGTACTGTTGTCCTAAGAAACAGGATGATATCTCTATAGCACAATACAGTTTCGCAAAGCTATACCATATGGCAAGAATGGCATTCGTGTAGCCTCTCCAAGGCAAAGTTGTTCCTTGAAAGCTGAGGCCTTGCTACGTTGTTGGAGCCTCTTTTAGGATGAAAACCTACACTACAGGGTTGGGATTTGCATGCTTTTGTTGAAGGAGATGCAGGTCACTTTGGGAGAAGAGGCTGAAAAAGGATAAAAAGGAAAACATTTAAGAGTGGTACGCTTCCTTTGCCAATAACCTTCCTGTTCAGTGAAGTTATGTGTAGAGGAAGCTTTTTAAAATTATTTTTCAATGCAGTCTGGTCTTCTAACAGAGTCTGAGGAAAAGTTTGTCATTTTGAAGAAAAATTGTGTGAATAAAATGTTGAGTAAACAAGTAATCTCACTGCTGAATTTTCTTTTCCTGCTATATGGTAAACATCTGCAGCTCTTGGTTTCCTTGGAAACAAATTCACTGCAATTGCACTGCACTGAGCCTGTTGGTTTTACTGCATTTGAGAAGAGTTTAACATGCACACTTGGACCTTTTTATTACGTTTGTTTCTCAAATGCTGTGTCATTTATGCTGTTCTCTCATAAAACACCTGATCAAAGGAGATGGGCAACGTGCTTTGGATTTTGGACAGAACAACAAAAAAGGTTGGTATTTACAAGCCTAAACATGGACTCTGTGTGAGTGTGTATATTTACTTACAGGATCTAGTTTTTTAAACACTTATTTTTAAAGTCTTGCCTTTTAAAGCTCAGTGCTATTGTTTGCATGTTGTTGCAGTCTTAGCTGTTTTTTTGGAGTTGGAGATCAGAGCTGCTGGAAGGAATTGCTGGTACTTTTGTCTCATAATAGGATTTTGGCAGGAAAATGGTTTTATTTGTAGTTTATTTAAGTAATTCAATATGGGATACATGTATGCATTCTCACAGATTAGTATTTTTGTTCTGGCTGTGAGAGGAGTATGATTTCATATATTGTTAGAAGATTTTAGTGAAGCTTGTGGTTAGTTTCAACTGTTCAAGCCAAAACCAAATCTGTGCAACAGTGTGGTTGTGTAATTATATCAAGAAGAATTAATTCAAAACTTATTTGCATTCTTGTATGTAGAGAAAGAGAAGCTTTGTTAAGCAAGTATTGCATAAGAATTAGATTGGTTTTCATCAGGTGTGTTTAACATAGCTTCATGTGTGTACTTGAGTCGCAAGTACAGGAGGTGGAAGTCACATTCGTGACTGTCCTTTTGTTAGTAAAACAGTTTCCCATATATATTGGAAAAATAACACATAGTACTGAGAAGTCTGCACTGTACGGAAAAAAACAAAAAACTTAACACATGTTTATAAAACATTGGCTGTAGCTTGTCAAATATTATCAAGACAGCTGGCAGTGATTCCATGGTGGGATTGCTTGCTAAAATAAGCTTCAGAATGTTTGATAAACTCCTTTTCTTCTCTAAAAGGAGGGAGCTGTTCCCGTGAAATGATATAAAGTTGAGTCACTAGGCCCTTTGCTTGGGAGTTTATTCATGAGTATTAGACGACCTTTGAATCTGAGACCTTACAGTGTTCCCTCCACGGATAATGTTGCTTGTCATTGCTGAGGTAAAAGAGATTAAAGAATCCCTAGAAGGGACTCTGAAGTTTTCATGGACTTTCTTTTATTGATATTTGCCTTGGTTACCAGCTGCAAATTACTAATCACAGAATCCTAGAACAGTTTTGGCTGGAAGAGACCTTCGAGGTCATAGAGTTCAACCTTTTCCTAGCCCTGTGAACACCGCTAAAAGTCATACAGCTGTGTTTCAGCAGGCATTCAGCTACTGAGCTTTTGAGGGAACTCTGTACTAAAGCTCAGTCTTGAAGCGGATGAGTAAATGCAGATGGGCAAGTGGCAGAAACGTGGGACAGGACGGCACTGACTTTCTGGTGAGTCTGTGGGTGGGGGCTGGCAGCTGAAGGAGAGAGTCATTTTCAGCCTCTTGAAACTGGGCTCATAAAGAGAAAAACTCAGAGAGCAAAAATTTGCAGAAAGACACTTGAACCTGAGAAATGGCAAGAGGACAGAACGTGAAGTTTTGTAGATATCTCACTTCAGATTTTGTTCAGGTCTCATAAAACATGATGTGACTCAAGGGACAACAGAATACAGCACAAGAACAGCGTGATTACAAAGCAACTGTTGAGAATGCCAGCGTTGAAGACGTTTTCATGCACCAGTTGGTGCATCCTGGAGGTTATTAATTACCAATAACTGTGCAGCTGACCTGACAGCATTGGATAGAGTTAGAAACAAGCATGTCTCTTGAGTTGGAATAAGAAATGGTGTACTGTGCTCTGAGAATGAATCTCTCTGTGTGCCTGTCCCTCTGTGTTAATTTTTGTGGATTTATGGAGCCAGCTCTTCGTTGTGATTGTGATTGATGCTATTCAAAAGATTTTTTTTAAGTGTTTGGGTGTTATAATGTTTAAAATATTATTTGAAATTGAAGCCCACGCAACCTCTTATGTGTAATATTACATTAAGCTTGACACTGACAAAAGAATCCTTGTTATGGGTTGGAAATAGCTGTAAGAGTGAAGGAGGGAAGATAAGAAAAAGCAACAGCAATGCATAATAACAAAGAAATGTATACATATATGCTTACATTTCTCTTTCAAAAGTAGTAACTATTCCAGACTGTGGTCCTTCAAGAAAACTAACAGCAATACTTTCAGAAGGCTATTAAGGCAAAGATTCAACTTTTCAGTTTCAAGAAAGCATGAAATGATGGTTTGGATGTGGCTTAAAATGTAAAGAAGCCTAGATGACATATTCCTTTCCAACACCTTTGCTGTAACAAAGGCAGAGAAACTATAAACCAAAGAGCAGTTGTTTTCCCTCATCTGAGGTGTTGTGCAGGCCAGCTCCCAGGAAAGACCAGTTTAATTTACCTGCTTTGGGAAGTAGCATCTTCTGTGAAGAATATTAAATGTAAAAAAAAGGGGATGTGAAAATGTTCACTATTTCATATTCTAATTTAAAAAAAAAAACAACAAAAATAATTGTTAGCTGGATATGATGATTTTGTTCAAGAAATGAAAAAGTTGTGACTGTCTCCAAAAGCCTTTTTGTTTTTTTCAGAGGCATTTTTTTTTTCCCCTACTTGGAACCTCCTGCCACTTTTGCCGAGATCTGATCTGGTCTTTCTCTCATGTATTAAGCAACCATCAACACAACTACCAGACTAAGAAAATGATGCTCTTTCATTTACTGAGGATTCTATGCAATAAAACAGATGGGGGAATTGACCTCTTAAGGAAACTTACCCTGAGAAGTTTTCAGGCTCTGTGCTGAAAGACACAAAGGCACGGCTGAAAGACCTGAGGTGAGGGCGAGTGTTCTGCAGCAAGGCTGAGATCTTGTTCAGGGTTTGGCTCTTTGGCTGCAGGCTTAAATACCTTTGTGGTGGTTGGAAATGATTTCTCAATTCCTGGATATTTTGTGAGACTTGCTAAACTTTTCCAGTTCTGTATCAAGACAAAGCCAAGTCCTTTAACAGCACTTTGGGGTGCAGTCCAGGAGGGAGGCCAGCACCTGAGGTGGAATAGTAAGTAGCCTTGCGGGGGCACATTTGCCAGAGGCGGGCAGCTCAGCCAGACCAATCACAAACTGCATTTTCCTGTGTTCTCAGGGCTGTTCCCTGAGTATTGCACTATTTCCTTTTCTGAAAAGGGAGAAGCTTTCTGTCACCCTGAAGCTCCAGTGAATGCTACACTTTAAATGATGTACAAGTGGAAAATGGCAGTTAAGTTTTAAGATATAACCCCTTAGAAATAAAGTTCCGAATTAAAGTTGACATCCTTCCACTCTGTTCTTTATCTGTGATAAAACTTGTCAGTTTGTTCCTCAGGGGTGAGCACTTCAGTTTTATTCTGTGCAATCAAATTGAATGGTCCTGGAAATACCCTACCTTTTTTAATTCTGAATACATTTCAGATTGCTGATTGTATGTAGAATTAACAATTGTAAGTGGCAGTTAAATATCACATTTTGTTACCGAATAATTTCCTGAGAATGTTTTAAATCAATCCTGACTCTTGAATGGCAGACCTGCTAAATTTTTATGTGTACAGCCAGTTCTTTGCAAATAGTGATTTTTACGAAGTGGGACATGTAATAAAATTTGGACTTTTTTAATACTTTAAATCTGAACACACACAAAAAAAGGATTGTTTTAAAGACCTCAAATGTTTGAATTTAAAAAAATGTTGGGCAGACTTGTTGAGGGGGGAGAAATTAATTTTATAACTCCTCACCCTACGTTACCTTTGAAAATGAAATCACCATGACAAGAGAAGGCAAAAGATGTGTGTTTTCTGGATCGATTTAATTTCTTCATTTAAATACAGAATACTAACTCCGGGGGAAAATATGACTATGACATCTCTGCATGCAGGCTCACCACCTGTTTGTCTGCTACCTTTCAATATCTGCTCTTCTAGAACAAGAGCTCCTCCTTTTCCATTTTTTTCTATATTTGAAGTGGTGTGGTTTCATTTGCTTTAGGAGTTGGAGTACAGTTTCCCTTGTGTGGCTGTTACTTTAATTACACATATCCATAGAAGTGCCCCAAAGAAGAAAATAACAGTAATTCTTCATTTCTTTAGATATTACTTCTGTTTGCAGCAAGTTCTTTTCCCCACTCACCTGTATGTTTCCCATCTTCAGTTTTCCTAACTCCCTGCAGAAAGCGCTTCATTCCATCTGTGAAGACATCTCCAGAAATTTAGAAAGGTGGAGTCTTACTTAGCCCTGTGCTGGCAAAAGGCAACATTCATTCATCGCCGTGCCTGATTTTAGAGGAGAGCAACTGCGGGCACATCTGGGTAGTTTAGCTCCTCAAAGGGCTGGAGCAGCACTCAGCCGAGCAGGTGCAGTCAGAAATGTTACGCTAAATAAACTCGTCCAAGGTTGTTGGCTCCGCAGTAATTACTTAATCCCATGTGAGGAAAGAGGAGGATGAAGAAAACTGAGTGAAGCAATTACTGGGAAATTTGGCACTCCTTAGAGTGGAGTGGGGGATCAGTGGACAAGACATTTGAATGTCATATTTCATTCATTTGCTTGACACAAGCAAGAGAGACTAGGGAGAAAGAAGATCCTGCCTGCTCTGCTAGGTAGTGTTGAAACCCTGGATCTGGTCAATCATTGAGGCTGAAAATCCTAACAACAAAACGTTGTAGAAGTACGAGGAGTGTGGCTTTCATGTAAAACTGAGATACCAGAAATGAAAGAAATGCATTATGAAAGAGTTGGAGGCTAAGCTAAGCTTTAAGAACTCATCTTGATTTTACTTTGGGTTTGAGGTTTGGGTTTGTTTTTTTTTTGATGAGAGGCTAGATTGCAGTTTATAAGGGGGAAATAGAGATGTTTAGGGGAAGACTGAAAGTACTGGTGCTGTAGCAAGATTGGGCTGAATTGAGGAAGATGTCACCAAATAGAAATGAGTATGTTCTACTATGTCTCAGCCATGGATCTGAGCAGTAACAGGAAGGAAGGGAAGTATCTGTGTGGAAAGAAGGTGAGGGTGAAGGTTTTCCGCTGCTGCTGAGTACTCGGTTTGGGTACCACCTTGGCCTGGCCCATGTATGTGACTAACATACATCCCAGATGAGGAAGCATGGAGAGCACCTGCTAGGCCTTTTTTTCTGTATGGCATTTCCTTTCTCAAAGGAAAATATTATTGAATTTGATCTGACACTGAGGACTTGATAGGGATTAAGTAAATTAAGAGATGAATAAAACAAGGCATAAATTTGGTGGACGTCCTCTGTTAGATGTTTCTGTACATCTGAAGACTTCCTCAGTCTGTGTTCCTATGTGAACCTTGCCCGTACTCTGGCTTCGTATGAGCGTTTGAGTATCAAGTTTTTAGGAAGAGAAGGCTTTTTTTTTTTTTTTTCCTTCCTGCATGTGTTTGCAGGGTACTGACTAGTACAATGCGAAGTTCTCTGTATTCCTTGAGATTGCGAATCTAGGAACAATTTTCTCCTTGTGAAAGAGTGAGGTGTTGCCAAAACCAGAATACTGCCATCTCTGCTTATGAATCCCAGTTTCAAATCCCAGATGCTTTACATAATAAAGCCTAACTGGGCTGATTACCAAGAGAACCCAGTCATTCAGAAAAATAAAAGGGAAAAAATCCCTTTGCTTCGTGAAGGAAGAGCTGGTGCCAAGAGGAGGTTGAAATGTTAAAAATGCATTTTCTGTTTGGATCTTTCATATCGACTGTCCTGTCTGCCCTTTCTTTCCCCTTTTATTTAAGGCTGGGGATCAGTATTTCTCTTGTGCAGTGTGGGTATATGATGAAGCATTTTTTAGGAGCTGTGAGGACCTAGATTACGAAAACCACATTCAGTGGGTCTCTTCCCATTCTGCAGGAGCCCAGCTTAGGTAAGTCTTTCTGGTGATGTCTGCAGTGTCTTAGGGCAGCGGTGGTGACATGGGTGCCTGTAGTTTCTTTGCTTCTGCAGTCTATAGAGCTTTGTGGTGTGTGATGTTGGGGTCATCCAGAAAAGAGTGTGGCTGACTTGCCTGCCTGATGTTGGCCCTGTGGTATTGCTGGAAAGCAGTATGGGATATTTGGCAGAGGATTCAGCTGCACAGACAGAACCATCCATATAGGCTCTGCCCATTCCCTTCTCAGCAAGGGATGTGGTAAAGGCCCATGCAAAGCAGCAGGGAAACCTGTATATGTTTTATTTTTTTGTAGTCCTGCTTTATATTCTACATGTAGTATTTCTTCCAGAGCTGCTCTCAGGCTTTTGGAGAAATGAAGGGTTAAATTGGAAGCCTCTTGTGGATTAATAATACATTGAAAACCAAGAAGCTGAGAGTTGCTTTAGGTGGTCGGTTTTCTGTGGGTGGAGGGGAATTACTGGTGAAGTAAAGCAGGGCTTTCTGCAGGAACTTCAGCTATTCAACATGATCCTAAATGAGCTGGAAATGGAAAGAAAGCATGGAAAGAAAGCATGGAAAGACAAAACTCGCAAATATGTGGAATTATTCGAAACAGTCATATGCCACGCTGAATGCAGGCAGCCTCGGGATGAATCAGTGACACTAAGTAATTGATCAGTAGAGAAGGTGAAATTAATTGCACAGAGAAAAGGCAACGCCATTCCCTAAGCTAGCTGTTAGTCTCAGTAGGAGACCTGGAAGGATTGTACATAGTTCCCTGAAAACAGCAGCAGCTCAGGCAGTGCTCAGTGTCAGTCCAAAATGCAAACAAAGTATTACAAACCGCTGAGAGGGAAACCGAGAACAACAAAATCCGTATGTCACTGTGTAATCTCTGCTGTGCCTACTTCTTGAGTACCATGTCCAGTTTTGTTCGCTTTGTTAGAGTAGAATTAGGGTATGTGGAGGCATGGTGAAGGCAGTCAGAGGTATGGAGTTGCTTTTGTACAAGTGGGAACTAATTAGCGTAGGAAATTTTCTGTCTGGAATAAAGGCAATTGGAGAAGACATAATATCACCTACAGTGGAGGTCTGTATAGTCATGAATGGCTTGGGGAAGTGAATAGAGAGTGTTTATTTCCTGTTGGGTTTTTTTTTCCACTGCTTCACAAAAGGCAAACTGGGGCACCCAGCAAAATTTCAGGAAAGTAGCTTAAACTAAAGCAGTTTTTCAGTCTAAATTTTGGGACTCGCCAGTGACTGATGTAATGGAGATCAAAGTAAAGTTAGCAGAAAAATCCTTAGATACGTTGTTGCAAGTATCTTTTCCTCAGATAAAACTCATTGCATGCTGATATATTAATGACTTACTGCTTTGACTTCTCACATGAGAATAATTGTGTATTACTTCTGGAACATTTCCAAAACAGCTACAATTTCTTGAAAAACTAGGTGATCCTTTTTGGCTGGAGCTGTTCAGAAATGAGAGGTGTGATGTTGCTACATTTGAACAGGTTTTGCTGGAGACCACAGCCAAAATCAGAGTAAAGTAGGGTACTGAAAGAAAAAAATAATGTTGTTGTGGCTTTCAAACCGAACAGAAGTTTAGAAAATAATCAATACAAACCTGCATAAATGAGGTCAAATACTACATCCACGTAGACCTGAAAATTGATTAATTAAATTCTGCAATATAGTTGCTCCTGGCTTATTATCTTTGCACTTTCACTGTAAGAAATAGGAGTATAGACCATTTGAAAAAAAATTTTCACTGCATTTTATACATCTAAGAACCGAAAGGCTGTGTATTCCTTGAATTTCTTTGTGAAAGTGTTTTTACGTAGTGGTTGCCTTCAGTCTGAATTCCTCTGTTGCAGAAGGGCCTTGCCTGGGGCTGAAGACTTTTTGCTACAGGTGATACATTAGCAGAAATTCAAAATCAGAATTCCAGAAGCAGCTTGAATTCTTCAGTAAAACCTAAATATATATATTAAAAATAATCACATTTTACCTGAAAAATGAAAACACCTCCTATTGTGTTCACAGACTCTTGGTGCTAGAACTGGACATGAATCCATTTAGTCTCAAATTTTAATTTAGCATGAGATGTGTGAGGCTGAAATGGCATGTTTGTCTCCCTAATATGATCATTGTGATGACCTGTAGAGGTGTGGGGTGTCAGGTGCAAACTTCTCAAGTTGCTGGTGATAGGACAAGAGGAAATGGGCTCAGGTTGCACCAGGGGAGGTTTAGATTAGATACTAGCAAAAAAAAAAAATTAATGAAAGAGTGGTGAAGCATTGGGACAGGCTGCCCAGGGAGGTGGTGAAGTCACCATCCCTGGAGTTGTTCAAAAACTGTGTAGATGTGGACACGGTTTAATAGTCATGGTATATTGGGTTGGCAGTTGGACTTGATGATCTCAGAGGTCTTTTCCAACCTTAATGATTCTGTGATTCAAGAGAGCAGAAATCAGCAGCTTGTCCCCGACCTGTACTGATGCTGTTATTTCCAGGACTGTTTTGATTCCCTAGGTCCTGGCTGTAATCATGTACTTCATGGGAAGATAGTGGTTTGATTTTTGTTGCAAGGAAAATCACTTACCTCCTCATATTAAGAGTTGATTTTGATTAGAGTCTCTTTCTTTAGGCTGACTCAGTGTTATTCATGAAACCACGGATGATCCAATTTCAGACCAGCAAGGATCCTAATCCCACGTTCCGGTTAAGTGTATTGAAAATACTGTATGTTTCCTTCAGTTCGCCTAAGCTTCTTACGGTATCACTCCAGACAAGGCTGCCTTATTTCCATGCACAAACATGATTAAACAAGTACATGATTACAAACACCCCACCCCCCCAGTTTTAGATAAATTTTCAGTCCAGCTGACTGAAACATTTTGCTTTGATGCTTTCCTCATGCCTTGCATGTTTCAAATTTATTTGAAGATGTAGAAGGTATATATAAAGTAGCAACGTTGGTATCACAGGTTTAACTATGGCATTGGAGTTCTCCATTCATTTTGCACAAGTGTAAATAGATATTATGTACACGTGTTCCTGAAAGTTGACTGGCTGATGTGATAAAATTCATCAATACATTTGTATCTTGCTTTTTCTTTGTTATTTCACCAAGAAAACACCATGGAAAGGTGGATCTTGTAATATATGGGAGACTAAAGCAGTTTGCTGATTCTTCAAGGAAAATATGAAATTATTATTGACAATAACAAGGAGGCTCACAGCTGGGATTGAACTAGCATTTTCTATTGCAGTAGGTGCTTATGAGTGAATACACTTCTTGCACTTCTTGCTGCACTAGGAAATAGTGTAATATTGTGAGGGAACTTTCAAAAATGTAATCTTAAATGGCAGTCAGATGAACCGAATAGTTTTTGCATATTGAGAAGAAACTTCTTCTCAATGAGGGTGACGGAGCACTGGAACGGGCTGCCCAGGGAGGTTGTGGAGTCTCCTTCTCTGGAGACATTCAAGACCTGCCTGGACACGTTCCTGTGTAGCATTATCTAGGCATTCCTGCTCTGGCAGGGGGATTGGACTTGATGATCTTTTGAGGTCCCTTCCAATCCCTAACATTCTATGATTCTATGATAAATTTACTATAGATGTTGTATTTCCATGTTGTAACTTTGTTAGGCAAACACTTGACTGAAGGGTTATTTTTTTATTTCTATTAATATAGAAATGGAAATAGTCACATATAATACATGGAACTGCTACAGACCCCATCATACTTGGAGTGAAAATTACGCAGGACTTTTGATAAATTTTTAAATTTGATGTCAATTAGTTTTTGACAGAGGAGGCCCAGGTAGATTGATGGGTCCTCTTAAAATATTTTTTTTTTTTTTTTTTTAGTTCATGCGCTCCCTAATGTTATTGTTGAGAATTATGAACAAGTCATCATAGGGTCTCCCCATATTTTCCTAGGAAGGGCTGCTGCTATTTGTGCTGTATGTAATCTGTAGAAAAGAATCCTTTGAAGCATGCAGGAAAACATCCCTCTTTCTTTTACCCCTGTGTATAGCCATTTATTTACTTTCATGGCTGAAATATAAGAGGACATAGGATGATGAGAAGACTGGGAGAATGCAGTTGGCTCATCAGCAAAAACATACTAATAAAGAGATTTAGTAAGCATTGAGGGAATCTTGAAAAAGGAAACTGTTAAAATAAATAGTTTGAAACTTGTAAAACAGTCTGTATAAGAGCATTGAAAAATCAATTGCGAGGAGCAGTTGTACAGGCGCTGTATGGCTTTCAGTCTTGTAGGATTTTCTATATCCCTAAAAGTTTTCCGGTGGTGGTGTACCCTTTATAGCAAATGGAAGTTTGCTGGCTATTAGGCTTGCTTTTCCTAGTTACCTTCGACAGCAGTTCTCTTGTTCATTCTCCGTACCCCTTGTGGTGTCCACAGATCCTGACTCTAAAAACCTTTTACCTGGAGAGGTTGTACCACTTCAAACAGGATTTTGCGGGGTTACGGGGACTACTGTGGCACCACATGTGAGCGGTCAAGCTCCTCCAAGTCGCCTGTGGTCATTTCGGCGTTTAAAGGAAATTTGAAGCTCTCAGCCTTCTGAAAGGAAAGGACCATTGCAGACCAAACGCGAAGGCGTCGTGCGAGCTGGCGGGAGCGGAATTATCCTCAGCGTTGTCGACGGGAAGGCGCTTTGCTCTCCAGCTGCTCAGCCTGCAGCAAACTGCCGAGAAGGTGGGAAGGAGCCTCGCGTTCACGTCAGCGGGAGTGAGGATGGGGCTTTCTGCGAGCTCGGCTGCTCGCTGTTCCTTCGCCGAATCCACAGCCCTTCCCAGCGCTTGCTGCAGCCTGGGAAAGACCAGCGATACGTCGGCGGCTAATCAACGCTTCGCATGAATTCTGGCGTTTTGAGGACTCCACTGCGGGCAAACCCATACGCAGAGGAGGGGAGAGAGGTTTTTTTTTTTTAAGCCGTCCTGCTGTCATTAACATTCACGGCTCTGGCTTCAAGCAGCGCCCGCCTCACCCAGGCGCTGCCAGGAGGGAACGTGCGCCCCTGCCTCCCTTTGTGCCGAGGGGGATCCGTGTGGGAGTAATTGAAATGCAGGGCTGCGAAGCACTGCTGTAGTGGTCTGGTTTGTTTCTTTTTTTTTTTGTTCGGGGGTTCCCCCCCCCACCCTGCTTCTCTTCTTCTTGGAGCAGGGGTTGCGTGTTTGCTGTGGATTCTTTTTTATCAGAGAATGAGATGCTGGCAGAAAACTGAAGAAATGGCCCTAGAAGAACTGATGCAAAGATTAAATGCGGTTTCCCAGTGCGCTGGTAGGAGGAGCTGCTGGTCTTAAATAACGTGTTTTGTGGGTGCTGTTAGTGATTTTGTAGGATCTGCAGAAAATCCTGGTGTTCTGACTGGCATTCTTTATGCATGTTCGAATTCATAGGGAAGGAAACGTTAAGAGCTTTTGTTACCAGGTTAAGCTTTTGTTTATATTAAGACTGAAATGCTTAGATATTCATGAGGCAAGCTTTAGAAGGTCCTCTTGAGTAGGTTTGAGTAACTGCTAGCCCAGTCAAATACTCTAAATGGGTCTTGATTCCTTTTTGTCTCTGACTCAGCTGTGGCTAAGAAGTGGGGGGAATTACAGATTTGTCTAGTGGAGCTGCTCTAATATGAAGCAGTGAAAAGCTCGGCTAACTGTAAGGCACTGCATGCCAGTATTTTGGGTGGGTCTAAATTGCACTTTCAGGAGAATGAAGAGTTGAATGCATTAATCATGGTAAATGTAGTTTTACATCTGTATGGATTAAAAATTGCGGCAGATGTGCTAAATTGCTTTTAGCACTGTAGTGAGATTCGTATGATTTCTGAGAGATTTTCTTACTTTCTTGAAGATGTAAATGCTGATGTGTTCTAAACGAGAACTAGAGAGCAGTATATACAATGAGGTGATCTGTGGTTAGATCTAGAAGTATTTTCCTGGCTATTGCTCATGCAGAGATGTAAACATATTTCAGAATAAAAAGTTACCTGGAAAGAGATGTGGTTTTTGCATCCTTTGAAACTGTTTCTTTTGCTCTTTATTCCTAGTCTGTTGACAAATGTCAGAAGTCTTGCACCTTCTTGCCTCTCAGGCAAACTAGTAGTTTGCTGATACAGAGTATGTATCAAAGCTTTTGAATTTTTCTTCCTATTTCCCTGGTCCTCTGTTTTCTAAGGGTGACTTTTTCAGCTTTTTCTATTATCTCCATGTATTACAAGGAGATAATTAGCAAGATGGCTGATGCTGTACTCTGATGAACAGATAGGTTAAATGACAAATGTGGAATGGGCAGGTTAGCTGCTTCAGTTTTTGTGGCTAGAGGAAATAGATATTTTACCTTTTTAGTAACTTTTTGGGGGGGGAAAGGGAAGACTTAATCTGATTACAACAAGCATTAAATTACAAGGTCATCATACACAGTTTTCTCCTTGTTTTTCCTATGAACTTCCCCCTCATTATCTTCCTATTTTCAAAACATGCCTTTATTAAATGTTTGTATATTTGTTTCATTGCCTGTTTTGATTTTCTGAGTGTTTAAGAAGAAAGCCAGCCTGGTATTTGCTCGGGCATACTGTCTGTTGCAGTTTATTGTAATAATTTGAACATTACTTTTTCCACTCCCTGAAAATTGTCACTGTATTTTTTTTTTTTTCTGCAACAACGTAAATTTTAATAACATGTGATAGAATTGTTTGGGAACACGGGAGGCTTTTCTTCCTGAATTGAAGCAGAAGGAGCCTCCAGACTGGGAGCAGCCTCTCTGGTTTGCCTGTGACACCGCTTGTCTCTCAGCTGTGCAGATGTAGGTACACTGTGACCTTCATGTAAGCCACCAGCAGCTCTGAGCGCTGTTTTCACACTTGCCGGCAGGCTCTGACTGTGTGCTGATAATTAGCTTGTTAAACTTGCATATTTTTCCCAAAAACCAACTGTTAACTTTACTGCCAGTTTCATGTTCATGTGGTTTAGCTGATCCCTCTCCTCCCTCTTATCTTTCTCTTTCTGCCTCTCTGTAATCCCTGTGCAGGTATACCCAAGCCAAAGACACCCCTTTTCTACAGCCAGTGGTTGTATTTATAGATGACTGTTTCAATTTTCCCTTTAACTTTTTTTTTTTTCCCCTTGCTCCTTTCAGGTTTCTCCCACCATTTCTCTGTTGCTGTCTCCCAGTATTGGACTATACTCTGTACTTGGGTCAGATTGTCTGCTGTCTGGCTTCACAGCTGTCTTTTTGTTGACCCAGAAACCTTTTTTAAGCAGAGATTTCCTTAACAGCCCAAGATCATGTGCAGGATTTTTCCAAGCTCGTTTTTCAATAGCTCCCTGCTCAGGAGTAATTGAAATGCAGAGGTTCTCCTGGGTATCCCACAGTGCAGCCATCCACCTTCAGGCATCAAGGGATTTTCTCCTTTGTAGGATCTGAGGAGAAAGACTGTCTCTCCTCCTCTGTTTGTTTATCAGAAGGGTACTGCAGGTAGACTGAGTTTTATCCCAGGTGATTTTGAACGTCTAAGTCAGAGGAGAAGTTCCCCTAAAATCCAGGTCAGGAGAGAAGGGGGCACATTCAGGAATGAAGTCCTTCCACGTTCTGAGGTGCGCTTGTCTATCCCTCGACTGGGATGTGCATGTGTGAAGGAAGCCTGGAGTAGTTCAGCCTCTAACCTCGTACCTCCGCAGTGCCTGAAGGTGGGTGAATCTGGGTTTGTCTGTAATCTTTCACTGTTGTACCACAACAGCCTTTCTGCCTCTGGCTGCTCTCCCACTAGCAAGTGCCTTGTGTCAGTTTGGCCTTTCTGGGCTACTCATCCCTCACAAGCACACCAGCAGTTCCCTCAGTGGTCCTTCTGCTCCCTCTGCTCTGACTAAGTTCTGATTTGCTCACACTCCCACCTCCTATGATACGTTACTGGCCTCTCACTCCTTAGTCTCTTTATGAACACCCTCAAGTGCTTTCCTCTGCTACACTTTACTAATCTGGACAGCCTTCTTTGGCAAAGCTTTGATTATTTCTCATTTTGCTCACCTTCACTTTGTCCTCCAGCACCTCACAGATATATTATCTTCTGCTTCTGGGCATGTTTATTTATTGAGATCATAAAGATCATGCTCTTTAGTTTAACATTATCACCCTCTTCATATTCCTTCTCGAACTCCTGGTTTACAGTTCAGAATAACCTTGTATCCTGCCCTCTTCCAGCAACCAAAAAGAAACATGGCATCTTCCATTGTTTTTCCCCATAGCTTCTCCTCGGTCTTCTCGGTCACTTCCCTTCTATCAGATGATCTTCTGGACTTGGATGACCAGGATATTGCTTTCCCTGTTTTCATATAAATTCTTAAAACAAGGCAAAATTGTTCTGTTGCTGTGTTCAGTTAGACTTCTCTTCCCCAAATTGCTGTTTATGGGCAGAACTTTCCGTGCTGGTGGGACAATAGCTCAGACGTTGAAGCCCCAGGTTAAAAACAGTTCTGGTCTGGGACCTCATACATTGTCAGTATTACTGTTTGCCAACAGATTTCTGTTGAGGACTCTGTTTGTTCTGATACAGAAACAGCGTTAAGGCCCCAGCTCTTTCTGTTAGTCACTACTTGTGTTTGCATCGGCGCTGACCTTGGAAGCCCTGCAGGGACGATGTTGTCTAATCCATGCAAACAGGTAATACGAGTCGTCATTCCCAGTATTAAGCCTGTGGTAGCCCCACTAATGATTTCCTTCCACCTTATAAAGGTGCCACTATTACAGCTCCCATCTGTTTCCCCTCCTCGAACAAAATTCTAGCACTCCGTGAAAAGAAGAAACATCTGCAGATCAAAGAAAATCAATGTGTGTAGTTCCTTAGTAGGTATGTGTGCAGTGCTAGAATTTTAAGCACAGGTAACATCCCTTGGCCGTTTCGGCTTCAGTCAGTTTTCAGTAGCTCCTGATTTTCTATCATATTCACAATCTGGGCTGAAATTTTACACTTCATTTCCCTGACTTTGTCTTCTTGACAGGCAGGTGTCTGAAGTTTTGAAGGCTGGCTCACCTGTCTTGCCAAATTAGGAACAGATGTGGGAGGAACGGCCTCGCATACCACTTCCAAGTGCCTGGCGTCACTGGAAAGCATTGATGTACTGTGAGGAGCAATGGGGACACCCCCAGGCACACACTGAAGTGATGTTAAAAAGTTGTGGGCAGCTGGAAGGACCTGTTCTGTGTGTCCTCCCCATTCCTACTCTCTTGTGAGCTCCCCTGCTTTTTCTTACCCTTCTGCCCGTGGTTCACTGGAATTTCCAGTTTGAGAACCCCCCAAAAAATCTTTGTGCATGTGGCAGAGTACTCTGTGCGCCTGTGTTTGGCAAGCGGGAAGGTCTGAGCCGGAAGAGCATTGAATTTGGCAACTTTGTCAGCTTTCTACCTAGTTGGTAGAGCTGAAGAGATCCAGCTGAGAGCTCTGAAATCTGCAGGTTGTGAGCACATCCACTGCACTCAGGTGGCGCTTAGTGGAAGCAGGGGATGCCTCTGCCTGGTATTAGTTTCTTAGCCCTGTATTTCAGCTTTCCTGGTCCATGTTGAGCTTAACCATGAAAGGTGCCAGAGGGTTTAGAGCAGACGTGCTCATCCTGTCATGAGGTTTAAAATTTCAAGAATAAGGGTGGGAGCTGCAGTTGAACAGGCTCAATTAAGCAAGTAGGAGTGGGTTGCTCATGTTTTCTGTGTGCACCTACATGGCATCTGTTTCTTAGTATATTCTGGCTTAAATACAAGTCTTTATTTTGCTACTGAAACAGCTAAATCTAGTGAAACTGGTGGGAGTAAGGTTTGGAGTTGGCAGCAGTCTTGTCCTTATTAAAGAGGGCTGTCTTTTTAGTAATCTGAGGAACAATATTTTGATCAACATTAAGGTTGATTGAATTTTATTTTTAACTGAACTGTTATCACTTAAAAATTATATCGCAAAGCGTTTCGGCTCAGTAGGGTTTCTTGTTTTGCCTACAATGAAATAAAGAAAATGCACACTTGGCTTCATATCTATGTGCACGTCTTTTCAGGGCTATCAGTGACCTCTCCTGTATCATCTACCCCAGTCTTTCACTGATTTTATTGGCAGTTGCTGAACTACAGTAGGAAAATTACAACTTAGAGCTTGCAGAGCCAGGAAAGCCCTGCCTTGGCTTATGTACTTTAGCAAGAAAAAGAAAGGAAAAAAACCCTGTTGTTTTGATGTGTTACATTATCAAAGTGATTTAGGGTATTTCCTTGGCAAGAGTGCCTGGCACAGCTGCCTGCCATGCTTACAGCCACAGAGAGCCAAGCTGCAAGATTACCTTGTGTATACCAAATAACAGGGAATTTCTGCAGAAAAAGAGGAGCGTGGCACGCAGAGAAGGGTGTGATATGTAACGCAGGTTGCCTTGTCTTCAGGGTGTTTGCTCTAAGTTGGCATGTTGAGCAAAGCCAAGGAGCAGGAGGCATTTGGGTCACTCACCTTTTCCTTTTAACACAGCAGATCAAGAGAGGTACTTGCAATTTCCTTGTTTCTCAGTCAGCCCAACAACTTCTTAAGTTTTTCAGTACCTGAAACAGTGCATTTCAGCTGAAACTTTGAGGCTGCTTTTTTACAATATCTGACAAATCTACTTTAAATTTGTTTTGTTGTTTCTTTTGTCTTGTCATATTAAATATCAGCCAGATACGCTTTTATTTCAGACAGGAACAGCATGATCTTGGATTCTTTTATATGGATTAATCACTCATAGGCCCATTGAGGTAAGCTTGCAATACCGTATTAGCTATTTTGACCTCCACTTATCTCCATAGCTGCATAGTTTGAGCATGAGCCACCCGGCTCACCACAGGTAGGAATGCAGACATTGTGGTGGAGGCAAACTGTCTGGTAGCCCAGGCTTTAACTTTGCCTTCAGCAGCACCGGAGGTGCAGCCAACTCAAACCTTGTGGAATAGTCAACGTAAGCACACGGTCCTGAGCCTAAGTACAGGCAGGTTCATCGTCTTGTAGTTTGACTTACTGCACAGTCTGGGCCGTTTCAGACGATAGATCCCCTTGCTTACAGCAAGGATATTAGTTACGTTCTTGATCTGTCTCTGCTAGTCTTTTTGTGGCTTTTGAGTTTTTATATTAATGCTTGGAATTTCCTGGTGACCAATGGGAGGTGCTGTCTGAATCGTGGTGTGCCAGAGGTGTGGAAGTGGCTTTTGAGATTCCCACACGGTTCCCTGAAGCAGCAGAGAGTCAGGCGCGATGAATCCTGTGTTATGATGGAGAGATGTTAAACTCAGTCATGCAAAAGATGGAGCTGGCTGTGAGTTTCAGCATGAGAATAAGCTGAAATGGAGAAGGCTTGTGATACCCATCTCTAAACGTTTCTGTCTACATGTGAAGGCTGATGGCTGTTTGAGCTTGGGAGGAGCTGGTGTGTCAGAGCTCTTAGTTCAATCCCTTTGAGGACACGAGGAGGGGAAGGCAGGTTCTTGGCAGAATGTGGTGCTCAAATTGTGGCAAGCTGATAAAGCACGGTGCAATATGGTACTGCCTGGTGAGTGTGTAATGTTGCTTGGCAGCGCTTCACCTTCTTAAAATTGATAATACGGGTGAACAGGTATTTGACGAGTTGAGAACCACGCTGCTGTGCAGTAGGTGGGCTTTTGTTTTCCACCCGTACTGTTGCTTCAGGGGTGGGGTGTAAGCACTGTCCCTCATCATGTGCTTCGCTTGCTAAGTGCCAGTCTTGCTAAAAGTCTTTCTGTCTTTCAGCAGGCAGAAAATTTGCACCAGGAAATGACTGTTCTTGTTCTTTTGTAGTGTCAATTCTTGTTGAGCCAGAAATGTATCTTACTTTTCTTTCAACTCCTGCCTATAGCCTGATGAACTTCAAGGGAGGGTAGCTTTGCATATGAAACGGCAGGAT
Organism: Trogon surrucura; assembly: GCA_020746105.1. Taxonomy (NCBI): domain Eukaryota; kingdom Metazoa; phylum Chordata; class Aves; order Trogoniformes; family Trogonidae; genus Trogon; species Trogon surrucura. Next base: position 67,719,336 of record CM036617.1, read on the forward strand.
GATTGATATAAACAGAAAATAATGAGAACACACATAGCTGATTTTAAAAATGACTCTTCAGGCTACAACCTTTGTTATTAAAAATATGAAACTATGAAATACAGCCTTTATGTGAACAGTCCTGTCTCTGGTTTCTGGACAAAGTGCTTTACATTGATCAGTATTTTGTCCTGGGCTGCTGGTTGTCGCTCTGTGTTACCCCGTGTTACTTAACCAGTCGGTTGAGGTTACCTCATGTCACACACCTGTGTTTTAACAGAGGCTTTGCAAACCCAGCCTTGCATCAGCTTCTACACTAAACGAACCGTCGTGTGACTCATTTGTTTCCTCTTTCCGTGTTTACCTTGCATGTATTACTGCAGGCGTGACACCCCCCAAAGCAGCTGCCGTGGGAAGGCCCTGCCAAACTTCGGTGTTCCCTACGGCTCTGTATCCTCCTGCAACTGGGTGTCTGTAATTGAACTGATTATTCCCTATTTCCATCATCTCGGCATTTTCAATTTTTGGATTTACTGCAGTGAAGAATGAGAGACTCATTCAGAGAATTCATGGGGTGAGATGAAAATTAAGAGAGGGTTTGGCCAGTTCCCTGTTTGCCTCTGAGAAGTGCCTAAACTCTGAGGCAGGTGCCTGCTGTGTGAGGCAGAACTTACCCATCTTATCCCCCCTCGATGCCATCCTCTCTCTAAACACTGGTTAGTTCTTCCACTGGGTTTTGTTTTCAGCTTCCTGCTGAGCCTGTAACTTGTACCCAGTGGATTTAACAAAGGCAGCTTGATGCTTTCTTTACTTAGCATTTTACTTTTTTGACAGGCTTTACTCAGACATTCAGCATACCTGTAATGGCAAAGTACATCTATATGAAATATTATATTCTTGTAAAAATACTTAAGAAAAAAACTAAAGCTCCCACACAAACATGCAGTGAAACAAAGTAAAGAAAAAAAAGCACATTTGTGTTTGAGGGAGAGCTTTTTGCAGCTTCCTTTGACAGAATCACAAGAATGATGAAAATTCATCATCATTACTTAATTCATGCTTGAATAGATGCCAGGCTCTAATTGGGAAGCAGTTCCGGGCTGCTCAGGACCCGGACATTTTCTGTGATCCTGGCATAGCCAGTTCTGTTGAGGACAGCAACAGTTAAAAATTCCTTTTCTGGGTTCAATGCAAAGGCTGCTGAGGCTGCACTGCAAATTACCAGTGGGATGTACTTTGGAGTCCTGATACTAGAGATTTGAAGGTAAAGACAGGCAAAGAACATCTGAGCATGGGAGAGAGCAAGAGGAAACCATCAAAGTTGTTGATGATATTCGAAATGGTATCAGCAGCTGACAGAAAAAAATGATCATTTCTACATCAGACAAATTGCTTGTCAAGTAATTGCTGAAGTAAAGGTAAGAAAAAAATATGAAACAACACACTGGATTCTCAACTTTAAAATTGTGTGCATTCTTAATTTCCTTCTGCTGAGTCCCTCCAGTGTTTCTCATCTCCAGCTCATGCTTTACTTGCTTTTCAAGGACATTGCAATCTGGTTTTGACTCCGGTGCTGTCATTGTTTCACAGCCAGTTCCTTTGAAAAGGGTATATCTGAATCGCTTTGAGAGCACATGGCCCAGAGCGGGAGAGGGATATTAATAGAAACAGCTTCTCTCTGTTGTTGTATGAAGACAGAAGAGGAGTTATTTCAGTGTGGCAGGTGAAGGTGTTTTTCAAAGCAATTACATACATTTTTGAACATCTGATAGGGAATGAAAAAGGTCTGGTAAAAGCTGGATGGTACAGAGGGCTGTCTTATATTTTCTCTCAGGAGAATGAGGGTATGCATTAAATACTATATTGTTAATTTTGCATAGTGTAGCAATTATTTAAGTTAAAATATTACTAACAATTCTCATCCAACCTTCAGAAAATCAAAAAACAAACTTTTCTGCATCCCACCACCTGCCTTTAAAGACATGGAAACAGAACAGTTACACTGGGCTTTATTTGACATTATTTTTAAAAACCCTTTCACCACCCCCCATGGTTCTTTTAGGGTAATGGTATAGAACTGAATTTTGTAAAGACTCTGCCTGACATTTGTATGATGCTGCAGGGAGCCCCTATTGTAGCTCATGAGAGCAGGCAGGATTTAAATTTTTATCCCCCAAGGAAGGTGAGAGTATAGAGAGATCCAAGAGTCGCTTAAGGGAAATGCAGGTATTTGGGACAGTCCTGATGTGCAGCTGCCAAGGCAGGAAGGGATCTGGGTGTTACCGCTTGGCACTTGTATCAAGGAGAAGCCCCTCCTGTTCCCCCACATTCCCTCAGGAGTTCCTCTCCCATCCTTTCCCATCAAGTAGCTCCTGACATTTTGCACGTGGGCATTGCCTGAGCTGCGGCGTCGCCGGTGGCTTTGGTGGGTGTGCCCTGACTGGGAAGGAAAGCAGGAGCAGGCGATGGTGTGAGAGAGGAGACTCCCTCAATATCACCCCCACCCTAGACCAGCAGCCTTAGTGTTTTCACAACCAGTCTGTGAGTGTCTTTGACAGCTGAGATGTTTGATGCATGGCCGGTGTAATGAGTTAGCCCCATGACATCAAATAGGAGCATATGCAGTATATAGTATTCAGGTTTAAACATACATATGGAAGAAAAGAAAGGAAGCAAGACAACTTGTACACCCTCTCTCCATCCACTCTTTCCTAACCCTTCTCCCTCCTTCCTGCTACTGGCAGCAGATCAGCTGTAGGGGCTGGATTTGTACATCAGCCTCTGTGGAGTCTCACAAGCTTTGCCGTGTGTTTACTGCTGTCCTGTGCAGCAAGCTTGGGCCACTCTGGGTGCTGTGCCAGGGATTTGCAGAGCCTTCCCCACACAGATCCTGCCCTACCGCCTGTCCAGCTCTGCTTGAGCTGCCCTGGCCCCTGCGCTTCTTCCCATTGAGCTCAGAGTGCTCTACCGGCAGGTGCACTGGCTACAATTTATTGAAATTGTGAAATACTCAGGAAGGGGTTATTAAAAATATCAGATTTAATTTTACAGCATCATTAATACTGTCAGGCTTTGAAAATCACCGTTGCACACACAGAATACTTTGGGGAGAAAAGAGCTTAGTTTGAGCTATTTATGCCTCTTGAATTTCACGAGGGTCGAAGCCTGAATTTTTCAAATGTGTTGCTAATGACACATTAGGCAATGAATTAGTAAGCTATTAAGCTATGAATAAATGAAACTGTGTTTGTTTTAAAGGCTGGTCATCTGCGCTATTTTTATTATGGGGTATGGCACTGCACAGCCTGCCAAGCCCTTTGCAGATGAGCTGTACTGCACTCGACAGCTCCCTGCCTCAAGTAACTTGTTATCTGTATTTGACACAGCAAAAAAGTGACCGTCAGACAAGCGTGGTGGAATTGATGGAGGAGGAAAATTTCTGGCAAGAAATAAGGTCAGGCACATCACTGCACAGGACCATCAGCAGGCTTCAAGCAGTTTTTCTGGTTGCACGTGCTCCTATTTGGGAGAGTAAGGGGAGGTGGGGTGCCCCACGGTATCTCTTGGTAGGTCTGGCCCTCTGCTTGCAGAGGGGGGAGTCCCGTTGTGGTTCCTGCCCAGCTCAGTCCCCTGCGTTCTCTTTCCTAGGAGTGGGGTGGGATGGGAGGGAGCAGGGTGTGGCAGGGCTTGGCACTTGCCCGTCTCCTCCCCTGATAAAGTCAGGGCATGGCTGGGGTGGGAGCCCCTGGGAAACGGCCTTCACCCTCCTCTTGTCTCATCTGGAGGCAGCCCGTGTGGCGTCTCTGTGACGATGGCTGTAGGTAAACCTGGATAACCAAGCCTTCTACCATTTTTTTTTTCTCCACTTCGGTTGCTTCTAACAGTAAGCAACTAAAGTTATGAACAGTAAGATACGAAATATCATCTTTGCTCCCCTCTTTTTCTTTTCATCTTTGTAACAGGTGTTTATGGGGGTATTTTTGGGTTAGGTTTTCTTTTTTTTGGACTTGATTGGAAATCGCAAAAAATACCACATTTCAGAATGCTTCATGCAGAGTTGTGGGTTTGTATGGTGTAGAGTCAACACTTGGTTAGCTTGCTAGGCTCTGACGGATGGTTAGTCAACAAAATTGTAGTTTCTCCAAACAAAGTGGTCCCAAACCACTTTGAAAGCACATCTTTTGCCCTAGGTTTTCCCTCGGTATGTAGATAGAATGTTTTTGTTACTAGAACTTTAGACATGGTTGTAATGAGATGGCAGTTTTCTGCTAAAGTTATCAGCAAAAAGGAAGAAATGAAATTTTAGTTGATCTTTTTTTTTCAAACCGGAGTTGGTTGTAATATGTTTTATTATTAAAAGCAAAATTTCAGCTGACTGCTGAGAAATGTTCATTGGAAAAAAAACTTCTCTTTGCAAAAAATAATTTCCCATAGCAAAAAAAAAATTTCTCATAGCAAAAAAAAAAATCCCCTAATAAAAAAAACCCTGGAAATAAATGATTATCACTATTTCACAAAATGGTATCATTGAAGCAGAGGAGACTTTGATATTCTTGTGACTATAGATACAATGCAGTTTTTTTTTTCCTAGATGCCATATTCAGAATCATTAAAGCTTGTGAAAAAGATCTTTTCTTTAACTGCAGAGATAGTGTAAAGTATATCTGAATAACCAAATTATTATCTGAAGTTTTTTCTTTCATTTCTGAAAACAGGTTAGAGACATTAGACTTTACTGGAAAAAGAAATACAATCATGATTCTTTCTGAAGGCAGATGACAGAGACAGCATAATTAGTTATGGAAAGGACCTGTTTTACTGTTTTATAAAACTGTCATAGGATGCATGACCAAAAAGCAAAATTTAAGATACTCGAGGAAGTAATCAAGCTGCTTGCATGCTGACATAATTGCCCAACACTGTCCAAAAAACAACTGTCAAGCGTCATTCAGTTGGGAAGATTATCTCATGTGAAGAATCAACTCCATTTTCTAGTTGGAGACTATGTATTATTTTCAGCCTGTTTTCATGTAATTTGCACTTACTTATTCTAGCTATCAGCTGCCTCAGCAAGAATGATTAATCACTTAAATTCAACTTTATACTTTCTTTTAAAACTTATGCCAATTTGATACACTTTTTCATGAGTGCGAATGTATTATCACACTGTACTTGATTATGAATATTGGAAAATTGGAAAATGATGATGGCCTCGTTTGGCTTTAAGCAGATGAAATTTACTCTTTTGGAAGACTTGGCCTTCTGACTTGTTTGCGTTTTTGTAAAATACCTTCCTAGCCTACTTCTAGATAACATGACAGAGGTATGGAAGGAGCTCTGTGCCAAAGCATTAGTAAATTACTGGTTGCAATGCAGACAAAAGGTGTTTCCATAAGCACATTGTTTCTTTTAGTCCTGCTTCCACTTAGTTGAGGAATTCAGATACCTAGACAGAGAAAATCATTTTGTGTGGTTGTCTTGGGTTTAGCTAAAAACCCAGTTCTGTTTAGTGATTTTTACTTTCCAGTTTAGTGTATTCTAAAAGGCTGCACGTTCTGAAGTCAGCAGCATGTTTTTGCAGACAGTGTGTGCTACTGGCAGTGATAACACCTGATGTTTACAGTTACTGCCTGGGACTGGGATGCAGAAAGGCTCTTGCTTATACTTATTCCTATGGTGACCAAGGCCACTGCTGGCTCTTGTGTGCCACGCTGGGGGTGCCGGGTAGTAAGAGGGGTCACAAGGAAGTAAAAGGTTGCATCTCCAGGGGTTAATAGACAGGACAGGTGACCAATGAGAGTATTCCATTCCATATACGTCATATTTAGTATAAATTGAGTGATCATGAGAGTTTCTTTACTTTTCTGCAACGGCCGGTGTCCAGAGAGGACTCCATCTGACCTCCTGACTTTGATCCGGATCCTGAGTTCCCGAATCCAGCTCCCTGTATCCAGCTCCCGCCGCCGCTGAGCCTGGGGTTTCCCCAGTGCCTCCTGCTCTGCAGCACCAGTGGGGATTGATATCGGGGGAGGGAGTTGGGTTTGATATCGGGCTACTATCTATAGTTGTATATAATTCTTTACGTTAAAGATAAACTTCACCATTATTTCCATTATTTTCATTAAAGCTGTTCTACTTTTTCTTCTCTAACCGTAAGTCGCTCTGCCTCATTCCCTTTTCCTTCTCGTTTTGAGGGGGAAAGAGGGGGTTAGAGAGCATCTGTCCATGTTAATGGCCAGCCCAGCCCTAACCCGCAACAGTGGCATTTTGCTACAGGCAGGTTTTTGCACAGACCAATTTTAGTCTAAAAAGGATGATCTGAGCCGCATTCTACAGTGAGTGGAGAGGGACGGTGTCCTGTGAACACTCATCAGCTACAGATTTTGGAAAACAAGGATTTGCATTCATTGAATATAAATTTTCACTGGGACTATCTGTAGAATATAGTGCTTCAAAAAAAAGTGATCCATCCATTGATATTAGTCACCCTTGGCTAAAGTTAAAATACATTTTTAAACCACATGCCATCTGGTAAAACCAAGTTGGTCCTGCTTTTTTTTTGTCTCCCTTGCCTTTGGCTTCCCATGATTTATCTTGCATCAGGCAAGAGACAGATACCTGGCAATTGTTTGAACCATCTAACTGGTTCAGTCAACAGAATACTGCTTTTTTTTTTGCGGAGGGCTAAAAAGTTAACAACTTTCAAGTATCTGTATGTGATCAACTGCAATGATAAGAACTAGAAGTAATTTATTTATTTTATTTGCTGAGATACTTTTTTCGGACTTTTTTCCAAGCCACTTGTTGAGAGCTACAAATATTGTTAAGGTTTGCCATGTATCCTGTTCTGATCAAGAAAGGCCCAATTCCATGGCAACTCTGTGCTGTTTTGCTAGCCTTGATGTGAAACTTCCTTGTTAGATTTTTTTTTTCCTATTTAGAAGTCAATACTCATCATAAACTCATCTTGCAGGGCTAAATTGTTTATCTTAAATGTTATCTGAGAACGTTCTGATCATTTGCATTCTGATCATTGTCTTCTTTATTTGTAATACTTGCAAAGTTTATGTGAGGAATACATATTTTTATACTTCCTACTTTGCATGTGCTATCAGTTCTTGTTTTTTTGTAGTTTGTGAATACAGTCAAGCTCTCAAGTTTCTTCTTTCAGTTGGAAAAGTGCCTTAAATCATGGATCTGAGGCATAGGATACACTCTGAAAACCGAACAAGGTAGTCCTAGGTTTGTCCAATTGTCAAATGTTTGCTCTTCCACGGCCTTGCATTTTTTTTGCTCTGTAGACCACTAATCATCATCCATGAGATCATGTGAGAGTAGGTAACTCACCAATGCAGTGTTTTACCACACTTCATTAAAATATGTTCCCATTAAACAGTTAATACTTTTAACATCAAAATAAGCTGCATTTAGGTCATTTCTTATTGTGATGTCTTGATGGCACATAAGCACAGCTCTGTCTCTCCGTTTAGCCCTTCTGCATGGTAAGGGGACATTTCTTCACTGATGCAATATGAACGGGATGATCCCAGGTCTCACTTGTCTGTTTTCTTTAATGTGCTACAGCAAAACAACTACTCCAAGTGAATTATCAACCAGCCAGCACTGAGCACAAGCACACGGGCACTCAGGCAAAACCAGAAGCAGTTTCCCCTGTGTGGTAGATCTGCCCTCTCCTCTCCTCGTGTGTCCTGTGAAGTTAACTCTTATCTCGGCCTTCCGGTTCCCCACTACTGCTGTCCTGAGCAGGTCCCTCCTCTGGTCTCCTGCCTGAAGTCCATCTGCTGCCCCCAGCCTCACACTACACCTCCTCTCCCAGCGCCTCTATCTCCTCTCCCCTCACTCTCCTCCATTCCCTACTGCCTCTCCCTGGCCTTCCCTGCACCAAGTCCCTTCCCTTCCACACGCCTCCTCAATAAAAGGTGTCTTCCACTAAAAGGTGACTCTTTTTGCCCAAAATCTTCCATCACCCAGTAGCAGCCTCCCTTCCCCTCGCTCACCAGCCTTCCTCAAGCTGGCAGGCTCATGCCTGTGTTGTGCTGGGGATTCTCCTGCGGATCTTTCTACCTCCCCTGCCTGGTGGTCTTTCTGTCGGTGAGAGGAGGCAAGGGCTTGTGTATGGGACAGGAATGAGCTCCTGGCCAGACTGAGTGTTTCTGGGGAGCTGTGGGAAGCCCCAAAGCTGAAGGTGCTTTTATCCTTTCTTCTTGCTGTGGTTAGAGCAGAGCTTGTGAATTTAACACCTTAGGGATAGAAAACAACCTTCTGGGCGTGATGGAACATAGATTATGTGCTCAGAGGGGTTCCTGCTCAACTTAAGATCAGTAACAACCCATAATGGTTTGTGAAATCCGGAGGGTAGAAGGATGCTAACAGAATGTGGATAAGAGATGTGGCTATTCGTCAGGCCATAGAGGAAGTGGATCCGAAATCTTCACTGCCGTACAAGATTGCATCACCCAGTGCCTGACAATAAAGACTACTTTCCGAGGTCCTTTGTTAGAGGGGCCCCCTTCAGAAAAGAAAGGAGATCTTGTTCAGCCAATCCTTTAATGACTATGTCTGTCTGTGTGCATTTGTGGGAAGGGGGGTTCAGATAGCCAGACAAATTTTAACAGGAGGCCTTTGTGTAAAATAGATGGACATTAAGAAGGAAATGTCTTTTAAATCAGTTTTCAAGAAAAATGTGAAGTAACATGGTATTAAAACATATAGAAGTATTTTGTTATGTATCTTAGTTACTTTGTAGTAAATATTCAGGGGATGGTACTTCAAACTTATTTCCATTTTTCAAATCTATTTCTAGTTAAGTTTTATTTGAAAGAGATTGTTCAGCTGCATGTGTAAGACAGTAAATACATTTAGGAAAGCTGAATTGTGCTATTCTTCATGATGTGTAGATGTTATTTAAAGTTGTATAAAAATTAGGCAGTTTAATTTTATTTCTTAGTTCTTTATTTCTTGAGCACAAAAATAAGACGATGTAATCCTTCATTCATGCAAACTGAATAGAGTTGTTAATTGACGACTTGAAGATTTAGGATCTGTTTGGTTTGTAGCACTGTCCACCCATTATAAAATGGATTTCTAATTTATTCTTCTAGCCTATGATAACTTAGTCAGCTGCCAGCAGTTGGAAGTTATGCACATTTGTGATTTATTCGATTCTATCCTGCTAAAACACAGAACAGGGCTTTAATTGCATTTTGTGAAGAATTCTGCCAATAGGGAAATGGAGCCTTGTTCCTTCGTTTGCAGCCAGAAACTGCTTACTCTGGTAGCTCGGAAGTCTTACAGGCCTTAGATCTACCTTAAATAAATTTACTTTAGCTCTTCTTAATGTCTAAAAAAATTAACAGAGACTTGAAGACTATTTCTCTATCCTTTGACGAAGGAGTTTGGCTGTCAGGCTTAGAGTTTCTGTACTTTCTAACAACTGTTAAATATATAATGCTACACCATTTATCTGCCTGTGTGCATGTACAACTTGTAAATAATTTAAAGTTTTACTTTACCACTTGGCCTCTTCACATAACTCTAAAATGAGAAAGATAAAATTCTGCTGAATTATTAATTAACTGGGAAATTGAAACAACTGATATAAATTAAGCATTGAAAATGGTACCCTTTTTCTCTGTGGGAATCAAAGCAGTGAACGCAACTGGGTAACAGCAAGGAAGCTAATTGGGCGAGATGATCACAGAATAATTTAGATTGGAAAAGACTTCTGCCATGTCATCTAGTCCAACCACCTCCTCAAAGCCAATCTACTTACTATGGACATGCGCATTTGAGTCTTGAATGCCTCTGAGAGTGGAAATAGAATCATAGAATCATTAAGGTTAGAAAAGACCTCTAAGATCAGGTCCAACTGTCAACCCAACACTAGCACTAAACCATGTCCCAAAGTGCCATGTCTACACTTTTTTTTAATACCTCCAGGGATGGTGACCACCTCCCTGCACAGACTGTTCCAACGTGTCACCACTCTTTCCGTAAAGAAATTTTTCCAAATATCCAATCTGAACCTGCTCTGGTGCACTTGAACCCATTTCCAGCCAGTCCAGATTCCTCTGTAGACCTTTCCTACCCTCAAGCAGATCAGCACTCCCACCCAACTTGGTGTCATCTGCAAACTTACTGAGGGCACACTTGATCCCCTCATTGAGATCATTGATAGAAATATTAGACAAGACTGATCCCCATACTGAGCCCTGGTGGATGCTGCTTGTGACTAGCTGCCAGCTAGATTTAGTTCCATTCACCACAACTCTCTGTGCTCGACCATCCAGCCAGTTTTTAACTCGGTGAAGAGCACACCATGAGCCACCAGCTTCTCTAGCAGAATGCTGTGGGAGATGGTGTCAAAGGCTTTACTAAAGTCCAGGTAGACAACAACCACAGCCTTTCCCTCATCCTCTAGGTGGGTCAGCTGGTATAGAAGGAGATCAGGCTGGTCAAGCAGGACCTGCCTTTCATGAACTTGTGCTGGCTGTGCCTGATTCCCTGGATGTCCTGCATGTGCCATGTGAGTGCACTCAAGATGAACCACTTCATGATCTTTTCTGGTACCAAGGTTAGACAACAGTTCCCTGGATCCTCCTTCTGAGTCTTCTCCTAGATGAGTGTCACTTCAATAAGCTTCCAGTCGTCTGGGACCTCCCCTGTTAACCAGGACTGCTGGTAGATGATGGAGAGTGGCTTGGCAAGCTCCTCCAGCTTCCTCAGTGCTCTAGAGGGGATCCTGTTCAGCCCCATAGACCTGTGAGTGTCCAGGTGCTGTAGCAGGTCATTAACTGCTTCCTCCTGGGTTATGGGGGTTGTGTTCTGCTCTCTGTCCCTCTCTTCCAGCTCTGGGGGTTGAATACCCTGAGGTACCCTGAGGATAACCAATCTGACTGTTCGAGACTGAGGCAAAGAACACATTAAGTACCTCTGCCTTTTCCTCATCCTTGGTGGCAGTGTCTCCCTCTGCTCTACAAGTGAAGTTTGACACATGAAAGCTTGCATGGAACAATTCATGGTTTAATAAAGAGCTGTATAAATTGCAGTCAAGCTTGTATTCTGAAAAGTTTCTACACTCAGTAGCAGCCTTTTTGCTGATATAACTTTGTTTTTATTTGGATTTATATGGATTTGAGAGCATCTGGTAAGTTCAAAATATTTGATTATTGTATGTCTTTAACATGAACTATAGCATCTGTGCCTTTTCCGTTTGATTCTTCTACCTGCTTCTCATTCCTGGGATATTTCTGGGAGTCCCATATGTTCTTTTGATGGAGGAGGTCAATAGGTGCGGTGCTTACCAGGTGCGCTGACTGGATTTAAGGGTACAAAATCAAAAATAGCCCGTGCAGACCCGTAGATTACTAATAGAGCTGCAAAGATTGCTCCTGTGACCAAGTCTCTGATTTATGTTTGATTGCTTAATGAAAGGACCAGTTCTCAAAAGGAGCCTGTCCTTGAGTTTGGAATTCACTGCTGACCTGCTCTGCTACCTGTTGTCAGTCACCCAGGTGAAACACCACAGGTTGTTTGGAGGCCAAAGCAGTTTTCCTATGAAGGGGATGGGATGTGTGCGGGGACTAAAATAAACACAGTTTAAATGCAGAGGGACAGTATATGTGGCATGATGGATGGTGTGGTGAGAGCAGGATCAGGATGGAGCAGATCACCTTTCTCAAAGATCCCAATTGGTTCATCCCAAGACCAAGTCCCCAGTAACAGTCTTCTAGTGTAAACATTCGTGCCCTTCTTCCTGAATAGTTGCACTTTCACCGTCATCATCATCTTCCTCAAACAAAGTGGGATTGATGAAGTCAGTTGAGGATGAAGAGTGAAGCAATAGGGTGATATTTTAAATGGTCACGCTTTTCAGAAACACGTTACTGATGGACAGCAGAGCACGCCTGTGTAGCATTCTTTCTGCGTAAAGAAGGGACGAATGAAAACTGCTGGCACAGTGCTATCTTTAACTGACAAGTGAGAAGCCTCATTTAGATTGTCTGGAAAAAAATAATCTGTGAATCCAAATGTAACAAATGAGACCAAAAGCTGGGAGGGAGGAAGGCGCTGTTGGCTGGAGTTGACCTTTGGTTGTACAGCTCTACAGCCATGAGGATCCACATTCTGTGCCCTTTGCAGGCTTTATTCACATGAGAGGATATGCAGGGAAGTCTTTTTGCTCCATATAAGCTGATTTTTTTGTAATGTCTTGAATTTTTTATTTCTCAATAGCTTCTATACTAACAATGTTATTTTCCTCAGTGTTTTTATGTTGTATGACTATGTCAAGAAGAGCCATGAGTTCATCACTGCCTATTTCTAATTCATATATTTAGTTCACAAAATGTTCAGTGTTTTTCAACACATGTTGATGTAGTAATTTATTGGGAGACTGTAACTCCAGCGATACATTTTACCGATTGTGCCTTAGTGGGGTTCTAAGTGTATAGCAATAAAATGTATTTAGTAGTACTTTTTTGTTAAGTCGCGTAAAGATCTCTGCTGAAAAATCCAAAAGAGACAAGCACAGCTTGCAGTACTTGTTTTTGGAAATTATCATTAAGCCATGTGCCCAACCTGGAAATCAATAGATATTTATAATTTCGAGAGCCTTCCACACACTGCATTTCTTAACATTGTTATTGACTTCCTCAGCTAGGAGCCACACCATAGAATCATACAGAATCACAGAATGGTTTGCGTTGGAAGGGACCTCAAAGGGCATCTAGTTCCAACCCCCCTGCCATGGACAGGGACACCTCCCACTAGACTCCAAGCCCCATCCAACCTGGCCTTGAACACTTTCGGGGAGGGGGCATCCACAGCTTCTCTGGGCAACTTGTTCCAGTGTCTCACAACTCTCACTGAAAAAAATTTCTTTCTAAAATCTACTGCCTTTCGGTTTGAAACCATTGACCCTTGCCCTATCCCTACACTCCCTGATAAAGATCGTGTACCCCTGTCCTGCTTGTTGTACCTGGAACATACCCACGTATAATTTACCATGTGGCTGCACAAATGCAAATGCCCACACCAAAGAAGCAAGAGGAAGAAGTTACTGGAGCAGAAATTCTCCCTTTGGCAACAGTACGGAGTCACGTCAAGCAAAGTGCCGGTGTGATTGTGGCTGTATTTTGTGTTGGTACTTGCCGGTAAGACGGAATAGAAGGAATGAGTTTCTCAGTCTTCCTAAGAATTGCAGCCATAGTAACCGCTTATCGTACAGCATTTGTTTTATGTTTTTAGAAGGAAATGGTCTGTTGATTCTTAGTTGTCAAAGAGCTTTTTATTTTTAAACTTAAACACAGACTTGTCCTAGTCCTTTGCAGTTCCATATGGTGTAAAGACCTTTGGTCTCTCTCTCACTGTGTGTTATAGATCTATTTGCTTGAACGTCTTTAATTATGACTAGCTGATAAGCAGAATGAGGCGAACTAAGTCTGAACAGACTAAAACTTCGACTGTCGAGTAAACTCGCAAATGTTCCACCAGTAACTCCCTTTATCCCAGTTCAATTAAGCGTGTTTATCTGTACACAGGAAAAATCCCAGTTTGCTGGAGGCCTACATGAGTGATCATTGAAATCAGCAGTTCATGAATTCTTTGTGTTCATTAACATTATGAACATCTCATTCTTTCTCCACTTACGTGATTTGTACCCTCATGGCCATCTCAGAAAGTTGCAGTAGAAAACCTACTGTGCTGCATCCTAACAGTAAGATGGGAAAAACTGTATTAGGTTGTTAAAGCCTCGGGATATTTATAGCATTTCTGAAAGGTCCCTAAAAGGTATTACTTAGAGCTGCATACGAGCTTTGTGAAGTATTAATAGCACTGTTTCTTTTGTGCTGCTGTGGATTACTGCCATATAAATTTGTAATCGGTGTAACAGTGCATGCAAAAGAATTTCAAAGCAGCTACTCAACTGAAAACTCTTTTGCTTTATTAATACCCCATTCATGGAGGAGACTAAAGAGGGAGGGTTGTGAAATGTGAAAAAGAACTAAAGTCTGACAGAGAAGAGGTGAGAGCAAAGCACGGGATCCCTTGGCTCTAAAGCACATGGCGCCAGAGAACATTCTTCAGAGGAGAGAAATGAGGGTAGCACAGAATGAAGGCTCAAAGGGTGCTTCTGGCCTGCGGTAGTGTGGCAAGACGTCATTTATTTATGTACGTGCACAGCAGTCATTCCTCACTGTACACTCTAGATCATTGAGAACACCATAAGCTATAGCCAGGGCCCTCCCCTGCTGGGAGCTGTCTGGATGCAGAGATCCAGCAGTGGTCCCTACCACATTCCACATCTTGTAATCATCAAAGGTATTGTTTTCAGGACAAGACCTTCTGAAAATGACCCATCTAATCATGGATTTTGCCATGTCTTCAACCTCAGCAAAATCAGCCTTGCTAAACCATTGAGAAGCATGTTCCTCTGTCTCCTGTAGAGAAATGAGGGAAGTTCAGGTTTTGTTAGTGAGCTGGTCACTAATCTCAAACGTGGCAGACCTGGCTGCGGAGAGCAGCAGTGTCTGGCCAGAGTGTAAATGCACACAAACCCTTTTTCCCTCTCCAGCTGCTTCTGCCAGAAATCAACCTGATGGGGAAATACTTTGTACCAGCTGTTTGAACTAGATATGTTTGAACTAGAATTCTCTTTTGAGAATAATTAAAGTATTCCTAAATTGCAGCAAAAATTCTTTCAATATTAAATTTTGGCTTTCTTTTCTCCAGCTGATTCTGCATAGAGCTGTGTGCTGGAAGGTCACTCAATATTGTTTTCTGGATGTATTATTAATTTTCATATGTGTTTATATAGATATGTATATACACATATATATACATGCATGTTAGATGCAGGTGATTTTTGAACAGAGCTTCCACTAGCATAACTTAATGTATAAAGGCAACTACTTACCCTCAGCCTCTTAGTTTGGTTATTATTTATATAGATATAACTGGCACGTGATGGGAATGACAACTGTGTCCCAAGGAACTGTGCAGGGAATGGCCATTATGCCTGAAACTGTAGTATCTTTACACAACATTGTCAATAGAATTGTATTTGATAAACCATTTAAAGCCACTTCTTAGTGCCAACAGCTTTATCTGGTTTACGTCAGCAGCTTCCCGTTGCAGTGACTCCATGGTGTGCAGGCACAGCTGTGCAGTGACATCAAAGGTCTCCCATCACTTCCTTTCTCCTTGTCTTGCTGCAAAAATCCCCTCTCTGCAGGCTCACCACCTGCTGTGGTCATTTCCCTCCCTTGCCTTGTGTTCACAGCAGCAGCACTCAGGTACCAAACCCAGAGCTGAGGCGATGTGACCGGCGTAAAGCGTGGTCCCGTGTCAAGCATAGGGCTGAAATAGTTCCCAGGAGCTTCTTAATCTGAACAGATTCCTGTTCTTCACATGCTTTCACTTCTAACCAAAAAGGTAGGCCTCGGACCTCTGACACATCTGCTCAATCCCAACCTGTAGCTGTCCTTCGCCGGGTCATTTTATCTAATAGAATGTAAGTAAATGTGTGAACTGGTGGTGGCAGTTCCTTAATTAGCTCCACTATCACGGTAGCCCTTTACCTACAGCTTTAAATTGACACCAGATGCTAATCAGGCTTTTCCCATGTCCTGACACCCTGGTCTTCACCAGCATAAGTGCAGTTTCCTTACTCCTTCCCAGAACGTCTCCAAAGTTTTGAAATTGATTGCTAGTTGTCTTCAAAATTTAAAGGATTTACATTAAAGGACAAACTGAAAGTGCTGTCTCGTTAGATGTTAAACCTCATTTTGCTTGGCTGGTCATAAAGAGCCATTCCCCTCTAGTTATTTCTCTGATCCACTGTGATTTTCTGAGGATTTTCTGTTGCTAATGATGGAGGAACTTGTTCTTTTGGAGGTGGATCAAATTTATTGCTAACCCTCAGGAAATTCAGACATGCAATATAAGATTATTTAAATTAGAGGGACAGATGTTAGGCTTCAGCAGCTTTTTATCATCTTGACAATTAAATATTAACACTTCCAGAACATTGAAACCCTATTTTTTGCGCTTTTTTTTGTTTCTTCTTGTACACTTAAATTATATAATGTTCTGTATTGATTTTAGGATTTATTTTAGTTTAATTTTTTTGAGAGATAGCTTTAAAGAAAGACTGGCAGCTGTGGTGCAGTAGCATAATGTGCAAGTATAAATAGAATGCAAGCTGTCCATTTATCTCAGCCCTGATCTACTTATATTCATCTGATGCTTATTACAGTCATGGGTTGTCTCTGAGCAGATACCTCCATTTAGGATTAAGCTTGGACAACTAACCTAATTCGCTCTTGTAACTTAACTCGGGGTTTCTGTGTAGATTTCTCTTGAAACCAGATAGTTAACTCCTAACCTTTAATAAATCAGTATTAAAATACTAAGAATGTTTTTCACTGTCTATGTTTTTGGGAGATACTGAGTCTGTTTGTAATAGCTTTTGGGTTTGCCAGGATATATTTCCATTCATATCAATTCCTGAGATTTCTCCCCACTCCAGCTTCTGCTTATGTATCATGATATTTTATTAAATGTAATTTCAGTTCATAGATTCTCTAGATTATACTATGGAAGCCCTTTCTAAATTTTTTAGAATGTTCTGGTAGAATAGCCCGGAAGTAAAATACAAGCACACTTATTCAATTCTAACAAGCATAAAAATAACACAAGCAAAAGACTATACGTAAACTTTATATTAATTTCATCCATATTGAAAAAAGAAGATTCAGTCTTTTCTTGTATTTCCAGTATACTAGAATATTCATAGAATAATGATTGACTTCTCATATTTTCAGACAGGTTTTCTTTCAGCAATTACCCTCTACAAGAGCTCGATGGAATTTGTGGATGTGAAAATATGAAGTTCTGTGTCGTTTAATGTCTCGTCTGTACCTTTATTTCCTTCATTTAAAATCAGCCTCAAGCTGACTCTTTATTCTTTCAGCCTAGTGACTAGCCTCTGGCGTGGATTAATCTTTGTTTTTAATTTTAAAAATCAACACAAGCAATTTGACATAATTCAGCATTGATATAGGTTTGTAAGAAAGCTCAGGACTAAGCATAACAACAGTCAGTGCTACCTTGTTACAGTCGATGTTCAACGCTGTAAATCAGATTACATTTCACATTAGAAGTAGTTTGTGTGTTATATTTGTAAAGTGTGCAAAATGATCATCTTGTTCAATAATGTAGCTTGAGTCAAATTTAGCTGTCTGTAGTGCTGTTTTCAGCAAAATGTATGCAGAGATAAATGATGAAGCGTGCTTTAAACAGAAAATTCTAAACGTTTCACTTTTCTTCCCCTTCGTTTCATTTCTGTTGTTATCGCTAATGTCCTGATGCTGAAAGACATGAGGAACTTGCACCTTCTTGAGAAGATTGTGAGATTTAGCTTGTATGTACCCTTATATTTGTTTTTTAGAAATTGTTCCAAGAAACAGTAATTTCTGAGCTGTGCATATGTGCGTGTTAGATGCAATTCCCCATATAATTTCTGTAATCTTTTGTATTCTTCATGTGAGATCTCCCCTGCAGTCCTCCGGGGTTTTACTTAGGGGTGTGATGGCACTTCCGATACTGAAATTTCTCTGCAGAAGCTCCTCCCTGCCAGGATTCCAGGGGAAAAGGCTGGATGAGTGGTAAATACAGATCTCACAGGTGGACTCCTGTGTGCTCTGTGTGTGGTGACATCTTGAAGGGCCAAGCATGGGAGGTGCAATGTTTTCTCATCTGTGAGACGCACTCTTTCCCTGAAAAATGAGATCTACAGTTATGTAGATGCTGCTACCAGAGCCTCCTGCACGCTACAGTCAGGAGGAATATGTGGTCCTATAATGGGAACATTTCACCGTGGCATTGAACGTGAGAATGTAAGGAAGGGTCTGTAAATAATTGTTAGGATTTGGAGGAAAAATCACAGTAGGGCGTTTGAGATGTCCCATAAAGATAAGGCTTCTGTACAAACAAAAAGATGAAAGGAACAGTTAAAACAGCCAGCCATGATGAAAGCAATGGCAGGTTAATTTAATGATTTCCAAGAAAACCTGAAGCTGTTTTACTAAAATATTGTGAGAGTCCCAGGGGTGAAAGGAGGAATTGGAGAGAATATACTGATACAAGTCAGTGTGGCTACTTCTGTTGTCAAATGTGCAACACTGTCCCTGCGTTCAGAAGCAGATCTGGAAATGAAGCATGAGGAAAATAAGCCCCGTTTCATTGCCATGATTTCGCCGATTCCGTCAGGCTGTCTGCAGTCATTCATAATAATCGTGGAGGTGTTACCCATTGAAAGTTACTGTTGATATGACGTGAAAGGAGAGATAGGTGCAGTCTGGTTGGTTCTGCCAACTAATACTCAAAGAATATTACTGTCTTTAAACTGCTACGTAATTTACTGCTGCTCTGTACAGAGCAGAGAAGAAATCCTTCTAATAGGAGCTTTTGTTATAGCGATGCCAACAGCGAGAGAAAATATTCAGATTATTTTTCCTGGAGATAGAGGCTACTGCTGTTTGGAAAACGCTGCATTACACCATCTGTTTCCTTCTGATTGTGCACAGCCATAGCCATTGTTGTGATTAATTTCTTTGCTTCTAGGCACAAATTTGAGTGCTTGAAAGAAGATTAAAAGCTTGTTTTGCTGACAGAGATGTAGCTAATGGCTAGCTTTCAGTAGGATTGTGTGTACTTAACAACTTTACAACTCAAGTCATCAATCTTCTGCATGCATTTGATACATGAAGAAAGCAAGGAGAACATCCTTTTGCTTCATTATAATAATCTTCTGCATTAATTGTTGGTGAGGTTTCCACTGTGTGCCTCTAGTGCCACTGCACACTCAAAACATCACTGGGGCAAAGAGGGACTTTTCATAGAAGCATAGAATCCATTAGGCTGGAAAAGACCTTTAAGATCATCGAGTCCAACTGTTAACCTAGCAATGCAAGGTCCACCACTAAACCAAGTCCATAAGTGCCACATGTACCTCCAGGGACCGTGACTCAACCGCTTCCGTGGGCAGCCTGTTCCAGTGCTTGACAAACCTTTTGGTGAAGAATTTTTTCCTAATAGCCGGTCTAAACCTACTCTAGCACAACTTGAGGCTGATTCCTCTCATCTTTGTTCCTTATCTGCCTTGTTTGCTAGCTGTCGGCCTGGCTGCTGGAAAAAATATGTGTGGTTTCATCAGCATCCCAATCGATTATCAGACCGGGACCTTTGGTCATGAGGCTGGTGTGCCCCAAAAGCCCCAAGCCTGCCAGGCAGGAGGAAAGCCCTGATTGTTGGCAATCGGCCACAGGTATCTCGTGGACACATTCGGTTCCTCCACTGGGAAACGCAGCAGCAAGGAGCAGTGTTGGCCTTGCAAACGCCGTTGTTTCCCTGTATCTGACCAGAACCACTGCTCTGTGCCCCTCAGTGATGAGCAGCACAACCTAATGTGGAATTTTGTCTAATCTAGATGCTGTGCATCACTTCAGGTCCTCTTTTGTTTGAGCCCTGAGTTCATAGTACAGTGGCAGTGTGTATCATGGTGGTTTTCCACCACTAAGCTGTTCTCTTCCTTTTAACTCCTGAATTACTTAAATAAGCTTGTTAGGCCTTTGATCCAGGATGAGTAGCAAGGCTGCAGTATGCAGTGGTCTATCTGCTTAGCACAATGAATTTAGAGAACAGGTGCATGAAATGCATCAGTTCTTATTTATTTTGATACTTTTATTGATCATCACATTTAAGGATTGTCGTATTTGCCTATGATTTCATATCTAAAGTTGAAAAATATTTTCCAGCTAAAAATGTAATAATACTCCTCTGTTAACAAGATATATTCACACCAGTATTTTGTAGTACATTATTTAATATTTACTTCAGTATGACTTAACTAAAGGCTGTATGTTTGAATGTACTTTCAGAGTTAGTGCACCGTATTTCAAAGCACTTCTTCAGTTTGATGTACGTGATGGTACGTATTGGGGTTGTGGCAGATCTGTAGCCATACAGGACACAGTTAAACAGAATTGAGAGGAAAATGTTGACTGCCAAGTAAAGCAGCATTATCAATTTCCTCTCTCCCGCATTGAAAGAGACAGGGGGAACAGACAGTGTAGGGTTTCCTGATATGTTTTAAGAAAGCCTGGGATTCATTTCCCCTCCCTTCCTTCCTATTAGTTGTTTGTTAACTCCCAGGAAGATCCAGGTTTTTCTTGTGAGACCTCTCTGCTCGCATATTCTGGAAAAGGGCTTTGCCTTTGAGGGGCTTGGTCCTCACTTTTTGCAAGTTCAGGGAGAGGAAGAGGACGTGGACTGATAAATCTGACTTAGGACAAACGAACTGAAGAGGAGTTTCTTACTGACAACATTGTGTTTGCAGTGGTATTTTCTTCTAATTTGCTGCCGTGAGTGTAGCACTGGCCCCTGAGGAATACAGGGTGCTTCAGATGCAGAAGTAGGAAATGCAACGTGAGATTTCCGCCTCAGAATGCTGAGTTGTGAACTTACGAGCAAGACCTTGAAGTTGTAAGAAAGACCTTCAAATTGCCCTTCTTCAGGAGAAACCTTGGATGTCTCTTTGCAACAACTGAGCATCCCTCACATTAAGGAGAAGGATGCGAAGAGGGAGGCGGTAGTACCAGCTACTCGGGATGAGCAGCAGCTTTGGTTCACTGTGCATGCCTGGAGTATACTAATAACCTGGATGTTTTCTGGGGACTTTTCTGCATCAGATACAACATAGGGCTGTTAGTTTGGCTACAGTTATTTTGGACGAAACACTGAAAAACAGACGGTTTCACACTTTTGGAAAATTTCATCTGCTATTCTGACCTTCGTACGTGAGAAGCTGTGCCTCCTTTATTCACACCACTCACACTGAAAGCAGACTGAAAGCTCCGGCAAGATGTCCTGTCTGCTGGGTGCAGCACGCTAGGAACTGAGAGGGTCTCACAGCTTCATGCAGAAGCTATCTTGGCATTTTTGGTCCATCAAGTAGAACTGATTTTTATTTTTTGGAAAAACCAGGTAGTGGTTGCTGGGGAAGAGCGCATACAATACAAATAACTGTGCTGCACCCATTTCAAGTGCTTTAAATCTGCATCCTTTTTTATCTTTTTTTGGTAGCATTTGAGTTTGACAAAGAAATTTCGTGTTCCATTGACATTTAAAAACAAAATCAGGGTGTCTTTCAGTGCTTTAGAAGAGTGTAATTCTGAAGAGCCGATTTTTTATTTCTTTTGGTGAATAACTTGGTGAAGATACAGGGATACACATCCATGTCTCAACGCCGCCTTTTAAGGGAAGGACGTGAAAGTCATTTTAGGATCCTACCAAGATTCATCCAGATCCTTCATGGCCGATCACACTCACGAAATAACTCGCACCAAATATGCTCTGGTGAGGCGAATATATTGGTGATACTATAATGTGATTTATATTTACATACAATGCTGCACTTAAATTTGAGCTGAATGTGAGGTGAATATGAGCAATAAGTAGCCTAGTATATGTATTACTGATTTTCTCAACTGACGATTCTTGCAGGGTGTTTTTTTCTCAAAGCATACTTACATAGGGATCCAGCAACTGTTAATAGTTAACAAATATATATCTTTAACCACATTAAATATTACTAATGGGTAGTGATTACTCTCTTTCACCAGTACTTACTGGAGAAAAATAGCTTTTTTTTTTTTTTCTATGTGGTTCCGGGTGTATGATACTGCCTAACAACCACAGATTTGAATGCTTTACACCAACTGTCCTTTGATACTCAAGAAGAATTTCACAGAGTGCTTCTCGCTTAAAAGATATAACTAATTACACAAAAAAATATTTTAAACTGTGCTCAAATAATCAGGAAAACTCTGATCTTTAAGTACTGTATTTAAGACTTGCTGCCACTTATTCAAGCTCCAAGCCTGTTTCCTACAGTTTGTGCTGTAATAATATGTTAGTGTGACTAGTAATTACACAATCTTTGTGTTTAGTAAAGCTACATTTTGTTGGGTTTTCTTCTTTGAAATAGGTCAACCCTAATTGGCTGAGATAAGCTGAAGCAAGAGGAATTCTTTTGTTTCTTTTTAAATTAATTTGTAGCACATGAAATTGACATGAACACAAGCTAAGCTACCTTAGTAGGAAAATATAAAATTTTCAAGGCCTTTAAATATTTCTTTCTTTAATGTTGATACTTACTCTCAGAAAAAAAGAGGAGAAAAATTACCCTCTGCTGGTTTCTTTTGCTCACGCCTTCATTTGTACTGTGCTCACTGAGTCTTTTTTTCATCTATTTTGTTTGGAAATTTTTTTATAACTTTTTTTTTTTTCCGTAACTTCGGAAATGTAAAGATTTTACTTTTCGTGACATCAGTTCTGCGAATTCCTGAGGCCAAGATTTGGTACCTTTAGGAGTGCTAATAGATTATCAAGATAACTATTCTCATCAGGTCATACTAGAAAATGTTTCAATGTTAATTGCTGTTAAATCACAGTAACAAGAAGTCAGAAAAAATTTAATTGTATTTTAAGCACATGGGATGCAGTCTTACAAAGCAAAGCAAAACAAGACTTCTGCAAGTTTTGTCCTTACCTTCATGTAAGATTCAACTATCACTTGGTCGTAATCACATTGCAGTCAAATTCGAAGTGTAGCCATGAAAGTTAACAATTATTTTATAACATTTATACACTTAGAGTTTTGGGCACCTGCTGACCATTCATGAATGCCTTGGAGCTAATTCCAACTATAGGCAAAGCCTTGTCTGCATAGGAGAAAAAAAAATACTGTAGTGAACACATTCTAACAATGAGTTTTCCTCATTTTAGCCTGATTTTCTTCAGACCCAGATCCTTAATATAAATCTTGTAATGCTACACAGTCATCTCTTGTTTACAGGTTCCTTTCACTGTGTATAGGCGTCCCACCCATCTTTATTATTATTCCAAATCTCCTTTTGATTGTGTTGTAGCAGTCTTTTCTCTTTGAAGCCTTCAAGTATGCAAAAATTCTGTTTCCTTTCCTTCCTGTTACCCATTTTATGCTGACAGTAGGAAAGCAATTATATGCTACTAATGTTAACATTATATATCCAGTAAGAATTATTCCATTGTTTTGGTCAAATCTGTTTTATGGCCTTTTGGACTGATTCCCACCTTCCTGGTGGCAGACTTTAGTTAGCATCCAGTGGCACTTCCAGACCAAATGTTACTCAGAAGGTGGATCAAGAATTTAGACTGTGGGAAGCGAGAGGTACTGCAGCCTGGGAACATTTCCATCCTGTAGCTACACTGGGCAAAATTACAATTTTGGCAAGCTTGTATTTCCAAAGTAAATGTGCTTGTGATTCTGTGAATCCCATGATGTATGCATCTCTCTTCTCTTTGCGACAGAACTAAGCCACGCTGTCCTGTTGTCCCAGGTCTCACAGAGCTTTGTTCTCTCTACATTAGCATCTCTGGAAATTGCCAAGAGCAGGTTTGCTCACTGTCACTTCACTCTTTCCCTACACATTAAAGTCTCTAGAATATAGAAATTTGTACAGGAATAATATATGTCCTGCTTCATATATTGATTTTGCACTACCTTATTTACCTTAATAAGGGACGCTGTGCTGCCTTCATCAAATCTGTCTCTTGCTTTATTTTCATTTTAACAAAGCAGACTTTATTTACCTACAGCTCATGGGCAGTTGGATCTGTCCTCCTTGGTCTAATCCTCATTTTGCCACTTTCTGCAGGTGTCTTTTACTCAGGGCAGGCTGTGTTGCCTTTATCCCCTCCTGCTGGTTACACCCTGGCACTGGTGACACATGGTTTTTGGAACGCAAGAGGTTTGGGACCAGGTGCCATGTGGCCCCTCCTGCCTGGGCAAGCAGAGCCCAGGCTGGTAAAACCAGGCTCATGTGAGACAGCATCATGGTTCCCACATCCATCCCTGGCTGTACATCTTCTGTGTGCTTCTGCACCTCTGACTGCAGGCAGGTGGGATGGCAGTTGTAGAGTTTGTGGAGGATTTCAGCCCTGGAAACCTGTGGCTTTGAGCAGTTTTCTGTGGGGATGCCCGTCTCCTGTCAGCAGAGAAGAGTTTTCAGAGTGCTGACCTGCGGTGGCCCATGTGATGAGCTTCCTGGCGTGGTGCTCACAAACCATCCTTTGAGATCCTCCCTCTTCTTGCTTTCTCTAAGCAAATGGGAACAGTGGGTCAGCCTGAACCGAGAGCTGTAAAACAAGTCTGGCAAGTGGAGATTCCAGAGACATCTGTCTTCAGTCTGTGCTGCGCTTGGTATGGATGGGGAGTATCTTTGGAAGCATCCTGCAGTCTGCATCTTTTCACGCTGGATTCAGGTTGGTTTTCAGAGAAAGATGACTGAAGCTCTGAGGAGGTTTGCTTTTGTGTGTATGCTCTAGGCATGTAATGAATAGATGGATGGGGAGACTCTCTGTGTGCCAGGGTCCTTCCAAACCTGTCCAAAGAAGTACAGTGAGGCAGCACTGTAACGTAGTGTCTAATCCTAATAGATTTTTGCAGTGAAAGAGTCAGACAAACCTTGCTTGATCTACAGTCTGGGTAATCCACCATGTATAGTGAAGAGGATTCTAGAGAAAGAGCACTCCGGCATCTTCCGTGTCAGCTGAGGGCATGAATATGTGGTGGATCTTCTCCTGCACTTGTATTTTTTGTATTTCTGTTGGATATTGGGCATTCTTCTATGGCAAGAGGGTGTTAGCTTACAGGCAGGATAGCAAAACACAAAATGTCAGAATGAACATATGTCAAACTGAATTCATGACATACTTAAGTACCTGAAGGCTTCAATATGGCCAAATCCTGCCTGAGGTCTGTGTAAACACTGAGATTTCTGGTCAGTGTTCAAGTCTGCCATTACAATTTTTTTTACTTTTCCTCCCCATCCTAGATAGGTCTAGGCACCCAAGACTGTGTTTATTGTTTACTGCATTCACACCTTAATTTGCTGGCTGGATAAACTTATTGAAAAGGGATTTATTTGAGGTTTGTGGTTTCCGCACTTCAGATTTCCATTACCTGTCCTGCTGGTAATGACTTTGCACTTTTTCCAGCAGAAAAATGGGTGTGAATCCATGGCAGAGGTGATAAACCACATGGAATTATTAAACCTGTGAGTGAGCAATTTAATACAGCTACTTCCAGATAGTGTTAGGAATATCTGTGTGAAAAATAGTTTTGCCTTGCCTGGTTAAAGCCTACTGTGAGTGAAAATATGCTTAGAGCTTCAGCCTATAGCCTAGATATACTGTATCAGACGCTGGGTATATCGACAGTCTGTAAATATTCAGGGTGGGGACGAGGGGAGAACACTATAATTAAAGAGATAATTACAAGAACAATGGTGATACTGGAGGAAAATATATTTGTAAAGTCATCTTGTGCCACCTGTTGTATTTATGGAACAAAGTTCAATTAATATGAAAGCTCTTGCCTTCTCAGAGTAGTTTGTTCTGAGCAGAGGAAAGGAAAAGTGGACATTTTTCTTCTCTGACAATGAATCAGAAAGGTATTTCCGTAGCAGAAATGAAGAGCTTTTATTTTTTCTCAGAATGGTGTTCGTGGCTGGATTTTGTGGCACAGGGTAAGTTGGCTTAACTTCATAATAATTCCTAGATCTTGTAAACATAAACAGACTTGTGCAGTCTGCTAAATCAGGAGCTTGTAAAATGTGTGGCGTGGAACTGTGCTCTTGGAAGCATTTTGGATTCCATGGTTTATATGTGCCAAAAAAACAGGCATTTCAAGACTCTCGATATAATTTTTGATAGCTCATTGATTCTTGAAAATACACTGTTCACAGAATGCGTGCCATTGGAAGAGTCTGAATGGTGGATCGTCACGTTTATGTTTTATTTTAAATCCTCTTTCCAAAGGAAGTAAAAGAGTAGATATTTTAAGTTTTTATAGAACTTACTTTCCTCTCAGATAGCAACGCCCCCCCCCCCAAGTTATTACTGTTTAGTATCTATGACGTGCTTAAATTAAATGATTTATTGGCCTCAACCAAGTTACTAAGTGAGAAATGAGCACACCAGCAAAAACAGTCACAGCTGACACCCTTCCAAAGACAGAAAAATTCCCAGGCAGGATACGTATCAAAAGTGAGCTGCTGCTTCTCTCAGAAATCAGTTTTAGAGCATCATCACATAATTTTATATGGCCGTTTCTGCTGCTAGAACACGTTCAATGTATGTTTTCTGATAAAGAGGTACCAGTTCAGCGACACTGGCAAATATTTTTATTCCTTCACTTGGGTGTGTATATTGGCTTGTCCTATAAAACTGAGGGACCCCATCCTCCTTTTTTAACTGCTTTTAAAAAAAAATTATTTAGTTTTTTTTTTAAATCTTTATTCTTTGTGTTAAAAAGTAAAAGTCAAGGAAATGCATGATTTGAGGGGCGTATTTTACAATCACATTAAGATGCATGTTGTGGTAGAAAGTAGAAATATCTAAAATGGATGACATTATCAGCAGATTTCTGAGTGGTCCCACTCAAGATCCTGAAATTGGTTTTTACTTCCTATTTCTTGAGTTAGAAAGTTACTTGAATTCCTTTTTTAAACATCAGAAAATTATAATATTCTAAATTACAATGTTATAAAAGTTACAATTTTAAAATTCTTGTCACCTTAATTTGGGGAGGAGACATATTATTTCTCCAGCTGCATCCATAATAATGAAGGAATACATAGGCTCTGGGATCCTAATATATGAGCCACCACTTTTATTCCCCCGGATGATGATTCTTTCAAGAAAACAAGGGCTTTTGAGACTCTTTCCAGTTAGAGAGAGGGATACTTACAAGGAGTTAGGCGCAATACAAGACCTTACCTCCTGTTCCAGGAGATCCACTGACTCTGAACTCCTTGATCCTAAGGGTTGCTGGTGTGTGATATTAAGGGTTAAACAGGTGAATGGAGAAAAAAATGTCAAAAATAGTTGTGTTACTTCGACGCATGTAAAATGAATCCTCAAAAAACAAAATCTGACTGTGCGTGTGACTGTTGAAATGAAGAAAATAATGTCTTCCTGACCATTAGTGCTGTTCTGAAAGCCCATTTAATTAGAGGCACCTGCTTATGTGGCATTAATGACATAGTGTGCAGGGAGTTAGAAGGAATTTGTATTTTTCCTGTTTTCATGACCACTGAAGAGTATGTGAAAAAATAATACAAGAGTGGAAAAAAAAAAGAAATTACAGTTTTCCTGATGAATAAACAGAGATACTTTACTTCAGTAATTTAGAGTAAAAATGACTTGCTGTTCTTATAGCATGCTTTTGCCTTTCCATATGGAGAACTGTCAACAAGAAGGTATTTACTCTCTGGGCAGAACCAGTCCTAGAGCCAGGATGTAGCTTTATTTACTTCCTTTATCTTCTTCATTGTTCTTTCAAGAAGTTTCCAATCTCGTGTGCTGTTGCAATCTGTTTAATTGCACTGAAGTCATGCTTAATAAGATGGCCCGCGCTACTTCCTTTTACTCTGTATGCCTGTGTTCAACAAAATCCCACATGATCTTCAAATTAACCTCAGAGGTTAAGCTAACCTGAAAAGGTTGAACGTACATGGCCTTGTAATAAAGCACGCTAAGTTAAAAGGATCAAAGTTTATTGTAAGATTTCCAGCACTTCCTGACTGAAGCTAGCTCCTGCATTTATTTATTTATTTTAATTTATTTCAGAACCACTGTGTCTTCTTCCAGAGCAGGAAGCGAAGATCAACACAACTCTTAATGTGTTTCGTTTCTTGCTCAGCGATTTAAAAAACAAACAAGTAACCAAAAACCAAAATGAAAGAGATTCTATTCTAGATACTGGTTAATCCAACCTCACACAGAGCTGCTTTTCTTTGCGCTTTGATTCCAATATGGCATGAAACCTTCCTCAGTCGTGTTGGTCAGTGTTTTTTTTCTGAAAATAATGGACAAGGACTGCTGACAGTCTTAATTTTACATTCACTTACGCTTGTTTAGTATCTTATCAACAGTCTTTGGTGTCATTGATGGTAAATTTGCCAACATGCAGAGTTCAGGGCGAGGGACTAGGCTGTTAAATGGATTCATTCCTTCCTTTTGGGTGAAGCCGAAGAACTATCTGAAAAACCCTGCAGGAATCTTCTGTAGGGACTTCTTCTTTTTCGTATCTCTTCTTATTGCTAGGTGGAAAAAAGTGAGGGTTTTTTCACCTGCACTGCTGTCAGCATGTAGTGATTCTCAGCCTCATCTAATTATTTTAATCGGATTTATGCTTACTTTTCCTTTCCAAGATTCTAATCAATTTTGGTACTTTTATAAATAGAGGCCACAAAAAAATGAGTCCAGGGACCAAGTTAGAAGAGGACCTTGAAGGGCTCAGTGGGAGTAGCTTGCAGTAGTCTTTTAGTCCACTTAACAAACCCATAGTGGCTGATGGGGCAGTTGGGAGAGAATGATCCTGTAATTTCAGTGGTTAGTCACACCTGTACTTTTAAAAACTGTGACTAGTAGCATCCTGGTGACAATCTTAGAGTTGTCCTGGATTACAGTAACTCTTGTGTTGTGCGTTACGTACAGTAATCTTAATCTGGATGGGGCTGTATTCTGATAATCATCAGAAGTTTCAGATGGACAGTCTTAGCGTAGTTGCTTGGTTGTAGTACTCGTGAGTAATCCTCTGAATGCTTCCATCTTTTGATTTACTCTTCTGAGAAATCTCTTCAGAAGTCTCCACGGTATGTGAAATACTGTTTATATGAATATGTGTCAGAAAGCTAGTTGAAGAACTTGTTTATATGTGTCCTTTGGCTTCTAGGGAAGGAGCTACTTGCTTTTCATGTTTTTATTTGAAGGAAAGATGTAATCTATATTTCCCTCCTTTTCTTCTTCTAGGTGAAAGTCATAAACTTTCATGAAACACAAGCAACTTGTTTCATGCAAAAGCAGAATTACTCTTTAATTCCTAAGTCTTCATGATTAAAAAAAATAAGCATTTTCTCTATTTAGCCAAACATATTATACTTACCATCTTTGGTGGATTTCAAAGGTGTATATGAGAAAATGGATAGGGAATAGTAGATCAGTTGTTTTTAAAGAGAGAGGTAGCATGTGAAACGAAGAATCCATGGTACTCCCTCTATCCTTTTACATTAGAAATGCTTTCTCTTTCCAATACCGCGTGTCGTAGCTGTGTTTTTGAATCAGAAATCCAAACCATGTGCTTCTTAGGAGGCCAAAACCACACAGCTCTTCTTCAACTCACCTTCAGACTCTCTAGCTTCTACTATCCAAGCCTCTAGGATGCCTGCTCTCTTAACTGGACTGTACATATGGGGCACAAGTGGTATTTTGCTCTCTCTCTCTCTCAGTATCATCTACCACAATGGCTATCAAAGATTGTTTAAGGACTTCACGTGCAAATACAGGTGATGTCTACTACCTTCTCCAGTGTAAACTTTTCCCCTTTTGAGTGATAACATTTAACCTTGGCTCCTTCTCTGATTTTTTTTCCTGACTTCCAGCTATTGAAAATTATGTTCTTTGTCTGTGAGATAAGTTGTAATAATAATTTTTGCAGATGTTGTCATGTGACTTCATAGAGTTATTTTAGAGATAGATTACTTGAAGAAAAAAATCAAACTACTGATTTTTTAAAGTGTTTTCCCATATAATGAGAAATTATTTGAAACTTGAGAAGCAAAATTCTCTGATGTGAATCAAATGGAAACATTTTATGCTATGCTGTGCTTAGAGAAATATTATAGAATCATAGAATGCATTGAGTTGGAAGGGACTTTTAAAGGTTGTGTAGTCCAACCCCCCTGCAGTGAGCAGGGACACCTTTATCTAGATCAGGTTTTTCAGAGCCCCATCAAACCTGACCTTGAATGTCTCCATGGATGGGGCCTCCACACCTCTCTGGGCACCCTGTGCCAGTGTTTCACCACCCTCACTGTAAAAAATTTCTTTCTTATAGCTAAAACTAGTCTAAATCTACCCTGCTCTAGTGTAAAACCATTGCCCCATGTCCTACCACTACACACCCTTGCAAACAGTCCCTCCCCAGCTTTCCTGTAGGCCCGCTTCAGGTTCTGGAAGGCCGCTGTAAGGTCTCTCCGGAGCCTTCTCTTCTCCAGGCTGAACTCTCTCAGATTGTCCTTCTGGAGGAGGAGATCCAGCCCTCTGATCATTTATATGTGATTTTTAAATTTAAATCAGATAAGATGTGGCAGTGCTGAATAATGATAGGGTGCTAACTTAATATTTCATTGAAAGATACCTCCTTTGACCGATGTATGTACATTGCTTGTGATGAAGTCTTGTAATGCTTCACAGATGAAACAGTTTGTAAACACAACAGAATGCCCTAAGGCAGAGAAGACATCAGAAAAATAAAATATAGATTTAGTCATCTTTTAACTTAAGTAGAAAGACAAAATGTCTGTTTAAGATAGCCTTAGAGGAGATAGCTATATTTTCTGAATATGATTGGAAACTTTAAGATTTACATTGTCAAAGGGACTGATATTTTTTGCAGTTTGGGAGAGGAGTTGCTTTGGCTTAGGCAACTGGCTGTACAGTGCTACTTAAACATCATATGCACCACCAAGGCTCAAAGACACAGAATAACGTATGTGGAAGTTGGGTACATCAACCAAAAAGTAGGATCCTCAGAGTCCTCACTTGGTCCTTTGGTTCCCTGTCACTGCTTTGTCAGTACAATTTTTGCAGTGCCCAGAAATACCACTCTGGGAATGCCACATTTGCCACCCTAAAGTGCAGGAGCATCCTTGCGTGGGGAGGTTCTCTGCTTATGTGCTGTGGGGTGTCCTGGCTTGGTTAGCATGCTCCGAGCATGAGTCATGTTCACCATGACAGTTCACCATGAAACCAACCCCTTCAATTACAGTGTTAGAGGAGGTTTGATGGTACTGATCTTAAATATTAGAGCTTAAAAACATTAGAGCTGGCCTCTTTGCCCCAGACAAAGCATATATCCTTGCCAAAGGAAGGACTTTGGGATTTGGTCCGGCTCTTGGAATTTCTTTCTATATAAAATTGTCTAAATACAGATCAGACTGTATGCAGGAAACTTGAGTTGTGTTGGAAAGTTTTCAAATGAATCTTCAGGTTTTGAGGTGTTAGAAGTTTGTTTTGAGATGTTAGGAGGTTCTTTTGGGTGGGGACAAATTTAATGAAATACAAGAAGGGCAAGTTTAGAGTCTTGCTTTGGGGAAGGAACAACTCCATGTACCAGTATAGGTTGGGGACTGACCTGTTGGAGAGCAGCGCAGGGGAAAGGGACCTGAGGGTCCTCAGGGGACAGCAGGATGACCATGAGCCAGCAATGTACCCTCGTGGCCAAGAAGGCCAATGGCATTGGGGGGTGTATTAGAAGGGGGGTGGCTAGCAGGTGGAGAGAGGTTCTCCTGCCCCTCTACTCTGCCCTAGTGAGGCCACATCTGGAATATTGTGTCCAGTTCTGGGCCCCTCAGCTCAAGAAGGACAGGGAGCTGCTTGAGAGAGTCCAGCGCAGAGCCATAAAGATGATGAAGGGAGTGGAACATCTCCCTTATGAGGAAAGGCTGAAGGAGCTGCGTCTCTTTAGCTTGGAGGAGAGTGAGGGTTGACCTCATTAATGTTTATAAATATGTGAAGGGTGAATGTCAGGAGGATGGTGCCAGGCTCTTTCCGATAGTATCCAATGATAGGACAAGGGGCAACGGGTTCAAGCTGGAACATAAGAGGTTCCACAAAAACATTAGGAAAAGCTCTTTTACTGTGAGGGTGACAGAGCACTTGAACAGACAGCCCAGAGAGGTTGTGGAGTCTCCTTCTCTGGAGACATTCAAAGTCCGCCTGAACACGTTCCTGTGTAATCTACTGTAGGTGATCCTGCTTTGGCATGGGGGTTGGACTAAGTGATCCTTCAAGGTTCCATCCAACCCCTAAAATTCTGTGATTCTGTGATCATGCACTTGGACTCAGGCAGCAGCTTTCTGCCTGAAGGTATCTAAGCCACTGTGAATCCAGTTTACTGCTTGAACAACTGGAATATGTCTGGAGGTTGGAGGATAAAGCTCTTACACTCACAACAGCTATGAATCCTCCACCCAGTATTTTCCATTCTGGAATGCTTCCAATATATAAAAAAAGAGAAAAGGTATTCCCAAGCCCATTTTATCAGATGGGTTTTCAGCCATTCACCCAGTTTCAGGTTACCTCAGTTTAGCCCCCTTCAGTGTTCCAGAGTAACCCAGCCTATTTGTTAGGAACAAGGAGTTATAAACAGAGTAATAACAACTGTTTTCCACATTAGATTGCTTCCTTCTCACAGTTACAAAACCCTATTATTATTATTGTTTACATTTAAACAATGAGAATGCTTTGTCCCCTCTCTCCTTGTCTGAGCACAGGCCAACCTCAAACTCTGGCGGTCCACAGGATTTTTACAGATGCTTTGCAACACAGTCATAGTAGTGCAGTGCTGCCCTGAAGTCTCCTCTCCAAACAATGGTCTTGCTCACCCTTGAATAGTTTGAATTTTTTAAAACAATTTCCTCTGCGTGCCTGTGTTTATTTTAGAAAAGAAAAAACCGAGGTTGGTGTTGGTACCTGCAAAGAGCACCAGTGCTTCAGAGGCAGAAGGCATGTCTTAGAGCACAATACCAACAGTTGAGCAAGTAAAAGGAGTCAACCTGGTATAAAACAATAACAGAAGAACAAGAGAAAATGTGACAAACTAGGCTTTGGGTTACAGTTTGCCAAACTGGGGAGCATACCAGAGATACAGTGATTAGCCCCTAATCTCTGCTGTTGCACAGGAGGCAGTAACTTCAGTGGAACCGCTGCTGCAGGTGGGAGCAGGCTCACGTTAGATCTGAGTGTTCAGACTTCAGGGGAAACCTCGGTGACTGGTTTATAGCACTGCGGTTGATCTGAAGAGTTGCTTGCGAAAGGAGTGTTTGCACAAGCACTTTGTCAGCCAACTGCTGGTGGCTGCACCTGTGAATCCTTAAATGCCTGCGAATCTGCCCCAGCTGGACTAGCTGAAGCTGAATACCCTTCAGCTGCCAGGACATGCCAGATGGATGCGTGCTGCTTTTTTGGGCAAGCTGATGATAGAGCTGCGAGTCTTTTCCTTCCACTCAGGTAGGGTGAGAGCTGCTTTCTTCATGTGTGAAGAAGAAAACGTGTAACGTCATGGAGTTGTGTTGTTGGTTTGTGAAAATTAGTGTGCTTACATGCTCTTTCTTATTTGTAGCCGAGCTGCTGTTTCCTTCACTAGTTAATAGAATAGAAAGATTTAAAAGATGATGTGGATTGGTGTTTTTTCTGCCCCAAGGAATGAAATGTGACTGACAGCAGGGACTTGAATACACTTTATACGTAAGCTGCATTAAATTTGTTTATAGTGCAGGAAAATAAATTCTGAGGAAGAAAAAAACTTGAGGGCTGCTGTTAAACGTTTCCAGAATCTTCAGGATGGAAAAAACTTAAATACTTGAGGACCCCTTACATCTTACTTTCTAAAGTGCCCTAAAGAAGCCTGTACAAGATATTTCTTAAACAAAAATCCCTTTTCTTGCCCTTAAGTTTTCCTCCAAAATGTGCTACAGCAACTTAATCCTCATTGGGATGTGGGAATACTCTTAATGTTACTTTGCTGTTGTTCTCTGTGTCTGAGCAGTGCCTTTGGTTCTTTGCTGGTCCTTTGAATTGACTGGATATCTGTATTTATTATCCTCAGTATTGAGTGTTTGGTGTCCTGAAAAGGTGTGTGTGTTTTCAGCATTGGCTAAACTGCTGTAGCATGGGGATCAAAACAGCAGCAGTCACAGGATGCTCAGTGTTTGATTAAGGGGAGATGGAGGCTTTTGGCAAAGGACATAAAATCTGTCCTGTTAAAAAGACATCATTAAATACTTCAAAGATTGGTTGCGGGATGAGACCTTAACTGAGGAGGCCTTATTTGCTGACACCATAGCGTAGGGAACTACAAAAACTGCCCTTTGATCTGCTTGCCCTGTGCTTTTTTGCTTAGTGCAAATATAAGGGTAAGGACCAAGTTAAAACCGTGTTGAACTAATCAGGTATGTACCTGGTAAGGCAGGAGCTGGTGGAAACTAAATGCATTTTTTGCAGAGGCAGCCAGAGGAAGAGCAGAAAGAACGACTAGAGGTTGTGTGTGGGTTTTCTCTCACTCCTGTGAGATTCATGGGCATTAGTTCAGCTGCTGCATGTGTCAGAACAAGTGGAATTTGCTCTTTGGCCTTTGTTTCATCCTTCTTTACATCTTCTTTCCTCTTATGGGAAGGAAAAGAAATAGAAAACTATTTCAAAAAGCTTTTGGGGGTTGAAGTGTTAACCTAGGGCTGCGAAAGGGGGGGGACTCACCAAGTTTTGCTTTCTGTTAATTGCAAAACCCTTATCCAAGGAGGTTAGGAGGTGGATGTGGTGGGTTGCTAAGCTTTTGTAGGTCTTTCCTACTTGTTAGCTAAAGGTTTGCATGATTACATCTCTTGCATGGCTGGTGAATCTATTTTTGTTACTGCTCATCTCAAAATAGCGTGAAGATTTTTGTGGCGTGCTGAAAAATCCTGCTTTCTGAAGTTGGAGGCTAGTGCTAATAAACCACCCTTGTCAGAGGAGTGGTTTTGTTGTTTGAATCCACAACCCTGCCTGAGCTGTCACACCTAGGCCTAAAGTAAATACAGTAATAGGGCAAGTAGCAATATTTAATGTGGAAAATTAAGGTAATGCTGCTGTTAAAAAGCCTGGTCTCCATACTGCTATCCTGAATGGGCCAGGAAGCATCCCAGGAAACTGGAGAAGAAGGAAAATATCTGTTGCTTTAGGTTGATTGAAATCTCAGGGACTGGCTGCTTTTTCAATCAGGTAAGGGTCTATGTTTCCTGTTTGCTTCGTGGAGACTGGAAACAGGACACAGTTGCAGCTGCTGTGCTGCAGTTGTTTATGGATGTTACAACAGTTCTTTGCAGGGTTAGTTGTTTGTTGTGTTTTTTTCTAAATATAGAAGTGTTTTGTTAAATGGATCACTGCCTTTTTTATGATATAGTAATGTTTTCTTAGGAGTCTTACATCTACAAAATAAAAGCCTGAGATGTGGTTGTATGTCATGTCCTTCCACTGAGGGCAGCCAGTGTGGGCTTTCTCTTTTCTCCATTGACAAAATTTAGCCAAGAATATCACACTGCTAAGCACAAGGGAGATGGTATTTTGTTCTCTTGTTGCAGTGAGATTTTCCTTCTTGGAAGGAAGTGAATTTCTGTCAAGAGCCTGAAGCTCCAGGTTGGCTCTCCAGAAGAAGCAGGTCTAAGTGTGTTTTCTGCTCTTTTTTTCTTTTTGATCGGTGGAAAATGAGCTTTGGTTACTCTCTGATGATAAGTCTCTTCCTTTCTTGAGGAAGCTCTGGATCATGTTGAAGCCCAGGAGGGTGAAAGGATTGGTGATGGGAGAAGTTGAGATGCTGGTTTTGGAAGCTGTAAGTGGAGGGAATGGTGAGCTTTGAGGATTGCTTCATGTGCTTGCTTGCATTTTTCCACGCTTTTCCTATGTGTGAGGGCTTGGTGGGTTGCACGGCCACAGGCAGCTTGTTGCAGCATGCAAGCCTTGTCCACAAAATTGCAAACAGTGAGTCAAAATCAAAACAAGATTGAAAAGTAAGAAGCTGTTAAGAAACCAGTGGTGTTTTTATCCTATCTGCTCTGTGGCTTTGACCATTTTCACACGTCACCTCCCAATAAATGTGAGTCAGATTTATGCAGTGTAAGACTGAAAGTTGATGGCCAGCTCTGAAGGGTTTTGCCTATGCTGATCAATCTGAAATGACAGGTAACCGAGATGATCTAATAGCCAGATTTTTAAAATTTCATTTGGAGCTACAAACAATCCTCCAGTATTGAAATGTCATAATTAATTTGTCCAAACCCACCCCAGCTGATTATTTTGAAGATGTGATGGAATGGATGTTTTCTGTCTCTTAAATTTATCTTGGATCAAAAGCAGGTTTCTCTTCTCTCCACTCTGGCTTGTTTGCTCTTTCCAGATTTTGGGAAATGGTGATTTCTGCAGATGGTCTTTTCCTTTCCTTTCTTTGTAATAAATAGTTTTTCAGCCTTTATCTGTGTTCATCAGTGTTATATCTGATATTTTTGTTAGAACCAATTCTCCCACAACTTT
The DNA here is from genome assembly GCA_020746105.1 of Trogon surrucura. Classification (NCBI taxonomy): domain Eukaryota; kingdom Metazoa; phylum Chordata; class Aves; order Trogoniformes; family Trogonidae; genus Trogon; species Trogon surrucura. The sequence continues at coordinate 67,755,570 of CM036617.1, forward strand.
TGACCTGAAAGCTTTTCTGCTTCCTGAACATCTTGTTAATCTGGAAAATTCTGTGTAATTTAAGAGTCACAGAAAGAGTTTCCTACTCTTGAGAAAGTTTTATTTTATATTTTGACTTAAAATACAGTTGCAGTTGTGGCATGACTCTTCATTTGTTGTGGTGGTCCCTGTTGGTTTTCTTTGCATTCTGGAGTAATGTTCTTAGTAATATATATGTTTCAGAATACAAAATTAACCTGAGTTTCCTGAGTTTAATGCCTATGCTGCTTTCGTCACGTTTCGTAGAATCATAGAATTTTCAGGGTTGGAAGGGACCTTAAACATCATCTAGTTCCCACCCCCCCTCCATGGGCAGGGACATCCCCCATTAGATCAGGTTGCTCAGAGCCCCATCCAGCCTGACCTTAAAAACTTCCAGGGATGGGGCTTCCACCACCTCTCTGGGCAACCTGTGCCGGTGTCTCACCACCCTCATGGTGAAGAACTTCTGCCTAACGTCCAGTCTGAACTGATCCATCTCCAGCTTTAATCCATTCCCTCTGGTCCTATCACTACCCGACATCCTAAAAAGCGCCTCACCAGCTTTCTTGGAGGCCCCCTTGAGATACTGGAAGGCCACGATAAGGTCTCCTCGGAGCCGCCTTTTCTGCAGACTGAACAACCCCAACTCTCTCAGTCTGTCTCCATAGGAGAGGTGCTCCAGCCCTCTGATCATCCTCGTGGCCCTTCCCTGGACACACTCCAGCACGTCCATATCTTTCTTGTGCTGTGGGCTCCAGAACTGGACGCAGCACTGCAGGTGGGGTCTCACGAGAGTGGAGCAGAGGGGGAGAATCACCTCCCTCGACCTGCTGGCCACGCACCTCTTGATGCAGCCCAGGACACAATTGGCTTTCTGGGCTGCAAGTGCACACTGACGGCTCATGTTGAGCTCCTCGTCCACCAGCACCCCCAAGTCCTTTTCTTCAGGGCTGCTCTCAAGCCAATCACTGCCCAGCCTATATTGGTGCTTGGGATTGCCCTGACCCTGTTTCTGTTCTTGTTACTCACTGTTGGGTTCTCCTTTCTGCTGCCACTGAATTTCACATCCATTTCTTTTTGTTATCTCCTCCACTTGCTCCTTTAACCTGCTGCAGCTATAAAAATAGATCTCATCCTCCTGATTTTCCTGAATTTTAGTCCTACCTTGTATCTAACATCAGTGCTGATTTGGTATGCACTTTTAATTACGGTTTTCAATTCTTATTAGACTGCAATCTCCCACCTCCTGAGTTTTGAATACGAGCGCAGGCAGCTTCAGCACAGAGCCAGGTCCCGTTGCTTCCTCACTCCCGTGTAGTCGAGTGGCCACGTCTCACTGCTGGTACTGCTGTACAGGGTGCTGCTGCTGTTCAGGAAGTTAAAAAGGTCACATCCATTTCTTGATGAGTTTTTGCAGCTGTGGACAGACAGAACTGTCACCAAATACCGCAGGATAAAGTGTTTTACCACTGTCTCCTGCACAGTTAAATTCAACCTGATGAAAAGTCCAGTTTTTGCATCTCTCTGAGATGAGAAACCTTGGTAATCCAGCGCAGTGAGGGAGAGGCCCATAGTGAAGTATTTGTGGGGGAGCTTGTTTAGAAAAGACGTGTAAATAGAAAAATACAAAGTGATTAAAATTCAGTTTGCAAAACATCATGAAGATAAAATTTTTAAATTGGAAATTGAAACAAATGTGTGGTAACTGCATTCAGTGGCCAGGCTTGTGTCATGGTTTTGGGAAGAATCTTTTAAGTGTAGTCATGAGGTTGGAGAAGTGCCATCCTTGACAGGGCATTACACTTCCTTAAAAATTATTGAAGTGTTCTTTTGCTTTTTGTTTTACTTTCTGGATAACCTGGTGCAAAGGATGTGTAGTCTTCAAAGCTTTGAAGTTTATTATTGTCTTACAGTGCAAAGTGTATTTTCAGGATGTAATTTCTCAGCAGCTTTTTTATGTTTCTTCCTGGCAATATCTTTTTAAAAGATATTGCAGGGTTCATCCTGTTAATTGAACTGCATCCTTTACTTTTAAGTGCTCCAACAACTATTGGTATGACCAGAATGCTCGTTTTCATGGCGTGTCTGTCTTCATGGTTGGCAGTTGTTACTACTGCTTTTGTTGTGACCATCAGTTTTGATGTCTTGTGCTTGGTTAAACTTGGGTTTGGATGTCATTAAGGGACTTTCTTCATGACTTAGCATCTGAAAACTGCCAAAACAGTTTCAAAATGGGTTAATTTTGTGGAGAATTAATAAGCTGCTTTGTGTAATGCATTTATATAAACACACATTTGTGTGTATGTATAATGTGTATATAAACTCATTTTAATGCTTTGCAATCTTTTGATGTAACACCAGATGGAATAGATAATTTTGAATGCTTGATGGCTTTTTAAAAAGAATGAATTTTTTTTGCATTGGTTCTTTGAAAAAACATTAAAAAAATAGAAGGAGAAAATGAATAGGGCTTTAAAATAGTCTGGTATGGCAACTAGATGGCAACAGGTGATGCATCAAATTGCTTGTCTTCAAAAGCCCACCCGGTTATAAATTCTGCAGTTAGAGAAGTGAGTTGTGTGTTTTGCTGGGTTTATTTAGAGAGTGTTCATTTGCATTACGCTAAAGATGATCCTATAAGGGTAGCTTTTGCCATGCTGAATCCCACGAAGTGCCACGTCATTTTATTGATGTGCTTTTTGCTATATACTGCACCCCTGAAGGAAAAATACATTTAATAATTATATTTTAAGGTTGAGCTTGCCAAACTTCAATATCGTTTACCATGAATGTCGTCACCCACATGCTGCACGCTTGCATGTGCTGTATTAAGCAGGTACAGTATCTTGAATATTAAGCCACGATCACAAGTTCCTTCTTTGGGTTTCATAAAACTGAGATGACGCAGTCTTTTACCCTCGGTTGGCTTTGCCTGCATCCTTTAACAGCTTCTCCCACAGAATCTTCCTCTGCTCTGTGGGCTGGAGCACGTCGCTCACAGCCCATGCTGAGGTGGCAGGGAGAGCTTAACCCAAGCACAGAGGGTGGGCAGAGTTGAAATTAATTTCCTGGTGTTTAAAAATATATCCACATGTGCCCACACAGATTTTTCTCCAGAGGGCTTCTGCTCCTGTGTGTTTTAGTAGAGCTTAAATCTGCCTTTAAGTCTTGTTGCTAACATGCATGCCCACATCCCACAGTTTCCCTCTTTGATTGTGTTTAAAGCAGGATCACAAAGAGCAGGGAAAGGGTTTTGTGCTTCTACTCATTTGTTTTTTCTTGTTCTCTGAAGCATACCACAAGGAGATGAGGTATTATTATAGCAAATGTTTCCCCTGTCCATATAATCCAAAATAGACTGCTAAAATACAAAGGCATTTGGTGACTGGCTGGAGCTCTCTTTTTCTCCACACAAGTGGAGCTTGTAGTGTCTCTAGCCCAGTGAAATTTTTAAGCTTTCTGTGCAGAATGGAACTGCTAGGGGGAAAAAAACCAAAGCCACCTCTGCTTGAAATACTGTTTAGCCTGGCAGCTAAGGCAAATTTTTGCAGAGACACACTCTGTGAGCTCCTCTGCCTCCAGCACAGCAGGAGAAGGCTCAGAGTCTCCTGAGCGTTTCTTCACATGTGCTATTCAGGCTGTGGGCACTCCTGTTCCTGAAAGTGGGAGGTGAAGGTGTGTCTAGTTGGTTAATATTGAAGGGCAGTGAGGTTGAAACAAACAGTGCTATATATTGGTGCTCTTAGCTATGGTATTTATTAGAACTTGAGTTACGTAATTGTGGGCTTTGAAGATTTGAAGGCTGGGAAGAAGGAAGCTAAGTGGGAGCCTATAGGATGGATATTAGTTGTATGTGTTGCACTGGTCAGAGAAATTAAATTATTTTTAAATTAGTACTTGGTTTTCACCTGAATGACTTATTCTGTCATTTCTTCTGCTCTCAAATCTGAAGGCAGAAGCCTGTTGAGAGATGGTTGTCCACATTGTGTGGACATGAGGGGGTTCTGGATCAGGTGATGTTAATTAATATTCCTTAATATTAATATTAAGGAATTAATTCCTCTGTGTCTTGACAATGACAACAAGTACAGCCAATGCACTGTACGTGGTTCTTTCTCCTCTTTTGCATTCATGTTTTTTGTGTTTTCCTTAAGGAAGTACCCAGCTTGCCCAAGTATCAGATTCCTGTATCTTAGCAAATGGATGTAGGTAAGGGTGAAACCTTTCTGAGAAGGGTATAGTTCCTCTTCAACTTGGTTTTAATTTCTGAAGGAAGGCCACAAAACTTCCTTTCCCTCTCTTTCTGTGCATGGAAATTGCTCTGATGCCTGCTTTATCATTGCATAAAACTTTAGGTCACAGGAGTTAAGCTTTCAGCATGCTGTGCTGCAGGTGACAGCAAACGTCTGTTACTACTGACAGTCGTATCTAGTCAGCCAAGCATATTGCCGAGGACTCCAGTAGCTTGGCGCTGTTAAGTAACAAGTTAGTATCAGTGTGTGTCCTTGCATATGGTATATCCTGTTTCTATCTACTCTGAGGCTTCTTCCTAGAGCCACATTTTAGCGCAGAAGCTAGAACTAAAATACAGTGAATTTTCATCCTTGTCTGAAGACTACAAATCAAGATACGGATCTAGCAGCACGCACCTCGACCGAGCCGGTTAGGTGACAGTCCTGGAAAGGAGGGAGTACGGGCTTAGAGCCGATATGTAGATCCTGTTTCTGACATTGCAACAGATGCTGTTACCCGATCCAAGAGAGGTCACGAAGTCCATCTCAACTTTCACATGTGTGAACATTCACATGGCTTGTGGGAGCGGCGTGAAGACTCATTCACTATTTTTGAACTCTCTTCAAAATCCAGTGTGATAATAATGACCTCGTGAAATACAGAACAGCTAAGTAAAACATTTCTGAGGAATGTTGTTTCTTTTAAATCTACCTTTAATTAAAACCATCTGATACTCCTTAGGAAACTCTTGTGTTTTGACGTAGTACGAAGTGTAACGAGCCCAAAATGAAACAGCAGAATTACATCAATTGTATTCTTCAGGTGACATTTTAATGCTGTGCTCTGCCTGTTTAGGTGGTAGATTTATTATGGTGTAGCTGGCTCATTTGGGATTATCAACACTTCCTGCCCCATAGCAGGTGAGCGGTGACAACACTAATGTGGGGCACTTCAGAAAATAACCTCCGGTGTGGTCTGTGGGTGACCTGGATTTATTTAGGTTTGTGTGTATGGAGTTGGTTGATGGCTGGGAGTGCTGAAGCAGAAACAGAGCTTTTCCCATCTGCAAATGGGATTTTGTGAGCAGATGTAACCATCAATCCAAGATTTTTATCCTCATTGTCCTCTTTCCTTGACCCCCCTTGTTGGGAAAGGGCTTTTATAACCCTGTGAAGTGAGGAAAAACAATCCATTTGTTTTTGTGTGGTTGTTGCTGTCACTCTTGCTCATTGGTTCTTTCTTTGTGTTAGAGTCTGGACTGGCAGTGACGAGTCTCAAGTGTATTAATTAACAGGTAGTCCATCACTGGACAATTACTTTAAAGGATCAAGTAAAGCAAGATGGCTGAGCATTCGTGTCTGAAAGATCACAGAGAATATTTTGGTTATAGTTGATTTTATTATCTGTTCCCTTATTTCCTGCTTTCTTACTAATGAAATCTGTGTATATTCTACTAACGTGACTAGAGGTTGAAATACACATTCTTTTGGGGGTTCCTGCTGCTTTGGGTAGGCTCCTTCATAGGGAACAGGAGTTTGATGGAATTACCACCATTTTTGGGAAACTTTCTAACCAAAGGCTCACCGGAAAATGGCATCTGCCCCTTGGGCAGTTAATTTCCCTGTGTGGAGAAGAGATGGGGCAGTAGAAAATGATGATGGTGATGGATCTACAGGATAATAGTTTGTTAAAACTAGAGCTCTTAAAGGAAGGTTCTTGACAAGGCACACTTAAGATTTTATAATGCAGTCTTACTCTGATGATGTTTGAACAGTCTATGTGTTCACATTTAAAGCAGACGGCTTGTGCCTAATGTGTGCCAGCACTTTATGCAGGAAGAGAAGAAGTGGTAAGTAACCAACAAGCAGCTAGCCTTTCAGAGGACCTCTGAGCCTCCTGACAGGCACAGTTGCTCTGCATGTAATTTGAAGAAGGGTATTGTGTCCCCCGTGGCTTGGCTTTAACTGAAAGATGGAGTTTTGCGCTCTCATTTTGCACTGAAGACGGGCTCACAGATAAATAGGTCACTGTCTGCGGAACTGTTTTGCACTAAATCGATTAGAAGCAACATGACCTTAAGCTTGATCTCCTTGCTCTGCAAAGATATTGCTGAATTGTGGCTTCTTCTGAAGAAAAGCACAGGTGTGTCTAGTTTTTCAACTTTTCTTAGTTACTTGATTGCAGATCAGGCAGGATCTCTGTCAGCTAACATTATCCTACTGAGGAAATGTGGTTTAGTACAAAGGCAGTTGTACTCCTTTTGTGTACATTCGTATATAAATACAATTTATTGTTATGGGTGTGTGCTCTATCCTTGTGTAAATATGCAGTGTATCCTTTTATTTGTGCATGTATTGCTCTGTACGTGAGATATATCCACTAAATCTATTCCTGTATTTTACACGGAAGATACTTTGTTCAGGATTCACTCACGCAGTGATTATGGTGATCAGAACCAGTGCTAAAGCTTACAAGGAGAATTTGCTGTTTCAGAGAGCTGCCCTCCTGTTCCTGAATTACAGTGGGTTTTAATTTTCAATTAATTTAATTTTCTGTAAATGTCAGATAGATATTTGTTTCTGATCCCTATCTGAGGTATGGCAAAAGCATAGTTTCTTTTGCAGGATGGTTTGGCATCCCAAATTTGTTAGTGTACGAGGGTTAATCTAAAATGCATTAGTTCTTAAATTCGTTCAGTCAGAGCTTTCTATAGGAATGTTGTTTCTGTTAAGATATAATGAAATAGTGGCGATATTATTGGCTGTTAATAGTGCAGCTACAGTCCCTTGCAAAACTGAAAGCACGTTTTGTGGAATAGGGACAAGCAAAAATTGCTTCCTTATTCTGGTGACTGAATTCACATTTCCAGTTCTGTTTTCTGCTCTTGGTATGCGTGACCGTTGCAGGGGAGGACCAGAGAAAGAGCACTGAGTGCATGGACTGGTGTCTAACCTTCCAGCGTTGTTGCTTTCGAAATGTCATATTTAAATGAAAAAGGTATGTAAAGGGTGGATCTTCTAACTAGAGGGTGGCTCTTCTTCCTAATCTTTAATTAGTATTACTAACTAAATTATCAACATGTGAGTCTGAGTGCTCTGCTGCTCAGTAGTGCTCCATGCTTCTAGGGGTATTACCAAAAGGCATGCTGCTTGGGAGAAATGGATGAAGGATTTAAGAAAGGTGAGGCTAGCCGGAAGGAACGGGTGGAGGGATTAATCGGTCCAAGTAACTTTTGGTTTTTATGTGCATCTTCATCTGTGCTGAGAGGCGAGGGATGGATTTAGAAAACAGCTGATTATTGTACAAAAGAGGGAATGTCTGTTTTAAACTGCAGAAATGGGGAATGTTTTGTATCAAATCGTGGTAGTGCATATGTGGCGATACCAGGACTATTTGTGTAAGCTGCCAAGTTTAAAATAGAGGGGTTTAATTTTATTTCATAGTTGAGAAATAAGTGATCAGGGTCGCTGTTGTTAGAAACTGCCATGGCTTGATTGTCATCTGATGGCTGCCACTGCTTCTTGTGGGCATGTTCTGTGTGCCACAGGCCACTCCTGCATGCACAACTGTGGAAAGATTTTGTATTTGAAGTGGGCAGAAAGGTTCCCTCTTGTCACAGCACTGTTCTTTCCTCTTCCTCCTAAGTGCTCTGTGAGGTATTTTCCTTGTCCTATGAGCAGAGGAGAGAAAATGAGAGTGAAGGAGAGGTCTCAGTTACTCATCTTTCCATTCTCACTCCTATGAAAATTTACAAGGAAAACAATGTCTTCTTGGGGAATTCTTTTGTCAGTCCATAAATGAGAGTGAGGGTAGGGAAATGGCAAAAACGATGGAAAACCTGAAAAGAGAAGATGCGTTTGGGATATGGATGCTTGAAGTCTGTGCAGGTAGTTGTGAGCAGTGCTGGTTCTAGTTTTCGACATCCAAATGTGGATGAAAGCACCTCCTGTCTTGCTGCTTTTGGATGCAATTTGGGTGTTGCAGCAGCACAGTGTGGAGCCCGCATTGCCTGTCTGTGGATCCCCAGGACTTCACAGGCTGTCTCCAAGGGACAGAATCTTACGGAGGATTCTTTGTGGAGGCTCCACTACCTTTTTGGTAGGCAGGGGAAGTGTGGAAAGAGGATGACTGGAGTCCCAGCAGAGGTCTTTGGTGCGTTCATAGAATCACAGAATGGTTTGTGTTGGAAGGGACCTTAAAGGCCATCTAGTTCCAGCCCCGCTGCCATGGGCAGGGACACCTCCCACTAGGTTGCTGCAAGCCTCATCCAGCCTGGCCTTGGACACTTCCAGGGAGAGAGCATCCACAACTTCCCTGGGCAGCCTGTTCCAGTGTCTCACCACCCCCACAGAAAAAAATATCTATATCTTCCCTCTTTCAATTTGAACCTGTTACGCCTCTGAGGGGAGTATTCTTAAAATCTGACTGCCTCAGCCTCAATGTTGGTGGACTCCTTTCAGCTGCCGGAGTTGGGCACAGCACTTGGGAGTCTTTTGGTGCAGTGAATGAATCGTCACCACACGCTACATCTCGGCGTTACAACGTGCCAAAGCTTTGTCTGAGGAAAGCAAGGCAAGTCAGTACCCTGCTCGTTTGCCTATGAGACAGGTTTGATGTGATTTTCTTGGAGCTGTCAAACTGCAGCGGGAAGGGCTCTGCCACTATGTGATAGTTTTGCAACGTGCAGAGCTGTAAGTTGTTGATGCAAGAGCATTTTGGAGAGTTGTGAATTGTTCTTATGAAACAAATTATTGGCTGGAGTTTTTTAGAAAGCAGTTACTTCATTGTGGCTCTGTGATTTTTCTTCTTCCATTTATAAAAGCTATTGCCTTAGTTTTCTTTTGTTTTCCAGAAAATTGATGTACCATGTAACATGTGGTTGTAGACAGATTTTATTAACCTGAGATTCAGCAAGTGTGTCAACATAACTGAATTTTAGCCTTTTTTTATATTCATTTTTAAAATCAATATACTGAATTTAGCACACAATTTAGATTCTGGTCATTTGTTATGAGGCTATGATATCTATGTTGGAAATTTTTCTTTCCAGGATTGTGAGATGCTCTTGGGGGCTTCTCACCAGGGAATTCTTTCAGAATTACAGAAAAATTTAGGCTAAAAGAGTCCCTTGGATGCTGCCTAGTCCTGCCTCTTGCTCCAAGCAAAATGAAGTTAAGCAGGTTTCTCAGAAATTTGTCCACCTGAGTTTTGTGTATCTCCAAGGGTGGAGATAGATCTCTCAGCCTCTCTAGGAGAGAGAGAGAGAGAGACAAGTTCCAGTGCTTGGCTCTTCTCATGGTGAAACTTTTCCCTTGCATTCAGCTGGAATTTCCTGTGCTGCAGTGTCTGACTGTTGCCTCTCATCTCTTTGCTGTGCAAAGTTTTAGTGAAGACATTCATTCCCTTCTAATAAGTGTTGGTGTCCTTTGGAAATTAAAATAGACACTGCAAACTTCTGCAGAGCCCCTCAACAGTGTCATTGAAATCTGGTGCTTACTGAGACCAAGGGCCAGGTTTTTGAAAGTAAATTCCCCTTTTAAGACCACCGATGTGTTTTTGTTTTGGTTTGGTTTTTTTCTTTGGCTTTCTGTTTATTTTAGCCTGCCTTCAGTCTCAAAGGAGCAGACTGTCCAGTGATGTCAAGTGACACTTCAGATGAGAGTACCCACCACCAGTGAAATTCAAGGTCCAAGTTTGCTCTTTAGCCTCTTCGTTGCACACAGTGTATGAGAGATTCAGCCTCTCGTTATTACCGTGGTACCTTGAAGTGAAGGGACCCTTATATGTTTGTTTCCTCAAGTGCTTTAATAGATGCTGTGTCTCAGGCACTTCTCTAAGCATCAGATATTCAGAACTTATTTTCATTTACATTGCTTTTCTCCTCGTCTTACAGCCCTACTGCGTTTGATTTGTGCAGGTGACGCAAAGCTTTTGAAAGTGGAAGAGCCAATCTCTCATGGTGCTTTTTAAGGACCCTGGCTTTTATAAACCTTCATTCCACAGAGCCTGCGAAATTGTAGCAAGCTAAGTTTGGCTCCGCCGTACTTAGTCTTGTTTTCTGGTTTTATGCTCAGTTAGGTGAGAGAAATTGTGGAGGTCATCTAGTTTAAAATAGATGATGCATCTGTTCACTTCTCAGTTTGAACATGACAGGGCTTTGTTGGTTTTAAGTCCGAAGCAAGGATTTTCTTTCACTTGACTTTGGGTCACTAACTGGTTGAAGGGAAGAAGCCAGAGAGTTGTGGTCAATGGGGCAGAGTCTGGCTGGATGCCTGTGTCTAGTGGGGTCCCTCAGGGGTCAGAGCTCAGGCCGGTGCTGTTTAATATATTTATCAATGATCTGGACGAGGGATTAGAGAATGTTGTCAGCAAGTTTGCTGATGATACGAAATTGGGAGGAGTGGTTGACACACCAGAAGGCTGTGCAGCCATTCAGAGAGACCTGGACAGGCTGGAGGGCTGGGCGGGGAGAAATCTTATGAAGTTCAAAAAGGGCAAATGTAGAGTTTTGCACTTGGGAAAGAATAACCCCATGTGCCAATATAGGTTGGGGACTGACCTGCTGGAGAGCAGCACAGGGGAAAGGGACCTGAGGGTTCTAGTGGACAGCAGGATGACCATGAGCCAGCAATGTGCCCTCGTGGCCAAGAAGGCCAATGGCATCCTGGGGTGTATTAGAAGGGAAGTAGCAAGTAGGTCAAGAGAGGTCCTCCTGCCCCTCTACTCTGCCCTGGTGAGGCCACATCTGGAATATTGTGTCCAGTTCTGGGCCCCTCAATTCAAGAAGGACAGGGAACTGCTTGAGAGAGTCCAGCGCAGAGCCATAAAGATGATGAAGGGAGTGGAACATCTCCCTTATGAGGAAAGGCTGAAGGAGCTGGGTCTCTTTAGCTTGGAGAAGAGGAGGCTGAGGGGTGACCTCATTCATGTTTATAAATATGTCAAGGGGGAATGTCAGGAGGATGGAGCCAGGCTCTTTTCAGTGGCGTCCACTGACAGGACAAGGGGCAATGGGTGGAAGCTGGAACATAGGAGGTTCCACAAAAATATGGGAAAAAACTTTTTTACTGTGAGGGTGACGGAGCACTGGAACAGGTTGTGGAATCTCCTTCTCTGGAGACATTCAAAACCTACCTGGACACATTCCTGTGCGCTCTGCTGTAGGTGATCCTACTCTGGCAGGGGGGTTGGACTAGATGATCTTTGAGGTCCCTTCCAACCTCTAACATTCTGTGTGATTCTGTGTGTGTGAAAGATTTATGGACTGGCTTCTCTTAAACAGTGAGTTGTAAATTTTTTAATATCTATCTACTTTGTGCTTGGCACACACAAAATGGGATTTTTTTTGTTGTTGTTGTTGTTCCAGGAAGCTTAAGTAATATGCCAAAAAGGGCAGATTTTTAAGACAAAGATGTCAATCTTTGAACTTAAAGTCTGACAAAACAAGCTTTCAAAATAGAGGTAACATCCGGTTACACTGTTGCACTATTGAAACAATTTAATTTTTGTAGATGAGACACTGAAATAAATCCAGTGAATTATGTATTCGATGATTTGTTTTGCACAGTCAGTTTCCATCAAAAATAACTCCTTGCTTGCAGGGCTGGAGCTTTATTTAGCAGAACTTGATTAGTCATTACAGCCACATGCCAAATTCTCAGATTGGATAATGAATGGATGTTTAATTTCAGACCTAAAAGAGGTGAAAATGGGAGCCTGTAAAGCAAAGGAGGGGAGGGTGCTGCCAAACCTCTAACACGCTGCCTGCAAAATACTGGATGTGAGCAGCAGACCTGACTGTGTTGCATTAAAGGACTCTTCAGCTGCCTGTGAGAGATACTGAGCCATGTCCTGCCTCTTTATTACTCAAAGCAGTTAATATTAGCAGTGCTTCAGAGTCACCTGTGATGGATTTCAGCTTTTTAATGGTATTGGCCAGTAAGCCACGGTTCGTCAGAAGCTACTTTGTTAACAACTCTGTCATCTGTGTGGTAAGGTGGGGCAGCCAGTTTGGTTATGATCTCAGCAACTACTTCTTGGTAAGTCATCTGTAATCAGAGTCCCAGGAACTGAGATGTTTACAAACAACTGCAATTAAATGCATTGTAGGTGAAAACCAGTAGTCAGCTCATATAAGCCACTTGGTAAACATTTAGCTCTTCCTTCTCTCTCATGCCCATGAAGTGCTGCACACTCATTTTCAAAACATGAGTTTATAGATATGCAGTTCTATGGAAAAGTGTGCTTATGTCAGACTACCATAAAATACATTGTACATCAGAAGTTATTCTAGCCATCCTCCAAGGGGTTGAAATGATAAAATTCAAGAAAGACTTTTCCCAGGGCCTAAAGTAACAGAACAAGTAGCACTGGTTTTAAAGTGAAAGAGGCTAGATTTAAATTGGACATAAGGAAGAATTTATTTCTTTTGTCATAAGGGTGGTGAGACCCTGGAACAGGTTGCCCAGAGAAGCTGTGGCTGCCCCCTCCCTGGAAGTGTCCAAGGCCAGGCTGGGTGGGGCTTGGAGCAACCTGGTCTAGTGGGAGGTGTCCCTGCCCATGGCAGGGGAGTTGGGACTAGATGGTCTTCGAGGTCCCTTTCAACCCAAACCATTCTGTGACAACCTCACAGCTGTTTGTGCTGCAGCCTAAGGCTGTGACTAAAATGAAGTCCCGTTTCCAGTGTTTCAAGCAGTGTGCTGTGCAGGCTTGTACTTTAGCAGTGCATATTAGTAATCCTCTTTGAGTAAAAGAGGTATAATTTCTCTCCAGAATAGATGTGTACAATAAGCAATTAGATTTTACCACTTCACTGTTTTATAGAAGTGATTTTGATTTTCAGATCAAGACTAAAACCACATATTTTTTGAAAACCTATATTGCTTCCGAAATATCACACAAAAATAGCATTTCATTTAGCAGAATTGCCAAATACTCTTGCAGCTGGTCCTGTGCATGTTAACTTCTCAGTCAGATTTTTGGGACATGCTTAGAGATGTGTACTTCTCTGCCAAGAAAGGTTGAAAGAAGGTGGTTTCAGTGGAAAAGAATCTTTAGTTTGGTTGCCTGAAATGATGAGCACTATAGCATATGTACTTGAGCTATGTGGTTGCATCAGTAGTTTTAGTCACACTGAAGATGAGTCCTATAATTTGCATGTAGTTCTTCAGAGTTTATCTTTCCATTTCCCGTATTTGTAAGACTTTACCTTCTTTGCTTTAGTACTTTAGTACTTAGAAAGCAAAATTCTCATAATAATTTTTCTCAGAGCATTAAATCTTATTAAATACAGTTGGCGAAATCTAACATTTTTGTTACTCTGAGGAGGCTTTCTTGCCAAAGTACTAAATAAGACACATCTGGGTCAATCACCTTAACGCTTGAGTGCTTGGTATGGGAACTTTTTTTGTTCACGCTGGATCTAATACTTCTCCATTACAAAAAAAAACCCACAGCAAAACAATCTTTGCTTTTTGCAAAACCTGCTTATTATTGGTGACTAAGTATATCTAATACCCTAAAAATATTTTCATACTATACACTCAGCATGATTTGTTTACCCTGTTTTGAGGGCATGGTTCCTAGCAGTCTAAAACTATCCTGCAAGAACTGACAAGTGCTTACCAGTAGGCAAATAAAATTTCTTTGGCTTTGTTGAGGATGTCTTGGAAAGAGGATGAGAATAATTTTATTGTTGCAAAAGTAAGAGCATGTCATATGCACCGGGTGAATTTTTGCATCTGGATGCTAAGTCCATGTGATGGTGTTACTGCCCTTTAAATCCTCTTTGCAGCGGACAAAAAGTTACACTATAGCGTGGCTGTGTGGCATGATTCAAAGTTCCCCTTCTCAGTTTGAGAAAGGAGTAATTGCCATGACCTGAAATGGCACAGAACAGATTAGGTGCACTTAAACACTGTATGGAGCAAAAAGCCTGGCAAAACACATTAGAGGCCGTAACTGATAACGCTTTCAGATTTCTTGCAAAGGTTGCAACATCTCTTCCGGTTACAGATCAGCTTGTATTGGATTACTCTTGTAAGCCATATTCAAACTTAATGCTGATCACTGAGAAGCTGTGGGGCTACAAAGTATGTGTTGAGGTGTGACTGATGAAGCAGAAGAGGAAGGTGATAACACTTTCTAGCACTGCTAGTATCCTGTGAGTGCATTTACCATATAGGGAAGTGAGAGAATTATATTTCCTCTGACATTGTGCTTTGAGGTTTCTAACAGGATGAGGGACAATGGTTTTAAACTAGAGCAGGATAGATTTAGACTAGATATAAGAAAGAAATTTTTTACAGTGAAGGTGGTGAGACACTGGAACAGGTTGCGCAGAGAGGTGTTGGGGACCCCATCCATGGAGACATTCAGGGTCAGGCTTGATGGGGTTCAGAGCAACCTGATCTAGTTAAAGATGTCCCTGCTCACTGCAGGGGGTTGGACTGGATGATCTTTAAAAGTCCCTTCCAGCCCAATGCAGTCTATGCCTCTATGATTATTTAGGGAAACTAAGACCGAGAACTTTATTGCCTTCTGCAGAAGAGGAGGCAGAAGAAGGAAGAAAACAAAGACAAATGCATCCTTTGACATGCATAATAAGTGGACAAATCCAAAAATTTTAGAGAAGAGTTTGAAAGAAACAAAAATCTTCGCTGGCTGTCAAAATATGCTTCTGAGCAACTGTTTCATAATTTAGTCAAGAAAATGGGGAGTGTTACACCTCTTGTCATCTTGTGCCAGCTCAGCAGCACTGCATTTGCTGTATACCTTGAAAATCTTTTTTGGAAGAAGGATCAGTGGTTAATCTACCTATGTGAAATGTAGCCACCATTCATGTAGTTTTGTAAATAGGCCTTTGCCAAAGCTCCAAGCCTGTGATCTCAAAGAAGAAACAGATAGACTTTTTTTTTCTTTAATTGTGATTACAGGAAGCGGAATTTACTTGGGTTATGCAGGTGGTTCAGGAGGCATGTCCCATCCCTTGTATTTAAATACTGGGATTGCAGCATTTTGGAATGAATTTAAGTCTCTTCTAAGTCATTACAGTGTGCTTCAGATATGATTAAGTGAACAAAATTATCAAGTTTAATTTCAATGAAATCATTTAAATATTGCCGAAACTTATGGATTATGAAAAGTGCTGCAGAAATATCTTGGATGTTGTGAAGGATCTGAATGGTCAGGGCTTCTGATGCATGAGTCATTAAAAACACCTCTCAATAAGTGCCTCTGTCCGCTGTGCGTGGTTTTGTAATACAGAGAACATCACTCTAAGGTTTTAGATTTTCTTTGTCAGTACCTCTTCCAAGTCTTGACTTAACTGAATCCTTACTTAACATTGAAAAAGTGTAGGATTCCAGCCTATGCTGTTGTAGCAGTGGGTTCACATAGTTGTGCTATTCTATACATATTGTGACAATAGGCTGTGCGGTCCTAGAAAATGAGCTCATGTTAGTAATACTGCAGAGGAGGAACTTATATAAAGCATGATTCACTGAAAAGAGAAAACATCTCAACTTGAGCATCTCTTATGCATCAGGGCTCTGAAAAGGAAACATTTTTCTGACTAAGAGGGGAAACGAGAGATGTACATTGGCTATAGGGTGTTAAGCTTTTAAAGATAAGATTCTTACATATTTGTATAATTCAAAATATTTTTTGGACACCCAGTGCCATACAAAGCTGTTTGTAGCATTGGGTGGCTTTGTTTCTATCTGTGCTAACCATTTGAATGGTGGTGGAAGTGAAGAGTTTGTAGGTCCTGCTTGCTTGGGTTATGTTAGCTCACCAGAAATGAAGCTGCAAGAGCACTGTTTTACCCAGATGATAATTTCCTTCCTAACTATACTTCAGCAGAGAGCTGCCTTTTGCACGAGAGTTCCAGTGGTTTAATCACTTGCTTTTCCTGGCCCTTTTTTTTGATTGCAATATAGTCAAGTAAAATAGAAAGGAACTCTTTCTGAAGATATTTCCAACTGGTGAGGTTTTAATGCCTAGTTTATGAACCCTTGCACAAACTCCTGTCATCAGCCCAGTGTAGCTACAAATAGCACATGGGCCTGAGGGGCTGGTGTGCTGGAGCACACCTAGCACATAGCTTGCAGACATCATCACTCTTCAGCAGTGATTTTTAGAATTCAGTTTTAGAGCTCTGTTGGTGTCTTAACTAGCTCATTAGTGTCATGTGGCTTAGTGCGGAAGAGAGCTATCTTGACCAGCTCTGCTGCTCTGGCTTTTCCTCCTCTGGTGGCTACACAAAGAATCTGACTGTTAGTGATGGTGGTTGGGGGGCGAAGATGAAGACAGAAGAATGAGGAAATGAAAGGTTTGCCTTGGGGCTGACAGAGATGAAAGGACTGCTCTGAAAGTCATTATCTTGCATTTATAATTATCAGATGGGAGGGTGCTTTAATGAAGAGATTTTTTAGATGAAGACCCCCTTTTTAAAAGGCATTCAACTCTTTCAGTGGGTAGGCTGTTCCAGAGGAGAAGCAAAACAAAACTGGTTGAGAAAAAGACATTATTTCTTCAACTTAAGGCATTAGTTTCATAGTGGAAACAGACATGTTTTCTGGCAAAACTTGCTGACTCAGCAAGAAGGAGGAGAAGGAGAAATGGTTTGTAGTGTTCTTTACGGGGTGTTGTGCTGAAAGGCATAATTGTGTCCGTATGTTTACAAACAGGTTGATTTTTCAAGTCCCATGAAACAATGGCTGTCGTATTTCACGCAGAACTACTCCAAGGGTGGTGTAATTCCAGCTGGCTCAGTGGGAATTGGATTAATCCCATTACGAGAGGCTTGTGAGTCGTGTCCAGAGACTTTCTTCCGCATAATGTAGGTACGGTCTGTTCGGACTTCTCTCCAGCTTTGTCTTCTGTGAAAATGGTTTTGCTTCGGCGTGTGAGGCGAACTCCGAATGATGGCGAGTTTCAGTTTGATCGGAAAAGAAAGAGGAGCCTTTTAGCAATAGTGAAACTCTCAGCTTGAGTGACACTGATTGTTTTTCAGAACCAGGTTTCTTCAGGGTTTACTGGCACCAGGTAATTCAAGCAGGAGTAATCTCTGTGCCCTCATGCTTAAATCTGTCATCCTGCTTCATATGAGATGTAGTTAGTCAGGTGTCTTTGATGGGACAGGGTCAGGCTCCTCTAAACCATCTTCCTCCATCACAGAGACAGGCCTACCGAAGCAAGATTTAAAACTGGATTAAAAGATGATATATCCCAAAGACTGTGGTTCACATTTTTTAAGAAAAAGGCTTTTTGAAAGAAGAATCATGTATTTAACTGATTCTTTTGCTTTAATAAGATGACACTTCTGTCCTCTCTTACACTCATAATTTAAATGCTAGATAATGTGGTTAAATTTTAAAGAACTGGCAACTGTTAGCTTAGAAAAAAGTCTTTATGCATTCCTAGCTATATGTGTTGAATTTTATTGTTATTATTTAAAATAATAATACATGCAGTAATAACTTTACAGAACCTTATTTTACTGTTTGTTATCATCCACGATACCAGATGCATTGTAGTGGTTTGACCCTGGCTGGTGTCCTGGTGCTCACACAGCCACTCTATTGCCCCCCGTTCTCTGCTAGGCAGGGGAGAAAATACTTTGAAGGGACCATGGTCTGATATAAGGACAGGGGTCACCCACATCTACTGTCCTGGGCAAAACAGACTTGTTTTTGGGGAAATTAGTTAAATTTCTTAACGAACAAATCAGAGAAGAGTAGTGAGAGATAAAAAACAGATCTTAAAAAAAAAAATTAGACACATCACCATCCCTCCCTTCCTCCTGGGCAAAACATCAATCCCAGTTTATCCACCTTCTCGCCCCTGCGCTGCTTGGGGGATGGGGAATTGGGCTGCAGTCAGCTCATCCAATGTCGTTTCCACCACTGCT
The DNA here is from genome assembly GCA_020746105.1 of Trogon surrucura. Taxonomy (NCBI): domain Eukaryota; kingdom Metazoa; phylum Chordata; class Aves; order Trogoniformes; family Trogonidae; genus Trogon; species Trogon surrucura. The sequence goes on from CM036617.1 coordinate 67,773,736, forward strand.
TCTTCCTCCCGGGGAGGACTCGTCGCTCTTCCCCAGAACCATTGTGGAGTCCATCTCGTGGGAGACAACCTTCACACGTTTCTCCAACGTGGGCCCTCTCAGGAGGGGCAGTTTGTCACAAACTGCCCCAACGTGAGTCCCCTCACGAGGGGCAGTCCGCCCAAATGTGAGCCTGGGGTGCAGTCCGTCAGGGGGAAACTGCTCCACCGTGAGTTCCCCGCTGCGTCACAGCAGTCCTTCCAGCCAGCCTGCTCTGGCATGGGCTTCTCTCTCTGCGTGGGCTACAGGCTCTGGCAGCAACCTGGGTTTCCCATGGAGTCACAGCCCCCTTCAGGCATCCACCTGCTCCGGAGTGGGGTCCTCCACAGGCTACAGGGGAACATCTACACCCTGTCACAGCAATGGGCTGCAGGGGGACAGCCTGCTTCACCATGGCCCCGGGGACTCTCTGCTTCGGTGCCTGGAGCACATCCTCTCCCCACCTTCTTCGCTGACCTTGGTGTCTTCACGGATTCTCACTCCTCCGTCTCTCTCCCAGTTGTTGTGTGGCGCAGTTCTTTTTTTCCCTGGTTCTTAAATATATTTTCACAGAGGCGTTCCTCTCCTATCACTACTGATAGGCCCAGCCTTGGCCAGCGGCGAGTCCCTCTTTGGAGCCGGCTGGCAATGGCTCCATCAGACTCAGGGGAAGCTTCTAGCAGCTTCTTGCAGAAGCCACCCCTACAGCCCCCCTGCCACCGAAATCTGGCCGGGCAAACTCAATGCATGCATTTATAAATGCCAGGGGCTTTATTTTAAGCAGACTGCTCTGAAAAAATCTTTAAGTGAGCTCTTCAGGAAAGACTGGATATTCTGGCATGCTTTGGTGTGAGCATCTGTTTTCAGCAACGAATTTTAGATACAGTGAAACAGACGAAGTCTTGGGTCTCTGTTTTGAAAATGCTATGTAAAGCAATCAAGGTAAAACAGGAGAAATCACAGGCTGTGTGAATGTTAATCCATGTAAGTGGAAGTAGAGTTTGGGCCTATGAAAATTCCTTAGACAACAGTGACCAGATTTCAGTAATTCCGTATTTTAATGTGCACTTAATTTGCTTTACCAAAATAGAAATTGTCCCTCAAGACTGTAGCAGGTGGCAGGTTCTCTATTTAAAGAATATTTCTAAGAAATAGTTTTCCCCAAAGTCAACAAGTGTAAGGAGCATGTGCCTTTTGTTACGTTATCCTGTTAAGGAAATAGCATATTCAAATATTGGTGGACAAAATTAAAGTAAAATCAGATTAATTTGAAACAATTTGCAATTAAACTCCCTTTTCTAGGGGGATGCTAAGTACAAAGGAAGTGAGGCAGAGTGATGAGATCTTGCAATTGCTTGTTTGAAAGGAGAACAGGGTGTTGGAGGGGGGCTTTCTGACTAAGTCTGGGAGCGCTGGGACTGGATTGGGTTCAGGTGTGTCCTGTCAAGTGGCTGGGTACAAATTGCTCAGCACTTACCACACTTGCATTTTCTCGCTTTGTTTTGTATTGCTATTTTGTATTTCAGTTGTTTCAAATTATTGAAAATCGGCTCTGATCTTAACGCATATTCTGCTTCTTGAAGAACCTTGTGAAACCAGATCAGCGAGGGCAAGATGAGAAGGGAGCTGTTCATTGGTGATGGAAAGAGATGTAGAAGAGACTTCTAGACATTGCAAACTCACTGTCTTTCTCAAATTTGAGTTAAAACCAAGTTTAAAAGCAGGTGCAGGAAAATACTGTCTTTTTGGTGAAACAGTACTTGACTGCAAGGTTGTGGGCTGCGCTGTGCTTTTTGCAAAAGCTGCTGTTCCTATTGGAGGGAACATTGGGACAATCAAATCTAGACTTATGTATTTACCTGGCTGAAGTCAGAACTGCAATGGGATTGATCACATGGATACGTGAGAAAGTGGTGATCGATTATGTGTCAGGGAAACATAAAGGAGTTTCCCTGATTTACGAACATCTTGCCTGCTTGAAGGTGTGTGTCAACTATTTGCTTATGTATGCAGAACACGCCTATTTTATTACATGCTTATGCTTCAATAATAAAATTATTTCTGCCTGTGGGTGTAGGCAGAATGGTGTATTATAAAGTGATTACATTCTTTTCCCTTCCTCCCATTTCCCACTACAAAATTAGGCATTGATCCTGTAGTAGGTTATATTCAGGTAAATGTGTCCACCTGCAGAAACTGATTTGCAGAATCAGGGCTGTTTAGTTTCTTGAACGCAGCTGCAGTAGGGCTCCTTGTGTTAAAAAGCATGACAGCAAAAATAGAATGTGAAATCCTTTTTCCCTTGGGGAGGATCCACTGTGCTGGAAACGACTTGGCCATCTGAGATTGGACTTCTGGAAGATTTGTGTTCAGTTTTCTGTTAAAAACGTTAAGATGATGGCATAACTGAAGGCCTGAGTGAAATATGACTTAGTTAAACGTATCCACTTATGGTTTTGACAGCGTGGTATGCAGAGGTCTTCTGCTCAAGCGGCAGTTCACCGGATGCAGAAAAATAGCTCTGATCAGTGTGTGACCTTGAAAGTGGTCATAGGTCTTCCTCTGCCAGACTGGCCGAAGGAGAACAGAGAAGTTCTGTTTCCCAGTATGAGTTGTTGCTTATCTGGAAGAAGTAACTGAAAGTGGGGATTTTTACTGTTGTCAAATAATTGCAGTTCTTGGAATTTTGTATACATGAGAATTGCTTAAAGCAGTGAGCAGCTCTCCCCTCAAGAGCATTTGAAAAATCTCAGTAAGAGCAAGTCCCTTCCTTGAGGGCCAGAGCACTACTTCTGTTTGATCAGCTTGTACTCCAAGGCAGATCACCTTTAGGTTTTTACTTACTTTTTCTGTGCATGTTGACAATTTTGAGTGTCAGATTTGAGTCTATCTTAATGGCATTTCAATGTACCTCGAAACCAAAACTTCTTTATATAATGCTGGATTTTTAAAAAGTGTTCAAAATCGTATAATGAAAATGCTAGGTTATCCCTTCACTACTCTTCATTCAGTGAGGCTAAAAGTGTAGGATAATTATTTTTTTAAAAATTGCAAAAGACTAAAATGTTTTGTTTCATTGTAAAAAAAAAAAAAGAAAAAAGAAAAAGGTCATGGTTTAGTGAACAAAGGAAGTCTATCATGCAGTCTTTGTTGTGGTCGGTGAAAATTAGATTTCTGCTTGATTTCTGGAAATATGCTGTGGAAGACACCTCTACTCAAACACTGGCAGAGAAATAAGACTTGGGAAAGCAGTATATTTGTCATTAAGCTAAAGTAGAAGAGCTGAGATAAAAAACTAAACAATGCTTTTCACAGTTGAGATACAAACATCCTTTCAAGCTTTTTTCAACCTACCTTCTTGAACACTGTTGCCTTGGGTTATTTGAACACTAGACAACAGGCTATAAGAATCATAAATTTATCTTTTTTTGTGTGAGTTGAGAAAGTTTTAATAAATATTGAATTTGATATGTAAAAACTACATTGTTTAACATCACTCCTCAGGAATATTAGCTCCACAGTGTTTGTCTCAGTGACATGCCATACTACTGAGTGTCAGCAAATCTGCATTACTCTTTTATCAATATGTTGTTCAAAGAAAAGTTTGCCCCTGGCAGACACTTGAAAGGCTCTGAACATTTTCATGTATTTTTCAAAACTTGGATAGTTTTCTGGATGTTTGTGTTCTAGGGATGATTTTTTTTTTTTCCAATGTCTCCTGTGAAATTTTACATAAAATGACTTTGAAATGCAAATAATGTTTTTTTCATCCACAGATGAAATCATGCATCAGGATATCACTCCCCTCTATGCTGCAGATATTCAGGACCAGTTAAAGAAACAATTCGCTTACCTGTCAGGTAAGACCATAGTTGTTCCCTTCTACACACATTGGTCAGGTTAGGCCTGTTGCGCTTTCTTAGTTTTTGAGGTCTCTTATCGGAGAAATTAATATTTTATGAGCAACTCAAAATATAGACTACTAATACTTGTTGTTTAAGGATTCAGGAAAAGAAGATTTTTTTAAAATTTTTTTTTAGTAGTAGGAATTTTATATTACTACAGTTTGCAGGCTAATAGAATGGAATTGAGGATAGGATAAAAGAATAAACAGAGGACAATAAATAAGGAAGTGCTGGTGAGTCTGGTAGAGGAACATGTAGTCCCCCTGTAGTAAGTGCTAAGGGAGCAGAGGCCCCCAAGTGCTTGGAGCTGAGACAGCTCAAACACTGACCCAGAGCATTCTGAGCTGGGTGAGCCCTCCCCAAAAGTTGGAGGGTGCAGCGTGGGTGCGCTGGTGGTTTCTGTGGTCTCACAATCCTTGGCCCATGGGCTATGCTGCCGCTGGCTCTGCTGTCAGGTTCGATACTGAAGCCCAAGCTGCCACCTTGGATTTGCCCGAAGCAGCACCTGCATGAGCACCACAGCACCACATTCCCCCACGGCCTCAGTGCTGGGGTCAGGGACGCGTCGTACCATCAAGTTCAGTGTGTTTGGCTTGATATCACCGCCTGCCTTCAGCAAAGGAGCCTGCTTTCGGGTGTAAACCTGTCTCTAAAAGCAGTGCAGCCACATTGCAACAGCAAAGCGGCTTTGCCCCTGGCTAACCTGTGCCAGGTGGGTGCTGGGGGCCCGTGTTTGTACCGTGCAAGTGCTGGTTGCTGAGCTTTGGTCCATCTTGATGCTGGGCCCACAAGTGGCTGATAATGGATAAGGGGAGATAGTGCCTTTGCTCACTGCTCAGGCTGTGTGGCAGGTATCAGACAAGATTCTGAGTTTGTTTTCCTGCTTGTAAAGCTCTTGCAGATGGGCAGCAGCCAACTTGCTGGAGTTAGTGCCCTGCCTTCCCTCCAGTACATAGAGAGGGAGAGCATCAGTGGCATTGCAGAGCTGCCCTACCTCCTTCAGCATAAAGGAGATTTACCTCTCTAGGCTGAAGCTGGGCTTTTTATGGCTGTTCCCTCTTCTTTTGAATCCCTCCCTGCGTGAGATGAAGAGACATGGGTGAATGAAGCAATGCACTGCTTTGCTTGGCGAGAGCTCATTGAATCTTCTTGTACTCATAATTAACCATTATGATTTATTCCAACCACATAAGGTAAACTAAGCGTGGGTCTCTAGTAGTGACTGTTTTCTATGGGGTGGTGGTAGCGCTTAAAAATAAGGTCATTTTTTTTATGAAGTTGGCTGTTCATGCTCCATTTGAGATGATGGTGTTTTAAGCTACAATTCTTTTCTGGCATTTCATTTTTTTGACTTTCCAAGCTCTTCCTTCTTATCCAGGGGCAGAAAATGGCTCATAATAGTGTTATACAAGAATCAGCCTATCTAGGAAACTCGAAATAGGGTTTATATTTTGCCCTTCTGAAGTGAGGGTGACTGCAGTAGATTAATAAAATCTCTTTGAATCCAACTGGAGATTATTAAGATTACTGAGTTTGCACAGCCACAAGCACCTTCAGCACTCATTACATCCACTGAGCAGTAGAACTAAGTAAGAGCAGCCATTTCTCATTCTATTTTCTTCTATTTATTCACTCTCATATGTATTAGAAGTCTGTTTTGTTTCCCTGAAATAGTAGGACAGCTGCATTACTGTGGACTGTGACTATATTCTCTGTTGCTTTTCATTTTTCTTGGGCAATTTGACTGTCAGACATTTTCATTTCACTTTGGACTTTGGTTCTTTTGTCCTAGTATTCTCCTGCAGGACAGTGACAGTTAATTTTCTGTGCTGTACAAAATAGTGGTGTTACGGGTTCTGTGAACAAATGAACAGAGCTAATATTTTGGTATCTGATTTATGTACAGTTTGTTTGTTCTTGCAGTTGTGCTTACCAGTGGCTTTTGCTGTAATGTCCCTTAAGACATTCACAAGTGGATGTGAAGGGAACTTTTTTGCTTGTTACTAAGTTGCCTTGGAAATAGAATCTTAGGATACGGCATAAAGCTCATTAAAATGAAAGTCCATCCATTACAAATACTTTTGGTGGATAGCATCTTTGCAGATATGGTAGCTTGTGTAATGTCCAAGATGCATTTCAGTTTTTAGTTTTTGGCTTTTTAACAGCAGTGTGACATATACTTGAGAATCACTTTAGTTTAACTAATAGGATGTATCTAGGTCTTGTGGGATGCTTGCCTGAATAGTGACTAAAACCTGGTCTGCTTCTGTGGCTAAAGGCTGTAGCCTTTCCTGAGCTACTTCTATATTTCGGTCTAAATTGGGGTCACTTCTTTTTCTTGGTTCCTTTTCCTCTGCGGGTATCCCTCATTCTTCTAGGTTTTAATGGAAATGCTACAGGGACATCCAAAACAGGCTTGAAATGAAGCAAAATAAAGCAGAAACTTATATTAATGCTTCAGTTTTTCAGTAAATGTAGCAAAGTGCAATGAGACCAACATGCTAGCTGCTCTTACAGGTGCTCAAGGCTGTAGCTCTTGCTCAGCAGTGAGCATGCAGTTGTGTGTTCATCTCAAATCTAATGGAGAGACAAGCTGTGGATGAGGTTTTCGATCAATCATTCATGTAAAAAGTTTATAAACCCCAAAGTTAATGTTTTGTCTCAGGCCCAGCTGTTTGCTTTTTCCCTTGGAGATTCTTCTTTCTGTGAACAAGGTCCTTATTTTTGCGAGAGTTCTCATTTTTGTTGTTGCTAGGCTGTATTGCATGTCCTCTCTGCATAGTTCACTTTCACCTGTCTTTCTCTTTTGCTTCCTTTAGGAGTTGTCCAACCAATTTTTGTTCTCCATTGCAAAGGGTCTCCTGCAGTTATCATCATGAAGGACATTGCATGATCCATTTAAAAGTCTCTAGAAAATGTACTCATTATAGTATTTCATTTGCATTTTATATTTTCTTTCATAAATATTTTCTTTTCTCTTTCCTTACTTGGAGACTTGCTTTCACACACAACTTTGCAACTATCTGCTATTGCTGTATGCTGGTATGGACAAGCTGGGGAAGTGGGCCCATGTGAACCTCATGGGGTTCAACAAGGCCAAGTGCAAGGTCCTGCACCTGAGTCATGGCATTCCTCATTATCAATACAGGCTGGAGAATAATAGGATAGAGAGCAACCCTGTGGCAGAAAAGAACTTGGGGTACTGGTGGATAAAAAGCAGGATGTGAGCCACCAATGTGCACTCACAGCCCGTAAGGCCAATCACATTCTGGGCTGCATCAAAAGAAGCGTGGCCAGCAGGTCAAGGGAGGAGATTCTGCCCCTCTCCTCTGGTGAGACCTCAGCTGGAGTACTGTGTCCAGCTCTGGAGCCTTCAATGCAAGAAACAATCAAGGGGCTGGAGCACCTCTCCTACAAGGACAGGCTGAGAAAGTTGGGGCTGTTCAACCTGGAGAAGACTCAACCCCAGGGAGACCTTATAGCGGTCTTCCAGTACCTGAAGGGGGCTACAATAAAACCGGGGAGGGACTGTTTACAAGGGTGTGTAGCAAAAGGACAATGGGCAACAGTTTTAAACTAGAGCAGGGTGGATTTGGATTAGACATTAGAAAGAAATTCTTTACAATGAGGGTGGTGAGACACTGGCACAGGTTGCCCAGAGAGGTGGTGGAGGCCTCGTCCTTGAAGACATTCGAGGTCAGGCTGGATGGGGCTCTGAGCAACCTGATCGAGTTAAAGGTGTCCCTATTCACTGCAGGAGGGTTGGACTACATGACCTTTAAAGGTCCCTTCCAACCCAACACATTCTATGATTCTATGAAAAATAAATATAGATGAAGAAGAGCATACAGGTGGGTGTGTATGTTTATGTGCATCTTAAATCATACAAGCTATGTGATGTGCAAATGAGGCTCTTGGCCACCGTAAGTGCTGAACCAGTGATTGCAACTCTCTTCCCTTTGAATGCCTCTATGCATTGCACAATTTCAAATAAAGTATTTCCATTAAAGGAAATACCAATACGAGTTTATGCTACTTGCGTTTTTGCGTATCAATTCATAGTTGGGTTTTCTGCAGCTGAAAGCTAGCGTTGGTACTAGCTTTCAAGATGCTTATGTCTTTGACCCTTTAAGTTATTTTAAATGAGCTTCTCCTTGCTCCCTGTAACTTTATTTACCTGGCTGTGCTCTTCTGTCCTCTGTGGAAGTGACCCAAAAATACCTTACTGGTTGAGCTCTTCCCATGGGTGCTGAGTTTGTCTGTAAAACTGTATTTGAGAACCTCTGAGTGAATCCTGTACCTCACACATTACATCAGTTGGTTAAAAATACCAGCTTGATTTTTGGTACTGATGTAACATGGTTAGTGTCTGTGTTTGTGTATTGACAGTGAAGAAGATGTTACTTAGCAGTTTCTGTCTTGCACAGGTGTAAGCTTAACTGTGGTTTCATATTTGGTGTGCTAAACCCACAGTCTGTAGGGTTTTTAAAGGTGGGTTTTTTTAAGTAGTAAAGGAAAAGAGAAGGGGAAAAAAATGTGTCCTTGACTAAAACATCTCCAGTTGCAGTAATAGTTGGGTACAAATCTAGTTATTGCAATCTGATTCCTAAGCCATTATACTTGCTGCTGATCAGCCTGGGCAAAATGCAGCTTGTAATCTTATGCAAGTCAAACTTCTACCTCAGTTCAAGGAAAGAATATTTTAATAAATTCATTTTGATTCTGTTTTTCTTTGCAAAGCATATGCAATGAAGCTTTTATCCACTACCTCACTGATGTCTACCTGTAATTTCGAATACTCTTGATTACTCCAGCTGAGTATATTATTCGAGTAGAAAGAAGTAGTTCTCTATCAGAAACATACAAACTAATAGTTGAACCACCACACTGATAAAGCAAAATCTGTAGTAAGCCTTTCTCTCTTTTATGTGACTTCCCCACTTCTGGCATGACTACAAACAAAATTACTTGTACTTAAGCTAGATATTTTGAACCAAATTTCTAGATCCGAGCCATTTAACAATGTTGATGCTTTTGAATCAGTGTATTGATCAACATAGAGATGACTTTTTTTTTTTTTAAAGTAGTCTAAATACTATTTCATTTGCATTGCAGACCTACCACTTTGCTCCATCGTCATCTAATTATATCCAAATACCTTGCTTCCTTTTTGTGGGGTTGGGTAGAGTGCTTTTGAGAATAACTTCTCTTATGCAAACAGGAGCAGAATAATTAGGGAAGCATTACGAAATAGTTTCCTGCTTTTCCATGCTCGAAGTCTGAGCAATCTCTTTGCTGCTTCCAAATTATGCTGGATGTACCAAAAAACTGGCACGTCTTTCACAGGCTTATGGGGAATTACCCTTCGCTCTGTGTATGCGTGTACGTTCACATATACGTGTGTGCTTTTTGGCTGTACAATTCTCATAATTTTTCCTGTCAATACCATTATAAATTGAAAAGAATGCTAATTACTTCTTATTTGAGACTGATGTTTAGATACCAACTCACTAATACACTTCTTGATTAGAATTTGCGCTAAACAATGTTGCAGTTTCCTTGACTTGGCACTTCTCTATGCCCTACCTGCTTAATAAAAAAAAAAACGAAACAAACTCAAGAGAGGTTGTAACTGTGATGGGAAAAGTTACGTGTAGCAGAGTATAAAGTAGAAATGCTAAATTATCTAGACTTAAGGTAAACTTTACCAGTCTCATGGCATAGTAGCACAGTTATTTTTTCAAGGATTGTTTTTTTTTCTCTCCTTTCATACACAAGGTCACAAAGCTCTGGGTCCACATTATTCTAACCTTTGTATACAATTATTTAAACAGTATCACCAACTGTTAAGAACACCAAGTGCTATTTGCTAAGCACAGTCAAGTCATTTCACTGCCTAACCTGTGGAACTAATGCAATTCAGCGTGTTTCTAAAATGTGTGTTTCTCCAAAATGCACATCTGTCACTGGTGTAAAAACTGGCCTTAGACCAAGGCACACAGATCTATTTAGAAGAGCTCCACCTAACTGGTGGTTTGCTAGAGTTGTAGAGGTTTATCCGCTGAAAAATTTCCATTTCAGGGAGATAATTTGTGTTTTCTTTGATAGTCATTCCCTTAAAGAAGTTTCAGTTGAATAGGTTGCCTAATTCAGTTAAAAAATGAGATAGTAACAAAGTTTTCTTTTAATGAAGATTCACAGAAGTAGGATGGAAGCAGATATACTTGAAGTGGTGCTGTGTTTTTATCTTTTTTGTAATTGCTGACATAGCTTCAATATTCTTTATTTCTGTGGTATTTCCATTTTTAGACTGAAAATTAATAATCCTCTCACTTGGAGGGTGTTCCTCTTAGCTGCATGTTATGAGACAAGTCTCAAGTAATTCTTGGGAATCATTTCAGATAAAATGTGTGTGGACTGAGTGCACCCACTTCAGGACTGATGCATTCTCTCTGCACTTAGCAATAAATGAAAAGTTTGTATTTCAAGATGAATGAGACAAGTAAAATTGCTCATTTTGTCACTTGAATGCTTTCACTAAAAACAAACAATAAACCCCAACCTAACTTGCTAAACTTTCCTTTTTATCTCTTCCCCCTAAATTCTGTGGCTTGATTTACCTCTGGGAGAAGTAATCTAGGAATATTCTGTGTAAGGCTGCTTTTGCAGAGGTGAAGCAAGAAAAAATGATTCCAAATAAAGGAGAAAAAAAAAATCATTCCTTGCCGCATACAGTTAATTATGAAATAAAGGACAGGTTTTAAAGCGAATACACCCGCTGCTTTTACTAGTATCTAATACAAGTACAGTTTATATGTAGGATATTTACTTTGTTGTTTTTTCCATGCCCTTTTTGCAGTTTGCTGTGACAGAAAAAAACACTCATTTGTGACTAGTGATTGCTTTTCTAGAGTTGCCAGTCTTCCCCTGGTGGCCATGTATTTAAAGTTGCAATACAGAAAATGACTCTTAGAGGTCAGCAATTTTAAAGCTGAACTGTTACAGAATTTATTATGTGTAGCTCTTCAGGTCGCTCTGCCCTAAACTCTTTTCAGCAGCAAGATTCTGATAAGGAAAAGCAGTTGAGCAGCATTTGACAGTATATGTGTGCTTAAGTGTCCCAGCAGGATAATACTGGAGAAAAAGATAATCAGGGAAGAGCGATCTGCTAACAGCACAAGGCAGGACAGAGTCGTCTCCACCCGTGATAACCACAGGTGACTGTGCTAGAAACTGAAGATTAATAGGCAGCGTCAAGGCAGGATGGCTCTATTTACCCTTGACAATCAGTGGTGGTCTGGGAACTTCCTGGAGATTCAGGATTCTGCTTTTAGGACGTGTCCTGCAAGCCTATTGTTGTTCTTCTTTTTGTTTCATGTGTTCCATTTATAGAAATTAAGTAGAACAAAGCGAGTAACCAACTAGGATACAGCAAATAATGTATAATTGTACCTAAAAATAGATATTGTAGAGAAAGCGGAACACCTCACGAGCAACAGAAATAATCATTGTCATGCTTGAAAAATGTTTTCAATGGGAGAGGAAAATACTTTGGTCCTGAGAGCCTGGGTAGAGCAAAAAATGATAGAATCAAAATTTATCTTAACTTTTTCATTCACCTTACCATTTGTGTTGTTAACATTCATCTAGCTAAAATTAACTCCCTTGACTTAATGTTGCCACATTTGGATGTGTTGTAAAGGTTATGTTTGCAAACTTGTAATACTTCCATAACAGTTGCATTATTTTGTTGCTGTTGTTTAAATGCATCTAGAGCACATTATTTTCGGATGTAGTTTGATTGTGGGAGCTGCATCATGTTGCCCGTAAGCTGGTAGATTCACCACAAATTAACATGAGGATACTGTTAGAGCTCTTCTAATTACATGTGGGTTTGGAGGGAAGTGATTTTCTTTTATCAAATGAATCATAGCTCATATATTTTTCTGCTTTTCCTGGTGAGGTTAGATGCAAAGGCACTGGAAGTGGGTAATAGCACACTGTAATTTTCACAAATCACTGTTGTTCTCATGATCAGTGTTATTAATACACAACTGATTTAGGCACAATTGTCAGATCTCAGGGCTGGAAAAAAAAATCCTTGTTATTTTACCACTGTGAGTTTTTGCTAATTTTCTTCTTATTTTGAACTAAAAAACGAAGACGACTTTCCAGCACTGTGTCCCTGCCACCTCTCCCAGCTGTTAACTTCAGGCAGTTGCTAGGGCTCAACAAGTCCATTGTCCACCCTGTCTTTATGAAAATATATTTGCTTAAGATATGAAACATTAACATAGCCTTTAAAAAAACAAAACCAAAACAACAAAAAAACCTCACTACATTTTGCACATACAGATGTGTATTAAATGCCTTAAAAAACACTGTGTTTGTGAATTCTGCCTGGTGTTGCAAATGCCAGAAAAGATACAGATAACAGTATCTGGCTCCTCAACTGCTATATTGCAGTGTGGATGTTCCACTCTGCTTTAGCTTTTGTAGGTATTCTGAGAAGTTGAACAGAAAATCTCTTTTGAAACCCTTTCATCCATTTCTTTTGATGTTCTGCATCTTCTCTTAGACCATCCTGTAAGCAGAGCAGCCAGCTGAGCTGGGGCGGTGTGGTGCATGAGTGAGTTCAAGCTGGCAAGAAGGTTGAGTTCAGTTCAGGATAGAGGTTCACCTACTTAATTCTCAATTAACATTTTTTTCATCCCTAAATTAGTTCATTTCTTTCTCCAAATTGGTTTTATTTACATACAGTTGACATTTATCAAGAGAAAGAGGCACTGCCATCTGGTGTCAAAACTGTGCTTACATGGGCAAAGACATTTGTACAGAAAAAAATCTGATGTGGTGTAACAAGTTCCTTCCTATAAAACTTACTAAGCTCTGAAGAAGAGACTGGACTGTACAGAATAAACAGTGGCCATGCTGGTGAGCCCTGCACCAAAAGAAACAAAACAATCAAACTATAGTTTGATTACTGGGAAATTGTAGGCAAGGTAAAGGGACTTGCATGCAAAAGTGCCTGCTGTTCATTTCTTTTGTAGGTGGAAGAGGGGGAGATGGATGCCCTGTTATCACCTTTCCAGACTATCCAGCTTTCAGCGAGATCCCTGAGAAGGAGTTCCAGAACGTCCTGACCTACCTGACGAGCATCCCAAGGTGAGAACCTGTCTTGGGGAAAATATTCTTTTATTTGCTAAGTGATGTTTCACAATCAGTCGCTTGCATGATAGTATAAAGGTCAGGCTTTGTTTTTAATTGAAAAAAAGGAAAATGCAGCTTATGGTGCAGTGTCAATAAGTTTTGATTAGTGACAGCTGCCTAATGTAGTTGTTAGATGAATTGTATAGTGCTGTTTATATTTCATCTGAAAATTACTTCCTGGTATGTATGGATGCAGATTCTGTGATGGACATTGTCCTCGTTTCTTATCTTTGCTGTACCTTAGAGTGCAATGCTCTGTGTTTTAACTGAAAATGCATGTAATTTTGGTGGAACATTCTAATTCCTGGATGCCACTCAAGATGTTGCTCAGTGTGAGGGGATACTTCATAGTTGCATGCAGAGGTTTTTCTTAATCGCTTGTGCTCTATTTCCAGGTTTAGCTGAATGCACAGTCTTTGCAGCACTTCCAAAACTTTTACTGACGGTGCTAAGTGGGCTCAGCAGTTAATCCTGGCTTTCTTAGAAGGCATAATAGTGTTATCAGCAGGCTCCTTGATCAAAATAGTGATTTTGTTGAAAATCTGTTAGGGAATGAGCTAATGGGCTTGAGCTAATGTGCATCAGGATCCTAATGTAAGGTGGGGATCCTTCAGGATCCTAATGTAGGCAAGTAGCAGAGTAAAGTGTAGAACTTGGACTTCAAGAGAACAGACTTTGTGCTTATTCAGGGAACTAATAGGTGGGATTCAATGAAAGGCAACTCTGAAGAGTAAATCTGCTGAGGAAGACTGCCAAGTTTTTAAGGACAGCATCCTTCAAACACAGGAATGGTACGTCCTGGAAAAAGAACTGACGTAACAGGAGACTGACTGGCTGAACCTTGTGACTGAGCTGCGGGACAAGGCCAGCATACAGGAGGTGAAAGCAGGGACAGGCTACAAAGGAGGATATAGAAACCTTGTCCAAACATGTAAGAATGGTTTGAGGAAAATAAAAGCACATCTGGAACTGAGCAACAAGAAGCAAGGGACATCAAGACCTGGAGTAGGAATGGGAACAGAGCGGTTCTGAGCTGGATGTGAGGGGAAGAATGTTGTTGCTGGGAGAATAATGAAGCACTGAGACAGACTGCCAAGAGAAGCTATGGACATGCATGCTTTTGTTGACATGCATGAAGAGAAATAGTACCGGTCTTGTAAAGGCCTTTCCACTTAACTATTTTGTAGGACCTGCTCCCTGTGAGGGAATGCTGATTATACCCAGCACAGTACTGTGAGGTGCCCTCCTGGCTTTACTGTTTAATCCCTGGTTTATCAGGGATTAACAGCCAACTGAAGCTTAACAGCCACCTTTTAGCATTTTCTTTTTTATCCTTGTGTTGGTTAAACTGCATGGCGCTAAGCATCCCTTGATGGTGTCTTCCTTGGATACTGTTATTGCAAATAGTTATGTACTAAGTTCACATCTGCTCCTCCTTTTGAAGTCCTTGGTGGGGCGCTTCATGGTGGCCCACTAAACCTCTGCACAAAGTGGGGTTTGTGTGAGAAATTTTGATCAGAACAAACAGCATCTGGTGCACGCGGGAGAGCACAGAGCATATCCCAGAGAATCAGTTTGGCAGGAGTACGTTTTCACTAATTAAAAGTCTGGGAGTGGATTTTCTGGAGGGTTTTCTCTTGGTTTCCCCTATCCAACGATAATTATTTTCGATGTATTGAGCCAGAAGTGGCTATTCCTTAAGTCTGTCCGTTCTTGTAGGATTTTCTTGTTTCTTTAATTTATAAGTCTTTACAGAGAGATCACTGTTCTGTGTAAATCAAGGAGGTAGCTCAGCTGACTGGATGTGAAGAGTAAGATATTAACTACTGTAAATATAATAGTACTTTAGGTACCAGGGTGATAACGCTTCGGTTTCAACCCTGTAAAAATAACACCACTATTAAGATACTGATAAACCTGAGACAGTTTTGTGCCTGAGAATTGCTGTAATCTCAAAGGGCTGAAGACATCTCTGATATCTTAAATAGGAATGTTATGAGCTTACTTTGCAAAATTGTATTTACAAGCCCTTGTTCAGGTTTATAGGAATAAAAAGCTACAGAAATGCTACTAGCCAGATGTCAGCATACATCCCCTTGTTATAAAGTATGTTTTGCTAATGATAAGTTGTTGACTCCATATACTCCAAGTATTGCAATTTTCTTTGAATTGTGATATTTCTAGTGATGTTAAAGGTGTCATAAGATAGGATTTTTGCTGTTACCTTAGTCTAGAAGGACTGAAATGTCAAAGACTGTTTGGACTGCTTTAGAAGCTGCTTCTGAGGGAATTGGAGGCAGTTAATTATTTATTTATTCTGTGAAATTATTGAAGACGTGTAAGGAGCAAGATTTACAAGAAAAATAGAAGTGCAGCCCACAGCTTTTGTGCATGGTCTGCTCTCCACGTAAGTGTTCTTTAGCTTACAAAATGCCGAATTTGTGTCTTTCAGCTGTTCTGACTGAGGGGAAATGGACTTTTCTATGAAAAGCCTTGTAGAGCACAGACACACATGGAGCCACAAGAGTTCTTCAGAAAACTTGTGCTCCTTGGCCCCGTATACGAATCCTGATTGCAGCGAAGGGTTGGCAGTAACTCGAAGCTCATTGTCTGCCTGCCTGCAGTGACATGTTAAGGGAAATGATAATTCATGGGAATGACAGTGAGGAGCTACTAAGAGGAACCTAAGGAAGGACCTTTCTGTGTTCTGTAGTAGAGTTGACCCAATAAAATATTTACTGATGTAATAAATCTTAGCAATGGCATCAGGTTTTCAAGATGACTACTTCTTTCACTTGGGAACACTTTGGGATAAGGCTAGCTTATGAGGGAAAACTGAAAACCTCTTAACCCACCATTATTATTCCCTCTAATTTTATAGATAAGCATGACCTTGTCCCCTTTTCTGTACTATCTAAACACTGGGTTTTGCAAACTTCTTCTGTGTAAGCTTCCTCTTGTCTTTTTCATGGTAAACTTTGATCACGAAGAGTTAAATGTCTCATGGGGCACCTTGCATTTAGGCATGGAACTGTTACAAGTTACACCTTGGCAAATTAGATGACCATGGAATAGAACAGTGCAAATAGCAGAGGTATCAGCATGCACTCAGATGTGTAAATACCTGATACAGGAGTATGTTAAGAAAGGAGACAGTGGAAAGGGAATACCTCATCTCAATTTAAGATACTCAGTTAACCCTGGTGCAACTGTATATCATTAATCAGAAAGCAGAACAATCTTCTTCAGGTGGGTGTTGTTAATACTGCAAAGGAAATTCATGTTCTATAGACAGCTGGATAAAATATGATGCCTAATGTATAGTTTGTAATAATCTCAAAACATTCAGTACAGATTGTTGACACGGTGTGTGACAACAGTTGTGTACCATGTGTACTTAAAGATTACTGCTTTATCAGGAAAAAATGATGGATTGAGGGTGAGTACTATGGACAAGGGAAGAGCACAGTTTATCCTTTTGTAACTGCTGTTTTAATAATGAGATGTATGTTGTAAAGATATGCAGGTAATACTTCTAAAACAGGTTTTTCCTTTTAGCAGCTAGTGTGTTTTTATTATTACTGAAGTACAAGATAAAGTTTTACTAAAAAATGAGAATTCTCTTAGAAAGATTTTTCTTAGGTCAAGTGATTTTTGTTTAATACACATAGTACCTAAAATGAAAGGAGAATCCATGGCAGTATGTAAGACTGTACTTTCTAGGAAAAGTATTTTAACTAAAATGTTGAATTGGTACATATACTTTAGATATCAGTATTAACTCACAGGAATTAATAGTGCTTATCCATGGAATTGCTGAGTGAAGTCGTATCTGTGGATAAGTGTTTCAGCAAAGGACAGTAAGGCTAGTCTTGCGTCTGTTTTGAGATGCTTTGTGGACATTTTATAATGTTTATGTAGCTGGTCTGATTCTGCAGAGAATGTCTCCTGTTGCTTCACTAGGTGAATTTTCTGGGGACTACTGTTGAGCTGGGTAGGAAAAGGAGGTCATGCAGAACAAGGTTGTCTCACGTCTTAGCTGAATAAAAAACTGATGACCTCCATACACAGTGTCGTTTTTACTGCAAAGTGGGAGAGGCGCCTCTGGAATGTATGTTTTCCATCTCATGTATACCAAGGTTGGAGGGAAATATTCCATTCAGGTTTGCAATAGGCTTCTGAAATAGCTGCCAACGTACCCTTAAGAAGTCATGGCAGGGAATTCAGTATTCTCTTTTTTTCCTGTTTTGAAAGATTTTTTTTTTCCTCATTCTGTTTATCCTAGTAAATAGATTTCTAAGATTTGCAGTGTACCCTTAAGGCAAGTGTTATTCATACTTACTTCTATTCATCACAGCTGTCACTCTAAACATGTTTTATTAACTTAAGTGTATACACGTTCTTGGAATATGAATTTGCCATATGAGAAATATAGCATGATAACTTTGTCCAAAAGAAATTAATAGATAACTGCGGTGGTATTAAAAAAAAAGTCTGAATTTTTTAACATATGGTTTTGCTTCTGGTTAATTAGCAGTTTCTACTGCAATCAGAAAACAATATGCTGTATGAGAACAAAAGAATATAATTTTAATGCTGTTCATAGCTCATATAGGTTCATCTTTGAACAAAGGAAGCAAGCTAAAATTCTTGTGGTCATGAGAGATGGGAAAACTACTATTTGAAAAGTGTAAAACTGAGTCTTCTACAAAGTTCCTTTCCAGAGAAATAAAAAATAGTATAGATTATAAAATTCAGAGCAGGCTTTGATGGATAGTTTGAATCCCACACTGTTGATTAAATGCAGTACATGGGCCTCTTTCACTTGTATTCAGACAGAGCCTTATAGAGCCTCTCTTTGTAATGCCTTTCTGTCCTCAGGTTAACTTGACGTGTTTGACCATTTCCTGTTTTGAAAGCTGTCCCTGTCCGTTTCCTGCCTGGGAGAACGTCCCCTTCTTCAAGATCCCAATGGCATACAAGCGTTTGAACACCATGTAGCCTTCTAAGAAATCCTGTTGTTTGTGATACCGTCTGGTGTTAGAAACTAGGGAGCCATCCTGTCTGAGTAATGAAACAGAACAAGATGACCTCCAAAAGTGTTGATGTCCAAAAGTTTGAAAGCTTAGTTGTTAGGGTTTGCTAAGCTTCGGATAGACCCTTCCTTGTTAAATTACACCAGCTCACCATCTTTTGAGATAACACTGGAAAACTGAAAAAAAAGGAATGTCTGTGTTAAGGCTTCCAGTGGGTTCAGTTCTGAGGAAACTTCACTAGTGTGGGCACAGTGAAGCATGACAGGATGGATTTAGGCTGAGACTAGAAGAACGTGCCACAGCATGACATGGGTGCTGCTGGAGGTAACAAGCCTTCTCAGCATGGGGAGCACAGGAGGGCTCACAGAGCTTGGGTCTGGCCAGTCTCCTCAGCATTGATCTACCATTGCACTCTGGAAGCAGGGGCAGCAGTGTTGGGGTAATGCTGTGTTCTTATAGAATCATAGAATTGTTTAGGTTGGCAAAGACCTTTAAGGTCATTGAGTCCAACCATCAACCTAACAATACCAAGTCTACCTCTAAACCGTGTCATGTTCTGAGCTGGTAAGTCCCTTGGGGTCCAGGGGCCTGTGAAAAACCAATGTGGGAGGATAACCACATGTTTTTCCTCATTTATCTGCAAACTAAGCAGGCAACCCACCACTAGCTAAGAGTTAATCACTTTTGTTTTATGGAGTGACAGGGATGAATGTCGACATATAATGAGTAAGGAGTGCCAAAAAACAGACGCCCTGACAGTTCTCCCTGATGCTGAGCAACAGCTTTGCAGCTTCAAAGTTTATTTCAGTCAGCTGTGCTTCATTTCCATGCTCTCCTTTGTTGGATTACAGTCCAGGCTGAAGATGTGGAACCTGTACCCTGCTGTTACATTGGCAGCCCCTCAAATTTGTCAGTGAGAACATCTCAGGACTTCCAGCAAAATCTGTCATGCTGTGTGTGCCCTTCCTTTCTCAGAGTACAGCTGCCAAACAGTTGTAAATGCCATATGTTCCTGCGAGCAGAAAGGAAATGTAGAGGCTTAGGTTTGAAGTAAGAGCATTGAATCTTGAAGTTAAGTGATAGCCTGAAGCTTTTGTCAGATACGTAGTTTGGCAAGATTACATCAACATACAATATAGCACATTACTGTATTTTTACTGAGTTTGGAACAATTGACACTTGTTCTGATGTCCAGCCTGTGAATGTCTTAAACTTCTTTTAAAGCTCAGCCCTGTGCAGGTAAAGCCTTTCCAGTCTTTAAATCCCATTTACACCTGCAGGGCTTGGAGGATTTGAATAGTATGTGTGACACACACTGTCCGGTGGTAACTCTAGTCTGCTAACACAACAAAGTAAATTAAGCACTGTAGACTTGTGATTGTTAATTACTAAAATGCTGGACCACGCATAGGAGTTTTCATTAGTCCGGTCTTAAATTCAGAGAATTTAACACCCTATTTAAGCATAAACTCCTTTCTAAAACAAGATGTGCAGCATTCCAGATAAGGTTGGGCAAATACTTTGCGCAGTGGCATTAATGGTTGTTGCAGTGTATTGGAAATACGTATAATCCCAATATTACAAATCTGAATGGGTGTAAAAATGCTTTTCTGGAGTGACTTCTTGAAGTGAAGATTGTGTAGGCTCTCTGTTGCTCATATTTACTTAATCCTAACCAGCGTGGAGCCATTTTGCCTTTATTGACCTATTTATCCTTAATTGCCCCTCAAGGATAACATGGCCTATTTTCAGCCATCTGTAGTTAAGTCTAAGTGAGTCCTCAGAGTTCTTGTCTTCAAACAGTGCTTCCAAAAAGCAGCTCTGCGTGACCTGAAGAAATTACATTAGGTGTTTTTTTGTTTAGAAAATTAAAACTCTTCCTTAAATCCACTTTAGCTAATTTCAGACACTAACGAGGATCTGTTAAGCAATAACTTTGTCTCTTAATGATTATTTCTTTTACCTGCAAAAATGCAGCAAGGCCATTCTGATTTTAATCTGCGGGGTTCCTTGGTGGGTTCAAGCCATAAAAAAAGGCTGATGGATAGCGCAGAAAGAAAATCGGTGCATGCAGTACATACAAGCAGATGTCCAGGTGCAGGCAATTGGTGATGGCTGGATTCTTCAGTTGTTATTTTTAACGCTACCTACATTCTCTCAGCTTCCCCCCAACAACATAAGCTTTTTGGAGCAGAAAGAATGTCAGCATATATGATAGAATATATGGAACTATAGGGACCAATCAAGGAAACTACTGATGCCTGTATCTCTGAAGCTGAGTGGGGAAGAAAGGGAGAAGTGTATGCTATATAAATTGAGGTAAATACTTCAAAATAAATAAGTTGTTTACCAGTGCTGCTTATTTTGCTGAGGAACACAGTACTTGAGATAGAAGTGCCTCAAGTAAGTGTGTTTGGATTCATATCTTACAATTTCAAGGGACCTGCTGCTTTGCAGGATAAAGACCTTTGGTTGCTTTTAGGACCAAGGTTTGAGAGCAGCTCTCGTGGTTGTCAGTGAGTTGTCACTCTCCGAGAGGAGCCCATCTACCTGGCGGGTTCTTGCTTTGTGGGTCGATGCAGTGAGATGTTCCTGTTACAGTCCTGCGGTGGCTGAAGGATGTTCAGATCAGGGATAGGGCTGCATGTAAACACATGTGGCTTTCTGGGCTACAATCATTGTGAAGTTTGGATGAGACTTCCAAAGTTTTAAATTATTATTATCAGCCTCCTAGACAAAGCTCTTTGAAGTTGCTTTCATTATTCTGTCACCTGTTTATGTGGCCTTTAAGATCTCCCGTCACTAACATAACATGATGTGTAATTATCTTTCCTATGCTTATGAAGTTTCAAAAGACATTTCAATGTGTCAGTCTTCCAGGCTGAATGATTTAGCTCATCTCTTCTCCCTCATCAGCAAATTACAACCATTTGCCTAACATGGTTTTTATTTATGCCGTCTCACAACCCAGCGTTAATCTAACTTCTTTGCCTGCGTGCTGTGAGATCCTGTGCATCTGATGATTGCCCAATTCTGAGAAAATTGAAATAGTGTATGGGTGCTTTCAGATATGACATACTTGGGGCATGAATTAATAACAGCTGAGACCAAAAATAAGCATAATAAGAACGCAAAGATATAAGGTTGTCATCATTGGTATACTGGATAAGATTTAGGGAGAGTTAACAGGAAAGTGGAGAAAGAAGTAAAAAAAAAAATGCAGGGAGAGTTAACACATTAAATTTCTTATCTGAACCTTGTTTAATGGTGAAACCTTTAACAGATCCAACTCCAACCTAAAGCCTCAGATTTGCTTCATTTCTTGTGCAGCTTTAACTGCTTCTCTGAAGTGAAGGCAGTAAATATCAAAACCAAAGTAAAAGAAGGTCCAAATACTGGTTTGAATGTGTATTTAAAAATCCATCTATTCACGGAGTTCCAATGTAGAATGAAAAAGATGATAGAATAGTATACATGTTATTGTATTCATAGTGATTTAGGTGAGGGTTTTTTGGAGGAGGAGCATTTTTTATTTTCAAAATTAGATTTTAAACCTAAGAATGAATAAGAAATGGTGCCTCCATGCTTACAGGTTATGTTCCTGCTGTGGAGTGTCATAATATCAGCTGTGTTGGGTGAAATGCAGCTATTCTGTGATTACTGCCAGGAGCTTTATATATAATCTTTACTTGGCAGTCAGTGATTTTGGACAGACCACTAGAGGCT
Source organism: Trogon surrucura (assembly GCA_020746105.1). Lineage (NCBI taxonomy): Eukaryota > Metazoa > Chordata > Aves > Trogoniformes > Trogonidae > Trogon > Trogon surrucura. The sequence continues at coordinate 67,795,631 of CM036617.1, forward strand.
GCACTTGTATAGCAGCACTTCTGACTGTCTTATTTGAAATTCTTTTTCACAGAATCACAGAATCACAGAATGTTAAAGGTTGGAAGGGACCTTAAAGATCATCTAGTCCAACCCCTCTGCCAGAGCAGGATCACCTACAGCAGAGCGCACAGGAACGCGTCCAGGCGGGTTTTGAATGTCTCAAGAGAAGGAGATTCCACAACCTCTCTGGGTGCCCTGTTCCAGTGCTCTGTCACCCTCACAGTAAAAAAGTTTTTCCTCATATTTTTCTGGAACCTCCTGTGTTCCAGCTTCCACCCATTGCCCCTTGTCTTGTTAGTGGACGCTGCTGAAAAGAGCCTGGCTCCATCCTCCTGACACTCCCCCATGACATATTTATAAACATTAATGAGGTCACCCCTCAGCCTCCTCTTCTCCAAGCTAAAGAGACCCAGCTCCTTCAGCCTTTCCTCATAAGGGAGATGCTCCACTCCCTTCACCATCTTTGTGGCTCTACGCTGGACTCTCTCAAGCAGTTCCCTGTCCTTCTTGAACTGAGGGGCCCAGGACTGGACACAGTATTCCAGATGTGGCCTCACCAGGGCAGAGTAGAGGGGCAGGAGGACCTCTCTTGACCTACTTGCTACTCCCCTTCTAATACACCCCAGGATGCAATTGGCCTTCTTGGCCACGAGGGCACAGTGCTGGCTCATGGTCATCCTGCTGTCCACTAGAACCCCCAGGTCCCTTTCCCCTGCGCTGCTCTCCAGCAGGGCAGTCCCCAACCTATATTGGCACATGGGGTTATTTTTTTCCCAAGTGCAAAACTCTACACTTGCCCTTATTAAACTTCATAAGATTTCTCCCCGCCCAGCCCTCCAGCCTGTCTAGGTCTCTCTGAATGGCTGCACAGCCTTCTGGTGTGTCAACCACTCCTCCCAATTTCGTATCATCAGCAAACTTGCTGACAACATTCTCTAATCCCTCGTCCAGATCATTGATGAATATATTAAACAGCACCGGCCCAAGCACTGACCCCTGAGGGACCCCACTAGACACAGGCATCCAGCCAGACTCAGCCCCATTGACCACAACTCTCTGGCTTCTTCCCTTCAACCAGTTCTCGACCCACCTCACTACTTGGTCATCCAGACATTTTTGCTGGAATTCTTTCTCTTTCCTTTATCTCTTTGTGAACAATTGTTAGCCTTAGTTTGAGTTGGGTAGGTTTTTCCTTCTGCAGTTAAAGTTCATTCAGCGGACTATGACAAGGCCAAATAATCAAATATAACAAATTCTTCTAGATAAATAGCTTTTTGCTGAAGCACAGTACAGGTACTCACTAGTGAAACACAGTGAGGGATAGAGGGCAGGCTTTGTCCCTGATTCCAGAGATTCGGATGTGAATAGATAGGTGCAGCGCAGTGATTCCCACAGTGTTTTTGGATGAAAAGATACAGGTTATAAAAATTAAAGGCAAAACTACATTACCAACTCCATCTGAAATTATGCACAAGTTGTTAATCAACATGTTCCCATTTTGTCCCATATGCAGTGCCATGTGCCAGAAATAGAGCGCACTCATGATTTCTGTTTTTTTCACATAAATGTTGCTGGAATAAGAACTGATATTTGATAGATGGATTACACACCTCAAGTGAAAGAGATGTCAGGCCCACAGTTTGAGGTTTTTTTAATTCTATTTTTTGTTTTCATCACCAATTGTTTCTTTGCCACTGATACTTCAATGCCAATGAAAACCTCAAATTTTCTGTCATAAAAATGGAAAATAGAATTTTAAAGTTTGCTACTTCAGAGCAAGTGTAGTTAGTGGGAAGGTATTACTGTCCAGCTTTCAGAACACTTCCAACTTGTCTTAGGTGTGTAATCACTTAATGATTTGTATACTTGCATTGCAAATGTGAAATATCATTTCATAGAATCATAGAATGGTAGGGATTGGAAGGGACCTCGAAAGATCATCAAGTCCAATCCCCCTGCCAGAGCAGGAATGCCTAGACTATGCCACACAGGAACGTGTCCAGGCAGGTCTTGAATGTCTCCAGAGAAGGAGACTCCACAGCCTCTCTGGGCAGCCTGTTCCAGGGCTCTGTTACCCTCCCTGAGAAGAAGTTTCTTCTCGAGTTTAAGCGGAACCTCTTATGTTCCAGTTTCAGCCCATTACCCCTTGTCCTATCAGTGGTTGTCACCGAGAAGAGCCTGGCTCCATCCTTGTGACACTCACCCTTGATATATTTGTAAACATTAATGAGGTCACCCCTCAGTCTCCTCCAAACTGAAGAGCCCCAGCTCCCTCAGTCTTTTCTCATAAGGGAGATGCTCCACTCCCTTCATCATCCTAGTTGCCCTGTGTTGGACTCTCTCCAGCAGTTCCCTGTCTTTCTTGAACTGAGGGGCCCAGAACTGGACACAGTATTCCAGATGGGGTCTCACCAGGGCAGAGTAGAGGGGAAGGAGAACCTCTCTCGACCTACTAACCACCCGCCTTCTAATACACCCCAGGATGCCATTTGCCTTCCTGGCCACAAGGGCACATTGCTGGCTCATGGTCATCCTGCTGTCCACCAAGACTCCCAGGTCCCTTTCCCCTACACTACTCTCTAATAAGTCATTCCCCAACTTATACTGGAACCTGGGGTTGTTCCTACCCAGATGCAAGACCCTACATTTACCCTTGTTATATTTCATTAAATTTTTCCCCGCCCAACGCTCCAGCCTGTCCAGGTCTCGCTGGATGGCAGCACAGCCTTCTGGTGTGTCAGCCACTCCTCCCAGCTTGGTGTCATCAGCAAACTTGCTGATAGTACTCTCTAGTCCCTCATCCAAGTCATCGATGAATATATTGAATAATACTGGTCCCAGTACCGACCCTTGAGGCACTCCACTGGATACAGGCTCCAACCAGACTCCGCCCCATTGACCACGACTCTTTGGCTTCTTCCCCTTAGCCAGTTCACAGTCCACCTCACTACCCAAGAGTCTAGACCACACTTCCTCAGTTTAGCAGCCAGGATGCTGTGGGAGACTGTGTCAAATGCTTTACTGAAGTCAAGGTAGACCACATCCACCGCTCTGCCATCATCTATCCACCTTGTTATATCCTTGTAAAAGGCTATGAGGTTAGTCAAGCACGACTTCCCTTTGGTGAAGCCATGTTGACTGTCCCTAATGACCCTCTTATCCCTGATATGCCTTGAGATGGCACCAAGGATAAGTCGTTCCATCACTCTCCCAGGGATGGAGGTGAGGCTGACCGGTCTATAGTTACCCGGGTCCTCCTTCTTGCCCTTTTTGAAGACTGGAGTGACATTTGCTTCCCTCCAGTCCTCAGGCACCTCTCCCGTCTCCCAAGACTTGGCAAAGATGATGGAGAGTGGTCCAGCAATGACATCAGCCAGCTCCCTCAGCACCCGTGGATGCATCCCATCTGGACCCATGGATTTATGGATGTCCAGATTGCTTAATTGGTCCCTAACCCAGTCCTCATCGACTAAAGCAAACTCCTCCACTGCCCTGACTTCCTGTGGGGCCTCAGGGGAACGGGGTTCCTCAGGACAGCCTCCGGCAGAGTAGACAGAGGCAAAGAAGGCATTCAGTAACTCTGCCTTCTCTGTATCATCTGTCACCAAGGCACCCACCTCATTCATCAGTGGGCCTACATTGCCTCTGGTGTTAGTTTTTATCTGCCACGTATTTGAAAAAGCTCTTCCTGTTGTCCTTGACCCCTCTCGCCAGGTTCAATTCTAGGGAGGCCTTTGCTTTCCTAGTTGCCTCCCTACACCCTCGGACAACAGCCTTATATTCTTCCCAAGTGGCCAGCCCTGCCTTCCAAGCTCTATAAATTCTCCTCTTGCATTTGAGCTTACCCAGCAGATCCCTGTTTAGCCACGCAGGTCTCCTGGCTCCCTTCCTTGACTTCCTACGTGTCGGGATGCTCTGATCTTGAGCACGGTAGAAGCAGTCCCTGAACGCTAACCAACTGTCTTGGGCCCCTTTACCTTCAAACAGCCTTGCCCATGGGATTTTCTCGAGTAATTGTTTGAAAAATCCAAAGTTTGCCTTGGCAAAGTCCAGGGTCGCAATTCTGCTTGCTATTTTGTTTCTGCTACATGAGATCCTGAACTCCACCATTTCATGGTCACTGCAGCCAAGGCAGCCCTCAACCTTTACTGCTTCAACCAGATCCTCCTTGTTAGCAAGGATGAGGTCCAGCAGTGCTCCTCTCCTAGTCGGCTCCTCCACCATTTGCATCAGAAAATTATCATCGATGCACTGGAGGAACCTCCTGGACTGTGGCTGGCTGGCTGAGTTGTCCTTCCAGCAAATATCAGGGAAGTTAAAATCCCCCACGACAACCAGGGCCTGTGATTGTGAGACCGCTCTCAGCTGCCTGTAGAAGGCCTCATCAACTTCCTCACCCTGATCTGGTGGCCTGTAATAGACACCCACAACAGTATCTCTCCTGCCAGCCTGCCCCTTAATTCTAACCCATACACTCTCAACTTGCTCCTCATCCATGCCTGGATGGTATTCAAGACATTGTAGTTGCTCTTTCACGTAAAGAGCGACTCCACCACCTCGCCTGGCTGGCCTGTCTTTCCTGAAAAGGACATAGCCACCCATGACCACATTCCAGTCATGTGAGCTGTCCCACCATGTCTCTGTAATTGCCACCAGATCATAATCTCCTGCCCAAACCCAGGTTTCTAGCTCCTCCTGCTTATTCCCCATGCTGCGTGCATTGGTGTATAAGCATTTGAGGGAGCAAGCTGAGCACACTGATCTCACCCTAGGGGGATGGGAGGCCACTCGGTCCTCATAATTTCTAGAGCGCTGCCCGGCTGCAATCCCAGCTATAACCCCATCCCCCTTCATATCTAGTTTAAAGAACGCTCTATGAGTCCCGCCAGCTCGTGACCAAGGATCCTTTTTTCCCTTTGTGTCATTTGAACCCCAGCTTGTTTCAGTAGATCAGGTGCCCTGTAGATCTCCCCATGGTTAAAAAATCCAAAGCTAGACCGCTGGCACCACCCCTTTAGCCAAGTATTAATCTGCTGCACTTTGTCAAACCTTCCACTATTTTCCCTCATAATTGAAGGAATAGAGGCAAACACAACCTGTGCGCCTGATCCTTCTAGCATCTGCCCCAGTGCCCTAAAGTCCCTTTTGATTTGCAACACTTGTGTTATCAAGGACTAACATTTTTTATTTTCTGGGATATTGTGCAGATAAATGTTTTTATTCATGTACAGACCTCATTTAAATAAGACTTGAAATAGCAGCAGCATTACAAAACAGTATTCAGCTTAGATTTTGTGTTAAAACCTACAGGCTCACTTAGCAATTGAAACTACAACGTTCAGTATCCAATGTAGAGCTCAAGTAGTGTCTGGTTTATAGATCTTTTTCAATTCCTGCTATCTCTAAATTGATTTAAGCAGGCAGCTTCTACAGCAAGTCTGGATATTATGGGCTGTAAAAGCCTACAACATCTGAAGCTTTCAAACTGGGGCTTTATGGAATGTGATCTATCCTCTTATTACAGTCATTTACTCAGGAAAGCACAAGACCGCTTTCTTGTCCTTGGAGGGTGTGGTTTCCAATGTTAAGAAGTCCTTAACCTTAGTCTCACTTTAGATAGTGAGAAAGAAGCTGGCAGAAGATCAAAATACTTAAATACCAATGAAGTACAAAAATATTTTAAATGAGTAGAGCCCCTTTTAAAATGAGTGAAACACCAAATATGATAATTTTGGTTTTTTAAAAATACTCAGCTGATGGATTTGTTTTGGAATTAAGTGGATAATTTGGCCAGTTTTGGAAAAAAAAAAAAAAAAAGTAGGCTTTCTAATAATTAGCAATCAAAAACTGTAAGAAAATTAAACTGCTGTAGATCTAATTACTGTTCTGTGCCTGAGTACTAGGTTTTGTTTAATGTTATAGTTGAACTTTAGGATTTGTTTTTATGTTTTTTTGTCAAATTCATAAACCATTAAATTCACGAGTGGTGTCCCCCAAGGCTCAGTACTGGACCTAGTCCTATTTAATGTTTTCATCAAGGATTTGGACAAGGGGATAGAGTGCACCCTTAATAAGTTTGCAGATGACACCAAGCTGGGTGGAAGCATCGATCTGCTTGAGGGTAGAGAGGCTCTACAGAGGGATCTGGATAAGCTGGATCACTAGGCCAAGGCCAGTTCCATGAGCTTCAATAAGGCCAAATGCTGGGTCCTGCACTTCAATCACAACAACCCCCAGCAGCGCTACAGGCTCCGGGAGGAGTGGCTGGAGAGCTGCCAGGCAGAGAGGGACTTGGGGGTGTTGATGGACAGCCGGCTGAACATGAGCCAGCAGTGTGCCCAGGTGGCCAAGAAGGCCAATGGCATCCTGGCCTGGATCAGAAATAGTGTTGTCAGCAGGAGTAGGGAGGTGATCATGCCCCTGTACTCGGCTTTGGTGATGCCACATCTTGAGTACTGTGTCCATTTTTGGGCCCCTCACTACAAGAGGGACATTGAGGTGCTGCAGAGGGTACAGAGGTGGGCTACCAAGCTGGTAAAGGATTTGGAGCATGTGTCCTATGAGGAACAGCTGAGGGATCTGGGGCTGTTTAGCCTGGAGAAGGAGAGACTGAGGGGAGACCTCATCGCTCTCTGCAACCACCTGAAAGGAGGTTGTAGCAAGGAGGGGGTTGGTCTGTTCTCCCTCGTGGCGAGTGGTAGGATAAGGGGAAATAAATTTAAATTGTGCCGGGGAGGTTCAGGTTGGATATTAGGAGGGATTTCTATACTGAGAGGGTTGTCAGCCATTGGAACAGGCTGCCCAGGGAGGTGGTTGAGTCACTGTCCCTGGAGGTGTTTAAGAGACGTGTGGATGTTGTGCTGAGGGACATGGTTTAGTGGTGTTGATAGGCCTGGGACAAAGGTTGCACTCGATTGTCTTGAAGGTCTCTTCCAACCAAAAGTGTTCTGTGATTCTGCTCTAGGAAAAGTGCACCCTCTAGGACTTAACTAGTGATCAAATAGAAGTAGTCTTGATTGTCCCATGAAAGGGACACAAGGAGGAGAGAGGTAGGGCGAGGCTGTGCCAGGTGAGTTATTCCTTCCTTTTTGTTTGTTGGGAAATCAACATAAAACTGGTAATCTGAGATATCACCATAGGTCTTAACTGGATTATTTCTTTCATAGTCGCTGTACTGGAGATCTGTCTTGATTTCTTACTACCAATAATACCATGTTCTTCACTGTATTACCTGGCTGTCTTCTGGAGCATATATAAAGGCCACTAAGAAGATGGCTCATTTCTACTTTCATTCATTGCTAGGGCATCAGTGGTTTCATGATTTTTCATGTGAGAAATACTCATGATGAAGACAGAGTTCTCGTCTCCTCCTAACCCCACAAGAAGTCATTCCTAGGAGCAGCAGAAGAGATTGAGAAGGGATCTTTGAAGTGGTTTATTTCCGATCAGCCAAAACGCATCTGAAAATACAGGATGCAAAGTTTCTCTGGGAAACAGTAACCTTGCTAGTTAGTGTCTGGTTTCCAATAGCCTGTTCCTAAGCAAAGTAACAGTGAATGCTGTTCTTGGTTACCCTAGTTTGTTTGCTGATAACTGAATATAAAATGATTTCTGACTTCAAAGAGTGATAGCTTCTGGAAGCATTTTTATAGCTGGGGAATGCTTCCTGTTCGAAGTGTTTATTACCTCTGTGCTCAGGCTGCTGACTGTCTCCTTGTATGTGCTGAACCCGTTTGAGCTTCAGGTTGTCTTTTTCTGCACTGGATCCAATTCTACCCCTGGGTTTTGTTTTTTTTTTTTTTAAAAGAGCTCATCCACACAGCCCTTATGGCATGCCCAAACATAAACCTAACTGCTGCATGGACAGGATGTACAATATCATTCTAAGATGTTCTGTCGTCCTGTCTTGTATGTTTGCCCTTTTGTGGTACAGTAGTATGGCCAGTGGTGGGTAGATGGTCTAGTTCCACGATCCTTTCTGCATAGGTCTACATAGGTCTACAAAAACATGAGGATTTGTGAGCAGCCTGAGACCCCACCTCTCCACACAGAGCTGCATAGCACTGATGCATACTGATGATCAGAGATGACCTACAGAGGGTGAGTAAGCTTTAAGAACAGCTAATACCAGGGATCTAAACCCAGCTTCAGCTGCATATAATGCAGATTGCTTCAGGCATTGCTCAATGCAGTGATTCTTCACTGAATATTATTGAAGCCCTACTATCAAAATAGCTGTTCAGCCATTGAGAGATTTCGAGTTAGTTTGTTTGTATAGGCTGAGGTAGTCAAAGCAGGGAGCAATCCGGAGTGCAGTGTTAAGCCAACTGTTTAATAATAAGGCTTATTATTAAAAGACTGAAATTCACTTTTATTAACTGGAGTTAACCTAAAATGCTGCACAGAATTTCAAACATGCGAAAGTTTGATATTATCACGTCTCCGTGATGAATCTGAAGAGTTGCTTTGTTTTGTGTGTACTAGGGAGCAATGTATAAAAGCAGTTTTCACAAGCAGGGTGGAAGCAACAGGAACTTATTCATGTAGCAGTTGTCACCACCCATACCTTGGAGAAATGCAAGGATCTTTCAGATGATGACTGTGTAATTTCTTCCACACACCCCAGAGGGAAGTTTCTTCCTGCAGTCCTGTGTACTATAAGCTTTCCCACCCTTTCCCCCAGGTGCATGAGCTCATATTTCTTGCAGACTACACAAAGAGGGAGATGTCCCCATAATCTAAAGCTGAGGAGTCACTAATTGGAAAAATTCAGTTCCTGCTCTACTGTCTGTGTGAAGAACTTGCTGTTTGTTGGGCAGGTACTTCAACCTCACTGTCTCACCTTCCCAAAGTGGTGTTACATTGGCTCTCCGAGATAGAGGGAGGGGACTGAGCAGACAACCTACACTCAGCTGCATTTTCTTCTGTCCTCTGAGGGCCCTGCTCCCCTTCTTCTGCTTTCTACCTTTCTGACCTGGCCTTTGTGAGTTTGCCAGACATATTTCCTGCAGAGCAGGGATGGTTTCTCTGGCTTTCTAAAAATGTTCTGTTCTTTGTGCTGGTGAATAAACAGAAGAACAGAGCTTATCTCATGATGGGGTGGGATTTTTTTTCTGTGTGTGTTACGAGGGAAACAAAGGGAGGAAATACTAAATTTGAGTTGCAAGCTTATATAAATTATGTTTCAGAAAGTACACCGGATACAAGTTAATGCATTAAAGAAAACAGAAGTTGTAAGGGAAATGTCAATTAGTAGGCAGGTGATTCTGCTAAGGTTGTCTGCTGTTTCTCACTGTAAGGCTTGTTTTCCATCGTTTAAAACTCTGCCAAATTTTCTTTCCATTCGTGAGGTCTCACCTGTGTTTAAAGTTCAGCCAAAATACCTGAGCTATTTCCAAGAAACCAAGGAAAAAATCCACTGTGCTTTTCAAAAACTGAAACAGCCTTTTATCTGAGAAGTTCAAGTGTCTCCATCCATCAGTCAAGGACTTGGACTTGACACTTGGAAGAACAACGGTCTTTATGTTAAGGAAATACTTGGAGAAGAAAATCTGCCGAAATCCCAGGTCACAGATGCTCAGTAGCTACTCAGGTCTGTGGTCAAAAAATGTCCTGCTTCATCCTGGGGCTGAACAGGAGGTTCTCTGTGGTTGCAGAGCCAGGTCTGCTCTCAGGGCTGAGAGCGGAAAGACTGTCTCATGGGATGAGAGTGCCGCCGGCTGACAGGCAGGCAGTGCAGGCAAGCTGCCTGACTCAACAGGCAGGACCACAGCCAAGCGAAGTGTCTACCCGAGGGAAGATACTGGAAGATTGAGCGGGACGTAGGATAAGGGAGACTCAGGTTGGAGGATGAAGGGACTGCGATAGTCAGGAAGGGGTGGGTGAGAACTGGCTTGGTCATTTGACCCGACAGCATTAAAAAAAGTAAAAATTAAAAAAGCTCCAAGATGTTTTGAGTTGTTTTTGGGACAAGGAACGAGAACGGCTGAAGGGATGAGTGGAAGAGACAAATGTGGGTGGTGGTGACAAGTTTATTGGAGAGGGATACAGAAGCATCAGAAGATGTGGGCTACGCTGATGAGTATAATGCAGCTGGAGCAAGGAGGGTGTAAAGCCTGATGAGCAGGACAGACCATGTCCATCAGAGCATGCTTCTGCTGAGGCACAGAGCAGAAGCCAGAATGCTTTATTGTCGGGCAGATGGGTGGGATGGGGGAGGGAGGAAATCAATATTTGGATAGAATGCAATAAGTATGGCTGAGGGAAGGAGGGATGGCTGGCTCTCATAGATGAATCAGGAGCCAAAGGAAAATTGAATACCTGCTCGTTACCAAAGCACCATTCATCCTGCGCCCTAAAAGAGCAGGAGGTCTTGCAAACTGTCTTGTAACTGCATGTGTTGGTGTGTGTGGAAGCAAAGAGAGGTCAGTAGAGGAAGGGTGCCCTGGCAAACAGACCTGTTTCCAGTGTTTACTTTTCTTGAATACGTGACTTTGTAGTCTTCATAATGTTCTCAGCTTTGTTGTACACAATGTCTTAGTTTGGTTTGTTGCTTCCTGTCTGTGATTTGCTGGAGCTGGATCCCAGATTCCATAGGGAGCCCTTTGCAACAAGACGCTGTTTTAACGATAACAACTATTTTTACTCATTGTGATCGATTCAGAACAGAACTTTTTAAAAAAGTGATCTGTATTAATGGAAAGTTATTGGTTCGCAGTCAGGTGCTCAAGATTTTGCCGGTGGGTCTCTTCTAGCCAGCAGTGTGGAACCCTGGATTTTATGTCTCACCTTGGAAGGGGGCCGCATTCTGAGTTGTGCAACTGTCTGACATATTTGATCCAGTGGAAAAAGAAGGCTGGCTAAAGATGCCTTTGGGGCTACCTTAGAGATATGCTTCTAGAGAGAACTCTGATTGATGCTCTGTCAGAGGCTTTAATTTTATTCCTCTTAGGCAGAAATGACAGTAGTTTCTTCAAATATGATACAGGTGTTGCATTTAGGTACTCTGTGAGATCTGAGATAACACTTCCACTGAGGAAGTATGCAGAAGTTTCAGGACTCCAAGGGACTTTGACTGAGAGGTGAAATAGCTCTGTAAGTCTTCAAAATCTGCATGAACTACTGTGGGAATAGCTGTAGCATCTTTTTGACTCCATTCATCCGCATTTAGGCTGTCTGACCCAAGGAGCTTGTTTTGCTACCTGATTGTTGTGGAATGTGGTTGCTATTAGCATTTTATTTTGCTCAGTCACTAAAGGTTAACGTGGTGGGAACTTTAAATAGGGAACAGAAAGACGCTGAAATCAATCCAGATATCTCTCTTCCTCATGCACTTCAAATAAAGAAAGAGAAGGAGTAGGGGAAGCTTTATGAAATCATGGAAATATACTGTACTGGGAAGCATATTGACAACATAAAGCCCTGATTGTTTGCAAGGGTTGCTCAGGCTTACAAGGCAAGTACTCAGATGTTGTTTATCAGTGTTTTCCTAACCCAGAGGCAAGAGTTAAGTAATGTGCACTCAGTGTGGGCAGTGAGGGGTTGTTCCTAATATTCTCCTATTTAAAAATGACTGCTTGGCTTCTTTTGAAAGTAAGCAAGTGTTAATTTGCATTTTTTATGATTATTCATGTTGCCCTCTAAATATTCTGTGAATTTGAGAGATGTTGCAGTTTGGAAAAGAGAGGGTATATGTTTAAATTTGTAATTTTGAAGAGTAGCTTAAGATGACAACATCTGGGTACCTGCATTTTTCATCCACCTCAACATTAGCTTCTTATTATGCTACCAACATAATCTTATAAAGCAAAGCTGGTGTTTCCATGATTCAGCAATCTTCAGTAACGAATCCTGACGTTGTATCGTGTTGATTTTTATATTGTCTCTTAAGGTATGACGATAACAAATCAATGCACAGTATTTCTAAATGTACAGCACAGTGTGTCTTGCATTAAATTATTAGCCAGACTGAAACTACAGCACATACATTAAAAATGACCATATACATGAAAAAAAACTAACAAATCTGAAGCCCGTCTGCCTTGTATTTGCCTGTCATTTCCATTTTGATTGCGATTGGCTGGAACGGGCTGCTGCTGGCATTGCACAATTGGCTTAGATGGGGAATTACAAAACAGGAGCAGATCCCTTGATTGGGACTCGGTAGCACATGCAGCTGAGCGCAGGGGAAAAAGAAAGGTCACCCGTACGCAAGGCTTTGAGCGGAATCTCTCTCGCAGATGTTTCCATTCCGGAGAAGCGCATCTGATCTCATTTTTCTCGTCCATGACTTGGAGCGTTTAAGTGCCGCGGGGATTTTTTCGTCTCGGTGAATGTGAAAAATGCACCTGGGAACAAGTTTGCAACCTGGAGGCACGTGAGAATTTCAGATGTGTGGAGCAATATCACGGAATGATCAGAAGGATCTGTGTTTGAGTTTTAAATATCGGTGAGGAGGAAGACAATTCGAACAGAAGGTTAAAAGCAGATGCAGAAGGAAAACAATCTTGTTTTGTTCCTGGAATTATACTGAATACAGCATGAAGGAGGGATTATATCAGTACCAAAGCAATGGAGAATCGAAGTGTTTTACTTTTCTCTGAAATAATCTCTGTACAAGAAATGTAAAAACAGTCTTTCGTGAGAAAGAATTCATGATTTGAATGTGATTTGAAGCTTTGTGGAACGTATTTGAAACTGCTGCATCTTTCCAATGGTGTATATTATAATACATTTTTATTTAAGGTGTTTAAGTGAAGAAGACTCTGTGCAAAAAAGTCAAGCTACTTTTTTTTTTTTTCCAAAGTAGTTTTTAACTGCTTTTTTGAATGAGAAAACCAGAGGAGTTTCATTTGCGTTTTTAACTGAATTTTCTCTTTTTTTATTTCCTCCACCAAACTTAGTTTACGAGATGCTGGAATTGGATTTATTCTTGTCATAGACCGCAGACAGGACAAATGGAACTCCGTGAAAGCTTCCGTACTGCGGATAGCAGTGAGTACTGTTTTTAAATTAACTCCTTAGAAAGATTTTCTGTGTTGAACCATCCTCTTATTAGCAGAAGACCAGCAAATATTTTATTTCTTCAAGGAGATGTTAGCTGATAGGTGACAGAAAAAGTATCCAGTACTTCTGGATCCCAGCTGACCAGGATGTCTATGATGTGCTTTTAATGCAGTTTGCAGCTCAGGACATCTTCCTGAGAAGGCGCTGGCGGAATGTCTCTGTGTTTGTCTGTGTGTGTGTGTGAATGCGCGCGGCGTGCAGCTCTCCCAGGTGAGAATCAATAGTTGCACGGACAGCCCACATGTCTCCCGGATATTTGGGTCCACCTTTCACTGTTCAAGTGAGCTTCCCTTTTAGGAAGAGATGAAAACAAGGATCCTGATAGAGTTTACCACTTGCGAAAGGAATTCAGGTATAAAAGCTGATGTTGTGATGTTCAAATTAAAACAAAGGTTGCTTGTAAGCAAGAAAATCTTACGTACCTACTATGATCAGTCAAGAGCACAAACTGGTAATTTCAGTCTCGTTTTTAATTAATTTTTTATAAACATGAAAACTAGGCTTATTAGAGGCTTATTTTTTTTTTACACGAGTAATAAAAGAGATTCATGTTTCTCATGCTACTGTTGGTTTACTCAGTTTATTTTGTTCTTATCTCGTTAGCCTTGCTTGAATTGTTAGTGTTGATAATCTTTTCTCTCAGTGCTGAAAAATAGAGCTGTGAGCATTTTTTTTCTTTGATTTTTAATGGCTGAAAATTTTTGGCTCCAAGATAAAAGTCAAATCAAAACTGTAAATGTCACTTTTGTGTAGCCTCATTCTGACCAAAGAACTACTTGTTTATTATAAGTTAACAGGTATTTTTTTAAAGGTAATTAATTTCTCCTACTGTATGACTTTTTTGTGGATGATTATGTAGTGGTATAATATTCTTACAAGACAACTTTTTCCACAATAAGTATTATTAGGAGTGTCATATATTGAAAATATACCAAAATATTAGCAAAATTTGCTTTCATGACTCATTTTGAACTTTTGAGATGCAGCGTTGAGCAGGTTCCAGTAGTGGAAATCAAGAGCAGCATAATTTGGGGTGATCAAAGAAGGACTTTATCTCTGGAGCTTTTGAATCTCCTTCAAAATTCAATGCTGTAGTTCCTGTTCAAGGACAGATAAGTATTCTACAGATGACAGTCCTTTAACTGGAGTGATAAGGGGTGGGGGGCAACTACAGGCATGTTACTTATAACCATAATATTAACATTTATGGTAACATTTGTCCAGGTGTGTGTTGTTTTGCCTAGAGGCACAATATACGGGATCCAGGCTTTGCCTGGAGAAGGATGGGTTATTTTGCTTTTTTTCTTCTTTTTTTTTCATTCTTCTGTGAGCTTTATTTGGGAGAGAAAACATGCTTCATAGCTGAAATCTGATCTGTTCAAGGCATGATTTTCTTTATATTTGTTTCTTTCATTGAACTGGCTCAGCTTTGTCTTCGTATTGCATTCATGAATGTATGTGGTGGCCATCCTCTTGGGATTCAGCAATAGTCCCATCATCCCTGAACACTTGAGAATTTACCTTCCTATTAAAAAAGTGAACAATCAGTATTTGTTGTTGTTCACCATGTATTTGCTATGATATTTGCCATAAATGAATTCTAAATACATTCCTACTCCCTGTTCCTTAAAAAAAACCCAAAGCCAAATATTCACGGTACGTATCTTGCGCCAAAGTCATGAGGATTTCTCTGGGTCCTGTTGATGGAGAAAGATATTTATTTATCTATTTATTTATTTAAATGGCTCAAGGGTAACTGAAGGCTTGACTTGCCCTTGGTGAGTTTTCCTAACAGTGAGAGCTGTCTTTTGATGGTGATGAAGCATCTGAGTGTCATTTGGGCTGTCCAGATTGAACCTGATGTCTGAAAGCCTGGTATCTCTAGCAGTTTTGATTGCTAAAGCTTATTGCTGTGTGTGAGGGTATGAGTCTCATGTTATTTGAGAAGAGAGTTTTGGCTGTTGGCACATTGGTTGTAGTTCCTGCAGCATCCTCCCTATTGTCTTTCCCAATTTTTCTCTAATCGTCCTGAGGGGTTGACACTTTTGATTTGTGAAATCAGAGATGTCAGTGAAGGGTGCTGTGGCTGGAGCATCTGCTTGTCGCTAATATCCCAACAACTGTAAGAAATATGTTGGTAAGCAGCAAGTATCTGCTAACCAGAAATTCATACTAGCATGTACTTTTTTCTCATTATTTTTAAGACTCTTCACACACAAGCATGTGGTTTGTACTAATGGGTGTTGGAAGTATGTTTTGAAGAACAGCTAAAAAAGAAAGAATTTTTGGTGCAGGCTGAAATTAATGTGAAAAACCTGTCTATCTTATAAAAAAAAATTTCTAGACTCCTTTTTTTTTTTCCTTATTTCTTGTTTAGGGATTGTTTTCTGTGGTACAGAAAATGAGCAATGAGAAGCTGAATCTGTATTTCATGCTAATACTTTAAGGTTGCCATAGAGAGTCAAGGTTGTGAAGACAAAGTAAACTTATTTTTTCAGGCATAGTGGAGGGGCAGTGGCTCCACTGTTCACCCACTGCTGTTGAAGCACCTGCAGTGACAGCAGAACTGAAACTAAAGCCAAAGACCCTGGGCTGAGAGATGACCCCTCTTTTCCTGGGGTGTGACAGAGATGGTGGCAAGCACGATCCCAAGCATGCAGGCTTTGCTGCTGTTATACTCTACTTGACAAATCTGCAATGGTCAGGCGGCCCAGGAGGTTGTCCTTAGCCAGTGCAAGACTGCAGACCCTCTGACTTAAGAGACACTGCAAACAAGATTATTTATTTTCCTCCGATTTAGATGAAGTGGAGTTACTAGCCTAGTGCAGTCAATAACAGCACGTTTGGAGAATGACTCATTCTGTCTAAGTGGGGTGATAACCTAGAGGTACTGTTGACTATATAGAAAGCCTAGCTTTTAGACAGCCGTAAATTGGACAGAATTCATCCCTCATGTTGCTCTAGGAAGAGCCTGGCCTACTGGGATAGCCAGGCCGAAAGTTGGAGTTCTGGTAAAGACACCAAAAGCCAAGCTTTACGCTGTTAAGTGTGAACTCTTGGCAGTAAATTGTCATGTTCCTGAAGAGACCATAGAAAATTGAAAGGTATTACAATAAAAATATTCAAGTTAGCCATTGCAAATGGTTCAGTCTCATTACATTGCTGGTTGAAGATATGAAAATTCTTAAGTTTTTTGCCCTGTCAGCTCCTGAAATTCTTCTATATTTGCATTGTAATGTCCTGTTTTCAGTTAAACACGATACACAGGCATACACAAAACCTTGCTGAACTTTACAGCTCCTGTGGCTGAGCAAGTGGATAGGCTCACGGGAGCAAGACGTGGTCCCTGAGTGAGTGTGCAAGGATCAGCAGCTCGATAAAATGCCTCCATATTGTCCCAGCTGGAAACACTGGCCAATTTGTCATCTTTTCCTTTCCATGCTGTTAAAAATTACACTTTTCCCCCACCTCTTTTTTTCCCCCCTTTCTATTTTTTCTCTTTATTTTTGCTTCCTCACCTACTGTTACCATATCCAAATAAGCAATATTCAATCCACAGTTGCAGGAGCAAGGCACGTTATTAATCAACATGTTCTGGGGTTTCACCCTGCTCTGTTCATAGTTCCAGTGTGTTTTCTTAAAAAAAAAAAAGTCTCTGTCATTACATTGTCTTTGTCTCTGCTGTCCTGTCATCATTCTCTTCTCCATTTTGAGGGAAAGTTTAAAGTGTGAGCTCAGCCTTTTAGACAAATGAAAAGCTGCACTCAACGTCATTTAAAAGTTCCACCATAACCTTCCATCAGCCTAATACTGAAAGTCTAGAGAAAATAAACTTCCTTAAACTTTGCGCTTAGGAAATTACATACCTGTGGGCAACTCTTCTTGAGGTAGCAGTTGGTATGGAGGTCACTCAGGTGGTAGTGCAGAAATTTTATCCAGTTATAAAACTTTGCAGCTCTTTCTAAATGTGAAAAGAATTGGGTTTTATCCAACCTCCTGGAGAAGTTTGTTTTGTGATTTGTCACCTTTGAGTAAGGATGCACTGCATGCAGGTTTTCTGCCTTCTGTTTTGGACTGCATTGTCCAGAGCACTGTTTTTCTTAGCTCTTCATAAATCAAAATGCAGTCCTCACTGTAACGGAGGCATGGTCCATTAAATGCTTTGAACATCGGGGCCAAGACCTTTAGCTGGCAGGAGGACACCAAAAGTTAATGGAGAGACTGGAGTGCTAATACCAGCCTAAACCTTGCAGGAGCCAGGCAGTCCCATTTTTGTGCCATCTGGAGTCTTATCGTTGGTTTTACATCCAAGGTGAGAAACAGTGAGTTACAGTAATGCAACCTTGAGTTATTTGGCCTTGTTTGTAGAGAGATGTTGGGTTTCTTGGTGAGTTGTTGATGGGGGAAGATGTGTTTAGTAAGCGATGCTCCACGAAAGGCACTATTTTATGTTATGGATAGTTATCTCCTGCTAGCACAGTTTTTAGCCAGCTCCTTGTTTCATGTCCTGAAAACTGTAATGACGTTTAACAATTTGTGTGAGTTCACTTTGAAAAAACTACTCTTCTTTCAGCCCCTAGTTATGTTTCTCATTTGTGCTTGGATTCAAAACAAGAACTTGACGGTATGATCAATCTGTAGCAGTATTTGTATTAATTTTGTGGCTATGTTATTTTGTATTATGAATTATTTCAGTAATTGATAAACTAAAAGGGTTATTTTGAGATACTGTACGGTTTTGTCTTATTGCTGTGGATGCTTTGAGAATATTTCATGTGCAGTTACTTCTGCAGTATTCCTTGTACAGTGAGCCTTTTTCTCTGTTTATTACCTGTGTTTTTAATATGTGAAAAGAGAGGTGAATCAAACTCTGAAAACAGGATCACAACATCACAAACTGTTAAAGCCAGTTCTACTGCAAAACAACTCACTGGTTTTAAAACTATATTTCAAACTGCTCATTTTATGAATTGATTTAATTCAAGATTCTTTCTTGACAAGAAGCCTGTGTAAGAGACTTCATTCTAGCCAGGAATAAACAGTCTTGCCAAAAAGAAAAGAAAAAAATTAAAAAAAGTACTTATTAGCTCCTTTATATACAGAGGTATTTTGGAAAGAAGCACCCTGTGGCTTACAGCATACTAGTAAGTGCAGAAAGGAAAACACCACCACAGAGTTTGGTAATGTGGGTATATTGAAGCTCTTCATAAAATGGAAACTATTGTTGTTCCAAGTCCTTTAAGGCAGAACTACTAAAACTGAGTCAAACGTTAGGTCTTTGATGGCTCCCATGGTTCAGGTGTTTCTGAAAGCTGGCTGTTTACTTGGGAAGCGGAACAAAGCGGGCTGTAGGTTCGCTGTTTATCAGAACAGCTTTCCTTAGCTGTGCAGGAGTGTAAAACACTTCTGAGCACTGGGGCAGCTGACTGAATTGCTCTATGGGATGGAGCAGCAGACTGCAACTTTAAGTGCATCTCTTTCTAAAAGGTATACACAACTATCCACATAATTCCTTTGTATACTAAATAAGGCCTAGGAGGAAACCTAGAATAGGAAAACTCAAAGATGTTTGTTTTCTTTTCCAAAAGGTCACTTCACGGCTGAAAGCTGTAGTGACTGGTTCCTGGCTGTAGACCCCGGCCACCGCTCTGCTTCTGCGTTGCCTCCTCAGGGGACCGGCAGCCTGGCGGCCTGTCTCAGTGAATTTTGTGACTGTTGTAAAGGACGCAATTTAGTGGAACTTACTCCTCCTTTAAAAGTGCCATCTGCCCAATAGCCCGTTGCATGTATGTGCTATATACAATTGCTATCAGGTGGGGGTTCGTGGGTTTGCTGCTTTTTCTGGCTGGTGGAGGTGCAAGTGGGAAATGACTTAAATAGCTCCCTGTTGGCACCACGTTACACAGTGGAAACCAAAGACAGGAAGAATCTCGGTACCTGTATTTGGAAAAAAGATGTCCTTCCTTCCTTCCTTCCTTCCTCACAAATAAGCTGCCGCCACCCCTTATCGATCATCAGGCAGGGGTTGTTTCCTGCTGAGCTTCTGCGGGTCCTTACCAGCCATTCAGCGTCGTGTCACCTTCATCTGTGAGATGGCCTCCTCCTGTTAGCAGCTGCTTAACTTCAGGGTCAGGACTAGTGCTACAGGCAGCCATTAATATTCTGTGAAGAAAAGTGGTAATTAAGATTGCATGCGAGTAACTTAATTTTACATTTTGCCCAAAACCCAGCTGAGTTCAGTCTCTTTAAGATTTTCACTTTCCGGAAGCCTGGAGCGTGCAGTGGAAAGCTTCCCATGAACGCAGGCAGGTCAACCTGCTCCTCAATATTTAAGTGGTTTCTTCGAGGATTTAAGGTAACTCGTGCTTTGTCGAGCCAGTGAAGGTTCTGCCCACTTTACGTGTTTGGGATACTTGTAGGGCAGCAAAGATCTCTATGTATTGGAAAGCTTTGAGGGCTGTGCTGTATATAAATTCCTGACTTGGTCACATTTATTGCAAAGCTGATAACTGCATGCAAGTCTGCATCTTCTTCTGTATCTCTGGGATCAGCACTGGCCTGACTGGATGGGAAAATGAAGGAGATAAGCAAATAGAAAACTAATCCTATGACTGTCATGAACTATCAAACAAGTCCCAGTGCTGACGCAAGTAAAATAAAGGAATAGATAGGTTTGACTAGAATAATTTTCATAGAGCGTGACAAAAACATGACCCCTGGTCTCTTTCACATAGGCATTAAATGAATTAAAATGCTATATTGAGACTAGATGTTGGGGGAGAAGTTGTTATTAATTCATCTAGTAAAGATGGACACTTCTCGGAAAAAGGCAGTTTTCAAGCACATAAATCATTCTTCAAGTCACAGTGATGTTCATTGATTTCACTAAAACAGTCTTTGGAGGCACTTTATTTCATGGCACTATTAAACGCATGCAAGTATTTTTTTTTTTTTATTTTTTTTTTTTTTTTGCTTAACATTGGCTCAGCTGTATTGAGAAGTCACTGTTTGCTCTGTTTGCCTACCATACAATGGCTTCAAACAAATATGCTGCTGGACTGGACTGGAGAGCTTTATTAATTTGTTTTGTTCTCCAGTTCAGGATGAAGTTGACTGGTTGGTGAAGCTCACATGCAGCTAAGAAGTGTCTCTTGCATTATATCGTTTCTGCAAGTAATCAGGTCTTTAGGGTGGGAATAAAAAAGCGTTAGGAAAATAGTAATATTTCGGCAGCACAAATATAAGCTCAGAAAACTGGAATAGCTTGCACAGGTCCAACATTGTTTACTGTGGCAATCCTCCCTTTTCTTGTTTCACAAAGATCAATTTGCAGATTTGACTCTTAGCCACAACAAGCAGACTTTTTGGTTTGGAGTTTTTTGTGGGTTTTTTTGGTTGGTTTTTTTTTTTTAAAAGTACCCTACAAATGGGAAGCACAGGAGACAGACTAGTGGAGACAAGAATGGTATTGTAAGCAAAGTTAGAGTTATCTAGAATTTGAGCTTTAGTTGGGAGAAAGGGGAAACTTCTGGCAAGCCTTGAATGAGAGTTGAAGCGGTACAAGACTAGTGACTTCAAGAGCATCGTTTTGGGTAGATGTACTGAGATGGAGAATTATAATGGGTATTCTCTGTCCATTTGCTTTGTATTGAACACTAATGAGATACCCTATTTAATTTGGTCATACAGTTCAACACTGTATTCCATAAGAGCTAACATACGAATTTACTATTGCATTGCATTTGGCTACTACCATTTATTTCAGTAATAACCTAAATATCGTAGAATCACAGAATAACATTTCAGGTTGGGAGGGACGTTGAAAGATCGTCTGGCCCAACGTTTCATGGGGAAAGGGAGCCTCAATGAGATAATCTAGCGTCCTATCCAGTAACGTCTTGAAACCTCCAGTGGTGTGGACTCTACCATATCCCTGAAGAGATTGCTCCAGTGAATGATTGTTCTCATTGTAAAAAAAAAAAAAAAAAAAAAAAAAAGAAATTCTTTCTTGAAAAGAAACCTCTCTTGGTGCAGCTTGTACCTGTTGCCACTTGTCCGTATGGCTCCTTGTGAAGAGAGAGCCTCTGTCCTCTTTGTAGCTGCACTTACTTTAAGTGGGAGCTGGAACACTGTGATCAGGTCCTCCCAAGGACTTCTGCAGGGAGAAGGGACTGAACTCCTTCAGGCTTTGCACATTAGACAGGTTCTCCACCCCTTCGATTATCTTCATGGTCCTCCTTCGGAGCCTCTCCAGTCTGCCCACGTTTTTCTTGAACTGTAGAGACCAGAACTGGACACAGCACTCCAGGTGCAGCCAGACAAGCGCTGAGCAGAGCGGGATGATCACGTCTCTCTCTGCCGGTCGTGCTGCTGCGAGTGCAGCCCAGCATCCAATTCGCCTTGGTTGCTGCAGCGGCACACTGCTCACTCCTGTCCAGCTTGTTGTCCACCAGCATCCCCAGGTCCCTTTCAGCATATTTTTCTCTGGAATTCTGGAGTAAAAGCCTAGACTACAGTCACAAAGTGTAAAAGTGAGAATTTAATGTTAGAATGTAGAAATTTAGTACTCATACGTGTAACTTAAATTTACTTTTGCTATGTGGCATCTTTTGTGCTTCATGATCTCATGCCACTGTGTGTTTCTAATGTATCTACTCAACTTGAAGCAAACAGGATAGGCATTTCCCTGTATCCTGGGTGAGTCTAAATGGGTTGCAAACATGCACTGCCAAGGACAGTATGTCTGGATGTCATGTGGTGGGGTGGATATCTTGCATGAAGACCCCTTATTTTTTTCAAAATGTGTTCCTAAAAAAATATTTATTCTCAGAGCTTTTCTGAAATGCTGTCATTGCTATTGAATAAACCACGGTTTGGAAGTTGAAGGTGAAAATTAATAGCTTAGATTCTGAACACTGCCGTTGAAGTCGCAGAATAGACACGTCTCTTGACTGTGTGAAATGAATAGACTACATGGCTACCATTCATAAAAGATTATTCAGGAGATTTAATTAAAAAAAACCCCATCTTTTGTCCATTCTTGCAATGTTTCCTAGTATGAGTTAAATAATTTTCTTAAATAAATTTGCAGTCACTCTTGGATACAATAATTCAGAGAAAAATAGTAAAAAAATAATCTTCTCTTAACTGTTTCTTCTGAATACAGTCAGGAATTTTCTATTAAAAGTTTTTCCTCTCATAACTGTGGGTAAGTCTGCAGGGTGTACTGCTTTTTAGTACACAGGGAAAGATTGTTTACCATGCAAGGATGAGGAGGTAGTGTGGGCACTCAAAATTACGTGGATTATGTTCCCAGCCCTTAGACAGACTCCTCTGGGACCAAACCACTGTACTTTCTAGAAAATTTGGATATCACAAGTGGAGGCAGATTGTGAAGCTCAACCCTTTAAGGTTACTCAACCATATTGAGGTCTCAGTTGTATACTGAATATATGGGGAACCACAATGAATCTGTGAAGTCTTCCAGAAAAGGTTGTAACTACTTCTCTCTTTAAAAGTTTATTTCCAGTGCTAAATACCTGAAACCCTTGGAAACCTCAAAATTAGTATTAGACTACTTCTCCAGCCTTCCAGTTACTGACAGTTTCACTAGACATGAAAACAGAGCATCGCAAGTCTGTTCCTTGAGTCAGTGTTTGTTTTGTTTGGTTGGCTTTTTTTTTTTTGGTAGTAATTAAATTTGCTAGAAACGTGACATAATTTCCAACAGTACATGAAGAAAATTACATACTTAATCATCATAATGATCATTTCTTTAGTGAGCTCCACTGCCTCCCTACAGTGGAAATACTGAATAGGGGAGAAAACTTGCATGATTTCAAGAATGGCTAAATGCCAAATGTACAAACCTCTGCCATGACAGAGGTTTATTTTTAGTAATTTAATGCTATTTTTTCTTCTCATCTCTTCTGCTTTCCCCTGATCACTTGTAGAACTGATAAGATCCATTAGACTACTAGTTGGAAGCTAATGAAAAATAACAACAACTCAGAATTATTATGTTTGATTTTGATTTTTGTGTACAAAATTAAAGCTTATTTCTAAGTTACTGCTCAAGAAATTCAGTCTCAGTGGCAATAGTTTCTGCAGGCAAGTGGCAAGGTAGTATATGTGCCACTTAGAAATGTGTTGTTAGGTGTTTGGACAACGATCTAGTTGAGAAGCGTCCCTGCCCATTACAGGGAGGTTGGATTAAATGATCTCTGAGGTCCCTTCCAACCTAGACCATTCTATGATTCTGTGATTATAATGGACATTAGCCTCCTTAGCTAGGATGCAGTCTTAGCTGAAGAGCGCTGCAAGCCAGTCCTAAAACACTGGATTCCGGAAGAGTAGATTCCTGTTCCTAAATATGAGTAAATGTCTCTTCGAATGAAGCTTTTTATGCAAGCCTTGCAATTTTGTAACTGGTCACTCCATTATGGGAGGCCTTTTATACTGTTAGTTTAACCGTGGTTTAACAGGAGCTTCTCCTCGTTCAAATATGGTTTTTTGGAGCTGAGACGAGAAAATAACAGGCTGAACTTGTTTTGCAGGCAGCTTTCCCGGGAAACCTGCAACTAGTCCTCGTCCTGCGCCCGACGGGATTTTTTCATCGTGCTCTCTCGGACATTGCTTTCAAATTCAACAAAGATGAGTTTAAAATGAAAGTACCTGTAAGTGGTCCTCTGTTTTCACTTTACTGTTAGGAATCTGTTCAAGTTCTTAATGTAGCCAGTGAGGATTAAAAAAATCCCAACAAAAAGTCATGCCTAAAGGCAGTTCCAGCAACTTTGGCTAATTCATGTTGGTTTGTTCTTGAAAGAGTATGTGAATTTTGAGGCAAATGCATGTGACGTAGAGAAATACTATCATTTCTGTCATTTGAGCAAGCATACAACTGATGCCTGTTGTTACATTGCCAGTAAACCCACTGGTTACACTTTTGTTTGTAAATCAGCAGCATTTATATTTTAAATCAAACCTTGAAACTATATGAACTAACGATTTACAAGTTATTTTACCTAACAGATGTAAATTTCAAGGGTGAAATGGAGTGTTTAAGATACTTTTCTCTCTCACCTCTCATTTATTTTGGGGAACCAGTCCTTACATCCCAGATCCCTGGAGATACTATTGTTCTCTCTGACAGACCCAGGATAACATGGGAACATGAACAAGAAATTCATGTTGCTCTTAGAAAATAGCCATCTATGGTTTATGAAGATTAAAAAAGCTGATGGTGTCATTTATGTTGTATAATTCATAAGCTTTTTTTTATATGTGTGTTGCACATGATCATATGCAGTTATTTTTACGTTTACATCATCTTCAACTGAAACAACTATTGTTTGTTTTTCTATACCCAAAGGAAATAGTTCCATCGCTTCTGTATTAAACTGAATTTTCTTTATCAGAGGCTGAATGATGGGGCTTAGAGTCCTTAACAAGGGCCTTCTTGCCACAGATTACGTTCCCTTTCTTCTTTGCTACTGCAGATCATAATGCTGGGCTCAGTATCAGAACTGCAGAGTTACATTGATAAAACACAATTAACAGAAGATCTTGGTGGCACCCTGGATTATTGCCATAACAGATGGCTGTCCCGTCGCACTGTAAGTCTTAGTTTCTGTTTTAAGTTTCCAGTTTAATGAACCCTTCTGTTTTATACCCTGTCATTTATAAAACAGATTCCAAGTGATGCAAGTTGACTTGCTCGGAGTGAGGAGATGTTCCCAGTGGTACTTAGTCATTTTAGAGAAATAATATGAGTAATAATTTGGGAGTGGTTTTCGCAACACTTGGAGCAAAAGAACTAGAGTGCATTATTGTGTTGAGGTTTATTGTTTTTGCTACGAGAGAGAAAAAGCTCAAGTTGTAAAGTAACTCCAGATTATAAAAATATGAGGAAGATACACCTGATACAAGCCTAGGAAAAATATACAATTAAGGAATTAATGGTGACGGTATCTGTTGCTTGCAAAATTATACTTTGACCATTTTTCAGTCGTGTATTTCATCTGCTTGGGTTTGTTTTGAGAGTTATATTTTGTGTGTGTGTGTCTGTCTGTACATATACATGTGATGAGCATGAAATATCTGTAATGGTTTTTTTTCTCCAAAAGGCTATAGAAAGTTTTGCTCAAAAGGTCAAGCAAACAGCTCAGATTCTTCAGTCCTTTGGGACTGAGCTGGCTGAAACAGAACTACCAAATGATGTGCAGTCAACCAGCTCCCTTCTTGCAACACACACAGACAAGAAGGACAAAATGAAGGTATGTAATTTTTGTAAAGAGGCTATCTTCCAGTTAAACTGTATTTTAATTTATAGCTAATAATGTTAATAGAAAATCTGAAGGGTGTTAATAGACAGTAATAATGCAAAAAATAAAAATCTTATTGAACTTGATTTGATGTTCAAAAACTTCTTTGCAGTAAAAGAGTGACATTTCTTGAGGCTAAGTTTATATTTGGACGAATACATAATGATTTGTATGTGGAAAAAGAAATTCCTGTAAGTAGTGTTGTGTTTAATTTGTAGTTTTGTTTGCAACAAGAAATTTGATTGTATTTGCATGCATGTGAAAATATATGTCCTTTTTGAGGAATGGACAAATGTTCTTTCAAATCAACTTATTGGGGGGGTTTCAAAACTGTATATTTAAAACTTTTTCAATATTTGTAGCCTAAGGAGACACTAGAAGGCTGTCTGTTATGAAAATTCAACTCATTTATACTGGGGTTTCAGGATGGTAAATGTAGAAGCAGCTGACATTTAGCATTTACTGTCTGCATTTGTTGTCAAACACTGCTTTTAATCAAACTGTGCTTGCTCTATTGCTATTAAAACAAAACTTTTTTTCCGGTTTGGTGCCTTATGAAGTCTGCTTAAAGAAACAAGACATAACTACAGTGTACGAGGTTTTCATTTTGTTTTGTAGGAGGATATCAGGCTAGCAGTAGAACAGGGAGATGATATCCTTGCAAGTATTACAAAACCAGTTTCTGAGAATCCTGAATACAAACTGAATCAAGATCAGCTAGACAATCAAACGACGGTAGAAAGGTGAGAGGAGCGAGATACTGAACGTGCTGCTTTTCTGGTTTGGGTTTGGTGGGGGGTTTTTTTGACCCATTCCCAGCTCTTTTACTTAGTTCCGTATGCATGCTTAACAGAGAAGCAAATTTGACATTGTGAGCGTATAAAAGGTGCTTTCAGAATCAACTCCTCTGTTGTCAGATCTGTCCTGAGCAAAGTAAACCCCTGATGTCCATTACTGGGTCACCTTGCTGTAAGGAAATAGGGAATGGGGTCTGAGTTCTGTTACTAACAAAGTAACGCTGTTCTTTTTTGCTTTCTTTTTTTTTGTGTGTCAGATTTGGACTATATAGTTGAGCAGCTTATTTTAAAGAATATCAATACTTTGTTTAGAATCTAAAGTGCAATTCAAGGAAATTTTGCGGCTGTAGGGAAAGCAGGAGGGTAAGACAGAAGTGATATATCCCTTCTTTTTGGTAGATTTGTCCAATTTCAATAAGTCCTTCTGAATGGAAGTGGGAGAATTGTTTTTCTTTAAACCTGCCCAAAGGAGCTTCTAACATTGCTGATGTGTTATCAGTGTTGTTCATAGCCTTTAAAAGGCTACTGAGGAGTGCACTGCTCTTGAAGTATCTATGCACAAACTTCCTACAGGCTTCCTTTGGGCATATAAGTAATAGATGTTGTTTTCCTTTGCTCCCTGCCCACCCCTCCCTCCCCCCCCCTCCTTAAATTACTGCCAGGTTTGAAGACATTATATCACCGTAGCACAGATGTAAATTTGCACAAAGCTATGAAAGCATAGCTCATTTCCCTCAGGCAGTATTCTGCATTCTTTTTTTTGTCTGTCATTCTGTGTTTCTATTGCAGGCGGGCTGAATTTTTTCCAAATAACTGTCCATTCCAATCCACAAAGCTTGGAAGAAGTCACTCTTTTTTTGGTCATGGTTGCTATCAGCTATCTGCAGGACAGCCAGGGTGGGGGTTGCTAATTTATCCAAAATGTTCCTACTCAATACAGTATCTGACAGAAGTTGGAACCATCTCTGTGTGTGTGTCCCCACCTTTTTTCTTATCAGTTTTAACTTGTAAATTCAGAGTTCATTTCTGTGCTATTGAAGACAAAATGCTGATGTATGGCCTTCCCTGCATGTAGCCCAAAGCACACTAAAGATAAGTCCATAGGATACCATACTGTCAAATGCAATACTGAAAGTTGGAAAACAGAAGTTTTAAGGCGTTCACCAAAACTATTATCGAATATGGGTTTTTTTCATCTCGGTACTGCTGTACTCTTGCCTGTGATGCTGTAAGTAGTAACTCTGCTCAGAAGAAGTGGAGAAATAACCTTCAGGTTTATTGTGAGCCTTGCTCCAAGGAATGAAATGTGAGGGCAGCTGGCTGGTCACAGCAGTACGAATCTTTGCCTTCAGTTTTCCTTATAGCCCAAGGCTTGGGTTCCTCTGGGTCCTAGCCCACACACATTTACATGCTTTATTTATGTTTGTTAGCCCCAAGTCTCCGTGTCCCCAGGCCAGAGCTGAAAAGTACTATGTGCAGCAGCTAGCTTCAAATCAGCACTTGCCAGTTTTTCAGAACTTAATGTTTGTATTGGGTTTCAGTTTTGCGTCGATGTTATTCTAGGAAACAATTCTGTGCAATACTCAAAAAAGATTCCTGTATCCAGTTTATTTTTCTGGAACATATTGCTTTGGGGAGGCTTTTTGTTTACTGTGGAAGATTATATTGTCCCTTGAAAGTTGCATCCATCATTCTTACAGTATTTCTCTCTTTTTTTGTTGCTTTTTAAAGGCTTCTGGCTCAGTTACATGAAACAGAGACTGCCTTTGATGAGTTTTGGATTAAGCACCAGCAAAAACTCGAGCAGTGTCTGCGCCTTCGGAATTTTGAACAGAATTTCAGAGAGGTGAGAGCTTCTTGGTGGCAGTCAATATTTTGAAATATAGAAATGATTCAGAAGAAAATACTTCCCACTCTTGTTTTTGCAGCTCTTGTGTGTGCTTGAAAGCTTTCTCCAACCTTTTTCTTGTACGTGTCCTTACTTGACATACTGCTATCTTTACTCCCATGAATACTTGCCTGTAGAGACATAATAGCTTCTCTTCTGCAGTCTTAGGATTCTGTTTTTTTTTTTTTACCGTGGGCCCAGCAGTGTAAAAGCATTCAAAAACTCCTTTGAAACCTGTTCTCCACCGCAGAAGCATAATATGCTGGTTGCAATGCTTTCATCTTGCCAGTAGGCCCTTTTATGGAACCAAGACTTAACCTAGATGTTCTGGCTGAAAATTTATTAAACAGTCTCCAACACTGTGGGTGGGAAGTTGCAACCACGCTGTTAGAAGCTGGGTGGAGGCTGAACTACAATTTTTACAGCCAGTTTCTGAGCTCATGTTAGTTTAACTCATATGCTTGATGGCACCTACGGTCCCTTTATGCTGGTGTAGCTGATGTCCCTATGTCTCCATGGGTGCAATGCTCAGAAACCCTTTTACAGGTGTGTGTGTGTGTGTCTGTCTGCCTGTATGTCTGTCAACCAATTGTTAGGGTGAGGACCTCATGTTTTGCTGTTTACGTTGTTTTGTATTATTGCCATCTGGTAGAAGGAAGATCATAAATATTTCCTGAGCATCAGTTTTCTGCTTTTTTTTTTTTCAGTACCAGGAAACAGAATTACTTCACAGTGTTTTCTTTGTATTTGTTTTCATTTTGAATTGGGAATAAAGGTGGGCTGACAAAAAGAAAAGTGATTTGTCTCTCTGCCCCAGTAACCACGTAATGTGAGTCACCTGCCTGGAAATAGCGCCCATCAGCTGTGTAACTGATGGGGCTGCAGAGAGGTGGAGCAATCTTCATTGATCCAAGCCTGTGTCTCATTTCAGGTCAAAGCAGCTTTGGATATTGTGTCCGAGAGACTGTCTGCTTTCACAGATGTGGGAAACAGCTGTTCACATGTGGAGCATATTTTGAAAGATCTTGCCAACTTTGAAGAAAAATCATGTGTAAGAACTCTGCAAGTCTCCTTGATTTCTAGTGTGACAATGCGTGTGTGAAGGGGAACAGCATTTGGTTATTGTATATATGTTATGAGCAGAGCTTAAGCTGATAACAGGGCAGAATCAGTGTCTCAAGTAATGTGCAGAAGGAACTTGGAATCAAGTCTTTAATCGTTGGAGAGGCCCAGTTCTTTGGCATCCCTCAGTAAAGACCAGAGTGACCAGTCACAAAGTCGGTGTTATCAGTTCATGGGAGAATTGCATGAAGTGTCTACATTGGCAGGTTCTGCACTTAGTCATTGAGGGGCCACTTCCATTCATATTAAAGCTACTTATTTCATTAAATCTCAGAAATGAGAAAGCTGTGTCTTGAATGTACAATATGTAAAAGATGACCAAGAGGAACATGCACTCTGAACAACATAGAAAGGGAACCTTGTTATCATCTGATCTTCACGATAAAATACATATGTCTATAACTGAGGTTGTTGCTCTTGAGGCTGAGGTGCTGGAGTTAGGTATTTTTAATTTGGGTTTAGATTGCTGCTGCACTCTAGACAGCATACATATGCACACAAACATGCTGCTGAATAACTAGTGCATAGAAAGACAGCAGTGATTCCTTCGCATGGAGCTATATGATTAAACTGACTGTTTCTGAAGTACTCTGATGTGATGATGAAGAAGGCATAAAAGTTCTTGGGCATCTGGGAAGACAGGAAATAACTTTGATTTATTAAGTAAGGCAGCTGTTAAATAAAGATATATTCTTTATCAATCTGTATTTTACTGCGTAAAAACAAATGGTGTAATTTTAAATTTTTTTTCATTGGTGTTGATTCGTGGAAAGATGTACTTAAATCAGTGCTTGCTTTCTTAGGAAACTGTAGCAAAAGCCAGAATGCTAGCCTCAGAGAGTGATGCTTTCATTCAAAGCAATCATTATGCTGTGGACTCCATTATCCCAAAATGCAGTGAACTTCATCATCTCTGTGATGCCCTCACTACTGAGACAGAACGGAGGAGGAATCTTCTTAACAAATCTCTAGAACTGCATGGCCTACTAGAAAAGGTAAACTTTGTATGGATCAGTTCTGTTTCCCATCTTGTTTGCCAAAACCTCAGTCAACCAGCTGTCATAATGGCAGGTAAATATAGAATAGAATCATAGAATCAATTGGGTTGGAAAAGACCTCAGAGACCATCAAGTCCAACCCTTGGTCCAACTCCAGTCCGTTTACTAGATCATGGCACTAAGTGCCATGTCCAATCTCAGTTTAAAAATCTCCAGGGACGGTGAATCCACCACCTCCCTGGGCAGGCCATTCCAATGTCTGACCGCTCTCTCTGTAAAGAATTTCTTTCTAATATCCAGCCTAAATTTTCCCTGGCAGAGCTTAAGCCCGTGCCCCCTTGTCCTGTTGCTAACTGCCTGGGTGTGCTGGAAGTTTTCTCCTTAAATAGCTGAATACACCACAAGTATAGGTATGAAACATTTTAGACCTCTTAGTGTTTGATGCTGACATCGGTGCATTCTGAGTCTGGTTTTTTCTCTCTTTCCAGTGTATGAAGTGGTGCGACGAAGGAATCTACCTGCTGGCTTCACAGCAGGTAGATAAGTGTCAGTCTCAGGATGGTGCAGAATCAGCGTTACAGGAGATCGAGAAATTCCTGGACACTGGTGCGGGCAATAAAATCAAGGAATTAAATAAAATTTACAGAGAGTATGGACACATCCTCAGTGAGGACCTAAAGGTACCAGGAGACATTTATGTGTATCTGTGGGTACATTTGTTAATTTTGAAATTGCTCTTTTGCATAGCTGTTGATAAAGCTAAATGATTGGTACTAGAAGTTGCAGTTGGAAATTGGAACCCAGCACATTTTGGACCTGAGATGCTAGTCCTGTTGTATCTTTGGATAAGCATCGAGGGCTTCAGAGCCTTTTATATAGCTACTTCAATTTTTCACATAGTAGGATTCCTTTTATAAAAAAAGTTCTCACAAGTCAATGTTGAAATATCTTCTTTTTATGTAGCAAAAACATGCCTATGCTTGATATTTGTATGACTTCTGCTTTGTAACTGGTTTTGTTTTTTTTTTTTAGAACTTGAGAATATGTCCCTTTTTCTCTTGATTTGTCTCTTCACGTAACAGAACCATTAGACGCTGTCGAAAAAACTTTTCCTATTTCTTTTTAAATTGAAACCTGAACCCCATTGATTTCTCTATAGCAAGCACACAAAATGATAACATGTAACATAAAGTGATGTTACAATTTTTAAGTGTATGAAATGACTGTAAATTAAGCATTGTTAGGAGTGAAGAGTAGGGTAATATTTTTATTTGTGGTATAAGAGTATTCACTATTTCAAAACAATGCACTGTCAATGGCGAAGTGTCTTGTTGATAGGTCTCTGACCGGGATTTTTTATTTTTTGTTTACATTTTTTATTTCTGTGGCAATGATAGGAGCATGTGCAAAAGGTTTTCCAGAAGCAAGAAAGTATGGAAGAAATGTTTCAAAAGAGACAAGTAAGTCTTAAGAAACTGGCAGCTAAGCAGACACGTCCTGTTCAGCCAGTTGCACCTAGACCTGAAGCCTTTGTAAAATCTCCTTGTACCTCTCCAGGTAAGTAAGTGTAGTAGCCTTTAACTAAATTTTTGCACTGTGTTGAGAAACTTAAAGAATCTTTCAGCTGTAATTTGTGGTTGCACAAACATCTGTGTCAGATCTGCTCAACTTCTAACCGCTGTTTGATTCTGGTTTACATGCTTAGGTCTTCAAAGCGAATACGTATCCAACTCAGAAAACAGTGCACTTCGGAGGGTAAACTACAGAAGGGGAAAGGTAATTTTCTTTTTCTTTGGGCTTTTGGTGCGCATACTGCTTGAGAAAGTCATAATACAACAGAATATTCAGGAACTTCAAGAAGAATGAGGCAGTTCCACTGAAAAAGTGATGATATTGCCACTATTGAAGTAACTCTGGTGAAGCAGTTGTGTGGTTTAAATAAAGGCTGCTTTGTCACTGGGCTGGGTATGAGGGAAGGTAAATAGCTGCCTATATTGGGAAAAATGTTAGGGGCAGCAAAATATAAAATCTATGAACAGGAAACATTTATTATTTGCCAGTAGTAACTGGCTACTCTTAAAACTGGCAGAAGTGAAGAGGTAGTTGTCGTTGGCTCCAAGACAGCTTCACCTGACCTAATGGGTTGCCATTCCCAAGTGGGGATGGTCTTCCTGCCCCGCCTCCGGCAAGGAAAGTAACCTGATGGCAGCAACAGAAACAAGTAGTTTCCCACTGGGTTTAGAGAGTTGAAACAAGTCAGCGAAGGTTCGGCAAGAGACAATGCGAGGATGAAGGCAGGACCATGTGACCAGCAGGGACAACAGTTGGAGGAAAGGGTTAGTTCAAGGGTAGATTGAAGGCAGAGCCTCTCATTTTTTTTTTCAGCAAGCCGTAATTAGGTCAGCCATCACAGTACAAGTTCTGAGAGTGAACTTCTGTGTCAAGTTAGGAAGTTACCAGAAAGTTAGCACAGTACCTCATTTTTAGGTTGGAAAACAGACATAGACCAGTTTTGCCTCCAAGATTATGCTGATGCTCTGATGCTGTCTTCCTGGAAAGGGGCCTCGAACCACGGCCTTTTCTAAGCTGACCTTTCATGGAAAACTCCCTGTGTCTAAATATTCTTGTGTGCGTCAAGAGCTTCAGGTTGACTTGGATTTAGGGGTTGGTTTTTTTTTTTTCAACGTTCTTGCAAATCGCCTTCATGTTTAGTGGTACAGCCTTTCCTGTGAAAGCCTGGGCAAGTAGAGCTGAGTGGAAAGCTCCATATTTTAAAGTGTTTTTCCCCCATCTGTGATGCTGTGATGATTTTTCTCTGTTGTTTGTTTATTTCTTCCTTTAGAGTGAAATGACTGAACTCCATCAAAGCAGAGGAGGATCTACAATGGATGATGAGGAAAACCTAGCTGTGTTACGGCAGTAAGTATATTTTGATAAACAAAAAACACTTTTTCTCTGATTTGCTTCCAGCAAAGCCTGAGTTTGGCTCAAGATTTGATAAGACAAGTATACTTCTCTGAATTAAGCCGCAGTGCTTTTTGAAATGCCGTGACTGTGCTCTCTACACAGAGGAAGGTATTTCAGTCTGCAGCATTATTTGTAGTTTATTTAATACCAGACCCTAGCTTTCCTGTAGTGAGGTGATGCTATGGCAGGTTAACTACATGTTTTCTTTTCAGAGGTGACATAGTTTCAAGTAATAAGCCTCCTGCAAATCTACCCAAGGTTTTGGTCTCCATGCTTCAGAAGACTTTGTGTTTTTATATGGCTCTTTTTAATCCCTGTTTTGATAAATGTTAAGAAAAATCACCTTCTTGTATAAAACCTGGACAATATATCTTATATCCAAAAAATAACTTAATACCACCTGCAATGTATGTAAGCAGAGCTTGCAGTCCTACCTGTAAGTCAAATACTTCTGTCTTTTCACTTTAAAACCACAGGTTAAATTGCACAAAATTACAAGGGGGAGGGGGATTTGGGGAGGAAGCATGCTTGCTTGACCATTAGAGAAATTAAAGCAGCATTGTGATATTGTAAGTGTGCCCTAAATGCCTCTAATTTAAAGTGACTGGTGTAACTGTAAGTCTGTATTTCATAATCCTATGCAGTTCTAACTCCAGCTCCTGTAATACTTGCAAACACAGCATAACCAGATTTTGTATGTACAGTGATAAAATGCTTTGCTGCTTCAGTTCAGTTACTACAGCACTTAAGATGCTAGATTTGACTTTTTTTTTCTCTTTAAACACATTTTCAAAAATTTTAAAACATTTTAAAAGTACATGCTTCTTGATAAGAATAAATAAACTGCTGACAGAAATATCCATGAAACATAACGTCTTCTGTTATCTGGAAATTGTTCTCTTGTTGTCTCAAGTGAAGTAGAAATACAGAGTTAAAGTTGCCTGATTACTTTGCACAAGTGAATAGGCCTGCCTTAATTTTCATTCTTTGTCTGCAGGCATGTGATTAATGAACTTATTGAGACTGAACGAGCATATGTGGAAGAACTTCTCTGTGTTCTTGAGGTAAAGATTAAACTTCACAGCGGCTTTTAGTGAATCTGTTTCTCTTTCATTTCATGGATGCTCCTGTGCTTTCATTATCACTCTAGTGCCTCTGCTTGTCTCATCAAGCGATGTGATCATTGCATCTCTCCTCACTCGTCATATTTTCACAAGAGACAGGAATGTGCAATCTTTTTCTAAAAATATTCATGCAACTAGGATTTTGTATTAGAAAACACAAACTGGACAGAAAATAAGATATGCCTAAGTATTTAGGTGGAACGTAGCGAGATTTGTAATGATCCTGAATTCCTGCAGGAGTTCATCCCAGAGTCTTGGGTCAACTCCAGGAAGGTTTTGTGTCACACAAGAATGTGTCAGAGGAGAAAATTAGTTTCTTGCCTCCCTCTTTGCATAATCTTTAAGTGATCTTTCAAATGTCTTGGGTACAAATGTGGCAACAGACCGCTTTGTAATAATATCTAGATTTGGAATTGTAAAGGAAACAGAGGTGTTCCCTTTGTTCCCCATTTGTGGAGGCACAGTTGCAGTCCTGCTGAGCTGCTTGTAGAAATACGCTGCAGTATTCCGTGTTGTTCCTCAAGTTTAAGTCTCCAGACATGGATGTGTCATTCTGTGGTAGTCCAGTTTGGCTGTAGGAGGTGATGAAGTTGCAGATAACTGAGACTGAATTATTTTAGTCAGGATGAACTGGAATTGAGCCCAGTGGGTAGTCTTTGTGTGCACGCCAATGTTACACTCCTAAATAGGATCTGCCTTACTCTATGGACTGGGAGTGATAATTTCTGAGTACATACTTTCAAGTAAGAGTACTGTATGAGGGGTTTGAACTCTGATCTTGGTTTTGTCTAGTTTGTGCTCAGCTTCCCATAGCATTTATGTCCGGGGTCCAGCCCAAGACCTTGGAAGTGTTGATAAGGTATGATAGTTGCATCTGATGTGTGGTAATAAAGCAAGGTAGGTCTGGAGTGAACCTTGAAGGATTGCTTCATGCTCTGCTTTTGTATGCAATGATGTATGTACAGTTCTGTTCATAAAACCAAACTCAAAATAGTTGGAGGATTTTTGGTCCTTACTGCTGCTGCTGGAGGGTTGTTGCAGAAACCTTTCTGTTCCTCTGGTGTTACTCTTGCTTTGCATGTACACACTGTATAGTGCAATCCTTGCCTTGCTAGGCCAAGCAAGCTCTCTTGTTTTTCGGCCAATGTGATAGACTGTCCAGTACTCTCACCATGCCAGGCACACTTCTCAGTGCATCTTTGCTGTTTGGGATATATCTGTCTCTAACTTGGTTGAATGGGACTGCCAGCAGTAATTCTGGATGAGATCCTTGCTGAGGTATGGTTCAATGGCAGTCTTCCAGCTTTTGAGTAATTCCAGTTATTAATCTGTAGTTCTGGCTATTCTTCCAATTCCTTTGTTTCTCCTATTCTATTCATCTTCCTATTTTCCCTGTAAAATTAACCTGATCCTCCTTTGTGTAGATGGTGTCTCCTATTATGTCATAATTAATTGCTATACATTTTCTCTCTGCCAAGGATTCCAATATGGGGAAGAAAAAAAAACAAAACCCAGCAACAAACAAGATAGTTCCCAAGATTGATTACTGGAAAACTGCCATAGCTGCTTTTGTCTGAGATTGGTAGTTTTCATTTCATTAATAACCACGGTCATCCAACTTTATTTTGTGAAATACAGTTATTTTTATTGGGGAAAAATACTGGCCTGGTCTTTTTTTAGGTATTGCCTCCTTTTTCTACTTTGATGCTTTTGGAACAGCTTTCAAACAGAAGACTAAGCAAAGCCTTATGTGTTCCTGCTCTGGCAGGGGGATTGGACTTGATAATCTTTCGAGGTCCCTTCCAATCCCTAACATTCTGTGATTCTGTGATTCTTAAAGCAAGATTAAATGGTTCCCCATGGCTGCATGGAGTAACTTTCCCTCACCTTTCTTAAAACACAAGTACTTCATAGGTAGTAACACATGGAGGTGTTTGTTTGGGGTTTTTTTTTAGGAAGTGCTACATCAGCCTGAAGTGAAAAAAAATAAATGTCAAACGCATTTTGTCAGTGTCTGGATTTCATGCTTTTATTCTTTCAGAATTCCAAAGTACTGAGTTTTGTCCAGTTTGTTTTCACCTCAACTGGTTTAGGTACCCTTTCTTTATGCCAATTCTGACTTTGCTGGTATGTTCAGTATCATCTCTACTTCAAGTGGAAATTAATCATTCTCTTCTTGCATCTTGTCACTGTATCCAAACCGCGTAGTGGCTGCAGTTGTTCTTTCTCTGCTAATTTTAATTAATTCTATTTTATGTAAATTATTTTTATCTTTTTTAAGGCTGTACCACTTTGGTTTTTTCCTCCCTCTCTGTCAGACTCTGCATTTTCCTATTTGGGAGGAGAGATATGGGAGAGACACCAATGGTTAGGTATCTATGAGCTGCAGCATCGTTTGAGGGAAAAAAATGCCCAGATTTTTAAGGGAGTGTTCCTGATTTTAAAAATAAAAATCTTATTAGGCTAACTGACTTCACCAGCTAGTTTTCCTACTTTATATATATTTTTACATCACTTTGAAATTTAAAATCTTGCTTGTAGGTGCACTTCTGCTTATCCTTAAATTTAGGTCAGTTTGTTACAATTCACTGCAGTTTGCTCTAATCAATGTCACTAATGCAGTGACCCCCTTGTCCATGGTAATTGTGTTTTAAACAAAACAAAACAAAAAACCTAACCCAAATCTAAAGTGGGTTGCGTCATCTTCCTTCAATGCCTGTAAACTAAGAAATCTGCTTACAATACAGGTACTAGAGCACTCTTGCAGTTTTTCTGCTTAATTGATTAGGGATGTCTTGTTTGAATTTGATGGTTTGGGGAGAGGGCTGTTTGGTAGTTTTGTTTTTTAGTGTTTTGGGAGATCACTTAATCGCAGATTAGTGACCTTCAGACCAGAAGACAACAGTCCTGTCTATGCCAGATACAAAAGAATGTGGCCTTGTGTGACAAATGGAAGATGTCAGAATTTAAGTTTAGGACTTTTATTACCAAAGCTAACGAAAATGTCTTAAAGATAGAATTTGCAGCTTAATGGTTACTGTTACCTGAAGAAATAACTACAGTCAGCTTGTTCTGTCATACTAAGAGTTAAGACTAGCATGAGGGTTTGTGTGTGTACTGGAACTGTGGCTTTGAACTCAAGTGTGTCAAGTCTGATAGAAAAATTTTGAACTATAATTTGTAAGCAGTATGGGAATGTATAGGCTTCACTTGGTGGAAATAATTGCAAATTTTGTTCCTCCTTGCTTAACTAACATTGCAGTAATTACTCAAGTGTCTTTTTAAAGATTATGCTCGTGTCTTACTGGACTGAGGGAAAATCACAAACTATACTTTTTTCATGATTAATATTGTGCTTTTTGTTTGCTCTCTGTCAGCCTGCAGGCAGACTGCCTTGTCAGAGAGAGATAAGTACTGCAAGTCAAGGGAGAAAATCAGTGTGCCTCTCTCCTATGTTGCAGGGATATGCTGCAGAGATGGACAACCCCTTAATGGCTCATCTTATTCCACCAGAACTCCAAAATAAGAAGGATATCTTGTTTGGGAATATGGAAGAAATTTATCACTTTCACAACAGGTGAGGATTTTGCAATCCAACATGAACTCCATCCAAATGCTATTTTTCTTACTCTTTCTTTTAATCTGATTTAAATTGCTAAAAGATTCTTAGTGAGTTCCACTTGGCTATCCGGCATGTCAAAATTCACACTGTGTAGAAGAGGAAAAGCAAAATATCTATCAAAGGTGAGCAAAGCTGTGTGAAACTTTATTCAAGTGTTTGCGGGACACAGATAAAATTTTGCATTGTCGTCCTCTTCCTGAAGAAAGGTGTTGGGTTCTGGTTGCAAGGTTTGTTTGGGTTTCATTTATTTTTCAGGAAATTTGCCATGAAAAGTAAGTTATTGTTCTAAACCACAAATTCTCAACTCTTATATCTGGTTGAGGCTGGTTAATTTTGTGCTTGAGTAACCGCTCTCTGAAGTTTGAATCTTTGCTGCTGGAGAGGTATTTCTTCACAGGAAATTTTTTTTGGTAGAAAAGAGGTGTTCTCAAAAGAAGATAACCTCATTAAATAGTTTTTCTTATTCAGGCAAAAGTAAACTGGTAGTTTTGCCACTGATCTTTTTGGTTTGGTTTGATTGTGTGGTTTTGGTGTTTGGTGGTACTTGGAATGAAAGAACAAATGCTTTAAGCTGTACAAATCCTGCTGCCAAATACACAAAGCAGGGAAACAAAATCCTTCTTCTCTTCCCAATCTTCTGTTTGATTTCAGCAGCA
The DNA here is from genome assembly GCA_020746105.1 of Trogon surrucura. Taxonomy (NCBI): domain Eukaryota; kingdom Metazoa; phylum Chordata; class Aves; order Trogoniformes; family Trogonidae; genus Trogon; species Trogon surrucura. The sequence continues at coordinate 67,834,214 of CM036617.1, forward strand.
GTAAGCTAAAATAAATTCATCAAAATGTTTGGTTTAATTTCCTAGCCCTTTTTAAGTACATGATCTCAAAGAGTTTTCTTTAGTTTTTTAGTACAACTGCTTTTTCCACAAGTTTAGAAAACAAATTGCGAGAATGTGGACAGTTACTACAGCTGTTTTAACGTGTGGTCTAAGAAGATCTTCTTCCTTGTAGAATATTCTTGAGAGAACTAGAAAACTACATAGAATACCCAGAACTAGTAGGACGGTGCTTTCTCGATCAGGTATGTGTTATCTTTTTTTTTGCATTTCCTTGATAAGTCTCTCTAAGACTGTAACATATGAGTTTCATGAAGTAATTGCCACCACATCCCCTTCATGTGTCTAAAATAGGTAACAGGTTGAGAATGTAGCTGTTAATTGAGAGTCAAGGATATTTTCTTCTGTGTGGGGTAATTACTATTTAGAAAGAGCCACTACCTTCTTGAAGGAAAACAGCTTTATTAAGTGTCAGGAAAACATAGAGAAGTTATGCACTCTGTCATTTCACATCACTATAAATGATTGGTTTACTTGGTTAGATTTCTTGGTTTTGTTTTTTGCTGTTGTTGCTGCTCTTTTCTGTTTTCTTTAACAAATACACTCCAACAGAGTAAGTCTGAAATATTTTAATCCTGTAAATAGAAAGCTAGGACAGAATTAAATTTATTTTCATCTGAGGTTTATTAAACAATGAGTAAATATAATATACACTTCTGTGTAAGTTGTTTAACATTCAGCTGAAGCAAAAATTAAGAGGAGCAATTTATTCTGATGTTCCAAGTACAAAACTGGTAGCCATTACAAAGTCGATGATTTTGAGTACTCAGTTTTTGCTTGGGATGCCTCAAGGTATTGCATTTTTGGTGCTGTTTTCTCCTAGCCTTATTAGAAAAAAAAAAATCTTACTAAATTTGTCTATTCAGGTCACAAGAATTTATTAACTTCCTGCTTGTCTCTCCAATTTCAGATGGAAGATTTCCAGATTTATGAAAAATACTGTCAGAATAAACCCCGATCTGAAAGTTTGTGGAGGCAGTTTTCAGATTCTGTATTTTTTCAGGTATTATGCTCACTTGAGCCTTTAAAATAATTGTAGGTTTCATTTTGTTGTGGTTTGGGTTGGCAGGGGTGGGTATTCATTCATTCATTCACCTGAAGAGCAAATAACAAAAATATTGATTAATGTCCTGATAAAATCCAACACTGTTTACAGGAATGCCAAAGGAAACTCGATCACAAGCTCAGTTTGGACTCATACTTGCTGAAACCTGTTCAAAGAATAACCAAATACCAACTATTGCTAAAGGTACGTCTTACTAAACTATAATGCTAAGTACATTTTGTGCAATTTTTTTTTAAAATCAGCCTACTGGAGAGGAACCAAAAAGTGAGTGGACAGATGTAGAATTTGAAACAGAGGGAAATCGCACTTTATCAGCTTTCAGCTCGTTTCTTTTCTCTTTCACTAAAAAGCTACAGGAGAATGTTACACAGACACCTCATGTAACTGCTTCTGTCCTTACCTTTCTGCTGAAGAGAAGAATGAAAAGTTGATTAGGAGAAAAAGAAGGACCAAGAAACTTTTGCTGGGTTCTAGGAAACGCGTTCTAGGAAAAGCACTAGACCAAGACCACTGTATGGTGTTTTTATGAAGGGTGCTCTTGTGATTCACTTAAACATGCTATACTGAGAGACCAAAGTGAAAGCAATATATTGTCATAAACTTTTAAACTAATGTGTAAGGTCTTGACATGTTTGAAGTATGAAATTATTTCCCACATAGACACACATTTCAATAACTGTATTTAACAATAGTGTAAAAAATTTGCCTCAAACCAAATTTACTCCTGAGTTAAAACCAAGCTGAAGGTAACAGCTTTTAAAGAAATAATTACATTAAGTCTATATAAAGATAGGAGTATTAGAAAGGTTTTTGTTTTAAAGTATCTTTACTGCCTGCTGTCAGAGAGTAAATGCTTATTTACTCGTACCATGAAGTCTGGGAGGTTCCAGGTGAACTTGCAGCTATGTTCATCTGGATCAAATTGGAAGAGGCAGCTTTCTCCAATAAGCCCTTTGGAGAAGGGATACTTTTTTTAAATGTGTAGACAATGCTCACTGCAGTAAGGTTAAGTCGGTTACTAGTATCCCAAGCCTCACTGTAATTCAAATAATAAAAGAAATTTGCCTATGTTTTTACATTTGTTCCCTTTTAAAAAGAAGCAAATAGAAAAACTATCCTTTTTTGTTGTTTGATGGTTTGGGTGTTGTTTTTTTTTTAGCTATTGTGATGAAAAACATCTTTGCAAAGCTAGTGTTGTAATATCCTTAGGTAAAATTTACGAAACTTGTGGGTGAATGGAGTGTATTTGTCTAATTAGCAGCAGAGATGGGAAGTAAAACTTTAGGATCTCCTGAACTCCAGTCCCTATTTAACCTGTTAGATTATATGGTATAAAACTTTAGTGGTTAGCTGGAAAAACTTAGCCCAAATTGTATTAAAATTTGAAGATTCCTAGTTACTGCTGTTTTCAAAGCTAAGTAAGTGTGTTGTGCCTGCCTTGCCCAGGAAATGCTCAAGTACAGTAAGAACTGTGAAGGTGCTGAAGATCTTCAGGAGGCATTAACTTCTATTCTGGGTATTCTCAAAGCAGTTAATGATTCTATGCACCAGATAGCCATTACAGGCTATGATGTGAGTAACAGTATTCTTACTTACTTTTAGTTTATTTTCGTTTATTTCTTGGATATATGTACAGCATACCCTATACCGTGTACTAATGATGACAAGAATGGTTTGCAAAATGTACCTTTAAATTCAATTGTGCAATGGAAATAATGCAGAATGGATCTCTCTATGCTCTTCTGAAGTTTTGGTGCTGTGAATAATATTTTCCTGTCTGCACAAGTTGTTTTTTTTTTTCTTTGATCTGCTTGACACTTGAGTTAGAAACTGGAAATTATCATGCAGAGTCTGGTTTAGGCTACTGCCACATGGGACTTGCTACTAAGTTTTTATATTTATGTGTAAAACTACACCCAAAACTTCCAGTTCAAACAAACAAACAATACCAACCCACAACATAGACAACTTTGGAGCAGAGGTTTTTGGGAAATAAAACCCTCAAACAACCAAACATATGTGTTATGTTGCATCCTCTCTATGTGTGTAGATCTCTGTATCTCTGCTACCATTCCTCTTGACTCTAAATCCTGCCTCGAACAGTGTTGGGGAGAGAAAATTGTGTAAAAATCCAGCACTGACTTTCTTTTCATTGCATTTCCAAACGCAACATAAACACTGATGTGAGAGATTATTTGGAACGATACAACTTGCAAAGACCTGTTCAGAGTGTGCGTTTTAGTCTGATATTATCTCTTTGTAGTTATAAATATTGCTTTTCTTTGTTCCAGGGAAATCTGAATGAGCTGGGCAAGCTTTTAATGCAGGGATCCTTCAATGTCTGGACTGATCATAAAAAGGGTCACTCAAAGGTGAAAGATTTAGCACGGTTCAAGCCAATGCAGCGGCACCTCTTCCTCCACGAGAAAGCAGTGCTGTTCTGTAAAAAGCGAGAAGAAAATGGAGAGGGATACGAGAAAGCACCTTCCTATAGCTACAAACACTCCTTAAATGTAAGACACTGAGCAGTCCGGTAAGGTCAAGGTATTGAGGGCGTAGCCTGCAGAAACACAACGTTCTAGGTTTTTTGCCTGCAGAGCTGTGTTACGGTTTTGCACTGGAAACTTCGCCCTTTTGGGCGAACCTAACTGGTGCTGCAGGTCTGTGTGACCTCGTGTTGCTGTCTGCTAGAGAGATGGTAGGCAGGAAATTACCCTTTGAGAAAATCCAAACCATGCTAGTCTAGCTGAATGGCAGTTGCATTAATCACACAGAAAATGTAGAGCAGTGTTAAACAGATGAAAGATTTGGTGGTCTGGATTTTAAAAGAGATGTCTTGTGGGTCAATCTTAAATCTAATGTACCTAAACCTTTCTTTCCCTCCAAGACAGCTAAGCTGATACAAAACACTAAATCTCTTATGTTCAGCGTGTGGATCTCATGTTACTAGCTATTCTTTTCCTTAAGCAAGATGCCCAATGTGGTTTTCCTTTTCTGAAGTTGAGTACCAAAGAACACCAGTAGCCACCTACTTCCATTGTTACCATAATTGCAGTGTGGTAGGTCAGCTTCTGTTCTCTTTGCTTCCAGATGGCAGCAGTTGGAATAACAGAAAATGTCAAAGGTGATGCAAAAAAATTCGAAATTTGGTATAATGCAAGGGAAGAAGTTTACATTATACAGGTAAATAACATGTTCATACTATATTTGTGGGGGGGAAACAAAAAGGCAGAGAAAAGGTGGTGGGGAAGTCTAACTAAGAAGATGTAGAGATTTTTTTCCTCTGTTTTATCACTAATAGACAGTGATGAGGAAATGTAGAAAAAGGAGTTGGGGGGAGAAGTTAAAAAATCCAAACCACCACCAGATAAATTCATAAGGTAGTTTCTTAATATATTTCATTTGCAGAGTCTTCTGGGGGAAAAAGTAGTCACAGTTTACAGTATCGATGGGGGATATTCTATGTGCCATTCCTGTTGCTCCCAGTGGAGCAGTGGATGGGTTGGGAGCCAGGGTTTGACTGTAGCACGTGCAGAGCCTCTGCCTCAGCGTGTTGCAGTTGTCACACCTAGTTTCTGTTCACTGAAGGAGTAGAAAAGGGAACTCTGTTGCTCTTGAAGGATTCCTCTGAGGCTGTGCTTTGGCGTGCAACTCTTTGTCTGCTTGATGGCTGATTGTATTTGGTTTTGGGTAGGCACCAACCCCTGAAGTTAAAGCTACTTGGGTAAATGAGATACGAAAAGTACTGACGAGTCAACTGCAGGCATGCAGAGGTAAAATATATTTTTAATCTCTTTTCTCTTTGAACTTCAAAACCTGCTCTGTTTACCTTCAGTGTGTAGGACTGTAGAACTTAAAAGTTCAAAACAAAAATAAATTTTAATATTCTTCTTCTTTCTTCCAATACAGAAGCTAGTCAGCACAGGACACTAGAACAAACACAGAGTTTACCTCTACCAGCATCATCATGTGCAAGGTAAGTATGTTGTCAGATCAGCCTGGCTGTCTTGTAAATATACATCTAGCTTGCAGTTCTTCATTACTCTCAACCCCTAGTACTGGCCCCTATGTTTTAAGGGGTTCTTTTAGGTCTCTTCCTACTATAAAAAGGTAAAATGTGGGGTTTATCCTTCTCCAGAACTGTTACGTTGAGCAGCAGTGACATGGGCTTTTTCAGCTGATAGAGAACAACACAGAGAAGTAATTTTCTGCACCAGCCAAAATGCTGGTGCTATTATGGGACTGTTTGTTGAACAGCTAATTATATACTTTACACCTCAGAGAAGAGAATTATGTGGCACAGCCTTTTTCTTCCTTCTCTGTTCTTTTCCTTCACCAGGATAATTTTTTTCTTCCTTTTCCAATTTCATGTTATCTTCCTTTTTTTTGTATTTTTTAGGGCATTGTCTTTTGTCTATCCCTTCTATTCTTTTTTTTTTTTTCTTTTTCTTTAAACCGGTATGTTGATTCTTCCAGTATCCCAACCTCTGAGTCAAGCTTTTCTTATTTTCCTATTTTTTACTCTTTACCCTACCAACCTGTATGTTGTTCTGCTCTCAGCTGCTTTTCTGCCTTTTTCTGACACCTCTTTTTAATCCTTTGCTACTCTTCTTTTCATTATATGTGTATATATCCATATGCCCATGTGCTTCAGTCATTCCCACATGCTGCGTGTTCGAATGTGTATCAGTAGCTCTCTGCCTGGGATGTTTTATCCATCTACTTATCGCTCAGGGAGAGTTTCCCAGATGTGTAGTATTTGTGGGATGTTGTTCTCCATTCCATTCCCAACTGGAGGTGTGCTGGGAATCCAACTGCAAGATCCAACCTATATTCTTTGTTCATCTCTCATCTGTTCCTGTGTTAAGAGTTTCTGAGAGGCAGTGTTTATTCCTTTTCTCTTTTTTCTTTTCTTAGTACGTTCAGGAGGAAACTGTCAGCACAGAATGTGTGCCTGTAGCTTTTCAGTAGCTCCCACTGCTGTAGTGTGTATGGTTGCAGTAAAGTAGAGGAGCCTTTCTCCTTTGTATGGCTTCATGGTCCTTAAATGCATTATCACCAATGACTTTTTCAGTCCTGGAAGCTGTGATCCAGAAAGTAGCTAATAAATGGTTTTCAGCCCATCTATCTTTGTGTAAAAGGCAGCCCATGACTGAAGGTCACCACCCCTGTTCAGAGCCAGATTTGCTGGAGATGGATTGATTGTCTTAATTTTCTTCCAATAAGCAGTCCTTCACGGAACCACATCAGAAACACCAAAAAAATGGAGGAGAGAAAAGCTGATCTTGCAAGCCTAGAAGGTTATGGCACCACAGTAGCACCAAAGTACCCTGAGAAAGGCAAAGGTGAGTTTGCACGTGTGCATTGTTACTATGAATTGCAAGCAGCATGCCTGCACTGCAGATGCACAGGCAGATCCACCAGCAGAGTAGCCACAGTAGTTCAGGGAAGGGCAGCACCACAGCTGAACGAGCGGGGCTTTCAGCCCACCCCACAACACGCTGCATTGAGGTGGGAACTGTGTTGTGAGGCGTGAGCCTGCAGGAAGTCATTTCTCAGAGCTGCCCAGCTTCTCAAGGTTCTTTTCCTCTGGTTAAATTTCTTGATAGTACCTGTTCTGAGGAGTTTTGGAGGTTTTTTTGATTGTTTTTTTTTCCCTTGAATTTTGGTTCCCATCATGGAGATTATTTACCAAAACAGTGGCAGCACAAGGCCCTGCATAGTGAGAACAACTGGCCACTTGGGTTCTTCTGTTGTACCTGGACTTTCAGTCGTCCTTTCTCATCCTAAGATACAGGTTTCCTGGCAGGGCTGTGAACGATATTTTGCCTTGTTCTTTTCATGGCCTTCTCCCCTTTCTTTCTGTGTCTCTTTCTTCCTTTGTAGATAACAATAGCTCTACCTCAGAATCCTCTGTACTGTCAAAAAAGTGCTTTACACTGCAGGGCTTTACTAACCTCAAAAGTCAGAAAGGTAATTTGAAAAAAAAAAACCAAACCAACAAAAAGCTAGACTGTTTATTTTCTGTTTAAGGCTGTAACTGAAGCATCACTTTGTGTACATGTGTGTAGTGTAACAGATTTTCAGTGTATGCACTAGGTTATTCTCGTAAGTTCAAGCCAGGTTACTGAGCCACCGACCCTGACAGGGAGTTTTCAAGAGAGGGAGGTGGAGATGCCTCTGGGAAAAGTGGAGCTGTTGGAGATGCAAGGGAAAGGAGTTCAGTTTCCAGTGTCTCCAGTCTCACTATCGAGACCAAGGAAGGAGCTGACAGTGCCCCATCCTGTAGGAAAACTAGAGGAAGGAAGTTGTCTTTAGATCAGACATCTGGACTGATGGATCTCAGCCTCAGTGGATCTGCCCCAAATGCACCTATACTTGGCAAAAAGGAATCAAGGTTTTGCTAGAGTTTTCTATATTAGCATCCTTTGTAACAGAAATCCCAAAGCATGACTATCGCAGAATCCGTGTGTTGCTTTGCTGGATACAAAAATAAATAAGAATTTCCCTATGCTTCCAGAAAGTCTTTTTTTGGTCTTTCTTCTTTTTTCTTCCTAAAATATGCAATCAGAATCTGAGACCTTTCTTGCTTCCTCCTGCCAAGTAATCGTGCTGGTACGTTCACTTCTTGCTTTGAACAGCTGTCTTTGAGCAGTCTGAATTGCATTAAGATGATGGCACTTGTTCAAGAGCATGGTTTTGGTTTTTTGCGAAGCATCTTCTCAGAATGCCTTTTTAAAACCTGATTACCTTTGAGTTCTTTCTGGAGAGACTCTAGGGTTATGTATCTAATGCTAATGAGGTGAGCACTAATATCCCATGCTTGCCTTGACAGAAACTCCATCTTCTTCTGCTAAAAGCCAGACATTGCCAATGATCCTGCTTACAGGACCAGGTATTGCTGTAGCACTAGATTTATATAAAAATGATTGCTTAATTTGGTAACATTTGTCTAAAATTGAAATTAATTGTATTCAGTTGATGTCTAGTTCATTTAGAAAAGTTTACATTACTTTCATCTATTACTGTAAAATAATTTTGTCAATTTATCTTCAAATAATCACTACATGTAAATAATTAACTCTAGCTGTAATTGACCAGTGATGGCTAAAATTAGTGATTACAGAAATCCGCTTGTTTTCCAGTGTAAACTCAAAGGTATTTAGCATGCAATCCACCTATTCTCTTTTTTCCAGTTCTTCAATATCTCTCTTCTGTGTTTTTTGCCTATTCATCCTCCTGCAGCTTCTCCTACCAGTCCTGACAAAAAAGCTAAACGACATGAAGTAGTGAGTGACCCAACTCCTTTTGGTTTAAGAGGTATAGTGATACCACACCTTGTATTCCACAAATATCCACACCCCCCTCCTGTAACATGTTACATCAGAGCGCTGGGGATACCTGCGTGATGCTGTTGTGAGCAGCAGTATTGGCATTGGCTGAGATTTTCCAAGTAGGCCTGTCAGCTTCTGTATACACTGTTTTTGATAGCACAACTGGTTGGAGTTTTACCTTGGCATCAAATGAAGTAGCGTGTGTCTAAGCAGTTTGTAGGAGAGGGCAATGGAGAAGGGATCTTCTCCTGAAGAAATAACCTGAAGCTGTGTCTTTAATGGAATTATGGGGCATCCAGTTGCTGTGAGACACGTTGTCTTCCAGTTAGCGTCCTCCTGTCAGTGTGCTGCTTATGGAGAGGATTTAACTTTTAAAAAAGGAAAATAAATAAATGAGAAACGCATGTACTCTAGTTAGAATGGTGATCATCACTATCATGTGGAATTTCCATTTTAGATCTGCAGTTATTACTGTAAGTCACAGTCCTGTTGCATCTTTCTTTGGGTGACTGTAGGCAATTTTTACCACCCTGTAAAACTCCAGATGATTTAACTGAAACCCTTGTAGCAGTTTGCCTCCGGTCCTCCCAATCCACAGCTAAGCAAAGAATAGAAAAGCGTGTCAGATAAATGACCCATTTCTAACCAGCGAGGTTGTTGGCAAAGGCTTGAGTACAAATCCCTAGGACTAATTAACTAGAGAGTGTAAGGAGAGCAGTCCCTTTATTCTTGATTCTCTTTCCATCACCATCTCTTTTAGAAAAATATTGTTCTGAAGATGGTGTTTCAAGCCCTACCATCATCCCCCTCTCCAGGTTTCCACAGCCTCTGTCTTTGTCTCAGCTGTGGAAACAGTGCAGGTTCAGCTACTGTGCTGGGGAGATTGTGCAACCACTCACTTTGTCTGAGCAGCAGGTGGTGTAATCCCAGGCTGGACACATTCAAAAACTCTCCAAGTGTGGCTATGGGAGTTACAAGGTTAATCTGCAGGTAGCAGTCGAGCCTGTGATATCTCCAAGAACCACAGAAATCCTGAGGGCCTGAAAATACTGTCAGAAACCAAAGGGTGTTTTGTGGCCTTTTCCATAGATGGTAGCATTTCCCAGTGTGGAGAGTCCTGGATCGTTCCTAATTTAGAGTAAAATTTTTGAGTCTTTGGAACAGGCTTCTCTGGCTTTCTGTCCTGTCCAGCAGCTTCTCACTTTGTGAAACCACTAAAGTAAATTATTTTAAAACATCTAGTAACTCCTCTCTCTGTCTTGGATCTTCTAATCTCTTTTCTCACACTTTCTCTTCTCCACCTCTAAACCAAAGAAGGATAAACAGGCAATTGGCCTGGGCATTTCAGGATGACACTGCACCAGGTCATGGCCACAGCTCCCCAGAGCAAAGCTCATTTCCTTTCACTGCCACATTGCTCATGGTGAGCTTGAAGAAAATGAATAAATGACAGAATCACATCTTACAGATAGATCCTATCTCTGAAGAAACTTGTGGGCACATTTCTGAAGAGAGGCAGTTAATGAATTCTTGGCTTTCCTGGCACCATCAAATCTAAACTCATTTCTGTATAACCTTGTCTTTTCTCAAGACTGTCTGCCATTTTCTTACCTTAGCTGCCTTTACAGGTATTTAGTCACACCGTGCAGAATGCACACATGCACATTGAACGTGCATACATCCTTTTGGTGCCTGTAATTAGCTAATCTGACTAGGACCATAGTGACCACTTCCCCTCCCTGCCCAGGATCAGGTGAGCTTTTATATGGACGTCTTAATGGTAGAGTGCCAGCTTCTACGAGGTGCAGGAGTAGTGTTGCTATGACAGGATCAGCACAATATATGAAAAGAAAGCGGGTGAGGAACTAGAGCTGTTAACCAAAATATTCCAGATGAGCAGGCCAGTGAGTATGATGCTACAGAGCGTAATTACAGTGATTTCACTTTCTTTTTCTTTTGTGCAACTCGCTGCTTCTGTTTCTAATGAGAGCTGGGGACAATTAGGAGAAACCAAATTTTCTTTTGTTGCATTGTTCTTAGCCTGCAAATAACAGGAAGGGTTTCAGATGTGTCCCATGAGCCAACTGCAAGATGTGAACATCCAAGGAAATTTGCATGGAGTACAGCAGAAATTTATTACTCAGTTTCTTCACAGATGGAAGTTCATTCTTAACCCTGGACAGGGCCAAATGGGTCAGTACTTCTAACCTTGTGCAGGTCATCCAGCAGCGCAGGCGAGGTAAAAGTCCTACTCTGTTTGGTGTGCTCTGGTTGTGATTTGCTTCTGTGATTCTTAGATTGCTTTGGATTTACTCTGATGGTGCTCAGGTTTTTTCCTAATGCGCTGGCTTGACCAGCCATGCAACAAATGCCTCAGAAGCAGTGAAAAGCAAACATAGTGGTGCTTTCTCAGCTTGACTAACAGTTACATAAAAGTTGGGAGGTTTGTTCTTCCTTTCATTCTTTTCATTGAGTTTCATTATTACCATTTGGCTTGAACCAAGATCTTACTTACAAATATTTGTCTCTTCTATTATGACTTTTTCTTTATTATAAGAGCAACACATTTACTAGCAGCTGCTGACCTCAGTGAAAAGCATCCCACTAGTAAAACTCACTGTAGTTTTGTTTGGAAAAGGATTTTGTGCACTTTGGATATGCTTCAGCTTCGCAGATAAATTACATACTTCACCACGAGAGAGAAAAAAAAGAACACTTGGCAATAAATGACAGGCAGGAGATTGTTCTTGTGGTGTTTGGTGCAGAGACTTAACACCAAGATAATTCAGCCTGATTAAGTATCCCTCTGTCAGCCTGAATACCTGAATAATAAGCTGCCTCATCAGGTGAAGTACAGAGTGCCTGTATCTTATTGAATTTCTTGATGGCTCTAAGTGCTCAACAGTTTGAAGGAGGCAGTGCACGTCCATCCCTGGTTCCAGCAGGCTGATTACGTTGCTTTGGGTGACAGCCCTGTGTGTTCATCCTCTTCCCATAAGTGTATGTTCCTGTCTTTTACTTCCTTCCAAGAAAAAGAACATTCATCCACAGTTCATCTTTGTATGAAAGAAGTACTTGCTTTTTAGTTGGGAATTTGTGTTCTTTCCATCTGTTTCCTTCTTTATAAGTCCAAAGGGCCAAATTCACAGCTGTGCATTGCCACAACTCCACTTGCTGTGGTGGAAATGGGCCAACTTCTGCCAGCTGTGAATTTCACCCAGTGGCTGCAGTAACTTCCCCACGTACAGTTTTCCTTCCGACTTAAACACTAAGAGTTTCTCACTGGGAAGAACATTTCTCCTAGACAGTGTCTCACTGCTGCAAAGTTAACAGTCGGCTGTTTGTTCCCCAAGGTTGGACTAAAACCTCTCATTCCCTTGATGCATCTGAAGAAAACGACGGCTGGTCTAGCGCTGAGGAACCACTGAATTCATCAGATGCGGAGGAAGAAGGAGGAGGAGGGGGAGGCGAGATGAAGCTGGTAACCAGAAATGTTTTGCTGTCAAGCCCAGCAAATACCCGTTACATTGCGTGCAGCAGCACACGGGAATGCTTGAGAAGCTTCCAGGAAGTGTCCACTTTGAAGTCCTCCACTGGGCAAAATTCCTAGGGCGATGGAAATATCGCCTTTTCTTAAATCAGCCTTGTATTTGTACCTTGAGAAGGTCCATCTGTGCCTTCAGGTACCTGCAGACTCACAAGACCGTGACTGCTCGTGCCACGGTGAGGCAGTCAAGCGCTGACCTGCTCAGCCACCACACCAACAGACTTCCACGCAGACATCATGTCACTAGTTTGCCAGCTTGGTTTGGGTTTTTTTTTTTCTTTTCTTTTGATTTTTTTTTTTTTTCCTGTAGAGATTTGAACTGATTGTTGTAATGGAAACATTTTGCAGAATGTTTTTCAGGGTGTGAGAATTCGTATATTGAATTTGCATGTAATTGAACAGCAAAGTTTTACTGCCTCTCAGTATATGTATATTTATACCATCTTCAGCATGTATGTGCATGAGAAAGAAGGGAAAAATACTATAATTTTCTAACAAATCTGCACTCTGCCTTATAGTACTCAAAAGAAATAATGTGTTTGTGTTTTTCCTCTGTGTGCATTTAGACTCCTGGTAAATATACAGTTGTGACTGATTATGAGAAAGGAGTTGCTGAAGAATTTACAGTGAAAAGTGGAGAACTAGTTCAACTGATTCGTGAAGGGGAGGATGGACTTTGGTACGCAGATCTGTGTTTGGAGATTTTTATACGCAGAACTGTGTGTGGAAGGCAGATGTTTAGGGCAAAACTTTCAAAGGCATCAAATGAAGCAATCTGACTTTTTCCTTTTTCTTTTTCCCTATTTTTTTAGGTATGTGAAGAACCTGAGCACTGGTAGAGAAGGTTGGATCCCAGCAAACAATCTGCTGATGCTCATAGGCAATTCAAAATCGGCTCAATCTTTAAGCAGCTCTGGTAGGCTATTTATTTTAAATGAGATTGTCTCTCTGAAGATTCCTTTTGGCAAAGTTAGTTGCTAAAAACAGCCACCATATGATATTTTCTTGTGGTTTTTTTTCTTGTTTTGCTTTTGCTTTCCCAGAATCAGGCACTGCCTCCAGCACTTTGAGCACATCATCAAGTTGCAGCGATAACTGCAATGCCAGCAGCACCAGCTTCTCGGACATTAAGGGCTAACACCAAATTTTTGCCCCACCTCTGTGGAAGGTAAATCCAGAGTTTTTCATTTTGTGCAGAGCTCTGGACTTCGGACTCCAACGGAGAACCAGCAGTTCTGTGTTGCCAGCCCTTGCGTATTTTCAGTGGTGATTTTTACATGTTCTCCGAGAAGATCCCAATGAAAAGTGCATGGAGTGTTAAGTTGTAAATAAAAGTTAAACAATTTGAAATGAGGGTCTTGTAGAGGCTCTGAAGTCTGAAGCTGCAGAGCTGTTAGCATAAAACACATTTTCTCACTCGTACGCAATCAGGTTTCTGCAGAACTGTATCATTTCGTGACAGCCAGAATCTGAATGTGAGCAGGCAAAATGTGTTCAGTGCTAAATCTTCATTGTAAACTATTAACATAGCAATCACTGTACAGGCTAGGTATGAGGAAAATAAATCAGAGTTTACAATTCTCGTCTCAAAAAGCCACCATTCTCCAAGGACATACCTCAGTCAATGCAGTGGATGGGACTCTTAAAGCAACCAAGAAGGAGGTTTGGTCCAGCCTTTTTTCTTCTCTTGGATCTTCAGGATATTCTGCTCCCTAGGGACTGGGATGCAGACGTGACCAATTCACTGACCACAACAGCATCAAAAGAAATTATTATTTTATCCTTTCCAAACTTTTAATGGTGCGTGCAATGAAATAGCTGTTTTCTCTGGGGTATTTTGGCCTCACAACCAAATTCTCTACCAGGATCACTGTGTTTACATAGCCTTGGCAATTTAGTAGTATCTTTTTTTCTTTACACAGGTGCACAATGAAACACATCGGTTCTTATTTGCTAAATGATTTCTTAATAAATGGTAATTGCGTGGTTACCTTCAGCTCTCACAATTAACATGCAGTTATGGGCAGAGGAGACTACTGTGGCTGCACTATGAGTCAAAAGCCTTCCTTCAGACAAACCTATGAGGGCGAGAAATCAGACATATTTTTAGTCAATAGTGTTTGTTGTAGATTTATTCATAGAGAAACAATGACACAGTTTTTCTATAAAAGGGGAGCACAGGAAAACAAAACCTTTATTAGAGAAGAGTCAGATTTATGCTACAGACAAGTATTTAAAAATTTTTTTTAAAGGATGATGTTAAACTTGCCAATGTTGTAAATTTTCATCATGTTGGACATTCTTTGTACGTCATCCTTAGAAACAGTCCAAAACTGTGTGCATGTATGGAATATTGTATTCCTTCTTGTCCATCTCTCAAATATTTTTACTTATATGAAAACGGGTTTTTAACTGACTCATGTACCGTATTACTGAAAAATATCGTGGACATTAAGAGCATAATTTTTCAGAAGCACTAAGCACAGTAGATTATGTCAATGGGAACTGCTGTTCATCAGACACTGATGACTGAGACCTATCTTTATGCCATAATTTTATATTTTAGAGGCTGCAGCTTAGGAAACTTAAACAACAAATACTCTAAAGAATAATCTTGCTCCTGAGTTGCAAAAGCAACTCTACCCCAGACGCAATCAAAATGCAGCTGACCATGGTCAGTACAAATTGAAACATATATATACACACACATATATATGTGCATGTATGTGCTTGTGTGTATATATATGTGTGTGTAGATATGTATATGTGTGTAGATATAATGTATCAATGTAAAAGATGTATTTATAGTCTTCATGCTGCTGAATGTGTCACTTTACAATTCATAAACACTTAGGTTTCCTGCAATACTGCAACCTAAAGGCCGATCAGGGTTTTACTTCAGGCATCTTTTCCAACACAGAAATCCTCTGATCTTTTTTTAATTATCCCATATAATACTGTTCTGACTGGGAATATTTAGTCTGATGTTTAACAATGGAATGGCAACATGAGACTCAACTTATCTTTGTCTATGTAAGTTATTTTGTAAATTATCTGTAACATAATTTACTTATATATTGCTGTCATTGCTAGGATGAGACTGTCCTTTCATTTTTCACTGCAGCCTCATCTGTGTTATTTCAATGGTTTTCTCCACATCATTGCACTTTAATACAACCCATTTCACTATTTCCTTTTTTACTGCTGTCGTGAATTAGAAGTTCAAAGTCAGAGGTCTCAATTGTAATTAATTTGAATAAATTTCAGCACTTCTTGCTGAATGCCTTTATATAGGCATAAATGCTCTGCGTTTTATTTTGTCTCATAGTCTTAAAAACTTCTTATGGTCATCATATAAAAACTGAGATGGGCCGAAGGATTTGAAACAGAAAAGCAGGTCTGGCTAGCTGTTGCTTGTCAACGTCCGTGTGTTCAGATCCCTTGCCTGCTCATTCTGGACCATCTCAGAAAAACACCGTTTTACTGTTGCGATCCTGTCTCACTTACCTGGCTCTGGGGAATTAAAGTATGGCTGCAGGCTGAGGATAAAAAAAGAAAGCCAGTGCCAGGTAATCAGATTCCCTTTCTCTCGCACACCCTTTTTCGAAAGATGGCACATCGCTGTTGGGTTTTCCTGAAGAAAGCTGTGTATTCTGTGGTTCCTCTTATCCTGTATGCAAGCTCCTCCTGATCCTGTGATCTTGGCAGAACAGGTTGGAGGTCCGTGTCTGGCTGCATCTGGGTGAGAAACAAGAAACCACGTTCACACTTGCAGCATCTGAAGAGAGACATGTTTGAGCATTCACTCGTTGATGGCTTTAAGGGCTGTTACACCATGGTAGGAGGTGAATTTCACAAAATCCAACTAAGCTGTTATGGGGATTTGATTGGCTTTGTTTACTCTTGTTCTTGTTACTATAATTGTCATTTACTTTAACAGCTGTTATGGATGATAAAGACGAGATCCTTTCAGAGAGTCATAGGCAGGTGCAAAGAGATGAATGTCTATGTAAAGACCCTTGGAGGGTAATGTAGTTTTCTGGCCTGTAATAGCAAAGTACTCGGTAAATAGTTTCTCCTGCCCTTACAAACACCCTGCTGGGATGAGGCCAGTTGCAGCAGCAGGACACCTCAAGGCCTTTAGCAACTTTCAGAAGTTTCCCAATGTCGTGGTTTGACCCTGGTCTGCAGCCAGGCACCCACACAGCCGCTCTCTCACTCCCCCTTCACTGCTGGACAGGGGGAGAAAATATTTCAAAGGGTTCGAGATAAGGACAGGGAGATCATCCTCATTTACTGTCCCGGGCAAAACAGACTCAGTTTTGGGGAAATTAATTACATTTATTAAAAGAACCAATCAGAGAGGAGTAATGAGAAGAGAGAAAGAGCAAACAGATCTTAAAAACAGAACACCTTCCCCCCCATCCCTCCCTTCTTCCCGGGCTTAACATCAATCCCGGTTTCTCCACCTCCCCCCGAGCGGCGCAGGGGGACAGGGAATGGGGGTTATGGTCAGTTCATCCGACGTTGGTTCCACCACTTCTTCACTCTGGGGGGGGACTCTTCACTCTTCCCCAGGGCCACTGTGGGGTCCCTCTCACGGGAGACAAGCTTCATGCTCTCTTCTCTGGCATGAGTCATCCCACGAAGGGCAATTCATCACAAACTGCCCAACGTGAGACACCTCACGAGGGGCAGCCCACCCCTTGTGAGTCTGAGGCGCACTTCAGGGGAAACTGCTCCAGCCTGAGTCCCCTGCAGAGTCCCAAAAGTCCCACCAGCCACCCTGCTCCAGCATGGGCATTCCTCTCTTCTATGGGCTACAGGTTCCGGCAGCGACTTGCTCTGATGTGGGCTTCCCACGGGCTACAGCCCCCTACAGGCATCCACCCACACGGCGTGGATTCCTCTACACGGTAGACATCTACGGGGTGATCCTCACAGTGGACATCTGCACCTCGCCCATGGGCTGCAGGGGGACAACCCGCTTCACCATGTTCTTCACCACAGACCCGGGGGACTCTGCTCCGGCTCCTGGAGCTCATCCTCCCCCCCTTCTTCTTCACTGACCTTGGTGTCTGCACAGATTCTCACTCCTCCATCTCTGTGCCAGCTGTAGTGGTGCAGTTCTTTTCCCCATTCTTAAATATGTTTTTCACAGAGGCGTTCCTCTCCTATCACTTTACTGATAGGCTCAGCCTTGGCCAGCGGCGTGTCCCTCTTTGTAGCCGGCTGCCATTGGCTCTATCAAACTCAGGGAGCTTCTAGCAGCTTCTTGCAGAAGCCACCCTGCAGCTCCCCCCCCCGCGCCCCCCGCCGCCAAAATCCAGCCAGGCCAAACCAAAACACCCCAGAACTCCAGATGCTGTCCAATATACTTACAAAATTCTCTATTCTTCCTTTAATAGATCCAGGAAAGAAATTTAAGGCTTGTGAAACTTTGAGCTTGTCCCTTTTCTATGCAGGCGACTGTGCTATTGCATGAAAGGCAGCAAGAGCTGCTTCTGAGATCCAGCTCAGGCAGAGGCGATGCCAGCTCCCTTGCAGCAAGATTCTCTCCCGTTTTTCCTTTTTTTTTCTTTTTTTTTTTTCCAATTTACTTCCCTAGTCGTTGCACCTCAAGCTGATAGTTTCAGGGAGCCATTCCCATGGCTCCATGTTAGAGTCGAGCACTGTCTGTGCAGTCTTCCCAGTCACCCTTTTCGGCTTTATCCATCACTTGCTTACCTGCCCATCCACTATCACAAGCTGCTTCTATGGCTCCCTGCAGCTGCCTTTGACATCCTGCAGAGGTTGTACCCTCAGGAAATCTAGCCTTTTACCCCAGACCCTCTGTTCTCCTTCCAGGAGGTACCTGCTGCCCTACATGTCACCCTGCCTTGCTGAACAGTAGGGCTGTCTTGCTGCCCACCTGCCCCAGTTGGTCACTCACCCTCCAGGCAGTGCTCTCACCAGCTGCCAGCCATGGCTGCCTGTGTCCCTGTCACCTGGCTCTTGCTCAGATGTCTTTATTTCCTCTCTTTCTCACTGATGTCTTGGTGGATGATTCCCTTGTCAAACAAAAACTCAGTTGTCATGTCTTTGGGGATAATCCAGCTGAGTAAATGGATTTTTAAGAGAAAGTATCTGACAGCACTGAGGAGGATGACCAGTAGTCATAGAATCATAGAATGACCTAGGCTGGAAGGGACCTTAGAGATCATCCAATCCAACCTCCCTGTCATGGGCAGGGACACCTCTCAACTAGACCAGGTTACCTAAGGCCTCATCCAACCTGGCGTTGAACACCTCAAGGTAGGGGCAATCCACAACTTCTCTGGTTAATTTATTCCAGAGTCTTGCCACCCTCATACTGAAGAATTTTTTTACTAAAATCCAATCTAAATCTATTTTCCTTTAACTTAAATCCATTTCCCCTTGTCCTATTGGTAAAAAGTCCCTCTCTAGCCTTCCTGTAGGTTCCCTTCAGGTATTGGAATCACAGAATCACTGTGGTTGGAAAAGACCTTCAAGATGATCAAGTCCAACCACTCTGCCAGGTTCACTTCTAAGCTATGTCCCAGAGCACTGTATCTAGATGGCTTTTAAACACATCCAAGGATGGCAATTCAGCCACTTCCCTGGGCAGCTTTTTCCAAACTGGTTATCAATTTACTTAAGTTACTCCTTCTTTTTCATTTAACTGGAGCTGGCATTGCTCTGTGTCACTGAAAGGCAGTTTTTTTAAGTGTGTGAGTGATACTCAGCACCCAGTCTACCACAGGCTGACTCCACTGCAGGCTCCTTTGTGCCCCAGCCTGACACCCCAAGCAGCCCCTTGTTGTGCCAGTGTGGAGGGATAGATGGTGGTGGACTGGCTTGCTGGTAGGGTGCTGTGGGCTGAAGGGCTGTAGCATGTCAGCTGGAGATCAAAAGGCAGAAAGGGGAGAGCACAGAACAGGTGGATGTTTTTTTGCGGGGAGCGAATGGAGCTGCTGAGTGCTGTGGGGCAAGCAGCACAGGCCTTAACTGAAAAATAGCTGCATGTCGTATGCTGAAGTAGGAGCTGCATGCACCTGCTGCTAGTCCAGCAGCAAACTCCCCTCTTGCCTCATCAGTGCTGCACCCTGGGTCTTGCCAGCTCCAGGGTACAACTTGGTTATCCCCCCGCTTTTCCCCTGATGATAGTGTTTGGCCAGATCAGTTCCCAGAATGGGAGCAGCGTTGCCCTTCCTGAGCAGTAGCACCCACACTTGCTCCCACAGTCCCAGACTGTGCAATATCCCTGGTGGGGACACCCCCCAAGGAAGTAGGGCAGGGGCAAGGGGGGCCCAGGACAGCGAAGTGCTGAAGGGCTCCGCTGGAGCATGAGTAAGGCCCATACAGCTGTTTTGGGATCCATTCCCTCCCTCAGCTGTTTGTGCACTGTTGTATGTGGTTAGCTCAAAGTATATTGTCATACGGAAATAAAAGCACACACCCCAGTGTCAGTGGGCTCCAACCGTTTTATTCCTTCTGAAGGGTGTTCAAGCAAATCTCACGCCTTTTCTTGAGTAATCTGTGGGCACCGTTATGTCTAGACAAAGCCTTGAGAAATAAAAAGCAAGGTGGTGTACACAAAAAGCAGGCTGCGAGGCAAAGTGGCAATATTTCTTCATCCAGCCTGGCAGTGCAACTCCGAGACGAGTTCCTCAGCCCTTTGCAAGGAGAGGCTGAGTCGCAGCCGGGGCAAAGGCAAACCACGAGGAGCTCTGCCAGCTCACCTGTGGTTTTGACCCTGCAAAGAGAGACCAAAATAATCCACAGCATTAAGTCCCTATAATGGTAAGAGCCCTGTGTGTACAAGAAGAGATGCTGTACCAACACATGCTTGTTGGGTGTCCTTGCACCTCTCCCAAGTACCACTGCTGCCGCCTGTACCAGCAGCAGCCTAAAGATGGGGGTAGAAAATCAAGGATCAAGTTTTGCGTTTTCATTCTGAAAGGTTTTTACTTGGCTTACCTCGTCTGGTGCTGAAATATTATCTTTGACAGATCAGTTGAAGTGAATCTTAGATTAAATTGCCTTTTAGGCTTTTATTAATTCCACATCCATTGACAAGACAGCAGAGGTCCCCAGCTGCATATAAAAGGCTATGGATTTGCTGGTGGTGGTGTTACAGCTGTGATAGTCTTGGGACACAGTCAGGAGAAGCTCTGTAATAGAGGTGATATCTCTCATTACCAACTGAGATAGGTAGCATTAAACAGACAATCTTTGGGGCACACTGCCTTTATTATAAATTTATTTTGCACTGCCTTTTCTATGTCTTTTGCTTCCTTTATTATCTAGGTATCCTAAAATATCCTTCTCAGGCAGCAAAAGAAGAGAAAGGAAAAACCCACATCAATACTAAAAAAATAAAATGTTAAGAAGCACTCGTATTCAGATCTGGTCACAAACAAAAAAATAAAAAATGTCCCCATCTTCTACTTCCTCTTTGTGAGAATAATTGTTTATGAAGATACTGAACTCACTCAAGCAGGCAAGTCATTTAGACCACATTTTGAGGTCTAAATCTCAAGTAGTTTGCTTTAAAGCTTAGCAGTATTATATTCATATATGTGTTGATAGATTAGCACAACAGAAACAGGAAATTGTTAACTTGATCACAGGCTTGGCTTGCTTTTATTTAGTCTAATAAATGAATGATTACAAGTTACTATTGTTACTGGAAATTTAAACTGAATTTTCCATGAATTCATGAGGCAGCTTGTTCCTAAACCTTTCTTAGGTAGACACGGCCTTGTCAGCTTACTCAAATGAGCTCCTACACTTCTTTGAAATTGAAATCATTGATTAATTTTTTTCAAATTGTTCCTGAGTGCTGACTAGAAAACTCATGTTTAAATGACCAGTGACCTGTTAGATCAAGTGGCACAGTTCCCAATAGCTTCCATACCTGTCTTCTCTTCAACCCAAAATATGAAACTAAACCCAGCAACATTGTAAGAGTTTTACTATTAAATATGTCAGTAGGAAATAAAACAAACAAACAAAAAGTTGCTTTCAGAGACATCAGTTCGTCATGCCTTCCAGGCTAATGTTTCTGATTTTTTTATTTCACATTGTTAACATTTTTTCATGATTTCTTTTTTCTTTTTTTTTTTTTTTTTAAATAAAGCAACTTCGGCCCATCCAAAGCATACACTAAAAAAAAAAAATGTACCCTAAATTATATTTTCTGAACAGCTGTCCTCAAACTCGTTCTAGTAGGACCCATGAGCAGCAGGGGTGCACATTTGCGTTAATATATATATTCACTTTTAATTGAACAGTGGATTATTTTTCTTGGAATTGCTCAGAAAACGTAAGCCAAGGCTGAAGCCTGCACTGGCTTATAGAGGAGAATACCAGGGCAGTTCTTATGAACTGCAGCAAGACCACACAAGAAGAAAACAAAAAACTTAGGCATCTTGTGGGGAAGAAAAGCTAACGAACTGACGTTTGCTCCTCTGGCTGGGGTCTAAGATGGTAAGGAAGGAGACCTCTTTTTTAAAAACACAGCTTTTTAACGACAGAGTTAGCCTAGCTGAAATAAGTAGGAAAAAGCTTTGAGATGAGATCTGTGCATACAAAGCTCGTGTGAATTGCTGTAATGAAGTCCTGGAATTGTTGAATCCCCAGTGACCCTACTCATGGGCACGGTCATCCCTGT
The DNA here is from genome assembly GCA_020746105.1 of Trogon surrucura. Lineage (NCBI taxonomy): Eukaryota > Metazoa > Chordata > Aves > Trogoniformes > Trogonidae > Trogon > Trogon surrucura. Next base: position 67,855,915 of record CM036617.1, read on the forward strand.
CACCCCTGATGAAACCTAATTGCATGAATTTTTCTTGGAAGAAGGACTGTCCCCATATGAACTGACGGTTTTTCCCAGCACTTAGGCTTCTCCCTGGGCTCTAAAAGTAATAGCTGAGTGCTTGGCTGTATTCCCAAGCAATAAAAATCTTTCAAGTTTAAGGGATGCCAAAAGAGGAAGACAGAAGGAAAACACTGCATCAGTCCTAAAGGGTGTACAGGATCTGCACAGTAGGAAGGAAGAAGGTGAGGAAGCGGAGGGGTGCCATGGTGCAGAGGTGCTGTCATGTCTCCCCACCCTCCCTGGCAGGGCAATACACACCCAGCCCAAGGAAACATGGCTGGTGCGGACAATAAGTGCAGACCCTGGATTGTCCTCGGGTGTGGGAATCATAGAATCATTAAGGTTGGAAGTCCAACCGTGAACCCAACACTACCATGGACACTAAACTGTGTGACTCGCTCTACTAGACGGAGTTAGATCCTTCCCCAAGAAGATGAGACAAAGAGATATTTTCAAGCAGCCCCCAATAAGATTAGCTTTGGTCTTGCTAAGCTGAACATGCCCTTGCTACTTTCAACTTGTTGCTTCAGGCAAGGAAATAAGGAATGAGGATTGTCTTGGCAAGCTACGAGGTGTGGAGAGAGTTCCCAAAAAGCAGAGGTGAGGACAGAGTGGGCCTGCCATAGCTCCTTTGTATTCCAGCAACTGGACTCGTTCTTCTGCCCAGGGACAGGACCTGCCACCGTCCCTGACTGTCCCAGGCTACTGGGAACTAGCCAGGCTGTGATCCAGAGAAGTGTCCAGACAGCCCCTCTTGGAAAAGTGATTTCAAAGCAGGACGTCCAGCCAAGCGCACCACCATGGAATCAAGGGACCGCTTGTGAAGAACAGCCAGGAACCTGGCTCTCTCCTAAGCCATCATGACTTCTGCAGGGAGGTATACCGAGCACTGGCAGGAGAGTGAAGATCCAGCTGTTGCTTTTCTGTGCTGTAATGTTCAGAGGCAGAGCTAACCCCCCCTTCCTTTCCATGCAGGAAGGGGAGAACAGCTGGGAAAACTGCTTCAACCCTCAGGCAATGCTTCACTTCTCGTAGGCAAACATGCTCTTTACCTCACTGCTATCTTAAGTAAATATTTCCTCAAGAATGTTGTCAACTCTCTAGTCTGATGTTATTGATTTATTTCCATTAAATCAGAGGACCACCTATGTTCCAGATAAGACATTGTCTGCAGATTAGCCCTGCAAACCCCTGTTGTTTTTAATGAAATATAACGTGGATCAGCTCAGCATCTCTTCCAGTTGGTACAACTTGTGCAGGCCACAGGGGTCTTCCAGTAAGGATGAAGAGAAACAGTGTAGGGTGTCTCTTGCTGGTTAATTAGTGTCTCCAAGTAAATTCAGCCAGAAGTGCGGAGTTTCAGCTGGCGACAGAGAAACGGGAAAAGAGAGATGTCAATGTTTCAATCATACTCCAAAGCACCAAAAGGCTGTATCCTGATTGCCAGTTTAAGATAAATACCACATCGCTGCTCTCTGCATTCAGGGCTTTGTGGCCAAGTTGGTGCCAGTCATGTGGGTGCAGGGTCCCGGCACTTCTGTTTCTCACAGAAAAAGCATGTTAGATGGAAAATGGAAGCCCAGGCCAGCAGTCTGTGTAATCAGCACAGCCTTTGCACAGGTGAGGAGAGTGCGCTTCAAAACCAAGCTCCCTGCTCGTGTGAAAAGGGCACGCTGCAGGATTTGCAGGCACCCTTCTGCTCAGCTCACCAAACTCTCATGGATCTTTTTCTGCTTCCATGACACGTCAGCCCCTCCTCTGGCTCCGAGCATTTGAAGCTGAACTCTTTGGCCAAATAGTCCTCGCTGAAATGTCAATACACTACCGGGACACTGGCTCGCAGGGTTCATCATGGTTTCCAGGGAGTGCATGGCTTTGTTTCTCTGCTTTCTGCTACTGGCTCCTCTGTCTCTGGATGCAGGTATGTCGTAGGATATGGCTGTAATTATGTTTACTGGCAATGGACCTCTCTTCTGTTACTCAGACGTAATTTTCATTGCCAGCTTTGAGCATCATTGCATGTTTGTCCTGCCTCTGGTTGTGCCGTGAGTTATTCTAAGGCTCTCTTTTGCTTTCAGTGATGGCATCCGGGCACTTTTTTTGCCAACTAAGGAAAAGCACCTCTAGACTGCTAAATGAATCTATCATCTCACTACTCAGACAGCATCGTCAGCTGTCTGCCCACTATGTGAAAGAAGGAACTTGGATTTACTGTTATAGCATATTGAACTGTGGCAGTTTTAAAAGCTCAGAATCAAGAGTCTGTCAATTCAGCAGATGAGAAATTAAGGAGGTGAGGATCCCTGTTTCAGCAGCAGCAGAAGAGAGTGATGTGGTAGCTGTTTGGTGGCTCCAGTGCCTGCCTGAAAATCAGTTCCCAAATTTAAAAAAAAGCAGATCCAGTGCTTTCAGGTTCCCAGTTAGCCATTGACTGAGTCTCTTGCACTGCAGTGAACAAAGCTGGAAAAATAAGTAGCAAAGTCAAAAGTATTTCAATGTCAATAACTGGAAAATGCTGAACTAAAAGCAGGATGATGTCCCCAGCAACACACTCAGGTACACTTCTCTGTCAGAGTCTGCGCCTGTGCACCAATACATGTGTCATGTACCTGCAGTGCAAGGTTAATTAAAAGCCTCTAAAGAAAGTCATATTAAATGCATACAGCCTGACTTAGAAACCGTGGCAGAAAGACCCATCTGACACTCCCACAATGAGCAAATGTTTATGAAGCACCCTGGGATAAATTCAATGCATACCACACAATATTTTATTCCTTCAAGTAACTTTGAAATACAGGGGAAATTACCACTATTTTGCAGGTAATTCAGCAAATGTTCTGATTAGACACAAATGTTTAAAGACACCTTACCAGACTGGAATAAACCTTCTCAGTATTACTGTTTGTGTGTATGTCGGTGAAATGAGCCTTGTTCTTCAGCAATCACTTTGGGGCCCTTCCAGCAGTCAGGAGGTAACTCCCACTCTCTTAGGTGTCATCTAGTGGAGACTGTCCTGAGCAAAAGGCAGGAGATGTGCATCAGCCTCCACCTCCAAATCCACCCACAATCGCAGGTAAAATAGGTAAAAGCGCTGAAATGTGAGTTGTTGTCATGAAGCAACAGAATCCTCTACCCGCATGGAGGAGAAAAAAAAATGCAAAATTAGTTATTTCAAGAGTTGTTCTGTGCACTACATGGAGCAAAAGTACACAGCAGCACTGTGACTTCTTGTTCTTTATCCTGAATTACACAGGGAGGGCATAGTTGTGTGATGTGCTTGTATCCTGAAGCCGAGGAGCAGGCCAGCATGGTGACCACGGTATCAGCTCTTTCAGGGCACACTTCTGTCAGCCACAAGTTGATGTAGCTCTAAGAAGCAATCTCTGCTGATATTCACTATTGAACCTGTGCACCCAATGTCTTTCCAAAGCACAGCAGAGACACACAGGGAGAAGTCCCCTGTGGCTGCAGGCTGCAGAGCTGGCAGCAGCCCAGAGCCATCCACAAGCTCCACTAAGAAACACCAACATCATCGTTCAGCCTTCCTGCGTACCTTAACGTAGCCTCTTTTACAGAAGAAAACTAAAGATAAATATATTAAAGCAGTGGTCTCCAAATCGTGGTCTACTAGTGGTGGGTTAAGTCCGCTCTGCAGGTCCAAAGAATGAAGGGGTATGAGATAACACGTATCTGTTGGTGATGGCATGGCTGTGACCCACCTGTCACCAAGTGACTTACTGTAGCGAGTACAGAAATATCAGGTGCTGCCACGTACATCAGGGCTAGATAAAGTAATGCAGGCTTTTCAGCTGCTAGAATTGAAAGAAACTGTGCTGTGCATGTTGACACCTACTGAACGACATGATGATACCTTAGGAGTTGCTGGTGTACAATGCTGCTGTAACATCCCATCTTCTCTTAAGCCCTGGGATCTGTGAAATCCATGTGCTGCCACTTTACCTGGGAGGCAGGCCACGGAAAGGAGGCTCTTTCACCTTTGCCATTTCTTCTCTAAAGTGTCTCAGAAAAAGCTCGGGAAGCAGAAAAGCTTCCAGGGAAAACCGTCCTCCCCTCCTCTCTGTCTGGAGAGCGCAGCTGTGTGACAAACAGAACACGCCCCTGTTTTTCAGTCTTTATAAAGCAGGAAGAGGCCAGCAGCATTTTGCAAAGGCAAAGACGAGCCAACAGCTTCTTTGAAGAGATAAAACTGGGGTCACTAGAGCGCGAATGCATGGAAGAGACGTGTTCCTTCGAAGAAGCAAGAGAGATTTACCATGATGATGAAAGGACAGTAAGTAACACGGGGCTGGGTGAGTGCGTACTGCCAGGTGGCCTCCCCCTGTTCGCAGGTGTACTTTGGCACTTCAAGCCACAGGAGCAAAAAAAGCACTTTGTGTCCCACTGTTTCCATCTTTCTTGTACATTTACAGAGGGCACGCCATAGCAGTGAATTACAGGTCATTTCGCATGGGCTGCCCCAGGCGGTGCCAAACTGGGGGATGGTGGGAAAGAGGATGCTCTCTAAGTCATCTCCCCAACCCTGCTCAGTAGTTCCCGGCCTGACAACACCTTAAATTGTTGTATTGTGCAACATCTGTTTCAGTCAATCCCACCTCACCTACATGGAGGTTATTGATGAATAACCTATCCATGTGTGTTACACAGTGCCCTTCTCTGTTGGTATATGGAAATGCTGTAGAATACAGAAAATAATGTAGAATGTTTTTTTATGGATATCAACTGTTATAAAGGCAAAAGGGGCATCACCGTGGCTGTCTGTAACTCCTCCTGCTACAAGGGCTGTAGGACTTATTTTGAGTTAATTTTTCTCTAATTAAATTTTGCATTTTTTCTTCCAGAAAGAGTTCTGGCACATCTACTCCGGTACGATCATTCGGACTGTTCTAACAGCTGCGAAAATACACTCGCTGCTGCAGCTCTTCACGTGAACCAGTCTGACACTGAATGTTTTTACAGACCCCAATCAGTGTGACTCCAACCCCTGTCAGAATGGTGGGAGCTGCGATGACCAGTTTCAGGATTATGTCTGCCGCTGTCCTGCCGAATATGAGGGCAAAAGCTGTGAAAAAGGTCAGCTCTGGCATAGCTTAACAAAATAAAAATGCCACTATTAATTCAAATACAAGGCAATAAGATTAACAGCACCAATCACCATCATTCTGCATCATTCTAGCCGTGACAGCTTCTTTTCACCCTGCCTGTGGTGTTGTGTGATGGATCTGACCTGCTGGCAGTCAGGCACTTCAAGGCAGCAAGATAATTCTTACTCTAGGATGACTTCATTAAAAAAAAACAACCAAAACTGCCTTTTGTTCACCGTCTAAGAGAAAAGGAGGAATTATTTTTTTCCCTACCCTAGTGCTGAAGTTACTTTGACTTAGAAGCTCGGTGCAGTATGTGAGTGAGAACGACGCTGCATATGCATCGTACAAAGCCTGAGGGTACAGATGCAGTGGTTAATGAAGTCAATATACACACCTTTCCACTGATTTCAGTGGGCCCAGTGCGCTGAATGTTACGTTTACACCCTCAGAACATGCTGAGTCTAAACAAGGACTAAGCGCTCATCAAGTCTAACCAGGCAGTCTTAATGGTCATCCCAGAACATCCTTCTGCCAAATGGTGAAATAGAAAATGGTTCTAATTTTTTCAGTCATGTATGATGATGGTTACCACACTTTCACCGTTATACAGCTCGGCTACTGCAGAAATGCAGACTGATTTAATTTCAGGTGTATGTTTCTTAAGCACAGCCTTTTCTTCTGTGACCCCTGGAAATCCAGGCAAACCTGGCTCTTGCCAATGGAAGACACTTCCGATGTGGTCACTGTACGCAAAGCACAGAAATGTGCTCTGCTGCCTTGCTTCACCATCAACACTTCAACTTGCAATTGACTCAGGTTAAACACTGAAATCCACGGTTGGAAAACTAAATACTCTTTCTCTGGCTTTAGCCACAGCTGACACACTGAAATGCATTTACGACAACGGTGGCTGTGAGCAGTACTGTGCTGACAGGCAGTCTGAAAAACGAGTGTGCTTCTGCGCGGACGATTACGCTTTAGCAAGTGATGGCGTGTCCTGCATTCCCCAAGGTAAGATACTACTCACCCGATGTCTTAGCCAGCTCTGGAAGAAAAGTTTTCAACACATACACATCAGGAGATGCAAGGTACAACCCTCAGCCACCAGCTCCCCACCTCTTCTTTAAGGACAGAGTACAGAGCAGTATATTTGGGCTTCTGGTGAAAGTTAGACACCTTAGAAAAGTAGCTGGAAAAGTGTGCACACGGAGCAGGGAGCCTCTTGGACCTCTTCTTTGGGGGCCAGAAGTCCACTCCCCTGCAACGTGGGAAATCCAGGTCTGAAAATCCCACCTGTTAGGAGCAAGGAGGGAGCTGAACTCCTGTCTCCTCCTTGGGGAGAGCTCTCATCAATGATCTGGTAGAGAAGTACTCAGCAGCAGAGACAAGTTCATGGCCAGGTGGTGTAAATAAAGCAGGTAATCAGGGATTTAGGGTCAGACTGAGGGGTTTCTGGTGAGTGGAGGGACTCTGGGCCTCAGAAGTCCTTTTTTGTTTTAGCCTACACCCACTGTGTGGGAGTATTTTTTGGGCAGCATTGTTTTACTGTTATATCTCCGATCTGAAATTGTGACTATGGATTTTATTACCATATTTATTTCAGCACTGGAGTCAAGAGAGGAAGAGGCCTATTAAAACCAAAGAAAACAAGTTCTATTTTTTCTTTTTATGTTTTTTTTCTCCAGGACTGGTAGGACTAATACGCTTTTGGTATTCCTGTAGACACTATGGCTAGATATTTGTCTCACTTATCTGACAAGGTAAATTTCATCTGGGACTAGAGTAGCACAAGTTAATTATTTTTTCAATACATAAGCTGGCACCTGATTCTATTAGAAATGCCTACTTGAATTACTTTATTAGAGGGGAAAAAGAGACCCCTGGGGATATGAACATAACAGACAGAGCTGCAGGGAGCAGGCGAAGTAATTCTGAGGGGTGGTGCCCCCCTACACACACCTCAGCAGAGCACTCATGCAGAGAACTGGTAATGACAACCTAGCTCTCAACAACAGCAACTTCATTAGAACAAAAATTGTCTACTAATGTGCTTATCCCTTATTAACAGAGTCTGCAGTATCACGTGATGGGGAAGCTGCTTTTGTTTAAAAGCTGAGAACAAAGAATTCAATATTCCCCGCAGGCTTTTCAGCGTGTCTTCCCCTGCGAGGAAGATGTATTTGTTGCCACTTGCTTCTTGGGGACCAAAACAGCTGTACCACAAAATAGCCATGTGCTGCAAGGAGATAAAACTGCAAAACCACCAGACTGCCTGTCCCTTCACCGTCCTTCTGTCACCTCTCACTACGGCCCTTTCAAGTGCCCCAACTCACGTTGTCCCTGCACACAGTGTTAGAGGGTATGGGCTGGTGTCACATCTGTCCTGATCTTTCAGCAGCTGCCACCAAAGAGCTGGTCCTGTTTCTCCACACCTTGCCTGTGCCTGTAAAATCTTGATGCTGTCTTGCTATCAGCTGAAGTCATGGGCACACTCAGGCTACTACAGATCTGTGGAGATGTTGAATTCAGCTCAACATAGACTATAGGGCCCTGCTCCTAAAGCAATAGGAAGCGAGTGCTGCTCCTCACAGCGGGTGGAAGGGATGGTGTGTTCCGTTAAAGCAGAGCCACATGGCACATAAAAAACCCCAAAGGTAGAACTTCTTCTTGAAAGGAAAACTCGATTGGGTGAAGGATGTGTTGGAAACACTGAGGCTTCCTCTACATTGCAGCTTGGTCGCAGGTTCAGGCCTCAAGATTTGATTTTCTTATTGCCAATATTCTCACACTTGCTCAGGCTGAAAACAGATGTTAGACTGAGACATGCACTTCCGAAGAATCAAGTATGCTCTGGACCCAAAAAAATTAGGCACAGTCTGCCGGGAGGCACACCAGAGAACACAGTGTCTGCTCTCAGGACATCTTCAGGTCCACCCAAACAAGGGATAGCAAGCTGCATGTCCCATGCTTAACCGTGTGTCTCACCATGTCTGTGCATTTCGTAACACTGAGTTAAAGTCAGTAGGGTCACTGAAAATATGTAGGCTACAAAGCTTGACAGAGTCACTTCTGCTCTCCAGTCTGCAACCTACTTCATTGTGCTGGCATATATCTTAAGCAGGTGATAATGATATAAATCGGTCAATGCTAACGTATGGGCCTGCACTCTATTTGTAAAAGCATTTCTGTTTGCTTCCAAACAAAAAGACTACTTGCCTGCTGAGCTGCTTTAAACTGCTTTTGACAACTCATGCTCCCAGACTAGAAACCAGGTTTTTTTAGCTAACAGAACTTCACTGAAGACCTTACACATTTGGCTATGAATTCAGTGCAATAAAATGAGACTTGATGCCCCTTGAGGACTTTTCTTCTTTTTTTTTCTTTTTTTTTTCAGTGAAATACCCATGTGGAAAAATACCAGTGCTGGCCAAAAAAAATGCAACTGCACAAGGGAGAATAGTAGGTGGTTTAACCTGTCCTCCAGGTGAATGTCCATGGCAAGTGAGTCTTCAGAAATCTTTCATTGCTTTTTTGTTTTGTTTTGTTTTGATTATGCAACTACTGTCTTAGGGTTACTGTTCCAGATCTATTGCATTAAAAATCCCTAAAAATCTCCAGGTCTGGATAACCAGTTTCCCTCTTCTTCCATAATCAGCAGATCCACCTGTTTCAATCATGCACTTTAGCCTTGTTCTGAAGTGCCTGATTTCATAGGGATGGACTGGTAATACAACCTCCTCTATCTCCTGACCCCTTAGCCCTTAACCTTACTGCCAGCAAGAATTATAGTTACAGCTTATGAGGATACACTCTTGGCCATAACGGGCAGAGTCCATACTACAAGACGGAGAAAATGTCAGTGGGACATTTTCTCCTAAATTCTTCACACCATCAACATCTCAAACATAGCCACATAAAGTGACAGGAAGAAGCAACATGAAACTTGACTCTGCTGAGTTTCAGGTCAAGGATTTTTTGATGTAAGACATAAATTTTCTTCATGTTGGCAGGCCCTTATAATACAGGATCAGAAAGAAAAGTGTGGCGGTACCCTGCTTTCTCCAGAGTGGGTGGTCACTGCAGCTCACTGCTTGGAGTACACTCATCCTAAACAGCTTCGGGTGAGGCTGGGTATGTATCTTCCCTTTCTCATGTTACTGAGCTGCAGTTGTGGTGGCAGCTCCTCATCCTGACAAACTAGAGTGAAAGAATAAATGGTCAGGCTTTGGTACCATAGGGGAGTTTTCCTTAAGATGTGTCAGACAAGAAACCCCCTATCTCCTCAAACTTCTGAGGAGCTGTCTGACATGACCTGCAGTTAATAACTTTTCCAGGTGAACACAGAATAAATTACGATGAGAAAACTGAGCAAGAAAGTGGAGTTGCCACGATGATCGTTCATGAAGGATACACGAATGGAGAAGTCAATAACGACATTGCCCTCCTGCGCCTGCAAACACCCGTGAATCTCACCGACTACGTGGTGCCAATATGTTTGCCCGAAAAACGTTTTGCAGTGTATGAACTGTCCTCCATCAAGTTCTCCACAGTGAGCGGATGGGGACGCCTACTAGATGGAGGTGCCACCTCTTCTGTTCTGATGAGAGTTGATTTGCCACGTGTAAAGACACAAGAATGTGAAAAGGAGACAGATTTAAATATTACAGAGAATATGTTCTGTGCAGGAGACTTGACTGGTGTTAAAGACTCCTGCAAGGGAGACAGTGGTGGACCTCACGCTACAAAGTACAAGAACACTTGGTTTCTGACTGGGATTGTCAGCTGGGGAAAGGGCTGTGCTGTTAAAGGCAGATATGGGGTTTACACAAGGGTATCCAAATATATCGACTGGTTGAAGAAGCACATGGATTAATGATGATGAACCAGAGCATTCCCAGGCAGTGTTATTCGCCCCCAATCCTTCTATGCCATTTTCTCATTGAAGCATTCCTTCATTACCTTATAGATGTGATGTATGTGATACCCACACCACTATTAAAGATTTGAAAGGAGCTCAGTCCCTACTTGAATATATAAAATAACTTCCCTTTTGGTATTGTTTGTAAACTTGATCACGTTGTCAAGCGAGCACGGAATGGCCATAACAAATAGGACTCAGAATCCCTCTCGTTCTGCATCCATTTCTGCTAAGGGACAGAGTTACATGTCGAGAGAAAAACTGTCAGCAATGCATCAAACACTCCATGATCCTTCCTCCATCTATGCTCTCAGGTTCTGATAATCAGCAATGCACAGACTTCCTGAGCCACAAGTTGCATTAGGTTGAATAGTCATGAATGAACCTGTTGTTCGCAAATGTGTGCAATCTCTTTTGAACACATTTGTCCTTCTGGCTTTCACAACTTCCTATGCTGATGGGGCTTGTAATATAATGATGCAACAGGGGAAAACACAGAAAAAGTGTTTCTTACAGCTTATGCTAATATAGCTTTCTCCAACAGTTGCAGTGGCAACAGGTAGATTTGAGGGGGAGGAAATGCAGAGTCTCCAGGATAAGAAAGCTGGGAAAAGGTTAATTCCACATTTACAGGTCTGCTATGAAAATTTGATCTCATTCTTCTTGCACCAGGCGTTATTGCAGTAAGGCTATTAAGTGTATATTTAAACCCGTATTTATGAGTGATGAAGAATACCACTGATCTAATCATTGTTGTCCGGTGTAATTTAAATTGTAATCTCTGTCCTGAGATCTAAAACCAGAAGAGGAAAATTGTCTGACCATTTGCAAAACACTGGTTGAAGACCATTTTCTAAAGCCTTATTGCATAAATGGTAGAACCTGAAGCATTCTGAAAACACCATCAACTATATAATTTTAAAATGTTCCTTCTAATCTAAGCACAAAAACAGTGAAAAGGTGGGGGAATTAAAACTGATCAGGAGATAAGAAAACAGTTTAAGTATTTTAGGCAAAACTTAAACTTTGGATTCATTCAAATCGTACTGAATATCAGCTGAATATCACAAAAGCTTATTAGCAAGTAGGGCACTTAGAATTGACCATACTGTATTGTTAAGGGAAAATACTGACATTATACGGTGCATACACCATGCAATACTGAACATCCTAAAACCTGCCTTACTGATACTGAGCAATGGTATACTGTTCATTTAGGTAGTGAACAAATTCCAGGGACCTGAGAAACAAGATTTCTTATATCATGAAAACATACCCCAGAGGTTCTCATTACTCCTAAAAGTATATATGCCAGCAGAATATATTCCCAGGAGGGAGTGTGATGAGCAGCGACCAGCAAATCATAGAAACCGAATATTCGGATTTGGAAGGAACCTTTAAAGGTCATCAAATCCTGCAGTGAGCAGGGACATCTTTATCTAGATCAGGTTGTTAAGTGTCCCATCCAACATGACCAAAATCTCCCTAAATCAGTGTTTCTGACCCAAAATCTCCCTGAATCAGTGTTCTGGAGTCCAAGAGCTCCCTAAATAGGGTGTTTGGAGGCCCAAAAGCTCCCAAAGTGGGTGTTTCTCAGCCCAAGAGCTCCAGAAATGGGTGTTTCTGATGCCAGATTCTCCAAAAAAAGGATATTCCAGAGCCAAAATATTCTTAAATCAGTGCTTTGGAGTCCCAGTGCTCCCGAAATGGGCATTCTGGAGCATAAAATCTCACTAAATCGGTGCCTCATTTTCACTGAAAACAAAGCACTCAGTGTTGCAAAATTATAGCTCCAGTATCTCCAAGCTAGAACAGTTTGGGGTTTTCCATGCTCCATAGGATGATTCCTTCAGTGTGACATTCCAGAGTAAATATTAACATTTGTGAACAAATCACCAACTTGCAGAGAAAGGATAAAAAGCTGAAACAAACAAAAAAAACAACACACTACTAATGGCTGCACAAGAGTGTTTTTTTCAAAGCAAAGCTGAGGTTTGGGTGTATTTTTAAGATAACAGCCTGTTTAAACAAGACAAGAAGATGAAGGAGAGCCATCAGCAGGTTCTGGAAGCACCAAAGGTGTGAACTCCACAGCTCACAGACACAGAGAAGGATTCCGGGGGACGTAATAGCTGCCTTCCAGAAACTGAAGGGAACCTACAGGAAGGCTGAGGAGGGACTTTTTACAAGAGTGTCCACTGATAGGACAAGGGGAAATGGGTTTAAGTTGAAGGAGAATAGATTTAGATTAGATCTTAGGAAGAAATTCTTCAGTACGAGGGTGGCAAGACTTTGGAATAAATTGCCCAGAGACGTTGTGGCTGCCCCCTCCCTGGAGGTGTTCAAGGCCAAGTTGGACGGAGCCTTGAGTTGGCCAAGTTGGACAGAACCTTGACAGAGCCTTGATCTAGGTGAGAGGCGTCACTGCCCGTGACAGGGAGGTTGGATTAGATGATCTCTAAGGTCCCTTCCAGCCTAGGCCATTCTATGATTCTATGACTTCAGCGGGCACAACCTAGGTAACCCCTCAAAAAAGGGGGAGATGGAGGCCAGCTCCTGGCGATCACCAGGTGGAGGTCACCGAGCTCCAAGCTTCGAAAGTGCAGAGCCAGCAAGTTACGGTGCTGAGATGTGTGAAAAGAGGGTGGGAGCTGCCAAGGCCAGTGGGTGTTTTGGGGTTGGGAGCCTGGCTTTGCCCCTGGCTTGGCTGGGCGCCGAGCCCCACACCTGCCAGCACTGGCCTGGGCACCCCTTCACTTTCCTTGCTCCTGCAAATAAAAGGTACAATTAGAAAAACAAAAAAAAAAAGTCTTTTGGAATTTTTTGTAAGAAACAAAGAAAGAAGAACCTCACCACCCGGCTGCCCACCCGCTCCGCTCCCCCCGTCGCTGAGAAATCCCTCGGCGGCTTTCCCCCTTCCCCGGCGTTTCCGCTATTTCTGGGCAGGGTGAAGCAACGCCGCTTCAGTCTCTCCCCGCCCGGGGAGGGTGAAGGCTTCGGCTCCAGTCCCGGTCCCAGCGCGGCCCCGCCGGGCACAGCACCGGCCCCGGGGGGGCTCCAGGCCACCATGTCCGGCCGCCTGCTGCTCCTCCTGCTCTGCGCGGCGCTGGCGGGGGAGCTCCGGGCTGAACGAGGCGGTAAGGCGGCCCTTTCTTTATTTTTGGGGGGGATAGGGGATCGTCCCCTTCCTCACGACCTTTCGGGGCTGCCGAGGGAAGGCGGGTCGCGGCTGCGGGGGGGGGGGATGCGGAGAGAGCCCTCCCGTTGCCGCCGAGGGAGGGCTCCCTACCGGCCGGGGCTGCCGCTGCTTGTTGGGCGGCGGAGGGGGACGCCTTTCCCCGTAGAGGGGGGAGCTCTGTTTCCAAAACGGGCTGAGGGCTCCTCTGCACCTGTGCCACCCTCCCCTGCAGCTCCGCCTGGGCAGGCAGGGGAGCTGCCGGGGGGGGGCACTTCGGGGTGCTTGAGCCTCGGGGGTGCCGTGTCCCCGAAGCCTTTCCCGGGCTGCTGCGCCTTCTCTTTTCCTCCCACCTCCCTATAAAATACGGGATTGCTGGCCCTCCCCGCCCCGGGAGGACAACTGCCCTGGCGTACGGAGGTGCTCCTGCCTGTGAGGGGAAGCCTTGACCAAAGGTTCGTGGCGTGTGCTTGGCCGTGGAGGGGCTGGGGTGCAGGGAGGAGCATGTCCCGCCACCCTGTGTGCTGCTACAGTCAACCCCGAAGTCCAGAGCAGCATCAGCAAGTAGCTTTTCAGAAGTCATTAACCCTTCCTTTGGTGAGTCAGCCCACTTAGGCTTTAAAACGAGGTCTTCTGCACATCTCTGGAATGTCCTGCTTCAGCTGACCAGCTCCTGCTGTTCCTTGAAGTCTGAAGAAGGAAGCATGACAGAGAGCTTGGGAAAGAGAATGACCAGCCACAGAAGACTAATGGGCACATTCAAGTTCACAAAAACATCCGCTTACAGGGGTGATGCAGAGGCAAAGGAATATAGAGGCAATAACCTCGCCGGCTGCGTCCTGTCACTTTCCTGTCCCTGCAGAGAGGGGTTTAAGGACAAGTAAGATAGAGGGTGAATGAACTAACAGTTCCTAACCTACAAGTCGCAAGCACTTTCCTCATGAGGAGTCTTTTCAGAGTAAGCGAGGCTTCAGATTATGCATAGGCTTAATATAAATACTCCTAGCAGAATTTGGCTGCCTGTGGCTGATCCACCAGTTTCAGTGAAAGCAGAGTAAGTCCTTAGAACACGTCTGAGTGATCCCTGTGATCACTTAGAGGATATTAGGGTGTATGATTACTATCGGCACTTGAAGTTGCTGCATGAAAAGTGCTTCAGGAGATATATGCAAGCTGCCCACTGGACGTGATCCATTGGCCTCAAAGTCATATCTGCAGCACCGTCTCCCACTCTCTAGTCTGTAAGTGGGAAATATTTTTTCTCTTTAAATTCTAGGTGTGTACAACATTGTTAAGTGCCAGCCTCCAAACTCTGCAAACTTTCCTAGAATTCATGCTTTTTCCAGGGTAATTGGCAATTTATTTACTTCAGCGTTGTTTCTGGTTTTCCTGTCTGGTAATGTGTGCATAAGTCAGTGGAGAGTAATGCTGTCGTTTATGCAGCCAAGTGGCTGAGCTGAGTTTAATGGCTCTTATCTTCAGCTTAAATCAACAGTTACCTGCATCTTGAACTTGAAAGCAGCAGGTCTTACACTTTGTGACACTAAGCTTTTAAAAAATTGAACAACACAGCAAACTGACCTCAGGCTGTACTTCCCTGCTGAAGCCGATGTTCATTTACTTCTGCTTTTTGATAAATCTTAGAATGCAGCTGCCTTAGCTCAACCGGCACACCTATCAGTAAGGCAGGAACATTTCTACGGGCAGTTGGGAGGTGGTGTTAAGACAAAAGGAAAACCCCAGGGCAGCACAGTGGAATTTGGGGTGGTGAGGTAGAGCTCATACATGGGCTTTTCATATGTGTTGGTAGGCACGTTACTATATCCTGAGTTCCTGTGGCATTTAGTTTCTCCACCACAAGCCCCTGGAGTAGATGATGTTGCCTGGTGGTCAGCTTTAAAACCAAATCAGTGTCTCTAGTCTTCCTGGCCTTCAGAGAAAGTCATTCACAAATGGTAGGAATGAATTTTGGGGGCCTACAGTTTGTCCTGGAGTTGCTGATTCTCAGCGGGAGACTGCTTTGAGTCTGTGAGAAGACTAGCCTCACAGGTAATGTGTACTGGTAGAGTAGTGAAAGGGTCTGATTTTGTTTCTAACGGCTCAGTACCACCACTAAATGTCAGCTGTCACCTGTATCATTTTCTTTGTTGCCCAGTGTTCATCCAGAAAGAAAATGCCGATAAGTTCTTGAAAAGAACAAAACGTGCTAATTCAATATTTGAGGAACTGAAACAAGGCAATATTGAAAGAGAATGCAATGAGGAGCGCTGCTCAAAAGAAGAAGCAAGAGAAGCGTTTGAAGACCAAGAGAAAACTGTAAGGATGAATGAATATGAAACATACGTCTATATTTCATGTTTACAAAATAGTATTAAGATCTTTTGAGCTGGGCATCAAAACTCCCAAGTTACTCCCACTCACTTAACTCTAAGACTAAGTAGTACTTTTGACTGTGGTTGGAATTTCTAAGGCATAAATGTGTGGTAATTGTCTTAATCTAGCTCTTGCAAGGCCAACCCATGTTAAATCCTCCATTCTTTTACCTATTTTGATCTACTTGATTGCCATTGGGAGGTATTTGGCCTTTAAATGCTTTGATACTACTCGGATTGAAAATATGTCCACCCTATCTGGGTGGCATAGGTGAGTGTCATGACTGTGGTCAAGAGTTCTTAGGTGGAGAGTCCACAGGAAGATGAGAAGGCAAATGCTAACATGGAGTTTCCTGGGAGAATTTTGCCAAACTTAAGCAGCTTTGCAGTGCTTATAAATGTTTGGCTTTTTGATATCTGAATTGATAGAAGGTATGCTGTGGACAGTTCTTACATGTCTTAATGTTAAATTGCCCACAGAGAATGAAGTTTGCAGGTGTGATTCTTGTGTCACTTGTCCTACTCTGGTGACCGTTTAAACAGAAATGTGTTCTGTCCCAAAGCTCAAGGCAGAGTTAAAGAGATGGGGCAGCCATGGGGACTGGGGTCAGTAGAATAGGTGAGATTTGAAAAGTTGAAGTGACTTCTTGGTGGAGGGGAATTGAGAACGTTGGCTTGTAGCTGTGTGGCTGTTAAGAATTACCCTGAAACTGGAGTTGAGGCCAGATTCATTTGACTTTAGTGTTACTTGATGGCCATAATGTTCTTGGAGTGGCCCTGAGATGACCTGCATGGGGAATCGTGGGTGCATTGCCAGGGTACTTCATAAAGCTGATCTGCAGCAGAACCAGCAGAGCCCGTTCTGCCTGGTGAACAGATGTCACTGAAAAGAACTGGCTTGAACTGCTTACCTGGAGCCTTCAGTGAAGAGGGAAAGAAGAGCACAAATTGAACAAAATGTTTTTAAATAGGATTTCTGAGGCCTGGTTGATGGGAGTACGGAGGAGTGGATAAAGACCGAGAATTCGACATTACAGGAATGTAAGAAAATTCAGTTAAAACTGGTGGAAAGATACAGTTATGCAAGAAATCAAGTGCCTTATGCTGAGTGAGTCATACTGGGCCATCTCTGAGGAGTTTTAGATATTTCTGAAAAATGCATGAGACTCCTTTCTGTGGATCTGGGCGCTATACATGGAGCATATGGTTTTGATTTATTAAATGGTAATAGCAGGCTGCAAGGCACTGTATATGCCTGTAACTTAAATATTTGTTTTAACAATTGTTAACCACCAGCATCCTCTGTATCTTTTTCTGAAGAATTCAGTAATTCTCATCTAACGTTTTCTGTCTCCTTTTGTTCCCCCTTTTCCCACACCTACATGTAGGAGGAATTCTGGAACATCTATGTAGGTAAGAAACACTTTGCGTTTGTTTAGAGAGTTAAGCTTCCCTATTGCAAGGTTAAAAAGGATGCACCTCTTAAGTAACCACTTCCTGCTCCCTTGCTTCCTCTCTTTTCACTGTGGGACACCCTCACTTTGTGTTTCCTCTGAAGAAGGAACCTGATTTACTGCCTTGCTGTTGCTTGAACCTAGTCACTTCATTCAGAGGCAAAGTTCAGCTGCGTCCAATTGCTGGAGTGATCTTTGTCCTCCAAAAAAACAGAAAGTACAGTGGACCTTTGCATGTAAAGGACAGCAAGAGACAGAAACTGGGCACGTGACACTTGCCGGTTTTGTATCCCCTTCCATGGCAGTCTGTTATTGATTCCTGTATTATAGAGCATTCTGTAGACTGTGTTTTCTACAGAGCTGTTTGGCATTCAAGGAAGTTGTGCCAGTAGATTAGCAGATACTAACCATTCATCTTTTATGTTTTTTTCTAAAGGTCTGAGTTGTATTTGGTAAGGTTCTAGTGTTAATAATCACTATACAGGGACAGATTTTTAATGTATTAGTGTTTGGTAACGTATTTTCCTGGAAGTATGTGTCTAGCTTGCGTATTAGGAGAACAGCCTCAAAAATGTTGACCAAAGGCAGCTCAGCTTTGTCTTTTGGAGGCTGCAGAAAATTGAAGACAGTTGCCATGAAGAAGATGCAGACTTTCACAATCCTCTAAGCAGGGGATGGATTTTGCAGCCTACAGGCTGAAATTTCAAGCGAAGCCTGTGTCAGTGTTGCAGTGAACAGGAATGGAACATTTCAGACCATTTTCTCATGAGAATACCAGCAACAGAACATCAGTGCCAGTGCTCTTAGCGGAAATGCCAATTTCATACATTTTAAACCACAGTCCATGATTGCTTTATTGGTGTTCAGAAGTATTGAAAACCACAGCTGTCCGGGGCTAATTTACTAGAACAATTTGTTCTTGCTTCCTTTTTTAGCAGGGGATTCTGCAATGCTTTTGTGCAACATTGATCTAAAACTCATTACCGTGGTGGCAACTACAGGGTAGGGAAAAAATGAACAAGTACATTTCCTGATAGGAACCGCTACAGAATGGAGTGCTCTGGCACTGAAAGAGGACCAGAAACCGGGAGCTGTGCTGCAGGCCTTGAGTCTGTCTGTTTTTTGGTAAATGGTTGGTGTCGACTTCCCTCTGTTGAGGGTGGATGTCAATCTTCAACACCTCTGTGGTGGGCCACGCAGACGCAGCATTTGGAGCACTGTTGGTTTTGGCTACATGTGGAAGGGATGTGGAGGTGTGGGAGCAGCACAGAAAGCCCAAAAGGTCTTCCCTGTGGCAGATAAAGCTGCAACAGATGAGGTCAGGGGCCAGAGCCACCATGGAGGTGGCAAGCTGGATCCTTTGGATGCGCAGCTTTTTCCACCTTTTCTCTGTGGGCATTGCTGTCCTGCCAGCTGCTCCAAACAGGGGCAGAACAGGTAGTAAAATACAGAAATTTGAAGAGCATGTTACCTAAAGCAAGTGTCACTTCTCCAAGGTATCGTTCTTTTCGTATCGAACAGTGCAGAAGAGCCCAGCAGGGTCATGTGGTGGGGAACACGTTTGTTACAGCAGGTCACTAGGTGGGAGAGACTGTGGCATCGAGCATCAGTGCAGGAGATACTTTTGTGGGAGTGTGTGAAAGGGCCACTACGTGGAGTATGTCTCCAAACGCAGTGCAGCCTCACTGTCCTGTGTGTGACTGAGTTTGTGAGATACGTGTGGCTGGGGCACTGAAGTCAGGCCGGCTGGTTCTGTCCAGGTCACGGAAAGGAAAAAAAGCTGCAGAATTACCTTTCAAATGTGGGAGATCCAGTGTAGATGTGTGGGAGGTGTGAGGTAAGAACTAATTTTTTGAAGCTCAAGCTTGTATCTCAGCAGACACAATGGGAAAATTTTGGTACTCTACGCTGCACAAAACAAGAATTTGACTTGCACACATGAATTTAGCAGAGCTTTGTAAAGCTGATTAATAGGCTGCTTTCTGTTTCTTTAAATGAACAGCACTGCAGGCAAAAGACATGCAGAAGCGATGAGATGACCTTTAAAGAAATACAAGTTGAGTTCTTTTATGCAGAAATTGTAGGAAAATGTGGGAGGCCCGAGGGTTACTGTCCTTAGACAGCAGTTGCAATATAGAAGTGTCCCATCTGCTTTTACGGCCTTCACTGTAAATGATGTATACTCCAACCATGATGTGCTACTTTATCTTGTGTACATGCTGTCCTGCAGTAGCCACCAAAACCAGATTGCAAAACTGAGGATATATATGTATAAGGATATATATGAATCACTGCTGGCTTGGAGTGATTGCATTAATGTTCTTTGTTCCATCTGGAATGTGGCAACTCACTGGACACATTGTTTAAAAGGAAAGATGAAAGATTGCTTATTAAAACTAACCCCCCTTCAGAGGTCACTGAAAAAGCTTACACACTTAAAATTGTTTGGTTTTGTAGATGGGGACCAGTGCAGCTCAAATCCTTGTCAGTATGGTGGACATTGCAAAGATGGAATTGGTTTCTACACTTGCACGTGCTTGGATGGTTATCAGGGCAAGAACTGTGAATTTGGTAAGTTTATGATTTAGAGAACTGTGACAGTGAATTTCCCAGGGAGCTGAAACATAGCAAATTAGCTCTTCTTAATGAGCATTATTTGCCTCTTGGAAAAATGCATAGAAAAGGGCGACAGCCAGCAATGAGTTGGAGAACAGTGCCAGAAACACAAAGCAATGGTGGCTCTTCAGCTGGATAGTGTTGGTGAATGCTCCGAAGTTACACTTGCTCCAAAGAAAGCCCTCTTAATTATAATAGTTCCTCTTTACATGAGCTTGAATGCCCAAAATGTGATGATAAAACCAAGAAGCATAGGATTCTTATAACTGATAGCAAAGAGCCACTATTCCAAACTCAGAAGTACAGCCTCTGTGATCAGCCCACAGCAGTGAAGAACCAAGAAAAAACAGATTTTGGTAGACAATGCAGAGGTTTCTTCAGCTTTGCAAGGAATGTTTTTCTGTGTATAAATCCTTCCTGAGTCTCGCTTCTGTGGCTTACAGCTACTGCCCTAATGGTGACACTGGAGCGTGTATCAATAGCCAAGAAGTAAGAGAGGAGGGTGTGGAACTGAGCTTTAGACACAGGACTGAGGGGAATAATGAGGAGTTGAGGTATTTAGGGCAGGAGGGAGTAATCATGTGAGGATTTGTCAGCATCTGGACTTCTCTGTAGAGTTTTATTCATTCTTCCACTGTCATTTTGTCCCTGCTTTTTTAAGCTCACCATGACGCAGTCACTGCGCCTACACAGACTTAGCGAGTAAGTTTTGTGCTGTGGATGTCACTGCTTTGTAAGGCATAAACTAGTATCACCAACTCATGTTATTAAGATGTGCCTCAAGTGTTTTACAGGTGGAGATGCAGATCCTGTTTAAAGAGTGCAGTTTGGTTCGGTGAACTTTGAAATCTTCCGTGATGTCAGCATTTATTTACTTTTTTCTCCAAACCTACTTCTTTTATAGTCATTCCAAAGTACTGCAAAATAAACAATGGTGACTGTGATCAGTTCTGCAGCATCAAAGCAAATGGACGGAAGGATGTTTTGTGTTCCTGTGCAAAAGGGTATGTTCTAGCAGAGGATGGCAAACGCTGTGTTTCATCAGGTATGAAGCCACATAATAAACTAGTAGCAATGGTGGTGAGACTTGTTTCACAGTTAAAGAATGTCTTTTGAAATATTATACATGACATAGATTTATCACTGAGACCAACTGGTTTGTATTTCCAAAGCCTTCCATTTCTGATGTGATGCCGTGGGCTTAGCAAAATCTACCTGATTTGGACTCCTTTGCAAGGTGCCTCTCACAGAATTGCCTGAGCAAATTCCACTGTTGACAGGAGAAAAGTGATTGCAGTCATCACATTTATACACTGTAAAATAGCAGCTCACAAAAACTTTTCCACTTTAGATTTCAATTAACCTAATCAAATAGTAACTGATGACATTAAATAATTATGATCAATGCTATTTACATTTTTACATTTTTGGCATATTTGAACAAACAGGGAGGGATAACTCATGATGTCTGTTTTTATATCCTTTATAAATTGCTGTCATAGGCCATATTGTTCCTGAAGTAAAACACTTCACTTGGTTCCCTGATCAGGATGGTTTTAGTAGAGCAAGTACATTAATATAGCGATGTAAACAACTGAAGACGTTTTAAATTTCAAAAAATTTTGGCAGCACTGTCCAGAGACTGAACCTATGGACAAGTTTTAGGACTACCAAGTGGCTTTAGCTTTTCAGACTATCTAGTCTTCCTCCTTCATTGCATCTGCCAAGGTTTTGCTGGTGTTTCCAAAAGAGGACAGCTGCCAGCTGCATTAACTGTTTTATTGTGAGATGATGTTGTCAAAGAGTTTCCTCTTGTACTGGTGTTTCTGTCCGCCTCTAATTTTAACATTCTTATCTTTACAGTAAAATATCCTTGCGGAAGAGTTCTTGTGAGAAGAAAAAAAAAGGTCGATTGCTTTACCCGCTGATAATAGCAATGTAACTAGTGATCAAGATGGCCCTCCTACGTACGCAACAGCTTTGGAGGAGGACATCGTTACTACCACAGAGAGTCCAACCCTCCGTCCTGGCAAGGAAACAAATAGCAACTCGTACGTTGATACCAGGATAGTAGGTGGTGACGAGTGTCATCTTGGCGAATGTCCATGGCAGGTAAAGCTGTGCTCTGCGTGTAAGCAGAACGTGCTTCTGAGGGAAAGCGTGCAATTGTTCACTTAACCTGGTTGTCTTCTGAATGTTACTTAAAATGTCAAAGTGAAGGGCTCTGTGCAATTTTAGATGGTGATGCTTAACCTGTCACAGGGTGGGCTTTTGAGTCCTGCTGGCCTACCAGTGTAATTTCTGCAGGTTATATTCCAGTTCTGTTTGATAGCAGTCCTTGTAGGTAGTATGCCTAAGAGCGTGGCAGATAAAGTATGCATTTGCTTCAGCAATACACTCTCATATCTAAGTTTTCCTCTTGAGTTTGGACCAGCCAAAATGTGTTCCTGTATTCAAGACACAAAGCGGGGAGGGAGCGATCAAATGGGATCAGAACTTGGACAGGAAGTTTTTGGAGACAAAGGTGCAAGGGATCAGGTGATTTGGAGGCTGCACTCTCTCTGCTCAGTCGGTCTGTGTCTTGTTCCTGAAAGACATTATTGAGCGCTGTGAGTGAGGTGAGGTGGAAGCCAAACATCTACGTCACATAAAGAACTACATAGCAATGCAAACCAGTCTGTAGCATCTGCAATATTAGGAGACACCTGCAGAGTCGTACCTGTTGTAGCAATAAGCATGTATGTAGTGTGCAGACAAGTCTACTAGCTGTTTATAGCCCATTGAAGTTAAACTGCTCTTCTTAACTCTTGCACTTACCTTTTTTCTTTTGCAGGCTGTTCTGTTAAATGAGGAAGGTGAAGAATTTTGCGGTGGAACTATTTTGAATGAAAATTTTATACTTACTGCAGCTCATTGTATGAATCAATCAAAAGAAATCAAAGTTGTTGTTGGTAAGTGGTTATTTATTCTGCTCCCATGATGTTTGAGCACATGTTGCAGGTTAATCCTCAGTGCTCTAAATTTCATGTGAGATGTACTCATATTTCTTTATTTGTTATGGTTTGTTACTTTGTTGTTTTGCTTTTTGTAATTTCTGGTTATTGTGAGAATCCTGCTTTGTAAAAACAGGGGCAGCTGACATGAAAGGTGATAATGGTGCATCCCTTTCTTCTTTACCAGCTAGTTGGAAGGGGTTATGAACAGATGTCCTGAAAGTGTTGGCTGCATTGTGTTCCTCAGGATAGTGCTGCTTCAGAAAGCTTATCATTCCTCGCACATCTGAAGCATACAGGCTTGTTTCTGCAGGAGCACTCAGGAAAGCTGTGATACATTGACTAGAAGAAGAAGAAACAAACTCAAATTATGACTGCTTCACTTCTGAGGCGTGATACTAGATCAACACAACTTGATATTTGCACTGTTTTGGTCTTGAGCCAGACCACTTTCTCTTTCCTTAAGGAAGGAGCTTCCTTAGGGCAGGCTCAAGCTCCTGGCAGAGCTTCCACCCGAAGTTGAATTAGTTTAACTCAACTGATTCATGCCTTTGTATGAAACTGGTAGAAAAATCTTCATGGACCAAATCTAGAAATGGAAACTGATTCAGGTGCTGCTAATAGATATTGCAGTACATTTTTACAGTTTACTTGTATGGTGTAAAGACTTAGGCAAAGTATTAGGAATGAGTATACTACTGTCCTCCTTTATTATGTTGTTCTTACTTTCTTATACTATCTCCATATTAATGACCCTTTTATTAATCTTGTGCAGGTGAAGTGGACAGAGAAAAGACAGAACAGTCTGAAACAATGCATACCGTGGATAAAATACTTGTTCACTCAAAATACATTGCTGAGACTTACGATAATGACATAGCCTTAATAAAGCTGAAGGAACCTATAACATTTTCTGAGTACATTATCGCAGCCTGCCTTCCCGAAGTAGATTTTGCTAATGAAGTTCTGATGAACCAAAGGTCTGGGATGGTTAGTGGCTTCGGGCGTGAATTTGAAGGTGGACGACTATCCAAAAAACTGAAAGTGCTTGAAGTCCCCTACGTTGATAGGAACACTTGCAAGCAATCCACTAACTTTGCAATAACAGAAAACATGTTCTGTGCTGGTTATGAAACAGAGCAAAAAGATGCTTGTCAAGGAGACAGTGGCGGTCCCCATGTAACCAGGTATAAGGAGACTTATTTTGTTACTGGAATTGTTAGCTGGGGAGAAGGATGTGCAAAGAAGGGCAAGTACGGAGTCTATACCAAACTGTCCAGGTTCTTACGCTGGGTGAGATGGGCCATGAGACGCAGTTCATAGTGGTGTGGCTCTCGATCCCTGTGTTAGCTAACAAGGCGCAATTTCTGTAATGGAAACTTTATTCTTCCTTTTTTTTTTTAGCCCCATCTGCTAAACTTGTTGAAGTTACGGTGCTGCTTCTTATTGGTTTACTCCTGGCTTTAAGCAGATGTATGTGGACTGCTGATGTTGTTTTGAATTTGTACAATGAGGGGCTTTCCCCAAACAAAATGACTGGTTGGTTTGCTTATTTGTATATTGCCTTTTTGGTTCCTGTCTGTTTGCCCAAGTGCTTCCGCCAGAGGCTCTTGGGTATAATGTGAGCCTCCACTAATCACGACAAAAATGGTAAGGGCAGGACTTCAGTTAATCCTTATATTGCAGCCAGCTGGCTCAGTGGGGAGTTTGTTATTGCTAGAGCTTTTTAGCTTCTACCTGCAGATGTATTCAGCAGATTAAGGCAGCAGGGAAGCTTGCTTGGTAAAAGCTGGGACACAAGTAAGTATTCTACATGCGATGCTGAATCACCACCTGTTCCACTAAAGTGTCTGCTTAGGTCACAGCAGCTAATTAAAATGGGGGGTTGCTTTATATGGATTGTATTTCACTATAGTTTAATTGAAACACTTATGTTCATCTGATTAAAAAGAAGTGCATGCTCACTGTTTTCTGTATCATGTTCTGGACTGTGTATGGCCGAGGATCGGAAAGGTCTTTATGTAAGGTGCAATATTGATGTACACAAGCATTTGAAATAAAATGCTCTTTCTTTTTTTTTGTTCTTTATCTATGTATTTATTTATTTATGTATTTGTTCCCTCCAGTCAGCTTACAAATGTATAAAGACAACATCTCATTTGAGAGTGAGAAAAGAGTGAATGTTCCTAAACAAATACTTGTGACATTTTTCTCCTGACTTATGTCGAGGCTGATGAGGAGGTAGGTAGAGAATGGAGGGGGGTAATTAAAAGACTTTCACTGGCCTGGAGGTTCATAAATGCCAAGTTAGATACCAATTTTCTTAGACAAAGGCAAACCTAACCGCTGATTTCCCTTGCGTAGTCTGTTCAGGTACTATGATCTGATCTGTGCTGTAAGGTTTTCAGACAGGAGCTCCACACCCTGATGGTTTTTAATATGTGGAGTAGTGTTCCTCCATGTATTATTCTTGAAACCACCTCAGCTTCAGATCTAGTTATGGAAATCATGGAAAGATTTTAAGTAGA
Source organism: Trogon surrucura (assembly GCA_020746105.1). Lineage (NCBI taxonomy): Eukaryota > Metazoa > Chordata > Aves > Trogoniformes > Trogonidae > Trogon > Trogon surrucura. Next base: position 67,881,139 of record CM036617.1, read on the forward strand.
AGGGACAGATGAAAATGATCTGGTCCAACCCCACACTCAAAACAGGGCTAACATCAAAGTTAGAACAAGTTTTGCAGGGTCTGGCCCTGTCAAGCTTTGAAAAACTTTAGAGATTTTGTTACCCTCTGGGCAACCTGTTTCTGCACTTTAGCACTCTCATGGCTAAAATTTCTCATGTCCAAATCGAATTTTCCTTGTTGCAACACCTGACCTCTGCCTGATCTTCTCTCTATGCGCACCTCTGGGAAGTGATTTGCATTGTCTTCACTTTAATCCCTATTCAGGCAATGGAAGACTGCAGTTGGATTCCCCAGCTCTCCCTGGCAGAACAAGCCTAGACCCCTCAGCTTGCTGCTCTACATTGTGTGCCCTGTGCCCCTGGCCATCCTGATGGCCTTTCCAAGGCTCCTCCAATCTGTTTGCCCCCTCTGTTGTCTAAGGTACACTGAACTTCACCAGACACCTGCTGCTTCTCTCTTAGGGACTGAGCTGGTGCCAGCTAGTTTTGCATAGCAGGTGCTGTGAGCAAACCAGATCCACAAACTGGAAATACAACTCTGCATAGCCTTGAGGTATTGCTACAGTCAGCAGCAGATGTGGGCAGGAAGGACTGCAGGTCAGTTACCCCAGCTTGATGGTCTCCACTAGTATAAACCTTCAGCAGACTTAGTGCAGTGTTTGTTCAGCAATCTTTGTTCCCTAAGTTCTTCTGTCCACTGGATTCTGGTTCAAATCTCTTGTCCCACTGGTAGCCTGCCCTGTGCTCCATCAGGGTGAAACATCTCTCTTCAAAGGGACAACCTCAGGCCTAGGTGCTATCCAGATCATATTTACGTACTCATACTAAGGGCATTCTTCAGTGAAGCTTGAGGAGTGAAGTGAAACTCAGACTGGACTACATAATGTGTTGAGGTAGCTGAGGACAGGATCTCCCTCTGGCAATGGTGGCAGTAGCTAGGTTTTACTAACTGGGGTATATATATGTTCTCTTGAAGACAAGTAGCACCTTCAGAGCAGGCACAGAGCTGGTTTAATACATGAACATGTAAGAGAGTGATGGAATTTGTGTGTAACATGACTGTGCGTAAAGAGAAGCGTCATTGTTCTGCAAAGTATGAGAGACATTGTCCTTGGGCTTCACAATCAGAGTTTACTTGTCTTTTGCAAATGAAACTCATTTCAAGAGCCTTTCATCCTGTGCCATAGTGCCCAAGGCTCAAAGGCTTCATATTCATTCCTCATTCCATAACAGTGTCTCTGCCATGCTGAGAGGATGCCAGTGACACACCTGCTTGCATCTTGGCCTCCTACCAAAGCCCATATTCAGCTCTAGGGCCTGCAAGGAAAGAAAGAATTAAAGCACACTTTTTAATGTAAATTAATTATTTGGTGTAATTTCATGTAGGAAAAATTTGAACACATTGTAAAATCCAGGAAAGATTACAGCACACAGCTGCTGAGTAGACTGGTGGATTTTAAAATACCAGAACTTCTCACAGCAAGCAAACACTGCTGGTTTAGGTAAGAGTCGACATTTACCAAAAATGGTGGATGGAGATGCTCTAAGCTACCCTCTAATACTCAGGCTTCAATGAAAAGCCAGTCCTGAGAAGAAAGGGAAAAAAGAAGGATGGTAAGTAAAGACTGCAATCACTCTGAGGCTTTGAAAAGGGCTGACATGAAGAAGAAAAAGATAAGACATTTCTCAGGCCTGGTCCAAGATGACGTATCTGGGTAAGAGAGTATTGTGCATGAGGCATTGGGTTTTGAAAAAAATGAGGCTTGTTTAGACTAAAATAAAGAAAGCCTGAGGAGAAACATAGCAGTAGCCTTCACATGAGCAAAAGGCTGCAGAGATGTAGGAATTAACCGGATCTTCTTTGTCTGTGGTGAAGACAAAAAGACATAGCACATCTTAGATGCAGCGAGAAAGTTTCAAGCAGATTCGAGGGAAAGCCTTCCAATAATGTGACTAGAAAAGCCCTCTAGTCGATTTTGTCTGGAGGGCAGTGAAGCCTCTGATGCTACTGATCTTTCAGAGCAGGAGAGGTAAGTAGCCATCAGGCATGCAGCACGATGGGGGCTGTCCTAGGGAATGACTGTGGACAAGCTGCTCTTCATTATGGTGCCCTACAACATGGCAGGAAAACAGACTTTTGCAGGTGCAAAGTCCAACTTGCAGCAATTTCCAAGATAAGTCCTTCATCACAGCCTTGGCCAGCATGCCAAAAGGTACACTTTGTCCCTTGTTGACTCAATTATCTGGGCTGGGTGATCCTGGAGGTCTTGCCAGCCCCTGTTTTCTGTGTTTCCAGGTGAGCCACACAAGCAAAGGATCACCGTTATGGTCATGCATTTGTGACCTGCATTAGCACAGTAATAGCAAGCAAGATTTTCCTTCCTCTTTATGGCTCCATGACACAGGTGACTCACCTGGCAGGGTTGACTTCAATAGGCAGGGCTCCAGACCACAAGGCCCTGTCAACAGCTGTCCTCATGGAGTGGTGTGAACTAAAGAAAAAAAAATTTTAAAATCCATCCAGAATAAGATGGAAATTGATGAATTTATGAGAGTATGGTCTTGCCTGATGCTTGTGACAGACTGTGTGCTGGGTGTCCCAGAAGTCCCACCCAGCCTGCTGCATCAGTACAGGAGACCTTCTCAACAATTCCACTTAATTCAAATACCTAAGAGCACAGCATCAATTTCGCCTTACCCTAGGGCACTTCCAACTACAGCGGTTTGGAATAAAAGAGACCAAAGCCTTGTGCAATACCGTATGGCCTAAGCCAGAAAAAAACCCTGAAATTTTCCTTCTTGATTTCCCTTGTTCCGGTTAGCCTCCATACTTTACTTGCTTCCCTAAGGCACTACCAAGGCCTGGAAGGCAACTTCTTTGCAACACACTTGCAGAACTCTGCAGATCTGCTGCCTTGAGCTACTCCTCATTTCTGAGGAACTTTCCTGCTTCTGCCCAGCTTGTGGGAGGCACAAAACTCTGGCTCTGGTTGTTCTATGTCCCCTGGAACATGGGCAACAGCCAGATCACTTGCACTAGCTCCTTGCTGTCTGTCTAGTGAAGATCCTTTAGGGAGGTTTTGTCCACATTTCCTGAAGACATAGAACCACCCACAGCAGACAGGGAGAAATGAAATAGGTGTAGACCGTGGTCCTGCAGAGGAAACCACCAAGTGTCAGTCTCGTATCTGGAGTTTCTGTAGTGTAATGAAGTTTAACCATGCTACCACATGTTACTATACTGAGGTAGAACCTCCCTGGTTTATGGACTCCCCTCTCCCTGAGGATTCTGAAACACACAGGTGTCATAACCTCGGTGGCAAACCCAGCTCCACGCTGCCCACGCAGGAAAGAAGGACTTTGCCAACGCAAGGCACCTACAGGCTCCCAGGGTGGCATTGCTGCAGCACAGCGTCTTTTTTTTCTGTTTTAACATTGTCCCATGCTGACATGGAGCCCAGGCATTGCTGTTAGAGGTTTTGTTTTCTCTTGAGTTAATGACCTTTGCACTGCAGTGTTTCTCATTTAGCAGCTGCCCCAGAGCCCTGCAGAGAAACCAGTGGAAGCATAGCAAGCTCGGAGGATGGCGGTGGCGGGTCGTCGCGGGACAATGTGGCTTCTTCCTGCTGTCCTTCTTTTCCTTCAGATGGTGCAGACAGGTACAGCTTTTGTTTTAATTTGGCTTTGTGCTGCTTTGCCTAAACCACACAAGTAATTATTCGCCATTATTTTGCTTTGTGGATCATGAACGAAAACCTGGTAGCTTCACTTTCTCATCCCCCCTTGCTCCCATTTGTCTGCTGCAGTGCAGTAATATCCAGGGTTTTCAGACCAACAGCATGAACAATGTGCTGTTCTTCATGTTCTCAAACAATGGGATAATTAAATAATCCTTATTACCCATTCACAAGCTGTTGGGTCAAAAAAATAACCCCACAAGGTTTAACAGCACAGAGGGGAACTAAAGCCCTACAGCATCACACACGATGTATGTCTAGGTCTCAACACAAACATCACACCTCTGCTTGAGGAAGTGTCCTGCTTGTCTTAGAAATTGGACCTTGAGATACTTCTCTACAGAGTGTGTATGTGAATCATGCTGCAGACATGATGCATACCTTGTTTAATTTTGCCATGAAAGTCATCTGGTGATTACAGAGGACTGATCGGAGACAACTGAACAAACACTTGAGTCATCCACATGAGAAGAGATGAGGTGGAAAAGGTACTTAATGGGACACAGGATGCCCTGAGAATCTTCAAGAAAAATTTTCTCATGCAAACATCTAGAAAGCAATTTTGAGTGCACTTGTCTACATTTGATTTTAATCAACAGACTAGAAGTGGCTGACAATACAAAGACAGAACATGACTTTAATGAAAGTAACAGTAAAACAACAGACCTCGTGAAGGAAGTAAATAAAAAGAACAAGAGAATAAAATAAATACATATTTGAAAACAGAGAAAGATCAGGTTAGTTCTAAAAAACTCCACAAAACCTGGAAGTGTTTAAGGCACATGTCAAAACTATCCAAAGATAAGAAAAAATAGGAGAATTAACCAAAATCATGAGGTCCTTCATGACTTGACCTCCAAAAGGAAGTATAGAAAAACCTAGAATTGTATGAAAGAATTGTAAATATCCTGGCATTAAAACAGAAAAGCTAAGTAGGAAAGACAATAAGATAAACATGATGTGAAAATCAAGAGCTGGTCTAAGTATATGGATGTTGAAGAGAGACCAGGCAGGTTAGTTTGTTCCCAATGGAGAAGAAAATCTTTATCCCTTAAAGTATCAGATTACTTGTGTCCAACAAGGAGGAAGGAAACTGCTGAGTTGCACTAGTCAGGAACAAAACACATCAGTCTCCTGCAAGGACAGAATAACAGACAGGGTGGCTGCAAAAGATGCGGTACCTGACAGATCCCTCCGTTAAGGGGAGACTCCTAACGTCATTTTACACAACAATTTCATTGTGACAGAAGCACTAGACTACATGAAACTGCTCTAAGTCTGGTGCACATCTGGCTGAAAAACTGTGATAGCTGATTGAAAGAGTCTGTGGAGTGCAGGGCTCCACAGGGGTGAGCCCAAGAACCTCCGGTACTTGGTCTTTTCCACAGTGACACGTAGGATGAAAGAGTGTTTACACACTGCATTTGTAGTTCCTTCCAGAGTGGAAAGAAAATTGTAAGTCGAGAGGAGAGTTCAAGACAACCTTGTGAAACTGGAACAGTGGTCCAACATAAATAGGAGGCAATTCAATAAAAAAACCCAAAATTTCAGCCTCGGCCCCACAGGAAATTTGTAAAGTATGTAATAAAAGCAAGAAATCTTCTCCATTCTCAGAAGGATGAATAGCTAGGACAAGAAGTAATGGGATCCCATGACTCTGATGGATGGTCAGATTAGGTATTAGGAAACACCTTTTAGACATCACAAGGCTAGTTAAAGAGAGGATTAAGCTTTGTGAGTGATCTATGGAATCTCATGGTGAATCTGTTGGAACAGGTTAGACAGCATCTGCTAAGGCTGGTTTACCTCTCCTTGCTCTCATACTATTAGTGCCAGGAAGAAGTCTCCCATTCTGTCTGTGGTCAGGCACTGAGCTACGGTGAGTAGTATGATCCATATACAGATGGAAAAGGATTATTACAAGGGTCTTCCGAGAATCACATACTTAATTTATTACTGATAATTCAGTGCTTGTTAATTTTAGCCTCTTATCCACACCCATGTTCATCTTTGGCTTAGTACGATGGCTGTTATGGGCAGTACGGATCATTGCTTGCTTTGCCCTCGAAGAGCTGCCTGTTATAGCTGGGAAACACAGCATAAGAGGTAAAATAATAGTGGTCTACCTGATGTTGACAGCTTACCATTTTTAAAATAATGATAGTGAGAACTACTGTTATTGCAAAGGTTTTTGAAAGGAATTGCACAGAATTTCCCCAAATAGCAGGGTGTTTGGCTAATGTTTATGAATGAGGTTTTATGAGCTGCTTGTGCTTTTATGAAATCACCATGAATTTGTAACCTGCCTATACATTTGTCTCCTTTACAGTCACACAAAACGCATGCAAAATCAACAACGGGAACTGTGGGCAGTTCTGCAAAACTGGAGATGAAGGAGTTGTATGTTCCTGTGCTGCTGGCTATGTCCTGGGCAACGACACCAAAACCTGCGTTCCTGTAGGTAGGAAGGCAGTCTTAAAGTTCATTCTGTGGGACACATAGTGGATCTTCAGCACGTTTGGGAAGTGCTAACGTGTGGCAGTGCCGTTGTAGCATAAAGAATAATGTTAACTGTTCACACCTTTCACATGGCTCGCTTGAAGTGCTGCCAACAAATTTAATTAGATCTTAGCTAGAGGTCATAATTTAAGCAACATCAAATTGTGCAACTGTGAGCAATGCACAGTAGCAAAAATAGCTCATGGAAGTGTTCTGTGCAAGTGGGTTCATTCTCTGAGCAGACTGCAAAACCCATGTCCCGGCAGGTATGAAGCCATATGAGAAACTAGTGATTACAATAGGGCTCAGATTCTTCTTCTCTCACAGGCTGAAACAGGCCTTTCATGCTTCTGGAGATTTTGTTAGAAAGGAACAGGTCAGATTTTTCACTGGTGAAAATCAGGGTCTATTTTACAAGTCCTTCAGGGTATTCTGAACACCTACAGATCCAAACAAGTAGGAACCCAAGAAACTGCTCCCTTTACAATATACAGTTCACAAGGACTTGTTATAATTTCAGTGGTAGTGACATGTGATTGCAATTACATCTCACCTCTTTCCCCTCAAATATCACCTGTTCCATTTAAAAGGAATATGACCTGCCTTTCTATTTTCTTCTAACAGCAGGTTTTCCACAGTTAATATATAGTAACTTAAATACAGTAATAACTACTGATATTGAATTTGAATCCATCAGTTTTGCCTCCATTCACAGCGAACGTTAACAATTATTAATCTACTCTTCCGTCTATCTGATGATATTTGTTATAATACCCTTTATAATTTAATACCAAATTGCTGTCTTGAGTTTACAATTCCTAACATAGAATGCTTTGCTCTGTTTCTTAATTACAAAAGGTTTAATAACAGCAGGTACACAAAAATAATGATGCCAATAACAGAAGATATTTAACTTTAAAGTACTTTGAAAATGCTGAATTCACTTGCCCACTTGCTTAAAATGGGCAAGTTAAAGAAATGGAAAATTATTTTAGTTTTTCAACTGTTCTGGTCCTTTTGCATTTGCAAAGTTTTTGATAACATCTTGAAAAATGTTGGCTCAACCCTGACAAGGATACCTGCATATCCAATTTGATTGCAAAAAACTGCAGTAAAGGAGTTTTCCTTGAACAGTTACGTGATTTTTTTCTTCATTTTCATGAAGATGTGATTCACTGAAAACAATCTGTTTCCTTGAAAACCATTTTCCTCCGCTGTAGATACCTACCTGTAACTCTAAAGGCTGTTTTTGACTGCAAAACCCATGTTACAGAAGGTTTGAATAATTTCTTGTGATGAAGAACCACACAAGGTGCACTGGAAGCTAGACTTACTTTTCTGACCATTAAACCATCCCTTATATCAAAGGCTCTGTCAGATAAGTTCTATAGAATGGCACTTTTGTGACAGAAATTGCTTTCAACAGCAACTGTGTGTCCTTCTGCTCTGCTGGAGATTACCACCCCTTGCATATCACTTGGCGTGGGGCCTGAGGGACAGCACAGGCTCTATCCCCCATAGAGATGGAAGACTGTCATTCTCCACATCCCATATAGTGGCTTAAGTCAGCAAGAAAGGTCTCTCTGAGCTAAAGTGAAGGCTGGTAACAGCCAATGAGCCTTTGCTGATGTTTGCTCAGTGTTACAGACAGGAATGCCTTGGTCTCAGCATATGACACGTGCTTTAAAGTCGCAGTACCATCCAGACATCAAGTATTAGGATTTTGGTTTTGCCTTTGCAGTCAAGTTCCCCTGTGGTAAGCTTCAGAGAAACCATGAAGCCGGTGAAGAGCAAATCACAGGAACCACAGCAAGTCCAGACGCTCATCCTAAAAATGGGGAAATCACCGAGGCCCCAAGCAGCCATCTGGAGGTCACCGGAGAGGCTAGCAGTTTACCCAGTGTGTCACCGTGGCAGGTAAGGCATCTTTTTTCTGAGATGTTTAGCACCTAATCCTGCTCACCAGGACTGGCAGCCATTTATTCTTCATCACACTCATCCTCACTTGCCGAGGGGACCTAGAAAGATTTGAAACAAACTTCCCTGATGTCACGGTTTTGGGTAGTTGTTCCCCTCTTCTGAGTACTGTATTTCTGCCAGGAATGATGTTGGCCTCCATTTCAGTGCCAAGCAAATGTGGAGATGGGGAGCCTAGGGCAGAAGCAGGGGTGCGGATACGCGACAGAGAGCTGAGCGAGCCATGGGGCCCCTTCCCTTCCAACCACCCCATTATTTGGGTTGCAGCGTGGTGATATCAGAAGAAAAGCCTGAGTTCCTGTCGTGGCCATGACTAAAGTGAAACAAAAAACCCAAGCAACCCTCTGAATGAAGGATGCCTTTGACAGAAAATACATAGGAAAATACCAACTTTAAGAAAACTGCTTAAATCTCAGCTCACAGGTCAGGATTTCCATGAACATATGTTTCTATATTTTATCTTTCTTCTCTCTCTTTGCAGGCTGTTCTACTAGGAGATGAGTACGATGAATGGTTTTGTGGGGGGACAATTCTGAACGAGTATTTTATACTTTCTGCAGCTCATTGCATGAACCCATCTAAAGACTTACGGGTTCTTGGAGGTAAGTGCTTCTCCTTTTGCCCTTTACTGCAAAAATGAAAAACTGTCCCATGTTCTAGTCTCCATATGCAAGACACAGAACTCTGACAGTTTTTCTTACCCTCTTGTTATTTCTCACCTCCTCATCTTGTCTCCTGGCAGACAGTGAAATACATGTTCAAATCTGTTGTATGGACAGTTTCTCTAAGCTTAGCTTAGCTAGTGGAGCTTATATATGATAGAAGCCAAGTATGAACTGGGAAGGGCGTGTGGGCAAGTAAGATTAAGCTGTTGTAGTTAAACTGGTCTAACATGACACCATTGTGCATTTCCTGTGTTGGCCAAACTTGAAGAATTCCAGAGGTCTCATTCAGAGGTTAGCGATAACTGTTTTGGACTGCATGCAGATATTACTCTGAGACTGTTCCATACTTGAAACCCACAAATTTAGTATCTATTACTGTCACTTATGATAAGTAGTTTATCACAAGTTCTAGGCACTGGAAAATGGTGTCATAAAATGAGTCAAAAAATGTACCTCAGCTTGCAATAGTAAAGCAAAAATTTGTTTGCCTAAATTCCTATTGTCTGTCCATTTAATTCCCGAAGAGATTTAGTTATGCAGAATGTTAAAGTTTTAAAAGACAATGAATATCTATTTCCTATGTAAGCTTGTTTGAGTAAGTTGCTCTACAAATGAGAGGGGCAAGATCCTTCTCTTCTGTATTGAGGCTTTTGATTATATATTGTAAGAGTGCCATTGGGAATACTGTAGTGAAGCTCAAAACTTTATATAAAAACCTTAATTTGGAATATTATTCTTGTAGCAAAGTTGTTTGCTTGGCATTTTGGCAGCTCTCTAAAACCCCTCCAAAAAGAGTTTCAAATGCTACAACATCAGGATACAGGATTGGTCTATTTTATTTGCACAGGACAATGCCTATACAAAGTGCAAGGAACTTTAGTCCCTTTTTTTTAATTGAGATGCGGTTTAGACTTGTTCATATTGTCTTACTAATAACTGCTTTAATAATCTAACACAGGAATGGTGGACAAAGAAAAGAAAGAGCCAAGCAGAGCAGTGCACAAAGTGGAAAAAGCAATTATACATCCTGAATTTAATAGAACAACTTACGACAGTGACATAGCTGTTTCCAATTAGAGGAACCTCTCACATTTTCTGACCATGTTGTCCCCAGCATGCCTTCCAGAAGAAGACTTTGCTAACGACATTCTGATGAACCAACCATTAGGATTGTCAAGCGGCTTTGGAACATGTTCAAAGAGTAAGACCAGTCAAAAGAATGAAAGTGCTTCAAATCCCTTATGTGGACAAGGAAACTTGCAAACTCGCCCTTCAAAATCCAGTCACAGAAAAAATGTTCTGTGCTGGTTATGACAAAGATGGAAAAGATGCTCCAAGGAGATGGAGGAGGCCCCCATGTGACCCAATACAATGGCACTTATTTTGTTAACTGGTATCATCAGCTGGGGAGAAGGGTGTGGAAAACGAGGGAAATATGGAGTATTACACCAACTTGTCAAAGTTCCTACCCTGGGTAAGAATTATTTTAACAGAAGACTCTTAACCTTTGGACATTTAATAAACCCTTTAATCAACCTCGATTTTCTTAGCCATCAGATATGATCCCTAAGTCATACCTTCCATCTTTTTAACGTGCTTGTTAAAATTCTGGAGTTTGTGGTTCCTAAGAGTCACCATCTATTCCTTCATGAGTTAATGCCTGGTTATCAGAAGGTGGGCTTGGTCTCCGAACAAAGCTTGCTTGTTTTGGATGGTGACGAAAAGTCTTCAAATGGCTTAGGAACTTCTTCCTGCTCTTGCTGCCTATAACCTAAATTTATCTGTTGGAGGCTTTGCCTGTGCTGATGAGGGCCTCCTCCCATAGCAATGAAAGTTGGAAATAATCAACATTTCCTGTGGCAGTACAGCCTAAGAAAACCAGACTAGGGAAATATCAAAGTAAGACAGTACCAGAACAGGAAACATTTTTTAAAGGCCTCTGGAAAAGTCGCCTAATTTTTACGGATTTATTTACCTTCACGTTATAGAAAAATCTAGAAAATGTAAAAAAACACCCATGTACCCCACACAGTCTAATAAGTGGGCATATCACTGAATCAAATGAGTTGTTAGAATGAAGTTCATTGGAATTGGAAAGGCTTGCTTATTGTCTTCAAAGTCACTGGTGTTCTCATACTCTTCTTGCTTTCTTTCCAAGATACTTTCTTCACCAATGTTACTGATACTGTTATATTGACTATGATAAAGTGACTGCATTGCATAACTTACAAATTACAATATTTTATATGTAAGAATTTAGCAAAGTGTTATTTAAATTATTTACAACCAAAGAGTTTTTAAATCTACAATTATCATAGAATACCAGGATCATCTAGCCCAAGTATAAATAATCTTTCAAGACTAAGAAAAGCCCGACTCTCCGACCAGCTGAACCCGACCATCCTCTGCCTTATTTCAACCCCAGAATGATAAAAAGACTTGGTTTCAGCCATCTCAATGGTACATAAAAACAGTGAATTAGATGTTAAGATGTTTGAGTCTTTGCAGAAAAATAAAATACTCTGTGATATACTTTAAAAGTGTGTCCATACACATTTTGGAAGAGATGGAAAAGAGGGATGTTACTTATGATATGTGTCATAAAGCATGCAATATTTTTTCTCATTCTCTGGCTTCACGATCTCCAGTTTGCAAGTGTGAAAGTCAGCATTTTGGGGTAATTTTTAATATGGATTGTGTTGGTCAGTTTGAAAGGAATAGGACAGAGAAATTTGCCCTACAATAGCCACTCTCCTGTCTCTTATGAAAAGAGAGGCAAAGGCAAAAAAATCACCTGGAACATCTGCAGCACAGATGGCTCAGAGTAGAGAGCTTGGAGGGGCTCTGCTATCACCTTGCTTTCAGTGAGCTGAGCTTTGCTAGGTCACCTAACTACTAACTCACACATCCTTCATGCACATCAGAGAAAACACATCCTTCCATTTTCTTCTGCCCCCATGCTGCCAGAGCTGTGATCTGGCAATAGACATGCAGGACCAGGGTGGAAGGTCCAGTACAAGGCAATACCAGAGGGTTCTGCTCCTCTTAGACGACATCCCTCCTCCTCCTCTCAGCTCTCCAGAAGCCAGCAGCTGGGGGCTTTCCCTTATCTCAGGGGTACCAGCTCCCTGGTGAGGGTTGATGCAGAGAAGAGGCTGCAGAAAAGTGAGGCAGAGGAGAAGGGAGGCTGGAGCTGCTCTTGTGTCCATCTTCAATGTCCACAACACGCAACTAACTTCTGTAACCTGTGTGTCGCTCAGTGGGAGGACACTCCCGGGAGAAACGTGGCTGCATGCCCAGTCACCAGCTTTTTGTCATTTGCTTAACGTAGGTGGGGTGATATTTTCTGGGAAAGAATTGCTGTTCCCCTTTGGCTAGCTGAGGTATGTGTTTCCAAAAAGCATGTGACAAGAGTTACTCAGACAGCTGCCCTTGGCCGCCCCTGCTGCAGCAGGGCTGATGGCCAGCCAGGGGAATAAGGGGGTTGGCACTGACGGTCCCCAGCACAGCCACAGCACTGCCTCGGCAAGCTGGTCTGCAAACTCGCTTCCCCTGGCTTGCCACGCTGCTGAGGGGAAACTTCCATGGGAAACAGTTGCTAAAGCAGGACCAGCTCAGTTACTCCATCCATTGAGAGCAGCCCTGAAGAAAAGGACTTGGGGGTACTGGTGGTACGAGGAGCTCAACATGAGCCGTCAGTGTGCACTTGCAGCCCAGAATCGTGTCCTGGGCTGCATCAAGAGGTGCGTGGCCAGCAGGTCGAGGGAGGTGATTCTCCTCCTCTGCTCCACTCTCGTGAGACCCCACCTGCAGTGCTGCGTCCAGTTCTGGAGCCCACCGCACAAGAAAGATGTGGACGTGCTGGAGTGTGTCCAGGGAAGGGCCACGAGGATGATCAGAGGGCTGGAGCACCTCTCCTATGAAGACAGATCGAGAGAGTTGGAGTTGTTTGGTCTGCAGAAAAGAAGGTTCTGAGGAGACCTTATTGTGGCCTTCCAGTATCTCAAGGGGGCCTACAAGAAAGCTGGTGAGGGGCTTTTTAGGATGTCGGGTAGTGATAGGACTAGAGGGAATGGATTAAAGCTGGAGATGGATCGGTTCAGATTGGATGTTAGGAAGAAGTTCTTCACCATGAGGGTGGTGAGACACTGGAAACAGGTTGCCCAAAGAGGTGGTGGAAGCCCCATCCCTGAAGTTTTTAAGGCCAGGCTGGAAGGGGCTCTGGGCAACCGAATCTAGTGGGGGACGTCCCTGCCCATGGCAGGGGGAGTTGGAACTAGATGATCTTTAAGGTCCCTTCCAGGCCCGGACATTCTATGATTCTGTGATCCTGAGGAACTGCAGATTTTTTAATCCGACACCATGTGCAGGTTTCACACTGGAAAAAGTAAACTGCAAGCAGAGGGCAATCCATGAGTTAGGCTGTAGGAAATAGGGATGCTGGACTCCTTGATGAAACAAGTCTCCATGTGCTCACTGTGGTAATTAAAGGAATGGGAAAAAAAAAAATTCCCAGTAACCCATCATAAAGAAAAAATGTGAGGAAAGCACTGCCCATTTAAAATCTCTGTATAATTTTCATAGTAATAGGAGTATTAAAATTTAAAGCCTGTTGCATTGATATGAATACAGGAAAAGCAAAACCAAGTGCCATGACATACTGAGTACACTGTGGCCTACTCCCAAGGATGCAACTGCTCACTCAAAGAACGCTTTTTTTAAAAAACAACACACAGTAAGAAAAAAATTACCACATAATACAGCTTCTTAAGCTCTGTATTGTTAATATTAGCTTAATATGAATAATTCCCTTATACCTACAAGAATTTTGTGATTGACATAGGTTTGTGAAATTGAACAGCTTGTTTTAAAAAAAACAACAAAAAACCCAACCTGCAGATCAGCACTTCCATTGCTGGGTTCTGCAAAGTCCTGGCTGGACATCAAGTGGTGATATATTTTTCATGCCAGAGGGAACCAGACTTAGTGCATACGCACGGGACAATAACCCTTATCACAGGAAGGTAATCATTTACTAAAGGCAGCCTCAACGCAGAGTACCCAAAGAGATGAGACACTATATTAAATTAGTTCTGCAGAAGTATCAGGGAGGGAAAAATAAGTACATATGGTTATGAATCAGCTGTGAATAAAATCAAGTTTGATACTAGAAGGGGCTTTAAATCTGAGTGAACTTCCAGGGACAACATCCCTGCAGAAACTGTGCAGGAAAAACCTCCCACAGCACAAATATTTAATGCAGAAGTTAATTACCTGCCGAAGGCATTAGGGTCCGTGAGGCAAGCCGTAACATCACCCAGGGTAGCAGGGACTGGCCTTGGTGAGGTGTGTTCTGCTTCACTCACCTGCTTTGGTACTCAATGAAGCTTGTTTCAAAACTGCAATTAATGGGAGGTGAAGTTTTACTTGAAGATTTACTAGTGAATGTTCAGGTCGATTATAGTTTCTTAAAAAGAGCTGCATACCCAGATAATAGCTGGGGGTTTATTGACATGAAAACACAGACTGATCTCTATGTCTCTGACTCAGATTTTTTAAAACAAACAAACAAACACAAAGAAAAGCACTTTTCCTCTCACTGGTGGTTGTTCTGACTGTAGAAATGGTTTCCCACTCTGCCCAGGAGCCTGCCTGTGCTGGGAGCCGGACACATCCCTGAAGCCCCGTTGCTGTTTCATGTTGATGGGTTTATGTTTCTTGTCCTGAGCAGGCAGGGACGGGCACCCTGGGCTGCTGGGCGTGTGTTACAGCAGACTGGGAAGGTGCTCTGGTCCATCAGCTCTCCATGGAGTCTGTATGCCTGTGTGTGCTTCTGTGTGACTGGGATCCTGAAGTCAGGAGGATTTCCTCACACTCTGCTTCATGGCTGGGTGGCACAAGCCTAACAGTGAAAAAGAAAAATGCCATATCCATTCAGATATATCCCTGTGGGGACAATCCTATGCTTGGTTGTTCCAAAAGCTAGGCTGGCTTTGACAAGTGCAGCTGAGCCTTGGCAAATGTTTTGTGGGGGCAGCACATGAAAGAGACACACCATAAAATTGATCCCTGTAGTCATCATCCAGCTCGTGCTTTGATATGGTAACAAGAAGTGTTAATACTGTTCACCTCTCCCCATTTTGTGTCATGGTAAGTGAAGGCTGCGGGATGGGAGGAATTCCCAAATGTCAGAGCAGCTCTCAGCAGAGCTGACAAACCTGCCCCACCTTCAACCAGTGCCTTGAGAGAAGGGACAAACATTGCATCACCGCATGGGGTTGTGTGGTGTGTGTGTGGGTTGGTTGGGTTTGGGGTCTTTTTTTGATTTGCTTTTTTCTTCATGTGTTGACACTGAAGCCATGCCTTGCCCTTAGAGGTTTTGTTTTCTCATGAGCAGCTGGACTTTGGATGTCAATATCTCTCATGCAGCCGTTTCCCCACAGAGCTGCAGGAATGCAGGCAGGTGGTCATTGGGCTCAGAGGGTAACTATGGCAAGGTGCTCTTGGACAATATTGTTTCTTCTCTCTGCCATTTTTCTTCAGACAGAGCAGACAGGTATGGTCTTTGTTTTGTTGCAGCTTTAATTCTGATTTGTGCTACCCCTCCTCTAAAAACACCAGTAATTTTGTATCTTCTATCATGTTTACATTGTAGCACAGGGGTGACATCACCAAAAACTGCCGGTTCCTTGTTTTACCTTAAGTTTCTCTGGTTTATTTCATAAACCTAAATAAAAACTGTGGTAGGTTACAGAGGCAATGTAATTTTTAAGTCCCACCATTTATACCAAGGTAATATTTTGTCTTTTCTTATCATTCTTATAGCGTGCCCCAGATATTAAAGAGAATTTTTGATTTATATTTCTAATTGCTGTCGGAATACAAATAAGAGTCCTATGAAAGAGGCCGAGACGCATGCTTGTTACAGTTGAAGACATTTACTTTTCTGTATTAATCCTCCATGGTTTGTCAAAAATAAGGAGGACCTGGGCAAGGAAGAAAAAGATGGTGACTGCTTAAGAAGGTCAAAATGGTCCCTGGCAGCAGCAGAAATGCACTGCTGGTTCTGCCGGATGCATCAGAACCACTGCACAGCAGTGTCAGATAACACTTTGAAATGCAAAGCATAGCCATGAAGCCTTTTCTTTTTTCTTTTTTTTTAATACCACATGCAAGCCTGTTGCTTATCAGACATCCTTCAGAAGTGTACCTAAACATTTGTGTGGGGTTTCAGAATAAGGCTGTTATTGCTGCCGCTTTTTCCAATTCTAGTATTACTGATTATTTCAACCTTTGTGCCTAGCAGTGCTGGATTCCAAAACACTGTATAAAATACAAAAAAAACCCAACAAACCAATCTCTGCCCAACAGGTTTACTTACCAAGAACAGGAGAACTGACAAACGCTGACATACACAGCCACATGCTGCCTATGTCAAAGGCAACAGGACCTCATTGCAAAGACGAGTTTTAAGACCTGATAACTCTCATGCCTTTGATCTCTCCTCCTTTTTACTCAATAAAAAAAAAATATTACGGTGTCTTCCACAGCTTTTATTTATTATCCATAAAAGAGATTTGACTGAGAGCTCAGCCATGTCGTAGCTTTGCTTGTCAGCAAAAAAATCCCCATGAACTAAGTCTAAAGAGCATCTGGATCCGTCATCATAAATCAAATCAAATAGTTTTCACTTCTACTGATGAGCCCCATGCAATCTTACAAAATAGCCTCTGCCTTTATGATAATACTTTTCCCCTTTCCCCAGCTGTGCCACAGCAATGTTGCTCTGTGTGTCTGGTGCAGGAAAAAAAATGTGTTGGGAAGGGCTTCAAATTCTTCCTGCTTGGGAGCAAGCCAGGCACTTCCCAAAAGTAAAAGGTCCTGACTCCTCATCTGAGTTTGGGCTCAGAAAGTGGGGTTCTTTCAGTATGTAAGTTTAATGTGGCTGAAACCCTTAATCAGCTGAAAGATTTCTCTTCATGATTAAAAATGCTGGATAATAAGATCTTTTTTAAAAAGAGAGGAAAAAATTGTGAAAATATATAAGGAAATTAATCTAAGTACTGATGTTAGCATTTTGTGATACGATGTTCCAGTGTTTATATCAGCTGATGACGCAAACAACATTATCAAGAGACAGAAGCGTGCCAGTTCCCTACTTTTGGAGGAGGTCCTCCAAGGCAGCTTGGAAAGGGAATGTCTTGAAGAGAGATGCACACAGGAAGAAGCAAGAGAAGTATTTGAAAATGATGAGATGCTTGTAAGTACTCTGTATTCCTGTGTGCATAATAAAATTACTGCCTTGGTCCTTTACTGTCAAACACAGCTCCACAGGCTGCTCCATTTGTTTGGGTTCAATGGAGCAGGGTTGAGTTGGAGGTCTGTAACCAGGGGTTACCCAGGGGTCCCCAGGGGTCAGTACTGGGTCCAGTCTTATTCAGCATATTCATCAGTGACCTAGACAAGGGTACAGAGTGTACCCTGAGGAAGTTTGCTGCTGACGCAAAATTGGGAGGTGTGCCTGACACACCAGAGGGCTGTGCTGCCATCCAGCATGACCTGAACAGGCTGGAGTGTGGAGCAGAGAGGAACCTAATGAGGTTCAGCAAGGGCAAACATAGGGTCCTGCACCTGGGGAAGAATAACTCCATGCACCAGTATAGGTTAGGGGTAGATGTTCTGGAAAGCAGCCCTGAGGAGAATCTTGGAGTCCTAGTAGACAGTCAACTATGAGCCAGCAACGTCCCCTTGTGGCCAAGAAGACCTGGGCTACACTAAGAAGAGTGTGGCCAGTAGGTCAAGGGAGATCATCCTACCCTGCTACTCTGCCCTGGTGAGGCCACATCTGGAGTACTGTGTCCAGTTCTGTGCTCCCCAGTTCAAGAAAGACAGGGAGAGAGTTGCAGCAGAGGGCAACAAAGATGATTTGGGACACTGGAACATCTCTCTTAAAAGGAAAGGTTGGGAGACCTGGGACTATTTAGCCTTGGAGAAAGCTGGAGAGGAGACCTTATCAATGTCTGTAAATATCTAAAGGGTGGGTACAGGGAGAATGGAGCTGGACGCTTTTCAGCAATGCCCAATGACAAGAAGTTTCATCTAAACATGAAGAAAAACAACTTCACTATGAGGGTGACAAAGCACTAGAACAGGCTGCCCCAGGGAGGCTGTAGAGTGTCCTTCTCTGGAGGACTTTCAATACCTGCCTGGATGTGTTCTTGTGTGATGTGCTCTAGGCAATCCTGGTTTAGCAGGGGTATTGGACTAGATCTCTAGAGGTCCCTTCCAACTCCAATGATTCTGTAAATCTGTGGGTTTCTCTCCATGCGAAATCTTTGCAATTTCCACCTCGGCAGGTAGAAAGCACGTATTTTCAGTGGTCAAAACAGAAATGCAGTGGTCAGCTCTGATGCTTTTAAAGTCCCCTTCTGAAAATCATGTGTGCTGTGCCTTACACTGTGAAGAGTATATGGCTGTTGTCCCATCCTGACCACACACAGAAATACAGCTTCAGCATCCCTAGTGGGGAAAAAAAGGGGTATTGAGACGGAGGAAAGCAACACACCAGCAAGTAGTGGGACCTATAGAAAGAAGGCCACTTGGTCAGAGGCTGCAAGTCCCCTTGTACAAGAGGCCCTCCTGACATGTACAGCAGGATGCTGTGGTCTTTAATGGGAATCTGGCTGGAGATTATGTTGCAAAAGAAAGCAGAGGGAACAGCCATCGGGTTGCCCACGGGTAGTCTTGGTGCTCTGGGGAAAGCTGATGAAGAGAAGGCACAAGGAGAGGAAGAGATGTCCCTTTGGGGAAAGCAGTAGCAGAGACAGCTGCAGTACCCAGGGAAAAGTGCGTCACATGGTGTTGGTGACCACTGTTGGTGACCTGCAGCTCCTCTGCTTTCAGAAGCACCTGCTGGAGGACAAGTGGGATGGGATGGGATGGGATGGGATCGGATGGGATGGGATGGGATGGGATCACTTCCCAGACTGCTGCACAAAGGAGAGACAATGGCCAGCCAGTTTTCCCAGCAAGCCATATTGTTAAAAGATTCAGCTGTTCCTCTCTTACCTGTGAAGTGATCCTTTTCCTTTATAGCTTCTTGAGAAACAATAAAATGAGCAGGATGCAAATTCCATCTCATTCAAATTTTACTGGAAGGCAGAATTTACAATTGTGTTACTGTAAATGTTAAACGATAGTATATATTCTACCACATAAATTTTTTTAATCAAAATATGTATGCAAGATTTTATTATTTGAGAGTTAAAATCTAACTTCCTCCTTTTCTTTTTTTTTTCTCAGAAAATGTTTTGGGATGCCTACTATGGTAAGCCCATCTCTTGATTTCTCTCCTTCATAGCAATGTCATACTGTGAACAGTATGATTCTGTCCAATGTCGGTTTTTAGAATTTATCTTGCAAGAAACATCCAGCTGCTATTTGTCATGTCCGTAGTAAAGCAGGAGGAAAAGTCTTGATGTGAAAGGATTAAAATAATATAATACATAAGAAAAATATTTAAGGCTGCAAAATGAATAAAAAAGGAAGGTGAGTAGATGTTATTCTAGTAAACAGGTTATTTCTTTTCCTGTACTTAAGGCTGTTCTAAAATCACCTGGGACCTGAGAAAGTCTGCTTTGCTGAAACAATAGAGCAGCACAGCTCTACTAGCAAAACCTCCCAGATTTAATCTCAGCACTTAAAAATGTGTGAGTTATCTTACCTTAGTGAGAAAAATAGGTGTTAAATTCTACTAGGCTGTCTGCAAGCCCTGGATGCTGGCTTTCCTCCTATTTTGATATTGCTTGCTGTATAATTTTGATGCTGCCTTTTTTTAACCCACGCATATCAACCAGCACAGGAGACCTAAAACACCAGTCTCGTACTATATTTTTAATGAGTGTGTGAACTGTAACTCAGTGCTTTTTCCTGAAGCAGAGCATCTGTCCTCCAGAAGCAGGCTCTGCCTCAGGGCATCTCCTGGCCTCTCTGCCACGGGCTGCAGGAGTGCCCGTGGAAGCAGAGACTCAGACTAACTTTATTCCTGAGGAAACAAAATTACTCCAGAGGAGTAGTTCAGTGAGATGCAGCCCATTTCCTTCCAAACTGCTTTTTGCAATGCTTCTCCGAGCGGCTCGTGTGCTGGTAAGAGGGCTGTGTAATTGGAGTCAGCAGTGGTGGTGACTCCTGCGGCATTTCTTCAGGAGGCAGGAGGTGTTCATCAAGCCCCTGCCAGCACAACGGCGTGTGTGAGGACAACATTCGTGGCTACACCTGCACCTGTGCTGAGGGCTACGAGGGAGAGAACTGTGCTTTCGGTAAGATATCACTCCCCCCTTCTGAGAAGCCCCTTCTCCATCTGTCATAGAGGGTCCCTGGGAAATCACATGCAGCTCTCCCATTACATCTGGTTATCATATTTTATGTTAAAACACACAGTTCTTGGCAGAGCAGGGGTGACCTGTAACGTCTGTCCACCAAAATCTTACGGCATCCCGATTACGTAGGCTGCCTCCTCCTCCTGAGCCTCCCTTATATCTGGGGACGCAGCAAAAGAGCTGAAGCCGGTTCCCCTCCCAGGCTGTCTCCACAGGCAGCCCCTGCCACTGCCACCAGTGCTCTCCAGCTGCTTGTCCTGCCATGGTCTCAGATGGCATGTGGCCTGAAGAACTAGGGCTGTGGTGCCAGAGTGGCTTCCCAGCCACCCCGGTGCCACTGAGGCCACACACGGTCACAAGACAGTGCCTTAGGACAGAGGGATTCCCAAAACCAAACTCTTTTCAGTGGGAGTGTAAAAGGTGTAAAGTAAAACAGATGCTTTCTGGAGCGTAAAATATCCTGAGCTGCATCCTACGTGTTTATATGTGCCAGGTTCTACTTCTCAGCCCTTAAATCAATATTTCTGCTGGCTCTCCCTGGGGTTGGGGCAGGGGGGAGCCCCCACTACTGCAAGGCAGAGTCATTTTCTGTGTGAAGGGTATGACTGTGACCAGCTTCTGGGAGAGCACAGAAGGTGACACAGCTTGGACCATGAGCCCTAGAGAGCCACATTACATGAGTGGTTTTTTGCTGCTTCTCTATCTGTGAGCTAGATCATAGAATGGCCTGGGCTGGAAGGGACCTTAGAGATCATTTTAATCCAACCTCCCTGTTGTGGGCAGGGATGCCACCTCTCGACTAGGTCAGGCAACACGTGAGAACCAAATGGGAATCGAACCCGCCACCTTTGGTGTTTCAAGCACCACGCTCAACCCACTGAGCTAAACCAGCCCTCAGATCCACCTGTTCCTGTTATTACTTTGTGCTGAAGCTTAAGTGTTTGTTCAGCTATGGAAAGCTGACTGAGCATATTTCAAAGGCGATTAATACTCTCTTTCATTTTTTCCTATCTCTGACAGCTGTTAATTTTAAGTTTTTTAGCACAAGCATGAGAAATAACAGCTATGCATTTGTTTTTGCTGAAAAACAAAAGCCTTAGCCACCTTCTTCCTTAAGCAAAACCTACCTTCTTAATATGTACAACAGTTCCCCCTGCTACAGATACTTAGCGTTTTGTTAAAAAGAGCAGAAAGAAAACCCCTGGCATCCTTCCAAGGGTTCACTTGGAAGACCTCATTTGACCTGTGGCTAATGGTCCCCAAAACTCAGAGGTGCAGACACTGGTGCAGGGAGGTGCTGGCTGAGCACATTTTGCGACAAGGCTGTGGACGCTGCAGAGCCTGAGCTGTCTCTAACTTCTGCTTCACAAGGGGAAAAACAATGTGGTGGGAAATACTGCTAAGCCAGAGTCACCACCTATCTCCACACAAAGCGAGCAAAACCAAACAGGACCCAAACTATGCAAGAACACTCCAGCTGGACTGTTCCCAATGCTTTTCTTCTGCTTGTTCTGTGCAGCTAAAAATGAATGTCACCACCAAGCAAAGGAAGGATGTCACCACTTCTGCTACCCAGGAAGTAATTCCTACCGTTGCTCCTGTGCTGATGGCTATGAGCTCGGGAAGGACAAAAAACAGTGCATCGCATTAGGTAGGTGTGAAGACCTCTGTTTGGGAATTAGGTTCAATTGTTTCTGATCAGGCACCTGATGGTCTGACAAATGAAAGGCCACATTTGGGGCCATATTAATTAATTTGGAGCAATAGCTCTCTTAATTTTTTTCCATCTGATACTAGGTTTCTCATTCAGTCTCATCCCCTTACAAACTAGCTCTGCTAAAACCACAGCAGTGTGTTTAGGGCCTTGTCTGTATTAGCAAGTAGGGCAGCTGAAGAGCAAGCCGTAGAGCCCCACTTTTGGTGATGAAGGCTTGATGTCCATAGTCAGTGCATGCTTCAGGTGGTCTTTACTTCAAGATTAGCTCCAATTTTGGTCCTTTCGGACTTAGCACCCATTGTGTATGCTCCTGAAGGGTGTCTTCTGGTTTAGCTTCACCTGAACAGAATCGTTTGTGTGACCCGAGACAATGCCACGAGGCGAACACAGTGTGATAAATGCAGACAAGCAGGAGGTCCACTTGAAAAGCACACATGCTGTTTCAACCAGAACTGAAAGGGATGTGCATCCCTAGAGTAATAGCTTCAACAAGGAAACCCCAGGATTTACTTTGTCCAAATTGAGCCACAGCTGTCAGGTATTTGGTGCAATTTGGGTACAGGATACAAAGAAGAGGAAGCAAGCTGTGCTGATGGATGGCTAGCTGATTTCAGGGGACTGATAACAGCCTTCCTGAAATTGCTAAGCCATTTAGTCTACAGAAGTGAAGCAAGTTACATCAGTTTTCATCAGCTGAGAAATTGCCCTCTTTTTCCTTGGTGCAAAAATGAAACCCCCAAGTGAAAGTGGAAGCAATAGGATATTTGTGGGTATCAGTTCACTTGAAATGATACAGCATGAGGTTTTTATTTTTTTTCAATTCATTTGCTAGATCAATGTGCGTGTGGCAGACTTCAAGCCAGTGATAATCGGTTAAGTGAAAAAAGGAAGAAACGTGAGGAGCCATTTCCTTGGCAGGTATTTCTAGCAATTCATGAAACCCATCACTCAACCTCATGTAGCCAGTGCTAGCTACCATCTTTTTTTGCATTTTCTTAGGTCCTGCTGCTAAACTCAGAAGGAAGGCCTTCTGTGGAGGAGTTCTGCTAAAAAGTAACTTGTACTGACTACAGCAGAGTGTGCTCTTCTGCACAGCCATTTGGAAATCAGGGTTGGTGCTGGTAGGTGATCAAACAAATTTTCTCTTGCTGCAGCACATTTTAGGATTGGCAAGCTAATTTGAAAAAAAAAGGCTCACTAATTTTTTTTCTGCATGAAAATATTATTAGAGGAAAAAACCTGCTGTCTTCTCATTTAAGTATCTCAGTTAAGTATCTTGAGCTAGAGCTACAGCTGCCCCATATCCCCCTACCCAGACAAAGAGACGCAACAGCCTCTCGAATGCAATTCAGAACTCAGCACCTAGTGAAAAGCTAAACCAGATGGATTTAGAGGTGGCTTTTGCTTTATGCCAAAATTCGCTTCTCTTGTTGGCTGTTTGTCACAGAATCACAGAATGTTTGGGGTTGGAAGGGACCTCTGGAGATTATCGACTCCAACCCTCTGTCCTTCCCTCTGAATTACGCACACTTCTGCACAGATTTAAAAAGCAGTTAATATATCATAGAATCATTAAGGTTGGAAAAGACCTCTAAATTCATCTAGTTCAACCATCAACTCAACACTACCATGACTGCTAACTATATCCTGAAGTGCCACATTTACACATCTTTTAAATACTCCAGGGATGGTGACTCCACCACCTCCCTGGGCAGCCTGTTCCAATGCCTCACCACTCTTTCAGTAAAGAAATTTTTCCTAGTATCTAATCTAAATCTCCCCTGAGGCAACTAGAGGTCATTTCCTCTTATCCTATCCTAATTTACCTTTACTGCAGCAGTTTCAAGAAAGAGCATCCTCAGTTTCTCTACTGCGCATATTTCTCAGCGTGATGAGGCTGTTGTCAGTCTGTGTGCAGTTTACAGGTCTGATAAATTATTCCTAAGAGCGGCGAAATGTCCTTGTTTCACAGGTCCTAATGGAACAAGTGGAACCGAGAAGAAAATGCAAGTTAGTGAGAAACACATACACATCCGGTATGAAGAAGACACTGGTGAGAACAACGTTGCATTACTCCAACTCCACGAGCATGTTGAGTGCAACAACCACCAGCTCCCTCTGTGCACCCCCGAAAGGGACTTTGCAGAACACGTTTTAATTCCCAAAATGGCTGGTACGGTCAGTGGCTGGAGAATGGAAGGCGACAAACTTCAAGGTGACAAGTTGCAGGTTTCGTACCTTCCCGCTGAGGACTGCCAACAAATACTCAACATAAGCCTCACCAACAGGCAGTTTTGTGGACACCTGCAGGAGGCGGTAGACAAACGACTGGCTGGAGGAAGCTTTTTAGCTACTGAGTATAAGGGCACCTGGTTTCTGACTGGGATCCTGGGATCCTGGCCACCAGAGGACACTGACTGGGAAACACTTCTATTCACTAACACCGCAAGGTATATGATATGGTTTAAACAAAAAATGAAGTAAGACACAAGCACAACCAACTCTCCAGCACCAAATCCTTACAAATCACTGCAAAGAAACACCTGGACGCAGCCAGTACACCCGTTTGACTCTTTATCGTGATTTGTAGCAATGGAAGTTGCAACAATGATGTGTATATAACTCCAATTCATACAGAAAAGCCCATTTGTCTTTCCTTCTGCTGACTCACAGTGCTGTGAAAGTCATGATGTAGTAAATTTTATTTTCCTAAAAACTGACCAAACTTTAAGTTTCCTAGAGCCATGCATCCTAAAACTCAAGAACTATGGATAATGTTCTGGGACTTTAAATGCTGCTAGAAGGAAATGAGATTTTTTAATTCCTGTTACCCTGAGGTTTGATTCATCAAATTCATATTCTGCTTTCCACATTCATACAAGTAAAACTCATGAAGACCAGGAGAACTCCAAGCTTTTCAACGTCTATTTTGATGTAGGACTTGACACATCACAATTCTCCTCTTACGTGTGTACCTGTGTTTCCCCCCTTATGAATCATGTCCACATCAGTTAATGGGTAAAAACAGAACTCAACTCTCAAAGAGGGGAAAAAAATGTTTTATTTCCTTTTAAAATAATTTAAAAAACTCCAAACTGCCATCCCATCACTACAGGCAAAGTTACGCTGTACCACACTGAAACAAACAAGGCGCCCAAGGTAGTAGCACTTAGAATAATGGATCCAATGGCAATGTTTTCTCTGGAAGCAGAATAAAACACAGTCTGGATAAATTACTTTAAAAAGTTGTTGTTCATCATAACAAAAATTAAACAAAATACTACCAGAATTAAAAACCAAACAAACCCATCTGTGGGCACCTACAGACAAAATCCCAGATTTCCCTGAACCTGTAAGCATCACTGACACAGTAAAACTTTGGGTGTCAAGTACTTCTCTAGTTTTTAGAGAAAGCCTAAAGGAAGTATTTAATATCAGCAAGATGACTGAAGAGACTTAAAAAAACGGAAACCATGAAAGAAAATGTTCTTTCCATTCTGAAGAACGGATTAACACAAGTAACAAAGGATGACACTCCTCCTCTCTGAAGATAAGTGCATAAATAGTAACACAAAATACTTCATAAAAGCTTATAAACAGTTTGGAAGGAATTTGGAATGCTTTGCTTTATTTCCTCACGAAATACGCTGAATGATCCAGAAAGCCTGCAGAAACTATCGCCGAAAAGTCAGCATTTCGTTCCAACACACTTTGTAACACTGGCAGCCTTGGCCATTCTGGGAAAGGAGCCACAAACAGTTCCTGGTATTCCAGTCCTGGACACCAACCAGGTTGTGTTCAGTGTTCCCGGGAGGATCGGGGGCAGCTTCGCTGGGCAAGCTGAGTATCTCCAAAGTGCTCGCGCGGGTAAGACGCAGCACTCAACACACTGTTGACAGCGGAGGAAATGGGTTCTGCTTGCTGACCACAAGCTTTTGATGCTGATGGGATATATAGCCTTTGATGTGACCCTGGCAGGAGAAAAAGGCAGCGTTAGTGCTGGAAGCTGGTAACACAGTGCTTATAACCTCAGCTGTTTTCAGACCACAGCAAGCAAAGCTACATGTGGGTACTCAATCACCGCTGCACTACCGTATGGAGTGTCTACAAGGATCTCATTTCTGTAAGTGGGTCAACTCACAGAGTAAGCAGAGAGTTGGAACCATGACCGCGTTTGTGTAGTAGCCTGCGGCCAGGGCCCCCCTCGCTCTGCTTCCACTGCCTTGAAGGGATAGAGCTGTACGCGTTTCTAAATTTTACTCTTGCTCACTTTAAAATGAGGATTTTAATTAACAACTATTCCATAACTGAAAAACTAAATGACACAGTACTTCCTTTTCAGACACAATGTTCTAACAATGAAAGACATCTTCCAGTGACCTAATCCCACTCTTACTCCTAGACCACACCAAATAACCCATTTCAGAAACAGAAGTGGTTCATTTTCTTGCTGACAGCACAATATTCCTCTAAAACCTATTTATTCAAAATCTCTAGATTTCAAGCCTTTATCTGTTCACAAATAGTTGAGATCCACTTAGAGCAAAAGACAAAATGTGAAACAAAATGAAAGAACTCTGGTTTTATCAGTATTTATGCATATATAGAAATGTCAGTACTGAATTTGTAATGTAAAAATTCAGCTTCACTTTTAATTGATTCCTGCAAACAAGGCAGGGACTAGAAACCCTCAGGGCAAATTATAACATTTCACTTTGGGCACAAGTGAACCAACTTTCTTAGACAAGAAAACCTGGGAACACCAATTTTTTTATTTGTAATAAACTTTTATTCTCTACCTACTATTTTTATAATGTCTGAAGGCTGGAAGGGCTAAACAAGGGGTCAGCACATACCATATATATAAGGTTAGCTAAAATGCACTGGACTTCATCAATATCCACATCATCTACTTGCATGAATTTCAGTGCAAAAAGAAAGGCATCTAGAGAGAGTTGATGGGTTTTGAGTAGTAAATATCTGAAAGAAACAGGAAAAAAGATGTTACTGAGAAGCAATCACCTAAAAACTCTGGTTCTTAGACAAATGACTTTTCTACAGTCAATTTCATTTTAACAGGAATTCAGCACTCCCACAGAGAACTAAGGATCATATATATTTCTAAGTCCTAGGTGAAACCATAATAAATCTGCTTTTGCAAAAAAGTAGGTTTTGTTAAGCTTACACTTTCTTAAAGAGATTTCTGTACGTGATGATTTTCAGCTTCTCAAGGATAAGAAAGATTCCACATCGAATAAAGAAGGTCTCATGCTTTGTCAGAGCCTCATTCAGTAGGAGAAGATTGCCTTCACTACAAGGATGAAGAAATGAAAATGTAAGAAGGTCTCATTCAAATTAGAAAGGAAATTGTCTGACTTGGTAGGAATATCCCTCCCTTGCCTTTCTCAATCATCCCAAATTAATACCTTTTACTTAATAATTTCTGAACTAACACACAATGCAATAAAACAACCATCATACCTCACAGCCTTTGTCACTTCGGCAAACTGCATAAGGTCATACTTTTTTAAAAGCTGAACTGTCGGCATATGGCCCTGAAAAATAAACAGTTTCCAAATTTTCCAGGGTAAAGTCAAATGCATTTTAAATATAATCTAGTAAGCTATAAAACATCTGTTGAAGTCAAAGGTTTAATTACTTTTTTTTTCCTACAGAACAAGAGGTGAAGAAAAGTATTTGTAAGATACCACCTTTGCCCCCAACCAAACATCTCACACCTCAGCTCACGATAACTACCTACTTATCATGGTTTAGGGAGTCTCAGTATTTCTTAATGTTGAGGAACAGTTATTTTGTGACATAAGGCCTAGGCAGATTCAAATTTTATGTCGTGGCTGTATGATCTAATCTGCAAACAGAAGAACCATGGGAATCCCAAGCATTACTAACAATACAAGCAGTGCTTCAGCATTGTTAAGTTCTAGCTCAGTCTGTACCAGATTATTTCTTCACTATGCTTCCACCTGGAAATAAAAAAGTCCTCTCAAAAAAAAATTAAATTTGAAAAAACAAAATTAATTCTCATTGCTAGATCAGGTAAGACTTTACCGCCTACACTGCCAAGAAGAAACTTTGGGTTTTTTCCCACTGCACAGCTGAGATCAGACTGTACATTGAGTTGGGTCAGACTTTAAACTCAGTTATCATCATGCCATGCTGTTGGTAACTCCTCCTGGTTGGAGGATTCGTTGAGAACAGAATTCAGCTGCATGTTTACTCAGAGCTGCTAGGAATAAATAAAAAAAGAAAAAAAACCAAACAACATATCCAAGATATTTTAGTACAGTTTAATGTTAGTTTTAATATTTGGGCTCTGATTTAAAAAAAAAAAGTAACTGTAAAAACAATAATCTTTATCTAGTTTCTTTAATGTTTCTTGTATACTAGAACTGCTCCAGAAAAGCCACAGTAATTCTAGGCACTAACAAACCCACCCCAGTCAGGACTGGGACAAAATTTTTAGGAAGTTTGTTTTACTTTATCAAACCTACCACTGATTGATCTAAAAAGAACCACTAAGAAAGTTAATAAATAAAAGATGAAAAACAGAAGCCAATTATCATACTCACTATGGTTCTCTTTTACCCACGTGACACTGCAAGGGATGGGAAAGAGAGCACTAAATGGAAAAGGAAGGATGGTCATAGACAGGTTGGGGCAAAGGCAGAAGGTGGCAGCTCACAGAACCAGGCAATAACAACACTCTCCACGGGTAACTTCGGTAACAGGACCAGGAACAGTAAATGCTAAAATCTAGTTCTGGTCCCCTCAGTTACACCGAATGAATTGTTAGTATAATTCCGCTAACTCAGGGCTACACAAATGCTAGCACAGTACACGTTTCCCAGGAACAAGCAGCAGACATCCACTTGACTTTTTTAACAGAAAGATGAAATGATCAAATAGTAACCAGTCTTCATGGAGTGGTTCAAATCCAGAACGCTCCGCTTCACAACCCTTCTGATACGTCTCAAACGGGTAAACTGCACTCAAAGGTGCAAATGGAAAACCCAAAGATCCTTTCTCTCCTGTGCAACAATTCTTAACAGTCTTCAGCCACCTGCTTACATATCCTCCTTCTCCCCATCAGGTGAAAGGAACAGGCAGACCTGTACTAGCGAATCCACACACGCCCTGGTCCACCTGTGCAGCTGATCATGACATAAGTTACATTACTAACTCCTTCTCCAAAGAACTCCAAAGTTGTCTTTCTGAGGTTGCATCTTTAGGAGAGGAGGGAGGAAGGCAGGGGGAAAAGTGGGTGGGGTTTTTGGTTGGTTGGTTGGTTTGGCTTTTCTCCTCCTTTCTCCTTTCCTGTGTTGCTATAAACGACAATGCAACATTTTTTTTGTCCCCACACAACAAAGCGTGCATATGCTGGTCCTTACGGGGGTCAGGCACAAACAGCCTCGGAATTCCAATACGGGAAAAACAAGAACAGTACTGAGCACTGGTTTGGTTATCTGCCTCCCCATAAAATATTTAGAAGAGTAACATCTACTCACCAACAGCATTTTTACTGGCAGCAGGTAGATCAAAATCATTCTTTTGTTCTTCTGGCTTGAGCGGTGACAGTGCTCAAAGGCAAATGACAAATACTCTTCAGCTGCAGACACAAATGAAAGTGCTAGTAACATGAGTCAATAACAAAAATGGATTAAAATCGTACCCCAAATTCTATGCTTAATGTCCATCTCTAGCTTGAACACGATGTTTTAAATTGTTTAAAATGAATCACATCTACCAAAATACATTAAGAAAAATGCTGTAAGAACTATTTATGAGTCACATAAATCCCAAAATACTACCAGAAAAATAAGTCCTGCTTCAGAAAGTCAAAGAAAATTTGTCAAAGTCTAGATGTCAGAAGCAAGAGTTACAAGCAATATTGAAATTTTCAGCTTATTTCAGTAATATTATTGTGCTACTATTACATGAGGGGAGAATCTCAAGAAGCACTTATGAATAAGAACTTCGTTTTCTAAATTTACAGACTAGGTTCTTCAACGGCTGTAAGCTGCACGCAATGCACACATCCACTGATCTGTGACACTGAGATCACACAGCACAACGTGAAAATCTCTCATCAGTTTTCACGAAGAGAGAAAAATTACAAGCCTGGCAGTTAGAAGACACTGTTTAGAGTAACAAAACTGGCTCCAGAATAGATTTTGGTTAAGGTCTTCAGTCAGCAATGAAAGTTGTACACCCTAGCTCCAGAAGCATCTATCAGAACTCTCAGAAATGCGGCTCATTTATCTTCCAAAATAAACGCACTGAGAAACTAATTCTACATGGCATACTTGAAGAGGAAGAGAGAGGTGCGAAGTCTCCTTTGTGAAATCTTTTACAAACCCATTCTTTTGCCTGTTCACACATTTTATTATGCATGCATGTAATGCATAAGACTGATCTCCATTTGACACAAGTATTTTAAAACCAGACGTATATCATTAGAAGTGTCATGTAATCTCATCTCTGATCTGACTCAGCCCACGGGCCCTGGATCTTTCAGCATCACTCTTCCCTTGACTGCTGCAAATACAACCGCACGTTCCACACGCGCTTTCGAGTCACACACGCACGACAGCAGATTTCACACCAAGCAGCAAGACTTCACATCTGTCTTACTGGCACACAGTACCTTGCTTGAAGTCACTGTCAAACATGGCTTTGCGTCCAACATAGTATCTGTACGTAACTCGCTGTGCCATGCTATATTCATCTTTCAGATTTGAGCTGTCAATTGCTCTAATTAAAGGTTTACATAGATGGAGTTTGTTGATCTGTTAAAAAAAAAAAAAGATCAGTTGCATTTCAGTCAGAGAATGTAGACAGGTAAGTATCATACAAAAAAAACGGGTGGGTTTGGCTTAGAATATGAAACACAAAACACAGCGCACCAGACTTGAACCCTACCTTAAAATAAATTTTAAACAGTTGATTCACAAGAAACAACATGCCCCACTTCTTGGAATCTTCAATGCCTGCTCGGCTGTCATAAGAAAAGAAGAAAAAAAATCTACTAGTAATGAACACTGTTAAGTAAATTATGACTTTATCCCTATGGTAAATTCCCTCCATGGGTATTTTATGGATTTTTAGAGTAAAAATAGATGTCTGAAAAGTCCAAGGCCAAATTCCTTGTCTTAAACCACATCAACACTGTCAACATGTGTTCCCATCTTAAACAGCTTTGCTGCATTTCTTCTCAACACAGTGAAAAGATGCCATGTGAAATATTATTCATCTGCACCAGGGTCCTCACTCCAGTGTGCAGGTAACACAGACATAGCAGTTGCTTAAAATATTCAAAGTGAAAGAAAAGTATGGGGGAAAAAAAAGCAGCACTTTCTCCACTTTGAATGTATTATAACTGCCAAGACTGGAAACCAAAGTGTCACCTGTGTTTCATCTAATCATAATGAAGCAAACTTCTCAACTGAACAAGGCACAACAGGGACATAATCGGTCCCTCCCAACAACATCTGCTGGGAATGTTAAACTTGAAGTAAGGCCTCTCCAGCTGTTGTTAAGTCAAGGTAGAACAGACTGCACATGAGAGGAAAGGAGCCTCTGGCTCTTAACCAGAGATACCTTAGTAAGTGGGAAAATCTTACGTAAAGTCCATTAAATTCTTAACAATTTGACAGTGCAAGTTCTACAGAGGATCTTTCACTTACGTGTCACTGGCACAGACTCGAAAACAGCTCATCAGCAGTTCTGCTGCTTTTTCCAGCATGTCGCCAACTTTGCTTTTCCCTTTCTTCACTAGTTGTTGATCTGCCTATCATTACACAACAAGAAACAATACGTCATTCTACATCCTGGCTCACTAGGTTGTAGGTAGGTTAGTTCCTTAATACAGCATTTTATAAAATAGTACAGCAAGAGAACAAGAGTCCGGCAAAAAACTGTCTTTTGAACAAAAGCAAATTAAAATGATTCCCAAGTTTGAGGTTTAGGATTTATAATCAAGCTTATTTCCACAGCCACGAAG
Source organism: Trogon surrucura (assembly GCA_020746105.1). Classification (NCBI taxonomy): domain Eukaryota; kingdom Metazoa; phylum Chordata; class Aves; order Trogoniformes; family Trogonidae; genus Trogon; species Trogon surrucura. Next base: position 67,913,152 of record CM036617.1, read on the forward strand.
GACAGATAAATAAAGTCTTAAGGGAGATATCTTAAGAGATAAATAAAATTAAAACAAAAAACTAAACCACATTCAACCTTTTCTGGTAGCAGCACACACTGGGACTTTCATAACAAATGGAAAACCTACGTTATGTATGTTACATTATAGAAGCAAGAGAAAAATACGAGTTGCCAATGCATGGTAAAGATCCATGCACTGATCAATGCAGAAGTTAATAAAGAAGCGGGGGGAAGTGGCGAGTAGATATTTACTACGCCCTTTCTAACAAGTTTCATTATAATGCTTGCATTCTCACTAGCTGAAACGTATGGAAAAGAAATGGAAATGCATCCTTTCTTAGCTGCAGAAGTCTTTTCCTTATCTGCATCCTTTGAACATATTAAGGTTAGAAGACAGAGTTCAAACACTTCCACCGTGACCGATCCCACTTTCCCCTTTCTCACACATCTCGGATATATAAATTTGCCTCGTTCAGACTGAGAATCAAGACTCGCTACAGAGCAGGCACATGCATGCAAAAAATATTCTCTGCAAGCTTGTTAAATGTATTGTTTTGTGGGTGAGTGGGCACAAGAAAGTGCTGAGGGGACAAACACTGAAAATACTGGATAGTGTCAAACTCTAACCTAACTTGCACTCTAACTTCACCTCCCCAGGTAAAGCAACTAGGAGCAAGACCAAGAGAGCCCTACACAAGCCACTTCACTAGCCTGAGAAAAATCATATAAATGTGAGTTAAGCTTAGCTTGTCAGCAGTTGTACGGACTCAGGAAGAGCCTCAATGCGCATCAAAAAGACTACACACAGCTGGAAGAGGGGAAAGAAGGCAGAAACTTCCCTCTTGAGATGTGGTGAGTGGTTAGTTTAGCTCAGTTGCCTGGGGTATCTCTACCAAATTTCCAGGATTACACACAGAAATAGGGAGTTGTGCCACCATGCTACTCTATAAAGACAGCACTTATCACTTTGTACCCTCTAAGCAACTACTGAGAGTTGCATGCAGGCCCTCAGAACATCTCTAGTTTCCACCATGGAAATTCCTAACAGGAAAAAGTAATGAGGCTGTTAATCAGATCTACTTACATTATTAGCAAAAATTCGAAGATCAAGGGCCACAGCATACATAATAGGTAAAGCCCTGGAAAAGTAAAATATTTTATACTTTGTATGTGCAAATCATGCAATAAATAAGACATGAAACAAGCATCTTTATTTTTTTTGCTAGTTGGCCATAAAACTAGAAAAATACACATTGATCTTTAAATAACGAAGGCTGCACTTTCTCAAATGCAAGGTCTTCAAGATCTCAGCATTTCAGAAATCCTACACTGGAGGAAGAATTTCAAAACCTTTTTTACTGTGGGTTTAATGAAATACCATCTCACCTTGAGCAAATTCCTTATATGTTTACTTACGGACCATTCTACATAACCAAGCTCAGATGTTTAGTTTTCACACCTGGACTCAAAAAAAAAAATCAAACAGGCAGCAAAACCAGGCTGCCTTTAGATATTGCTGAGGATAAATAAAACTATAGGCATGATTTCAATTTGACTAGTACAGTATTATACTGGGGAAACATGAGAGTAGCTTCCAGCAGCTCTCTCTGATGTACTCACCAGTTTTCCTCTTTATGTGCCTGAAATGCTCGCAAGAAAGATGTATGGTGTTTAGGAGAATTTAAAATGCTATAAAATGAAGAACAGATCTAAAAAAGCAGCAGTTGAATGGTACTTATATTACTACACGGAAGGGTAGAAACCAAAAATAAGCAGCTAGTAGATGAGGGATGCAAAGCTGCAGTAGGGAAGAAGAGGAGCACAGCCATACACTCCTTGCTGTGGCAGCAGCAGCGAGAAGCACTGGCCACTCCGAGATAAGATAGCAACTTTCTTTATCAGTATCTTCCCTTCTGGCCAAGCACAAACTGGGTGGTGCATTAATGATCCTATATTGTGCGAGAAATGAATTTTCGATTTTAGAGCCAAGTGACAGATTCTTTTTTAGCCTACAGAAAATTGAAAGGAGCAGAGTGTATCTGAACGTCCTTGCTCAAGAACCTAAACAGCTGAAGCGTATTTGGGAGCAGACCATATTCTATCAGATTTTAAAAGGGGCAGAGATAACTTACTATACAAGGAGACATACAGCTAGTCTGAAAGCAATACATGAGATATATGGAAAAGGATATTGGACGATAACTGTTTGGCATTTGTACGCTTCTATAAAGTCATGGTTTCCAACAGCGTAAGTACACCTGTCAAAGAGAAGTGGTTTAGTGCATCAGAAAACAGCATATATGCAAGGCAAATATTTATTTTTACCTTTTAATGTGCATAGAGCTTTACAGCTCATTTAAGAGAGACACAAGTATGATTAGAAATGTTCCTAACAAAACGGCTCAAGTATTTTAACATGGAATTAAGCTTGGTAATTGTGGAAAACTGATCCAAGAGACAAATATGGGTTCGTTTCTATAATGTACAGTATCAACTGTCATATGCCAATGCTTACTGAAACTGCCACCAAGGGTAGCATAGACACACAAAAAATTTCAAGACTGTTGAAACTGAACTAAATGCAGTTAATGCAGACTTTTTTAAATAAAAGCCTCACAGAATTACTTAGGTCTTAAAGTTGTCTTAAGAGTACTTCTATGACTGAAACTCCCTTTGAAAAATACTTCCCTTACCTATTTCACTCTCAATTCTTGTGCAGCTAGTGAGTGGAGAGCAAAGTCCGCCACGTACATAAAGCAAACTTTACATGGAGAGGAAAGAGGTCTTTATTTCCTGCAGTTCTAGCATTACTTGTAAGAGTAATAAATACTAAGTTTCCAGATGTAAGCCTTTTAAAATAGCTAAGTTAAGTTGAGGATATCTGTCCTCATCCCTGCTGGATGCCTCACAGCTGACTTTACATTCCTGGTCAATCTTTACCTTAAGTGGGCTGCAAACATTTCATCATATGGTGGTTCCAAAACTTGTTGACACTTTTCTTCTGGAGACGGCAACTGAATATAGAACAAATCAATGAAATGTTGAAGGATTGTGCAGTGCACCAGAAACACAACATCACACGGATATTTTGTCATGGCAGTTTTACGCACACATGCCTTTGCTTACTATCAGAACCTGAATTTGTATTAATAATCACATCCAGTGTAATGAATTGCTAAGCGTGCATTCTGCCTTCAGAATCGGACTAGAGCTAGCCTTAAATAAAAGCGTCGCCAGTCTGCTCGCTGGTGGGGTGGTGTGAGAAACTGAGAAGTCCTTGACTTACTGTAAACACTGCTTAGCCAGAACTGATGCATCAGTGTGTTATCAACATTATTCTCATGTTAAATCCAAAATACAGCACTGTACCAGCTACTGGGAAATAAATTAACTCTATCCCAACCAAAATACAGCACAAACACTGAACCTTTATACGCCTTGGTTTTCGCTTTATAGTCACTTCCACTGTGCCATATTACTAATTAACATGGCCTGATAATAACAATGGCCTAACAAACAATGGCCTGAAGGGACTTTCAAGATTGTATCTATCCAGAAAACAATTCAAATCACAACACAAAAAAGCCATCCAGAGGGAAAAAATAAAAATAAAAATTTCCTTGTAAGAAGAAAAGAGAAACAAACCTACAAGAGAATCCTGCCTGTGCAACAGATTTCTGAGGTTTATCTCCAAAGGAAAAGAACCCACATAGAGAGCAAGGAAAACTGAAAGCAAAAGAAAGGTCCAAAACCAGATTCTCACCTGTAGCCTTGGGTTTGCAACATGTGGATGTTTAAATGACACCAACTCTGCACAAAATTGTCCATCTCTGCTGTCAATGGCTTCCTGTACCTACCAAAGAAAACAGCCATGTTACAGAATAAAATGGAGCCACAGTCATGCAACATATTTACATGTGACTACAGAAGTCACCTTCTTGTTACCACTGCTCATTCACATCAATATCAACTCAAATGTGAGTTCTTAAAGGTTTAAAATGGAATGAATCAATACTGTACTTTCAGTACACCTGTTTTACAAAAAGGTATCGTGAAGATGGTTCAACGCTACCATGTATTTCTCCTTGTTTGTAGGATATGAGCAAACCAAAGAATCCTCAAACTACTTACATGGGTTTAGCACTGTAAAATAGCAGTTGTGAGCCACATTTGATTAAGCTTTTTAAAATTCCAGTTGGACTCACGAGGCACGAAACATATATGTGAAAGCATAAACAATCTCTGAGTAATGCTTAAAAATGAAGACAGGTAGATGAACCATGCCCAATATTTGATGAGCATCTGCATAACATACTTTTGAAAGCTGTCGAGACTGTAAATCTCACATTCTGTGGGAAAATGGTTTAATTATGCTTCCTGCTAAAGATAACTCCTTGTAAAAAATAGTCTGTCTGAGCAGCTTATTGTGACATCAAGCTGCAAATGTCTTCAGTTGTGGAAGTGGTTTTAGATACTAAGAGTTCCTTTCCCACTGCTTGTGCTTTATTTGTCATATTTCTGTGTCCTGACACGAAAAAAAAAAAAACCAACTTTTTGCTGTATGGAAAAGTCACATCAAATGGGAAAAATTAAGAGACTATAAGAGCAAGGGAAGCAGCAAAAGAGGGAAATGCAACTGCTTAAACTCTTTCAGAGACAGACTGCTAGGTTTTTTTCAAGAGAGCTAATTTTGTGTTTTGGAAGTACTTTTTTCTTATTAAACATTGAATGGATGGTTAACTGGACAAGATGCTGACTTTTCAGAGCAGATCACTGTCCTGAGAGATCTCAGCCACACTATTTTTGAGACTAAAAGCCAATCACTCTCCTTTTGTGCCCTTTACTCAATTGGCTAATCTTGACTGAAGCGAGTAAGATAACAACAATGATGAAAACACAATGTTTCAGAAAGAAGCAGTAAGAGCTGGTCATACTAAACACTTGACACTGCCTCTGTCCTCCCTGCTATAAACACGTCTCTGCAAATTTTTATTTCTTAAATCACAGTATGTCTCAAACCTTCGAGCTGCATTTGTTACTGTGTACACACACAGCCCAACCACGCCAGTTCTTGCGTATAAATTGCTTCAGCATCCGTTACATCACTAGCCGTCAGACTTTTCAGAAATTCCAGGTATACACCTTTGGCACACAGCCAGTATATTTAATACAGATTTAAGAAGTATATATCTTCATCACATCACAAGTTCTAGGTTGATTTATTCTTTAAACAAGGTTACTATATTTACAGCAAACAAAAATACATCCATGTACTCTAACGGTGCCACAAATAACAATAAAAAAAACTTGCTTACTTGCTGCAAATACTGATTTATGGTGATGTGCGCCATTTAAAACCTAAGTAGAAGCAGCGGTCGTCCCAGACAAAGAGCGATGGTATCACATCCTGCAAAATGAACAGCAGTTTAAGAGAACAACAAACGCGGCCGCATCCCCCACGGATTCCCGCCTCGCTCCGACGAAACGCGGGGCTTTACCGACTCCTCTCGCTGGCGGGCAGCTGCTGCCAACCTACGGGAACGTGAGCGCGGCCGCGGGGAGAGGCGGAGCGGAGCACGAACGCACCGAGGGGGAACTGCGTGAGGAGAACAAACCCCGGCACGAAGGCCCCCTCCGGGTGCCGACAGCAGCGAGCAGGCGTTAGAAGGGAGGGACCGACCCACCCGCCCGCCCCGCGGACTTCTCTGCACCCCCAGCACGGCCCTGGCGGCCCTTCGGCCCCTCACCCCCGGCGGCCCTTCGGCCCCTCACCCCCAGCCGCCCCGGGCCCATCGCAGGCCCACCCTCAGGCCACGGTGCGACGTTTCCGGGAGTCCGGACGGTGCTTCCGGCAGCTTCTACCGCGCTTCCGGTACCCGGCGTGGCACGGGGCGCGAGCCAGGGGCCAACCAGCGCGCGCCCCACAGGCCCGAGGGGCAGCGGGGGCGACCCGGGGAACCACGTGATACTCTCCCAGCTCCCGCCTCTCCCTTCCCCCCCCGCCCTCGACAGTAACGGCCGCCGCGCCTCTTCCCCGCCCACAGCGGGCGTAGCCAATGGGAAAGCGCGGTGGGCGGGGGCAGCGGGCGTGCGTCAGTGATAAACCTCGTGCGCCGGGGAGTGCTGCACGTTCGCGGCCGGTGGGTGGGTGGTCGTTGTGGCTGTGGTCGGGGTTCCCGGTCGCCGTGATTGGTGTCCGTATCGGGGAAGCGGTGGTTCCTGCCGGCCCTTGCCCCCTCGCCTCGTAAGGGAGGTGGGAGGTCACCTCCGTGAGACCCAGGCTCGGTGCTACCCGAGAGCCGGGGCCCCAGTGACAGGAGCCTCACGGCGCTTCCCCGAGGCTTGACCGCCCCGTTGGCCTCTCTGCGGGGAGCCTGGCTGCCCGCCGGTGCGCCGGGGAGTCCCAGTGAACCTGTGTCCAGAAAGTTAAATCGAGCGTCTCGCTCCGGGTGCTGTTGCTCTCGAAGGCGCTGAGGTGTAGAGCACGGGCAGGCTCTGCTCACACAAGCGTGAGGCCCGCCGGGGTTGGGGCCCGCCGGGGCTGGCGCTAGACGGTGACCGGGGCCGGGATGGCCTCTGGGGGCTAGTGGGTGAGAATCCGAGGTCAGGGTGGGGAGACGCGGCTGCTTCTCGGCGTTGTGCCGGCTGGCGCCGGCTACCGACAAATGTCGCCGGCCGAAGCAGCGAGGAGGGGACCCGAGGGGCTGCGATGCGATGTCGGGGAAACGCCGCCGCCGCCCGCTCGGCCCCCCCGGGGGGGCTGCCCCGGCCACCGGCGGGAGCCATCTTGTGAGCGGGGCTGGCGCTGCCCGCACACCGGAGCGCTGGGGGCGGCCCGGAGCTGGGCACAGACCCAGATCCCCACCCGGGCTGGGCGGCGAGGCGGCCGCCGGGGCGCCCCGGGCAGCGTGGAGGCGGGCGGCTGCGGGTGACTCCCAACTCGGCGGCTCTTGGCAGCAACCCGCGGGCAGGGCCGGCAGGCCGGCGCGGTGGGGGAGGGTGGCGGCGGCGGAGGAGGAGGAGGAGAGCGGAGGCGGGGACCAGCCGGCCCCGGCCCAGCCCAGCGCCTTGCCCCGGCCGGACACGGCGCCCGGGGCGGAGATGGCGGACGAGCCCCAGAAGAAGCCGCACTTGTCGGCCTTGGTGGGGCACACCAACGGGCTCACCAAGCCCGCCTCGCTCGCCGCCGCCACCCGCGCCGGGGGAGGAGGAGGGGGAGGCGCGACCGCCTCCTCCAAGAAACTCGTGATCAAGAACTTTAAAGGTGGGTGCGGGTCGGGCCGGGCCCCTCTGCCCCCGCCACCTCGGGCAGGTGCGCCCCGGCCGGCGCCGTCCCGACCTTTGTTTACCGCGGGCCCGGCCGCTCCCCGCCCCTTCCCCGCGGCAGAGCGGCGGCGGGGCTGGGCCGGCCCGGCGGCGGAGAAGCGGGGGGGCGGCCGCTGTCACCCGCCCCGCCGCCTTATCTGGGCGAGGGGAGGCTGCCGCCGGGTTGATAACCCTCCCCGGCCGCCCGTGTAAAGGGAACACGCGTGGGGCTCCGGGAAGAGGGGGAGGGAGGCAGCGCCGCGACGAGTCGCTCCCCCCGCAGGCAGCGGGCAGAAAGCCACCTCCGTGTCAAAACTAATTAAAAGGGAGGCGGGGGTTACCTCGTTTAAAAGCGACACCGGGGGAGGGGAGTAAAAGGCAGCGGCCCTGCGGGTGGGGTGGCGGTGCCGGCTCTGCCCTTCGCCGGGCAGGCTCCGCGCTCCGGCCCCCCCCGGGTTTGTGCGGGTCCTGCCAGGTGCGGGGTCAAACGCGCCGTGCAAAGGTTTCGTTGCCTTTTAGGTGGAGTTAGTAACCCCTCTGCTTGCGCCAGGCTTAAACCACCGGGCGCGGCGTGGCTTGGCAGGAGTTAATGAAGCCGGGGTGAGGAGGGTTGGTTGCAGGCTCCCCGTTTGGGAGGCTGGTTTTCCGACTACCTGTGTCTTCCTTCACAGAAAGACCCAAATTACCAGATAATTATACTCAGGACACCTGGCAAAAACTTCATGAAGCTGTGGGAGCGATACAGAGTAGCATTTCTATTAAATACAACCTCGAAGAGCTCTACCAGGTAAGGCAGGTAGGGTTTGGGGTTTTCTTTCAGTTTAACAGAGGAAAACTTTCACAGCGCTACGCAGTTGACATAGTATGTTTTGATTTGTTAAAAGCTGATTATATTTTCTCAACTGTTTGCTCCATACTCTCTTTCTAGTCAGCTTGCAGTTTTATATATCAGTTCCTTGGAGTGCTACCAGGATCCGGGCCCATGAAAAAGCAGTTTATGTTGGGAGATGTGGAAAGCTATGCCTGAGCAGGACCCGGATTTGTCTCTGTCTCCTCAATACAGTGCCTACTCAAGTTGTTGAAAATGAGATATTGTTCTTGCTGAGTTATGCAGATACATATTTTATGATGATTTCTCTCTTGTATATGCTGTGGTCTCATGTGAATAGCAATGTTGAAATATTTGTTATTATTGAATAATAGAAATTAGACTTCAACATCAATATGCTTGGGAAAATTAAAAATGAATCTTGACTGAGCGGGCAACAAGCTGTCAGTTAACTTATTTTTCAGATTACTGTTCCACTTAATAATAATCAGGATCTTAATTTTTTCTTTTTAATTAAAACGGTGAAAAAGTATTTCTAGAACATCTGGACTGCTGGAGCAGGGGCTATAAGAATACTCATGAGCCATTTCTTTCTGCTATCTCCATTTATATATGGTTTAGTTCTGTATTATTTCAAATGTACTTCGAAGTATTTAAAGTAGTAATTTTTACAGTGGTGATGTTATAAAAAGTTACTGATGCACTGAGCTGTGCTACATAGCTCAAGTTAGTTAGGAATTTTCTGTAGGTGCAGGTGTTTGGTCTGCAGATGTGACTCTTATTGCCAGATCAGGACTCAAGACATTACTGTTCGCGCCTAAGATTTTCGAAGTGTTCTATTAAGGCAGGTTTGATGTTGTATGCAAAGTACAGACAGTGAGGGAGAGGAAAGCCAGCAGTCCATGTTGGGTCCATGCTCAAGGAAATCAGAATGAATTTGAAAGCTGACTCTACTTGACTCTGTGATTAGTTAGCGTATATATTATATATGCCTAAAATGGCTGATCATGTAAATGTATATTTACTTAATTCATTCCCTTTAAACAGGTAACTTGGCTGTGACATATTAATCTATTTATATGTGCAGAGTTTGAATTATATAATACATTTTATGGCTTTCAACTCAACATTTGAAAAACCCTGCTTTTTCGTGCCTAGCTTAAAAAAAAAAGCGACTCACAGATGCTTTGAGTGTTACCTAACTTGTTTTCAGAGGCTCAGAAATGAGATTATAATAATATGGCTATGAAATCGCCAGGGTACAGACTTGAGATTTGGCAGAAGAGGAGGAGAGAGATTTCAGATAAACTCTGAAGGGAGAACTGTACTTCTTGCTATTTCTGTTTGCCCACTTGTTTGTAAAACCTGTGCAAGGCCAGTCCAGTAAGGCAGCAGTGCAAATCAGCAGGATTTCTGCACTGTGAGTGGTGGCGGTTGGTGTGCCTGTGCATGGATAGGTGCTTACTCTCCTGCCAAAGGAATAAAAGATGAAGTTCAGCATCCATCAGAAACCTGATCTGTACTTACAGATCGTTTTAACTGCCTGTTGGTGAACACCAAGTTGTCCACAGGGGAAAATTTCTCTGTGTGCATCAGTTCTTATTGTCAGAGTTGGTTTGTGTTTTGGTGATTTTTTTTTTTGTTTGGTTTTGGCTTTTTTGAGTCTTTATCTGACATTATGGGAGGAAGTGAGAGGCCTACTAGAGTTCAGTGTGGTGAGCGGGCTGGTGTACCAGCCTGCCTTTGAACTTTCTGATTTATTTATTTAATTTGGCACAGTAGCTGAGGAAAAAGCTGAAGAACAATGACAAGGCTTTGTGGGAAGCCCGAAGGATACTCCTTTCCAGACATTAGAGGCAGCATGGGATCGGGCATGAAGGTGCTTGGCAGAGACGTAGTCAGTGAGCAATGGGAGGGTGGCAGCCAATTTTTTGTGACTAAAATAGAAATGATGTCTGGGATTGGTGGTAGATTGCACAGATTTTGATAGGAATAGCTTATACTTGATGGGATAGAGAAAGTGGGGCAGTGCAAAGAATTGCCAAGTGAGGACTGAGTGATAAAAATAATGGAAAAAGAAAATTCCCTTTGCAGCAAGGTCCTAAATAATCTGAAATGGGGCAGCGCTGCCCTTCTGGAGGACATAGAGTAGGACAGTGTAGCAGTGAAGGAAAAAAATAATTATGAGAGTCTTGACCAGACTTTTATTTGGATGGATGGATAGGAAGGACTATGTCTTAGGAAACATAACAGGCTACCCGCAAAATGATTGTGTGAATACTGTTTGTTGCAGATGTCATTTTATTTACCTGTGTTAGGACCAGATGAAAAACATAACAGAGACACTGTGTGGTAGTTTCATTTGTTTGCTTGCTTTCTTCAATATTATGTCAAAATTGAGGGAGCCACAGTTGATGTTCATTTAAATAAAATGACCTTGGGTAGGTTAGAATTACCCTGTGGGGAGATCTCTGGGAAGCAGATTTGCTTTGTGTTTCGGAAGACAAACTCTTCAGGGTGTTAGAACCTATAGAGGAAATAATATAAGAAGTAGCAATAATTTGCATGCTGAATGTTAAAACAGAAGACTGAATGAAACAAATGATTGAAAAGTTAATTTGAAACAGAATCATAGAACTTTTACTAGATTTGTGTAGGTGATGAAGTGTTTTTTTTCTTGTATCCTTGTAAATGTGATAATTACTGTAGTTTTTTCCAAGCTGATTGTGTGTGGGATGAATAAAAATCAAATCAAATTTCTTCAGGTAGAGAAGCAGCAAAAACTCTGAGTGAAGCAAGAGGTGAAGAAGGAGGAAATTACTGGATTTCACATCCCTCCGTCAAAAAAAAAAAGTCAGAAACAGCTGATGGAGATAGCACTGAGATGATGCAGCTGCAGTTTGAGATACACTTTAAACCAGCACTGTTGCCCAAAGAAGCAGCCCCACTCACCTCTCCCCTGGCCCACATACTTGCTAGCTCTTGGGTTTGGCTGATTTTAAACTGAAACAGAGTGAAGAACATTTACTAATGCTTTGACAAAGGTTTACATGTTGGCATTAGGCACCGTAAGGTTTCATATTGCAAAGAAATAAGACACACAAAAGATAAGGTAAAATTTGGGGAAGCCTGTGTAAAGGCCAGGGACTGGGAAAATACTGATGTTGTGTCTGAGTTCCTTGATGATATCAGAAAATTTGTCAGCAAAATTGTGGTACTGTAAGTCCTCTGAAGCAAAGGAACACATTCTTGGGTCAGTTTTAGTTGCCCAGGTGAAGTAGGGCTTTAAATCTTCGTGTTCTTTTCAGTATCACCTCATAGCATAAAGTCAGTTGAGGTGAAATTAGAGGAAAAGACAGCAGGATTTTTAGTTCTGAAAATCACGTGCAATTCCTCTGGGTAATTTTATGTGAAGCACTGAATGGCCAAAAATACTTACTGTAAACTTTACAGTTCTCACAGAACATTTGGCCGTCTTCATTGTGATTCATTTCAGATGCTATGGTCTATAAATAAAATAACTTATTGAAATACAGCACACAAAATAAAGTGTGCCTGGAACAAAGTCTAAATATAGGCGGTGGTATCAAGCAAGGCTGCATTTTCTCTTTGGCATTCTCGTTGAGTTTCTTGCAAGGCAAAAAATGTTAGTGTAAGACAACATAATTACTGAATAGCTGAACAGCAGTATTTTAGAGATGGCCAAAACTGTCTCGGTTGTAGTCTAGGTCAACTGCATAACAACTCAATTTACATTAATGTAGTGACTGATTCTGCCCACAGCCAAGTGTTCTTGTAGTCATCTTAGTCAGCCTTTGTCTCAAAGTTTCAGTAAATCAATTCAAGTCTTTATCGAATGGTTAGTGTGAGTTTTGTTGTTGTTGTGTTTTGGTGTTTGTATTATTATTATTATATTTCCCCTCAGTTTACATACCTTAGCATGAGTAGGTGGATCAGTGGAAGTATTCGGAAAGAAATCAGTTAATAAGATGACAGGAAAGCAGCTGATTTCATTTACCATTTAGAGACAGTGATTGAAATGTCTACCTTAAAGTTACTAAGAAGTGAAAATATTTGTTATGGTTATGTGCCCTCCTAAAAAAGAGCGTGTGTGCATGCGCTGGGAGGAGGCACAAAATGGACCTGCAGAAAGAGTTTTGCTGCTGAGCAGTATTTGAGGGGGGAAAATTCTAGTTATTTTAACAGCACATCTGAAATATGACCCAGGTGGATGGTGGACCTTGTTTATACATGAAACCTAGCAGTATAAAAAGGGACCAAAATCAGAAAGGAATCATGAAGTTTTAATTTCTCTACATAGTTTGAATAATTTCCTTTTGATGTTTTGTTTTTATGCATAGCTTGGACAGAAGATACTGATTTCTTTCTTTTTTTTTCTTCTTTGTTGACCTTGATTACGCAGGCACAAAGCTTTGGGTTCTTTTTGTCTCATTCATAATTTTCTTGTTTGTTTGTTTGTTTTCAGGCTGTTGAAAATCTCTGTTCTTACAAAGTCTCTGCTACACTGTACAAACAACTGCGACAGGTCTGTGAAGATCATGTGAAAGCACAAATCGTTCAATTTAGAGAATATCCTTTTCTCATGCACAGAAATGGTTAGAATGGTTAGTTCAAATAATCATTTTTTTAAAACAACATTTTGTAAAAATTGCACCAGTAATTGCCAATGTGTTAAAGAGGTTCTTTGAGCACTCACATATTTTCAAATCGGACGTAAGCAACCTTAGTCATCTTGGTGAATAATTTTTGTGTACTGGTAAGCAGCACATTAATAACAATTTACTCATTATTTTAATAGGAATCCAATTTTTTACACCTAATCTAGAAAATTTCAATAGCACCATGAGATTTAACAGCAGATATGAACTTTCATGGCAAGTGAGTAGTGGAGATGCTTACCATAGCAGTAGTTTGAGAATTACTGTGGTGATTTTTATCTTTTTTTTAACAACAGTGTCTTCTGTAAAAGAATTCTCAAATATAAAGAGCACCTGTTTGACCAATAATAGCTACTGGTCGGCAGCAATGTGTCAGGGAGGCATTCAACAAGCCCTTTAGGTATCTTAGGTGTACCTTGGCAGGTTCTTGAGAAACAGCTTTAAGTTTGGGAGATCTCTTGGCTGCCTTGGGACACACAGAAACCTGAAGTTTTCTGATGAATATCCCCATAGTTTTCTGATGTTACTTTGCCGGGCTTCTTCTCTGGCAGAGCTGGTCCCAGAAATGCCGGTAGCTCTTCTCTGGTTATCTTCTTCTCTGGGTGCAGCCAGCCCTTTCTTCTGAGTCTCGTTGTGCTTCGCGTGCTAAGACTCTGCTTTATGTGGTGGTTGTCTTTGGTGTAATAGCCTGGGGGTTACACTCACTCAGACAGTAGGATAAATAGAGTCTACACCCACCTGGCTTGTCCCCAAGTTCCTGGAGAGTGCTACACTGAAGAGATACTACAGCACTTTGGGTGCTAGCTGTGTTACTCAAGTCCCTGGATATGTTTTATTAGCAGAAAATTACAGGTTAAAGTAGAAGGAAGCAAGGGATTGGGGCTGAGAAAGAACCTTTAAGTGCCTTAAATGTGCTTTGGATTGTGACTCTCAGTTTCTCAGTTGACTGTATTCCCCAGGCAGGTGCCTACGCTCCTAAAGAAGAGAATAGTTTATTTTTATTTTTTCCTGTTAGCTAGCTAAGTCCCATTAAGACACATAGGTATATAAATCAGCTCTGTGAATTTGCCTCTTCTGTGGCAGCTGATTTTTTCAATACATTTACTTTGATGTATTTAAAATCACAACTAAAAAGTGCATTAGTCCGTACAGTAGTCTCTTAAACATAACTGATCTTTGAGAATCAAATCTGCTTTAAAGCAGTGTACAATCAGCCAATTTTTTTTGCATCCCTGACCTTTCAGATTTCAGATTACCTTCTGAAAAGGTGTTTTAAAATGTTGCTTTCTCCTTGCCCTCTGAGAGAGCTGGTAGTTTGAGGAGTTGAGAATTTTATGTTTTACAGGTGTACCACTTTATATCCCAAGGACATGAGATCAGATTAATCAGATTTGGCCAGAGGGAGTTGGAGATGATACTGTGCAGGAGAGGAAGGTAAAGCCACGTTTGGATTTACTCATACGACACAGGAGAATTCTGTTATTTATAAACAGCAGTTGGATCTGTTGTGTAATGAAGAAAATTTCATATACTTAGGGAGACCTGGAGATGTATATGAAAAGAGTGGTGTTTGGATTTGTTGAGGATTATTTAGAACTGTAACTGCTTTTAAGAGATTAGGGTCACTCCTGTTGTGCACAGTGTGAACTCATTAAACAAAATAAACCTTTCTATCCCTCTCACCTCAGTTGGTGACAACGTTGGGTTTGATACCGGTGGGATTTCTTGTTTAAATCTATACGAAAGTTAAGCAGTGGAGCCACTAGATGGTATTACTGAAGAGCGGTGAGTGTTCTTAAAAACACCGGGAGGCCTTCTGGAGAACTGCCAGCACCTCTGCTGGGCAGAAGCTCTGCAATTAACGATTTATCCCTCACAGTAACATCAGAATATCCGTGGAGCAGCTTTGTTTAATGTCTAGCAAAGATCATCTCCATAATGTGGCCTCAAAAGATACTGGCAAGTTAGTTTTCCTTAATAGGTGCTGTACAGATTCTCTGGATAGTCTTTTATTTTTAAAGAAGATAAATAAATGCTGGCAAGATCATTGCAGACAAATGGTAAGTCGAATGTTTGTTCAGAATACATATCCTTGAGGTGTGAAATCTGGCAAAAAGGAGTTTGTCACTCTATTTTAACTTGGGGCTGTGCTGCGTCTCCTCCTCCAAGCTTCAGCACTGTTTTTCACTCTCCCCTTTGCTAGGTGGGGGTGGTTTTGTTTTTGTTGTTGAAATTTTAAGTTCTGTTAATTCTGACTTGCATAGGTTTCATATCTAGTTGAAATATCACTCAGAAATATGTTGACACCTGTTTTCTGTGGGTGGAAAAAACTAACCAGGCTATGCTGAAATTGTTTGCTGTTTGCAATTTAAAATAATTAGAGAATCCACAATCTTTGCCTCTAGATAGCTCCAAGAGCTAGGTTAATTTGTGACTTTTTTTTTTTGTTGTTGTTGTTGTTGTGCAGCAGAGATGATTATCTTGACTAGGGCTAAGAAAGAGGAAGGTTAGAGAACTGAAACTGTCTTTCTGCCCTTGTCTTCTACCTCCACAATGAATTATGTTACAGAAAAAAATTCTCTCTGGGGCACTCTGTGTGAATTGTCCCTTATATTTCTAAACCAACATTTTACAATGAGTTTTCATTGCATTGACACTTAGTTTTGGCTGCACATGCCCCAAATGGTTGAATTTCTATTTTCATTCCTTGAATCCACTCCTCTCTGAAATAAAAATGGAAAGCATTATGGAAAGTATTCAAAACAAATTCAACAGTCTGGTGAAACTAGAGTTGAAGTTTATTGCCTTGAAAATTGAATTAAACTGGACCTGTGTTTTTATAAAAAGGCTTTTACTATGAACTCTGTTCACTGTAATTGCTTTTCAGTGGTTTTTTTTTTTTTCTCCTCCTCAGAGCAACGATCTGTAGCAAATCGTTAACCATGTGCTGAGTTAGCACTTGTGGTATTTAAGAAAAAAAAATCAGCCTCACTGCTAATTTTTATGATTTAATATGCTTGGGCAGAAATTATGTCAGCTTGAGAATTGCTTCAGAAGCAGTGGACTCTTGTAGGGGAGGACTAGGTGGGCAGCTGGGGATAGAAATTTCTGTGGCTGGCCTGGGGGTGAGTTAGTTACCGACATCCTGAGTTACACTAGTGCTAAGCAAAGCTAGGCAGCCTTTTTATGAGCACAGTTAAAAATGGATTTTGAATGTGAAAGAGTAATAAGCTAGAAAATCACCTCCTTCTCCCATTTTTTTAATTTTAAAAAAAGATTGTATGTTTTTATACCTTCCTTCTCCTGTTAGAATTAATATATCTCTATTTCTCTCATGAATTTTGGCAGCTAACTTTTATTGCAAAGAGATCTGTTGCACAGCTTATTGTCTCTGCTTAAAGCTTCTTTAAAAAAAAAGCGAACAACGTGGCTGTATGCTATTTCAGGGTGTTTACTGAATGTCTTGGTGGTATTGCTTGAATGGCTTATGTATCTCAGTAGCAGGAAAACTCATAACAGGCTAATAAAACTGTTTATAGTTAATGGTTAGGAATTTGAAAACTGTCTTGGATGTACTTGGCAATACTGCTTTGTTATAGTATTAACATCGATAAATTGTCTACTAGTGGCTGTACAAGTCACTGTGTAAGTTGAAAATAGACATACATCTTAATTACTGATTTATTTATGTGAAGTAGTTTTTCACAAGTTGCTTTATAATTTAAAATATGCCATGATGGTGAGGAGAAAAATGTTTTCTTTATATACTTTCAGATAATGATCAGAAGCATTTTCTTATTTTTGGATCGTACATATGTACTTCAGAATTCAATGCTTCCTTCTATATGGTAGGTATCCATGTAAGTATTCCTCACATCTTTAGAGTTTGCAAATGCAATAGCATGTTCAAAGGTTGAAAAGATTTTTTTTTCACGTTATATTTGATCTGTGTAATAAGTCTCTAAAATTTTGTGTTAATTTATAGAAAATTATAGAAAATTATAGAAAATAGGCTGCTTCATGGCATAAAGGCACCTTTCCTCATCCTCTTAGAATGAAACAGGCATCTGATACAGGTGATCATAGGGTCCTAAGCACGCAGAGAATTCATGCTTTTGGACAAAACTGTAGCAACTGATCCAGGGAATCTTGTGTTAAGGTATATGTTCAGATTTTAATTTTTTTTTTAGCAAGAGTAATTTTTTAATAAACACATACTGTTATAATCTATTGTATGAGATACAGACAAGCTGATCAGAGTTTGTAGCTGAAGTGTATGCATCTGGTAACATGTTGCCTGGTATTTTTATGATCATTCTTGTTAGTTTTCTTAGTGGATAGCATCAAAAAGCATATACAACCCATAGAATCATTAAGGTTGGAAAAGACTTCTAAATCATCTAGTCCAACCATCAACTCAACACTACCATGACTACTAAACCATGTCCTGAAGTGCTATGTCTACATATGCATATATTCTCTTTCTCTATAATATATATACACTCCATATATTTTATATGTATTTTTCTCAAACCGATATACAGATTTTTGAAAAGAACAAACAGTGTGATCTATTAATTTTCGATGTTCACACAGGGATATGGGGCTAGAGTTATTTAGAAATCATGTCATTAGCGACAAGCAAGTTCAAAACAAGACCATTGATGGAATCCTCCTGCTGATCGAACGAGAACGAAACGGTGAAGCTGTGGACAGAAGTTTGCTGCGGAGTTTGTTGAGCATGCTCTCTGATTTGCAGGTGAGTACAGCAGACTTGACTAATAACGGCTATGTTTATAAACAGTTTGGACTTTTCTAATGCGTGTGTTTTACAGAAATAGTTTTATTCTTCTGGTAAATGTGCTTCAAAGTCTAAGTATTAGATTCATAAGACTGCCTCTTCTTTACCTGATAAGCAGTATTTATTTGTTTTTGAATGAGACCTCTTTGCCTCAAGAAAGGTAGTGGCGTAAGGACTCTTAAATAATAGATGTACGAGTCTCAGTATGTGCAATATTTTATCTGTCTTCATCACTTATTTTCTAACCCTAGTACCAATTAAATGTAGACGCAAAACCCCCACCTTTGTCACTGTAAAAAAGTGTCACTTCTTGAAGTCTAGGTCCTGGGTCTGTGTCAATTAAACGTCACTGTATTGGCAACTTCTTAGCAGAAGTGCCAAGAATAGAGTGGGATGCAAAGTTAAGGACAAGGTTTTCAAATAGATTAAGTTCAATCTGTAACTTGGTGGAATTTTACATTAACGTAGATTTTAAGTAACCAAATAGACAAAAAAATGCTGTGCTTCTGACATGACATAGATTGTCCTCTAGTTTGCATTGCAGCCTTGTGTGATGTGCAGTAAAACTTAGGAGCTGTCTTTCATTCTTAAAAACTACTGAGGTTGCTCTGTTCCCAAGTGGTGTAGTGTTAGCAAACTGGCTGAAGGTTTGAAAGAGAGTTTGAAGAGGAGGACTGGATAAATAGTCCTTTTGGGTCGGGCAGCTTACCTGCTTTTCTGCCTTTCATGTTAACCCTCCTGAGTTTCATCTGTAACTGTCTCTAATGTACCAGAAAAATTAATAACTAATTATGCTGTTGAAGAGAGAAGGCAAACTTCGGTCCTTGGTTTCTCAGATCACATAATGTGGAGGTGTGGATCTGATTTGTGTGCTTTCTCCCACCTTTTTTTCCCACATTGTTATTTGCCAGTTTTTCTGACTTCATCAGCTTTTTCTAGGTGTTGACCTTTTAGCATTTATTATTTTTTAGCAAAGTACTCTGCTAATCAAAGATTAATATTCCTCTTTTTTGGGTCCTTCTTATAGAATTGTGTTTAAGTCTGCGTTCTCTTTCATTGGCTCTAAAGTGTAATTTTCTTTGTTCACTAGGGAAACTAACTTGGTCTAATCTGTTCTTTAATAACATCTATCACTTCACTGAGATAGATAGGTGTTCATAATCCTGTAATTATATGCCAGGATCTCTACTTCTCCCTCTTTCAACAGAAGTTAACTTCTGGAGAAAGATTAATAAATTAAAATCTTACATTTCATTTTGAAAACATTAATCTCTTACTCGTTCTCGATTCCTGCAATTGAGGCCCAGCTGTTGAAAGGTGGTTCCTGCTTGCATAAATCCAATTCTATAACTGTTTCCTATTGTGGAGCTTTATGTGTGTTATATAGAAGATAATTCTGTATACTGTTACGTCAATATTTTTCTAGTTATCCTGAAGGAAAGGAAAGTAAGAAATGAAAACTAGGATTTGATTCTGTTGGACATGGAACTAGTGTAACGAGAAAACTGAAGCAATGAGCTGATGTCTACTAGTGATGCTGAATTAGTGAACCATTATGCTCTGAATGCTTGTCAAGCCAGAGATTTTGTGATTAAGCTTACACTGAAAAAAAAATTAAACTTTGAAAGGTCTTTAAGAGAAAAATAAATGGTCAGAATGTCGTGAGTTTTACAGCTTTACTATATGTTTTGTAAGAAATATTTTCCTCTGATCTTCCACTGCACTGATGGCATCTTTCCTTTTTCTTTACACTAACTGTCCCTCTGTTTACATGTTATTCCCTAGTTACCTTCTCCAGACTGTTTTAACTATTTTATATAGTTGTCCTTTCTAACTTATGTCCTTTCTATACTAAAATTAATGATTATGCAGACATTTTCCAATGCCTGTGCTTGTTGATGGTGCCCTTTTTTACACAACTTGTTCCTTCTCTGGAGAATGATAGTTCACTTAATTGGTATAATTAATTTTCCTGGGCTCTTGAGATAAATCTCGCAGATCTGAGGATGCATTACCGAGTGTATTGTTACTTTACTGATGGAATTACCTGTTTTGTGCTCATGTTTCACTAGTTGGAAGCATTTAATTATTTCTGCAGAAATATCAGTGGGAGTCTTGAGCTCAGGTGGATTGGATGTCGTTGCTGAGATGTGACGTTGGGTACTGGTGTTGGGCTGTGTGCCCTCAGCAGAAGCGTGTCAGTTTGGATGATTTGAGTGCTGATGACTGAAACGTGCTACTGCTGCACTGGGAACTCGGCTCTGATAACTCTTTCTGAAACCAGTGGGCAGAGAACTTTTGTGTTGATGTTATGCTACTCTGACACTTCTCAGAACTGTGGGCATTCTTGAGATTTTACTTGCCCTCCTGGCCTGACAGCCAAAATATGCTGTCCTTGCTGGCAGCTTAATGTAAGTAACTAAATTAATTTCTTGAGCAGGTTTACAAGGAATCGTTTGAACAGAGGTTTCTGGAAGAGACAAATTGCTTATACGCTGCAGAAGGCCAAAGATTAATGCAAGAAAGAGAGGTAGGTGCATGGTGTAGATGACTGGCTTTATGTTAGTTTTAACTGCTGTGGGATTATGTGAGGACTTCTGGTAGTGACACAGTGTATTAATGTTCAATTAAATTTACTGGTACACACGTACACATTCACATGTTTTGGTGTTGACCACAGTACTGTATCAAAGGGAAGAGCCGGCTCCAAACTGCCTTGGTGTTTGAAATACCTAATTAAGGGTGGAGAAACCCAGGGATATTTTGTTTCGCTAAAGTCACACTACCAGAAAATCATTTCAATATAAAGCTGAAAGGTGTGCCATTGATATTTTTGCCCGCAAGCTGTAAAATATCCACTGGCATAATTTTATTATGTAGTTAATACCAGAGCAAACTGTTCACTTTTTACTATTTTGTTGCATTTATTTTTGCTGTTTTGTTGGGCTTTTTCCTTATTAGTTAAATAGAATTAAGACGTTTGTTTTCTGTCCACTTGAGATAAGATGATGCTCTGCAGTGGGCAGCCTGAAAATGTGGTAATCTCTGAAAATATATGTTTCTTGATGGTCTAAAATCCAGGAGACTGTCTTTATTAACTCCATTTTAACACTGAGTCACCACAACCATTTTCCATGCTTAGTGGGAGGCTGTGGAAAACCACAAGAGGAGTAAGGCCCTAAATTATACAGTACATATTTATGCATATGCACATAATACATACACATATGAGTGTGAGTATGTATATTCATGTATATGTACATGCACATGTATGTGTACACACACATATACATACATAACTGTTTTGATAATTTGAAGCCTGAGTTTCATATCTGAGTTGTAATACAGACTAAATGTTTGAACTCACCACAGGGACAGATACTCTGCTGGAGAAGCTGCTGTTGAAATAATAGAACTCTATGGTTGATACCGACTGGAAATCTGCTTCATGATACTAGGGCTAGCTTAGCTCAGGAGGGGTTTGATAAAAAAATTAACTTCCTCTGAAAAATTCTTAGCTTTCTGTTGTTCTTTCTGTCAGGTGTGGTTATAGTACTTTTAATATGAAGTAACATTGATTAATATACATTGTATAGTACATAACATTCTGATGGAATAGTCCTTTTCATTGTGTATTCTCTTTATACTTGTAGTTCAAAGTAATTGTCATGGAACAAGATTATCTGCCTTTCATGCCTTTGTAGTTGAACTTGATGTTCTTTTGTCTTTCTAGGTCCCAGAATATCTTCACCATGTTAGTAAACGTTTGGAAGAAGAAGGAGACAGAGTAATAACGTACTTAGACCACAGCACACAGTGAGTACAGATTTTGTCATTCTTGGTATAAATCAAGCATCCTTCATAAAACAGTGTGATTATCTGTGGTTGTAGAGACAAAGATTTTTTTCTGCACTGTCTTACAGACAGTATCTTGCTGACAGTGTGTGTGATACAGCTTAGGTGTTTTAAAGACCTTATTATCAAAACTTATTTCTTTAAAATCAAAATATACTTCCAGGAAGAGGGGAGATATTTGTCCAGAAAGATCTATCAGTGTATACTGAAGTTAACAAAACTATTATATAAAAACTCAAATTTGCATTATCAAAGTAGCAGGTGATTTTAGCCGTTCATATACTCATAACAACATGAGCCACAAATCCCGTGAGAGAAAGAAAGATACGCTAGGCAGAAAAATAAGAGACGAAAGAGTTATATTATAGCATGGGCAAAAGGACATGAGCATCGCTCATGAGCAGTCCAGGATGTGGACTTAACAGTAGATCAGCTTTGGTGTAGCTGCAACCAAGGTATTGTGCCAGCTACCTTGTTCTTGTTTCACTTGGGTGTCGAGCAATAGTGTTTGTTTTGCTGGGCTAAGAATGTGCGTTCAGAAAGTACTGCAGTCACTGACACACTATAAATTCATATATAATTTCCCCTGCAGTAAGCTGTTGCATTTTATTTTTAATAAATAACATCGCAGTTAATAAACGTAACATTTTATTTCAGTTTTCTGGATGATGTATTGGATGTTAAAAGTATAACTGACAAAGAATTATCTTTTTATTTTCTTCACACATATTTTATATGTGTGTACTCATACATGTATTGTGTGTCATGACGCACAACTCGAATCTTCTTCCTGGAAATGCTGATTGCAGGGTGGCTAGCTTTTTCTGGCAAAATCACTCACATTAAAATGTGTGGAACTTCTTCTATATATAAAGTTAAAGCATATACATATTTACTTAACTGTTTAAGTTTAAAAAATGGGTTGATACTATATTTTCAGTCTAGATGTACATCAAGTCCTTGCTTTGAATCTCATCCTTAGTTAAAGGCTTAGAAACCGACTTTTAGAAAGCTTCACACTAATTTCTTTTCTCTGCATCAAGAAACAGGAGTTCTTAAAATTACCTCTGTTGAGTTGTCCTCAGGGGATACTGTCTCTCTGGGTGTGCCTGAAAATTGCAGAAAGGATGTTAAAGGTAGTTACTGGGTTTTATCTGGAGGTGGAAGTGATATTTCCAGGACAAAACTGACACAGGAAACACCATTCAAAATACTTCAAACCAGATTTATGCAACACGTGGAGAGTGTGTTGTTGCAGCCCATGGAGGGGTTTGTTCAGCCAGTCAGTATGTGCCTTTCTGGAGATGTGACCAGAATAAGCATATCTCCTGGTGAGTGAGGAGATGACTGAGGTAGATGGCTTTGAGGCTGTACAGAATGTCCCTTCAGGCTCATTTATTAGCTAGCAGTTAAAATAAATACTCATTCTGTCTGCTTTTTAGGAAGTAGTACTCTGCCTCTCAGTCCTAAGCAGATGAATTGCTCTCATTTCCCCTGGAGGCAGAATAGGTTTTCCTGGGCAAAGAATGGTGTTTTCTAGAACCTTAACTCCGTCTGCTGGTGGAGACAGTCAGCAGCTGTAGATAGCAGTGGTTGGAAATTTCAGGGAATGTGGAAGTGACCATAAAAATGGCCATATGTGTTAAGACCGTGGGTCTGTCTAACTGGTGTTTCATGTTCTCTTACGACCACAGAAGGTGTCGTGGTTTAACCCCAGCGAGCAACAAAGCCCCACTCAGCTGCTTGCTAGCTCTGCCCCAGTAGGATGGGGGAGAGAATCGGAAGAATAAAAGTGAGAAAACTCATGAGTTGAGATAAAGACTGTTTAAGTAAAGCAAAAGCCACCTGCACAAGCAAAGCAAAACAAGGAATTTATTCACCATTTCCCACAGACAAGCAGGTGTTCAGCCATCTCCAGGAAAACAGGGCTCTGTCACGTGTCATAGTGACTTGGGAAGACAAACGCCATCACTCCAAACATCTCCCTGTTCCTTCACTTTCCCCTAATTCTGTATGCTGAGCACTATGTCATATGGTCTGGGATGGGATGGGATATCCCTTTGGCCAGTTGGGGTCAGCTGTGTCCCGTCCCAAGTCCTTGTGCACCCCCAACTGCTCACTGGCGGGGTGGGAAGCAGAAAAGGCCTTGACACTGTGCAAGCACTGCTCAGCACTAATGAAAACATCACTATCTTATCAATGCTGTTTTCAGCACAAATCCGAAACAGCCCCATAGCAGGACAAAGAAAATA
Source organism: Trogon surrucura (assembly GCA_020746105.1). NCBI lineage: Eukaryota > Metazoa > Chordata > Aves > Trogoniformes > Trogonidae > Trogon > Trogon surrucura. The sequence goes on from CM036617.1 coordinate 67,936,875, forward strand.
AACTCTATCCCAGCCACAACCAGCACAGAAGAGAGGGAATAAATACATATGATGCTCTGATACTCACCTAGTATCTGCTTGCCTTCAGGTCAGGGTATTTTCTGAACCTGATGTGATTTGCCTGTTTGGATCTCTTTCAAATACTTGCACTGTCTCGCTGGGATTCACCTAAGCTTTAGTATCTGTTCTGGCCTTTGGCGAAGGGTTCTACTGGTGCACTAGTCACCGTATGATAAATTGCCTCCTTTGGTTTAAGTCTGGCGCCCAGTTCTTGCACTGGAAGGGAAAAATGATCATTCAGTTCCACCTTTTCCCTGCCTTTCAATGCTCTGTATACATTGTAGCTGCTGCTGCATACTTTGATCCTCCCTCTTCCCTCCTTTGAGCCTTTCCAAATTCTAATTTAACTTCTTTGATTCTGATTTAACTTCTTTGGGGTGAAGGCACTAAACCAGTGTACCGTATGGAAGGCCAGGCAAGTTGTTGATGGGCTGTTTCAGGAAAGGTGGTGTATTGGCAAAGATGGGGACAAAAGTGGATTCTGCTACATAAAAGGCTTCCACCAGTAAGAGTCAAACACTAAAATCTAAATTAAGGGTCTGAGAACTAGTTTTATAAGCCTAAGTTAGAGAGAAGTGGTTAGTCTTTTGCTGTCATATTGTAAGCAGCAGTAGATTTTTAAACATTGAAATTGTTATCCTTGTGCACTTCAGGCATTTCTTTCTTTTAGGTTATAAAAGATAAAACAGAAAACTTTGCCTGTCTAAAGTCAATGTATCAAACAAATATTAATATTAAAAAGCAGGGAAAATTCAAGGACAAATTTAAAATATTTTGCAAATTTCAGACTTGTGGTTCTAGCTAAATTTAGGCTTATATAGGTGCATAACAATTAGATTAAAAGGTTTTGAGTTTTGAACATCACTAGCATATACTCTCTTGGTTTGGAGTTCAAAGCCCGTGTAGGTTTTTGTTTTGTTTGTTTGCTTGTTTCCTTCCAAGAAAATGTCAATTTGACTTCTTCCAGAAATGGTTCTGTATTGATTTTTGATATCTAAGCTTCTTTGTTCTACTGTGTAAGAACTTGCTTTTTAGTATCAAAACATGAATTTCTTTTTAAATTACATACATGGTTTATTGATTTCTTTCTAGGTTTATATCACATCTGACATTTTTGTCTTAATTTTTAGCCACTGTTTTAAGTAGAAAATAGTTGATATTTCTTTTGTATTGTAATGCAAGTTATTCACAAATACACTGTGACAGGAAACAATTCCCTTATAATCATCTAATAAGCTTTTCTTGCCTGTTTTAGGAAACCACTGATTGCTTGTGTGGAGAAACAGCTGTTAGGAGAACACTTATCAGCTATTTTGCAAAAAGGTATTTTTTAAAAATTAATGTAATCTCTAATAAGCAACAGATTCTCATACTCTGCAATAACTATAAACTCCACAGCTTTTACTTAAGGAGGCATACTAGCTGTGGGAAAAACTTCCACATATCCAGAAAGCTGACCCTATGACAGATCAACTGTGACAAGTAAATTTTATATATGGAAACAAATATCTAAAATATTCCACACTTGTAGAGGTTGCTAAACCCCCTAAATCTCCTTTTACTTGTAGCAGTGGGCTTACGGATTAAACCTTTGAAACTGTTTGTTTCTTAGAATTATATAAATTTCTAAACAAGAGCTTCAGTCACTGTCGTAGCTTCTTTTATGTGATAATCCCACTGCTCAAGTACAGTAGCTTCACAGATTCTTGTGACTGTGTAGGTCAAGAATCACGAGTTATTGGAACTGACAACATTGCAAGGCAATGAACTTTCATATGCTTTTGTCTGTATTTTACCTTTGTCTGGCAATTTCACATAAGAGCTGCAGTCTTCATAGTCTCCTTATTCAGGCATTAGTGTCTCCAAATCACCATTTTTTTGGTCCTCTTAACTTTTAACCTCTACTTTTTCACTGAATTTCTGAGTTTAGTCAGTATTCCCTTATTGTTTAATACTTTAGATGATCTTTTCCTTCTCCTGACAGTAGCTATGTATTGGGTTTTAGATCTTCTAGTAAATTGTCCTTACAGCTTTGTTTCCTTTGCTGCTGCAAAACAGATGTTCTGGTAGTCTGGTATCTCTGAGCTCCATCATATCCATGTTTGCTAATACTTCGAGGTTGTTATACCTACCCCTTTAATTTCTTTCATCATCTCATTTAAAGATAGACAAATGCTCACAGTTTTCTCTGAACTTATCTGGAAATGTGTTATCTTACTCTTTTCAATACACTTATAAAAAATAAGCATAGTTGCTCCATCTCAGCTATTCTTAAGGTTATCGTAAACACAAGGTAAGAGTATTGGAGTTTTTTATTGGTATGTCAAATTTGTTGCTCTGTAATTCAGATTTATCAGTTGGCGTAAGCAGAAACTATGCGGTCTTGTTTTAACCTGAACTTTTTCTTAATTTATAATGTTTATGTACCATCCACGTAAATATGGAGAGATTTGTACATTTTTCTAGTTATTACATCTTAGGACTGTAATGGGATAATTCACTAGTGATTAAAAATCCTTTGTAATCTAATACCATTTAAAAATTTGGATTAATGAAGTATAGTTTGTGAAGTAAGACATTTGTGCAGTGTCAGCTATACTGATGACGTCAGCCTGTGTATAATGAAGCTTTCTGGATTCTCCTCTGGAGACATTCAAAGCCCTCCTGGACGTGTTCCTGTGTGACCTACTGTAGGTGATCCTACTCTGGCAGGGGGGTTGGACTAGGTGATCTTTCGAGGTCTCTTCCAACCCCTGACATTCTGTGATTCTGTGATTTAAAAAAATGTCCTAAGTCTTGGCTGCTACCCTCCCATATTACTAAAGCCTCTGTCACCAACACTAGACAATGTACTTCTGTTTGCATTGAAACTACATTCAGCATATTCTCTAATGTAAAAATGTGTACGTAGTTGTTATGCTTCGCATTTTGCCTTGAGCGTTTGTTCTCCTTTTGTTAGTCCAAAGTTTCATCTCATGTAGAGTGAATCAATAAGGGCAGAAGTTGCTTGGAAGGAATTTGTAGTCTTGTGTTACTCTGTCAGTATGCATATAGACAATTCAAAGCACATTCTTTATCTAAAAGCATGGCTCACTGTGCTCCACAGAAAAAAATCTTGCCAAGTATTTATCTTTACTTTAAATTTGGGGCGATTTACTTGGCTTACTGTTTTGACATCCTTTAGAGGCTCTAGATAAAACTATACCTTTCAAATCAAGCACCGTTCATAAGCATTCTGCAAAAGGCTTACAGTTAACATCTTGCTGGGAAAGTACTTCAGTTGAAATAGTTTAAAAATATTATACCATGAATCATTTCAGCCAGTTTAAAAAAGGGGTCATGTTAAGCCTGAACATATCACTTGCTTTCAGAATTTAGTCTTAAAAAATTGATACTTCTTAAGCACACTGGAGGGTGTTATCTTTTGACATGTTTCATAGAGGTTTTCATAATATATTTTAACTCTATTTATGCAGCTGTATTCAGATTCTCTGTTTTGTCTATTTTTTTAAATTTTATTTTCTTTAGGACTTGATAACCTGCTTGATGAAAATAGAATATCAGATTTAACCCAGACATACCAGCTGTTCAGCCGGGTAAAAGGTGGGCAGCAGATCCTTTTGCAACACTGGAGTGAATACATCAAGGTATTTCAAAGTTCTCTTACAAATGTCAAAAATTATGCTGTTGTCATATATTTCTTCTATAAAAACCAAGAGTAATATGTAGTTGTATACATCAAAGTTCTATTTTAAGCAAGTATGGGGAGGGCTGTTAATGTTTTGCCCGCTAGTAATAGTCACATGATGAGAAACAGTAACACCTAAGTTTTAGTTTTACATTTCTACTTGAAAATTACTTGCTTAAGAGGTTTGAACTTTATACAAGAAGTCATTTTGGTTTGCTTTGCGTTTAAATATACCCACACATGCACATGTGTTTAGGGTGTGCTGGACTGTACTATGTGTTGTGTTTTGCTACAGATACACTCAGCTCTTTGCATATCTGCAAAATCGGTGAAACATCAGACTGTAGCCATGCTGCAGATTCACAGGGCTACATGTAACCAACCTGCAGCAATGCTAATGTACATTAAGCTGTTTGGAAGGGAATGCTCCTCTCGAAAATAATCAGTCATCAAACTCATGTTTAGACACTTCAAGTTTTGGTTTTTCTAGGCCTAATACACACATAGCATGCTGTCCTGGAGAGTTTGTACTCTGGTGCTCTTGCAAGATGAAGGCAGCAAAGCTTCACAGGAGCTATTTTTTTTGGAGTTGCTAATTCCCGATGTGGTGGTTCTCCCCTGAATTGCCCGTGTGTTCACCAGTCTTCAGGATGAAGCGCACCACATCAGTTCATTTCAGAGGTGATGCCTTCCCTGCACACCCGAGTCTGGAGTTTGGCATGATCCACCAGCACACAGCCTGTGGCAAGAGGAACGTAGTCACCCCTCTGCCCCCCAGAACTGAGGTGAAGTTTGCTGTCCTCCAGTGTCCCCATATGCAGCCCATGGATCCATAGGCAGCTGGGCCATGGCTGAGGAGGAACGTCTTTCATCTTCCGTGCTCCCAGATCATGCTCCTGCCTCAAACCTTGTGCTCCCTGCCACTCCATAGACTCTCCTGTGATCTGTTTTAACACGGTACCTGGGCAAGGTCGGTTTTATGCCCGGTTTAGTGAGCTAAAGAGGGTCAGAGAAAACTCTATGCACTGGCCCAAGTTAAAAAGTGGGAGTTCAGACAGGTGGGAAAACAAGGGGAGGAGGACCAGAAGCTCTCCTTTCACAGCAGCAAGTTGTTCAGTTGGCTGTTATACCTTATGTCTTGCAGAATCAGACCTTTTTTGGCTTTGTTTCTTAAGAATCTTCTATAGTGTCAGTCAATCTCCTCCTTTCAAACATTCTGTATGACAAAACGCATTTAAGTGAGGCTTCAAGAACTTTTATCTTGTGAGCCGGTGTAGGAAAGAAGCACAGAGAATGTGCCAAGTTATCAGAGCAAAGGTCTGTGCTCTGCTGTCGTCACCTTTTTATGATTTCAGAGGTGCCACTTACCTTTCTGTATCTCGCTTTGCTGTTTACAGAATAGGGGGGACGCCCTGCAATTTATGAACTTAACTGATACTGTGAGATGTCTAAATGTAACGAAGGGGGAAATTGTGCCAAGTGTAAGGTACAATGGGCTGGATGAGCCTCAGAGGTCCTTTGCAGTCCAAACGATTCCGTGATAAGCACGTTGAATCTCAGGACCTTGGGCAGCCTGGTGTTTGGCTTCACTCTGAAGTGTTACTTGAGAAAGATCTGAATGAAAGATCACAGCAGATACTGAAGTGGAAATTATGAGGTTTGGGAGGGATTTCCCCGTCTCTGACTGCTGTTGTGGCTGACATACTTCAGATGATGCAAATACACTGATTGAATGCTGTTGTGTTGTTATTGTGCAGATGTTCCTCTTTCTCACCTTGGAAAAGTGGTCATTCTGTCTAGGGCACTGATCGATGTTACTAAACAATTGTAAATTGTCCGATAGGTTAAAATTCTTCCTTACAGGATATTTTGGTTCACTAGAAAATGGTATTATAACTCTAAGATAATAAATGTAGGAACAAAAAAAGAAAATGAGGTCTGTGACTGCTTCTCGCAAAGTGGAAGGTTTTGTTTTATTGCAAGTCAGCTAGGTTTTTTTTGCTTTTAAGCCCTTGCTCAAAGAAAAATCTTGGAGTGATGAGCAGTGGTTGAATTTTTTGCCACCTGTTCCATCTCCTGGTGGATTTAAGAAAAATAGTGCAAAGTTTTCCACTACACTTAACAATTCGGAGGCAGTTTCCATCTAATTTCTTTCATGTGAATCATGTAGTTGTGTATCTAACTGTAAACTTGCACATCATGCAGTCATGTCTACTGTGTAATTATTTTTATTTATTTTTTTTAACTTTTGTCTTAAATGTATATAATCTTTAAATCAAACACTAATGTTTGAAATCCATTAATGTGTGTCTGGGTTTTTATTTTAAATTTCAGTGCATCTCATTTTTTTGAAAACTTGAAGTCACCTAAGTAGCTCTGTAAAAAAAATTATTCTTTCTATTGATAAATTTTGGAAGGGTAATTGTGTCTGTTGGGGGAGACAGGTAGCACTCTGAAGTATTTTATTATCAAAAGTGTTTGTTTTACAGAACTTTGGGACAACAATAGTGGTTAATCCTGAAAAAGACAAGGATATGGTGCAAGAGCTACTAGATTTTAAGGATAAAGTGGACCATATCATAGAAGTGTGCTTTCAGAAAAATGAAAAATTTATAAACTTGATGAAGGAGTCCTTTGAAACATTTATCAACAAGAGACCAAATAAGCCTGCAGAATTGATAGGTACACAAATATTTTTTTTGTAAAAATACTTTAAAGATCTGTAGAAAGCATGATAAGATAATGCCGCTGAGTGTGCTAGCTGCGATAGCGATGCAGTACGCATTCTGCTTTAGGAGACTCGTTTTCGGGATGCGAGGCAGAAGTGCAACTGGGAGCGTTGCGCGTTCAAAAAGCTTGGGTGTGCTGCCAGGTGTCCCGAGGGAGCATGTCACCTCCTGCTGTCCCTGTGCTCTGCTGCTTGCACGGTGCCTGGTGCTAACAACTGCTCCGAGAGGGTAACGCTAGTGCTGCGAGTGGAGTAAATGGTTAGGGGGCAAGAGTAGCTGGAGGGCGGGGAATAAGAAAAGATAATAAAGGGAACTGTTTTTAATTGTGGTGGTAGAGGAGTTCTTCCGATGTAATGGATCTCTGAGAAAGGACTAAGTGCAGCCCATCTGTCTGCCTTGAAGGCTGGTCGTGGGAGAGGAATTTTAAAGCCTTCAGATACAAGGAGTTTTAATGAAGAAAAAGGTTTTATTGTCTTGAAGGGGAAACTAGTGCTTATTAAGGGGAAAAGTAATAGAAACATCTATTATTTGCTTTATTCCTGATCTGGCAAAAGCTGTTCTGTTTTGTCTGCAGCAAAACTGGAGCTGTAGCATTTTACCCCAGGAGAGGATCTTGCTCCTTGGTTGTTTGTTTTTCCTCTGTATGTTCTTTTGCCTTTATTCAACTATTTTATGTCTTCCTTGTAAAACCAGCTTTATGTCGGACAAACTGCACAGTCTAGTGATACAGGTTAAAGCCATGGCAGGGGCTGCTGTCATTTGCGAATCGTGGTGTTTCAGCTCCTGCAAAGGTTTCCTTCTTATGCAGAGAAGGTCATATAAGCATATTAATGTGGCTTAATAAATACTTAACTAAACTCATTGCTTAACCTTATTTCTGGCATTCTGAAGCTACTAATTTGAGAGTGTTGCTTCTCTTTAAATTTTTATATGCTCCTACCAAGGAGCATGAGGGATGTGGTAAAAGTCTACAGAAGTATAGTCCTCTCTATGTTGTTTGTTTCTGTTTCTCATAAAATACATTCATATGCATTGTACACTTCCAAAACGTTGTCTTTCACCAAGTATTGTGCTTGCTAAGACTATAAGAAGAAATATGGGGATATCTGTTGCATTAATTTCAATGCACCTGTTTTAATGTGGTTCCTTTTTGTGATATTTTTCCATTACGGCAGTAGTACAGTAGGGCTCTGACATTCCACCGAACATAGGGATGGGAAAAGGGAAAATAGAAAATATAACACTTATATTTTAACATATAGTAATATTTCAAGTGGGAGATGCTTAAGTTGTTTGTTTTAGATTAACTTCTTTTTTTAAAGCTGTTAAACCGTTTTATTTATTTGTAGCAAAATATGTGGATTCCAAGTTAAGAGCTGGTAATAAAGAAGCAACGGATGAAGAGCTGGAAAGAATCCTTGACAAAATTATGATCATATTTAGATTCATTCATGGTAAGAAAAAGGAGTTCACCACTGATGCAATTAAAAACACTTTCCTTGCTATTAGCAGAACTGCATTCCTCTGAATGAAAGAAGTCTTTTTAGCATGACTTTCTGCTGAACTTGGTCTTAAGCTCAGGTTGCCTTACATCTGAATGAGCACGATAAATACACCAGGGAGGGCAAACTTGTTCTATGGAGACTGGCAAGTTGCAGAACTCTTACAGTCTGCGAGTGAAGACCTAAGAGTTAGAGCTGTTGGTAGTTTTTTCACATGAATTAACTGTATCTGTAAGTACAAACTCTCCTCCAGTGAGAGAAAACAGAAAGGTTGGTACAGATTTTCTCTTCCTTGCTCACCTCTGTATGTTATAGATGCAAAATACATGAAAACCCATCAACCGACGACTTGTCTTTTCTCATCAGGGCTCAGAATGATGGGAGAAAATGTTATTGCTGCGTTTTACTGCCCTCGAAAGATATTTCCTTTATGTATGTTCCTATCTGAGCAAAGCCTTGAATGTGTTAATTTTTTTACTCTTTTTTTTTTTTTTTTTTTCTTTACTAGGTTAAGTATCAGGGGAAAAAAAATGTGGTTGAGTCTGACAGAGATGTGTGGTCACTGTTTTGAGAGAAGTGGGATGTGTATCTTGGGCAAAATAGGAACTACCCAATTCTGTATCAGTTGGTTCTGAGATCTGTGGGGTCATTTTCTCATAAAATCCAAACAAGTAAAATATAATGTGAAAGCAGGCAAGAAGTCAGTTGTAAAGTAGTATCATTTGCATCACGATCTTTGTCAGATGCAAAGGCAGTTGGATGAAGATGGTGAATGAAACCAGTATCACTGGCAGCACGCGAGCCTAAGAGGTTAATTTCTGTTAATCTGAACCTTTGGCTAATCTCTTTTATTATTAATATTTTTATAGCACTGAGCTAAAAGTGGAAATTTATTTCAAGCTCTCTAGTGCATGAGAGTCCTTTTAAGAGCAGATGATAATTAGTAGTCAGTTTCTGAGCATCAGACTTTTCCATAGTGTCTTGATGCTGCTTCGTGAAACAGCATTTCAGCAGAGGGCAGGATGAAGAAGAAAGAAGGCTCTCAGAGGAATGACTACGTTGGAATGTATTTGCAAGGAATTAGAGGCTACTGTAGGCAGTGCAGACAGCTCCTTGAGTTACAGTGAATTTCTTCCTCTTAAAAGTGAAAGAACTTGCTGATATCTTTACGCTATCAATAGAAAGATTTGCAGAAGTTCTAGTATAAGGTGTGAAAGTTTGTGGGTGCCAGTACAGCTTCTTTATTTCAAAAGGCTATTGGCAAACCAAGTGAGAAGACTTCTGTCAATTTTTCTTCACCTTAGGCTTTCAAAGGATATTTCTTCAGTGTGTAGGAACACTTTTTCTTTTTTTCTTTTTTTTTTAAATTTTTAAAAATAATTTTAATAAATCAGACCACTGGAGGGACAGTGTTCTTCTGGAACCCAGAATAATTTCATATGATTGACATCTGATTCAGTGGGAAATAAGAGGCAGCACGTGTTTCCGGGGGGAGAAAAAATAAAAGGAGAGAAGTAAAAAAATTGCAAAATATAAAAAGAACAAGTTATCTGCATGTTTTTCGTAGCTGTTGTGTAGTGAATATTGTTCTGCTCATCAACATGTCATGAGAAAGGCTTGTGTCATAAACCTGAAGTGTGATGATGCAAATAGAATGTATGATTTCAGTTGTATTTATTTTTGCTTCGTTTTCCATACAGGTAAAGATGTATTTGAGGCATTTTATAAGAAAGACTTGGCCAAAAGACTGCTGGTTGGAAAAAGTGCATCAGTAGATGCTGAGAAGTCCATGTTGTCAAAGCTTAAACATGGTAGGCCTTTTCAAATGTGTTCCATTTTTATTACTTTTTGGCATATAAATTGGCATCCTTACTTTCTCAGGCTTAAGAAGTGACCAGTGGCCAGATTTTAAGTAACAGCTGAGCATATCCCAGCTTTCGTTGTGCTCAGTGAGAACTGTTGATCTGACCTCTTAGATATGTGGCTGGTTCATACCTACAGAGCAGCAAAATCCTTAAGACACGTACCTATTTGTGCGTAACCAGCAAATCTGGCTCATCTGTCTCAGGTTAAACCTTTATTGCTTGTTCTGTGCCTATTTCTAATTGTGGGATCTTTGCTTTAATTCACGTGACAGAATGTGGTGCTGCTTTTACCAGCAAACTGGAGGGCATGTTCAAGGACATGGAATTGTCAAAAGATGTCATGGTTCAGTTTAAGCAGGTACATTCAACTTCTGTTTGTGTACTAAATTTTCAGTAGTGGTGGGGAAGTACTAAATGGTGTTATACCTTAGGTTCAGTTAAAATTAAATAAAAGGGCTTTTGAGCAGGACCCAGTCATAGTGACAGCGTCTACTTACAGTTCTATTTATTGAACACAATTTATTGAATTTCTATTCAAAGATAATCTTATTTTACAGTTTTATTTGATTGCTTTTTAAGTAAGCTACAGTTTAAATATCACACAGAAATTTGGTTGTCTGACATCCTTTAAGGTCCATACTCCTTCACTCTGTAAACTATTGCTCCTCTGCTAAGTTGTGTGAGTTACCTTCACCAGAGAAACTCCCTGAAGGTTACCAAGTGCACAGAAACCGTGTGTCTCAGCCCCAGAGTTTCAACCTGTTGGTGGCCGAGAGAATGCTTGAAGGAAATACTGTATATGCTTACCTGCCTGTGTGCAACAGGTACCTATTTTGAGGCCTTACTGAGGACAGGATACTGGGGTACCGATCTGACCCAGGACACCTGCTCCTTTAATAAAGTGCTGTGGTGACTTTTCTCTCCCGGACTTTGCAGCCTGACTTGGCTGGTGCTCAAATTCTAGGCAAATGCTTTGTCTAACAAATGTGGAAGTTCCACAGGACCCTTTTGGTCTTACAGTCCTTACCCTGGCTTCTTATCAAAAGCCTTTTTTTTTTTTTTTTTGCTTTATTTGCATGTAATTGAACTTCCTTTGACCTTAGTACCCTAGAAAGACAGTAGTCTATGATACTTCAAGGCGTGTTGTTGTTTTCTTTTTACTTCCAGCCACTTGCTCTGTTTTGAAATCAGGGAAGAGGGCATGAGAGAGTCATTCAAAATCCTGGCAGAGAATGTCTAACCAAGGATGTGGCCTGTAGAATTTTTTTTGTTGTGATACTAATTTTAAATTTCAAATATGTTTTTTTCTAATTTAGCATGCAGACAGTATATTTGAATGATTTGTGTGTCTTGCATTTTAGTATATGCAGAACCAGAGTGACCCAGGAAATATAGACCTCACAGTAAATATATTAACTATGGGATATTGGCCAACTTATACACCTATGGAAGTCCACTTAAATTCAGAGGTTAGTGTTTGAATTCTTCTTGTAAATGTACTTTACGGAGTGAAATCATAGTCACTATCATAGGCTGAACTAATACACTTCATTTAATGTTTTTCTGCTCGATATTTTAAGGGTTTTATCTATTTAAAAGATTCCAGAATTGAAAAAAAAACCCAAAACGTAGCAGATAAAATCCACTTTTTTCCAGATTATTGTTTCACTTAATGTGTTTTTTTACCTTTAATAATAATTACTATTAATAATAATAATTTAGTGTTAAAATAAAATCAGTATCCTTAACACTGCAGTCAAGCACTTACACATTTAAAACTGGACAGTTCACCTTAATTTAGTCCATCTCTATCTACACTGGCTATGTATTTTGATCTGGCTAATAGCTATGTTACTGCACATTCTTTTCTTCTGTAAGATCTGTTCCCTGTAATGCGTCACACAAAACTAGCCCCTGCATTTAAAGGTTGCTTTCAAGTTGAGAGATTTTTGCAAAGCCGCTATCAGTAGCGATTTAAGTTGAAATACGTATTTGGAGTCCTATTTCTTGCAATACTTTGCTTTATGTTAACTGTGGGAAGCCCTTCAGAGGGCAGCAGTTCAGAAGATGTGGAAGCTTTTATGCTTTTGGTCCTGTAGCGCCTTTTCCTTTGTAGCAGCCTGCTTCAGAAGAATCCAACCTGAACGACATGACATGAAAATGGAGAGGTAAAAACCCCTTACTTGGAAGTGAGAGGGTATAAACACTGGAATCAGACTAGAATCTGTATGGGGCAAACTAAAGGAAGACCTTGGGAGCAGATGGCAGTAGTCAATGTAGAGGTGTGAGATGGATGCTTCTTGTCCAGAGACTTGTTAGACAGATTCAAAGTTCAGGACAAAACTAGTATTTATTTGGAGATTTAAAACCCTTTACCAGGGAGTTTGCCATGTTTTTTGTTTAAAAGAAACAAACCAACCAGCCAACAGCAAGTTTGCCGATGACTCTGAGCTCTGTAGTGCAGTCAACACACTGGAGGGAAGGGATGCCACACAGGGCGACCTTGGCAGGCTGGAGAGGTGAGCACATGCCAACCTTGTGACATTGAACGAGGCCCAAGGGCAAGGTCCTGCACCTGCATCGGGGCAATCCCAAGCATAAATACAGGCTGGGCGACGAGCGGATCGAGAGCAGCCCTGCAGAGAACTTGGAGGTGTTGGTGAAATGAAAACTGGATGTGAGCCAGCAATGTGCACTCTCAACCCAGAAGGCCCATCGCATGCTGGGCCGCATCAAAAGAAGCGTGGCCAGTAAGTTGAGAGAGGTGATTCTCCCCCTCTACTCTGCTCTGGTGAGACTCCACTTGCAGTGCTGTGTCCAGCTCTGGGCCCCTGAACGTAAAAAGGACACTGACCTGTTGGAGCAGGCCCAGAGGAGGGCCATGAAGATGATCAAGGGGCTGGAGCACCTCCCCTGTGAGAACAGGCTGAGAGAAGAGCCTGAAGAAGAGAAGGCTCTGGGAAGACCTTATAGCAGCCTTCCAGTACTTAAAGGGGACCTACAGGAAAAACCAGGAGGGACTATTTATCAGGGAAGGTAGTAATGGGTAGGAGGTAATGGTTTCAAACCTTTCAATTTTCAGTATCAGGGTACATCTGTATTAGGTACAAGGAAGAAACATTTTATGATGTGCGTAATGAGACACTGGAGCAGGTTGCTCAGAGAAACTGTGGCAGCCCCCTCCCTGGAAGTGTCCAAGGCCAGGCTGGATGGGGCTTGGAGCAACCTGGTCTAGTGGGAGGTGTCCCTGTCCATGGCAGGGGGGTTGGAACTAGATTGTCTTTAAGGTCTTTTCCAACCCAAACCAGTGTATGGTCCTATGGAGGTTAAAAAAAATAATAAAAAATTAATAGCTATTTTTGAATTTAAACTTTTTCTCCACAATAGTACCAGTACCAGTGTACTCATGAGCAGGGTTTTGCTCTTTGGATTTTAGGTTTTTTCGTACAAAACAAAAAAATAATAAGTTATGAAACACAGTTGAGAATAAAGAAGTTACTTATGTAGAATCATCCCACATCACTGCACTGATATAACACTAATAGACTTTTTTTTCTCTTTGCTTTACAGATGATAAAGCTTCAAGAGGTATTTAAAACTTTTTACCTGGGAAAACACAGTGGTCGAAAGCTTCAGTGGCAGACCACTTTAGGGCATGCTGTCCTAAAGGCAGAATTTAAGGAAGTGAGTTTCCTTGTTTAATGCTTAACCTGTTGGGATAAAATTTAGGTCAATTATTTGGAATCTGGTCATGTATTGTATTTTTTGTAACAGTAGTAACATTTTTGTGGAGGAACAATTGCAATTCAATGCTGTTAATTTGTAGAGCAAGTAGGCTTTTTATGATGAAATTGAAAGACTAGCTAACAGAAGACAACAATGTGATACCTTTTGGTACCACATTTGATAGGAATTGTTACTCGCTGGAATACAGAAAGTTATAATAAAGCAGGAGATTAATGAAAGAAAGAATGCAGCGTCTTATTTTTAGTATGGAATGGTTTTGATCATAGAAATACTGGTGATGCTTTTAGTCTGCTTCACTGATAGACAAAGAGACTAAAGGGTGTTAGTCATGTAATGACTGTGGTTAAAATTTAAATGCTTGTTGAATTATTTAGATCTTAAATAACCACATTGTTTCTTAATGTGGTTTTGTTTTGTCTCATGAAATATTTTGCCTAGCTAATAATGTAGCTTAACTGAGCCAGAGCAAAGACAAAAAAAACCCTTGAATTCTTTTACTAACTCATTGTGAATATGAAACTTAGAAGTTCAGGCATTATGTAACGGATGGGTAGGTTTGTAGTTGTCGGTTGACAGAAGTGTTTACAGCTGTCTGAGGAGTTTGTTATTTATTTCCTTTCCATTGCCTGTTTGTACTAACGTTGTGCTACTGATAATCCTGTCACGCTGTATCATAGTAAACTAAAATTATTTCATATTTGATCCAACCACAAGATTTCTTTTGTATTAGTTTGCTCATCTTGATAAAGTGAAACTTGGATGAAGCTTCAAGAGATTGGCTATTGATGGTGACAAAGCCGTAATTTCATATATTGTAAAGAAAATCAAGTAAATTATGTAAATACATGGCCATTCTAAGGAGCTTCTGCTGTGTGCTGCATTGCTACTGTTAGAGGAGCAAAACAAAGAGGTTTTAAAAATATCCTATTTCTGCGATACTGCATTCAGGCGGATTATTCTGTGTGCTAGGCATTTTAAAATGCACATCTCTTCCTCTAGAAATAGAAAAAAGGATGGATAGTTTCTGTAACTTGTCAGATTTGGGGGATACAATAGAAAATGCTCTGAATATTACTTCTAATTATTTGATATTTCTTTTTTAGGGAAAGAAAGAATTCCAAGTATCGCTCTTTCAGACATTAGTGTTGCTTATGTTTAATGAAGGAGATGAATTCAGTTTTGAAGAAATTAAAATGGCCACTGGTGTAGGTAGGAAGAATACTTTTTGATTATTAAATTTATTCATCAAGTGATTGCCAGTTTCGATTTGGTATGTAAAGGCTTAATTTTAAGAAATTTGCCATGATCGTTAGGATAAACTTCATGAGCCAATAGTATACAGGCACCCAAAGAGATGACGACAACACTGCTGGTACTTCCTAGTGTAGATAAAATAGATGCTTCCTAAAATTAAGAGCTGTGTAGCTTATGGTACTACTAACAATCTAACAGATTTACAAAAGGTATCACTGCAATTCTTAAAATTCAAGTGGTGATAAAGACTATTGTGTGTACAGATTTTTTTTTTGTTCCATTATAGTTTCAAATACTGTATTTCAAAAATGATCTGCTGTAGAATGCTGTCATTTTGGGGTGATTCAAGCGAGTATTTTCAATTGTACTGTTCTGAGAACTTTGCCCACCTATTTTCTGTAACTGTTGCTGAAGTACCTCATTTACAAGAGGTCTGATTTTTTAAGAAGAGCAGTATCCTATAGGGTGTATAGACATTGTAGCTATCTCGCTCTTCACTTGAAACTTGAATGCATAAAGGATAAAGAAAACTGAGAAAAAGTGTAGTCTTATTTTTAACCATCTGCAGTATCTGCCTTCTGTGTTCTTATGCTTTTGCATGACTTTTTTTTTAGTTTTTACACTTCCTTGAAATAGTTACAGTCATCAGCATTAAAAATGGTAACGCTAGCATCTCTACTCTCTGGAACTTCTGTATTAACCAGTAGGTCATACCCAGTAGCCCTTCACGTGTTGAATGTTAAGATCAACCTAATACAGCAACTGCTGAAAGAATATTTGAACCCATGTAAGTGCTAAAATATTGTAAATACATTTACTAAAATACTGTAAAATGGGGATATCAAGAACCTCTCATGGTTCAGAATGGTGTGTTGCAGGAGGTGGTTCAGCTTGGGTCCTCCAGTCTCAGGGTCAGTGCTTCACGGTGCTTAGTCATCTACTCTATTAATGCTAAAGGAACTGAAGGAAACTCGTGCCAGTGTGAATGAGAACCATCTGGGCAGCCTGGAGAGGCTCATTAGGTCAGAGTATATAAGTTTATGTCAGCTCAATCCAGATTCTGCTTTCTCATACTGCTGTACCTCGGAGCTTGCATTCTGGCAGCCTGACAGCAACAGATAAAAGCTGCTGCGTGGAAACCCATTCCATTATGGCACAATGAAAGGATTGCAATAGACTGGTTTTAAGACGGCTGGCTAGAATTGATGCTTAGGAGCTCCCTGTATGGTGTTACGTTATTGCACTGAGTGCTGTGTCTGTGTTTGTCTCCCCTGTGGGGAAATGGTGCAGAAATGCAGGTAAGGAGGACAGTTTGTGGTCCACAGCGTTCCAGTGGGACCTGGATGGTTGACATAAAATCTCTGTCTTCCCAGGCTGTATGTATACAAGGTGTTTGGAGCTGCTTTAAAGAGGTCTCATTCCCACCTAGCAGTCTCCTGACTTCTAAAGAGGAGGAAATTCTTATAGCAAGAAATTATGTCAGAAATAGGTCCCACACTGTGCCCCCTTCTGCCTCCTGCTACTTGCACGATCCTTTCGCTCAGCGGTAACCTGCCAAAGGCTGGTGGCCTGGCTAGTTGGAAAAGAAGAGTGGTTCACTTATTAAAACAAGTAGCTGAATTTGTGATGCAGCTGCCTGGTGAATTGACCACTGAAGGCAGAGGTGCTCTCAGCCAGACTCTCAGAGACCACCCTAGGTGAACAAGAGAGAGGTCTTTGCTCATGGGTACAAATAAGGAGATGTGATAGAAATCCTGGAGGGCAAAACCTGGGCGTTAGAGTTGCCATAGAAACTATATCTAAATGTTCTGAACGCCACGTGCAGGGCTAGACAGGCAGAATTACAACGTATGCTTGTAGAAATGACATTATGGAAGAGAGTCTAGATTTATTAGGAAGCAGGAAAGCTTTTGAGACAGGGGAAGCCTGTATGAGAAGGGTGAGCTCCTAAATTCAAAGGGAATGAAGTTGCTAGCGCATTTTAATGTTTTAAAAAGTCTGTAGAGTTTGTCAGGCTTTTCCTTCCACCATCTAAAAATAACAGTAGATCTCAGAAGAGTTCAGAAAATGGGAATAAAGATGGAAGACATGGGACAGTTTCTTTAGAAGAAATAGTTGTATGGGCTAGGACTGAACTAAGTAGACCAAAAGGTAAATAGAAATCTGTGAGTAAGCATTTGTTTTCTTACTCAGAAGAAGCTAGAGGGCAAAAAGCCAAAACGGGCACATGCTGGTGAAAACTAAAGAGCAAGTTTTAGAAGCTGCAAGTTTACAGAATTCATGGGGACAGGTTCAGGAAGGAGCAAAGCACTGGAGGTTTCTCTACACATAGAAACCACTTCTGGCTTAAGAAGTCTCTCAGCCCTAAGTGACTGGAGTCTTCGAGAGCAGTAGGACAAGGAGAGGAGGAAGAGCAGGGAGGTGCGGAGCTACGTTAGCTTTGCCCTTACCTGCTGCCCTGTGTGCACCTGTCTCATCGCAAAGACAGGGTGCTGGGCTGGATGGACCTTCTGACCCAGGGTGCCTGCTCTTCCATTCTAAACACTGAAAGGAATACTGAACCTCCCAACTCTGAAAAATTGGCCCTAATCACTTCCTTTATTTTGGTGTTCACGTGTGCCAGCGCATCCTGGGAAGTGGCGAAAGCCTTGTGCAGTTTTTCATTAGTTAACATTTGTTTATGTTGAGACGCTATTAGCGAGGCGTTACCCAGTCTTCGCATATTGGTGTTTACTTTGGAAGAGTTCAGAGGGCCATGTACAGGCCATAGGGCAGTATAAAATACTGCGAGTTGAAGTATCGGGAAATGGTTTACAACAGATGAGTAAATGAGATAATAAATTAGACTACCAACAACTGAACAGTATTCACCTTGAAGCTGTATAGAAATCTGTCTAGATCATAGCTTAAGTGAGCCTTTGTGCAAGCTTGTCAAGAGCAATGCTACATTTTTTATTTATTTTTTACTGTCATGGGCTATTCTACAGATTGTTGCAGGGTAGCAGGCCTGTACTGGGAAGAAGAGAACGGGTAGGCCCATGAGTAAGTCTGTATTAGGGAAGAGCCAGTATGATTTACGTGGTGCGTGCTTTTCCTTTCAGATTCTTAGAGACTCAGCAAGCATATGCACAATCATAATTGTGCATGTGGTTTTTTAGAAGTTCTTGATAAGAGTTCATCACAAGCTCTATAATTCTATGATAAACTAAATTTTCGTGGCTTGAAAGGGAAGTTTCTCTGAAACTGAGCTGAAAGTTCATCAGTGATCAGAAGGGCAAACACTGTGCTGGTAACTTCTGGGGAAGCAAAGCAAGAAAGCATCATTGTGCTTGTGTTGGATATTTCATAAGTTTCAGGCTAGCCCGTCTCTGCAGGTGTACAGTAGAATTAGATAAGGACAAAGAAATATGGGAGGTATAGAACAGTTCCCATGCAGAGGGTGGACCTTTCAGCTTCTCCATCTGTTACTGGCCAAGTCAAAGAACCCGTGCTGGATGAGGCAAATGCTTTGATCCGGTCCATCTAATGTGTAAAGTATAATGTAGTCATTGTCAACTAAAAGTGAATTAGCTGCCTAAGATCGATGGCAGGCCTTAAAATGCTAATTCTCAAACATCAACTCAAATGGAGTCAACTCCCAATTTTTTGGTGATTTTTAATTGAAACAGTTTGAACAAATGATCTCTGTGTGTGTTTCAGACTTTGTCTGTTGTATCTTTATATTCCATTGCCATCTAACAGAAAATACATCTACTTTTGGAGGTCAAAATTTATACTCGCATGAATTTTCCTCATGCTAAGTTCAAGAGTATCTCATGGGCTATTACCACATTAGTAAAAAAGACCAAACCAAACCCAAACAAAACAGCAGATGGATTCCTGCCCATTTAGGTTTTCACCATCTTCATCTGTGTTAACTGGCCATAGTTAATGCTTGTGTTATCCAATCGCTGTTAAAATAAATTACTGCCAGTATCCTTAAAGAGATGGACAATTAGAAAATGCATAAACTCTCACTTAGAAAAAGAATTACTACCTTCTGCTTTCTTGAGATGTGTTGTCCAAATATGCTTCATGTTTCTACCTGCCTTTCCCATTATGAAGAAAGCCTCTAGGAGCTGTAGATTTTCTACTTTTCCCTCAGTGCTTGGCAGGTAATTGCAGATTCCTTCCCTTCGGCACGCTGAACCCTGCACCTTAGTGTGCAAGGCAGAAGCAAAGCTCCAAAGTACGGTGAGTGTTTTTAACAGCATCCTTGTGTTTGGAGAAAAACACAGTTCAACAGACCGCGTTTACTAAAGGTGAAACACACAAAAAGTGTGAAAAGTCATAAATGCCTGTTTAGTCAATGTCGTTTAAAGGGTTTTTTAGTAATCGTAGAACAGCTGGAAGTTTTAAAAAAGGAAAAAGTTGCTCTGTGTGAAAGTTTTAAGTATTTTTAGAAATAATAATAATGTTCATTTTTTACTCTGCTACACAGCACTTCAGTACTACATTGCAAAACCTTTCTTCCAATTTTTAGACTAAAAAGAAGGATCCAGCACATTTGGTGGTAATTTCATATTGTGAATAAAAGTATTCTAGAGACTGCAGAGGCTGTTTTAATGCAAAATCTTGATACAAAGCTTTGCAACATAATTGCCAGAGTGTTTTAGACTTCGTGTTATCTATTTGTCCAAATGCTTTTACCTTTAATCTTACTAGATAAAATTTTCCTCACCCACTCTACTACTTCCCCGTTGTGGGGCAAGTTTGTAATTATTCTCACAAAACTTTTTCCTATCAATTTAGACCTCTCTTTTTACACATTTGCTGGTGTGTGAAAAAAACATTGATGAAATCATGAAATGGGTGGCTTGAGCTTCTTGTCACCAACTGATTTTTTTTTTTATTTCTTCTAAAGTCCTGTTACTACCAGACAAACCTAAAGCAATAAGAGCTGGCTCATGTCAATGTGAAATCTTTGTGAAATGACTTTTGGGTGGGAAGGTTGCTGAGAGGAGAGGGAGCTCTCTTCCTGACATGGGCAGTTCTGTGCACTTACCTGTGACAGGTTTGAGATTGAGCTTGAGGGCTGTGACTTGTTACCGAACTGGAATTTAGCTGGAGAAAGGCATTAATGTAAAACTAGCAACTTTTCAATGGTATTTCTAGATTAACCACATAAAAGTCTTCATGTTAATGTTTTGGTGTGCTTTCTTCCATACTTTGAATTCCTTTACAGAGGACAGTGAATTAAGAAGAACTTTGCAGTCTTTAGCTTGTGGAAAAGCACGAGTATTGATCAAAAATCCAAAGGGCAAGGATGTAGAAGATGGAGATAAATTCATCTTTAATGGTGATTTCAAGCATAAATTGTTTAGAATAAAGATCAACCAAATCCAAATGAAAGAAACAGTATGTATTTTTTTGTGTGTTCATTCTGTTTATATTAACTGTTTATCCGTGCCCCACGTGGAAAAACAGAATCTCTGCATTTCCTCTCATAGTTTTTTGCATAGAGAGAAACAAAACAGACAATATTTTTGGTAGTCAGGCTGAAACACAGGGGCGATAAAGATTTTAAAACACACCGAAACTAAAACTTAGGTTTCTTCCTGTGGTTGCAATTTAAAAGCCTTTATGTTAAACTGGTAGGATCTTGCAGATGTTTCAGTCCATCTTAGAGGTTTCTGTGGTATGTTGTGTGAGTACTATATTGATCTCATGAATCAAATGGCACTACTCAGCGGGCAAGAGAGTTGCTGAAGTCAGGGTTGTCCCTGTTTTTTTTTTGCAGTGGATTACTTATTTGTACTTGAATGCCAATTCTTGACACAAGGGACCATGTTTCAATTAACATTGACCTGTTTCCTTTTTTGCCTTTGCATATCAAAATCCCCAAAAGTCAAAATGGAGTTTTGTATCAGTTTGATACAAAAGACTACTGTAGCTGGGCTGTCAAACTGTTATGTGTTCTCTCAAAAATCTGAAGTGAGTTTTTAAGATTTAGTTTAATTTATCAAATAGAGTTAAAATAAGACATATGTTACTTTTTTTTGTTTACATTACCTTTAATTTTACCTCTGGCAGTGCATTTCAGAATCACTTAGCTCGTAGCATGCAGTGATGTATGCATCTGTCTCAAAGATGAATAAGAATGCATGGGTTTCATTTCATTGTAAAGGTTAACTATAGAAATACAACTGATTAAAAAATAGCAATAAAAGGCGCTAAGATTTGTTGTGTTGTTCTTCAGGTCGAGGAACAGGTCAGCACAACTGAAAGAGTATTTCAAGACAGGCAATATCAGATTGACGCTGCTATTGTAAGAATAATGAAGATGAGAAAGACTCTTGGTCATAATCTGCTTGTTTCTGAACTGTATAATCAACTGAAATTTCCCGTAAAGGTAACTGATTTTGTTTTTCAAACCATCCTAGGATTATCTAAAAATATGCAATATGTTTTTCCATTCAGCTTGTCCATAAGAGTAAGAAATTTGAAATATGTCTGAATCAAATCCAGAGATTAAGCTATTAAAATGAGTGTGTGAACAGAAATGAACCAGAGTACGAGTAGGAAATGATTTTTAGATATTTACTATGGCACATTTTCTTACCTAGCCATTAACAGTCCTATTTTAAAACATGAAATATATTTGCATTGTATTACTGTTACACTAATCTCATCTTTTCTTATAGCCTGGAGACTTGAAAAAGAGGATTGAATCTCTCATTGACAGAGATTACATGGAGAGAGACAAAGACAACCCCAATCAGTACCACTATGTTGCATAATGGAGAAGAAATACTTTTATTTAAAAACAAAAATTAAAAAAAAAAAAACCAACCAAAATCATCCACATGTATCTTCAGGACACCAAATACCTATGCTGTTCCAGACTTTCCTTGTAGCAGATTTCAGGTTGATATATATTATTCAACCAGCTGCATGCACTGCTGTGGACAAGAAGCAAAATGACATGTTAATTGATCATCCTTGTCAAGACTCCTTACTAATTTTAAACATCATGGTTTTATTTCTTTTAGTTGCTCTCCTGTTCTTCTGGGTTCTTCAAAGTTTAGTTTTACAGTTCTGTTTAACAGTGTCGTTGAAGTTGGATGGAAAGGTAGAACTACCTGTGTGAGAAATACTTCTGTGATGGATGCAAGTCTGTTTTTTTCATTTCTGTGTTCTCACCTGCATCCATAAAGACCCTATATGCTGCATTCTTTAGCTACAGTGACAACTTGGGTAACTTTTAAAAAAAACCAACTTAATTGATGAACACTTATGTACAAGCAGTGTTGTTGAAATACACTGAATTTTTGAAATTGCACACCATGAAAACCCTGCAACATGTCTTGATTTTCTTTCAAATAATTACAAACTTCAGTCTGGTTTGGATAAATCAGGTTTTGAAGTGAGATCCTTGAAGTGCCAAGAGGACAACTGTATTCATGTGTGTAGTGAGTTGTTGGGTTATTTAGCTGAGATATGAATTATTATTTTATTATGACTTCTGCTGGCTTGAGTGGTAAAGATTAGATTGGAGTCAAAGAGGCCCTACCTCATTTTAGGGCAACTGGTGTTTCTCACTGTTTTATGTAATTGCTGTAACATTTAGTTTTGCCTTGAAAATAACATACAGGGAATCTACTGTACAGCGTGCTCCGCATTAAAAAAAAAAAGCAAAACAAACCCTTTTTTTAAAAAAAAATACTTTTATGGTCTCGATATTGTGAAAGCCTAGTTTTTGTCTTGGAAGACTAAGGATTTTGTGAGTACTTTGTTACATGTTGTATATATGTAAGTTGGTTTGAAATAAAGAAAGATGCTCTAGACCTGTTAGATAACTGTAAGGAAGACACCTTTTGTGGTAATACTTACATGACTCTTTATTTTCTGGATTTGCATACTGGTGTGTTTCATTCTGCAAAAGAGCTACCAAAGGAGTTTTGATCATGGCATAAATGGGAATTTAACTGAGCAATATTTTCTTGAGAGATACCTTACTAAGTTTCTGTGACATGGGGCTTGTGCGTCAATTGAAGGGCCACCAGCTCTTCTTAAAGTAAACATTGCTAAGAGTTGACATCGTGTGGTTTTACATATTAAAGTCCTTTTTCTGTCATCTGGTGTCATTAATTGTACTGCATTCTTCTGAATTATTTTCGTTCCCTTTGTGTTTAGAAACTAGACACGTTTAGTGTATTGTATTTAAAGCATATTTAATATTGTAATTTAATGTAGACATATTTTAATATTTGAATCTTCAGTTAATGCAAATAAAATCTTTGATGCATATTAAGTATCTTAATTTCTTCATGGATATGGCACTCCAATTTATTTGTGCAGTTTATTCTTTAGTGTTAATTATACCACTCGCCTTGTAATTAATTTTCCATGCATATGGAAGTGATCAGATCCATCTTACTGGACTTTGAAAACAAAAAGGAGTATGTGCCTCACAGAAAGGTAATGGCCAAAGGCTTTCTCCATGCAGAAAGCTGGCAGCAGTATTCAGTAACTGATACTGGGTATTCAGTGTGTCTCACTTTCCCTTTCTGAACCCCAACTTCCTGGTTCAGCGGTTTTAAACAAGAGATGAAAAGCAGTGGTGGTATCCTGAAGAGGACTGAAATGGTTCTGCCTTATGACACAGCGTTAATTGAGTAGAAGTGCTGAGATCTGCAGTTTTTCTTAATTGCCAGGGACTGGAGCTCTGTGGCCAGATGACTCTGGGAGAGCAATTAAAAAATTAGTCCTTCCATGATAAGCGGAAATGACGAACCCTTTCTTTCCATGATATATGCCCTATGTTATCATCCCCCCAGCAGTACTGCAGGGTTTTATTTTGTTTAGTTCTGCCTTTCTGCCTCTGGGAGCACTGGTTTTGTTCTCCCCTACCCAGCTGCTGATCTCCACCCATCCCCTAACCCCCCAAACCTACAGAGAACGTAATGATCCATGAAGATTTTTACGCTTCTAAATTGGTCTGAAAATGGCTTCAGAGGTTCAAAAGTTGTGGAAGAGACTGTGTGATGATGACTCTCCTCAGGTAATTTTTAATTTGATTTCCTCAAATTTCTCTTCTTGGGATTTTGTATGTGCTGAACCAAGCAGGTAACCGGTTTCATTAGCCAGCACAGTAATCACTTCTTCAGAGCAAAATAGCTGCAACTAATTGCTTTATGAGAGCTGGTGATAGAATTAGGCTGAGCATCATCTCAACCAGTTGTTGGCTGTAGAGGAATTTCTTGTGGAGTAGAGGTGCGGTATAACTTTAAAAGTGTGGACAACCCAGCGTAGGCCTAAACAGAGGCTCTGTCCTTGAAGCTGCCTTGGAACACAGGGAGGAGGAGGTTTTATCTGTTTTGTGAGAGCTTTGCGAGATGCTTGGCGGGAGGTGCTGGCCCCGGGGGGAGAAGGAGGGGTGATAGCCGCTTGCATAGTGGCATGGCACTACCCAATAAAACGCTGGCGCGTGTAAACCTGTAACTGACCAACTCTGTTACGGGGCAGGCGCGGGGACACTGCTGAACTGTATATATTGAGCTGTCCGGAGCAATAAAGGGAGGACGATCTGTAGCCATATTGGTGTGATGATCGTTAACTTGGCCGGCTCTCCGAAGGGACCCCTCTTCATCTGGCGCCTGAACAAGGGACCCTCTATGGACGCTTAAATGCGGATTGCTTAAATGTGGGAAGACTCCGAAGCATCGGACGTGAGCCGATTTGGGAGCCGGAGAGCTGGAGGCAGGAGAGTTCCGAGTGTGACCAAAAGGGCACCGGAGACCAGAGCTTGAGCGGCCGATCAAGCCCCTGCCAAGGTAAGACCGCGATGGAAACGGACGCGGCAACTCGCCTCCTTAGTATACTCTCTAAGAGAGGAGAAAAAGTAAAGGAGCGAGACGTATTAGCCCCATGGGCTCGGAAACGGGAGAAAATGAACGACCCGCCATTAATCTTTAGTTCCACGGAATGGCGTGAAGTAGGAGACTTTTTGTGGGACTGTACTCTAGAGGGAGGAAAAGAAGGAAAGGAAGTGAAAGAACTAGGAACAGTTTGGAAAACCGTAATACGCACTCTAGAAATCATGCAAGCAGAAAAGAAAGTTGCTGCGGCAGCGATCGAAGCGTTGGGGGGAGGGCAGGAAAGGAAAAAGGCAAAGGAAGAAACTCCCTGCTCGTCCCGACTGGGTGGAAGAAAAAGAGAAAAAAAAAAAAAAAAAAAAAAAAAAAAGGAGAAACTGCACTGCGTTGCAGAATTAAGACTTTCGTCCTTGAGCTGAGCTCTTTTCTAAACAAGTGCATAACTCTTGCTTGTTAATTATGAAAAGAGACCCTGACCAGCCAGGTACAGCTCATGTTGAGAGCTTGTCCGTGAGAATGAAGATAAGACGCTTCTTGTACACCAGATGTGCATGGGAGTGAACGGAAGAGTATGATCAAAACAGACCTGGGAAATTCTGCTCTCCCTGTGTGATAACAGCGTGATCGAAGTAATACTTGAGCTAATAAGAAAAAAAAAAAAAAGAAAAAAAAAAAAGAGAGAGGGGGAAGAAGGAAGATCAGGATGAACCCCTGAAAGAGATCCTGAACAAACTCGCTGAATTATCAACTGGACAGCGAGAAATAGAAGAAACCCTTAAACCAGTTCAGCTCCCCCACTACCATCAGCTCCCTCACTCAAGCCTGATTTTCAAGCTTGAACCATAAAGGATCCTTTGCAACAGCGATGGAGCGGTGTCATCAGAGACGTTATAATAGAGGGAGATTGGGAAGCAGCCAGTTCGATTGAGTGTCCTGTTATTATTAATAACGGACAAGGGACTTGAGAACCGCATGATCCTGCATGATGTGGCTGTGCAGCATCCTGTCACTTCAACAGCACAGCAGCAACACGACTGTGCACTGGGCCTGCCTGTTGAATCCCTTTGTTTCGCCCAGTGACGTGATGGGACCCTGAGGTACCGATTACCAACGATGATATGGACTGGACTGGCAGAAGATGCTTACGGCTGATGGCAGAGCAATTATGGGAAAATGTGACTGTTCTCAATGTTACCTGTTGTATTAATATGTATCCTCTTTGTGTGACTGACAATGAAGCTTATATTGGTTGTGTAATCAAAGCCACATAGTAGGTGTTAAGGTTTATGTACTAACCAGCAGAGTGATCTTTCTTTAGCTAAAAGCAAGGCAGGGAAACCAGCTGCCTTTTGCTTTGTTAGAAGTGTGTGATTAAGGATCAAAGTATGATTTAGGGTGATGGGTGTGAGAACTTCGACAGGATGAATTAAGAGTTTAGTTAAGGCATTTTTGGTTATTGCAGTTTTAATTGTTATAGGCTTAGTTATGTTTAGTTGTTTGATAAGTATAATCAAGAAAATTATAAGCAAGCTAGCGGATGAAGCCTGGGTTGTCCAAAAAGAAAAAGGGGGATATGTAGAGGAATTTCTTGTGGAGTAGAGGTGCGGTATAACTTTAAAAGTGTGGACAACCCAGCGTAGGCCTAAACAGAGGCTCTGTCCTTGAAGCTGCCTTGGAACACAGGGAGGAGGAGGTTTTATCTGTTTTGTGAGAGCTTTGCGAGATGCTTGGCGGGAGGTGCTGGCCCCGGGGGGAGAAGGAGGGGTGATAGCCGCTTGCATAGTGGCATGGCACTACCCAATAAAACGCTGGCGCGTGTAAACCTGTAACTGACCAACTCTGTTAAGGGGCAGGCGCGGGGACACTGCTGAACTGTATATATTGAGCTGTCCGGAGCAATAAAGGGAGGACGATCTGTAGCCATATTGGTGTGATGATCGTTAACTTGGCCGGCTCTCCGAAGGGACCCCTCTTCAG
Organism: Trogon surrucura; assembly: GCA_020746105.1. NCBI lineage: Eukaryota > Metazoa > Chordata > Aves > Trogoniformes > Trogonidae > Trogon > Trogon surrucura. The sequence continues at coordinate 67,963,554 of CM036617.1, forward strand.
TTGGCTATTGATGCCAGGGAAGTGGTTGAATTTATGTCCTTGGATGTGTTTAAAAGATGTCTAGATATGGTGCTCAGGGACATGGTTTAGAAGTGAGCCTGGTAGAGTGAGATAAAGGTCAGACTTGATCTCAAAGGTCTTTTCCAACCTGGAGTACAGGTGGAGGGGCTCTCCAATCTTACCAAAACCTTCCAATTCAACTTGAAGCTTTCCAATTTAACTCAATTTAACATTCAGATAACTCATGCAGACATACATCGTGTATTTAAAAACCAATTTTCCTCAATGTGATGCCCTGTCATCTAGCCTGGGAAGAGCAAGCACAATGGGTAACTTACAGATGCTTTCCAAGTCTGGCAACTGCACCTCTCCTTACCAGCCACCAGCAGCCTCCTTCCTCCTCACTCTTGTGTCCTGATTTCTTAGTTCTCTATTTTAGCTTACCCTGCAGAACCTGGGCTTGTAACTTAACTCCCTCGGTCTGCTGCAGCTTCTTTCTTCCTTTCTTTGTGCTACACATCTTTTGGCGGAAAAAAAATTACACACCTTTCAGGCAACTTCAGCGCATCGATTTTTTTTATGTGGATAGACCTGTTTGTAGGTTTATGATCTTTGGCAGGGGCATTAGAGAGAGCAGACTGTGTACTATAACCTTGGTTAACTACTCCTGGCCTGTCTCTTTAGAAAGAAAGCAACCCTGTGAAGTCAGGCAACATGCAGCAAAAGGCTACAGGACAAACGGAAGTCATGCTTCATAGAAATTCTTTCCTGGTAAAAAATCCAAACCGGCACTCTGTCTTCGGTGCTGGTATTCTGCCTCGACTTCTGCGGGGCACTTTGTGTTGTAGTAACTGCTCCTAGATCTTCTGGGCACTCCCCTTTTTCTTCGCCATAAGCATCCATGGCTCTGAAGAGGAGCCAGGAGGTGTACCACAGTTAATCCAGAACCCTGTGCCTGTTGGTTGGCCAGCAAAAACAGAACACACCAGAGCTGGGTACGGGCTGTACTTCTCTTGGTGACAGCACTAATTTGGACCTCTAAGCTGTCTCTACACAAGCTTTTACAGAAGCTGTAGCTTCATGTTTGTTTACATCTCGCCCCGCTATCAAGTGTGATTGATGTCAGCCAACAAGTTACCAAGAAGTGAGGCTGACAGCCAACACAGTTGAGTAAGAGGAGTCCCATGGGGAAAAACAGGCCAGCAATCCACCAGGTAATACTTCTACTGGCAACGATGTGGAAATTGGTTATCCTGCAGTCTCTCCAACACTAAAAAAGGCTCAGTACATTAATGATCCACAGCACATCAGATCAACATCCTTCTCTGGCTGATAGCCTTATGTTCTTTATTTATCAGTTTCTTGACACAATACTGCTGCTTGATGCAACTTGTGTATCGATACTAGCTGGCAGTAATCCAAGCTTCTGTCATTTTTCAATTCATAGACGCCTACCAATTTTCCAGTAGAGGGGCAGACTACTGCACAGCAAGTTTGAACCCGATGTTGGGCCTCCCTCTCTGGTTTGTTTCCCTGGCAGACTTCAAGTATTCCACCGGCCTTCCTCTACTGCCAGTGCAGGTTCCAAAAACAGTGATCAAAACCCGAGAACAACCCATGTCCCATCTCTGTTAACCTCAATTCCTCTGCAGATGACTCACTCAGACACTTGACCAGAGCTGTTCCCTACGTCCTTTTTCAAGCTGACTAACTTCTGCTTTTTGGCAATACATGGCAAGAATAATGATTGCTACTCACGCTGTAGGGAAAAGCAAACAAACTAAAATAAAACATTACTGTTTCTAAAAATGCACAGACAAAAACGCAGCATTAGGAAAGAAATGTCTGTTTATAGCAACAGCACTGTAAAAGAAAGGCAGATCCCCAAGCCACCCTGAAGAGCAAATAAACTTGTATAGGACGTTTTGGGAAAAACAATCTTACATGAACTGAGACAAACATCAGGTCAAGATCATCACGTTTACAGTAGCTGGGCTTGATTTTAGCAGCTGATAGTAGCAAAACTGCATTTCAAGTTGTGCTAAGTAAAAATGTATGAAGGCAGCTTGGAAGCATGAACGATTCTGTCTCAGAGGCAATCAATCTGGAGTATGCTGTAATGGGGAGAAGGATGACATGGCAGTTGTCTTCAGAAAGCGGAAGCACCCTGCTGTTGGCACTTCCCAGTAGTACTAGACACAGGATTTCAGTAGCAAAATAAGTACTTCTGAGGTTTCAAATGAAGAAAGCATATCCTTAACAGCCTAGATAAGAAAGACCACTGAATTACACAGTGATCAAATTGCCTGGGCTCCCTGTCTTCATTACTATGCTAACATCTGAGAATGTTGATAAACTAACAACCTTTTTTAATTAGTTTTCTCAAAACAAAGGGTTTTTCTTAAAATTCTTGTTTATAAAAACATCAGGCAACATCAGAAACTAGGTGACAGTGCAATCAGTTTCACCCATGCAATGACAAGTCGTTAGCAGTGCTTGTTTCAGCTTAAAAACACATACGTGGATTACATGTATACACAGGTATCACTCCAGAGATACTAGACCATTAACTTCCAGAGCTTTTATGCTGGGACTGAACTAGTTCTATGCAAGATGATTGTACTCACCTTAAACTGCCTACAAACTCAGAGGTAAGAAACATAGCGGCAATACAGATCTTAGGTGGGTTAATTGCTCACCAAACCCTTTTCTCACACTCCTCTATCATCTCTAATTCTCACACAGGGGTGCCTACGCTGCATTCACCACTAGAAGCCACAGCTAGATGCCTAGAGCTGGTGAGGCTGATTTGGGCCCTGACGTTCCTCATAGCTCTCATCCAGCACAAGTTACAAGGCCAAGATGTGTCTATAGGAAGGTCCCAAACTTCCAAGTGCCCGTTGCCAAACACCTACGCCACTTAAAAGCGCTGTGCAGGTGGCCTGTCCTGGGGCACCAGTGCCCCAGGTCCAAGCTACGGCTGCCTTTTGCTGAACAGGATATGATAATCGTAGAATCACAGAATGTTCGGGGTTGGAAGGGTGGCCTGTCCTGGGGCACCAGTGCCCCAGGTCCAAGCCACGGCTGCCTTTTGCTGAACAGGATATGATAATCGTAGAATCACAGAATGTTCGGGGTTGGAAGGGACCTTGAAAGATCATCTAGTCCAACCCCCCTGCCAGAGCAGGATCCCCTAGGGGAGCCACACAGGAAAGTCTCCAGGGAAGGAGACTCCACCACCTCTGTTGGCAGTCTGTTCCAGTGCTCTGGCACCCTCACAGTGAAAAGGTTTTTCCTCATATTGAGGTGGAACTTCCTATGTTCTAACTTAAACCCATTATTTCTTGTTCTATTGCTGGGCACCACTGAGAAGAGATTGGCCCATTCCCCTTGACACCCACCCCTCAGATATTTATATACGTTATTAAGGTCCCCTCTCAGCCGTCTCCTTTCAAGGCTAAACAGCCCCAGTTCTCTCAGTCTCTCTTCATAGAAGAGATGATCAAGTCCCTTGATCATCCTCACAGCTCTCCACTGGACTCCCTCCAGTAGGTCCCTGTCTCTCTTGAACTGGGGAGCCCAAAACTGGACACAAGATTCCAGGTGTGGTCTCAGCAGGGCGGAGTAGAGGGGGAGGAGAACCTCCCTAGACCTGCTGGACACACTTTTCTTAATGCACCCCAGGATCCCACTGGCCCTCTTGGCCACAAGGGCACATTGCTGTCCCATGGACAACTTACTGTCCACTAGGACTCCAAGGTCTTTCTCCATGGGGCTGCTTTCCAGCAGGACATCCCCTAATCTGTACTGGTGCCTGATGTTGTTCCTCCCCAGGTGCAGGACTCTGCACTGGTCCCTATTGAACTTCATGAGGTTCCCCTTTGCCCAGCTCTCCAGCCTGTTCAGATCTCCCTGGATGGCAGCACAGCCTGCCTGTGTGCCAGCCACCCCTCCCAGTTTTGTACCATCACTTGCTGAAGGTGCACTGTGTCCCTTCATCCAGGTTGTTGATGAAGGCCTGGGCCACACGAAGGGCCCCGGCCTGTACCCCGAAGCACGGGCCGGCCGCCCCACAGCTCTGTGCCGGCAGGGCCGTGAGGGGAGCACGGCACGACGGGCCCATCCCTCGCGCGCTGACACGCACGGACACCGGCCCCGCCGCGCTCACACAGGTTTATTTCCCACAGCTTTACTCCCACGCGCACAGGCACGCGCCCGCCTCACCGGGACCGACACCCGACACCCCTCACCGCCAGCCGTTACAGCGCGAGGAAACGCCCTCGCACCCGCCCCGTCCTCTCGCGAGATCTTTCCCGCCTCCCTCACCGGAGCACCCGCTGCGCCAGCCGCGCGGCTCACGTGACGGCGCCGGGGCGGGCCTGGTGACGTCACAGGTCATATGACCGGCCGGGGCCGTCACCGATCACCCCAGCGCGGTGCTGCGGCCGCCGCCGTCGCCGCTCTCCCCTCCCCACACACCTCCTCCTTCGCCGCTAACCTCGCCCCTTCTCCGCGCTCCCGTCTCACCCCGTCCCCTGCCCCCGACATGGCTCGCGCCCAGGGCGCGCGGGGGCTGCTCGCGGCGGCCGCCCTGCTCGGTAAGGACGGGGGGGGGGGGGGAGGGCAGGGGGGGGCAGCCGCGGCCTGTGGTGCCCGGCGCCGGGAGAGAGAGCGGGGGCGGGGGGGGCGGCGAGCGGGTCACCGCGGTCCTGAGGCGGCCCCGGGACCGGTGGCGTTGGACGCGGCACCTGCGCCCCGGCTGTAACTGGAAACCCGCCCGCCGGCTCCCACCTGCTGTTGCCGTTCCGGGGCGGTAACTGTCACCCGGGGGGGGGGGGGGGAGGCGGTTCCAGGCCTACTGGGGGGCTGCGGCCGCCGGCGGGGGCGGTTCGCCCGTTGGGGTCCCCGGCCGCAGCACTCGGGTGCTGGGAGGCGGTGGATCCCTTGGGGAGGTCAGCCCTTTCCCTCTCTCTCTCCTTCCACCGGGCTCCCGCAGCGCCCGGGAACCTCAGGCATCAGCGGGAGGTGCTAGGGCGCGGAGAGAGGGGAGGCGGCGGCTGCTGCTGTGCTTGGGGCGGGGAGAACTGGGTAGCGCCCGCTAACGCTCCTGAAAACACGCCTTTACCTCTCGGGCGGCATGGAAACGGTGGAACTACTGATGTCATTGCTAGGAGGTAGCTCTGTTCTGCAGGGCAGGTCGTTCCCTCACGTAGTGGCTTTTATCCTGCTGCGTCTTCTGAAATGTCGCTGGAATAAAGAGATTTTAGTCCGTCAATGAGGCTTGTTGGTGGAGGAAGACTGCTTCCTGGGGAAGCGTGTCCTGCTTGCTTACTGACAACTACCTTGTTTTACGTTTCTTGTCTGGAAAGCCACATCACGCGACACTATCGAGGGTCTGAAATGTGGCTTTGGCAGCAAAGGAAACTTCTTCAGCAGCTAACTAATATTTCCTGAATAAAGCAGCAGTTGAGAGCAGTTATCTGGCATAATTTTGGAGATTAGGACAGCCGTTGAAACTCTTAACTTTTCTCCGATAGTAAATATCTTTATTACTGTTGACGGTACTTCAGTTTCACTGAGGCTGAAAGATGTCCCTCACAGGGGGCACTGAGCACTACAAATATCCAGCTCTTGTGAGCCATTCTAGAGAGCACAGTGACTCCAGCAAGCACAGTGATCACACTGCTATCAGACTTGGGGTTTAGAATTGGCAGTTTAAGTGTCATTGGATGTGTTCCTTTGTGATCTACTCTAGGTGATCGTGCTTTGGCAGGGGGATTGGACTAGATGATCTTTCAAGGTCCCTTCCAACCTGTAGTATTCTGTGATTCTATGTATAAACTGGTGTTATAGTGGGAACTCTTTGTAGAGCTCATTTAATATAGCTGTGGCTTAAATGAAGAATTGCTTTTACTTGCCCTCTGATCAGCCTTTGTAGTTTTTAAATGATACCACAGATAATATTTTCTGTGACTGTAGTAGTCCTCCCCTATTAATTAGCAGTTGCAAACATAATTCAGTGCATTAGCTTTGTCACGTTCTGGCATGTGAAATGTGTTAGGTTTCTGCAGTTGGGGCAACAGGCTAGTTTATTTTACTACAGAGTAACTATTTACTGACAGTCAGGGCTTTGTGCTAGTGTCTGGTAGCTGGGTGCTTCTACATAACTTTATCCTACAACCTCGGGGAAAAACTTTGTGGTGCAAATAGAGGCTCCTTCTTGGAGATAGCCTCCTTCTGCCAGAGCATGGGGCTTGGTCAACAGTGAGAGGAGAAAAATAAGAGATAATGAGAAGATATGAGCTCTATTCTTCACAAATTCGTTTGCAGCCTGTTTAGTCATCTGAGTGAATGCTCATGGGGATAAGGTAATGATCACAGGAGGCTAAGGGGATTAGCATGGGTGGGTCAGATGTGAAAGCTTGTTTGGCAATGCCGTGACTTTGGGACAATAGAAATTTTTTTCCCCCTCCAGAATACCTCACTACATCTTACTGTTTCAGTTTCCCATTCACATTGAGTGGAAAGGACTAAGCTGAATATTTCATATGTCAGTATTAAGTATTTTGTGGTGAATTTCCTCACAAATACCAAATGTGCATATGGAATGAAAAAAAAAGAGATAGGTAGTACAGTAATAAATACAGAGAAAAGGGGCTATGGGAAATGAAGTACCTCCCCTCAGACTTAGCTTCAAGTTCGTGAAATATGGAGGAAGATGGTGCTTGTCGGTTGTTGAGCACAGTATGTTGGGTTTTGTGCCAAGCCTGATGGAGCTGTTTGTGCTCTTTGAGTCCTAGAGCATGTGCGGTTTCTTTTCTTACTGAAACACAAACACATCAGAGAAAGCATTTCTGAAAATCTAAGTCTAGAGTTAGACATGGATTCAGTATTAGTAAATAATGAAATGTCTGAGAGTTGGGGAAGGAAAAATGAATCTGGCAAGGTAGCGTGATGCCATTTCAGGGTTACTGACACATAATCCACGTGTTTCTATTGCACAACTCTAGTCCAAAGGGGAACTTCAAACCTTGCTACCAGTGTAGGGATAATTGACAAAATCTTAGACAATAAATTCCAGCCAGTGAGTAATTTGATGCTGTATTGTTTTCCTCATTTTTGGCATTGCTAGCTGTATGGAACTGAGGCTGAGCATACATTATTTTTCACAAAATGTAACCACTTCTGTGTTGCGTGACTTTCGAACCATTGTTTTACCGAATGCTGCTCTTAATATACTGTTTGCTGGACTACTTCAAATGTGTTGACACGGTCTTTAAGGATCTAAATTTGTGTGCTGGTCCCAAGCCTGGCACTGTGTGATAGGTTGCTCAGCTTTGGCTTCAGCAGCTTTTTGGACTTGTAACTCCTTGCTTGCCGAGTGAAAACACTGCAGGCTCCCTGACATGCTGCTTTTGAGATATGCTCCCTAGGTTCCTCTTCAGGCTGACTGAAAAGTTTCATTTTTGTTTTAACCTGCTTTTAGATTGTTTTGAAATGAATAGGATATTTTCTAATCAGTAGCAGACGATAAACTGAAGAATTGTCTACTCAAAGAAAAGAGGGATATTTTCTTGAAGTTAACTACTGTTATCTCTGTTAAGCCTTTCCAGCTAAAGATAACTTATTTCTAGCTCTAAGGCAGCATGCCACACCTTTGCTTGTTGCAGCTGAACTGCAACAGTTTGTCTCTTCTTTCAAGTCAGATATGATGAGTTGGAAATTCCTTGAGAAACCTTGGTGGCATAATGGATTTCTTGAAATTTATTCTCTTAGGCTTGGCAGGAGAACCCCTTTGGATATGGGTGGCAGTAGTTACAATAGCTATTTGAACAGTTGATTGCATTGTCTTAATTTTTAATTACATATTTTAAAATGTACTTTGTTTCAGTAAATTAGGCTTCCATGTATTTTGTGCATCTGGCTTCAAGGTGGACTGCTGTCCCTTTCAGTCTCAGGGTAACAGCTTCTTACTCCTTCTTTGGCTTTTGACAGCATCACTGACTGTCAGTACTGCTTTTTCAACTGTAATCCAACGTGTGCGAGTGCCAGTAGCACCCTGGTAGTAGAGTACAGAGGTTCGGATGTGGTTCAGCTCTGTGCAGTGGGCACTTGTCTAGCTGTACCCTCACCAGTGTTCAGGCTTGAGCACAGTAGTTCACAATGCATTTAGCTTTCGTGTATTAATCTTCAGTGGTTTCTGATTTCTTAACAAGGCAGGATTCAGTCTGTGTGACGTGGGAACATCAGTATGCTTTTACTTTCCTTGCTGCGGGAGATTTACTCCCTCTTGATACGACTAGGAGAACAGTTTTACTCAGGCAGTTGGTTTATTATCTTTTTTTTTTTTTCCCCCGATATCCTCTCCTCTGGGGAAGCTTTATCTTTTGATTGTGAACAGAGTGCTCCTTCCTCCAAAACACTGAGGCTGCCAGCTACCTCCGATGATACGTTAGTTGTGTGGTGGGATACAGCAGCATTAATCAGAGCAAGTGCAAAATGGCCTTGTGTAAGCACTGAAAAGGGTCTGGCTACAGGACTTCAGACCTCCTGGTGGACTTGGGTCATCAGCTGCTGTAGAGCTATCCCAAGACTTCCTTCCTGTAGATAGGAAGCCATAAAGCAGCTTCATGTGACTAAACTCAATGCAGTTGTGTAATTCTCTTGCCAAATGGCAAGTGCACAGCTGCTAAACAGCCTTTCCTTTATAATGCTTTTGTACTTTTATAATTTAATTTATGAAGACAGGTTATTCATCTGCAAACTGGACTTGAGTAACAAAATGTTTCCTACCTTAATGGAAATCAACAATGTCAAAAACTTAATCTGAGACTGCAGGGATTTGTCTCTGTTAGCTGGTGAGGGTGTGTCTTCTAGGGCTGGATCAGGAACTTGATGTAATCAGGTGTTGTACCTGTACAAGCGCAGCTGGTTCTCTTCTCCCCTAAAGTACTCTTGCTCGTCCTTGAATTAAGTTCTGTTTACTTTCCACTTTCCACCCCTGTATTCAAGTGTGTCCAACAGCAGTTGAAGCAAATCCATCTTTGTCTTTTCCTGCTGTGCTTTCCAGGTCGCCAGTGTTCAGTCAGAATTCTGAGTCGTTTGGTGACAGGCAAGTGTAACTCAATTTTATGAAGACCATCTTGTCTCATGCAAAGCTGTTCATACGTCAAGCCTGTCAAGGGATTTTCCTGCTTTCAGCTGTTTCCCAGAAATGTTAGAGTTAGTGAATAGTGTGATCTTTCAAAAAATAATTTAAAGTCTTGGTTTTTCCATACTATCCCAAGACAGTATAGACCCTGGATCCTAAGTAGGTGATCTTGCCTCGTTCTTCTGTGCAAGGACTTGTACCAGGTATCCCTCTGGGAGTGGTGCTTACATTAGACAAGTGATTAGAGGAGACTGTAACTCCTCAGGGATTTTTCCATTCTCTGACACAGATTTAGGAGTCTGAAGTAGTGACTAAGGTCACCACTTTGTTCACAAAATGGCACTGAGATGACAGGATCTTTCCGAACCATTGGAGTGAGTAAATTACTGGGCACCTCTGTTCACATGTGCGGTAGAAAATAGACCTTCCTTAGCTAAGAACCAGCATTTCTTACCTCCTTGACTGTGTTATACCTCAGGAACATCTGGGCAGAGGTGCCGGACAGCCCAGCAGTGCTGTAGCTTAGGTACAGAATGATTGTGTAGTGCCGACACCAGTCAGCAAACATCCCTTCAGCGTGCTGCCGCGCAGGAATTACAGGGTGGACTTTAGCTGCCGAGAATCTTTGTGGGTGTGATACCCAGCACCGCTGTCATGGTGCTTGTTGGGGAGCGGTTGTCAGCTGGGCTGTGCTGCAGCCTTGGTTTTCCTGCCTAATTGCCGTAGTCACTTGGTGTAACTGCAATGGGTCCTGCCCACTAGATACCTGTATTGCTTAAACTATTGATGATATGGAATATGTGTCCAGGTGGGTTTGGATGGCTTGCCTGTCCTTCCTTCCTTCCAAGGGGGAGAAAGAAAAATACTCAAGAGGTTTTTACTTATACAGGAGACGTGATAATAGTGACAAACTCCAGATTATATAAAAGTAGCTTTTGTGTTTGAGGTCCTTATTGTCAATGTTCCATGTTTCTAGTAAAAAAAAAAAAGGAAACAAAGTAAATCATTAAATACAGTAACTGAAGCCCTTTTTGCAAGCAGACAGTGCAAACAATTGCCACTAATATATGCTGGCTCTTCTAGAGCACAACAACCATTTATCTTTTTCCGTTAGTAGGTTACCATTATGTTGGGAGAGTAACTGAAGGGTAGCTGTGCTTGGCTAAGAGGATTTCGGTTATAAAAAGATTGAAACATGAAAGCATCTGCATGGTCAAGAGACGGGGATTCCAGCCGTTCTGAGAGCCTTGTTCAAAAGATTTAAATTGTTCAAAAGTGCAAGGTTGTTTTATTAGCTTTGTAGTTTTCAGTTTAAAACAAACTTAACTTTTGGAGGTAGATTTCTTTAAGACAAATTGTTATATGAGCAAGGAAGTGTTAGTTTTGTTTGACTTGCTTATTGTATCTTTTAGTTTTAATACGCTCTGCTTGGTTTTTTGATGTAGGTATGTTAGAGAAGGAAGGATGCTGGATTTAGTTCAAATCCCATACCTAGCTGTTGCTTCAACAGTTTTACCTTCAATCTTTCCATACATGAGACCGTAATTTCAGAAACAAGGTATAAAGGCAGAGATTATCTTATGACTTGCAATTGAAAATATGCAGCTAGAATAACTATGTAAGCAGCCTTTTTTTTGGAACTGTTTGGAATACAAAGGAAGCACCTGCACTAAGTGAAATTTCTTTGATGCTAGTACATTTTTGATGATTCATCTAGTAGATATTCATAACATCGTATTTCCAGCCAAGTGGATAGTGAACTTCACAAAACTTACTTTTTGTGATTGAAAAGTCTAGGAGCTCTTCAGCTGTGTAGATCTGGAGTACTGCACTTGCTCTAGCACAGATAGTTGTCAAAGAGGGTACTGCACTTTATTAAGAGCTGGATGTTGTATTGGTTTTTGTGTTAAATAGCAATGAGTGGTGGTGTTACGGGAAATACGAGCATTATTCTCAACTTGTAGATATAACATAGTAAAATGGAGCAATACTTTTATATAACTTAGAAATATTCCCAGGACAGATTGATTCAACATCAGTTTGCTTTTCTGTATTCCTGACATTTTCACTGTAGGCTCTTACTATTTGTGGGCTGGCGATGATTCATGCATTAATCACTAGTCAACACTGAAACTGCCTTCACAAACTCAGCAGCTACTTGCCTGCGAAATCCAGTGAGCTGTTCCTCTGCCTCAAACTGGCTAGAGCAAAGAGTAGGCAGGACCTTCTTTCCTTCAGTGTCTTGATTCGCGCTTTTCTATTTTGAGGGTAATTTCTCTTTGCCCTTGTGCACCTTATGTTTCACTGAGTTTTCATCTGCGTTTCCCCAAGACCATGGGAGCAGGCGATGCCGCAGCAGCGCGGTGCTCTGTGATCGCCAGCCTGCTGCACGTCAGCTTACTCACAGTGAAGCAGCCCTCTTGCCACTTCATCGACAGCTCAGTGTCTCGTGCTGGATGCGTCTGTCTCATCTCTGACACTGCAGATCCAGCAGCTGCTGAATGCTTTTTAAGAAGAAACGGCGTTTTATAGCATTTGTTCCACACTAATGGCATTGGGATTCCTATCGTAATGTGAACTTAACCTTGCAAATGCCTAGTAGTTATGCAGGTGGTATTTTTTTTACTCTTTCTTTGCGCCCTTTATTCTCCGTTGCTTAAACTAGTTGAGGGTGATTTGTCAGCTCTTCATTCCCAGAGTCTGTCTTCCATTCGGTGCTTTCTGCTACCTCTGTGTTGTCTTCTGTTGTTCTCTGAATCGTCTGTAATGGGCGAGTATCTCAGATTTTCCTTTAGGTCAGCAACGTTTTTCTTAATTGTTTTTTAGTCTCTTCTTTCCTCTGCATTTTTTCTAAGCTTTTTTTCTTCTTCTTCTTTTCTTCTTTTACTGCCTATTACTTGTTTGCTTCTAGCTCTAAAATGGCTGAGATTTTAATAGCTATCAGACAAGGGAGTCACCATGCACACAGAAGGTTTTCATTCTAGCAAGTTTTCAGTTGGTAGTGTTAGTTCAAGTAGCCGTGGACTCATTCTTTGCATCTATGTTGTTTTCTACCCTCTGCTAGAAATCTTCAAGAAAGTACAAGTAGCTTGGTCTTGAGAAAACAAGTGCTTAGGTAAAATGTAAACAAGTTTCAGATGTAAATTCATATCAAAGAAAACTTTGCAAATTGAATCTTCCATGTGGAGGACCATTGACTGTTCCTAGTACTGCTCTCAACTGCAATAAATAGTGTTTTCTTTGTGAGTATATGTTTCTTAATGAGTGTTGAGCTGGCTGTAAAGGCAAAGGTAGGACAGTTGTGCTTTGAGATATCAGTTTTCTATACTGTCCTTTCTTAAGCAACTTGTTTCTTCTCTCCATCTCCGGTTTCAAGTCTAGAATCTTTGAACAACTGGGTAAAGTGTATGAGTTCCACCCTAGTTTTGTCCCCCTTTGGTGCTGGGGGAGGGTATATTGTTGCTAAGGGGAAGGCAACAAGGGAAAATACTTGCTGAGTGCCAGAGAAATTGTTTCCAACAATTGTGTTCCTACAACTGACTGTCCTTCTCCTGAAGTCCAGCTGGCAAAAGTCCAATTTTTCCTAGTAAGTGTCTTAATACAATTGCATGTGCCAGTTTTATGGGGAAAAGTTTTAAAATTGGGATTTGCTTTCTAAAAACTTGTTGGGGAGGGAAGCTAATGGATAATCCCTCAGCTGTATCGTTTTGCTGTATCAGCAGTTGAATGGATTAGTGTGTTTGACTCTTTAAAGCTTATTTGCTTGAGATAGTGGTTTATGTCTTGCAGCTGCCTTTTTTATCAGGTTTTCTGCAAGACTGAAGTTGTTGCAAATGCAAGATGGTAAAGCACGAGCATGAAAATGGTGCAGGCTTTTTACACTTAATGTTTGCTTCAGATGTGTGTGTGTGTGGTGACAAACTGAGAATCAGACATATAAAATGCTCTACAATAAAGATCTCAGAATGCCTGATTTCAGATACAGGAGCACTGCCCAGCAGGAGATAACCAGCTCTCGGGCTGTATCCGGCGTGCCACCACACATACCCTCAGTGAAGCTTCGCTGGCAGTGAACAGCTGTCACAAAGGATGATCCTGTGCTCCTATCACATGTGTGTTCTTACCCTGTGAAGGTAGCATTAGTGTGGTCACTTGTGCTAGGGCTGTGAGCATGGAGACCAGAGGGGAGCGGGTTGGAGAAAAGCCAGGCTTTTGTCAGCAGCTCAGACTGAGATTGAACCGGTCAGGAAAACAGAACCTCAGTCTGTGTCAAGGTCTCGGCCCCATCCTCCTCTCACATGCAGAGAACACGATGACATTAAAGAGAGGTTCTCCTGGCAAGGGTGGCACACTCCATCATGTTCGTTTTGACAGTCTCTCAAAAACATCTGCAGTCAGTCCAAGCTTTCTCAATGCTGCATTCAGTGCACGTACAGCTGAGTGCCCTGGTACAGTGGGAATGAAGGCTGTGGGGGGAAGACCGAGCGCTGTAGGCACGCAGGATCAAATATTCTGTGTCGACTTGGCTGCTGTTTGGGCTGTACTCCTAAAATGCATGAGTGTACATACTCACCTCGTTCGAATCAAAAATGAAACCTTACATGACATCAAGCTAACCTCTTGTCATTTTTAACAGGCTTTTTACAGGCTTCCTCTTCATTTGAGGTGAAAGATGCAAGTGGTAAGGTCTGCCTAATCGCTGATCTGACGGTAGCCTTCTCAGTGGAATACAAAAGCAGTGGGCAAAAAGAGGTGAGTATCTCACTTACTGTGTCTCTAACTTATGTTTATGAAATGTGTGGTGTTCCGGCATGTGCACAGTATTTAAACTTTGAACAAATATTTAAGCATGAAAAACTTGGTCATTGAAGGTTTTCCCTTCTCACAGTCATGTTGCATCAACTTTGTTTTATTACTGATGCCTCTTCTAATTAAACAGGGTTAAGGCTGCCTGAAACCACCACAAACAGTTTGTGTGTGAAATCACTTTTGCGACTGAAATTCCATGCTAGTTCTATTGGTAGCTAAAACTGCTTTCATTAGAATTGTAAAGTGAAAAATGCTCCCAGTTATCTTTGGCGAACTTGGTCATACTTATATGGACTAAATCTGAAGTGGTTGTTGCCACCTGGCTTTTAAATTTCCCTGAAATCTGTGATCTTTACTGAGTACATTTCTAGCTTTTAGTGTTTCTACAGACTAGTGCAGTGCACATAAGTTGTTCCATATTCACAGTGAAAGCCTGTTAATGGGAAATCAAGAATTTTTATTAACAAATACTCTGCTTTTCAGTTTACTTTTCAGTTTACTTTTTTGGTATCTTTACCATTCAGCTGTGGATTATTTATAAACTCACTGTAGTCACGTTTTGATGCACTCACATTGAAGTTGATTTTTTTTTTCCTAGTCGCCAATGTAATGCGAGATTGAAAAAAAAAAAAAACCAAACCCTGCTGCTATGCCAGGGGTGCACTTCCTATGTATGATTTGAACTGTGAGTTACATTGCAGTCATGGTCCACTTTTTCAGCAGTGCTGATGGTCTGAAGTCCTGCTGATACTAGTGTGTAAGTTTGAATTCAGAGGTGACCGTTTTCATAACATGCTTTTAGCAGTTTCTTCTTTTAAGCAGTAAGCTCAAAATTTTCCAGTAAATAGTGTATTTGTCTTCAGGTACTACTCAATATGTAAAAAAGTATTCTAGCCAAACTAGGTAGGCTGTACCATTTGCTTTTGTTCGTACTCAATTGTACTGGAAGAAGCAAAACTTAAATTCTCCCATTTTTCACATGTCCAGGGTTGGCCAGATTTGCTTCATCTAGTGCAGAAGTACCTGCAAATTCATTGTGCTGGTTTGGAGGGGGAAGTCTGAGAGGTGCTGTATGTACTGTATTGTCCTTGAATTTCAGAGAGCAAAATTCTTAGAAATCCGAGTGCCAGTAACATGCTGCTTGCTATATACAGGCATATAATTAGGCATCTTATACCATATTTGAATGTCAGCTGTATGTATTATGACAGTTTCTTAAAATATTTAAAAAGCAGTAGGAAAAGAGCATCCCGTTTACATGTGCTTTGTTTTCTACCCCACAGTTTGCACACTTTTTCCTTCCACAAAATGCTACAGTGGAGCCACAGAGCTCATGTGGTAAAGGTAACACATCTCAGCCAGTTCTGGTATTGGGGTTTGGAGCAGGACATTCATTAAGCCTGAATTTCTCAGAATCGGCAGACAAGTACCAAGTTGAGGAGCTAGTTTTCTACTACAATCTGTCAGATGCAACTTTATTCCATAATTCAACTGCAGGTAAAATGAAAACTTCCTGTTCTCATTGTGTAACCCTTCCAGCTGTAACTGATGGGTTTTTTTTTTCCTGTAAATGCTGTTACATACTAATGCAATGTGATCTTTTTACAGGGGACAGGAAGAGAGTATCACATAAAAATATTATTCAGGCACATATGGGCACAAAATACCGATGCATCAACTCCAAGCAAATCAATATGAAGAATGTGAACGTTACTTTTAGCAATGTTACTCTGGAAGCCTATCTCACAAACGGCACTTTCAGTGTGAACAGTAGGTATCTTGTAGCACAAAATGTACTTGGTGAGCTAATATTTTCAGTAATAGATTATTTCTTTTTAAGTCCAGGCTTAATCATATTTAGGTAGATACAGACTGGATCTGAAGCTCTGATAATAGTGTCTCTTGAAGTGAATGGACCTGTTTCAGTTGTTCTCTGTGAGGGTGTCCCTTCTAGCATCCCTGGCTAGAAGATGCAGGTATTGGGGAACATTCTGTCTGTCCGTGAGTATTTATGGGTGTCAGTGTGTGTTGCAGTAGGTTGACTAGACACATGGCCAAAATCCTAGTTTAAGAAGGATCTGGTAACTCCCAGATATTACGGCTCTGCCTAAGTAATTGGACCTAGTTAGTGCGTGCTCTGGGGAAAATCAGTGGTGTAACGGCAGACAATAGAGAACTGGTCACTAGGGAGCAGATATGTACATCTTGCTACATGAGGCTTTATGCAAGCTGTAACAGTGATGTTCTTTCTCTGTCAGGCTCCATCACAAAGTGACTTTTTGTCCCGATTGCTTGGATTGAAAAGCATTTCAGAATTTCACTGCTGTGGTGATTAGGAGGCGGGCTACTTCATGGTGTGTTCATGTCCTTTGCTTTTGTGGCAGTGCTATTTGAACATGAAGAGCCGTGTAAACTGATCACCCACGCTGTCTCAAAGAGTGATAAATCTTTGCCTTTTGGGAGAATGTAAGAAGTCTTCATCCTCTCTGGGAAATGTAGAACTTTTCTTGTGCTGTTAATCTCATTTATGTACCTGTTAAGTTGAAATTAATCTTAAAACCTAGAGTAGTCAGCGCTGGCATAGGGTAGATACATTGAACAAGTGCCTTCTACAGGAGTCTCTCTGACTTGTCCCGTATCTTTGAAAAGTACCTCGCACGCAGGCAATACTGGCATTGACTTCTTTTACTGCTGCCTCACGTGACTGGCTCAGATTTCAGTGCGTGTCGTTCTCTTGATCAGTCTTTTCACTGAACTGGTTTGCAGCAAAGATGTGGACCTATATTTGTCATTTAAAGAAAAGTTACCAAATTGATTTTTTTTTTATTCCAGCCTTCAGAACTAGCTTGTTTTTTTTAAATATGGTTGCTCAATCCAGTTATACTGGATAAGTATGGTAAGTGATTGGTTACCAGCAGGCTTGAACATAAGCCATGATATTGGGAGAAGCTGTTTTTGAACTTCTACAAAACCTCAAGAAAATTTCTCTATTGTGTAATACTTCTAAAATCACCTGTTATCTGTTCTTACATAGTCCTTTGGTTAAAAAAAATTAAAATTGCATTATTTTTGGAGGGTGTTCCTTATGCAACACAAGCTTGTCAACATTTGCTTTATTTATATTCCTATACTCCTCTTCTTTAGATTAGTATCAATGCTTTACTTTGCTGTGGTTACTTCCCCAAAGCTGCTTTTTTCCATTCTCTGGTATGACCGTCTTGACGAAACTATTGATCCTCAGAAAAACATAACATTTTCTGGGATAGACGCTGGTCTGAGTTCAAGCTTTTATGTTTTGGGATTTTTTTTGTTTGTTTCCACATTCTTGTTATCCATACTGCCATGCAGTTTTTTTCTTTAAATTATCGTCAGCTCTAAGCTTTTATTACTTGTCTTGGGTCTGTACCCAGATATTTTTTTCCATTACTACTGCACAATGAACTATTTTTTTTTTAATTCACATTGTTAAAGAGTTCTTTATCTTTTTTTTAAATCTTGATTCCTCAAATCGGATTGTTCCTTCCAGATCAGTGCCTTCTTACCATTCTTGTAGCACTGAGACAGCTAGTTATTGATAAACTCTAGCTCTGTAATTCTCCCTTAATTTTTTTTCCCCTCAACTCTTTCATTTGAGGATGTATCTGCTGGTGATCTGGCAAGGTGAGCTGAAGGCAAGAAGAGTCAGTATTCAGTGGATCTGCGCATTGCTAGTCATGGTAACTTCTGTCAGTGTTCCTAGAAGTTAGTGACTGAGGTTATGGAAATGGTTATCTGCAGCTCTGAAGAAAAGGAGGCTTTAGTTTTATCTGCATTGGTAGTTTTGTCAGCTGCTTTCCTGTAACTGTCAGAAAAAGACATGAGAATTTGTCTCATTTTCAGATTGGTCTTGAAGAGTTACTAGGAACTATGCTGTAATTCAATTCAGTAAAAACACTGAATCAAGACTCCACCTAGGACAGACTTCCACTTGAAGTGATTTGATTGTTTCCGTCTCTGCCAACTCGAGTCAGAGGCTGTATGTGTTGAGGTCATGCAGATGGAGGGGACTTCTCCATTGAAGTACCAAGTACCGCTGCTGTTTGGTTTGTTTAAGAAATTATCACATTTTGGGACCCTGACCAGTATCGAGCTACAAAAGATATGGTCACTCCTCCATTCTTCCACCTTCCCTCTGCTCTTTGACTTCCCAGGAATGGACTAGAAATTGAAAAGCATGCAGAAGGTGTGATTAGCATTCCTCTTTCTGAGCCATAATCTCAAGTTAAGTAGCTGTTTAAGTTCAGAGACGATTTATTAGACATCTAGTGTCTGCAGGATACATATGGATTAAGTTTTAGAAGTAGGGCCTTTGAGTCGGAATCGACTGCTGCTGCAGTTGCTGTCATCCTTATAAAGTTGCAAGCTGTTACCCTTGACAGGTGGAGAATGACCTTGGCTCAGAACATGGAAGCTTCTGCTACAGTAACGTCTTTGCTGTGACCTTTTGGCTTTGGCTTAGACGTTCAATGCACGAACCTCCTTGGGTCCCAGATCAAGTTAAGGTCTTGCTGCCAGGCGTTTCTGAGTACTCTGGCAAATAAATTAGAGCTGCTGTTCTTTCCTCCCACCTTTTGCCTTGGAATTTGCTGCTGAACTGGATGAAAAGGCAGTCGTACATATCTTCACTCAGCCTTGTGCCTCCAGCAGCAGGTGGCTACTCATGCAGGACTGAAGGGAGGATGGATGTGAGAGGATGTAGCGGAACACTTGCTGTCAGAACAGAAGCAGTGTCTTAGAATCCCTTCGTTAAGGGTAGAAGAGGCACAATGTTGTCATGAGGGCTTGAGAGGTCCAGTAGTATTTTCATGTTAACTGTGGGTATTGTCAAAATAAGGACATAGGGTCATTGGTTGGTATAACTGAGGGAGGGAGGGGAGGGAGAGCACCACACCTCCCAGGAGACCGCTTTTAATAGTGGGCAGAACTGTTCCTCTGCTTCTAGCACACGAGCACCCAGAATGTCTGAGGGGAAGTTATTTCAGCCTTGCCATGAATGCTGGCTCTGTCCACACAGCAGTATTTGATTTGTCCTGACTTGGTGGCAAAGTGAAAGGACAGACATGAGTGAAAATAGATGCAGTCGCCATCAACTTCTCTAAACAGCAGAGGTGGCATTTTCACATGCTACCTTTTAAAAGTGTCTCAAACTTTGCAAGAAAAATTTAGGTAGCGTTTTACTGTTTTTCTCTCAGCTTTTGCACCGTTCTGTTAGGAGAAGCTACTTGAAATTGTCTTTCCCTCAAGGATTAAAAAGGTAGATGACCCCACAGCTTCATTTAGTTTTAGTAATGACTGTTTTCCTTTCTCTCCAGAGACAGAATGTGCTGAAGACC
Source organism: Trogon surrucura (assembly GCA_020746105.1). Lineage (NCBI taxonomy): Eukaryota > Metazoa > Chordata > Aves > Trogoniformes > Trogonidae > Trogon > Trogon surrucura. Next base: position 67,982,886 of record CM036617.1, read on the forward strand.
TGTTCCCTACTACTGCTGTAGTGCCTACAACTCCCAAACAGACTACTAGCCAGGTTCCAACAACTAGTCCAGCACCAACTGCATCGCCCTCAAATCCTGCAGTTGGTAAATACAATGTGACTGGTCCAAATGGAACCTGTGTACTTGCCTACATGGGGTTACAGCTTAATATCACCTATGTGAAAAAAGATGAAAAGGTACATTTTTTTATGTCTTCTTCAAAGCCTTTAGATTCCTTCTTTGGGGAAGACTTGGTATATTATTATATGTTAACTTTATCTTGGAAAAAAAAAAAAACCCACACCAGTTCTTTGTAGTGTTCAGCCATGATTGTTCTCTGTTTGAATTACTTAACTCAGACTAGTGATGATTCAAACAGTTTTCTTCTACTGAAAGTGGTCATTAAATATTTTTCCATTCAGTAAGAGTACTAAATTCATCTGTCAAATCCAGGAAGTGTATATGGCCATTCCACAGAAGCAGTAAAAATTATCAAGGCAGAAGTAGGGGGAATCCTATTATCAAAATGCCGATATTTTTAAACTGTTAAAATACAGGAATTTAGCCTGAGGCACCTGAATGAAAGCTGTGAGTGACTAATAGAACAAAAAAATTATTACTGTAAAACTGGACGGGTTTGTGCTTTAACTTCCAGGCAGCACCGAAGAGGCTTGGATTTGACCTTAATGCTTAAGAACTATTTAATGGCTGCTTTTAACAGCAAAAATGCTACGTGGTTTGTTAGATCCAGCCCCAGCACAGGTTCTTTCACTCCAGTTGATGCAAATCCCAGCTTGCCAGTCCCGTGGATGAACCTGTTACCTGTTAACTAGGAAGGCAGAGCTCTGAGGAGTGATCCCAAAGAATCATGGTAATATTGGGTTAATGGCTGGACTAGATGATCTCAGAGGTCTTTTCCAACCTTAATGATTCTGCTATTCTGTTCTATGACTGCCGAAGGCTCTCCGTAGGAAACGATGACCAAGGGTCAGCAAACCTCTATGTTCAGTAAAGCTTTGTTACAAGGACCTTTGATCAAAAGCTGCTTTTTCCTATCCTGTGGTTTAATCTGAGGTAGCGAGGACGAGTACAGGCAAACAAATTACGGCTGCTTTTGTGTAGGTAAAAGTTGGATCTCGGTGATAAAAGCATCCGGTGTGAGGAGGATGGTATCTGTATAGGGTAAAACTGCTGAATGCTGCGTGTGGTGCTGTGCAGGGATCTGTTGCATTTATTTATGATGGTGACTGAGAGGTAAAAGGGTGAGCACTGATAACAGGAGCAACTGTGTTTTAGTCACCTTCACTGCGTGAAATTCCCTAAGCTGTCTTGTGTAGTAGGGCCTGCTGGTGCTGCTGGAACAGCTGGTTTCTGGTCTAGTGACCAGGGAGGAGGTGGCCAGTAGGTTTTCCAAAGTCACGTGAGGATCAACTAAGAGCTACTGAAAGGTTTCTCTTTTGATTGTTTGGCACATGGATTTAACCCACAGCCTTCTGCAGATACAGGACAATATAAAATCACATACCATGAGCAAAGCTAAAGCCTTTGAACTACATGTGACCATGTTGACAGGCAGTTCCCTTGATTGCTTCTCCCTTCTGTCAAAGCAGTATTTTACAGCTGGTTGCCCTGTGTACTGGTGGTTATTGACGTTTTTCCTTATGCTGCTAGGAGCAAAGAATTCTAGTGTGGAGAAAGCAGGTTACTGGCTGCAGCCAGTCAGGGCTGCAGCAAGCTTCATTAGGCACACAAAGATGCCCTTTGTTCTCTGTGCCAGCCTGGTAACTCAGGTGCAGCTTGCACCAGCCCGTAACAATCTGCCTGGTTGTAACACGTGGGCAAATAACAGCACCATAGGTGCCCAGGTACAGGCAGCAAGCTCGAAGTCGACAGGCTGTATAGTGATGTGTCAGCCTCTCCAGTTGTCATAACTGATGCTTTTCTCTCATAGATGGGCCTGTATGTGCTGAATTTCATACCACCTAATACAACTTCTGTTGGGCGATGCGATAATACATCTGCCTCCTTGAATTTGACTTTTGAGAAAACACGGATTATCTTCTTCTTTGCATTGGTAAGAGCCTCTAGACAAAGCCTGCGGAGTCTGCAGGACTTTTCCTGTGGGGAAAAACTAGTCAGGGCAAGTACAAGAGAAAATTGTTACAGGAAGGGGAGTAAATTCCTTTATTTTTAATACTATGACTTAGAGGGTTTAATACTTGTTAACTGAGAAAAAAATATGTGCATGTGTATGCGCACCCATATGTATGTATACACAGAAATCTATTTATTTTTTTTGAATGGGATTTTGTTTTAGGATTGTATTGCCTACTCTCTAAAGCTTCTTGCCCAAATGGGCAACAGCCCATGACAAGTGGGCATCTCATCTAATCACACAAGCCTAGAACTGGATTTAAGTCCTCACTAATATTCCATGTACAGCCCAAGGGCCACGTGTGTGTGTGTCTCGTGGGCTCCAGTGATTGTTGGGAATCCTGTTGCCCACAGCCCTGCCCCAGTGCTGTGTTAGAGCTGTGCACCCTTGAGGACTCAATCAGCTGTTCTTGTCAGAGCTTCATGCTCCTGGGATTAATCAAATGACAGCCCCCCTTTCTCTGCCCCTCTTCCCTCCCCCAAAATAACATTCCCTAAGGCACCTACTTTCTGTAGCTCTTATCTCCCGAAGTGCAACTCAGCTCTTCCTTTGGATGCTAATCCCAGTCATGGGCTGTCCTTTGAAAACATTTCTCAAAATGCGTGTGGAATCGAACATGAATGTTAAGACCTCATGTTGTACGTCATTAGCTTAAATGACAACTACTTGTTTGTTTGCTTTTTGTGTTTTTCTTTAAAGAATGCAAGTAATGAAAAATTCTTCCTGCAAGGTGTGAATGTAAGCACGACTCTGCCTTCTGAAGCAAAAGGTAGGGACTTTTAAGTCTGCTTTCAGTGACTATTTCTATAAATATTAAGGGTTGCCCACAGGAAGTAACAAGTTAGAAATGTTGGAGATGAATGTACTGAATTTCAACTCTGTGAGCTTACAGCTCCTGTTCTTCAGGATTCTGTAATAAGACTTTCTCTTACACAGTTCCACAGTTTGAGGCAGCGAACTACAGCATGAGTGAGCTGAGAGCTACAGTTGGGAACTCCTACAAGTGCAATGCAGAGGAGAATCTCCAGATCACAGACAAAGCCCTTGTCAATGTATTTAATGTTCAGATCCAGGTTTTCAAGATTGATGGAGACAAATTTGGGGCAGGTAAGAGGTTTTGCGGGGAGGTACCTAAAGGTCTGTGATATAAACATAATATTCTGTAGCCAAATGTCAGTTCGTGGGTACTATACTTAGTGTGTGCATGCCCTGCTACAGATGCTGTGGGGGCTGGTAAGATGTCTTGAGTTGAAGCTGGTGCATGAAGTACATAAAAAGCGTTGAAATAACTAGGACTTGTTCCTTGCAGTCCAGAGAAGAGTTAAGGAGGAACACTGACTTTCCTTCCTAACTGTGTGCAGATGGTTGTAAGGAAGGGACAAAGTTCTAGGATGTTCTCCTGACTCTCTTGGTTATCACTGTCCTTTATGACTGCGGTTAAAGCAAACCAGCTAGGGGAGGAGGTGCGTGGATATATTCACGACGGCTCAGCCTGTGCATAGCAGTAACAGCTCTTGAGAAGGAAACAGTTACTATAAATCTCAGTATTAATAAGACCTTATTCCAAACAACCTTAGTGTGTGGACTCAGCTTCCTTTTGGTTGTGGGCACACTAAGCTAGAAGTTAACCTGAACCAGTTTTATCAATGTGCTGAGAGCAGAAGCCCGAAATTGCAGATGTAGCCTTCTGCTGGTGTGCTAGTGCCTAACATGGATTTTTTTAATTTTCTTTTTCTCTTCAGTGGAAGAATGTCAACTGGATGAAAATAACATGCTGATCCCTATAATAGTTGGTGCTGCCCTTGCCGGTCTTGTTCTAATTGTCTTGATTGCATATTTGATTGGCAGGAAAAGGAGCCATGCTGGATATCAAACAATTTAATGACTTGCACTAAAATCGAGTGTAGATGAAAAGCAATTGCAAGAGGCTGGGGAAAAAAAAAACAAACAACACAAACAAACCCACACATTTCCCCTGAGCTACGATCGATATTGTAAGGGAACATCTTTTCTTGCAAATTGCTTCTTCTTTGAAGTCTGCTTTATTAAATGTGAAATCATCTTGCAGCATTTAACTATGCACAAAGGTAACTTCTGAAAATTCTGGTGTTTAATTTTTGCTAACTAGTTTAAATATTTACCCACTTAGAAACAAGCTAAAAGTTTTTAAGGGTGCTTTTTTTGGAATTGGCATAAGGTCGTGTCAGCTAAAGATTCCAGTGAAGGCTGTTGCTAATTCACACTGACTCCATTTCAGAACTCTTAACAAAGGGAAAAGGTTCGTTCTTCGTACTGCTGCCATCCAGCGATGATGTTAATTATACTGGTGATGCGTTTAAAAAAAAAATTAGTAACGACTGACAAAAATGAAATTTAAAATCTAAACTCCCACCTTGTCTCTTCGGTGTGTATTTTTTACTAAGCTTTAAACTCGATGCCTGGCACATGCAGGGTGTGAACGATGCAATACTCAAACCTTACAGGAACTCTTGATGATTGGACAGCTCCCCTGTTTGATATTTTTGATGCTATGCCAGCTCGTTAGGAGCTGGTTACTTTTTTAAAATGAGTGTTATTTTTATTTACGTTTTTTTGTAAAGTGATTTTGGTCTATTCTGTTGGAAGGTCCAGAGAGATCCTGTTACTGCACATGTGTACAATATAGATCTCAATCTGCTGATTCTCTTGCTTTAAACTTGGCTGGGGGGTTGTACACTATAAGGATCAGTTCTTATGTATGCATTGCCTGTAACAATGCTAATAAAGACACTTTTTTTTTCTGTATATCTTGGTGTTGCTGATCGCTCTTAAAACATTTGACCATTTGGTAAGTGCTGAAACCTTGGTTTGACTCTATTTGGGAAGCTTTGAACAATCCTTAGTGCGGGGTAAGGTTAAACAAAAGTCAGGGTTTTTTTTTCTCACGAAGGTGAGGCTTAGCTGCATATGGACTTTGTGCCTGGAAACAGGCAAAGCTTCTGTGTGTCAGTAACCTGAGATCTGGTGAATTTAACTCTTCCATTAAATTGCTGCTTGTTGAGAAGTGTCAGCATGTTGGTCTGCCCTGCTAAGCACGGCTTTCTCAAAGTGCTACTACTATACTCGATATAAGGGCTGTGTAAGTGACATTTTATTTTGAAGTTGGATTCTTACCACAGAGTCGGAAATGCATGCCTGCTGAGGTCTCCGTGTGTTGTGTTTGAAGCTTCCCTGACTCCCTCCTGCAGTGATGTTTTGGTGCTACCAGCACCAGAAACGCAGGGCAGGGGCTGAAACATTGCAGTAAACACTGCTCTTCTGACCAGGAGGACTTGAATGCATGACGGTAACGCTGGTTTGCTTTGGACCATCTGTCCTGCTGCCTTGAAGGTACCTGGAAGCTCTGGATTTTTGCCAGCGGTGAATAAACTAATTACCTAATACCTGCTGATGTGCTGGAAAGAGAGAGGAAGGATTTGGCCACGAGAGGGCTCTGTCGGGACAGGAAGGTGCCAGGGCCGGGGCTGCTGCTTTGCTTATTTCTGCCCTGGGCTGGGTGTTCAGACCTGCAGGAAGGTCCAGCTTTGGCACTGCCGGATGGCTCGCCCACTGTGTCTGTCCGTGACTGTCTTCACAAGGGTTCCTCCCCAAATTTTTAGGGACGCGGACATATGAGGGTATAGCACCTGTAGTGCAGCCTCCAGCAGAGATGTACAGCCTCTCTCAGCATCCCTTATTGCAAAGTGAGAAATCCACTCACTTCCAGATTCAAGTTACTTGTTACCTACTGTGCTAGAGCTAGAAAACCCTGAATAAGCATATAAAATATTGAAGAACGATTATAGAGGAATTTTTGCTGCTGCTTTCTGTAGCCTGGACTTGGACATGTTCCCTGCTGCCATTACCTGAAGAGCTCTTATATAGTGTGGAGAGTAACGCTAGTGAAGAAAAAGGTCACCTTCCTCATTGCTGTCTTGCCCTGCTCTTTGCCATATTTATTAAGTGAAAGCAGTGAGATAAAAGGAAGATGTTTGTATTCTAGCCAACTACTGGCAGTCAGGAAAGAGAAACAGGTATTTTACTCTCTTGAAGAAGCAGGTTCTGACAAGTTAAATTAATTTATTTTGTACAAATGATAGTGGTGCCACAGTTAATACAGTAGGAAGGATATGTAACTTTATACACCTGTTTTCTTTTAACATTACAAAATGCCCTGAAAATACAAGGATGGTGACGTCGTGGTTTTTTTTAAAAGGAGTGTCCTGACACTGATCACATTCTACTCTCAAAATACTTTAATCCTTAAAAAAAACAACAAACACTTAACACAACCACCAGTTCCAGTTACTGAGTCTGGCATACAGTACAAAGTGTTAACAACACTTAGTTGAAAGGCAGGAAAAAATTGGTCAAGTGTCAGTTAACTCATGGAAAGCTTAAAGTGTGCTTTAGTCAGTGCAAATAGAGGAATGTGTCAATTGCCGTTGTGTCTGACCACCTGGTTACGTCTGGTGAATTGTCATCCCTGAGAAAGCAACTTCTCTCTGCAAGTCTCTCGGAGTTTGTTGATTGTTGCCATGGACAAGCTTCCAGGATCTGTGAATATTTTCTGTGGGCAGAAGGAGGAAATTATTAGTTAAAATGCTGGCTTTGGACAACATGCTGGAATTCTCACATCGTTCTCTGAAATGTGAAATCTCTGCCTTGGGATCTCTACTGTGAAAACACCTGTGGCTGTTTGGCTTCCTTGTGCCAGGGCAGCATCTTCACCTGTTCTGCTCTAACAACACGGTAAACCTGCAGCTCCTGACAAGTGCTGTCAGTTACACAAAAGCTAGGCTGAATGAATTGAAGTGGCCAGTTACAAGTATTTTAGAAAGCGAGGGTGTTGGTGATGGCAGGTGTATTTAGAGCATATTAAGCCATCCCAGGTAATGCTACAAAGCACCACAGGTGGTGCTAGCATGGGCTGTTCAGGGTCCAGAACACAGGCATGCACAAAACAGTATGTGCCTACTGCAAGAAAAAAAAATCAGTCTTGCTCACTACTACTTTTGCTCTTCTTCTCTGCTTACTTTGCAGGGTACTAATGCCCATGGATGTGAGAACTTGAGGCACTTCAACTGCCATCATAGATTTGTTTGCTTTTTTTTTTTTTGCTTCGGCTTGTTGCTCAAGAACATTTGTTTCCACGATTTTATCTAAAACTTCTGACAACAAAACTATGAAGCAAGCTGCAAGTTTATGCATGTTAATCTCCAGTTAAGATGTGTGGGCTCCTCAGTTCTCTGTAGTTGTAACCGACAACTCTGGAGAGTAGATTATGAGTCAGTTGTGATCAGCATTCTGGTAAGGAAGCTGGCATTGCATTAAAAATATTACTATCATCACTTCTACTGGTAGTAGTATCTGTCATGCTAAAAACCAACAAGAACAAACAAACAAATCCAAACTTAAAAGTATGTGAAGTTATGTGAGAACCTAACTTAAATTGTTTATTTGCCTTCAAAGCCCCCACACTACACTGACCAGTGCAGTTAAAATGTTATTTGGGTTAATTGCAAGAAAATGTAGTTGACTTTCTAAAAACAGCTACTGTAAAATGTGAACGTAATTAAAGGCGGGGGGGGGGAAGTCGCTCAAGGACCAGTGTTTGTATCAGCCTCTGAGCTGGTGTTTTCATGGCACTTAACATTTAATGAAACTCTTATCCTAAACCTTTTCTGGAGGGGCAAAACCTCTCAGACATCCCCCTTCTAAATTAAAGCTGCACCTGTGATTTATTTTTCTTTTGCTCCTTTAATTGACCCACTAACCCTAATAAGTTGAGCTTATTTTCTTTCTATAGGAGCAAAAATGAAACATAACATGAACGACATCGCTCTCTGAGAGAGCTCTGACACAAGCATGAAACTCTTTTGGGGGTAAAAGTCACCTACTGCGATGTAGTTTTGAGCACGCTTAGCAAACAACGCTAGTGGAGCTGGACAAGTGATTTATGACAGATCTGCTCCTGTTATTTTTATTTCCAGCTCATGTTTTTTACATTTCCATCTTCTGAGTTAAGCTCTGAATCTAATTTCTACCCAGAATTGGCACCCAATGCATTAATAATTTACAAGAATGATTCTTGGTTTGCAGATTATCATTAAGACTTGAGTGCTTCAACTTGATGGGGTTTTGTCTGGAAATAAGAACTAGGAGCTACCTCTGTTCTCAACAGAATGCTTTATATTCTGGCACTATAAAGATTGATCAAGGCAAGTTTAAAATTCAGTTTGTGTCTATTCTACAACACTATTATAGTTCATCTGAAAAAAAGCATGGGAACACAATCCCTGGTTAACTGAAAGAATGCACTAAAGTTGTTTCTTGTCAGACTGCCTGCCTTAACTCAAAAGGCAAAAAGAGGGGGTTTTTCCCCATATGACAGATAATGTGAGTGGACCAATATATATGGATTTAGATAATAATTTCTTCTAAAAATTCCTCAAAAGGGTTGTGTTTCTTATGTAAAAACATTCTTCAACCTCTTGGCAATTCCCATGGATGCACTTCTAACTGTATCCAGCTTTTTGAGTGAGCAAAACATTTCTAAGTCACCCTTGGTTTTAATTTGTAAAGACTCCAAGCTGCAGCGAATTTACCTGCATGAAGCTGTGACACTCTGTCACGAACGATCCTTTGGTGATCTGCTTAAACTTTTCACAAATGTCAGGGAAATTCGTGGCTTCCAAAATAAAAGCTTGGTGTTGCTTAATTAAGGTTAAGGCCACGCGGAAGATGATCTTCGACCCTTCGTAGAATAAACAATCCCATATTCGGAGCACAGTCTGCGAGGAAAGGAGAGAATTCAGGTTGCAGCTTCTTGATTTTCAGTAGGTAATTAATACTAACGTGGTACGAATGAAATGAGTGTATGTTAAGAGAACTTTATGTTATCAATTACCTCCACTGGAAGAATGTCAATGAACAAGCATATAAACCAGCGTGACACCACAAGCGTCCACATGACTCCGTGTCTTTCCATCAGCTCTGCCACCGCCGGGACTTTCATTTTCACAAGTTCTCCGAGGACTTCCTGATCAGTTTTCAGGCCCAACATGGCAGGACTGTAATAATCTTGGAGAGAAGAGACCAACATTCAGGAAGCTGCAGACACGATCTTCCCGCAAAACTGAAGAGAACGTCTGGTGCAGCCAAGTCTATAAAGGTGTGCTGAGCCTCGGAATCTCAAACTGAAGTTAAACCACACAACGAAGACGTCCGTGTTGTGGTCATGCCGCACGTCTCTTTCAGCCAAGGCTGATCTCTCTACACCAACGCCTCATTCGTGTCTGCCAGAGCAACTTCTTACCCTGATATGTTTTTTGGCAATTCATTCTTCCTTCCCAAGGAAGGATAACCTAGGTAGTTTTTAACTGCTGGCTTAAACTACAAAAGTCTTACTAACATTTAACCAGTTCAGTATAACCACCACCTCTTCCCATACATAACCACCCTAACCACCACCTCCCCGTACACACAGTACCCAGGCAGGTAACAAAAAAAAAAACAAAAAAAAAAATCCAGAACCAACCCATAGCCTTTAGACTGGACCCAGTCACAAACTGGAAATGGGAATTTCTGAGCATCACCTGTACAGGGGCACCAGAGGCCTGATGATACTACTCCTCCTAGGGTGGCTATTAAGCTGAGAGTTTTCCTCTGAGCCATGGAAATCACAGAATCGCATAATGTTTGGGGTTGGAAGGGACCTCAAAAGATCATCTAGTCCAACCCCCTGCCAGAGCAGGATCACCTACAGTAGGTCACACAGGAACGCGTCCAGGTGGGTTTTGAATGTCTCCAGAGAAGGAGACTCCACAACCTCCCTGGGCAGCCTGTGCCAGTGCTCTGTCACCCTCACAGTGAAAAAGTTTTTTCTAATGTTTTTGTGGAACCTCCTATGTTCCAGCTTGCACCCATTGCCCCTTGTCCTGTCACTGGACATCCCTGAAAAGACCCTGGCTCCATCCTCCTGACATTGACCCTTTACATATTTATAAACATTAGTGAGGTCACCCCTCAGCCTCCTCCAAGCTGAAGAGACCCAGCTCCTTCAGCCTTTCCTCATAAGGGAGATGTTCCACTCCCTTCAACATCTTTGTGGCTCTGCGCTGGACTCTCTCAAGCAGTTCCCTGTCTCTCTTGAGCTGAAATCCCACTTCTCACAGAATAATACCAAGATGAAACAAATGACAGATCCCTCAGGCAATCTTTTCTTACTCAGTTGATCTGCAAGACGGGATGAAATGAGCTACACCTCCTGCAGTGCTGGTCACTGCACTAAACTGTTAAACCCAAAATTAAGAACACTCTGACTGGTGCTCCACAGCCAGTCTGACAGGGCAAGCAGTTTCACTAGAAAGGTGCAGGCTGACTAACAAGCGTCTCGGTTCTATATGCAAGTAGTTCCTAAGGGAAGAGAAAGATTGTTTGGGTTCATAAGAGTTGATGGCCCAGCAAGGGGTGAGAATTACGCAGATGTTTAAGGAATTCATATTTTGGGTTTAGATGCCAACAGAAACATTTAAGCTGGACTTGATGGCTCCAGCCCTGGGAAGCAATTTTTGATGGGTCACTAGCCCATTGCTGACAAGACCTGCGTTACTAACGTTATTTACCAAAAGAACTGGTAACACAAATAACTTTGTGTTTCTTTACTTCACTGATTCTGGAAAGCTGCAATTCAGGTTTCTCTAACTTAGCTGGTTTCTGCCAAGGTTTCCAGACACACACATCATAGGCCAATGGGTTATACAAAGGTGAAGGAATTGTGTGTGAGGGGGGAAAGCATAGTCCATCTGAAAAAATTTTAATAAAACCTCCCAGTGTCACAAATAAATTTAAGAAGATGTCCAAATTCTGCAGTACATTTATAACCACTTTGATTTCTATAATGAAAGCACAAGACTAGTTTAATATTCCGGCCCTCCTGTGTCAATGGTTTTCTTGAATGGCCTTCCCACCCCAGAAGCTATTAGGTCTACATTTATCCTGTCCAAACTGCAGAACATCTACAGGATTTTTCATGGTACTAAGGAGCATCACATTCAACCTTTAGGACTCTAGCTTTTTGTCTGTGATCCAAGAATCATTAACATTGGAAAAAGACCTCCAAGATCATCAAGTCCAACCATCAACCCAACACCACCATGATCACTAAACCACGTCCCAAAGTGCCACGTCTAAATATTTTTTGAACACCTCCAGGGATGGTGACTCCACCACTTCCCTGGGCAGCCTGTTCCCATGTCTCACCACTCTTTCAGTAAAGAAATTCTTCCCAATACCCAACCTAAACCTCCCTTACTTACTGTGTTCCCACTGAAGATATAAGAATCGCTGCCACTATATACGTTTGCTTTTCAGTTGCTTGTAGGGAAAGCTCTGGGAGCTAAAGCACAAGTAACCCCATGAAAAAATGTACTGAAAACAAAACGTGACCTCCAAGCCAACACAAAAACCCTACCTTTCTGCATATTTTGTGTTAGTGTTGTGCTCATTTGTGAGTTGGAATGCAGGTACAGCGGTATTAGCTGGCTGAGTAAACCTTCTTTAAAATGATGCTTTGATTTGAACGAAAAAACTCAAAGTATCACATTTCAAAGAATGAGCCTTCTTCCCTTTCCTACCCTTCCTCCTCCTCCTCTCACACAAGCACAGCCTTTTTTTTTTATTTTTTCTTTTTTGTGCCTCTGAGACACACAAGTACTTAAAAGTTCTTCAAGTTACCACTGGTGAGTGTCCTCAGGAGTCCTGACAGCAGCCCACACACTCTCTGCCCTGCTTCAATCATCCGATACGCTGAAATCAACAGCAGCTGCTATTTTTAATCTGTATGGCAAAGCGAATGTCAGGATCTTGGAGAGATCGCAACCGGACACCCATCCAGCTTTCCGAGAGCTGGCGACTAAAAGGTTAACAGCCAGGCAACCCCTCTGTGAATTACTGAAGCGGTGAGCAGCCAGGAGGCCCCAGCGTAAATTAAAATTTTGTTCGAGTTGGTTAGATTGTGCTGCTGGACAGAAAGGAAAAAAGAACTATTCATCTATCTGGGGCAGGCTCCTGCTGTTCCTCGCGGCGCAGAAGCAGCTCCCACGTGCCCCGCTACACGGCCCTGTGACGTACAGCCCAGCGTCGCCGCCAGGCAAGAGTGATTGATGATTTTATGCAAATGCCAGTAACTGAGGAGCGGGGGTTTTTCAGGATATGAGCTGCCAGTTCACAACAGGAAGAAGTTACATTAGAAGAATCTGTATCCAAGACTTTTTAATACGTAATTATTATATATTAATTACAGTTAATGCCCGCAGTAACTATTACACCTAATTCACATGTAATTATAATTTAATATAGATATAATTTTATATATGGAAGTATACTTTTATACATAAAAGTATTTATATAAAATTAGCTCCTCACATCGGGAAAGTTGCGCTTCCAGTCATCTAGAAACATTCCTGCGGGACTCTTGTGTTCGTGCAAAACTTACCCACGGATGATTTTAAAGGAGCATAACAGCCCTGGGGACAGCCCAGACCCCCAGTGGGGGGCCAGACACCTCCCAGATCACAGCCAGCAGCACCCACACCCACAGTCTGCCCAAGTTGTTGGGGTCATGCAAGGATGGCCAGAAGAGCTACACAGTCGAGTCGGAAGAGGATCCAGCATCACGCTCGAGCCACCTTCCATGGTCCACATCAGCTCTCACCAGCAGAAACGATTTTGTAACTTGGTTCAGTGCGTAAGTGCCCGGAAACATTTAGCCCACGCAGCTCTTCTGGTCTTATTTGTGAGGGGTGCCCAGTTCTTAAGCCTTCTGGAAAGGTCCCCTCAGAAAAACCTCTGCAGCTCTCGCTGGCTGCAAATGTTTCACTGCGTGCCCTATTTTCCCTAATCTTTTATAATTGGCTGCTCTGCCCAGAATCTCTCCCTAAAGTCAAGACAGACGCATTTACAAACCCTCGCCCACACCATAAAGCTGTTTTTCGCAAGAGACCGTGCAGCAAACTATATTTATTCACCTACCGTCAAAACGCATTGGCTTTATGTTCCCTCCATATCTCACCTTACAAATGATTTGATATTTCTAGATGTGCGTGATCCACGTTTAATTAGTGTATTGATTATTCTTCCCTCTCGATAATCTGGCAAAATACTGGGCAGTTGATGACCCAGAACAGTCAGTAAGTGCTCCCAATCTGCCACTTACTAATTAAAAAAAAAAATAAAATAAAATCAAACATAGGCTAATTGTATATCTATTGATCTAGGCTGGTTTACAGAAATATCCTCTGACAATATATATGCCTCCTGAAAAAACACAGAGCCAGATTGCTTCTTTTTATTCCTCAAATTATCAAACAGAAGTAATAACGTTAACATTTAGGTGATTGCACACTGTATTACTTCTCATCACATCTTCTTCTGGAAGGAAACAAAACATTGTATTATAAATTACTATTATATTCTATTATTAAATTATTATTACATCCTACAAAAAAAAAAAACTAGATGAAAATTAAGTTTCCCAATATGAACCTTCACATTTCCAAGCTCTCTTCTAAACTTAAAGGCTTTCCCTTCCTTTTCACTCAGCTTTCCTCTGTTTTTTGCCCACATGCACCCAGCTTTGCCCCACTCATCGTTCCCAGTGCCTGCCTAAGAATTTTGGATGCCTTGCAAAGCAGGATCATCAGCTCATCTTCCTCTTGGAGTCAAGCAGCAAAAACGAAAAAAAAACGCTTCCCCAACTGCCAGGTGTTTTATTGCTGCTGTATGACACACAGGTGACTAGATGAAGAGACTTTTTTCCCTTGTTTAGAGGGATTTTTGTTACTAACGCTGGCAGGCTGTTACTGAGCTTGAAACCTGCTCTAGCTCAGCACCTGGCCAAGATATATTCATTAAGTTACATTTCACTGTCTCCTTATCACAATAATTAGCACCTCTCTGAATCCTACCAAGATGTTCAGGACTAAGACATAACTGTCTGCTTGTGCTCTAGAGCAGTAATGAGATTTGCAGGAAATAAGGATAAAGCTTGTAGGGACTGTATGACCTTGTTCTCCGTTACAAATAGATTAAGAGGTTCCAAAAATAAAAGTTTAAGAAGCGGTACTCTTATAGCCTTAAATTACCTCTACAAGTCAGAGCTGCAGAAAAAAAGAATCCTTTACATCAGTTGTGCATATGTCAGGTTAAATATAAATACACCTACTGGAACTAAGATGGGACGAATTCTTAGTGTTATAGAAATACCTAAGACAAGACCTCAGCTCTGCTGCTTATCTTCCAGCGTTTCTAATGATTATTTCAATGTAACCCAGCTAAGGACAAACTGAGTGATTTGTCTTGGTGATCCAATTTATTTAACCAAACTGAAAAATTAAACATTAGCCGGTTTAACTTTTCTCACAGTCATAAGCAACGTGAAGTATTTTATTCGCAAGAATATGTTTATGATGTCCATGAGAGTCATGGCAGGAGAGAACTAATGTACTCTCTCCTCCCGCAAACAAGCAAAATTGGTTCACTTTTATATCAACATGCAACATTCAAAAACGTCTCCTTGCTGTAGGTGCATGTCACCACTTGCTACCAGGTTCTGCTGGAATCCAGAAGAGACAAAACAGAGTGAGCCTCAACACTGGCAGGCAAAAGCAGGGGTTGCCATGAACAGAATTGGCCAACCTCATGACAATCACTCAGTTCTGTGTTTCAAGTCAAAACAGAAGCAGATTCCACCACCTGCCTTTGCGGGGAAAAAATTCCTTCACTACGTAATTTATCTGTTTGCACGTTACTGAACACAGGGGCTATTTAAAATAAACTTGACGGCATGAAGCTTTCCTGTCCAAAAAGATACGCTATCATAGCTGAGTGTATGAACTCCACACAAGACACGTGGAACGAGTTTCAGCAGTTACACAGAAGTCAAACTAGATTACGGTAGCAGTCTCTTCTCACCCTCAGAACTAAATACCATTAATGCTACTTCTACACAATTTATTAACTCGCTCGTTCTCCCCGTTGGCAACTCTCAGCCTGCTTCATCCAATGTTCTGCTATTTTATTTCTATCCGGGGACAGGCCAAAAAAGGTGCAAGAGGTCTTCTAAGAGTCTACATCACGAGCCTGGCATAAAAAGCTGGACAACCTATGTTTGGGAGGAAATCAAAAAGTCACAACAGGAAAAGGAGGAAAACCAAGAGTACTGCCAATTATTTTTTGCAGCATCAGGCCAAAGTGACCCCCTGCAGATGTCCTGGCCAAAGCAATATCCTGCAGATAGGCGGTTCAATGGCAAACTGAACTCTTTAACTATGCTATTTTTAAAACATAAGTTCCTAATCCTCCAGGGAACTGGGAAAAAAAAATAAAAATCAAACAAACAAATCAATGCAAACCAAGCTTAAGCTGTATTTTGTTTTTCCTTCTTTGAACCAAACTGAACCAGAACTTCTGTCCTGAGGTACTGAACTCACACCAGAGCCAGCAGAAACTGTATCACTCACAACTGAACATTAGCTTTAAAAAACCACAAGCAAGGCCAATTCATTTCAGATGGCAGAACTATCTTTAAAAAAAAAAAAGGAAAAAAAAAGTGACTGCAGCTGCTTACTGGCTGTGATACTGAGATCACATAATTTAGAATAACAGTATTTTGAGAAATGATTTACTATTAACACCTTTTCAGCAGGCACAAAAAAGGCAGCGTTCGATTGTTTCCACACAATTCCACCCGCCTGTGTTCATCTTTTGCTTCTGATCCCAAACTTGGAAAATGGATCCTGCAGAGCAGAAAGAGCCCTCTGGTTTCCTATTTGCATTTCACACGGCACAGTGGGATCCTGAGCAGATGTCGTGTGGAAATCGAAGGACACTTGTTAATTATAAAGACAAGGGAAAGAAAGGCAAAGATGATACCCTTCCAGACGTTAAGGCAGGGATGAAATGCAAAGAAACAAAGGCTCCGTGTGAAGCCTCTCAGAGAAACAAACTGAAATTAGTGGCATGCTAGAAAGCACGAATGCAACTTTCAGACATTCCAGTTACAGAGAACGAAACTAGTTGGATTTTTTAGTTTTTACTTTTAAATGCTAACTCCCTGTCGTGTGCTGCTCAGTAGAGATATCTGCATCATTAAAAACTAGCCTAGATTAAAGTTGTAGCTACCAAAGCACTCACGCAGATCAGATTAAACTCCTGAGCAAAACGCTGTTGGCTGATTCTCCTTTCTTCCCTCCTCCTGCTCTTCGTATCCACTACTACTGGAATTGATCCCTTTGTGGAGAGCAGGGTTTTTTTTGCCATATCGGGGAGCTGACAGACACTGATGGACACGGGTTATTCATCACTCAGCTGTTCCCAAACAGCCTCTGAATCGTGCCAGGCTGGGGAGCTGCGTGCTTCAGAGAAGGCTGCAGCTCACGGGATTGACAATGGTCCCAGGAGCCAGGGCTTTTAATTCACGAAGCACTTCGACAGACTTTCAACACCAATTTCCTCAAATGGAAAGGAAATTCATGAGTGAGCACTGAGGATTACCACCACAGCTTATCATGCCTGCAGAGGAAACATTTTTATTATTTTTTTTATTTAAAGGGTTTACAATTGTACAGTGAGACTTAATGACTTCAGCTGAACAAGGATTCCTGGATCTGTGGCTTTTTTAATTCCTCTAATTCCTCTATGGGATTAGGAAGAATAGCTATTTTATCAGTTCACTGCACTGACAAGATTATTCTTAAGACCTCAGCACAAAACACAGCATTTATATTATCTCTCACACTTCTTTACAAGAATGATACAGTCACGCAACAGGAACTACAGAGCAATTACTTAAAAGCCTGGGACAGAAGCAGGAGGTCTAAAATAGAGAGTGGGACAGAGACACACAGTTCTAGACTGATACTCAGAGAGGGAAACCAATCCAACCCTTCAGTCTGGAGAGAAGGGGGAAAAAAGCCACAATCCCCTTGCTTTAAGCTTGAAGAAACTAACAAGAGAATTAATTTTATTCTTGACGCAACAGATTTAAAAACTGTAAGAGGAGCAAATGAGACTTCTCCACTAAGCATAGATTGAAATCTGGGTAAAGCATTTAAGTCTCCTGAATATAAAACACATGAAACAACCAGGGTTGTTATTTCCCAAGTACCTCTCTGAAGCGAAACGCTCACTTCTTGCACATTTAGGTAGGCAAAGTTACCACTGTGCACTGCTCATGATTTTTTTTCATATAATTTCCGTTACTCCCAAAGCACATCTCTTTCCACAAACACGTTCTTTATGTAGCCACCTATATTGTGCATTGTACTATATTTTGAAACAATATCAAAGCCTGCTGTCAGTGCTTCTTCATCCTATGCCATATTTAAAAAAAAAAAAACACACAAAAATATAGGAAACGTTTTAGAAACACAATGTAAGAATTCTACCCAGCTACCTAAGGCACACCTACTAAATATTGAGATTGCTCTTTTGATGATGCTTGTGAACTGGGGGGGAGCTGTACAATACATGCCGGAAATAAATTATTCCAAAATATACTAACGTATACAGAATATCAGTACGGTTTTAAAGAAGAAAAACATCAGTTACTTATATCCTTCTTGCTCAAGTCTCCCAAATCCTGTAGCAGTTCAGATTTGTAAGTAATAAGCATTTCAGGCTTATCATGGTTTCTAAATACAGGCACATGATGACTCCTACGTTCCACCTCTTCGGCTTAGCAGGACATCGCACGCTTAATTCCTAGGTAAATACAACTGACCTCTAATGTTTAAAGATTAATGCTCTCATCATGGCTGCTGGTTAATGGCAAAACACGTTGGAGTTCCATTTTTCAAAACTCTTTAACTATTCAGCCTACCAGCCAAGTGTTCCTCGCTCCTAGTGACAGAGGTACTCCAGAGGTGGCACTGCCACGGCCTCACGTGTGACCCCAGAGGAACTCTCCAAGGATGAACGAGAAGTCAGCCAGCTCATGGCCCTATTGCTGAGTGCTGCCAGAGGAGGAAGAAAAGCAAACAACCCAGAAATGATCAATCTACTGAAATGTTCTGGGTTAACAGTGCTATAAGAAAAAGCTTCTTTATCAGACACTACTCTGCAAATACGAGGTTGCCCATGTCACGCAGAGCTCCCTTGCAGGGAGCTTTCCACACCAAAGGCACCTGCCTGTGATGCTCGAGTCTTCTCTGTGAAAGGACATGAAAACATCACGACAGTCTCCTTCACAGGCTGCAGGTTCAGCTCAATGCTACTGCTGTTCAGGTCTAGCTGTGTCTTTTACCTGCACAGCTGAATAAAAAATGCTTCACGCGAAACAAAGTTCCACTCACATTTGGAGAAGCAGGTCTTAAAAGTCACAGCTGTGTAGCCCGTTCTGCATTCAGAGGTTCCCTAGTAATACCCAATCAGGGTTTTAAAATAAATTCAACCACAAGAATGAAATAAATACACGCTTAACTGCAATTAAAGGCAAGCAGTCCAAACAGAAATATCGTAAAAGCAGTACAGCACTCTGCGTTTCTCAAGTGGCCCTTCCCTTCAAACCTGGAAGTCTGCAAGATGGGACTTGAAAGACTTTTACAACATGAATCACTTGAAAGAGAAGGATATACAAGAGTTTGACACATAATGATGTCATTATTCAGTTCAAATATTCATGTCTCTTGCTATGCCTGTGGCTGATACAACTGAGATCCACAGAGAGTGGCTCAAAACAGAACTGGGTTAGATATTTCTTATCTCAATGTGCAGACGTTTGCCTTTACCAGCAGTCGCTAAGCTGCCCACACCAAGGTGGTGTCTTGCCCTGCACCTTCTGTCCTTGCAGATAATGCCAGTTAGTTCAGGGCAATCTACTACTTTTGTGACTACTTCATCATTCAAAACTCGGTTTTTATGTTTAACTATTGATAAACAACCAAGCAGTACATGTGGGTAAAAGAATTTTAGAAAACAAAAGGCTAAAAAGTACCACGGTGAAGGAAGGCTGTTGAACTGATCTCTGAAGAATATTTGTAGGCTACACCTAATGTAAGATTTTTATTAACAACGTTGGAGAAAAAGAAAAAATCTAGTATATGTCAACAATCCTGAACTGAAAGTTACTGTCCCATGCCAATGCACAAGGCACAACAGAGTAACACAGCGAAAAGAGCGGCATAAGGGAGACATGATGGTATTTAAAATAACAAGGACAAGAACGTGCAAATAGAAGTTCAGCAAAAAGGTGTTCTGAATCCCTATAAACTGTGGAAAAAACATCTGTTGACAATGAGAAAGAAGCAATAGCACGTGCACTACTACAGAGATCACAGATCAAACCCAGAGTGCCACAAGACAAAAAAGGCAAGGGAAATCCTATGGTGCTTCTCTCTCAACATTTCACATTTTCAGCTGTGAAAAACAGAGAAATAATGCCACCGTACAAGGCGTTAGCAAATTTTCCACTGGGCAAAAAAAGAAAAAGAGTGCCATTGTGATCAAGTTAAAATAAAACCCAAACAATTCAAATTGGAAGAAATCCACAAATAATTATTAGGCTAAAATGGGAATAGAGAAGACCTTGACCGAAGCAGCTTAGTAACACAAAAGGACTGTAAAATGAATCAACTGTATCATATAAATACGCTCAAGTTAAGCACAAGAGAGGGGGACGTTTTTTACCCCCAAAAGCCAGCATTGGCATGAGAATAAACAGATATAAAACTGGCTGTGATCAGGCTAGTTCAGACATCCTAAGGCCTCTCTTTAACCATCAGAGGAGTACTCTACAACTGGTTTTCAGTAAGAATAAGCAACTCCAGAATAATAGTCCAGTAGACTAATTAGAGTATAGCTTGATAAACACTGCTGCTTTCAGACCAAGAACCACTAAAGTGAGGGACAAAAAAAAAAGAAAAATTTTTTTTTGCTTATATATAAGCATAACTGTCATGCTAAAGTGAGTCCAAATTGCCAAGTCTGTCTTTCCCTAAACTCATCCTTTAATCACAAATATGCAAAAAATGACACTCTTTAACTTACATACCAGAGTTCCAGAGTTAAAAGTTCCCACCTACTTGATGCTTTCTAAAGTAAACTTCCCCGTATTTTCTTAACAGAACAAAAAAAATTTCTCAACAAGAACCAGAGCTATGAACAGAACAGAAATGCTAGAGCCACGCTGAATGCAAACTGCAGACATATCCCCTCCGAGCTCAAACTGAATCCATACAGCTTGTGGGCAATACTGCCTGCTCCAGCCATCTGCTTCGAACAAACTTGGGAATAAAAGATCGTGGCAACACCCAAAACTTCAGTTAAACAAATAATTCTCTTCCCCCTTGCTGTGTTTCGATGAGATACGCTCCTAATCCCTCCAGATCCCTGGTTGAGCAGCTGACAGGCACAATGGGCAGTGGGCTATGGTCCTGCCTCCAGCAGAAGCGGGATCTTTCCGTCTCACCCAGCAGCCCTACGTGCAGCCAGACAAGAGGGCACGTACGCAGCTCCACACCCCCCCCAAACCCAACGGGCGTGTTTTTGCTGGCCTCTCTCTTTCCAGCCCTGTCAACTCTATTTGGGTGCAAGAGAACAATTCTGCCAGAAAACCTCTGCTGATGGGGTGCCATTCCCAAATTGTCCCCCTCTGGTCAGTGGGTGGAGCAGTCTGACCCTCACCGTATCCTACTGGACATACCTCCCGACCCAGGCCTAAAAAAACCCCACACCAGTGTAAGTGGGGAGGTGAGGGGTAGCTTAGGGAGCTCTTCTCTTGTCATTTCCCCAGAAAGCTGCCACTAATGCTCCCATCTGTCACACTCTACATTTTTCAATCAATGCCATCGATCTGTGGCTCGCTTGGTTGACCCGCTGGCCAAAAAAAACCCCAACAACCTACTGTCAGCATCAAGGCACTGGGGCAGCTGTGTTAATGAAATTAAACGCGTGTGGGGCAGGGGAAAGAAGCATTCCTAGGGACACTGCAGAGGGCAGAGACGGGATTTCTAAATTGTCCTAATTTTAACTGGCAGTGACAGGACACACTCAAAAACGAGGACATGACCTGGAGGCAGGTCTGTTGTAGTGAAAGGGGGAAACATGTAGATTATAATGCAAATGGATCAACAAAAGAGCATCAGCAATGAAACTAAAGGAAAAATGTCAGATAATTGAACTGCTAACATCCAACAAAGATCTGAAGATCTGGCACAGTGTTTCTCTGCTTCTCCAACAATTACAGAGCTTTAAAGTTAAAGGCATTGTCTCTTTTTCACTGTGAGGGTGACAGAGCACTGGCACAGGCTGCCCAGGGAGGTTGTGGAGTCTCCTTCTCTGGAGACATTCAAAACCCGCCTGGACGTGTTCCTGTGTGACCTGCCCTAGGGGATCCTGCTCTGGCAGGGGGTTGGACTAGATGATCTTTGAGGTCCCTTCCAACCTCTAACGCTCTGTGATTCTGTGATCTTGCACTATTAAGAGAAGGGCAATACTTACCCAAATAAGTTTCTTTATGGATAAAGTCTGCCTGTCTGTCTGATTCTTTCTCACGTATACACACAATATTTCACTGAAATCATGCCAATTGTTTTATCAGTCATGCTTTGAATTTTGTAAATATACAATTCAAGCATGATATAGGAAGGTAGTGGGAATAAAAGGGAAAAAAAAATAAAAAAGAGGGGAGGGAGGGAAAGAGCATCTGCAACAAGTTTTCTGACAATGAGGCCTTGCATTACCCAATACAAACACTTTTACTACACAGAAGACTTGCACTACCTAATTGGGCTCTTGCTGAGGCACCCAAGCTGGAAGGGACACCTCAAGTTCTTTCGATTCTGATCAGACATCCCCTTCCTCACTGACTATCAAAGAAACATAAGCACGTGTGTTACTAACTTCAGCCCCTCAGAAGGATGCCCGCATCGGATGTGCTGAACCCAGGTCAAAGCCTGCAACAAGATTCTTGTTACGGGGTTGTAAAAATATATCTATAAACAGGGTAGTAAAAATACATCTGTAAATACAACTTAAGTAAACGTACATCTCCTTTACACACAGTAATTGCCTTTGAGGTTACAAGTTTCTTCTCATCACAGGTGCTACTGTCATAAGAAAAATTCAACAACTAAGAAGGAAAAATAAGAGCTACTTTTGTCATTTAAGTATCAGCAAAGAGTAGAAGGACACACAAGAAGAAATAAAGGTTTTACGACAAATTAAAGCAAGATCCCCATTAAAACCAGCTGATTAAAAATACTGTATCTACCCTCTTGCAGTAAATACAAACATAGAAGACTATCAAAAAGGTTAACAGCAGAAGTTGCCACACACCACTTTGCAGTGAAACTCAGCTTTTACTGAAGGCCTTTCCCATCACGCAGTGATGTCGGTGGGAAGACCCGCCCGTGCCAGCCAGCTGCAGGTCCCCTGGCAGACGGCAGCCCTTGAGCCTCCTGCCTGTTTGCACAGCTTACAGCTCTCGAGACTGGGCAAAAGCAACAGGCACGCTTGATTCCTTCAGACCAGTTTTATAGCTTGAAAGCACCCTTCAAGGCTGCAAACCCTCAAATATTTGCAGATTGATTCAACAAGTCATGGCGCTCCCCGATTGTCTCCACTCTTTCGATCTGCAAACGAACTCCAACCACTCTGCTCGTATGTGCAAGGAAACCTGAGTTCCTATAAGGTATATTCAGTGTAAAAGATAATTTCTTGCATTTGTTTAAAAGACTCCTCAGCTCTTTTTCCTTCTTTCTCAAAGTCTTTCTGTTCTGTTAATAAGGAATCAAAAACTATACACTTTTTTTGGTTGTTGTTTAATCTTAAACAAGAACAGAAAGAACCAGAAATGCAAGTACCAGCTTTGATGTCCTTGACTGGCACTTGATTGACACTGCAATACTGAATTCAGCTTCTAACCACTTGGGATAAAGATCTGTTCAAAAGCAAAACCAGGCCAACAGGGAATTTCAAAGCCTCCTTATAGAAAAATTAGTCTCCCATTTTGAGTCTGGCTTTATATTAAGGGTGTAGCTGTAGTCAGTCCTGTGCAACGCTGGTGGGAATTCACAATGAAACCACTCTTCCTCTATAATTAAATCCCAAGAACGAACATTCTTAAATGTATTTCACAGGAGTATAAAAAAAAAACAAAACAACACAGTTGTGCCCAATGTCCGTTTTCGGTTTTAAACTACTCCACATATGTGGTGAGTTTCACCTTATACACAGGGCAAAATTCAGTGTGTAAACAAACACCTCTTGCAGCTGGAGGGATCCAGGCAAGGGAAGCTACAGAGCCACGAAACCAACCAGATGTAGATACTGTCTATAGCTCAGGGTGTGCTGGATTTCCCTCTGGACTCTACTGACCAGCTCGACTAGATCACCACTGACAGAGCTTTGACAAGAACTTCACATATAGACACAGCCCAGGATTTTGATGTTTCTTTGCTCTGTTGCAAAAATAACGCATCAAGTGCCTAAGATATCCGTGCTCAGAAGTGGGCGGGGGGGGACGGGGGGACAGACACAGCAAGAACTCCCACCACCTTGCCAAATACCCTGCTCTGCTCCCAGCCAAGCCCCTGAGAATTCCTACTTTCAGGCTCAGCGCACGTGTCCCATCTTTGCTCTGTTCTGCAATCGCAGCTTCACCGGCGGCTCCTGTGTTCCTGCAACCAGAAGCACCAAACCCCGACACTTTCATGAGGCTCGTCCCCCAGAGTCACACCGATACAGGAAAACACCTACCTAACACATGTAAGTAAGGACTAAGAAGTAAGACTGCAAATTAACATACACAAACCCCACTGTCTTCGTCCTATGTTTCCAGGACGCTAGAAAAACCTCAGTCCATGCAAGTCCATTTTAACATCTAAAAACTGAGAAGAATGCAAAGACAAAATAAAAGCCAAGCTCCAATATACAAATGCAACTATAAATGTTTTTAGCCTACCAGGTAATATTCTTCCAATAAGAGCATCTAGCAACCAAAAAGACTCCTCTTCGTTCTTCGTAATAAGAATCAGGTATCCAGCTATGAAGTTCATGCCCTGAAACAGAAAGAAGGGGGTTAAGATGCATACACATAGGAGTTTGTAGTTTATTTCTTTTGATTAAGGGCTAAATTACTGCAGTTCTACCAAGTGGGAACATGAAGTAAAAGCTAGTAATAAAAAGCCACTGGTTGAGTAAGCTGTTAAACCTGCACAACAGCAGCTAACAAGAATTATTTACAAAGATGAAGGAGAGGAAAAATTTTAAAAAAATCTTGGTATCATTTACCTTCAATTTTTTTTTATATCCCAAAGCCTCATCCCAATGTAAATGAAGACCAGAACCAAAACCACAGCTGTATTAGACGTGCAGTACAAACAACACACCTGCAGGTAGACAGTGCTTCTGCAGAAGGAAAATGCCCAACTCAGATACTTTTTAGTAAAAAGTTACAGCTCCAGCAGCTTTTACAAGCTGTTGCTACTTAACTCAAAGGACTGTATACACATTACTTGCTTCCATAATACCCCCAGCACTCCCCACACTAGTCAATGACTGGCCACTATAGCTCCTTCCTTTCAACTTGCAAATAGGAGGTAAACATCAGGACGCTGGGGATTTGGAAGAGCTACCAGAAAATTTCTGCAGAGTAGACAAATCCCGACTGGCCAAATTAATCATTACTGACACCCTCTGACTGGAGAAGTGGCACACAGAACACACACAAGCTGGTATTCCCTGTAAACACATTGCCTCTGTCTCAGGCATTTTTTTCCTTTTATTCACCATAACACTGCTAAGTTATGGCAATGCTACTGATTTACGTGCATAGCAGTGCACTTCCTTAAGCATTTTTTAAGTAGGTCTTCCACTGGCAGCGTGCTGACAACTGTTATACCATAGACAGCACGTCAGCAGGACAACATACAGAAGCTGCCTCTGAGGTGCAAGCCCCCCACAACTCTTCCCAAGCTAGTAGAAAACTATCTTTAAATATTTACGGGCCATGAAGACTGGCGTGGTTATGTCACCTTCTTGGGTTTCATCCCTTTCCTTGGTCATCTCCCTGTCCTCTCTCCCTCCGAGGTGGACTTCTCCAGCACATCTATCCGTCCAGGTACCACCACTGTCCCTGCATACTCCGTGGTGCCGCCAACTCTGACTTGCATTCAACGAATTTGACTCACCTGCCCCACCTCAGAATGCTTTGCAACGCTCCCAGAACATGGAAATATTAGGACACCGCATCTTTTCCAACGTTTCATTTCTCAAGCTTTGAGTCACTACAGCAGTTGCTACAGAAATGGCTCGGGCAGACCTCGCATGGCCTCACCCGGCCCCCTAATTAGGACGACAAACTATTGGTTTCCTTGCTGATAGTCAGCTTAGGGATCGCATCTGTGGTAACAAGAAGCTGGTGAGCATTTAATGTGGCACCCACAAAAACGCTGCTCTGAAGCGTTATGTTCACCAGACATTGAATTTTGCTGGTTATACTGGGGTAGGCAACACCGTACCACTGTCCCGGTGTGACAATGCAAAGCCTACTACACTTCCCAGATGGGAGACCTGAATGCCAGTAAGCACCACAAATGCAACAGCGTTATGGAAATCTTCCCTGAAGAGCCTTCAGTCAGTAAAAGCTCTGCAAAACACTTGGAAAAAGAAAACAACCCTTTTTCACTCTGAGATTTTTAGTATTTATGGGGTCCCTCTTATCACGCAGTGAGTATCGCTACGTTGCTTCACTAGCAGAAAAGGTGGTTTCCTCAAACTTTGCTTGATTTACAACGTGTCTCGGGAAGCAGATGCCGACTTTTAGTTTGTGTTCTAATTATTTAGCCAGAACAGATAACATTCATCCTGTGAGGAGATCAGAGGTGAAAAGAAACCACGCAAGGCTTAAGTCTTCTTGTTTCATCTCCAGTGTTCACAATGCCAGGTTAAAATGCAAAGATTAGCCAATTAAACACTTGAATTTTTTAGTAACAATTGGACATATATTTTCAGTAAAAGCTAGTACGGGTTAGAAGTTGTGTATGTTTGTGGGTATAACCACCTCTACATAGGAGCCTAACACTTGCAAAAGAGAGCATTCGTAATTCTACCCCTTCTGTTATTCTCACAGCATTAAATTTATATTTTACAAATATGTAGTACTGAAAGTAATGAAAACCATCTATCTTTTACTCTCATTCTTCAAATAATTTATGTACTAAAACTGGTTGAGATACACAAAAAGAAATTTTTTTAGTGACTTCAGTCTACATTTAAAGTCCCTCTAAGTCTTCTCCTCTCCCGATTTCAATAAATACAATTCATATTCTTTAATTTTGGAACAGTTGTACTTACTCCACCAACTTTCTCAACTAACATGAGGTACAGGTTAGCAAGTACACATATCCCTGGTGAGGAAGGGGAGGAGAGAGGAGAGGACTTAATAACTGAACTGAAAACACATTTTGCTCTTGGCAGTTCCTGCTGCTTTGCAATCCTTAAAGATGGCTGGTTTTTTCTTGACTGTCGTGAATCAAATTTTATCTTCTTTGTGTCCCACAGGAAATTTGACAGTACTTAGTAGCGACAACAGGAACTTTTCTGAGCTGCCATCAAGGCAGCATCAGGCTGAATTTCAAATTTTCTTCCTACTTGCCTCTCTATACTGGGAGATGGCACCAACAAATGCTCCCACCACCACCACCATGACTACGTGCTGTCGCATGAATACTGCCCTGCCCCTCTCTTGAAAAATGTGATCAAAGGAAAAGGAAATCAAAGGAAATTGAGATCTTCTGATGCCTCATACATACCAAGCACTGTTCTGGGAAAGACAGCAGGAGGGAGGGAGAGGGAAAGGCAAGCTGGCTTTCTCTTCCTCCCCAAGGTAACTAATCTTGATACAACCAGGTGTGATAAAACACTTATTTTGCAGCTAACAAAACCTAGAGGTGGTCCAGCTCGCTACAAAAAAGTCAATAGAGTAACTCACAAGGACATTTGAACTCGCCTGAAGCAATTAACTTCCCTTCCCCTCCACCATCCAGGACCATTTAAAAACGGAAATACTTTGTGGATCTGCTTCTAGAAACACACATTTAAATGGACCAGAACAATTACTATTGGCAAAATGTTGCATTGTTTAAAAACCAGTGATTACATACCTGACAATATCCCACTGCTTTATTATGATGCCCGTATGCTACCAACACGTTGTAGAGCGTGTGCTGCAAACAGGGGTCAGCGCTTTTGCGGAATTTTACGTTATCTGGAAATGTTCTGTTCATGTCTGGACAAAAAGCAAAAAAAAAAAAAGACCAAAATTAAGAGCCGCTCTCTCCTTTGCTTTCCAAACAAAACTGTCACAGCTCTTCTGAAATATAGCTGAAACTTCACTACGGTGCATTAAACTGTAGTTTTGGTGGATGAATTTTGAAAAACGGCTTTAGCTCCATTTTGGCTAAAAGGCCATCTGCATTCAAGGATAATCCATTCCTAGAAAGATTAATCCTATTAGTGTACAGAAATCAATCTCAAGGAGGACTAAAGAAATTCTTCTGCAGATCTCAATATCTGACCGCAAAGGCTTAAATGAAAGCAATCCAGACACTTAGCCTGACAGAAACAACACATCATACCAAATTTCTCTAGCCAGGTGGCATGAAACGAAGCTGCACTTCTAGGAAAACATATTCTCACGACAAACCAGATGAACCTTCACTTGACTTATTCAGTGAACTTCTACCAAACAGTCCCAATCAGCTTAAAGAAAAAAGTCCTGTTACTGCAGTTGGTAACTTCCGACCAAAAAAAACCAGCTTTTAAAATTTGTTGTGGTTTTTTTTTTAAAAAAAAAAAAAAGTTTTTCCATGATGTGATCATGAGAAAAGTTGTTTCCTCACTGGTGCAAGACTACAGAGAAGAGTGATTTTTGATATCCAAGCAGCAGAGCACATCGCACATGCTTCAAGCTCAATCCTAAACCAAGTAAGGCCTATGCAATTACCGACATTTGAAAACATTGATTTCTTCCAGACCAAGCATGAACCGTGGGACTCATCTCTCCTTACAAAGGTATAAAAATTAGAAACGCAAGTTAGAGGTAGTCACCCACAACTCCCTTTAGCTGTTGAAAATAAACAAGCAGAGTTCATTTTTGGCCCGTTTCACTCTATAAAGAAGGAACACAAGGTCACTAGTCTGGACTTGTGCATCTGATTTTCAGAAGTTTAAGCTGGGGAGAAAACTATTCAAAAGCAACTTCGAAGACTTTCAAAACCTGAGACTTGTTAATAAAATACAAATAGTCATTCTGGTTATATTTAACAACAAAAAATTGGGTTAAAGTTAAAAAAAAAAATTCAGTAACAGCACTACTGTACAGATATCTCTGTCCTAAGAGTTATCACTTTTTATCAGCCTTTTCCTGCATAAAGGAAGAATTCTGTTACAGCTCTGACACAGAGCTGAGCTGTAAGCAACCAAAGGAAGAAAGCTCCCCAAAATCATAAGTAGTGTAACGGAAGTCACAAGTGTTGGAAAATTATCACACCATCACTATTTCTTCCTTTTAAAGTGAACAAATCATTTACAGAAATGAGAGCGCAAGGAAATATTTCACTTCACCTCTCACGTGACTAAAAAGAAGGAGAAAAACACAAATGAAAAAGACAATTTCTAAAAGGACTTGAGCAACAGGATAAATGAACTCGTTTTGTTCCTTCTTGGTAGGAAGAGCAGCTTAGTATTTGCATAATCCAAATTTTGTTGTTTATTAAAGTATATGCTGGATGTTACAGAAAATATTAATGCTGACGTTTCAGTTACGGCTCTTTCGCTCAGCTATGCAGAACATGGGTGAGCGGGGAGTACTAAAAGCCCAACACGTACAGGGCAGAGACTACTCAAGCTGAACTCATCTTTAATTTCAGCACCTGAGGAAGGCCTGCAGTTGAGAGAATTACCTCCAGTTTGCTTTCTGATTGCAGAGCGCATTTTTCCCCACAAGGACTGGGGGACGCCTTCCCTAATTTTATGAAGGATTTAAAACTTTTCTTTGTATTTAGTAACTGTTTTAGTTTGAGAGGAAGGGACAGGGACAAAACCAAGATACAAGAGCTTCTTCACGCTTAATAGAAGGTAGGCATTAGAATCCAAAGGAACACAACCTCAAACTAGCCCAGTTTGGGAAAAAAAAACTACACTACTGTTTTCAAGCAGGGAAATGAACATTAGAACTTCATACTGCTAGATAAATCCCAAAACTATGCCCATCTCACAGTGGTGTGCCCATCTGCTGGCTATAACCAAACGAGGTATAGGCACATGGGACCAGGAAGAAGGCCACAAAGAAAAGACTAGCTACTCCTCTGCCGTAAATTCAGATTAAACCCAAACTGCATTTTTTCAGATGATCTTTCAGTGCTGTAAGGTGACGCAAGAAGAACAGCTTTCCCCTCCTGTTAATTTATCTCTGTGCAGCAACCATGAGAAGACCACTGGCTTATTTCTACCCCTTCACAGGCGTGCAGTATTGTCTCCTCTCATTCAGTAACACAACTACATGCAGAGAGCCACAGTGGCCTCATTTTACAAAACAGACCTCTACTTTAATACCTGGAATCACAACTGGTGCTGTTAGTTATGGAGTAAAGAGATTTAAACACACAACTCAGATGAGTACTGCTTTTGTCAGTCTTGTGCTTTTGATATTCAGGGTACTTCAAAAGCCGAGAGACCTACACATCAACTTTCTTCATCCTGCCGTCTCATCCTTTCTGTCCTTACCCTCTCATCCAGGTGCTTCCTACGCCCAGACACAGTGTCCAGTAAATTAAACAAGTATTCTTATAACTAACACCCTCTACTCCATTTACAGTCACTTCTTTGCTACTGCTACATCTGTAACTTCCATCTCTCTTTTCTGTGAGGGTGGTGAGGCACTGGAACAGGTTTTCCAGAGAAGCTGTGGCAGGTGACACCCCACAACCACTAGCACTAAGCAACAGTTCGGTAGCTTGCAGCAATCAAGAAAGCAAAGAAGACCATGATTTCCTGCAAAAGAACAGTAATGCCCCTGTATAAATCTGAGAAGCACCTGCATAAATTCCAGTGCCTTTCATCTCCAAAAGGTGACCCAGATTTGGAGAAATTGCAAGGAAAATCATGGGTGTGAAATGATTACCACACATCATATAAAACAATGTGGATTAGACCTCCTTAGTTTGGAAGGAGATGCTTACGAGTAAGACAGCACAAATCTGCAAAATCACAACCCAGGTAGATGAGATGAAAAGAAAGCAGCCAGAGGGTTTTCTGTGATTTATTTTTTCCCCATTGAGTGTTACTAAATACAAACATACAATTCAGGAACTCCACGAACCACAGACAACTGGAGACTAGGAAAAACAACCTAAGTATCACTGTGCACCTTGCTCCTCCAGTTCCTTCTTCAGCTGTGCTGGCAGACAGAAGACCAGATGAGGTAGCCCTTTGGATGTGACCAGATATGGTTTTTCTTAGAGCCAGCCAGAAGAGTTGACTCTTGAACAGTTAAATGCCCTAAATTCACATGAAAAGTCCCACCCTTCGCTAACAGTTTAACCCCATTCAGAGAAGCTTATTAGTGCTTTGATAGCAAAATATTCAGTCTCCAGTGAAGTGGCAGTGGCTACTGTTTGAATTACTTTTCTGACCCCACTGTAAACTAAGCTAAGATCTAAACCACGCAGTCAGATCCTTACGCCAGCAATCATGCAGTGCAGGGCAGGCTCAGGGGACTGGCTGATAAATATCAAATCCTGGGTTTCACAGCACCTACAACTCCTCCTCAGGAAATTCAAGAGTGGAAATGTGGGTATTAGCTGAATGTGCACATGACAGGACTTGCAGACACAGAAATACTTACTCTGAAATTCAGTGGACTGGCTTAAGGGGAGGCCTACTGCAAGGAAACGATGTCAACTTATACTCCAGCCTTTCTGTAATGAGCCTGTAGCTTTTGCATTAGGAGAACTGCCACATTTTATCCTGCCAGTGTCACTTGTCCTACTAAACTTTACTATAATAGGGCATGAACAACATAGCTCAGTAGTGTGCACGTCCTTCTGAAATGCACACATAAACTAAGTCACGAAAATTTCCATCAAAATTTAGACCTGCATTCTTTAAGCTCTTATTATGTTTAAGAAACCTGCTCTCTCTTACATTTCTCTTTTAAAAAAAAAGTATGTTCAAATAAATATAATATAAAACAAAATCAGCAATAACGATCATCAGTTAAGAATCTGCACGTTAAAGTGCAAAAATTGTGAAAGGACAGTTTAGATTTATGTAGTGGAAAGACTTCTGTTACTACTACCGATCAGATTTTTTCTTTAAAGATTATACCATTTTTCTACACAGTCTTCCTGCACTTTTTAATCTGATTACATCCCACTAAAGACATTCATTCCCATATTGAAAATAAGTTCCAAAAGTACAGGAAAATTTTGTCTGGAGCTTCTGGGAATGTGAAAGAAACAGGACACAGTGGCTCTTACATATGTTTTAAATTTAGTTTGAAGTAAAGTCTTTGACTGGCCTTGTCCTTCTGCTCCTTCCACTGGAAAAAAAAAAAATCAACAAACTGAACACCAAAAAAACCTAAAAAACCAAAGTGGTTGCTGGTCTCTTGGTTTTAAACTGCAGCATTTTCCTGGGCTATAACTTTACAGCTAGACTGCAGGACTAAGTACAGCACAATTACCTGGAAATTTTGGACACATGCAGACATGACAAGTGAACAGCAGCAAGACTCCATATCTTACTTAAGCTGTTAAAAACAAGTACAGTGGTGGGAAAACAACAAAGGCGGAAACAAACTGAATGTCAGACAACAATTCATACTGAAGCTAAAAGCCCACTATAAAGTTTGCACAGCCAAAAGGAGCACTAAATTTATTAAACACAAAGTGTCCATTCACCTTAAGTACTTTCCTCCTTCCATTCCTCCTATGTTCACATTGTTTCTTTCTTTCTGAGTGGAAATCTATCACCCTGGAGTCTGAGGTGCTCTTTTTTTTTATTCCACCTCCAATAAAACCTCCCATTTTTCTTTACCACTTCCCTGACAAGCTCCTTGTTAGTCTTCTCTTCTGTAGTTTTCCAATCAATGCAGTAGCTCTTCCAAAACTTTATTTCCTCCCTGATCCACAAGTAGATCTTTACTTTCCGTTATTTTTCCTCCACCCTGGAAATAATTTTATTTCATGATCTAAACTGTGTGAAAAGCCACCTATCGTCACTATGAAACCCTTTATGTCATTGTCTAGTACTGGAAAAGAAATAGCTTGCAACTCCCTCTTGCAGCAATTGCACCCCAAGTGAATACAACTCGATCCTCCTCCAGGCCCTTACCAAGGCTGGCTTTAGAAAAATCATCTTAGTAGCTCCCTCCATATTCAGTTAGAACTCTGCTGTTTCTAGTTCTGAGCAAGGTATGAGCCTGACTATTTCTGTCTAGTCTTCACATTCGTAGGAACATGAAAGTTTATGCTCCGAAATGCCTTCCTAAGGCGTGGAGTCCCAAACTCCCACAGTGCTGCTGCTGCCAGGAGAGGCGGAGGAGAAACTCAGCATAAACCAAGAAGCGTTCACACGGTCATCCAACTCAAAAATCCATACAGCCTCAACCTTAACTACCTGGCTATTTCAAGAGAAATGGGCAACTGCAGCTGCCATTTTAACAAAATACCCTGAGCACTGTGCTCCTCCAGAGCACAGCTCAACCTCCTGACTTGTTAATTGGGCAATTCAGCCAATACCAGCTCCTCTGCTGCAGCAGGTTGAGAAGTTTCAGGACAAGTATCATTTCCATCAAACTTCTACTTGCCTGTCCTCCCCTGCTGCCTCTTCTAAACACCCAGCAGGACAGTCTAAGAGCTCATTACCCTAATAACCTGTCACCAATACTGGCCACTGATTAATGTCCACAGAGCACAAATGTCACTGGGGTATATCACCTTCTGCACTTCCCTTTCAGGGGACTTATATTTAGTGTTCAGGATTCCATGCATCAGGTGGATTGCCACACCCCTCGGTTTGTCAAATTCCTTCCTTTTAAACAGTTCATTCTTTTGGTCTCGTGTAACAAGTGCCACAATTCAGTGCCACATACTCTTCTAAAACTATACCACGGCAGGTTTCATTCAGTGTCCTTGGTTCTTATGTTGCAAGAAACAAATAACTACTACTACTCCCCATTCACCTTCTCCATACCATTTATAAGCTCCATCAGCAGCTTCTTCCCCAGCAGTCTTCTTCCTCAAGCTGAAATCCTAACACACCTTACCTGCCTCATATGGACACTGTACCACATCTTCATCTCTGCTGCTCTTCCAGTGTGTTGCTGGGACAGCAATAAGGAGGAACAGACCCAAAGGCAGGTCTCGTGGTACAAAGTTATAAATCTTCAATCGCCTAGGAGATGACATAATGTTTTCTAGCTTGTACTTTGTTCCCCACCAAAAAAAAAAAAATCTAATCTACCTAAATGCTTTTGATGACATGATGAACCTGGAAAGATCAGTGCTGTTAAAGAGCTTATGGCTAATCTAATTTACATGTTAATTCAGCACTTAAACCACTACAACAGAAACGTAAGTTTTCCATGACATAAGTTGATCTCTAATGTTTAAGGACATAGGACAGATAAACACGGATGAACAGCATTATCAAGATAATAACCTGTTTTGATTGCTTCAATCAGTTTGCCATTCTTCTCTCCTTCAAGCAGTCTGTGGTAATATCCAGGGTTTTGTTCCATGTTGGTTTGGGCCCCACTCACAATCATCCAGACCAATGCGCGGTGTTCATTGGGGATGCCTTTCCTGATATATCTCTTCACTGCAAAACAAGAAGTTTGGTGTTTTTGGTGTTTTGTTTTGGGGGTTTTGTTTTCCCTTAAAAAAAAAATAAAAATCCACTTGTGTTTGGTTTTTTTTTGGAAATAAGTGTCAGAAATTTGAGAAGTCATAGGAGAATTCCTGACTGGAGATTATTACGCTTTCTCTCCTGTGCTACCATTTAGGATAAACATTTCATTCTCAGCTACACAGTATATTTTAGATTCACTCCCAAGTTGTTGGCACTCAGACTCCCCACACAGATCTCCAAACTCAGGCTTTCATAGAATCATAGAATGGCCTAGGCTGGAAGGGACCTTAGAGTTAATCTAACCTCCCTGTCACGGACAGAGATGCCACCTCTTGACTAGGTCAGGCAACACTTTCCTCCCTCTTCTATTCCCCCCTTAGGATTTTGAATCCTTTCCTCTTCTTCCCACCTTTCTGGATGCAGATATGAACAGCAGTTTCCCCTTGATTTCTGTCCTTTTTCATTCAGATGAGTACTGACTTTTTCTGTCCCTACATTACCAACGGCCTCTGACACAACAGCCCTTTCCCTTTGCCTTGTTATGCTCTAGCACTATGAGAAACACAGTGACAAAGGATGAGGAAAAGGCTGAGGTATTTAATGCCTTCTTTAGTAGCAGGACTAGCTGTTCGCTGGATACCCAGTCCCTTGAGCTGGAAGACAGGGATGGGGAACAGAAGGAGACCTCCATAATCCAAGATGAAATGGTTAGTGACCCGCTGCACCAGCTAGAGGTCCACAAGTCTGCAGGGCCAGGTGGGTTACACCCAAGAGCGCCGAAGGAGGTGGCAGATGTGCTCACCAAGCCACTTTTAAAAACTTATCAGCAGTCCTGGCTAACCAGGGAGATCCCGTGAACTGGAGATAAGCAAGTGTGATGCCCATCTACAAGAAGGGCTGGAAGGAGGATCCGGGGAACTACAGGTCTGTAAGTTTGACCTAAGTGCCAGGGAAGGTCATGGAACAAATCATCTCAAGTGCCATTCCATTCCATTTACAGGACAACCACATGATCAGGCCCAGTCAACCTGGATTCATGAAGGGCAGGTCCTGCTTAACAAACCTGATCTCCTCCTATGACAATGCGGCCCACTTGGTGGATGAGGGAAAGGCTGTGGATGTTGTTTACCTAGACTTCAGTAAAGCCTTCGATACTGTTCCCCACAGCATCCTCATGAAGAAACTGGCTGCTCACAGCTGCGATGGACGTACACTCTGCCAGACCAAACACTGACTGGATGGCTGGGCCCAGACAGTGGTGGTGAACGGAGTCAAATCCAGTTGGTAGCCAAACACAAGCACTGTTCCCCAGAGTTTAGCGTTGAGGCCACTCCTGTTTAATATTTTCCTTAATGATCTTGATGAGGAGATTGAGAGCACCCTCAGCAAGTTTGCAGATGACACCAAGTTAGGTGGGAGTGTTGATGTGCTTGAGGGTAGGAAGGCTCTTCAGAGGGACCTGCACAGGCTGGATCGATGGGCCAAGGTCAATTATAAGAGGTTCAACACAGCCAAGTGCCGGTTTCTGCCCTTGGGTCACACCAACCCCCAGCAGCGCTACAGGCTTGGGGAGGAGTGGCTGGAGAGCTGCCAGGCTGAGAGGGACCTGGGGGTGTTGACGGACAGTGGCTGAACACGAGCCAGCAGTGTGCCCAGGTGGCCAAGAAGGCCAATGGCATCCTGGCTTGTATTAGGAACAGTGTGGCCAGCAGGAGTAGGGAGTTGATTGTCCCACTGTACTTGGCACTGGTGAGGCTACACCTTGAGTACTGCGTGCAGTTTTGGGCACCACAGTACAAGACATTGAGGTGCTGGAGAGGGTCCAGAGAAGGGTAATGAAACTGATGAAGGGTCTCAAGAATAAGTCTTATGAGGAGCGGCTGAGAAACTTTGGATTGTTTAGCCTGGAGAAAAGGAGGCTGAGGGGAGAGCTTATCACTCTCTACAACTAACTGAAAGGAGGTTGTCGAGAGGTGGGTGTTGGTCTTTCCTCACAAGTTACAGCCAATAGGACAAGGCAAATGGCTTAAAATTATGCCAGGGGAGGTTTCGGTTACATATTGGGAAAAATTTCTACCACCCTTTGGATGTGTTTAAAAGCTGTCTAGATATGATGCTCAGGGACATGGTTTAGAAGTGGACCTGGTAGACTTCTGGTTGGACTTGAGGATCTTGATGGTCTTTTCCAACCATAATGATTCTACAATTCTATAAATGGTTACACTAACGTAACAGTGAGATTTAAGTTTAGCACCTAGCCACTGAAATCATAGCAGAAATTGAGAAACATCAAGTATGTGGGCACACAAATGAGCCTCTGGAAGAGCCGGAGATGTGAGTGAGCAGCAGGTGATTTTTCCTAGAGCAACTGAGGAAGCATTTTCCAATCTAAAGTAGCTCTTATCTCCTGCATCATATTTATCATCAGGGTGTGCTTTGGGGTTTTTTTTAAGCAGATGATTCAGTGTAAATAACTAGGATGCAAGACTGCAGGAAGAAGCATCAGACTAATGACAGTCAAAGCAATTTCCTCCTGGGAATGGTATGAAAAATATTAACAAGGAGCCAATGCTGCTCACTGACACATAATCCTAAATCAGCATTACCCCTTCTGACCTCAAAAGACAGCCAAATATTTGAGATCCTTCTCAGGGAGATGAAACTGACAAAGGAATCAGAGGTTTCTTACTAAAGATATGAGACTGCATCAATTAAGAGTGTCAACTACTCCTCCCTGAATTCTATGGGACTCAAATGAGAGTGGGGAATTTTATTCTGCCCACACAAACACATGCAAAACATCATTACCAAATCTGGTTTTATCCAATCACAGAGTGAAACAAGGTTTTGTAATAACTCAGCCAGCCACTTTCTAAATACACTCCACTAACTGCAGCTGCCTATCCTTTAGGAGCCAAAGCTGTTTGCTTTCCCAGTGTCAACAAGAGAGAACTGTGCATCTCTACCAGGCTTTTCACCCACCTAAAATCTGGTATTTTCTCTCAGAGAAACATTCCTACCCTTAACATTTGCCATAAACATCTGGTCTTCAGGGTACAGCTTTTGTTTAGCTTTTCAGTGAGGATTTATACTATGGGTTATAGTCTCTAGTGTTCTAGCTGTTAAGTAACTTTAAATACAACCTCCTTTTAGACGGACTGTATATAATCTACTTGTTTCTATGGTTGTTTAACAACCCCCACTTCATCATTTTTTATAACATTTTGAACTCTAATGCTCAAGAAATCCTATCTATAGAGATAGCAAAGGCAGGAAACATATAAGGAACCAGTCCCACTTAGGTCAACAAGAAGAGACATTTGGATGAGCCTGTGAACGTCTCTAGAACCACACTGGCTAAATTACTGCATTATAATATTCCAACATATAATTCCAAGGGTATTCTTTTCTGGAACAACTGCCAATTCTGAAAGCATAGCCAACATCCACATCCATCAATACACATTAAATTCAAGAGAAGCAGGGACAAGCCTTTGACACCGGCCCAAGGGGAACGCAGCCCCGGAGCACAGCGTACACTCATTATTCCTCAGTGTCATCGGTCTCATGATGATAGAGAGCCAGAGGCTTGTGTCGCCCCAAGTGATCACCTACGCCAGCTCCCCCACTCCCTGAGGAACGGAAAAACCCTTTAGGTGGTGTTTTCACGTCATTATCATGCTTACCAGATCTGTGAACTGGTACACAGAAGCAGTGAAGTAGTTCTGAAAATAAGGACGGTTGCAACTGAATGTTTTATATGTACCTACCTTATTTTCATGTCATATTCTCTACACAGAATTGCATATTTTTAACAAATGCGTACTAAATTTTCTTTTCTGAAAGCCCTCTTCTACGTTATCCTACAACAGTCCACGCTGCAGAATATCCTCCCATTGTAACATTTAAGAAGCTTTTCCAAGTGAAGCTGGATTGTGGATGTGTCTCCAACCACACATCCAATTCCAACTGTTAACCAAGGGCTTGATCTCAGAAGCAGCATTGCTGAACATCACCAAGTCTCTTGTTCACCAGTACTCCCAAGCCCTTTTCTTGAGAGCAGCCCTGAAGAAAAGGACTTGGGGGTGCTGGTGGATGAGTAGCTCAACACGAGCCGTCAGTGTGCACTTGCAGCCCAGAAAGCCAATCGTGTCCTGGGCTGCATCAAGAGGTGCGTGGCCAGTAGGGTCAAGGGAGGTGATTCTCTCCCTCTGCTCCACTCTCGTGAGACCCCACCTGCAGTGCTGCGTCCAGTTCTGGAGCCCACAGCACAAGAAAGATATGGACGTGCTGGAGCATGTCCAGAGAAGGGCCACGAGGATGATCAGAGGGCTGGAGCACCTCTGCTATGAAGACAGATCGAGAGAGTTGGGGTTGTTCACTCTGCAGAAAAGAAGGCTCTGAGGAGACCTTATTGTGGCCTTCCAGTATCTCAAGGGGGCTACAAGAAAGCTGGTGAGGGGCTTTTTAGGATGTCGGGTAGTGATAGGACCAGAGGGAATGGATTAAAGCTGGAGATAGATCAGTTCAGACTGGGCGTTAGGAAGAAGTTCTTCACCATGAGGGTGGTG
Source organism: Trogon surrucura (assembly GCA_020746105.1). Classification (NCBI taxonomy): domain Eukaryota; kingdom Metazoa; phylum Chordata; class Aves; order Trogoniformes; family Trogonidae; genus Trogon; species Trogon surrucura. The sequence continues at coordinate 68,021,547 of CM036617.1, forward strand.
AGACACTGGCACAGGCTGCCCAGAGAGGTGGTGGAAGCCCCATGCCTGGGAGTTTTTAAGGCCAGGCTGGATGGGGCTCTGAGCAGCCTGATCTAGTGGGGGATGTCCCTGTCCATGGCAGGGGGGTTCAAACTAGGTGATCTTTAAGGTCCCTTCAAACCCTGACAATTCTATGATTCTACGTTTCTATGAAATCCCAAGTATCCATGCACAGAATCACTCCCAGGATGAGCACAGCACACATAACACAGTCTAAGCTTCTAAATGTGGAGTAAAATAATATCTTTATGTGATTTTTTTTTCTGCCTGCATTCATTAACAAAACATGAAACATCAATTTTTAAGCAAACAAATGAGTCTTAGTATTCCATTACTTCTGACACCCAGTGCTCATTTCTGCAGGTTTATAGTCATGGTTTATTAATATGTTTTTCTTGTAACAACTAAAACCAGCTACACGATAGGGTGGTGGTCTAGAAGTGCCAAGAAATACACAGAGTAACTTAAAGAGAAAAATATGAAAAAAAAAAATGTTTTCTAATACTGTGCACTACTTATAGCAACAACATTTAAAAATAAGTAAACAGCTTTAAACCTGCCTGACCTTGTTTAATGGTATAACATGGGAATTTTGGAGGTTTTTATTTCTTTATAAAGTTGCATTCACCTTTTTCCCCCCATTAATAAAGTCTGTGGTGTAGAGTGAAACAAAGTTCACGTAGGAAAATCCCATTTAACAGCAAAAATCACCTTGTCTAAAATACTAGAAGAGTGTGACTTCGAGAAGCATCTGCACTTTTCGGTTACTAACAATTACTGCTGAAAGCTGAGGAAACTAACTCAGAGCCTAGAGGAAAAATTCTACAACAGAGCTGAAAACTGCACACAACAAGGAATTCAAAGTTTTGTGTCAGGAGAACATCACAGAAGAAAAAAAGCAGATCCATTGTGCCAATGTTCAAGTTACAGTCAAACACGAGTACCGACTTTCTAAGATGCTCCTTTCTTCTTGCCCGCTACTTCCACATTTCACTGTATTTTATCATCCTCAAAGACCAGAAAGCACCTTCTGCTACTGGTCAGTTTTGACAAAATTCTTTTACGTAGCACAGTTTTTTGGTCAGAAGTAAGCTACTTTGGGCAATTATGTCAGACAGTTCATTGCCCAAGTGTTAACAATCCGGAGCAGAATGCTGTCATTTGGTCCCATAAAAACAGCAGCTGAACAGAGAAAAGCACAACTTAAGAGGATCTCAGTAGTGTCGGAGAGAGAGAGGGGGCAAGTGACTGAACACTGACTGAAAATTCACATGTGAGGAAACCGTGAAGATAACAAGGGTAGAGGGGGAAAAAAGAATACCAGAAAACAAGAAAAAGGAAGAGACTGGAGAACAAGCAAAAAGAACTGTCAGCCAAAATTCTTTTGACCCGCCCTGTCGGAAGGCTGTAATCCAGAACAACAGGATACACTGCTTAATTACTCTTGTTAAAATGTAGTCTAATTAGTTTTCTTTACAGCTGAACAGAATTATATACATACATACACCCCCAAATGTGAGGCAACCACAGTAACGTGTGAATGCGTCACATTTCCAGGCTGGAAAATTAACACAAGTCATGAGTTCTTCCTGTTCACCTGGACAGGAGTTAGGAGCTACCACACATACGACACCTTTCGCACATCTACTCACGCCAGGACACATTTTGAAGAGACGCCAGTAGAGCTCAAAATAAGGATATGGGTTTGCAGATAGAGCTATTGCACTCGGGCGGGAAGCAGCAAATCAAATATCCTTTTCAGTTCTAGCTTGTGGTTGACTTGCAGCCAAGGGGAATTTATTCAGAACCAGCAGCTCCTGAGCAAAGTTTAGGAGCAATGAAGTCAGGTTCTGGAGGAGGGAAACTCAATGGATCACCAGGCAGACCTTCTGACTGCCTGCAAGGAAATCACTGCAGAATAAAGCACACACCTAAACAACTGCTTACGTAATTCTATGTGCATACACCACAGAATTCAGTCTTAATGCTGATATAAGGAATATTTAAAAACTAGTTACTGTACAGGTTAACCTGTTGCTCTCCTCTTCTGAGGTATCAGCTGAGGATAATGCATGAAGCTTGTTGTAACAATTTTGAATTCATACTCAAGACTACATTTCCTCAACTTTATTTATTCCAGTCACCCTCCTTAGAATTACATATATACAAGAGAATACATAGTCTACAAATCCAAGTATCTTTAATACAAGTTAGTAACGTCAAAGATGATGCACCAGCCTGCAAGAGCTTGCTACAGTCAAGAGCTGTTGCCTGTGTCCACTGTGACACTATCACAGCAGAATTCTGCATCGACAATGCTGGAACAGGGAACACAAATGAAGAGAAATGTAACGAACACACAGAAATTGCTAAAAGCTGTCACTGTCACACTTCACACATTTTAAGAGAAAGATGTGCGTCAAAACCTGAGATTATTCTTCTACAGCAACTAGGAGACTAAGTCCTAGAAAATCTCAAAATCCTCACTAATTAAAAATACCTCACAGTTATTCCTACATTTAGATGTGATACCCTAAGCAAAGGCTTCTTTGCATTTGGAAGAAAAAGAAGAGAGTAGAAGTAGCTGCTTTCTGGTTAGCAGCATATGTTCTAGCAGCTATAGCTCAAACCTACAGTTTCTGGGATACCTCTGCCTTAAAACAAACATCTGTACACTACATACACTGTTACCCTTCAAATGGATCACAAGTTATCATCCCATTCTTGGTGCCAAGCAAAGGCAAATGACCCCAAAACAACGAAAGCACCACAATTAGCAGCTAGAGCCTGCATCTGAAGTACAGCTCTAAATAACCAGCTATGTCACAGTCAGTGCCTGATAAAGTAAAGGCGAGTAAAATTAAGCAAAAGTTTAACACACTTATAGGCAGCTCTGGGCAACTTCAAAAGATTCGCAAGAGAAAGCAAGCTGAACAGCATTATTAAGAGCAAAGAGGAAAATTTAGATGCCTATATGAAAAAAAATAACCCAGAGAAAGAGCAGAAGGAAAAAAACCCACCCTTTAGTTTCACAGGATTCCCCAACACTTTCTGACTCCTCCCATTTATTTCTCCCTGTATCTCTCGCAAGATAAAACATTATTAGAGGTTTTCTTGCTTTTTGAAGTGGCCAATAACAGTTTCATCAGCAATGTTGCATTAGCTCCCGAATTAATTTCACTTCCTTCACTTCACAAGGCATTTAGCATAGCTGTGAGGTGAACAGCATTTTACAAAATGAGGATGAGGAGAGCTACACAAACTCCGCAATCTAAAAAACTGTCAAAGAACCAGCAATCGAGAGCCCCAGCATCCTGACCCGGGGGTCCAGCACAGTGTCTTCTACATAATCTCACGTCTTTGCAAAAGGAGCACAGAGCAGAGTACACACAACACAAAAGCTGTAAAACAGTGTCTTGAAATGCCAGTGGCCATAATCTCTGCATTAGGGATGTAATAAGATATTACAGTATAGGCCAAAGAAGGATTACTTCTTCGTAGGCTTTACATGAAAGCAATGATCCCCCTAAAAACAACATATTTGCTTACATATTATTACTGTTTATGTTACTGATTTTCATTTGAAGACAAAAATAGCGTTTAACATTCAAAAACGTAAACCAATTTAATGTGATTTATCTTGGTTCCAACGGAATGCACTTTTGTCTATTAATAGACATACAGCTCACCTTTTAAACTCTTCTGTATACTGTTTTTCCCTTTTAGGAGCTTGGACCATTTTATTGCTCTTCTAGTGAGTACCACTAGATATCTGGAAAAGAATGCTTCATAGGATGCATAATCAAAGTCTTCTGGCCTTTCAAACCCATATGGATCAACCCTACGAAATAAAAAAGAATTTTTGAACATGTTTCTACATACCTACAGCTGAAAAAAAAATACTTGCAAGCATGCTTTAAATAACTTCCAGCTGCTATTTCTAAAAGCAGCTCAAAACTCCCTCCTCCCAACAAAAACCTACTTTACACAAACCGCTATACTCCGTTTAGCACATCAAAGCTATTTAAGTAAATGCATTTAAACATGCACTGTTCAGTCAGTTTTACAGATTTCACTACTTTTATAAGAAGTTTTTAGAGCAAGGGATCCATTGTGCAGAAGTCTGTGAGGTATTTTTCTCCACCATACAGACAAATAGTTGAAGAGTATGAAGGTATAGCACAACTGCTCAAACACAGAATGCACTTTCCACGTGGTTCTGCATTGAAAAACAACAGTAAAAAGCACAAGTTTCAAAGACTATTTTTAGAAGGGGCAATTCCCGAGACTACCTTCATGAAAATTTACAGCTTGGAAAAAAACCACAAATCCTTGTCTCAGTCTAACTTCTTTTTAAGCAGTATCAAAAATGCTTGTTCTATTACCTTTAACAATTTTTCAACATTAAAGCATATTATCTCGGGCAGCATGCCACTGATGGCGTTTCAGAACTGCAAGTCTGATTTTGTTCCAGCTTGATATATCAAGTCACCTTGCTAAACTAGATTTATGGCAACTTCCCAGGTCACTTTACAGCTGCCAGTTACCACCTGAGCACACAAACTCATAAACCCTCCTAGAAGTTAAACAGGCAGAGGGGTCTGCCCGTGCAGTACAGCCAGGTGTCAAGGCTTAACTTTCAAAAATACCGCCCATTTCATTCATGGAGAAGGGATCTACCCATGGAACAGCACCAGCACAGCCTTGTGTAAACTCTGGCTCACGGGACCATCACGGGTAGTAAAAGGATGAATCAGAGGAGGAACATTTTACTATTGAGAGGTGTCCCTGCCCATGACAGGGAGGTTGGATTAGATGATCTCTAAGGTCCCTTCCAGCCTAGGCCGTTCTATGATTCTATGGATATTCAGACCTCTAATCGGTATTACCTAACAAGTAGTTTAAAGTCACCTTTGGACTCCTGCAACTGCTCAAATTCGACGCCCAGGTGGGGAAAAAACCACCAAGACGCCTGACAAGAGGTTCCTCCGAAGACGGAGAATGCGAAAACACTCAAAAATTTCCCCAACGCCTCCCTGAGCGCACATTCCGTATCCGTGACTGTGACCGTGACTGCCCCAGCAGCGAGTACGGGTTAATCCCATGCTCAACCCCATTCCCGAGGTAGGAAGGGGGAAAAAAATGAGGAGCCAGGAAGCACGTTTTAAGGAAGTTACCTTCCCTAACCCGCCTCCAAACCCACCCTCCACCACAGCTCCTCTCGGCGAGGCAGCGGCAGGCGAAGCAAAATAAGAATAATAAAAAAATAAATAAACCTGCTTTAAGGGACTAGCAAAAGAAATAACACTGCAAGGTGCTCAGAGTCACCCGTCGCGGCTCGCCCCTCAGCCAAAGCTCTTCAGATTCGCAGAAAAGTTGTAAAAAAGCGGTATTTTCACGAGGGACCCCCGCCCCGAGAGGGGCGCCCCGGACCCTCCGCGGCCGCTGCCAGCTCCCCGCCTCCGATCCCGCCCGCCCCGCCGCCGGCCCTACCTGTACGCCCAGTCCCGCCCGTCCTCTCGCCTCTCCATCGGCCGACCCTCCTCGGCCTGCGTCCCCCTTTCCCCCCGCCCCAGAGGAGAGCGGCAGCGCCTCGGCCGCGGGGCCGGGCTCTCTCCTTCAGGCCGAGCAGCGCCTCTGCCGAGGCCCCATGCGGAGCGGCGCCCGGGCTCAACTCTCCTGCCGCCCTCTCACAGGAGGGGCGGGGGCAGCCGCCGCGTCCCCGCCTCCCCATGCCAGGGGCCGGGCAGGGTGGCTCCGTGCCCGCGGGGTTGGCAGGGCGTGAGCCGGCCTCTCCCTCTCCTTCTCCCCGCCCTCCCGAGCAAACCTGCGCAGCCCCCCCGGCCCGGCCCGCTCCGGCGGGGGAAGGGGCCCGGGGGCAGAGGAGGCGGGGAGGACACAGCGGGCGGCTCGTCCGCCGAGAGAGGTTGAGCCGTTTCTGGAGCTGTTTTAGATTTGTGTGTTTGCACGTTTCCGACACGTCTTGGGGGGAAAAAAAAAAGAAAATGGAAAAACTAAAATATTTTAGCGAGGCTGCAGGTACGGCCCTTCTAACCAGGGAGACTAGGTGGTTGTGTTAACATTTAAATTCACTTGTTTTGGGTTTTGGGGTTTTTTTTCCCCTCAAATCCTCACGCTCTTCCATTTAGTTTCCCCCAGTAATTCATTAAAGTCAATGCTTTCCCACACTGAAACATTACCAGCTTTAGCTTCTGTTGACTTACTTCCCACCGAAAACTGCGTGATTTAAATAATAAATAGCAGGTTGTCAAAAAATGTGGAGTAATAACACCCCAAATTACACACTGAAAGGCTTCTGTGTTTCCAGAACCCACCTCCAGCATTAACATACACCTTTGGAGGTGTCAGACAAACCCCCAAACCCCCACGACCCTGCCCTACCTGACTGCCAGCCCCTTAACTAGTACCACGCTGCCTAACAAGAGGGAGAGAGCGAAATCATATCCCTGCTTCTCCCTTCTGAATTGCGTCCTGGCTTTGCACCCAGCAAAGCACTTGGAAAATTACAGCCACTGCCGGGGAAACATTATCTTGTTCAGCCAACGAGTGAGAGTTGCTAAAGACAACAGATGGGATTTCAGGAGGGAGATCAACAGTTGCTCCCTCCCAGCACACTCCTCGACAAAGCTACCTCCTCGCTGCGGGATCAAACGCGATCACCCACGCAGAAATGTGGAAGTGGTTCAGCTCCAACAGTGGGGGAAAAATATACAGAGATTCATACTTGGTTTGACTACCATAGCAGGGCTGTAAAAACCTGTGATTCTTCAGCAATACTTTTATTTATTATTTCTTTTTGGTGGGAAAATTCTGCACTTCAGCCGGCACAGGGCTTCTCCTACAGGAGGGAGGTCCCGCTCAAATTACTGTGTGGCACCACGAACACACTCGGGGACTGGCAGAACTGGAACCTGGTTACAAACCAGCCCAGGGAGCGACGGCGGGTGCCTGTGCCAAGCCTCTGCTTTGACACCCAGCCAGCATTGCCTTGGCGGAGCGTAGGCAGAGGCACGCTCTGCAAACAGCTCTGCCCCAGTGACTTGGTCAAAGTCGCACAGAAAATCCTTGGCAGAGCTGTGAATAGAAACAGGCGATGCTGTCCCATGGGAAGAAGACAGCCTCAGTTACGGAGAATACATCCCTTCTCCCCCAAAATCCTGAGGCCACAGGCTTGTTTGGTAACCACGGTTATATATCACCTGACAAGGTCAGGCTCTTTGGTGCATGCTCCTTTTAAAACAGTTGCATCAAAAGTTCCCTGCAAACAGCAGATTGTTTCTGTGATTAATTAAGCGTACATCTGCAGTGCATCAAGGGTAGCCTTGTGTATACCACAGTGCGTTTTTACTGTCAGGGAGCCTTAAATGTTATACACAGTTTCTGTTGCTCTAAGACAGGCATAACAACTTGTGCAGTTCTCTCTGATTTATGTCTGTTTCACACAACGGCTCCTACTAAGAAACTTCATATAACTCCTATTAAGGAAGCTACTTAGAATGTTAATCGATTAATAGAAATAAATTCCTAAATTTCAGTGCAATAATTGGATCCTCTTATTGTGCCTGATAACATGAACCAGCCTGCTGTCCAGCAATAGATAATACCCTGGTTGTCCTTCACAGGATATCAATGCTGCTCTCTTCTGGGCAGATTATACCATGCTGCTTTTAAATGCATTCAAAGAAGCTAATGCATAAACGCTCGCATATGAAAACTGCATGTGCATGGTGTTGTGATTAGAAGAAAAGGATACTTATTACTTTTGATCCTTTAGTTCTGCAGGAGATGGCAGCAGTGGCAGAGCACAGGAGGGCAGAACTAGGAGACGTTCAGACGAGGGAAGCTCACAGCCTTCCTACCACCTGGCACATGGACCTTATGTAACTTCCCCCCACTTTTGAATCTGAACCTTATCCCTGAAGTTTTTACATTATGGTGAACATGTTCGGTAGAAATTCCCGTCCTGCTGCTGCCAGAGTATGTCCTTAAAATAGTGACTTCCCTTTAAGGGTAGGCATTTAGATGTGTTCCCTGCAAAGGCAGATGAAGACAGCAGACAAGTGTTTCACAGGCTGAGTCATTCAAAGCTGCACTTGTCATAAACCCCGTCTTTTAATCAGCAAGGCTTCCCTTCTTGTGTTTGCAGAGCAGTTGTTGTTAAGTAACAGTATCAGCAAAATTTTCAGCCTTACCAGGAATTAGTCTAGGGTGGCTTTACACTTCCCAAAGCTGTGAAATGTGTGCTACACCATGTATGCTTGATGCATCAGAAGGACAGAAGTGTGGTCCAGCTCCTCATGTACCACCCCAAGGCCGTTGCTACTTTTAGGCCAGAGCCAGGCAAGGAGCATCAGGAGAAAGGCTTTGATAACACTTGTGCCTGGAAGTATTTCCTCATCTGCCTGTGGGGTCCATAAGGATTCTTTATCCATCTAAGACTGGAAGAAAAATCTTCATTATTTCATGTATCATAAATGTGTCAGTTTTCTCGCCTGAGGTTCTTTTCACTGGCTGCAGAGGTCAAAGAAAAATTGTTAGGGGGAAGCAAAGCTCAATAGGACCAAGAAAGGGATAGGATATAGAAGGTATGTGTGGATGTAGTGTGCCTGCTCTTTTTAAGACAGCATGGGTTTGTCTGTTCATTGAAAAATACGTGAGAAACGCCATTCCCAGCAAAACTAGAAGCTCTGTTTTGCCAGAAGTTTTTAAAAATCCCTAACTACTCGCAAAACAGTTAGGGGCACCTGTTTAGAAAATGTAAATGCAGCAGCATCGGAGAAGAGATAAAAAGGTAATTCTTGCTAGTGACTGGCTGTGGTAGTATCCCAAGTAAATGATGAAATTTCCATGGCAAATGTGGCTTCCCTAGCTTGTGTGGTTTGCCATATGTACAGCCACCCATCTTTGTGCCTGTACTCACTAAACCAGACGTTTAGTAAGCCAAGCGTACCCTGCTTTCTTGGATCTTTGCTCTGCATCGACTTGGCTTGAGATATTGTCCCATGACCTGAAAAAAATCTGCTACTCCATATCTGGGGAAAACAGGATTAAGCAGATTTGGCAGTATAGAAATATCCAGTAAGAAGTAAACATATATGTCTCTCTCTCTGTGTATGTGTGTACATATATATATATATATATATATCTCACTGGAAATCTGTATTCTAACCTAGACATCATGTTCTCCAGGACTAGACAACTCATCCAGCTAATGAAGTTAAGGAATGCCACAATCATATGCAGACACTTTGGTTCCTGTTACAACCAGCTACCTACCAAGTTTAGTCAACCTTCGCCTACGGATGGATTGATGGACAGGTAATGAAATGCTGAACTTGCTCCATATTTTTGTCCCAGAAAATTGCATCATGCTTACATAATTGTAGTCTGCAGGCCTGATTAAACTTGTTCATGTGGATTGTTCAAACAGCCGTCACTGAACTTTAGAAAAGACTGCATAGCAAGGACAGAAACATATTTAAAATAATTAATTTCCTCTATTCCCTGAAGGCTTCACAGCTTCATGTCTGTGAAGGTTATTAGCTGGTAGGACAAGTTACAAATCCACGTGTAGTCTGGGAAGTGCCAGTGTTTTGGATATTCTCAGTATGACTGTGGCCCCAGGAGTCAAAGCATACTGATATGAGGAACTATAAAAAGAGCTCTAAAGCTTGCTGCATACCACTGCAGCTGCCTGGAGAATCAACATTACCCAAGGAAATCTCTGCAGAAATGTTTTTGCACACAGCTGCCATCCTCCAGCTGCATCAGAAAAGAAGGCTCAAGGCTATAAGTAACGATGCTGGAAACAGCAGGGAAAGAGAAATTATATGGTAGCGCCCTCAGTGTGAAAAACATGGCAAAATTATATGTCAAAAGTGATATGGAAAAAATACTCAAACACTATTAACAGGAAGGATTCCTATCAGAGGGACAAGGACGTCCTTGGGAAAAAAGTCTCAGACCAGTAACCCAATGGCATGGAACTGAGTAAACCAAAAGGAAAGTTCGTAGTGGCTAATTACTTGATACATCCAGCTTGTTTCAGTCTGGAACTCTGTAAAACATGTTTGTTATTTCAACTGATGAAGTGTTTTCTAGATGGTTTTGTTCCATTTGGTTTGTTTTTTCCTTATTTACTTGAATGAACAGGAGGGCTATACCGAAAGTACTTTAAATTCGTGTGGCTGATGTTTACTTTCCTGGCTGCATGAGTACAAGGTTTATAACTGAACTTTGAAATTTCACAGGGAGAGTTGACAGACAAGATTAGAGATTATTAACTCCTTACTTCTCCCATCTTCTTTTTCTTTCTTGACCTTGTTTGTGAAGGTATCATGCCTACCAAATTGCACAGCTCCAAGATCTACTGATTAGTGATGGGGTTTAACTTGGAATTCTCTGTCTGTCTACTATGATTTTACATTTGGCCCTCGTTGGGAAACATGAAGGCAGACCTTCCCCTGGCCTTCAATCACCTCTGCATTAGGACTTCTATGAGGACTCTCATTTCAGTTGTCTGAAGCAGTTCTCTACTCCACAAGGAGCAGGCAGAAATACCATTACAAGTATTTAAGTACAATCATTGCATGTAAATACGCAGTGTTAGCTATGAAGAACATTATCTATTTCACTTGATTGTCTCTAGGCAGTTAAGGGTTTCTCTAAAAATCATGCATTAAGGAAAAAAAGTCCTTAAAATAATGACACAGTTTGGTGTAAAAAGAAGATACTAATATCCATTCAGGAAGAGTCATCCGTTTCTCACATGGAATAAGGCAGGAGTTTTCCAGGAGCATGGATAGTCTTAACCATTTAGCATTCCAAAGAATGAGTCTATAAGCAATTCCAGCCGCGATTCTCTTAACTGCATTGTTATGGAAATCTCTCTCAGATTTTACATTTTGATGACAGCATAAATGCCTTGTATAACATTTGCTGAGAATTACATACTCTGAGTATTTAATGGTTCTTTATAAGTGTGCAAAGGATTAGTTTGTATAAATGAAGCTTTCAGCAAAGAAAGCTCAGATTCAATCCCACAGAAGTCACTGGGATGGAAGGGGCTGAGTGTTTGCCATGACTCTTTTAATAATTTTCAGTTGTTTTGGCCTGTCCCACTCCCTGGGGTTCAAACAGCCATGGCCAGTGCAGGATGAATCAATCACTCAAGGAGACAAGATTATTCTCCTCTAGTGTGAAAAACTCTCACTCAGGCCTTCACATAAGCAAAAAAGCTAATTTCTCTCTTCAGCTCCAGTGCCCAGCTCCAAAGCCCACCCAAGGCTTGGAGACCCCGAAGCCTCAACACATAGTTGCTGAGCCAGGGGAAATGCTGCTGGGAAACTCTACCACCACTTCTAGCCAGAAATATCCAGTCTCTTCCTGAAGACTCTGGGTGGCTCTCACAAAATATATTACATGTGGCTATTCTGTCTCTCAAATGGCATTTCTTTGCTTGTGTTACAAAAAAATAGATGCTGGGAGCTGTAGGCTAAAGCAGGCCAGGCCTTAAATGTGAAGGTGCACCTACAGTTTTACTTCACCTTTGAGTAGTCAGGGAAAGCAAATGTGAAGGAGCTATGAGTAGAGAGAAGGCGAGTTCAGCCTTCTACCCACTACAGAAAATGCTGGTTCACTGGACATTGCACAGATCACTGCAGAATTTTCCCCCTGCACATCACAGGAACAAGTAGAGCCCACAGCAAAGTTGCAAGTCTAGCGCCTACGGGCAAGCTGAGAATTGAATGGTCAGATACCAGGAAGATTGACGTCTTGAGATCTTCCTGAGTCTTACCCAATTCTTCAGAAAAAAAAAAAAAAAGAAAAGCAAAAAGGAAAAAAAAACAAGGTAGTTTCCACAAAGGGGGCTCTTCTTCTGGGTAGCACCCAGCCTTTCAAAGTGTCAATACTTGTCAGCATAACTGGGACTTACTCAGTGTGGAAAAACACTGATGGGTCTTTTTGATTGCTGTGGCTGCATTTTAGAGTATTGGTGTGTGGTTACTACAAGGGGTGGTTAGTGTTCGCGGTGTAGTTGCTAGTACAAAACAAGTGCCAGATTAGCAAGGTGTTGTATTTCCCACAGCAGTGATAGTGTGTCCCTGGCAATATCATTCCTGTTCCCAGGGGAGAAAGCTAACACGGGTCCTTGCAGCCAAACTTCTGTGGTGATAATAAACAGTACTTAAAAACCTCGCAGTTGCTGTCAAGGGTCTTCACAAAGGTGGCACTTGTAATGAAACAAGAGACAGCTCTGATGGACAGTTTCCTGGGAAGAAATAACAATTAGGTAACACCTAAGAATCAATGGTTGGTTAGCTTTTCAATGGTCTGATTTTCCACTTGAGCACCCTACAGTATCTTCTATAAATACATCCTCATGTGAGTAACTGGCTCTTGAGGCTTGCACTTGCCTGACCCGCAGAGCTGTCTTCAGATGTTTGGGTCTGGACTGCATTTAATGCTTCTCACTAAATACTTTTGAAGACCAGTGGAGTAACATCAAATAATGTTTAAGAAGTTTACAGCAGGAGATTGCAAAGTGCAAAGCTGTGAATGCTGAAATGTTGATGATAAGGACATGTGAGATCCTTACCTTGCCACTTCTGCTTTGGCACTTGCCTTCAGTTAAACTAAAAACTTATGTTGACCTAAGTCATCTGGGATCTCCTCCCTGACTGTGTGCACTTCAATACAGTAATCAGGTTGATTGTCCGTACTATTAAAGATGGAAGAAGATAGTTTAGAAGAAGGTAAGTCAAAATCCAACTTTGATGAGTGTGAGAAGAGGTAAGGCAGGATACCACAGAAAATCACTGCATCGGGGTTTTTGCAGCTCTAATTTGAATCTGGCTAATTTTAGAGGACCTGTTGTACGTACCAACAACACTAATGACTGCCAACAGAGACAACCACGTTCCTAGGGCCTACAACATCATATATAGCTCTTGGGATTTAGCTAAAGCATGGTTTTGCTAACTAGGTGTTAAGTAATCCAGCTTTTTATTTCCAGCAAATTGAATTACAATTTATTTTATTTCTCTTTCACTTTGGATTGCCATTTTTGAAAACAAAATTGTGCAGAACAAAGGGCTTACAAAGTAAGACCTGAGAGATTTCCACTGGCAAAATTAGCCTGGGAATAAATGAATGACGTGAAACCAACCCAAGAGCAAGCAGGAGTACAAGGGGAAGAGTGGCTGCTCATGGGGTGTTAGGCTGGCCCAGTTCAACTGGGTATGGGATCTGACTCACCAGGATGGGCTAGAAATTGCAACTATTAATGTTTAAATCCAATAAAGGAGGGTAAGAAGGTACAGCACAAGGACACCAGTCAGAGCACTGCTTCCCCATGAGTATTCCATACTGGATTACTCAAAGGCAGTCCTTGGAGGTGAGTTTGTGCTTTAAAGTGTGGAGTGAAAGCAGTTTAATTACAAGAATTCTGATATGTTACCTTTTACCTCCAGAGGGTAGTTTTACAGCCTTTAATTCTCGGTATTTAATGAAGAGAATGGCTTTTCTACAAAACTCTGATTTTTTTGTGTGTGTTACGGATGATAACCATGATTTCCCATTACATTCTTTTTATTGCTACTCTGCAGTGCTTCTAACATTTTGGGAAGCAAGGCTCTCCCTGCTAAGACACTTGTCTCCCTCGTTAATCCTGAGAACAGCAGAGAGACAGAGTCCTGTAATCTCTAGCAAGGGACATGCAAATATGTGTACCATATAAATCCACTTTTGGCTGTCAGAGGGGCATTCTGACCTGGCACAGAATAAGGGAGGTGTCGTGGGGCAATACTCTTGTTATTGCTGTTTAGTATAAGCAAGATGCTCATTCACAGATCTACCCGCAGTGACAAATGATAATATTCATAAGTGATCACATGGCCTTGTTAAAAAAGACTCCCACTAGCTGTGGTGGCTGAGAAATGCAAGTTGAATGGCAAGAGATGGGGGGTCAGAGAGACCACTTTGGTCTATGCCCACAGCAGAAAAACAGTTGAAGAAATCAGTGTGAGGACACTTTCAGGTAATGTCAAAAGGGCCTTGAAGCAAATTGTGGAGGGTTTGGTTGTTGACCTCAGTAAAACACCCTCCAGACCTATTCAAGTCTAGAAAATAGAAAGAGCAAGCCAGATGCAGTGGGTTCAGCTAGGCAGAGCTGCCTTGCTGTTGGTTTGTACTCAGCACAGCAGCTGAGCCCACTGCAGACGTGATATCAAGATGCTTTGCCCTGAAGTCACAGAACTTTGCAGAAATCTGGGGGGGGGAAGGGGGAGTCGAGGGGGAAGGCTATCCAAAATTATTTGTGTGGGTTGGAGGGAGCTGGTGGTCTCACTGGAGAGAGATTGCCAGGGGTGCAGTCTTCCTCTCAGGCTTGCACCACCACGTCAACTAAGTGACAGCAAACCCTGGGATTATTTTTGTCAGCAGACCTTGACATGGAAAGACCCGCAAATAAAGAAGAGTCTGTGATTTGCTGGAAGGACGAGGTACTAAGTGCTGCTCTTCTGAGCATAAAACCTCATTTTCCTCAGTCTTTGCTGTGTATTTCTCCTTTCCTGGTACTGTAGGAAACCTCCACACTCTTTGTTGAGAGGGGACCTTATTAACGTATACAAATATCTGAGGGGTGGGTGTCAAGGGGGAGGAGACAATCTCTTCTCAGTGATGCCCAGTAATAGAACAAGGAATAATGGGTTTAAGTTAGAACATAGGAAGTTCCACCTCAACATGAGGAGAAACTTCTTTACTGTGAGGGTGACAGAGCACTGGCACAGGCTGCCCAGAGAGGTTGTGGAGTCTCCTTCTCTGGAGACTTTCAAAACCCGCCTGGATGTGTTGCTGTGTGGCCTGAATTAGGGGATCCTGCTCTGGCAGGGGGGTTGGACTAGATAATCTTTCAAGGTCCCTTCCAAGCCCGAACATTCTATGATTCTATGATCCTACGATTCTATGATTCTATGATTCTGCTCTCCACAGCCACTTGCTGGCTCAGAGAGAATCCCTGCAGCAGCACCCAAGCAGCTCCAGTCACGGCGGCAGCCTTACAGCACTGTGTGTTGCGTGAGCAGAGGAAAAGCCACTGGCAAATAAACTCACATAGATGTCCAGGCTCTTCAAAACCCACCCATTCCCTCTGGGTTAGGAGAGTGACAGTGGGGAGAACAAGAGTAAGCTGGTGCTTTACACGAGGTTTTAAATCGGTGCTGCACCAACACACACAGCCTGTCTGGTCTCGCGGCTTGTAGAGATGAACATGATGGCAGAGCTCAGCTCTGGTAAAAATGTGCCAGGCCTGGCTTGTTTGATTTGTGCTTATGGTCCCATGGTTGAGATAACATTCTTCTGCAAGGCTCAAAATGTCAGAGGGGGTGCTGCTGCCTGCTTTGTAACAATATTGGCAGGGGCAGCAGCTGCCATCCTTTGTGCTGCCCAGGGCTCCTGGATGCAGAAGACTCTGCCTTCCTCCTCCCCCAGGGCTCCCCCTCTAGCTGGGATGGTGGCAAAGGGAAGGTCCCAAGCTCTCCAGGGAGTAGTGGGTACTGCACTGGAGAACAGGAGTGGAAGAAAATCCCACTGGCACAAAGGTTTTAGTTATTTTAGCACCAAATTGTCACGAAATTTGGGATTTGTAGCCAGAATGCAGTATGTGTGTGCATTTGTGTAGATGATCAAAATAGTGCATTGAAAATGTTTTTCTCAATGGCTGTAAGTGCCTTCTTCAGCAAAACAACAGTGAAGCTTAAAAATGGAAAGAGTACTACATTACCAAAACCTGTTTGTTTCAGGGGGTTTCCCAGGAGTTAATGAGCAGCTTCATGTTAGAAAGACGTTTTTTTACTCACGTGATGTTCAGGAGGGCTCAGAAACCTTTATTGAAAAATAAATGGAAAATTTGACCCACAGAGCAAGTTCTCTATGTTTCTTGGAAACATATGATTCACATTCCAGCCTCATTTGGACAGGCCAGAAATGTAAGGGGAAAGGTAGGAAGGTGGAAAGGAAGAGAGGGAAGCGAGCAATAGGAAATGAGTGTGTCACAGGATGAGCTTAGTGGAGTTTCCATGTGGTCAGTCAGGGAAAAACATGTAATCTTGTGTCTATTAAAAGTATGCTTTTCAAAGACATATTTTTACTTTTGTGAAGTATTCATATTTTTGCTTTTGTAAATTAGTGAGGGAGTCCAGATGAAGTTAAAACACAGATACGGATTTTGAAAAACAGATCTGAGAAACAATTTCCCAAGAGTATGTGATGATTCAGAGAGGCCCAGGCTCAAAATCTTTGGACTCCTCAGAGAATTTGTCTCATGGTGGCACAGCGATCAGTAATGCTGCAAGTCATTGCTTGAGTCTTAGTCTTGGACTTTGCTATGGGATCTTTGAAGTCAAGTGGTCAATACAGGTATCTCTTAATTCGTGTCCATATATTACTAAAGACTATAGAGGGGGACAAGAAAATTATAAGATGATCATCACATACCTTTACTTGGCCTCCTGGAAGAGCTGTCTTAATGATTTTGTGCTGTGGATTGTGGCTGTTGCCGAAGTGGGTTGTGAAGATCCCTATTTCGATTGCAAATAATGATTAATGGTTAGCCAAAGTCCTGATACTACCATGTTCAGCACAATATCCTCATGCCTAGTAGACAGCTGGTCATGCACACAAAATTAAGCATTATGGGAGAACCGTTAGGAAGGGTGAAGAGTTAACTCTTAGCTATCATCTTCAGTCAGTATTTGTTTTTCAGATTTCCTTAAGGATGCAGGGCTTTCTCCCCTCCCCGTTTTGCGGGTGAACAGCTGCGTCTCCGAATGGCAAACTCGCCACCTGCAGGCCGGCAAGACCACTTACAGGGACCAGGGAACAAAATACCCCCACAAGCTGAGGGCCACCTTGTTTATGGTGGTTTTAGGATTTCCCCTTCTTTTATGCACTGGTTAGCAAAAGGAAGTCGCCCTTTGGGTGTTATCCCAGAGAAGTTTAGAGTGTCTGTCTCTGGAGTTTAATCCCATCCCAGTGGATTCTTTAAAAAACTTAAACAAAATTCGACTTGTTGTTCTTCTGCAGCAGGCTTCTTCTGCCTTTGCTAGTGATCTCCTCATGCCTGATCTCAACTGCAAGGAGAGGCCACACTGCAGGGCTCCTGCTCCCTTCGGCTTCCCAGGCCTTAATATCTTCTCCTCTGCTGCTAAAACTCAGAAGTCTTTTGCCCATGAAACATGATTTTGATTGTCTCTTAAATATAGTTTTTCCATGAACACTTGTTTTATTTTTGAAAGATATTAAAACATGATGTTTCAGGAAGCCTGAGCTTTCTTTGTCAGCTGGGAAGAATGTTATTGGAATGCATTTTTCTATTTGAAACAAATTTTAAGGAGAAAAGTTACCTTATTTCAGTGGCTGCCTTGTTTTCAGGAACCACAGTCATATCCGATTAACAGTAAAAAGTCAAAACGAAAAGAAAATATTTCATTTTTGTAATATTGTTTCAGTTCAGCCTTTAAAAAAGAGAATCAAGAGAAAACTGAGGGAACCTTGGTTTCACCCCATTTTGAATAAAAGCTGTCTCCAAGCTGTCAAAAGGAAAACACGCATAGTCAGATCCCCCAGCAACAGAAGGATTTGTAAGAACCACAGAGAAAACAGAGAATCTGCAGCCCTGCCTTTGCCAGCCCTGTAAACCGTGTCCTAATTAGCGTCATACAGCACGCTAGTGAAAAACGGCCTTGCTACTGCTCTGCCTCCTGCCCATAATTCGTGGTGCATTTGGCCCCTCTAATCCTAGCAGTTGTGAGCAAGACCCAGAGTTGACTGCCACAGCCTCCTCTGGCTCTTATCAAAGACTTGGTAGTGGTCTTGTCCCACCTGGATCTTCCAATGCAGGAGCTGCTCTGCTGCCGTAGCTTTATAAGGAGGGCAGCCTCCAGGTGAGGGTCAAAGCTTCACGGTCCTGTCACTGCTGGTTGACTTAATACACTCGTACAATCCTTCATCAGTTCCAGGATGATCAAAGAGGAATTTTAACAATCTTCATGGAGGCCATCATGATCTCTTGGCCTTCAGAACTGAAGCTGGTCTTCAGCCTCTGGGAAGTGGACAATTATCTCATCATATAGTTCAGCCCCTGAGATTTGCAAACAGCTGATTTTTCATTTTTCACTTAGGTTTCTAAAGGAGAAAGCATAAAGAAAGACCTGACCTTGCATTTCTGTTTGCCTAGATTTGGGTGCTAGCAGTATGCATTGGAGAGTAGTGGCCACTTATTTAAAAAAGATATTGAAGTGAACTCAGTGAACCAGTTGGTTTTTTTTTAATATAAAACTCAGCCTCAGTATTAGCTTCTTTGAAAGGGAGCACCCAGAAGTTGTGCCTGTGCCACATATCTGCTTCCAGGTGAATTCTGAAAATGAGGAACTGGCATTAATGGAAAATAATAAATGTAATCTTCGGTCTGAGTTTTCATTTTGTCTGGAAACTTCAGGTGAGCTCTGGCTGCAGTCAGATAGGTCATACATCTGCATACATATGCTTGTTGCAGACTGCCATGACACCAAAAACTTACGTATCATGTATACAAAGACAGGCACCAAGATGAGGGGAAAAGTCATTCATTCCTGTTACACAGATGGAGAAGAAAGGCGTAGAAAAAAGCTGATCCTTTTGATATTGGAAAGATTTACTGTATTGTGGGGTGGAGATCAACTTACCTGTATTTTCACTACGTTTTCTTAGGAACAGGTTGTGCTTCAGTGCTTGTTTCCATGTGGTACTTGTACAAGCCTGTTTCCTCTAATTTTTACAGACATTCAGCTTCATATTTCATCTTGCCAGGAATCACTGCCTGACACACTTTACACACACTCTTTGTGCCTGCTTCACACATGGGTTGTACAAGCCGGGGAAGAGAAACATCAGAGGAATATCAGAAGGCCCTAAGCAACTGCTAGCATTGGTTTGGATAAAAACACAGTAGTTGCAACTCAAGTAAATATACAGCTGGAAAAGCATTGCGTATACAGGATCACTCTAATAACCCATGTCTCCATGTGAGTTGTCTCTCATCACAACTCTGCCCACTCACCACCACACTTCTCCCGCCCAGTGGCCGTCTCACCTACACATCCCCTGGAGAATTAACGGTGAAAGAGCTGAAGGAAAGGTGAGGATCAGTGGTGGCAATTTTGGCAGAGGAGTCCAATGAACAGGACAAAGTGAATGTAGGTGAGCAGCCTCTGTCCTGGTTTCCCTGTGCTGCTTGTGTCCAGGTGGTGGGTCCAGGCTGGGTTCTTGCTGGACCCTGGCCACAGCTGGCACCCGAGCTCCCTGATGCCTGCAGGGTGTGTCTTCTGTTTTGCAGGTGGAATGTGTGGACGGATTAAGTGCCGACACTTGCACAGATAGTTTGCCATGAGGAGGAATGGAAGTTCACTTGGCTCCTTCAAAACGTCTTCAGATGGGGCAGCAGTAAACCCTCTGTAAGATCCCTCTCTTCCCTTCACCAGTGTTTGCACAAGTAGAAGAAAGGCTCAGCTAAGGCAAGAGTGGGGGTCTCCCCAAGGTTTTCTCCTCACAGGCTAGCCACAGCACCCGGCTGCTCTGGCCAAGCAGCAGGCAGGGCTGGAGCACTTGCAGGTCATCCTGGATCACTCTGTAGGTAACTGTATTTCCACATTCAGAGGATCAGTTTTGCTCGAGTTTCATGTTCTGGAGGGGACAGCATCTGGCGATCTCAACAGTAACACTGTTTTGCTTAAAGGGTATATACAAAGGGGTAGCTGCCCAAGGTCTTTCTGCAACTCTAACACACTAATATGGTCATCAGGCTTCTCCTGCCAGCCTTGGTAACCAAACTTCAGTTGCACATTTAATCACTCCCATCGCCAGGCAAAAGCAAGATGGAAAGTCACATATGGTCATGCAGTCCTGGCCGGCCACCCTCACTCTGTAGGCAGCATGGGAAGAGGAATTTGATTGCACCAGCCTGGCCCTTAGCCTGTTGCTGGCCCTATTTTGGTGTCTGGAGTCCCCTTCCTGGCACACAGTCTGTTCTTTGCCCAAGTTCAAGGAGCCAGTGGGCACATGGCAGTCAAGAGTGAGCTACAGAAAATGCAGCTAGTCATGCTCTTTTCAAAGCCATGATGTTTGACTAATTAAAGCTTTGCATTTTCTACTTATTCCCAGCTATCCCATGAAACTCAGCATGTGTCAGCTCTCTTGGGCATAACAAAACCAATTTGCATACTGATGAGATACTTACAGGTGCTGTTTGTTTCTCATGCGCCTTCATTGATAATGACATAATGATTACAAGATCATTATTTTGCATGCTTTTATTATTTTAACCTTCTCAACACACAAGTAAGACTCAGTGATACAAATCAGTAACCCATCTAAGAGAGAAAACAGTTTTATTAAGAAATCTGCATGGTATGACAATGGTACAGACTTTCTTGTTACATGATCGGTACAGTCTAAATGAGTTAATAAAGAAGATGTCTTGTGATGATTTCTGTTCTTCTGCAATAAGTTTCCCAGAGCCTGGAGAGAGTTAGAACTGAGATACATTTGGGAGGATCTTGTTTGAGCACTTGGATCACTATTGCGCACACTGTTCCCATTCTTCAGAAGAATGAAAGATCTCAGTAACTGGGACTGGCAATCCTGTGCTACTTTGGGGTAGTCCATTGTATTGGTATGAATCCCAAGGGGCACAAGTGTTTAACTCTGATGGTGTAACTCAACCAAACATGGTTATTTCTTGGTGAGGATGGGCTGGCTCTGTAGCGTCCAAGAGTTTTCTTTCTCTGATTCCTTCCACAAGCCTTGGGGAGCACAACAGTGGGAAGGACTCACCTTCTTAGGCTGCAAGTCAGCTATATAAAAACCTCTGATTTCCCTGCAAGGGCCAGAGTGACTGGGTCAGCACCTGCCATGATGCAGGCCCAGAAGGTGTGTGTGGTCTGCAGAGAGCAATGGCAATTCCTTGTGGGAAAAGCAGCCTGCCCTGGCTGCATTCACCCACAGAGCCCTGGTGAGCTGAACGGTCCCTGCACGTCAATTATTTTCTTCACAGCCTCTTTTTTTGTAGATGCAGAGGCAAGCTGGTGCCTGTGACACTCTCCTGTATTTCAGAAAACTGGCTTAATTTTTTTAGAAGGGGCTTTGGCTGCCTAACTTGAGGCATCTTATGAAAGAAGGCTGTTTTTCAGACAGTAAATGCTGAGCACTTCCCCCCAAAATCAGACCCTTTGATAAGGTGTCCTGTGTTGGATATTTGGAGTCATTAGCCATTTTCAAAAACGTAGGCCCTAACAGCTATTTGTTGGGGTTTTGGGCATAACCAGTTCAGTGCATTATAGATTTTTCTGGCTTTATTTTCTCAGGAAATTTTCCCTCTGGCAGCACAGTTCAGCTGTTGCATGACACACAGCACTGAACGCCGGCTGTAGCTCTTCCTTGCCAAGTGAAAACCCAACCATTTAATGAAATTGGTCTTGCACCTGCAGCACAGTGAAATACAAGCAACTAAAAGCATGTAAGGACAAAGCAAGTACCAGAATAGGAGGTGTGTAGCAACTCCCAAAACTGCTTTAGGTCCTTCAGGTTGTAAAAGGTAAAATACCGACTTGCTGCTTCTTTGGCAATTCAGTATACAAAAAGTCTTGTCAGGAAAGCACGTATACAGCAAGGGTGTTTTTTTCCCTATGTTGAAAGCTCTCAACAAAAAGTGAAAAAAAAATGTTTCATTTTATAAAAAAGAGATGCTTGTGGAAATTAAAAAAAGAGAAATAAAGCTTGGAGGACACGATGCATTTTGGAAACCACATACTGAGTAGTTAAAATTGTTTCTGTTAAAGTCTGATGATATCCCTGTGATTATTTCCAAGATAACAGAGATTTTCTTTAGTGTTCCAGAGCAACTCCTCACCCCAAAAGCCATAAGGATCCCCAGTTATTAGTTGTTAGGTTTCTCTGTTCACATAGACCAGCTCCTTTTGGATGGTGTGCAGTCCTTACTGGTGCAGGAATTAGAGAAGAAATGGATCCCTAAGCTTCCCTGCTATTCCCACCACTATTACCACTTTTCCTCTGAGTTCACAACTGCTTGCTTTAATCCAGCCTCACAAATTCAGCCATTAGGTGGAGCGTTTCTACTGTCAGCAGCCTGGAGATGTCACCTCTGGTGTCTCGGGGCTGGGAGGGATGCTTGACCCAAGTGCTGAATAATTAATCCCTGTGTGCTGGGGTCTGCTGGCTGCAAGTGGAAATAAAAAAGCTAAAACGGGGGGAGGAGAAGGTTGTATTTTAATATGAGGTCTTTTCTATTCTCTTTAGTGCTTTCTTCTATAATCAGCTCCATTGACATCCAAAAAAGCTCAGCAGGGAAAATCTGAGACAAATCGTACAATTTAAGATCTTTTTCTCTATCTTTTTTTTGCCATGAATGATGTGTCAAAGCCTGTCGGAGAAACAACTCTAGAAGACACTGATAAATTAGTAAGTTATTTCAAAGTTCAGAGCCAGAAGTGTGCACTCATTAATTTTTTTTTTTGTTTCATTTGAACAATTTGGAATCAGAAGGCACTACAAGGACATCTGTTTTTCCCAGTTTTGAGGTCTGGAGGAAAATAATGACACATTTCCTAGCTTTGATGTGGACTGGTTGTGCCTCACAGTACAGCACTGACCTGAGTTCTTCCCCTGGTTAAGCCTTCTCAGGGCTTGGACTGTTTTTGCTGAGAGTAGCTATGCTTTATATACCCTTTTTCAGTTTTTTAAAAAATAAAAATCGGCAAGCAGGAGCTCTTCATTGCAATTTAAGACACACAGTGCTCATCCAGTGTGGCTTAGCAGCCCTTTCTGAGCTGAGGGGAGAGGGAGCTCTCAGCACTTCCCCTGGATTCTCTGAGATTTTTCTGCACATGAAGCCCCAGAAATATGGGCATCACAGTTGCTCCATGAAACTTTTGGAGAAAGTGGTGGTCTCTTTACAAAGCTGGGACTCTGAGGCCTGGGTTTGTCCCACTCAGCCTGTTCAGGTTTTCAAAAACTCCTAGAAAGCTACAGTTTGGAGAATCCAAAGTGATGGAGTATGCCCAGGGAGATGACATTGTTGTTCATTTTGTCCAGTACCCTTAAAAAAATCTTAGTGAGAGGCTAATTTCATAAGAATCTGAAATTCCAAACAGTGTCACCACAGAGGGGTGACCTTGAAAAACCTTTTCTACCTGGCTTTGTTTTATCCTTAATTTATATGTGCCTGGCCTGGTTTTGATTGTCTGTCTGTATTTATAGCTAAGCCAGGGCTTTCAGGGAACATTACTAGATCTGGTAAAAGAAAATCCTGCTACATTTAGTGAGGGCAAAGGACCTAATGCCTTCAGTGACCTCTAGGGATGTGTGCCTTGAAATATGCCTTTTAATGAAACTGTACTATGGTGGCGGAACAGAACTGTACAGAATTACACCCAGCATGCAAAACTAGGAAAGCCAAGAGATGTGCCAGCAGACGTATAAAAAATACTTGCTACCACTGAGACAAAGTGCAATAGCAGCCTGGGAGGCCTCCCTTCACTGCCTCTCCTGTGACGAGGTGGGAGATGTGGGTAAAGGAGAGCAAAGGCACAGGATCTCTCCTCCTGGGACAAAGGAGACTGGGAGGGACTCCTGAGCACAGGAAATTAAACTTTATTTCCTGTCGTGTATCTCCCTTGGACAAAGGTGGCACCAGTGTTCAAGTTTGCACACCTTCTGGCACAACTGACGTAGGTCTGCGTACCCCTCCTCTAACTCCTGTTTTTTTCTGAAACACCTATTTCTGACATTTCTTTGCCTATCACTGGTGCTAAATTTCCTGCCAGCATGGTCTGGAGTGGCTGGTTTTGGGCTGTTGACTGCGAGACGCACCAACCTTTTACAGCTCTTTCTAGCCATCACTACTGGAATTCGTATGGCCTCCCTCTCTCCTTTCCTGTGCGTAAGTGAGGCGTTACCCTTAAGGATGCATTTAGTGCAAATCTCCTCCATGTTTTAAGTGTACTTCAGGGAGGAACGACCAATTGACTTGGATGGCTGATTTATGTTTTACCAGCAGAGATTAAGGCATGCAGCAACCTAAAAGTTAACCCACACAAGGTGACTCTGCCTGACTTGTCCTGAACATAGTGTGCTGCAACTGAGTCTCCTGGTGCTGTATCTCTTTTGAGAAAAACAGACGTTGTAGGTGTAAATTGGAAGAGTTGAGGGCCTCCTGGTACACACTGACTAAATCTCCTGGGGAGTACCTGCTTAATATCTGGCGGACAGGAGTCCTTGAATTTGTAGCAGGGTAGTGATCTTTCCAGTTGTGAATAAAGGAGAGGGAAAGTAAACCCTTTTTCATTTCTTTTAAAATAATTAAAAAAGAATAGTTAAAACAGCTTCTCCCGTGCTGACAGGAGAAGCCAGCTAATAAAGAATTTACTATTCAGGTCTGCTGCAAAAGCTTTATATTGTAACGGTTTTTCTCAAATGGGAAACGAAATCGTGGACAATAAAAAGTAAATTATGTCTTAGGTTCAGTACAAAGTAGCCTTTATGGTTGCCAGCTCATAAAAACTCTATGGGTGAAACACAGCTTTGCACAGAAGGGCAGCCTTGTACCTCCAATGAATTCTGTTTAGCCTCTGTTTTGAGGACTGGTGCAATATACATATATGATTTTCATTTTGTGAGCCTCCGGATGCCAGAAAACCTAATTATTGGTGTGTTGTAAAGGAAAAGAAATCAAAGTCTAAGCCTCTGCAGCAGCCAGGGGACACGTTCATGTTCCCTTTTCCTCCCAGCAGAGTCCCCGGCTGGGCCAGCCCAGTTGTCACGTATGTGACTCGTGTGTCTTGGCGCTGGCAAACGGGTTTGATCTCAGGTTGTTGCCAGCCCGCTTTTGTCCCCGTTCCCTTTCTGGCAGTGGGTCAGGGCACTCTGCCAGCCTGAGCTGGAGGGGCAGCCAGCCCTTGGCTGCACAGAGCACGGTCGTGGGGAGCATCTTAAAAATTGAAGGGAAGTATCTGCCCCAGGGGAGCAGGACTTTGGTTGTGTAGACCTGGTCTCTTTCTGGATAGCTCTGCAACTTTCTGGAGGAAGGTCCTTAGGACATGCCTTGAGGGTTCCTCCACAATAAAGTTTAACCTGAACGCGTGGTTGCAACACTAAGTTGAACTGACATATGGGAGAGCGGTGCTGTAAGATTTCTCTGTCTGTCACAGCTTTGATATGACACCCAAGGCAGCAACCCTGCCCTCGTTTCTCTAGAACAATGTTCGTCATGCACAAACTTAGCACAGAAGCTGCTATTACTGTAAACACAAAAAAATCATATCCCAGCAGTAGGATCCAGTGACCTTGGCTGCTTCTCATGGCTCCGTTTCACATTACATTGTAAAATAAACACTTCCTAAGACTTTTAATGTGAGCTGCAGCACCTGCTCAATGCCTGTGTGCCCCACGATTCGGAGTGGGACAGATGTCCCAGGAAGAGCTGAATTGCCCTGGCAAAGTATTGAGTCTCTCTGGCTTACATTTTCATCAGGAGGGGTCCTCAGGGCCTTTTAGTGTCGAGCTTTTCTGAGCTCTGACACTTGTTGCATGTTCATCTGCAGTAATTAAGAACCCCTTGAAATGGTGTATCTTTAGAACAGTAACGCACACAGTGTATGGCCAAAGTGCAAATAGCTTCTGAGGAGGTTAAATCACCCTTTTTCCACTATTAATATTAATGAGGCTGAACATTTGCATTCGCAGTAAATCCCCTTGTAGAATCAACGTCCTTTGAGGATATTTCTACAGATAAATGAAGCATTCCCCTCCTTCCCTCACTATGTCCCTCACTACCGAGCGTCACTCAGTGCAGCAATAGACCAACAGTTCCTGTTAATCTGTGAAAAGGCAGAGCTTAGAATAAGCACTTTTTGACATAATTAAAGCTGACACTGGCTACCACCATTCCTGGAAGAAGTACTAGCGGAGTTTCATTAGAATAAGTAAATACAAATAGACTTCACCCTGAACAGTCGTCTTTGTTACAAACAAAATGCACTGGTTAGCAACGAGAGTCTGGTGCAGGGCTGAATTCACTCTGATCTCAAAGCCCTTCTCATATTTAATTTATAAACTGATGATTAATTCAGTGATTAGCTAATTCACTTGAAGTGATTAATTTAATTCATGTCTTCAGGCTAACGTTTAAGAAAGGATAAAAAAGCCCAGCTCGGATAGATGCACATTGATGTCCTTGTGATTAAAAAATCATAATATAATGCCCTGAAGAGAAAGGAAAAAAGAAAGATTGAGAGGATCAGTGGCATGATGAGCTCTAAGTTCTTGCCTGAGCTGTAGGTGTGGTTTTTAGCTGTGATGTTTAAATGTGTCAGTTACTCTAATTATCAGTGGTTTGAAAGATGAATCCAAGGGCCTTTCACTGTAGCTTTCTACTGTGTATTTTGAGAACGGCGCTGCTTTGGAGCAGTCCTCCAGTTCTGCTTTTTTCTCACTTGTCTTGCCAGCTGCCTGCCAGCTCCCCTGCCTTTCAGCAAAGTCTTTCTCATGCCTCACCAAATTCTTTGATGAGAGCACTTGGTACTTCTTAAATCCAGGCTGTTTTGTTCCATTTCCAGCAGGATTTTCTTCATCTTTTGATACAACATGAAATGAAGATGATTTTGGGGACTTCTTTGTATTAGATAAACTGTTCTCTTTTGGGACAATACTGCTTTTAGAATTTATGCCATCACTTGGCAATGGAGTTTGACAGCTTTTGAAGTCATCTGCAGGGCCTTCTTTTCCTGAGCCATCATTGCTCTGCTTCTCTAACTGAGCTGAAGAGTGTAGCTGGTATTTCTCTCTTCTCTCACGTCCACTCTTCTTTTCTGGACTACAAATTTTATGCGTTGTGTTTTCATGAGGTGGTGGTGATTTGTTTTTTTGGGCTGTGGCATTCTTTTCTTCAGGCTTCATGAGCAAATTTGAAGGTGGAGACTGGCACATCCTAGAACCTGGATCTTTGCTTTTATGTTGTACTGCAATAGCATCAGGCTTTGAAAAGCTTTCAGACGTGGTTTGTTGTTTTTCTCCTCCTGGAGTATTTTTCTCAGGCTTTGATGATTTACTTGAAGGAGGTAACTGATGGCTCCCAGAAGACTGGTGTTTATTATTCTTTTTTGCAGCCTTTGTTTCAGGTGACCTGATGTCCTGTGCTGCTGGTGTCTTTTGCTTTCTATCTCCTGAACTATTTTTTTCTTGGGACTTCACCACTTTCTTTGAAGAGGGTGACTTATCAGAATTTGGTTCTCTATCTTTTTCTTTTACAGCATTAATACCATGCTGCTTAGAACTTGAAGAAGCTGATGTTTGTTGCTTTTGTTCTGGAATATTCTTTTCTTGAGGCTTAACCAATGTTTCTGACAATACTGATCGGTACTTCCTGGAACTTGGAAATTTGTTCTTCTCTTTTGCAGCATTCGTATCAGGCATCATAAAGTCTTCGGATCTCATTTGCTGCTTGTCTCCTCCTGGGCTGTCTTCCTCATGCTTTGCTGATTTCCTTGAAGGAAGTAGCTGGTACTGCCCAGAACACTGGTGCTTATTATCCTCTTTTATACCCTTTGTTTCAGGTGATCTGGTGTCCTCCACTGCTGGTGTCTTTTGTTTCTTTTCTCCTGCAGAGCTTCTTTCTGAAGGCTTCAGCACTTTGTTTGAAGAAGGTGACTCGTGTTTCTCAGAGGTGTGTTTAGTCTTTTTTTCAGACGGCTTAGTTTCATGGTTTACAAAGTCACCTGGTGACTTGCGTTTCTCTGTTTCTGGAGGGAATGATTTCTTGTCTTGCTTCACCAATGGATTTGATAATGGTATTTGATTTTTAGGATCACACGAAGTATTGCTCTCCTCTTCACAACTTTTTTTATACTGTACTGATTCATTTCTCACATTATGAGATGTATTCTCCTCCTCAGTGTTCTTATTGTCCTGCCTTGATGTATTTCTTGGTAGCATTGAATAATTCTCGAAGTTTGATTTGATGGTTTTTTTCCCTGCACTGTCGTTTGCATCTTTCTTTGGTTCATTTGATGAGGAGAGGTGGTGTTTCTCATTGTTGCAGCAGATGTTTTTATCTTCTGTAATATCATGTTCATTTTTCTCAAAATCTCTTGAAGGTGTTAGACACTTCAAATTTTTCACACCTTGAATATTGGTGTCATGCTCTGATGAAGGTAACTGGGATGTTTGAAGTCTATGAGCATTCTTCTCATTTGAAGAGTTATTACCGTGATCCACTGCCTCACTTGGTGTGAATACTTCTTTCTCCTCAGATTTTTGCAAGACATTTCTCTCTTCCCTCCTCTCTGTCTCCATCCTATCACTCGCATGCTTCATGTCTTCGTCTGATGACAAGATCTTATCCTTTGTATGTTTGAAGACCTTATCTCTAACTACTGCATGCTTCTTTTGGTCCAAGACCAATTCGGTTGATGAAGGATGCAGGTTCTCTTCCAGCATATCACCTCCTTCCTTCATGATATCATCTGAAGCTGGTGTCTCATTCTTCAAGAGTAATAGGGTTTTATTCTCATGTTTTCCTGGCTTCTTGACTGAAAGTGAAAGACAGTTCTCAGATCTCTGACATGTATTTGTCTCTTCAGCTGTAGAATTTTTTTTTTCTGTTGCATGATTTGGGAACAACACATGGTTTGTCAACTCATCTGAAGAGAGTGGTGGATATTTCTCACAGTCATGGCTGGTGTGATCATGTCCCACACCACCAGCTCCCGGTCTCACCAGATCAACAGGTGGAAGGTCTGGGGAGTTTCCAAGAGTGTGATGGACGCTTTGTTCTGCAATCCTGCTCATTGGTGTTGGTAAAGGGGTTGACAAGGGTAACTGCCATGCTTTGGGGTCAGGCCAGGACATCTCATCTGTAGTGGCCTCCTCACGCTCAATGAAAGATTTGGATGGTTTGTGACAGGTCTCCAGGTCAGTAAAGGTACTCCAGTGTAGGGGTCGATTGTTTGCGTGATTCATCATTTCATTTGATGAAGATAATTTGTCTTTCCCTAAATCTTCTTCTGCGATATAGAAACTGTGCTTCACAAGGTCACCTGGCAGAGGGCTTTTTGTCTTTTCCAAATGAGAAGAGATGTGCTCTTCTTCTGTAGCACTAGGCTTCCACTCCTGGCTCTCATTCAAGGACAATGTGGGTTTGGTCTGATTTGCATCTGTATTTGGTATATCTGCCTTGGAATTATGAAACTTATTTTGTGAGGTGAACACATGAGGAGTCTGTGGCTTTTCAGATTTGGATTCATTTTGCATTTGGCTGTTGGGTATTTTATTCTCATCTTCCTTTTTAGTTGGAACATCATTATTATTTTTGCTAGAAGTAGAAGATATTTTGTCTTTATTGTGATATTTTGCTTCTTCTTTGGTTTCCTCAGAACATCGGTCTCTTGAACCTTGTGCCTGTTTTTGGACTGTTGTTAGCCTTTTGCCAGAAGCTGGTGTTAGCAGAGTTAGCTGTTGATCCTCCTTTGGAGGCTCAACTTCACAAGATACTTGAACTCCTGCAGAGTGAAATGGCGGAATGTTTTCCAGCACTACCTGCTCCAGAAAACATTTTTGGCCTGCAAAGAAAGGATTCATTTCTGGCTCTGTGAACTCTGTGTCAGCTTCCTCTGAACTGCATACGTACATAATTATTTCAGGTATCTCACTTGTTTTAGTATCCTGAGGACTTTGTTCATGGGCTCCTTCAGCTGTGCCAGAGTAAGGAGAGTTAGAAGGTGGGCTGTCTTCCTTAACATGTTGTACAGTATTGGTAATCCCCAACAGTGAACTTGTATCAGGCCCAGCCGGCATGTTATTTCTGGTGCAGTCTAGACTACGTTCAGACAAGTGAGGAATACAGTCTTCAAGAGCTTTGTTTTTACAGGTACTAGGAGAGCTATCTAGATTAGGATTAAAGTTAGACCTTTGCTTTGTGGAATCTCTTTTAGCATCAGCACAGTCCTTTCCATCAGACATGGCCTTCAGTGCAACTGATAACTCTTCTTTGTCCTCCCTGTCCTGTGCTGCATTTGCTGGTGTTTTGTTCTCATCAGCCTCTCTGTTGGACCCCACCTTTTCCTTCAGTGGTGTGTCATGACCAAAAGGCTGCTTCGCGGCATTATTTTTTGACCAGCTCCAAGGACGGTTAATTTTAGTAGCGATGCTGAGTCTGGGAACTGGGACTGTGGAGCACACTAAATATTGGGACTCTGGACTGTTTATACCTGTGGTTGTCATTGCTGCCGTACGCAATACTCTGACCTCTGGCTTACGAATAGTTTTTCTGCTGGGGAAGGTTTTAGTCTTTTTCTCACCTTTGCGCAAGAGCGATGATTTCACCTCTGCAGCCGAGCAGAGAGCACTTTGTTCAAACTTCTCCTTCAGCTTGGACAAAACTGAACTCCTGTTGACTATTTTTGGCAAACTGCTGTTCGTCCCTTTCTTTTTCCAGCTGGGAGACTTCTCCTTGGCTTCTTTCTCTTCGGCAGCTAAAAATTTCTTCAGAATGTTCTTCACCGTGTTCTTCCCACTCACGCAGCTCCACCTGGCCCTCTCGCTGGACACTGTGTCTGCATCCTCCTCCGCTGCTTTTCCATCACCTTTCCTGTCTCTACTTCTGTCCAGCTTGTTTCCAGCCCTGCTCATCCACAGTTTCTCTTTAATGACCAGCTTGCCAACTTCTCTCCTTTTCTTGGTGTATGGCTCGCGATTGTTGTTTAGAAATCTGGATCGCAGGAGCTGAAATCGTGTTGGGTGCTGGCCCCTGTTTGGAACTGGACACGGCTGATTACAACTCACCTTGTTTTCTTTACCTTCTGCCCATTTCGTCCTCTTGCTGCTGAGCTGCGGATCGCCAGCTGCAAGCTCAGTGACGTATAGCAGCAGGCTGCTGAGAACAGCAAAGGCCCCTTGCTCCGTTGCCATCCTATTGAGCTTCTTCTTCAGCATCAAGGGGTCTACCAGCATCTTATCATCTCCGCAAAAGCGTGTGCTTTTGGTGCTGCGCAAGAGAAAACACGCATGTTCTTTTCAAGTCATCAACATTGCCACCACCTCCTTATTTTTGCTTTAATAGCATGCTGCTGTGCATAAAATGGAAAAGATAATACTTTAATTTAGAACTTCTCAAGAGAGTTGTCGTTAGTGGCTTGTTAAAAAGCATGCAAAGTGCTTTACAAGCTTCGTGAGGCACAGTGTAGCGGGAGCGCACGGGGCTTCGCATGGTCCCACACAGCAACGTTGGCTCTTTCTTCTGTGTTTTGTGGCCAGCTGAAGCACTTAGGGGAGGAAATAGTGCTAGTCAGGATGACTGCATCTTCTCTGGGCCTCTCCTCACTCATTTAGTATTACCGTGTCCTAGTACGAGGGCAACATCAAAGGTATTTTCCTCTCCTGCTAGGTAAAGTGTAGGCAAAGATAAGTACAATGAGAATGCAATCAGCAAGAAAATATGGCTCTGCCTCTAGATTATAAAACCAGACCCAAACCATTAAAACAAAATATCAAGGCTAGCTGAGAAACACAAATGTGCCACTGACAGTTTTTGCTGTTGGTACAGGTTACAAGTCAGTAGGTGCCTCTCTAGAATTAAAAAAAACCCAACACAACAGGATTTGCATTATTTGCTTTTTGATAAGCATTCAAATCCTATGCTCTTAAATCTCCTTTGTGAAGAGTAGCACCACCACAATAGTCCTGGCAAGATCCCTTGACTACAGTCCCCTTTAGTCTGGAGGAAGAAGGCTGGTCTGTTGGACCTATTCTTGAGCTTGAAGGATCAGGCCCTTGGACAGCTGGGGATTTAGGCAATGCTTTAGTTGGTGTGGAACAGTTACTAAATAAAATACTGAACTCAGCACAAAAGCTGGAGTGTGAAGTCAATAACAATAGATGGGGCTAAGAAGGAAAAAGGCGAGAGGTGTCAGCTTTCCGACACCACAAAATGCTGGAAGGTTGCTTCATCCTGCATTGAAATGGCTTCATGCACAGAATGCAGCGTGCATACCATGAGGGGATTAATTTTTATGAGCAGAAGTGGAATAAAAAATTCTTTAAATTAAGCTTGCACTTAGAAAATGAAGGAAGGCTGCAAAGAGGCTTGTCCTTTTGGGACTGTCAGCCTGGAAATGTTGGGGGAGGCCCAGCTGTGCCCCAGCAGCTGGTAACCCACAGACTCTGAAAGAAACTGGACCCAGCCCCCCACTGCGATATTATGTAGGCCCTCTGCAAAGTGAGGAACTGGTTCTTTTCCAGTCCAGTCGTGACATTTGGATTCCACTTGGCTGCATTTCAAGTGCGCATATTGAAAATTACATCCCTCAGCAGTGGGATGAAGTTGCCATCTTGAATGGAAGAAGGTCTATTTATAATGACTTTGTAGATATTTTTAAAGGCCAATAAAAGAAAAAGATGTGACAACTGGCCCGTGTCTAATGTGACAAACAATACCTCATAGGTTTTGATTGGGAATAATCACATTTCAGCATAGCACAGGTGCACAGTCCCCCATGCATAATGTGGTAACATCCACCCTTTCCCTTGCTGAATTGAACACAGATGAGGAGGCAAGGCTCCTGTGCTATATCAAGATCCCTGTTTGTCCCAACTATGGAAATTTTAAGGGTTTTCAAAAAAAAAACAACCCAAGAAAATTCAGGGTATAATTCACTGAAAATGTCCTGGTTCACTCTCCCTCCTATGGCAAATCTGTTGATATTTTGACTGAAACTTGCCATGGCAGAAGACCTCTTCTCCCTAAGAAGTCCCTGGTGTATCCAGAAACACATGCGGGGCCATGAGCCAGCGTGATTTAAGGTCATCTCTGATCTCTCAGAACAGCAGTGGAACCAGATGCCCTACTACTCCCTTCCGGACTACTTTGGATACAATAAATGGCCACAGTAAAACATAGACTAGTCCTACTTTCAGTGAGGTCTGCATAGCCAAACTACTATTGTAGTTTCTAGATTGGGAAGGAAAGATCAGACCCTCTCTGTAAGGGATATTCACAGTGATTAATTGCTTATGTGCTATAAAATTCAGACAGCTTCATTAAAATATATTACTGGTGAGCTCTGTTCAGGTTTCTCCTTTTCCATGGTAAGAGTATTCTGTTAGGATGTCATCTGAAATGTAACATTTGTAGGAATACTGCATTGCCTAAAGTACCAAGACATGTTGCATGAGCTGAGTGATCTGTATTTACCAGCAAGCAGAAAACAAGCAAACAGCTATGGCACCTGTTCAGGGTATCTGCAGTTCTTCCAAGACAACCTCACCCACAAACCAGCATCATGACCATATAAAACTGAAATGTGTGCTGTGCAAGGGCTGTGGTACAATGACACCAAATTCTGAGAACACCACAGAGAATGTGGGTAGTGATGAGTTTGCATTGTCCCAATGTTTGGAAAACACCACGCTTCCCACTCAGAGAAGGACAGCAAAGTCAGAGGGTTTCTCAGATTTGCAAACATGATCGCCATTTTCAACAGGCCAAGACAGCATCCCAAATATTTCTTCACCACATTATCCAAGTGACATCCTGCTGTTCTTAAACTATGTGACCTACCAATAAAATACAGTCACCTCTATAACAACTACAGGAAGTCAGCTCCAGTTCCACCTGGAGCTGGGAGAGACCAGGCAGGTACCCCGCTGTGCACAGGGGGAACCCCACACCAGCAGAAATCACTTCCACGCAGTGTGAGCTGCGCCAGGAAACAAGGCAAGTACTTGGGCTCCTCCCTGGAGAGGCTGTGAAACAGCCTTACATGGGCTTCAGCCTCTCATCCCCCAGACACTGTTCTTCACTGTTTTTAATGCGCATGGTGCTGCCTCAGTGTGCTGCTGGTTTCTGGAAGCACTGCTGCACGGTTTTCAGTGTCTGGAGCACAGACGGCTTGGTCCTCCAGCGGAAATAAGGCCACCTTCAGAAGTTTCCTGCCTTCCTGGCCCATGAAAAATTAGGATGCGTAAGACAGGCAGATTAGTTATTTATTTATGGGTTCTTTGGTGACACTTATCATAGCCACATCAGAGTGGCAACAGCCTGATATGCTAACGGGCAGCAGTGCAACCCTATCCTGCTGGCTGGCCCATCCCAGGGAAACCTCTGCAGCGGACACTGCTGTGTCACAGGACGGAGAAAAGCCAACTTGTATGGCAGGGGGAGAGGAGCTGACACCCTCCCCTAGCCCTGCCCGCACACTCCTGCACCAACACACTCCAGCTTTTCTGCTCTTTTAGGGGTTCAGAGGATGCTGAGGAGCTGGGGAGGGGGGGGATTGTGTATGTGAGAGTGGCATCCCATGTGTTTGCTAAAAGCATACAACTGCAGGAATTTCTGGTTTACTGTCACTCGTGCGGAGAAGAGAAGGCTCTGTCTCTTGACCCCAAAACCATGTTAAATTTCTGATCACTGTTTTGAACAGTCTGGCAGCCTGTAGGACTAGCTTCTGCGGGGGCAGCGCTCAGGACAGGAGCATTGGCGGGAAGAGGCAGCACTGTGGACACTTCGGGAAAAGACAGGAAGAAAGTTGTGAAGCACTGTGCAACCAGCAGAAGCTCCCAGAGATCGACGGATTGCTCTGACTCACTATTGGTTGGCTCTGGGCAAAAGTCCATGAACTGGAGCTTGCGAGGGGATGCACCCCATAGACCCCCTTGTCCCTGGGCATCCCATGACTCCCCAGCTCGGTGTGGTGCTCGGTCCAGCGTCCTGCCCCTAGACAAGGAAGGCCACCAGGAGCAGCTCTACCTGCTCAGACTGATGCATGGGCCTTTATAGTGTTTTCAGTGAAATGATGGCCAACACGCTGCTCGCCTCAACAGCTGCAGAAACAGTGCTTTATAGCTTCAGTCTTTGGGAACCACCTTTTAAATGAAGTTCTCTTATTTGTCTCTGAAACAAAACTTGGTCGTCCCCAGCCTGGCTAGAAGGCCAAATGGGAGCGGTTATGAATGCTTTTAATTTTTTTTTGTGATTATTTTTTTCTAGAGGAAAAGGAAAAGCTGAAATACTGTAGAAAATCCTACCTTATGCAGGATATGTTCTTCTCTCTTCTCTATTGCTGAATTTATTACAGATGTGCTAGAGGCATCCTAAACTAGAAGGAATGCGTTTAGAAAGTCTTGGTATTCTCTGAAATCAAAAGCTACTGACACAAATGCTCCTTTTGACTTAACATATCTCCAAAGCAAACAAGAAAGCACCTTGCGAAGCTGCTGAGAGAAAACATGCTAAAACAACAGCGTGTGAAGTAGCTCGCAGTACGGAAAACCTTGTCGTATGGATATTGTCATGCAGGCTGCTATTCGTAGCGACAGGGATCACCTGCTCCTCTTTCTGCCACATAACATCCCAGTGACGATTACAGCAATTGCTTACATGGAAAAAGGGGTAGGAAAGTACTTATGTATTTTTAGCTATCTTTTTAAAATGCAGTTCAGCAGCTGGAGAGAGAGAGGAGAAACCAACACCACGGAGGCAATCACTCACAGTGCAGTTTAGAAAGGGCTATGTTTCTGAACTTCTGAGGTAAAACATAAAGTGAAACACCAGGGACAAATTCTGTATTCACTTCTTCTGTGTCGTTTCATTGAGGGGTCCAGATTTGTGCCTGCGCTGCTGCAGGGTCATCGGAAACAACTTCACTGGGGTCTACTATTTACTTTGCTCTATGCAACTTTCAACTGGTTTTCTTGAAAAATAAAAATTAAACAATATATAAAAATAAAAGTAAACAAAAAGAAATAGAAGAAAAAAGAAAAGAAAAAAGGAAAAAGGAAAAAGGACAAAGGACAAAGGAAAAAAGAGATACGTTGAACAAGAAGTTGGAGAGGAGAAGTGAGGTGAGGCAAGGCAAGGAAAAGGGAAAAGGAAAAAAAAAGAAAAATAAAAAGAAAAGGGAAAAAAAGGAAAGGGGAAAAAGGGCATAAAGGCATAAAGGAAAAAGGAAAAGGAAAAAAGGAAAAAGGAAAAGGAAAAAAGGAAAAAGGTAAAGCAGTTGTAACTGTTTTCTTCCCAGGTTTCTTGTGGTGCTCAGACTTGAGAAATGTATCACAGCCTGACTGCTGACCTATTACAACTGCTTGAGGACCTCAGCCAAAAATTCTGATACTGATACAGCAACATATAATCTACTCAACCTAAAAATAAAGAATGATGCTGGAAAATAGTGTAAGATTAATTTATTTACAAATATTTCAGGCAGTTTTATTTTTTTAAAAAACCCTTTTGTTCTGAAGACTGAAGAATACATGTGTAATTCAGAAATTTTAGACACACTGGTGGTTTGTCATTACGTGAGTGTATTTTTAGTGTTGGCTTTTCCTTTTCTGGAAGCTTCTAATGTAACAATACCTTGCACCACTGTGCTGATGCAGGGATCAGTGTTTCATTAAAAGCTAATCCGTGAGACATTAGGTTTACAAGTGTCACAGACACATTAGATTTGAGAACAAGAAGGAACACAGTGGTGAAAGGATTGTAAAATATACAGAGAATATCCCCATAAGGAGGTACTGCCATTAGTTTTGCAGGAAAGCATTAGTTCTGAAAATTAATTTTGTATGTGTAATTACAGGTCACAGCTATTTAGGAAGTGGTATTATAGCAAGTTAGACTGAAATCAGTCGAAAGAGGTTTCATTTATTTTTTGCCATTTGAGATTATCTCACTGGTTTAAGCAGCACTCTTTATACTAACAAATCCCTACATCTGTAAAAAAAACCACAAAGACCGTAAATTATCTAATAATCGGTCTGAAATATTTCAGCTATTTTCACTGGCACACGTTCTAAACACAACCTAACAACAGACTAACTCTTGGCTAACTCCTTCGCTGTGAATGTCAGTCAGTTATCTACAGGGTTTGATATAGTCTTTATAGAAAGAGAAAATGGCAGAAACGGCTTTACTTTTCCTCCGTGGATACTCGGTAAAGATTCTCGCCCAAGTACTCGAGCCTCTCCCGTTGTTCCAGGTCCTGGTACAAGCCTTTGGGGACCTTGCTCAGGCCGTACACCAAGCCATACAGGCAGCCGGCGATAGACCCAGTAGCTGCGCTTTCTCCTGCAAATTTAAGCACAATTGCGATGGTCTCTTAGTGCTGCCTTCTCCTATGAGATCAAAAACCGCCCTTGCACAGAGAAGGAAATATTAAGCTGCTGTCGGAGCATGGTGGGGGCATATTGGGCTGGTCCCAGGGGCTTGCAGTGCCCCGTGTCTCCTGCCTCTGGCCGTGCAGGTGAGGATGGATGCCTTGGGAAGAGAGGGATGCCACGGTAAGCGCGTTGCGACACCCCTGGGCCGTGTGCTCCTGGGCTAGGAGCTTCTTCGGTTTGGGGAAAACCCATGCCAACACAGCAGTAATTGCAAGCAGCTGAGCCATCGTTAGAAAAGAAGGAGGGAAGAGGAGTTGCAGTGGGTCCCTGGTACATGGAGAGTGCTCCTTCCTCTCCCACCACCCAGTGTGGCACCGCACGTGCTTTAGAACACCTCAGCCATGGTGAGTGGCACCGATGCTCCGTGTGGTGCCTGCGAATTCATGCCTGCTGGGCTCTGTAGAGAGGGGCTGTGGGCCCTCACCACTGTGTCAGGGCATGTGAGAGACCCAGAGCCTCTGCGAAGGGTCCAAGCCAGGAAGGGAGGGAATGGGTGATTTGGGGCTCGGGTCCTTCCCCCCACAGCTATGAAAGACCCGCAGGATGCAGCTGTGACCAAGAGAGTTGTCTCTTATAGAAATCATAGAAACATCAAGGTTGGAAAGGACCTTAAGATCAACAAGTCCAACTTACAGCCTACACCACCCTAACACTAAACCATCTCCTGAAGTGCCACATCCAATCGTTTTTTAAATATGTCCAGGGATGGTGACTCCACCACCTCCTTTGGCAACCCATTCCAATGCTTCACCACTCTTTCAGTGAAGAAGTTTTTCCTAATATCCAA
Organism: Trogon surrucura; assembly: GCA_020746105.1. Classification (NCBI taxonomy): domain Eukaryota; kingdom Metazoa; phylum Chordata; class Aves; order Trogoniformes; family Trogonidae; genus Trogon; species Trogon surrucura. The sequence continues at coordinate 68,059,651 of CM036617.1, forward strand.
TCCAAGCTTCCTCTGGTGCAACTTGAGCCCATTCCCTCTTGTCCTATTGCTGTTCACTAGGGAGAAGAGGCCAACACCCGTCTCACTACAGCTGCCTTTCATGTAGCTGTGGAGAGCAATAAGGTCTCCCCTCAACCTCCTCTTCTCCAGGCTGAACAGCCCCAGCTCCCTAAGCCTCTCGTCATAAGACTTACCCTCTAGTCCCCTAATCCTTCTGGTTGCCCTTCTCTGTACCTTCTCCAGCACCTCGATGTCCTCCCTGTACTGTGGAGCCCAGAACTGCACACAGCACTCCAGGTGCAGCAAAAAAAGCTGTAAAAGCAACTAATTGTGTGCTTCTAAATGCTAGATTTTATCTGCTTGGCACCTGCTTGGGCACTGGATTATTTTTCTCCCTTACTCCCTGGAGGTATTTAAGAGAAGGGTGGATGTCGTGCTGAGGGACATGGTTTAGTGGTGTTGACAGGGTTAGGACAAAGGTTGGACTTGATGATCTTGAAGGTCTTTTCCAACCGAAACTGTTCTATGATTCTGTTCTATACTTGGTTTCACCACATGCAGCTAAAAGGCAGTAGCGTTTTGGTGGGGGGAGATGCCAGTCCTTTACAAAGCTATACTGGATCTACACCTTGTGCACCTCCACAAACTGTGAAATTTAGATGCAACATCATTTGAAAAGCTCCACAAATGGTTTGGGTGGCAGTTGCTGTTGCAAGAATGGGGTTAGGGTATAAAATCAGGGGTTCAGAAATAAGAACAGTGTCAACAGTAGCAGCCAACATCCAGGAGGGCTCTCCTGCCCTGTGAGAGGCAGGAGGCCCAGGGATGCTCCTCACCTCCGTGGAACATGGAGCGGTTGCAGAGCTCTGTCCAGTCCCCGCCGCAGCCCAGCAAGGCGTCGTAGGCAATCATGGGGGCATCGTGGCCTCGTCTCCCACCCCGGCCTTCTGAACTCCACCTCCTGTATGTCTGTGGGAGACAACAGGTGTCGGGTAGAATAGAACCACAGAATCATAGAATCGTTTAGGTTGGAAAAGACGAACAAAGGGGAAAATAATTTACAAACGTGAGAAACATCTCTCCTCCAGGGGAAGAAAGAAGGAGAAAAAACCCCAAACCCACAGTGAGGTTTTGCAGAAAAAAAATCCGATTTTCTCTAGGGGAGGTACCTCCAGAACTCATTTTTTTTCCCACCCCAAATCCCCAAATGAACTCAACACATACATATTTATAGTAAAAAAATTTCTTTCTTTAAAAGAAGTGGAAAGTTGAAGTCACATGATGGTAAGTGAATTGCAGCATGTAGGTGATCCCTAAGGTCCCTTCCAGCCTAGGCCATTCTATGATTCTGTGTATGAAGGATTTGCATTTCTATCTGTTCACTCTCACCTCAGCCATTTACATACTTGGCTGTGGTTTATCTGCATATACGTTAAACAAGGCAGAGTTGCACAACAGCTCCACTCCACTTTATGCTGTCTTCTGCCACATGCAAACTTTCCAACCTTATTGCTGCAGTTTGGATGCTGGCGGAGCAGTACTGACACACTACCGAAGGCAGGAGGAATGAGCATGGAGGTGCTATTCTGGGTGCACAGGCAGGCAGCTCAAGTGTCTCCCCATTTAGCCTGTAAGATCGCCGATGCTCCACACACATCTGATGTCATCTCGCCTCGTTGTAAAAAAACTTTACATTAGGGATAGCTGTCCTCAGGACTCTGCTGGCAGGGAATTTAACTGCACCAAAGCAGCATTTCTCAAACTTTAAGCTTGCAACCTCCTTTTGACACCTGCAACCCTGCGATGTGGCACCATCCCAGCTTGCCTATAGTGGGTGGGCGGGCAAGGACTGGCAGCGCTGAGTGCATAGATGGGGGCGTCAACAATAATCCCTTCTGCTGAAGGCACTGAGCTGCTGCCAAGCCCTGGTGGTGGTAATTCACATGTTGTCTCCTAGCTGTAAGCCCCTGCGGTCAGTAGTTAAAGCTGCCTCTGACTTTCTCACCCTCCAGGAGCAGACCTGCTGCTGGTTCACACTCCCTTTTCATACATTTTGTCTCCCTTTCTGGGTCTGTTCACAGGGCTGGTTTAAGCAACTCTATCATAAGGAGACAAGATCCTCAGAGTCTAATTGGTCTGGATGACTTTGGTTTGGTTCCTCTCTCGTTTTGTCACACACCATGGGAGAGTGAGCCAGGTGAGTGATCTGTTTGCAGAAGCAGGGCTGATCCCAAATGTGGTGCAGTTTCTGCTTATTCACTGTGCATCTAACATGTTCCAGATGCGTATCACTGAAAAACTATTTACCCTGCATTGGCTCATCTTGAATTTATACATTCAAGAAGGGGTAATTTCTCTTTTATTCTCACATTTCTAATCATCTACAAATTTAAACTCTATACCTGCTTATACAGAATGTGGTCTAGGATGTTTAGTATTTTTTAGAGAGGGAAATTGCCTTTGCAGCATACTCGGATCAATCCAAGCCACGTTTGAGGTCTTCATTTTCACATCTCCTGCATCTGGTATGTGCCTGCAGAAAGGTGTGCCTGGCCGAGCAGGAATATGCATGCAGCGACCTGTTGGCAAGGGTGGTACCAGATACCGATGCTTTATTGATTGCCTGCAGAAAGGTAATCGGCTATACCTCCAGACACAAGTATCCAGTTAGTTTGGAGGGATTGCAAAGGAAAGCACTCTTGCAAAAAAGGCACGCAGGTTGGTTACACTCTCATTTATTCTTTCCATGGTTATAAGCACACTTGGCTTATAAGAAAATTAAGACCAAACTTCTGTCAGGCTGTGATGTCTGCCTGGTGGTGGAATTTGAGAGTCAAGCAACATTTTCTTTTCTTGTGCATTAAAATGAACAGCTCGATAGCCCAAACTAGTCGGGCTTGAGAAATAAGGGTAAATTTTATTTCTACACTAGGAATTCGTGCAGTTATCTCTTGAGATGATCACAGGAAAATATTGTTGGTTTTAATCTCTTCTAAAGAGAAATTAAAATCCTGTTAAGACTCTGGTATAATTGGATAGAACAGAAAACTAGTAACAGATTCGTGGCACTGAGTTAATAAAATAAAACTGGAATGAGAACTATTCTGTATGTATAAAGTGAACAATTTCTTATTATCCACAGTCAATCCATTCATTGGCACTTTTCACCACATAGATGAGCACCTAAAAATACACAAAGTGAACTCTCAGAATAGAACTGTGCTCTAATAGTCTGGAAAAAAGGATTGATTTACGGGGAAAGGTGACAAGAACCACATACTTATTGCTTAGCTGCTAAGTGAAGACCTTTGATAGATGCCAGAGCATATCAGAAACTGTAAACACCAGGGAAGAAGACTCATTATTTCTCTTGAGTTAAGGAGGTAAAACCAGAAGTCATGAGGCAGAGGAAAGATCAGGTATACTAGAAAACAGTATCCCATGGGATGCAGTGAAACACCATCTCTCGAGACACTTAAAACTAGCCCGGGCACAGCCTGTGTTGGCAGAGGATTCCTTGGGACATCTGTCTTCTGTTCAAAGGGCCATAATCAAGTCCAGCTCCAAGTACTAGCAGGGATTTCTGTGGGACTCGGGCCACAGCTCCGTTAGGCTTTAACGAGAGTCCCTGGTGAGATGTTTGTGTTTTCCACCCTCCAAAAGCCATGGCTTATGTTTCGTACCTGCTCTGGATGTCAACACATCTGACCATTAAGTCTGCCTCTCCACGTTGTTTCCTCCCATTACAGCAACCCCAGGACAAGTGGCAACTGCTTTTTACGCTAACACTTAGCAGAGCCAAGGATGGGAGCTGTTTTTATTTTCTTGACATTTTAAAAAATGATTAAGACCTCCTGACTGCTCTGCCACTGGAAACAGTTGAAAAATACCAACGTGTCTCTTTAAAAATACCTCCCTCTGTTCAGAACCTTTCCGAGTGCTTTTCAAAGTTGGGGTTACCTTTTCTCTCTCCTCTGCATCATAGTTGTCCGGAAAGACAGGCTTATTCTGATTTTCCTCATTGATTTCTCTCTCCTCCAGATAAAATTGCCACTTGGCTTCGAAGTAAAACCAGTGTTCCTGATATTCTGAATGCAAAAGAAATCAATAATGTAGTATTTCATCTCGATAATACTTTCAGTTCTAGTTTAATAGTTCTTTTTTAAAAAATTACAGTATTCACTGACACAAAAACCCAGGTATTTTGCAATAACATACATTAAACAGGCACATGTACCAAATATGCATTTTCATAGGTAGTGGGACATCTAACAGGAAACAGATGATGTGAAAGAAGAAACTATTTTCAGAATCTTGTGCTATTTTTATGGTATATTAAAATTACACTAAGATGCAACAAGATGAGATTTTCAGAGAACTTACTGAGGAACACTCCAAGGAAAAGATAAGACTCAACAAAAAGAGAGAAAAAGAAAATCAATTGCATACTAATTTTTTTTATTCTTCACTGTGATTAAGGAATATCTAAAAATGCTTGCACACCCTAAACACAAATTGACTCCTACCTCGGTTATCAGTTTTTAATCACATAATTTCTCCAGTATTTCTGTTCTGTTCTCACAGTTTTTCTGTGTGATCTTTCAGGAAAAGCAGATAGGAAAGGCCGAAATTTCCATTTGCAATTATTATAATACATATCAAATGTAGTAGAGGGGATAAATAACACATCTACTATCTGTCCCCATAGAAATAAGGCTTTTTGATAACCATAGGCCTTTTTCCTTTTTCTGACACTTTAGGAAGGGCATATCTAATCTTGCTTCACATTAAAATCAGTTTATTTTCAAGCCAATACTCTGATTCAACATTTTTATAAAGGCTTTAAAAGGCGTGTAAGTCAAACTGATCTGTTAAGCACATACACACACACCCTCCCTGCAGAATTGAGGCCTGAGAGAAACCCTGCCTGGGAAGCCGATGGGATAAGGAACTAGAAATCAGTGAGATGGGCCAAATGGCCAAGTAAACCAAGGTGAACTAGTAGTTTAGTACGGGTCTATTGGCATGCAGTTTCAAATAAAACTAAGCATTGCCACTTTTTCTCTACCTCTGTCCTGCTTGGTTGCTCGGTCGTGTGCTGCAAGTGGCTGAAGAGCACACACACAGCCAAACCCTTTCTCTGCAGAGTGTAATCTGATTTTGCTTCCTTTCCTAAAATGCCATACAGGTGACTCTCATTGGCAATTAAGATCTTTAAAGCAGTTCAGCTTCATGTAAAAAACATCCAAGCTCCCTTGTAGAACCTGGTACTTCCACAAGGCTACTGGTTCCCCAGGCCCAGATAGGGGTGAGACCTTTTCCTGAGTCCACACCCAGTTATGCCTGAAGACATTCGTTAGAGCCCTAAAAAAAAGGAGTGTTTAGGAAAACAGAGTGAAAGTGCACTTGCAGCCATCAGGCAAAGGAGAGCATGTTTAGGGGAAAAAAAAAGTCACGCAAAGAGTCACTGGTTGAAGTAAACTCCTGACACCCACTCCATCAGGTGGGTACAAGACTGCTTTTAGAAGTTTAGGTGACCCGACAGGTTTCCTTTTTTGTGGGTTTTTTCCTATTTCCCCCGTGACCTTAGAATATGACTGCCTCAAAAGCAAATGTTTTCTACGTAGCACCTCGACAAGCAAGTAACCCCCCTCCCTGCGAGTGATCAAGGGCAGGCTGGATGGGACTTTAAACAACCTGGTGTAGTAGGAGGTGTCCCTGCCCATGGCAGGGGGGTTGGAACTAGGTGATCTTTAAGGTCCTTTCCAACCCAAACCATTCTGTGATTCTGTGATCAGAAACAAATGGATCAAGCACTTGCAGGAGATTTTGGATGTATGGGCAACCTGTAGCTTGGTCAGAAATCCCACGCTGCCAGCCCTAGTGAGTTTCTGCCCCATCCCTCAAGCCCAACCTGAGGTGACGGTCACACTCAGGTCCATGGGATTATCTGTCAAGTCATCACAGCTGAATGTCAGAGAGGGGTGTTAAGTCGAGCCCTCTGTGACTGAATGCTGTGCTTGTTATCTGTGGGGGATAACGCAGCTAAAAAAGAGTTTTCTAAAACTGGAGGACTCTGTATGGCAGGGTTTTTTTTGCAGTGCATTTCACCAGCCAAGGAGCTTAACTTTAATGCAGGAAACTTTTTCCGCTACCAAAATAGGACGAAGCTCAACAATACGGGCACTTGCCGGGGAGCGTGCCTCAGGAGTCCAACGTGCATACCTCCGCACCGAGTGGTCCTGCTGGGGTGGAGTGACAGGGACCTGCTGCAAACCCGCTCAGAGAGGAGCTCGCTCACACTAATCCTGCACCTGCTCCTCGTAGGTCTCAGCTAAAAAAATCCTGGTGCGCAATGAGGCGCAGATGAAAATCAGAGGTCTTTCAGAAAGGCTTTCTGGTGCTCCTTTCAGATGTTAAAGCAACAGCTTTCTCCCTGGGTAAATCTTTGAGTACTCTTGAGTAAAGATTTGCATTGAATTCAGCCCTTCTCAACAGCTATCCCTTGAGATTAACAGAAAAACTTCTTTCCTTTTAATGTAATGATACTCATCTGTCCATGGCAGGTCTCACCATTACAAACATATCACTCCCTGGCAAGAGGGGACTAAAATACCTTTGCCCTGAAGATCACATACATTAGTAAAGTAGCAATACCAAGTTCAGTAGCTGTGTTACACCAAGTTGTTTTAAAGCATGGATACAACAGGTTGTATCTCAGATACTTGTTCAGAAAAGCAACAAGTCGAATCTGAATTTGTGGTCAAAAGACAACTCTTGGTCAGGAGGTATCTGCAGGTGAACTTTTCATGGTAAAATGAGGGATGTCAATGGGTTTTCTTATGGAGAATATAGGACTGTGCTAATTGAGGGAAGGGAGTTGAATAATTCATATCTCAGCCATTAGTTTGCCTAATAACCTGCTAGATATCATTTTCTCACTCTCCCCTTGCCCAGCAATCTTTGAAGACTTCCTAAAGATATGACTGTGCAGTAGGGCATTGTCATTGCCATTTCTCTTTATATTTTTGCAATCAGTATATTAAGCAACTAATGGACAGTACAAGAAGAAGGCACCACCTCTGAAGGACTTAGAGCCTGAGCAAAGAAAGCCAGAGAGCAGCCTGAGAAGATGGAAAAGGGAGGAAGGCAGCAAACTGGAGAGACTGGGGATATTTCTTTAGTGTCTTTCTAGCTGAACATGGTTTTAAGAAAGTAACTTTTGATTCAGACACATTACCTGCCATGTGGCGAATGGTCTTCTTGCAGTATTCTTCAGCCATTGGCACGACTTTCATCATCTCTCTTCCCCACTGCACGAGGGGTTTACCTTGTATTGCGTATGCCACAAAGAGAGCTGTGCATAGGGACCCTAGAAAGCCTGGAATTCACAGGTGACAATGATTACCAAAGTGCAGTCTGCTCTCCTACCATCCTTGTCATGTCCCTCGTAAAATCTCTAGTGGAATGCCCCACGGCTGTCGGATAGGGTAACGAATGTACATAACCTATCTCCGCCTGTTTGCAGGCTGGCTCATGGCATGCTGAGACTCTTGGCTAACGTGTGGTGCCCCTCGGTTTACAACTTGCTTTACATAGAAGGGAGCTTCTGTTCTCAGTGGTGTAACATGACAGAAATTGAGGTAGGGGTCAAAAATAAATATAATCCACTAATGTGATACTGAAAATCTTCTAATTGGAGTCACATGAAATAACTGACTAGCGAAAAGTGATTCAATTACAGGCTGTATCACCTTGCTCGCAGAGTCATCCAGCCCACGGGCTGTGATTGTTAGATCTAACACTATTTCTGGCTCATTTGATTCTAAGGAGACAAGTTCATGTCTTACTTGGACAATTGCTTCTTTCTTCTAAGGAAACAAGGCCATGTCCCCTTCTTCCCTCTAAGGGGACAAGCCCATGTCCCCCGACAGGAAAGATGCAATTGTTTGAGCAAGACATTCTGGCTACCTGCCCTGCTTAGCATTCTGTCAAAGGCAACAAAACCAACCCAATGCAACATGCAAAAGAAGGTTAAGAAAACAGCTCAGTCGTTTAAACAAGCCCCAGGTAAGCAAAGGATTGATGTGTGTGCTTCTGTTGGTATATGGGTCCAAAAGCATTCACTCAAGCATAGAGGTAAGCATGAACTTCGTGTGTTTTACTGAAGGCAAACTAATTATTTTAAGAGGTTGCAAACCCACATGAGACAATTACTCATTCTCACTGCTCTAAGACCTGATATACCGGGTCAGGCCAAAGATACATCTAACCCAGGGTCCAATAGATGCTCTCAGAAAGAACTGAGCTGGTAGAGCTGGCTCAGAGGGTCTCACACACATAGACAGTGCCTAACCCAACTGCCATGAAGGTTCTTTGGTGCCAGCGTGAGGGCGGCAGCAGGGTGTTTAGAGGGTGAAGGAGAGGGAGCAGCAGGTGAGGAAGAGGATGGTAGAGGCTGTGATGTTCCCAGAAGGTTTTAGGGGTACTGGTAGCCTCTTCCTACCTCCTCTCCAGGTAACTCCCTCCCCACGCTGCTATTACTCTGCTCCCCATGCTCCTGGATGCTCTCACATAACCTCCTGTCCCTCACCAGGGAAACAAGCAAGCCCCAGCTGGGGTTTCTGGCTCTGCAAATAATGCCAGTCAGGGTAAGCCTAACTGGTTTGTCTCCTCCACTCCCCAGAGCCTCTGGACTAGCTTAGGGGCAATTTTAATTACTAAGCCTGATTGCTTTTAACAGCCACAGCCCTTCTCATCCACTTGCCTTTCGAACCCAGGCATATCTGTGGACTTTGCAGCTGCCGGTAGCGGTGAGGTCTGTAGCTTAACTGCGCACGACGCAGGGAAGTATTTCCTTTTTTTGTTTCAGTCCTCACTGATGTGTCAGTTGAGTTTTCCCCATCTTTGAGTTGCGAGAATCAGAGCTGACATTGCCCTGGCACCTTTCAGAATGGTAGATGTGTCCATGGTGGCCCTCTCATCCTTCTCCTTCCTGCCTCTCTGCCATGTCTCTTGTCTCTTTTCCCAGCTGAAAACTCCTTCTGGATGTAATTTCTCCTTTTATGGAAAGCGTTTGATGACTTGGATGCTCCTTGCTGATATTTTCTGGCTCTAGCAAGTACTTTCTGAGGTGGGAGACCCAGAACTGCAAGCAGTCTTATTGCTGCTAATGCACTGGGGACTTTATATATTGGTTTAATGATATTTTCTGCTTTGCTTTGAATTATTTTCCTCTAATTTTATGCCATCTTGGTGGCTTTTCTGACTGCTTCCAGAGCACTGAGTGTGTTGAACATGTCACCACTCATTATAGTTTTATTTATTGCTATTTAAAGCAGACAGAACGAATACACACTTTAATAGCGTGAAATTATCAAAGTGACGGACCTGAATATTCAAAAACATTAAATCCACTTATTTGTGTTTTGTTTAGAGAATGTTTCAAATCATGCCCTAAAATAAGCGGAGGTGGATTTTTTGTCTTTCTACATTTACCTACAGTGACTGTCTATGACAAAATGTGTCAAGAGAAAAAAGTTTCTGTCCTCTGAACCATAAACTTGCATGGTAACAGTGAGTCATCTGGATGCACTTGGATCCTGGGATTTGAACAGAGCAAGTGACACGAACGGTCTTTGGACAAGACAGGTTGTGTTCAGTTGTTGGGATTTTAGGAGAGAAAACTCCCAACCTGAGGTTGCCAGCTGGATAATATACAAGGATGCATATTGGCCTATATAAGTAATATATACTTGTATATACTATCCAAGCAAAATCCAAACCAAGGCTTTGGAGTCTACAAAGCAGGAGCAGTTTAACCGAGTGAATTCACAAGCGCAGCGTTAGTCCCACAGAAGTGAAAAACAGCCTCAGGGACTTCATCGCGCCGGCGTGTGAGCGGGTGTTACCTGTGGGATGGTTGTGAGTCATTCGCCCACATTCAATGCTCACTTCAATGAGTGACTCCAGCCTCTCCGGCTTCCAGTATCGCATCCCTAAACACATGGCTTTTGTGGATGCTCCAAATCCAGAACCTAAAGCAAAAAGATAACACAGAGCATTTAAAAGGATAAAATGTGAAATGGATGGATAAAGCGTGAAAAAAGCACATTTTATTAATTCAACTCGTATGAGAACTCCTCAGGGAATAGGAAACTAGCATGCAAAACGAGGTACAAGTTCTGGAAGTTTCTTGCAAGGAATTTTGCTTCTACACAGTCATTCTGGTTTTAGAGGTATATTCCAATACTCTCAAGAGCTACAAAGAGCATAATGGGTTCAGAAAGTCGTGTGCTCTTTTATTCACAGCACTTGTTTAATTCAAACTCTCGTGCGGTCTTTACTCATTCTTGGCTGACACCACTGTTCTGCTTGCTCCAGATGTCAGCACCAGAAACAGAAGTTTGAGAAACAGATACAGTTTTACTACGCCCTCATCTTAGTTTTCATGATGAAAGCACATGATTAAAACACTTTGTAGGAGTATCATAGTTGATCTTACAATTTCAATTTGTATTCCATCCTGGAGAGCTCCACGGGTAGTTCAGAAAATAGTTTCTTTTATATACAAAAATAATGTGTCCAAAAAGAAACTATAGGTTACAGAGCCAAATCCTCCAAAACTAGGCAATGGCAGAACTGAGGTTTCCCATGTGACCTGAAGTTAGTGCTTGTGTGCACACTCATTATGGTACAGCCTGCACTTTCTGAGATTGGTCTTAGGAATTTCTGCTTCGTGCAACACTCAGTTTGTTTACTGAATAGCTAATTCCGAGCTTCTTTTAATCCTCAGCATTGAGTACACTATCCCAGGTGTTCAACTTTTAAACACTTCATTGAATGGAGAGTTAAATTTGCTAATGAGTTTCTCTGCAGCATTTATGACAGCAATATCAGGATCCCACAGAAGTTTTAATGAGCTTATCTTCACAAGGCTCCGGTGAGGTGATTATCTGGTCTTTGCAGCTGATGAGCCAATGTCCCAAAAAAGCTTTAACTCATTGCAGGCACCCACCCTGAGATGGATAGGGTTCGCTTTTTCAAAGTACTTGGCATTTTTCAGCACTGTCTTTGCTCAGTCACACTTCCCAGTGACCTTGGGCATAGCTGAGAGCAGTCAGCCTTTCTCTACTTGGTTCCTGGAAGATAAGGGGCATATTTACACCACCTAATTTTAGCCTCTGTGGAACCTGTATTAGAAGCACAGTCTCCCTGTCTTTCCCAGATAGGCAGGCTGGAGAAAGGCTCTATCTCCATTATCAGTAGGATGGTGTAATGGGAGCAATCCAGGGGCCAGAGTGAACTGAAGCAGCAGGTACCAAGGAAACAGAGTCAGGGCTTTTAGTCACCTGTCTTGAGAAGAGCCTTCAACTGCCTCCCTAGGCTGTGCCTGCTGGGGGTACAAAGCACCGGGGGCTCTCTTGGAGCGCTGCTTGCTGTTTAGTGTTATCTCAAGCACCTCCCATTCAGGTATCCTAACATAATGAGTGTGATCAGAGTGAGGTAGAGGGGGCAGCAGGAAGACTTACTTCAAGACAAACTGAAGCCTGAGCCAAACTAACATGAGCCACCCATCGGCATTTCCAGGTGCAATACAGAACAGCTAGGATCTGAGCTTCTCTCTTGCGAGAAGAGCTCTTCTCCCCAGACAGTAGCTCTCCTGAGTGAGCATCCTGGCTAGGTGATCTAATTAGCTTAGCTGAAGACATTGCTTCCCTTCCTCCTCAGAGTCTAATGTACAAATTTTGCATGCAATAACTCTTTGGAAAAGGGCCAAACTCCTGATGAAGACATTTGAAAGGCTGTGCAAAAGGCTTTGCAAATACTACTTTCCTCTCCACATGCTCAGAGCTTGTTTCCTCATCTCTTGCAAGCTTTCCTGATAATTGGGAAAGGGACCCTCTCCAGAACATACTTGGCAGCTGCTCTTGCTGAAAAGGCTGGATATTTGTCCTGCAAAAGATGTGTTTTGCTCCTGTACCTGATATATGTTGCAGCCGTAAAGCCTTGTTATTAAAGAGCCAGGAGTAGGTAAAACTGTCTGCCTATCCCAGAAATCACATAGGAACTGCAAGGAAGAATCAGGAGAGAAATCTGGACTTCCAGAGCACCAGTCAGCTTAACTGAGAGAACATAGCTTCTTCTTCTTACAAGAACAAACTCTTCATTAAACCATCTGCTGCCATAGATTAGCAGATGATAGTCATCTTCACTGTGCAATCCTGGTTCCTCCAAGGGACACAGTCCATCTTGATTATCCAAGAGGGAAATGTGTTGTGCTACTCTGAGCTTCTAATTAAATAACACCTCTTCATACATGTGAAGTGGAGGATGCACTACAGTAGTCTGACTGCTGGCCTGAAGGACCTTGTCTTTGCAACTTCATTGCGTTTCTCCAGTCTGGGAAGTTATATTAAAACCTTCTGCAGAATTAGACACGCAAACTCGGCAACAAAATATCCTATCCCATGGAGTAGCATTAAGCTTAGACAGGGCTTCAGGTAATTAGCAGCTGTTAGCTCCCATGTCTCAGTGTCTACCATTTGGATCAAGGAAGTAAGGGACAGTGAGACCAGTTCAACCAACAGGTGAGGCACATGCATAAGAATATGAGGACTGTCCTCCACGATCAAATCAAAGGTGGATCTAACTTACCATGTCTGACAGTGGCCAATGAAGAGGATACTTAAGAAAGAGTAAAATAAAAGTACAATGACGCTACCCCTTTGTGCTAACTGAGCTGCCGACAATTTGTCTCCCTGATCCAGGAGACAGCTGGCTATTCATCTTTTTGCCTAATAATGTTTGAAGGATTTCCCTTGGGTGAATTTGGCCAGCTCCTTTTTGAACCTACATGAATTGTAGCATCTGCAAATTGGCATCAGAAAATAGTTGTGCAGCTTAATTAGGTGTTGTGTAGAGAAGTCCTTCCTTTTTCTTGCTTTGAGCTCATGACCTACCAGTTTCATTTGAAATCCCTAGTTTCTGTGCCGGAAGAGACAGTAAGTTTTCTCCAAATTATTTGTGACTACACAGCTCTCTATCATACTGTCTCAGACACCACAGCCTGTGAAAGTAGATTTTAGTAATACAACCATCCTTCCTTATATACTTTCTAGTTCTCTTCCACCCTTTTGAAGAGAAGAAGGTGCAGTAATCAAGAAACAGCAGCTGTGGATTTATATGGCGGTGTAAATATTTGTGTTCTGTTGTTTGCTTCTTTCCCAGTGATTTCTATTTGCTTTCTGGCTCTTACTGAGCATTGAAGCAACATTCTTGAAGAACTAGTATAGCTTCACAGCCTCTTCCCTGAATGGTAGCTGAAACTATGTATATCAAATAAGAATTTCCATGCCTCTGCCCTGCATAAAACTTCTGATTTATCTCCATTGTATCTGGTTCTACTACTGTGCCACATGGTTATTCATCATTGTGAGTATCTTCCACAACTCAGCACCATATTATCTTTGACTTTCCTGACCCACTACATTTCCAGATAGTTTGTGGACGTGTTGAACAACAGTAGTTCAACACAGGTACCTCCTTCTCTATGGAGAAAACAGACTGCAACCTCCTGCTCTTCACTTACTGTCCTTTAACCAGTTGTCTACCCTCAGGAGAACCTTTCTGCCATCCTGTAGCAACTTAGTGCCTCAGATGAGGTGACATGGTTGAGACTTTTGGAAACTCTAACAGACTGTCTTCACAGTGTCTCATTTTTCCTTGAGTTTCTTGGCTACTTCAATCTTTCTAATAGAATAGAGGTGTGGCTTTTTGTGATAAAAGCTGTGTTGACTTTTTTATTACATCATTTTCATTCATACACTGCATTACTCTCTTTTAGCATGTACTACCTCAGTGTGATTTTCTTCACTCTGCACCTGCAGAATAATAAACATCAGCTTAATGACTGCTAAGTTCGGAAGAGGATGTGTATTTTGTGACTGTAGACCACTTTGCATGGGATCTTAGAGCCTGGCACCTTTACCTCCTGTCCTTCTGCAGCTTATTCTTCTCTTAATTTTTCCTCCCCAACTTTCTGCATTTAACTCACTTTTTCATCATGTTCCTCTACTAAACACTGTTCTGAAGCGCTGCTAGGAAGGAAGCACAGCAGCTGGTCCAGTAAGTGCAAATAAAGACCTGCCTGGATGCTGCAGCCTCAGCCTGAAATACACACAATACAGGTAAAACCAAGCTGTCATTTAATAGAATAATAGAATTACAAAATGGTTTGGGTTGGAAGGGACCTTCAAAGATCATCTAGCTCCAACCCCCTGCCATGGGCAGGGACATCTCCTACTAGACCAGGTTACTCCAAGCCCCATCCAGCCTGGTCTTCAACATTTCCAGGGAGGCGGCTTCCACAGCTTCTCTGGGGAACCTGTTCCAGAGTTTCACCACTTTCACAGTAAAGAATTTCTTCCTAATACCTAATCTAAATCTACCCTCTTTCAGTGTGAAACCACTACCCCTTGTCCTATCACTACACTCCTTGATGGAGTCCCTCCCCATCGTTCCTGTAGGGCCCCCTTTAAGTGCTGGAAGGGCACTATAAAGTATCCTCAGAGCATTTTCTTCTCCAGGCTGAAGAACCCCAACTCTCTCAGCCTGTTCTCATTGGGGAGGTGCTCCAATCCCCTGATCGTCCTCATGTCTCTCCTCTGGGCATGTTTCAACAGGCCCATGTCCTTATGTTGGGGGCCTCAGAGCTGGATGCAGCACTGCAGGTGGGGTCTCACAAGAGCAGGGCAGCGGGGAAAAGTCCCCCTCCTTGATCTGCTGGCCACACTTTTTTTGATGCAGGCCAGAATGTGGTTGACTTTCTGGGCTGTGAGTGTATGTTGCCAGATCATATTCAGTTTTTCATTCACTAACACCCCCAAGTCCTCTTCAGGGCTTTCAGTCCACTTGTCATCCGGCCTAGATTTGTGCTTGGGATTGCCCCAACCCAAGTGCAGGACCTAGCACCGGCCTTTCGCAGTGGCTCCAAAGGCATATCTCTGACTCAAGGATTACCACCTTACGCAGGTTTAGGTTCTAGCTCTCAAACATCAGTGACTCTCTTCTGAACAATTTGAGTTTTTGACAACGAAACAAAACATTTTTAGCTTGTGTCAGATACAGCAGGTTCATCTGCATCAAAACTTTAAACAAATGCTGACAGAGGCAAACAATCAACAGTGAAAACTTTAGCCTTGAGCTTATCAACATCATAAATTGGAAACAAGCTCTTAAAATGAAAGGTGTTGCAGAGCCTTGGGCAGATCTTTTGGTGGTCACCAGTCTTTAACATAATTGGGGTACCTCTGCAATGAACATGGCAATAAGCACGATATCAGGTGGCAAAGAGACACAGTTTAAGAGCTCAGTGTCCTGACTACACCAACAAAAGTTTGAGCAGAGGATCATCGTATAAGCAATGCAAAACTACTTAAAATTTCAGTGGTCCGTGAGGGCTGGCACATGAATTCTTGCTAGAAGTGAGACAAGACAAAATGACCATCGGAAAATAACATTTTGGTTCCAGCCCATCCAAGATATCATCTGGCTGCTAGGCCATCCAATGCCTCAAGAAGAAATTTGTGAAAATTCAATTAAGGAGCTAATTATGTCCATAGCAATGTTAGATCCCATGGTAGGCTGAACATCTCCATCTCAGGTCACTGGTTCTTTTGCTCTCAGGGTAAAAAAAAGGCTTCTTGAGATGTTCAAGATTATATATGTCAGACCAAATGGGGAAGATGGGCTTTAGCTGCCAGGTCTCAGGGCAGGAATTCATTTTAGATCTTTCTAGCCCGGAGTATTCCAAAAGCAAATAGTTTTTCACAGAAAGCTGGGGAGGAGGAAGGCTAAAAGAAGAGATGTAGTTCTAATACCACAATGGGCCAGGATACAGCCATGCTCCACTGCTGGAAGTCTTGAGGGTTACTCAGGGCCAGCAGCATCTCTCACAATTATTTTGACTAAATTTTATGCACTGTCAATCAGAAAACATATGACAACTGCCAAGGGGGTAGATCTGCCCGGGGAATGGCAGGGTGGGCAGAGTACACGGGGAGGGGATCCTTTTCCCTCCCAGCAGCTGTTGTGAGGAGCGGAGGCCGAGTGAAAGATGCTTTTTGTGTCAGAGAAAACTGACTGCAGAGACCCAGAAATAGCCGTGGCATCGTGCCACCGGGTCTTTGCCAGGATGTTGCATCAATATGCGATGCTGTTGAGCAGTGCCGATACGTACTGCTGTGGTGGAGTATCGCCCCGACACAGCTGCCATCGTCCCGTGGCTGGCGAGATCTAATTCCTCTGATGATGTGGTGTCTCTACAGGCTTTCAAGATTAATTACACTGTATGGGTATATGTGTATGTGTGTGCACGTAGCTGCATGCAGGATATTTAACTTGAAGTAAAAATTCAATTCATCATAAAATGATCATAAAGAGAATGAAAGAATGGGCCACGGGTAGGGAAAAAGGGCTAGGAATATCAGTGATTATCAGCAGAAGAGTCATATTTGTTAGCAGTGCATCCACCTGGAGGAAAGTCTCTGCTTTACCTCCAAATGAATGCATTGGTGCTTAGAGCAATTCGCAGGCTTGGCTTTTGGTTTCATCTCTGCCATCAGTGAAGGACCCAGGACTACAAATGTTTAAATGAAAAATGGCAGAAAATATTTCTTAAAATAACCATTAAACTCAAGGACAAGGATCTGGACCCCGAGGCACAAAGCCAAGAACAAAGTCTCTTTAAATAGACGTTAAAGAGGGTAGGGTTCATTTACGAGAGGACATAGTGCCCTACAGAAGGAATTCCTGGCAGATCTCCTGCCATCCTCAGGCAAACATGGGAATGTTTCAAGGGTAGTAGCCTTTGATGTCAGGGGGAAAAAGGAAACAATTTCCATATAGCCACAAACACTGAAAGCATGCATTTTTCAAGCCAGGAACTATAAATGGAGAGCAGTACCGTACCCTTTTCGTTGAATGGTGTGTGCCAAGCGAGAAGGTAGTTGTCTGGTTTTAATTCCCTGCAGCCTTCGATGGTAGCAGGGTCTGGCCGCCTCCCCGAGAGCTTGTCGATAGCATCCACGTAGCGTTTCACTAGCTCCCGGTACAGATCTTCTAAACACCAGTAATCTGCTCAGAGGAGGGAAGAGAAGGTTGGTATGCGAAGGCAGGAGAGAGCACAGGAAACAGACAAGCAAGCCCACTATGCATTTAATGAATGTTCCTATTTTCACCTCCAATACACCGACTTGTGTTTCTGGTGCCACTGTCAACACGTTTTTACACACCATGAGAGTGGGCTGGAGGGAGAACAGTCTCTTTGTTCTCATCCATTCCAGTTTTCCTTTCCTTTAATGAGAAAGATGAAGACATTCTGCTCATCAACGGTAGCTGCTCAGGGGCTTTATTTAGATTCTCGTGTAAAGTATTTACAGAGGTGTCTAACTGCAAGGCGAGTGTGCTGCTGCCGTGGGGACTAGGTGTGCACACCAAGCCAGCTGTGCCTGGCTCTTCCCATGCCTTTGCGCTCATCTGCAGGCACAAATACAATTTAAAAATGAGAGCCTGTTTTTTTAAATTACCACTGAATCGTTAAAACGAGGTATGCATGATTAAATGCAAAAGCAAGTTAGTGACCTTGTCTTTTAACCTGTATTTTACATTTATTTTGTCTATAATTTGTAGGTCTTTCATTCAGGGATCCCGGTATCTTATGTCAGTGCAGTAACCACAAGAGAAAGCTTTTACAAAAATTATTACAAAGATCAGTAAAAGTAGTGAATATCTGCAGTCAGTAGCAGAAAAATTTCTCTCTGGAATAAGTTCACTAAGAATATCTGTTGATTATTTTTACCCAGACCTACACTCTTGCCTAAGGAGGAACCTTCCCCATGCTAAACACATACTGGTACTTCAGTGTAGCTGCTTCTCTCAGCTGCTGTTTTGTGTTGTTTTGCCTGAGGAGCATTGCCCTCAGCTCTTGCAGAGGAAGATCTTCCACTGGCATCTGTAACAGTTACGCAATCAGTGGGAACCAAGGAGGCTGTCAGGATTTGTCCACTTATGCCTTTTCTATGTACTTAGAAAAACCCCGTTTAACACTTGGTGTGACTCGTAGATTGACAAAGCAGGGTAAGTCCTTCTAAAAATATCTTCATTTTGTCAAAGATTAGTGATTTCTCGAAATTCACAACAAAGGTTTAATTTAAAAGTAGGTTTGGAGCCCTGTAAGCCAGAGCCACTCAAAAGTACCAGTTATGCAGACAGGTGAATAAAGAAGATGCAGGGTAAATCCAAGATTCCTCTCCTTTCACATAAGAAAATAGCCTATCACACTGTCCATCCCACATACAATCTTAAAGGAAAAAGATACGTTCAAGCTGCTGGCTCTTTTCAGATTTAGGAATCAGGTATCAGTTTATCCAGATGGGAGCCAGGGGCAGGATTTACCACCCGGTAGCTTCTGCAGAAAGGCTTCTTCTGTCCCCAGAGCCAGGGTCCCTGTGGTCCAGCTCCTCCAGGCGGATGAGCTCACCACAGTTCCTACACCTGGAGCCAGGCTGCTGTCTCAGCCATCAGGTCAATTGGACAGATTCTTTCTTTAGAAATGAACCACTATATTTTTTTAACTAAAAAATATAGTTTTAGTTTTAAACACTAAAAACCCGTGTTTAGTTCAGAGGAGAAAAAGTTTTCCTCATTGCAGGGATAGTTCCCTGGTTTTTCCTGATGCTGCTCTCATTGTCCGTTATGGGACAGTTTCCTGCTGGAAGGAGAAGGAGAGGTTTATCCTTCACTGCCGGATCAGCCTTTCAGGGTGTGCACGTGGTGGATTTGGGGAGCACCAGCTCAGCCTGCCACAGCGCCCACAGCCCTCACTGCTTCTGCCTGTGGCCCTACTGGGATGTCCTCCATGGACAAAGTGCTGGCTAAAATTGCCTCCCAGGATGAGAACTCCATCCTTAACACAAACCTCCACTTCAGGTACGGCTGCTGCTGCAGCCTCAGGCTGGAAACTCCCCTGAGGGCAGTGGCTGGTGATGGGACCTTAGAGCCAGCCTAAGCCTGGGTGTGTCCATCCCAGCCTGCAAGCATCCTGCAGGGATGGACCAGCAGGTGTGGACCCAACCATCCAGCCAGGTGAATGGGACGTTGCAGGCAGCAAGGCAGTGAGGAACACCAGTATTTTTATTGCTTAACTCCCTTTTTTTTTCTTTTTTTTTTTTTTTTTCTGAAGGGGTGGTTTAGTAGCGCTCAAGGTACCCAGTGTGTTCTTTAAAATCCCAGTCTACGCAGCAGCGAGGGCTCCATGCTACACAAAGAAGGCAGGTCCTTGGGGCTGGTGGTTGCAGCTGCCTTCAGCCTCATGGACCCATGTTCACTTTCTTTCGCTTCACCCTGTTGACTTGATTGGTGATTCGGGATGGGCATGTAGACTGGGACATGAGCAAGCCCGGTGGCTTTTTTTGTGTTCCTCTTGGCAGGAGGAGACCCTGCTGCGGGCAGGAGAGGTTGTTTCCCTTGATGCCTTTGTGGGAAGTAGAGAGAAGGACTCTCTTTCCCCTGTTTGCTAATGTTACTGTGAAATGAAGATTTCTTACTAGAATTCCCCACTGCAGCTTGTTGCTTTCTCACCAGCCCATAAAAACACCTTTTAAAAAACTTGTCTGATCAAGCCAAGGAAATGAGTGTAGGACAAACACAGCCAACTGGAATTATACCTGAGACTTTATTTTCTTAAGAGCCACAGTTCTCCTGCTGTATTTAAGAATCATTATTTTACTGTCTAATTGGCTTGATTACCCAGAAGTTACAGTTTTAAAGAGTTCAATAAGCAAGAAACATATGATATGCATTTAATCACAGCCTATATTCAGAAATATATTAGTCATATTTTTTCTTGATAGACTGACATCTTGTCCTTATCTTTAGTGTATTAGCTACCCCTTAAATCATTGGTTAGCTAATAGCCAAGTATGAAGTGTCCAACACACTCTTAAACTGATCTCTACATACTAAAATTAGAGAAGACTGGAAGCAGGCAGATAAAGTGGCGAAACAGAAGCACAAGCAAAATTTCATTGACATGTAGGCTACCTAGCTACATTGTGAGCTTCTCCTACTGCTAGTTACTCACTGTCTTAAGAAAAATCAGGAACATTTTGACATAGATTTAAAAACTGGTTTATTCTGAAGAGGCAAAATATTGCTGAATGGTCACTGTCTTCTTCTGGTGTACTTTTGATGATGATTTTGACAGTCTCAGAAATCTCTAGTTTGATAGGTAAGGTGTTGATACAGACATCATCATATCTTAAAAAAGACTATTCCTGCCTTAAGAAAAAACAAATGTTTCTCTCAAACTATTGTGATTTTAGGAGACATATATTAGTAACTTCCACTATTCTGATGGACTTTATTACAAACATAGATTGTTAGAATATTTTTTAGGCTGAAGATCCAGAGCTCTCCTTATAAAGCAAATTGTTCCTTTTCTGGCCTTGCAGGTAAAACCCTTCACCCACAGGGCAGCAAAGATCAGACAGCGCTAGTACCTGAAAAAAGGTATTAAGGTGGCTCTACTCCAGCCTGGAGTTCTGGACACAAACATGTTAAAAATGCACATAGAAGAGCTCTTATCTTTTACAGAAGAATCTCTGGTGGCTATATTATGCCCTGACGTATTCCAGCGTACAGATAACCCACTTAGCAATTATTTCTGTTATGCTGGACATGCGGTGTTTTAGTCCTTAAGCTTTAACCAACTGCATAAATCTAGGGAAAGTATTGGGAGACCCCCTCCACACTCAAGAAATCAAAACTCCCCAGTTTGTGCGATGGTCACAGGATTATGCTCATGGATGGGAACAGCTAATGCACATTATCATTCCCATAAGCAGCATTTCTGACAGGCTTTCTCACGACTTCCCCAGCACTCAGGCTCATTTTAAGAAACACAGCTTCTTAAAAGTTTTGTTCCTCTCCAGACTTGTGTTCACTAGTCCCATCGTACCTACCTGTGATGACAGCCTCTGCCGTAGCCATATGCATGAGCGTGTTGTCACTTACTGGCCACTTGTCGGGAGACAGCACCAGGTTCTCAAGCCCTCCAATTTCCTTCAGCTCCTGCTGGATTTTTGCACCCAGGGCATTGTTTTCTCGGGAGAAATTGCGATAACCGAGAGCATCCCCTACCCCAGCCAGCACAAGCGCAGCCTTAAATTTATCCATCCCCGAGACACTTTCCGCTTTCCTTTTGTCCGAGACAGCCACTGATTCTCGATCTTCCTTTGTTCCTTTGCCTTTGGCTCAGCTCCTCTGACAATTTATATCAGCCATTGTGTCACACCGAGAGCGCTCTCTATAAGGCAAGGACTTCCTTTTCTGGCTCTGCAGATGCCATCCCTTGTCCGAGACCCGACGGAGAGGAAATATTTCATAACCCGGGGATTTTGCAGGGGCTTTGTTCAATGGAACTGCAAGAGGAGACCCACAAAGTGAAGTGCAAAAGCCTCGTTTCTGCAACCCAGCGTAAAGCAAGCCAGGAAATCCTTAGCCCTACCCAGCGTAAGTAACTCTACACCCAGAAAAACAGATGCCTCCACAGGGGTGTTTATTTATTTAATAACTTGTAAATTAATGTATTTTCCTGCCATTTTCTGATATGCTGGAGTCAGTCTCCCTTTCGGGGACAAGTCAGAAGGAAAGCCTCTGATAAAAGGGGTTTCTGGTCTCTGTAAACTCTAGAATGAAGGGTTAGGCAAAAAGAGAAATCCAGTCAAATGCAGACAACCTCTCCCATTTCTAATTATGCCCTGTGGGGATACTTTGTCAACGGCTTTCTTGCTCTGGTCCACCTAGTACAATAATGTTTTGTTAATTCACTGCGCCCCTGGATAAACACTGAGCAAAACACCAACTTCAATCTCATGCCTCTTACTTCCTGGCAAAGAGTGACTTTTTCCCTAAGACTGAGCTCAGGTGCAGCCCACATTTGGACTCTGGAAGGAAACTATTTGAACGATGTATTTAAAGAGCATCCTGTGAGTCTAAGAAATTTCATGTATGAAGAAATCTCAGTGAGAACTGAGCTTTATTAATACCATCCTTTCAAACTTGATGACTTCTGCCATTATGTGCTTCATTCTGGTATTGCAGTTTTTTTCTGTACTTCTGCCACACAGTGCAAGAAGGGCCTCTGTAGTCTTGCAGCTTTTAGAACATATTTTGCCCACAAACACATCTCTGTGTAGGTTCAACACATCTTCCTTCAAGGGGTCTCCTGAGACTGACTCAGCTCTGGTTCTGAGTCACCATCTATGCTATCCTAAAGACTCACAAATTACTACTACTTTGAGGGTAGAAATACAAATGTAAATACAGAGGTGTTCAAGGCCAAGTTGGACAGGGCCTTGAGTAGCCTGATCTATTAGAGAGGCATCCCTGCCCATGGCAGTGGGGTTGGATTAGATGATCACTAAGGTCCCTTCCAGCCTAGGCCATTCTATGATTCTGTGATTCTATGAAAGTTAGCCAGATAAAGAGAAAGCTTTGTTTGGTTTGACTGGAATTTTGATAAAGGATACCTGGGGCAAGGGGTTTGTTTTCCTTTGATCTTTTTCAGAAAGAAATACTCACAGCAATTTGGATGGGAAAGGCCAGAACTCCTATCACCCAGCGTGGTGAGCAGTTACTCACAGGCCGAGTTATTGACACGTGCAAAAACATCACTGTACTTCACAAGAAACTTTAATGCAGCTTCAGAACACAGATCAGCGTCGCCATCCCTGTTTGACGCTACAAGAAATAAAGTACCAAACTGGTGAAAGTAGCCTCTGTTAATACCCTCTTGTTTTGAAGATTAGGACCTGAGTATTAAGAAGAGGACGCAATTATCTGTTAAGGTATCAGGGGTATGAGTAGGATGTAGGGACCTGAGCAGATGCAGGGCCAAGTGTTCAACAGTGGGGTTGTGGCCACCACCCGCTAAAGCTGGCTTGCTGCAAGCAGCGAGGATGCCAGCCCCTCTGCCCGACTTGGCTATGGGAACAGGCATCACCTGCCACAACTGGGGCATTTAAGCAATGTAAAGGTAATATTAGAGCCACCCCTGCATTGCCACGGTTACCTCAGATCTCCATTAAAAGTCCATGCACCCTTCTGCAGCATCCACCCCTTCTCTACGCACACGGAGCATTACGATTTGGAAGCACGTGAGAATTTGAACTTGCAAAGCAAGAGCAGGAGAAAACACCTGCTGAGGCATGGTGGCCTCATCACATGGAAGGTTCCTTCCTGAAAATGGGCAAAGCTATTCTTAGTTTTCCATTTATCTCTTCCTTCTGAATGTGGCTGGCTGTTGCACTGCCCTTTCGCTTCTTGTGGACTTTACCCAGTTGCACGCACATTTGGCTGCTTGTAACACAGCCCAAATTAGAAATAAAACCTTTGGCCTTAGAAATAAGGCTCTAATGAAAACCCAGAGAAAATTTCAGAGAAGTTCTGTTTTTCAACTCTGCAAAACAGAACATGCAACAAGGAACTGTTTTTATTTAATTTGTTAATTACACATGATCTCCTTTTCAAGTGGTACTTCCAGCCACTATAAGCTTTCTGGGTAGAGGTAGGTTATGAACACTGATATCTACTCCCTCTCCCCCCCAAAGGGTACAATTTATAAAACATCATGCTCAAATGTCTTAAACACAGCCAAAATACGACATAAGATATATAAGTATTCACTTATCTTACATATTCGCAAAAGGGAAAACAACCAAACAAGTAGAGCTGGCAAAAAATATTTGGCAAATATTAAATCAAATAAAAATGCAGCTTTGGTGTCCTCTTAGTTGTGTACACAGAACCGCTTTCACATGGGGAGAACCCATTAAAAAAGGAATGGAAAGGCAGGACAGAGCAAAGGCTTGCATTGGTGGCAACATGCTGTTACTTGAGCTCAACTGCATTTGAAACCCTGCGTGAGGACATGAAAGAATGCAAACCAGGCTCCACCTGCCTCCTCCACGCAGGGGACACGAACGAGCGATCTCCACCACTCAGGAGAGGGCTCTTGAGCTACACAGGCACTTGGCTTTTCTGAGTAAGTGAACCGGCAAACGGAGCAGGAGCTGAGACACTGCCCTGTCAACACAAGCCCTTCAGCGTTTTAAGCTAAAAGAAGACTGCAGCCCAACTGCTTCACCCACGAGTATGTAGTGCTTCTGCCACTCAAAGGCACTCAGCAGAGAAATGCTCTTGATTCTAAGTTCACCCATCCAAAGGATGCAGAGCGTATCCTGGAACAGTAGGGTTGACACCAAGTGGGTGTCAGGCTTCTGTCAGAGCTGCATCTTTGCAGCTGCTGAAGTGAAGGGTTTCACTTTGGCAACAGGATCATTCCTTTAGGAATGATACTAATTATAGAACACATTCATTGAGATCCAGGAAAAAATGGACTGGTTTTGCTGAATTCTTTACTAGTGAGGAATAAATCATTTTCATACAGCCTCACACCGCTGCCTTTAAGGAAAAACACGCCATTAACACTACGGCATGGACTTCTTTCTTCTTTAGCCTCTTGACAGAAAGCCTATGTCATGACATCAAGCTTATAGCATTTGCTGAACAAAAAATAAGAGTGTTTCACTGCTTGTAAAAGAGGCACAAGAAAAATCACATGGGGATCTGTCAAGCATACACACCAACAAGAGGAAGTATCCTAATAATTACACTCAATTAAAACGCCCTTAAGCTTTCCCACATCTTTCTCATTAAGATGTGCACGTTGTACCTGCTTATCTGAAATACAGTATTTTCTACATGTCATTGCAGAGATAGTTACAATTGCAGACCCCTCTGTTAACCGATTAAAACAAAAAAAGCCCATGTCAGAGGTGCGTCATCCCCACCTAATTCTACCCAGCACACTGTGTATCATGCAAAGGTCAGAAAACATGCTGAATATTTTTTTAAAAAGGTTCTCGTGGTCGTAAAACATAATGCTTTTTTCCTTTCAGGAGGGCTGGACCTCTTGGTGTGCCACGTGCCAGTTGCCATCAGCTGAGGGAAGCCACTGGTGCCAACACTTAAAAGGAAAGGAGCTTGCCACGCTTCAAGCTTCAGTAGTTCCACTGTGAGAGAAGGAAGACAAACTCGTGTGGTGCCAAAGCAGCCAGAGGGATGCCAGCTGGGAGAGCACCGAGGACAATGTATCTGATTTAAATTTTCGGAAGAGAATTAAGGACAGTTGCACTCATACCTCTAAAGGTCTTTGCAGAGACTTCTGAGCGTGCTGCTTCTCCTGCGGAGCTCAGAGCCAGGACTGAGCAAGGCTTTCTACACAGTTGCACCTCTCCTGGCTGGCACAAACTAAAGACACAAACTGTATAGAAAGAGTTTGGCTGCTAGGAGGTACGTGCAGTGGATGCAGCACTGCAGCTAGACACACCGAGCTTCTTAAAAGCTTCAAGGTGATACAGATGAGCAAACTAGACGTTTACTGTAAGTGCTCAAAAATTAACATTTCATCCTTGACCTCCTGACTGATGGAACAATAATGCAAGAATCTAATAAATTAACCAGAAAACAAAAAACCCCACCCAAACTACTGGCCTTTGCAAGGCTTGCAAAGCAGAACGCTGACAAAACCCATACAGACATCTCATGTGACTGACTTCAATCCTTTACGTTGACAGTCTATTTATTCCTTTTTCCATAGCCACACGATTTACATATGTACAGCTCACTCAGCAGCAAATCTCTCAGGTGCATTGAATGAGCAGATGCCTGCAGGTTTGCTCTCCTTGGCATGACACACACAATAAATCACATTTAAATTTAGAATTGGCAAGTACAAATCCCATGGCTCGGTTTCAAATTCTGAAGGATGCAAAACCAAGCAACTTGGCACCAAGTTTAAAAATACACACAGCGTATCTAGGAACTAACACTGTATGCAGTGAACAAGTTGAAGACATCTGTACCGTTTATGACTACAAATTGATCAGCCTAGGTGTTACCACTGTACCAGTTTACCTCAAAAGCAAGTCAGAGTGCCCTGCAAAGTGGAACTGTGGGCAGCAACAAATTATTAAAATATAAGGAATTCTTAACTTGAAAGCAGTTTACCTGCATTAATTTTTGTGAGTGTTCAAGTGTGAAGGTGTTACTCTGTGCTATTATTTATGGGAATGTAAAATGCATACGTGGTTTCAAAGGGGTAGAAGACTAGGAAGAACAAAACAAAAAGGAAAAGCGTACTGTGACGAGGAAGGTGGCTGATAAGGCACAACTCCTATCTTGAGGGTATTTTGCCCACTTTTCCTCTGTTGGAAGGGGTCTTCCATGAAGGATCCTCACAGAACTGAGGCTTAAGAGTAAGTGAAAAAGTGTGTATATATAGAAACTGGATACTGCGCTAAGCACCTTCCTTTTTCCTCGGATTGGCAAGGCAAAAAACCTCAACTCACGTGCATTTTTTATGCTCTATTTATTCCAAAAGGTAGAAGGTTCATCAAGTCGATTTGAGGGAGTTCTCAGCACGAACAAATGTTTCACAAGCTCTAGCGCTATGAAACTATTCAGTTACATCACATACCAACAGATTAAACTACTTCTGGCTAGTTATATTATAGCTATGTATTTTAAGTGGCAATTGTGTGAATAACAAGGGTAGGTCAATCAAATACATTGAGAAAAGAGGATAATACTGTTTTTAAATCTCTGTTGACTTCTAAGAATAGTTGGGCTTATGCACACAAGTGCCCTTCTAGAAAGATGCCGTCAGAAAGCAATAATTTAGCTTAACGTTACCCCTAACTCTACACAGGAGAGGCAGCTGAAGACGGAGACACTGACACCCAGTGGCTCCCGTGCAAGATCTTAATATTTAAAAATACCGCTTCAGGTAAGAAGATCACTACTAATCAATCATTTGTGGGGCATTTCTAACTTGTCTTCTACACTCTCATTCACGAAAAAATTTGCTTATTTGTTCAAATTTGTCCTAATTCTGCTTTTTAAACATCACACACAACTGAAATTCTCTCAAGCAGAAGAACGAAGGTAATCCTGCTGTACACAGCATGTGCAGTTGTTCTTGCAGGCTGGATTGACATAAATGAAAGTCGACTGCTTACATGAACTCTAAATATTAGAGTTTAAGAGAATATCGTAAGCTTTTATACCCTCACAACTGCAAAAATAAATTGGTGTGCTGCCATGCAGTACTTAAATGATCCTATGCGATCCAAACGGATATAAATTACATAACTTAATGCACTATTTTCTCCACAATTTTCTTGCACCTAGTCAGCTCCGATTACAGAAAATCTACTGATCATAGCTGTACATACCATTTAGCAATTCTTTGTTTCAACAAACCTTTACAGCAGCTATGACAAACTCATTCTGATGAGGTAGCATTTAAAAGAGCCCTCTATGAAGAGGTGTTCAGTAGTTTCTGGTAAAACTTTTGGTGCTTAGGTGTTGGAACACTTCACACTCTGTACATTAATGGCTGGTAAAAGGGGAGAAACAAATGACTGAATCCAGATTTGGTGAAAACTGGTCCAACTCCACTAGCCTTGAGATCAATGATACTGCATTTATTTATTTAAGAGGGGGAAGAGTAAATTAAGTTGAATGCACAATACACCCAGAGGCATGAATGCCTCTCATCGTTAATATAAAGTCTCTTTACCTCTAACTATTTCTCTAAAGTGGAATACAACTAGTTAAATCTTTGGGCTTGTTCACATTTATTTTCTGTGACAAAATAAGGAACTGCATTTATAACTATGTTGCATATAGCTGGAATTTATGATATGCTTCAGGCTACACATAAAACAAGTTTTGTGTTCTACCAGTTCAGGATTTAAAACAAATAAAAGACATAATTGAAGACTAACTGAATTACGATAATCAAAAAGAATTATAAAAGCATCTTTGGTTAGTTAATGTCTGCTTTAAAATGGTTAATAAAAAAAAGCTGGAGTTGCAAGATGGCACAGAGCAGCAGCCTCTCCTCGGCAATGCTACATGTCCAAGCATTTCAAGGAGAATAATGAGGAAGTTAATCTTGCTGGGAGAAGACAAAAGACTGTGTGCAATCAATCTCTACATCTAGGACTTATAAGTACAAGTTTAAAATTTTGGCAATAATTTTAAAAATCAACCAACCAAACAAAAAAGCACAAGTTTTTTTTTTTTTTCATTACAATTCTAAATCAGGACAGATCCACAGAACTAACTTTTATAAAAATACAACATACTGCATATTTTTTATTTAGGGATTTAATTTATATACCACAAATACTGCTTTTAATATAAGTACAATATAATACAGCTTTATTTATGTAACTGCTGGTGTTCACTTTGGATCATGAACTGAACGGCATGCTGTGCTGTTGAAACTTTAATAAAACGGCCTCTAGTTAAAGTTCTCCAGAGTATAAAATCATGCAGAATCTACATCCTATATGATACAACCAGTACAATAATTGAAGCCAGTAGCCTACAAACAGCCTGGACTATCTTCTGAGTTTGTTCTTGAAGCATCCACAAGCCAGCCATCATTTTCTTTAGGCAGAAAAGAAGAATTTCAGTTTTGTCTGTAGAACCTCATCAGGACCGCTGAAACCAGCGACAACAAAGTGCGCAGTTATCGGTCGACAAATCTTCATCACCCAACGCAGCTCAGAGCACGTGTTTAGTCCGTATCGGCACGGCTGGGGTTAGGAAGTTTTACGTTTTCCTCCTGTGACTACTGGTCGCGCATATTCCACAAAATCATCTATGAGAACAGGCCACGCTCCTAAAGAGAAGTCAAGCAATCCAGAAATTAATGTATTGCTATCAGAAATAAACCAGTGAAGTCTCTAAACGCAAAGGATCAGAAGCTCACTTTGACATTTCTGGCCCAGTACAGGAAACACGCATGATATGATAAACACTTGAGAAAAGCACTTAACTAAACATTTGAATCTCTTCTTGCAGCAACAGTTCTCAGTACTGTATTCAGTACATTTTTTTACAAAATGTAAAAAAAACCAACCATAGCAATCCACACTACAAAGTTTACAAATATTAGTTGATAGCAAACCCATGGCATTCCTGTCAGAGCCATTCATAACTAAGGAAGTATTTCTGAACACAGCCACTCCAAACCAGGATTTGCAGGATGAGTAAGAGCGCAAGTTGCTTTTAGGTTAGTAAAAATATGCCCATGCAGACATATGTAGAAAAATTATGTATTTCCTTTCAGTTGGCAGCACTTTCATACAAAAAAAATAGTTTCACTAAAACTCTCATAGCATAAGGGGTTCAAATAGCATGTGCTATATCATGGTTAAGGGAGTGGAGCATCTCCCTTATGAGAAAAGGCTGAGGGAGCTGGGGCTCTTTAGTTTGGAGAAGAGGAGACTGAGGGGTGACCTCATTAATGTTTACAAATATATCAAGGGTGAATGTCACGAGGATGGAGCCAGGCTCTTCTCGGTGACAACCACTGATAGGACAAGGGGTAATGGGCTGAAACTGGAACATAAGAGGTTCCGCTTAAACTCGAGAAGAAACTTCTTCTCAGTGAGGGTGACGGAACACTGGAACAGGCTGCCCAGAGAGGTTGTGGAGTCTCCTTCTCTGGAGACATTCAAGACCCGCCTGGACACGTTCCTATGTAGCATAATCTAGGCATTCCTGCTCTGGCAGGGGGATTGGACTTGATGATCTTTCGAGGTCCCTTCCAATCCCTAACATTCTGTGATTCTATGATTCTATGGTGTCAATTTTTTTACTTCTAATTACATATTACAGCAAGCTAGTCAACCTTCTTCTCATGACTGTTTCGACAACAAGTATGACACTATATTTGCAGTTAAACATCTAAGGGTAAACAGATTATGACAGAAGGCAGCAGCATGCTCTGTTGGTTGTTTATAGCAGTATTTTAATTCTGACGTACCAATTTTTGAAGATACTCAAATACCGCTTACCTTCTTCATCATAGTTGGACATATCATCTGCAATCATATTTCCAAAGTCTAACAAAAGATTCCAAGTGTCTTTTGGAATTGACCTTTTATGGTGTTCCTATAAAGGAGAGAAAAACGGTACTGTTCAATCCACACTGTTTTCAAATTCCACAGTAGAATTTTATATTGACATACACAGAAACACACGTTTTACAAGTATTTCAAAATATATTGCAACTAAAGAAGGCAAAAAAGTGTGACAAGTCTCTGACAGTAATTTGATTTCTTCTGTTCTGCTTTTAGGGTATGTGTTCCTGTTTTATTACCTGAAGATAGCAGGTGATGAACAGGGAATTAAATTTCAACACCTAGTTCTGGTTTGCAGTAAAAAGTTGCAAATGCATCAAAAGACTTGCTTGGTGAAGGGTTGGCTTCTCTTTCATTTGTGATTTTATGTTGTGGGGTGATTTTTTTTATTACTATTATTTGTTTGAGGTATTTTTTTAAGCAGTAGTATTATTGAGAAGAACAAATCGCATTTCAGAAATGTGGAACTTGATCAAAATGAGGTAGATGTCCAACACAAAAGCAAACATGTCCTCTCCCTCAAGTCAAAGCTCCTATCTTGACTGCAAAAAATATGACAAGCAAACACACCTTCTGGAAAAGATTCCTTAAAACAAAACACAACCAACACTCTCCTCATCTGAAGAGTCCTAACTTGCTTCTTTCTTAGATTGATTTTTTTTTTTAAATCTAAAAAGTTTCCTCTAAAGTTAGCATTCAGGTTTAATAATTGTAGCCACGTAAGACAGTTCATATCACACCATCTAGGCTACTGCTTAGAGATCCGCAGAACTGGTGGTTGTAACAAACTTGATCACATAGCCAAGTGGGGAAAAAGGACATTAACACTTTTCATCAGTCACATCTATAGATCTGAGTGTGGATGTGCTGAGTGTATCAAGGCTTGAAAATATGAAATGTCTTCAAAAGTTCTCTTGACGAAACTGGTACATTTTTTCAGAGAATAAAATAAATACACTGTCCAAAAATTTAGAAAAAAAAAAAAAGGAAATATTGCAAAAAGTATACACTTCCCCTGTTAGCACTGGCGATTAAGGAACAAAATGCACAAGGATCTTTTAATTCTCCTAAACTACAGGTAAAAAGATAAATTGGAAAAAAAAAAATCAAGATAAATTATATATTATGTAACATTACATAAAGTACATAGGAATGCAAATGTAGAAACTGATGAATTAATCAGGTCTTTAATAAGAATATTTTGCAATTTCAAAAGTTTAATTTATGCAACTTTACTCCATTGCCCACAGAACGGTACTGGTAACAGAAAACTGTAAAGATCAGTTCACAACTATTATCCAAAAAAATCAGTCAAAATAATTACTCAGGCAAGAACTTTTGCTTAAAAAGAAAATTCTCTCCAGTTAAGTCAGTCATAACAGAATCGACACTTTTTTAAAAGTCTGAGCTTGTGGCATTAACATCGAGGCCATGGTTGACAGTAAATCACAGCTGTCTTGAGAATAAAGATAACAGATTCAATCTACAGTCATGGCTTCCTTTCATGGAGCAGCTCTCCTAAGTAGCAGGATACAAGATCAAACAAACAGAACACTCCATTGTTTTGCTAAGTCTTTTTGCATTCTTCTCAATTTGAAAATTACACACAGATGGATCAATTTGGCTTGATTTAAGACGCTCCTTATATAATTTTTCAAAAACGAAAAAGTTCCAAGGAAGTGTTCAGGCATCCTGTCGTCTTCTTCATTGTGAGCACACAGCCTACACAGACGACTGTGGACTAAGACAGTCAGGAAGGAACATGGCATGTACTTACCAACAAAAATTTATTCCAAAGATCTAGAAACTTAAACCTTCCCGACAAGACTAAGTTCCAATATGCAATTGCCATTTCTAGATCTGCAAAAGACAAAGAGACATGTAAACATTACAGCACATTATATACAATAAAACTCCTATGGTTAAACAATTAATGTTAAATCCAGTATATTATGATAGAAATGAGTAACATTCTTCTAATATCACCATAAAAATTATAAGGAACTGTTTTCTCTCACTGACCCAAAAGGTGGAAGACAAGCAGTGATGGTATAAATTGTATATTGAACATCACAATCATAAAGACTACAATATTTTTGTCACTGTCCAGCAGTGCTGGATCAAAGCTACTTTCAAACTACAGAAACAGAACAAAAGTGTCAATAACTCTGTCTAAAGAAAAAAAAAAAAAAGAAGAGTCCACCTTAAACCCAACAACGCACAATCACAGCAAATACTGACAGAAACACAAACATTAAGTTTGCAGGTGCTAATTCCTCTTACTTTTTTTTGCATTTTAGATACATTTGACCTCAAAGGGAATTTAAGGACACAAGAGAATTAAAAAATAAAAAACAAACAACAAACAAAAGACTTGTCTTCTACAGTAGCCCTTAAAACAATAATCTTCTTTTTTTTGGAATCATTCAGCAGACAAACTCCTGCACCCTGAGAATATAAGCCCAAGTGAGCAGTCCTTATTCTGCATGAAGACCGGTGATCTGAGAGCAGAGCTCAGCTCACGCACGCCAGCAGGCGGACACAGCCCAACCGCACATCCAAGTGGGAAATGTTGGAGGAATATCAGATGCAGCACAAGGGTAGAAAGGATGTTTTCTTGAAGGCCTGACTTCATTCTCAGCAACTCACAATACCTAATGGCTTTTGCGCTTGGTCCCCCAGGTAACAGCGCTAAACCCACTAAATAGAGCACAGCCTTCCTTAAACCACAAAGAGGTGTCAGTCTGTGCTTTCAGTGTAAAGTAAGTATAAACAAAAAAAAGAAACTTATTTATTTATTTATTTAACTTAACAGGAAGTATTCTCATAGCAGATAAGATGGAAGCTTGATCTCCACCTATAAGAGAGGAGCACGGCATTCGAAACAGTACCCACCACATTACAAACCAGAGGCTGCTCTGCCACCTAAATGAAGTTTCAGCTCTGAAAGAAATGTTCCAGATTTTAACACAGCCAGTTCCCCAGAGTCTGTATCACAGAGGGCTGAGGTCCAGGCAAAGTGTAATAGTTAAGAGAATAGTAAAGAAATGCAATACGCCTGGGCCCAGCTGTATAGAGACAGCACTGATGGCGTTTGCTCCACTATGATTGGAACGCTTCTCAGCACAGAACTTGCTTTATGCCCTCATAAAGTTCTTTTAGTCCTTCCTGTCTTTGCCACCGTGCTCATTTTTTGCACAAATTAAGTGGAAGAGAACAGTTAATAGCATTTACTTGCTGTTAGCCCAATTGAAAAGCAAAAGAAATGGGAAGGGAGGAACCTAAATGATCTGAAGGGTTTCTAAACTTCCCAGTGAAGTGTCTGGCTTTGATCCCTTTCACTCAGGCTTCTTTATGAAGACTCAACCTTTCTAAGCCAATCTTGCAAATCTGTCATACAATCATGGAACTGTTTAGGTTGGAAAAGACCTTTAAGATTATCACGCCCAACCGATAGCCATCACGTGACAACATTAAGCAAAATGCACTTTGAAGGAAAAAAAAACACTCCAGTAGCAGAAGAGTTTTTATATTTCTGATAGAAATATCACTTGGGAAAAAGGAAGAAGGAATAGGTAAGGAAAAGATGGCTAAAGGTGCCACAAAACAGTTAAAAGGGAAAGAATAGGCCACACTTAAGGAAGGTCACACTTGAGGTTTATTTGGTATGTGTCAAATTTAATATTATGTAAAGGTGAACTTGATTATTGCAAAATTGTATTTAACACAATGCACGTGAAATAGTAAATTAAGCTGATGTTTGAGGGATACGTGTGCGTGCAAATTGATTTTCCTGCACAAAGATATGTGAATTATTTGCTGTAATGTACAACAAAAGCATATCCTACTGAGGATGCTGCTCTGTAGTGGCTGAAACTGGTCCATGCTGGAGCTGCTCTCCTCATCAAGCACACGGAGGGAAATCCTGATCTTGGTTAAAATCAGCTCAAGGGGAAAAAAAAGTAACAGAAGTAGATCTTCCTCATCTTGTTCACTGCAGTCACCTAAACTCATGAACTAACAGAAGAGACATTTGAACAAAAGGACTAGATGGGACTATTGCTTTTGGTGGTGCCAGTTTAAGCAATCTTAAAGTATTTGAGAAAATTAGGCCTTCAGGTATGCTACATTCTCAGGGGATACTGCTATATTTTTGTTTGAAGGCAATTCCCTACCAAGGCTGAAAAACTTTGCACTGGAGGACAGAAAAGAGGATTTTGCTGCTTTAAATGGAAGACCCAGTTACAGAGACTTCCAGTTCTACATTAGGATGCTGATAGTAGTGTCAATAAACAGTAATGCTGTACCTGCTACAGTTGCTGTACCTGCTACAGTTTGCGCAACACTAAGAGATATTAAATAAATAATAACTAAAAAAGGGTTCAGGCCATGGGACTTCTTCATCCCCACAGGAAGATGTTTTTGCAAGGCACGGATTTCTTAGGCAGACTTCAATACTGCATAAATATAAAGGCATCATTGGAAATAAAATAAAAATCAAACTACAATTATAAAAGTATCCTGGTTTTGTACCAAAAATATGCTTCCCACACTATAGACTAATAATGCAAGTTTTATAAAAGGAAGGGAAAAGGCAGATGCATGAATCTCTGGAAACTAATGCCTAAAAAAGGGATCAGTTTAGAAGAGATCTCGTTGCAAATATCTGCATTCATATCCAAAACATAAAATCGCTAAAGAGTTAAGGTTTAAAGAACAACATTAAAATACCACATCATATGCTGTACATTACACAATTTTTTGAGCTTTTCCTTCACCCCAAAACGTCTTGTCAATATCTAGCAAGTGTTGTATGTCATGTAGCCCCTTCAGTATAATGGCTTTATAGTCCAAAGCTGTTGCATACACTGAAACAAAGCTTCAATATCTATTCAGCTTTCTGGTTATCTAGTCTAGTTGTGGCTACATGCAGCATCTATAAAGCTTTCTACAGTAAATACCTAAGAGCTGAATCACCTAAAAGTGATACCAATTACCACTACAAAATTAAAATTACCATGGAAAAAAAACCAAACCCATTATCTAAGTAAAACAAGTTCAGAAGGAGGAAAAGGTTAGTAACGTTTTAATTATTTGAAACATTATTTAGCTAAACAATATTTCAAATAGTAAACATATTTTAGCACATTTTAAAAGGAGTTCTTCACACTTTAATTATTTAAACAATCAGCTTTTCACAATCAGAAGCATTTTGCATGCAGTATGACCTATTCCGAAACATTAAAGTCTTATTCTAAAATTGTTTTTAAATAACCCTTGGCATGTTCTACCCTGATTGAACAGAAAGCTTGAAGTGATAACAAGTTAGCACAATTAATGCAGGAGAAATACTTATCAGTTAGACAGCCCACTTCTACTTTCAAGATTTGATTAAATGCTTATCTTGTTAACAACAAGAAAAAAGTCCTTATTAGATTTTGCATGAATAAATAAATAATAGTATTAGGAAAAAAATCAAATTAAGTTCCTCATCCCTTTGCTATGATTCTGGACAAGGGCAATGAAGTCATTGCACACAAGTAATCAAGGAAGTGAGAAAACAGAAAGATAAATCAGCAGACAGCAAGGAACTGGCTGAAGAACAGGATTTATGAGGAACACGAAATGAAGTCCGTTGGGACCTGCTGTGCCAGAGCAGCAGTCGGGGACTGCAGCACCCACTGGTCATCCTCTGCAAAATGGAGCTTCCCTGCTGTCCTGTTCAAAGCTGCCAGAATATTAAAACTAATCCAGCCAAATTACTGGTACATTTTAGAAGGGAGAAAAAAAAAAAAAAAAAAAAAAAAAGGCTAAAGGCATTACATTGGCCTCTGCATGACAACTTAAAATCTTTACGGACATTTATAAGCATACTTTAATATTAGCCACTGTTGCCCTCAAAATCCCTAACTAGCCTATTAACGAGGTTCTGTACATTACAATGGTAGAGTCTATCTCATTTTAGAGCTTGGAAACAAATATTTTACTTTAATTTCATCTTTTGAGATTAACTGATTGTCCCAGCACTGCCTTTTTCTCCCTTTATTGATGTGTAATCTTCTTATCAACATTGTAAAGCTTTGCTACTTTTTATGTCATCTCTGTGACAGACTTTGGGCTGCTTCTTGTGTCAGTGCTCATCAATGAGTTTTATTCAAAGAGTACTCTCTCAAAATACATGGGCAGCAATTTTTATTTTTTCAAAATAACAGGATGATCAGCTTTACCCAGTCCATCTATAGACACAAACCAACAAATCAGTAAACAATGTAAAAAAGCTTGCAGTAGGAAGAAAGTTACTTTTATTAGACTGGTTAATACGGGTGGAAAGAAAGGGAGTTTGAAACGAAAATTTCAGAGCCAAGAGCCGCTTTGTTTGAGGTTTTCTCTCCCTAATACTTTAAACCAGACTTACTGTATAGGTTTGAAAATAAGAGCAGCAAAAAAACCTCTCCCGTTAGCAACACTGCATAAAAAAAAAATAGTCTGGACAGGTGCAAGACACAGAAATCTAACTCACCATTCAATAGCCTTTAACAAATATATATAGCCTCTGTAAGAGACTGACTTTCAGATGTTTCCTTTACAGTCATAATTTGCCCTAAATTACATGAACCAACAACGTGTGCTCATAGTCCAGAAAGCCAACTGCATCCTGGGCTGCACCAAGAGAAGAGTGGCCAGCAGGTCAAGGGAGTTGATTCTCCCTCGCTAGTTTAGTCTGGTGAGACCCCCACCTGCAGTGCTGTGTTCAGCTCTGGGGCCCCCAACACAAGAAGGACACGGACCTCCTAGAGCGGCTCTAGAGGAAGGCCATAAAAAAAAAGATCAGAAGACTGGAGCACCCCTCCTATGAGGACAGGTTGAGAAAGTTGAGGCTGTTCAGCCTGGAGAAGAGAAGACTCCAGGGAGACCTTATAGCGGCCTTCCAGTACCTGAAGGGGGCTACAGTAAAACTGGGGAGGGACTGTTCACAAGGGTGTGTAGCAACAGGATGAGGGGCAATGGTTTTAAACTAGAGCAGGGTAGATTTAGATTAGATGTTAGAAAGAAGTTCTTTATGATGAGACACTGGCACAGGTTGCCCAGAGAGGTGGTGGAGGCTCCATCCCTGGAGACATTCAAGGTCAGGCTTGATGGGGCTCTGAGCAATCTGATCGAGTTAAAGGTGTCCCTGCTCACTGCAGAGATCATAGAATCACATTCTATGATTCTAGGATGTCTTCCCTTTTGTTTTCTCACTGTGATCACAGGCAAATATCATACTCCTGTAAAGCTGAAACAAAAACTACACCTTGCACAAAATTATTTTGTTTCACTAAAATTCTTGGACATGGTGCTGAAACTTATGCAGATGTGGGAACAGTAGAAACTTGTGTCAATCTATCTCAACAACTGGATTATCACACTACCTAACCAACGAATATCAAATGAATACTTGCAAGATTCAGTGAGTTACTTGATTCCTTGTTTCCTCACTTCTGAACGATTTTAGAAGTCTTCTTTGGCCTCCAAATTACTATGAACATGGACACAAGAATTAATTTCTTTCCTAACCAGAACATTTTCTTCTTCTACAAGCAAACAAAATCCACATAGCAAAATAACAAGAAAAAACCCCACCAAGATTCAACCAAAAACCCAATCACCAAATTGCCAAAAGTTTAGTGCAAAAGAGCCCTTATCTGCAATTAAAAGCTGCTCCACAGAAGAGAAGGGGAAAACCAGATAAGGGGTGTGATGCAAATACTGGAAGTGGTGGAACTCGGGATCCATCTGAGTTGGATCCATTCATCCCTGCAAAGCCGTAAGCAAAGAGTTTCCCAGAGCTCTGCGGCAGGGACCCTGTAACGCACAGGGTCAGAGGCGGTCAGGGGAGAGCAGTGAAGTGGATTTCAGAAGGGCTCTGCAGGAACCAGGCAGGGTCTGCCTGTGCTTATTAACTCTCTCCCAGCACCTGCCACGCTGAAGCAGGCTGATTCCATGCAGAACCTTTCATGTTTGTTATCTTGAGCATCAACTGCACAAAAGGAGATAAACTGTTTCCGAATGTCAGCTAGGCTTAGAAGACAACAATTATCTAAACACCGTGTCGAGCGCAGTCTAACAAACCTGGTTGTAGCCAGTTTCAAAATAATCCTGTCTCTGCAAATCTCCCTATGTACGGTTCAGGTAAACTACAACAGATGACTTAGAAGTTTACTGGCTACACATTTCCCAGATTAGAGCCAAACATGAGTAAAAGAATCAATGAGGCAATACTAGAACTTCCCGCAATGCCACACTTTTGCTGCTACTATTAGCCTTTTTAGAGCAGATCACCCCATTCTATACTAAGCTATTAAATTTCCGGCATTTTCAGAGAGAAAAATGTAAACAAAAATAAAGCAAAGATCACACACACGGACCAAGGTCACTGAAACACCTAAAATAGAGCATTCACAGCCCCCTTTCAAAGTAAACATGAAATTGATCTATTGAACTCCCTCAGATTCTTCCATCCACTCATGACTACAAACAACCTACAAATGGATCAGTCTAACTCTTCATCGAAAGCAGAAGAAATCTTGATAGATAGTTAGGAAGAAAAAAAAGAAAAAACATCCTTTTCTTATGTCTAAGTGTCTCTTCAAAGAATCTTGAGATACTGCTATGATGAAAGCTAAAGCTGATGTTGCTTCAATTAAAAAGAGCACATTATACTCATCTGCTCATAGAAGATGCAACCTCCTTGAAGTCCACATACCAGATGCAAAGATCCTTCTGGTCTTGAGGCAATATTTGATTCAAGTCTGAATGCCCTCCTCATGTATCATCTCTTGCTTGATCCCAGGAAACTGGCAGAGAGAAGGAAGCACAACCTTTTGAGCCAGTGAGCAGGCGAAGAGACCACAAAGGAGCGATGAAGGGCCAAATCGCTTTTTTTGTTTCCATGTTGAAAGCCGAAGACCATGAAAGAATGCATTAAGTTCCTCCACAGTGCTGAAACAAACTGTAGCAAACTCCTGAGCATGAGGAATCTCCTGAACACATCTTGCTGGGGCTCAAAGGGACACCCATTAAGAGACTCGCATTAAGTATCAGGTTAAAAAAAAAAAAAAAAAAGGTGGAGCTACAGCCTTGTTTTGAGTTTGAACAGAGTCCTTAGAAATCTCAACTGCTCTATATACAACATGACAAAAGATATATAAACCTATTCTTTAGTACACTCATGAACCAAGAGCTAGGATGCAAAATTTCACTCAGATTGCATTAGGAAAAGCTAAAATTTGGGAGTAGAAGGTGAGATGAACTTAGCCAAATCTGTGCCATGCAAAACAAAGATTTATTGGACTAAACATCATACCAAGAACTTGAGAAAGCAGAATAAATAGACAGAATCACAGCTATTCATAATAATTCTCTGTAGAAGTCTCCTGGCAAACTAGACCTTAATTACCTCAAAACATACGCAAAACACTGAGATGAAATTTAATGTATCTAAATATTACATCTACCAGGTCCAATATGGAGCCATTGAGAAGGCACTGCTGTATTGAAACTTTGCTCTTTTCTTCCTAAATTCTGTCTGCCGCTTAGAGATCAATAGTTTCAACAGTTATAAGCACCCATCTCTTTCTCAAATAATCAAATCTATTTAGATGTACCTGAAAGATGCCTGACAGTTGGGTCATTAATCATTTTCTCCTTGAAGAAAATCACAGTAGATTTTCTGCAACACACTTTTGTCCCCTGCGTCTCACTACTTACACGAGGTATCACCTAGGGGGTCTGGTAGTACTTTTACTTCTTTAAACAGCACGTGTCCAAATGGAAGCAAACTACTTGACCATATTAACCTAATAAGAGCAAATGGAAACATTCAAAATAGATGAGGCTACAGAGACAGAAGTCTTGCAGATATAAAGAGAAATTAAAATTCCCTAGTATCACCACACGAACTGTGAAAAAGAGACTCCTATAAAAGGCAGTCCTATTTCCAGGAATGTGTATCGGTGTACTCAACTCCGTGCCTATTTTAGAGAATGACAGAATAGATTCAGCTTAAGTTATTGGAAAGGATTCTTCCCATCTCATTACATAAATGCAGAATTTCTTGTGTTGATTTTGAGGGGTACTGTAGAGTAAGAAATTAAAAAGCAATGGAAGACAGGTGGTTCTAAAAATATGTACAACACATAACGACCCCCTCCCACTCCTCACCCCTCCTCCTGGAACACTTTGCATGAGCAAAATTCACCGCACTGTGAAGACAACTCTATTGGGTATCACCAAAATCCTATCACGGAAACCTTCTAACAATGGTTTCTGTGCCTTCCCATTCCCTCCCTCACAAATGGCAACTGTTGTTAACAAAAGATACCATGTGTCCTGCTGATATGGCCTGAAAGAGAAATGTTTGGGATGCAGATGTTTATTTTTTTAAGATGTGCTTCAGGAAAAAAAGGTTCCCTGAAAACTGACAGTAATCACAAGAACAACTTTTAGAAATTCAGCCTGAAAGCACTGGTGCCCAATGTGAAGCTAGACACGGTGGTTTCATCTCAGTCTGCTGACATGACCTCGGACTGCTACTTACCTACCATCTTTGAGATTTTCATACAGGTCAGAGGAAGTTCTAGAGGAACCTCAGTAGTGCTCTGCCCAAATGGGAGAACGTAACTCATCCACAGGGTCAATGTGGTAGCTAACACCATCCAATTGTTCATCTGAGTTACTCAACTAAGAAAACTTCCCTTAAATCTGCAACTTATATAAAGCCTGAAAAAACAGTGCAGCATGAGAGAGGATGGGATTAGAATTTAAAATTATTTGGAAAAACTGGAAAACCACTTGGAAGCAAATAAGAAAGAATTCATTAAGGAGAACTGCAAAATCATGCAGCTACCTGAAATAATCGCCTGCAGAAATACAAGATCAGAATTAACTTGGTGCATTGCAGTTCTGCAGAAACCCAATACACCACAGACTGCAGACGGTACCAGTGTTATAAGCAAACTTCATAAATGGGATAGAAAACAAGGAGCTTGTTTGGGTACTATAAGACAAAAGAAAGTTAGATCAAAGTTAAGTTGCAAAGGAAAAGAGAGTTGGAAGATACGATTCCGATACCAAAGGCCTGGAAGATAAATTTCATCATGCGAGGCAGATTTACTCAGTCTAGAGACTAAGGGAAGATGCATATACAGTTGCCAAATACGTGAAAAGTTGTTACTAACTCTAAGGAATCACGTATTCTGCAAATTTACTCTGATGGATAAGTACTGAATTAAAGAACTCAGGAACAGAGATTACCCTAGAAAAAGATTTTTTTTAAAAAAAAAAGTAAATTTAACAATAGATTTGAGCAAGCATGGACATAGATGAATGAGATCTGCCATCAGAAATTTAAGATTATACTGTATGAAAGGAGCAGCTCCCAAACTTCTTCAGCCAGAGGACCACTGGCAATCAGATCTCAAATGTTGCTAATAACTACTGAAACTGAAAAGGCAAGTTAGTATCTATTGGTAGCATACTACTGAACATCCGGTTAAAAAAAAATGTCTGTGGAGAATGGTTTTGGTAGATGTTGATCCTGCCTGGCACAAGGGAATACACTATGTGAGTATCTTTTTAAAGACCATCCAGCATACTTAAAAGGAACCCATGAATCACTGTATTTCCCGATGTTCTTCAGGGACAATGGGGCAGAAAATAATATAAGTGCTGCTTATCACTGCTTAGAACAGCAGAAACAGATTTTATAAAAAAACCCACAAGCAAACATCTGAAACATACTAAAATACTTATAGAGCAATGAACATGACTCACAACGAAGGCATGACTATTTGAGGACATTAGAGGTATTTAAGTAATTTCTTATGGTTTTAATATGTTAAGAAAAAACCCATGAAAAATAATTGCAGAAAAGAGTTTACCCATCACACACATATTTCTGGTAAGCTCTATTCTCAACAGTTATTTCTGTTAAAAAAAACCAAAACAAACAAGTGTTAGCACTTAGCCTGAAGGATCCAACAGAAGGACCATTTTAATTATGTCTTCTTTTATAAAAGTTTTTGCAAATTATCTGCTAAGAATAAGAATTTCTCATTTGTCACTGGCACTATGTCAGATTACAAGGGGAAAATTTTTCACAATGAGAACAATCAGCTGCTGGAATTCTCTCTCTAGGGAAGTGGTGGATTCCACAACACTGGACATTTTTAAGATTCAGCTGGACAGGTTGCTGGGCCATCTCGTCTAGACCGTGCTTCTCCCAAGAAAGGTTGGACCAGATGATCCCCAAGGTCCCTTCCAACCTGGTATTCCATGAGTCCATGAAATTTGCTTAGTTTTCAAATAGGCATATTCACAAGCCACATGTATGCCTGAGAATCGAACAACAGTCTTTTAGCCCACAGATCACTCCCTTAAGCATTGGATGCAAAAACTACCAAACTTAGTGATATAACCTCTAAGTGTAGTAAGAGGAAGCATCGGATACTTCACACCCCAGAAAAATAGACATAAAAATAATTTGTAAAAGTTAGGAAATAATTTTTTTTTTTTTTGTTATTTCCACTTTGTTAATTAAAATCATTCACTTCTATCCCTACTTGACACAAACTTATTGACCTCTTCATCTTCAAGTCATAATTCAAATGTGAATGTTTGGGAATGAGCAGGCAAGCACTATCATGGGAGCGCATCATCAGAAATATTTTAAGGCGGTGGCTTAGCAGCACCCTATACTCAGGTAACACTGCATGTCATCCAACGTGCATGTGAGGAAGAAGACGAGGTCCACACCTTAAGACGACCTAGACAGAGA
Source organism: Trogon surrucura (assembly GCA_020746105.1). Taxonomy (NCBI): domain Eukaryota; kingdom Metazoa; phylum Chordata; class Aves; order Trogoniformes; family Trogonidae; genus Trogon; species Trogon surrucura. Next base: position 68,102,533 of record CM036617.1, read on the forward strand.
TTTATATCAGCTGGTCTGGAAACAAATCTAATTACGCATCCTCTTTAACTATCTGGATTGAATACATAAAAACACCCTGAGCCAAGGCTCCAAACTCAGCGAGAGAGAAAGAGACTTTGTACAGGAATGATGTAAATTCCCACAACTCCTTGCCTATAGGGCCCAGAGTCACTGGGACACAAATATCAAACACCTCAGCATTAGTTGTAGAGAGGGAGGGAAGACAGATAGTTTCTCATTCTAGGAGAAAATACATAGTTCTATCCAGAAAAGCAGATGTAAAGTTAAAAAAACCCACAACAACCCTAAGCCTATATTAAATGCGGCTGAAGCGGCATTCTCAGCTCATACAGACACTCCTGTAAGACAACTGAGTGAACTTTTGTCTTTGCTGAACACTTTTTGCTAAAACATAACTCTTAGAATAATAATTTTTAGAATAATAAATAGAATAATAAATAGATAAATAGAATAATTTTTAGAATAATAAAACATAACTCTTAGAATAATCACAGCACAAAGCAATACGTTGTAACCGCCAGCCTCTAAATTTACTTTTTTTTCCCCCCTCCACCTCTCTGCTCCACTGTGTAAAATGGCATTCCCTGAAAAGATGGGAACTCCAAACCCATACAATGTTATTTATTTGGAAAAGCTATCACTGACCTCAGTCACTTAAAAATGTCACACTAGTCAATATGCTTGCTCAGCACTCTCTTCTGTACCTATAGCGACTGAAGTGCACACCACACAGAAATATGGTGTTAACTCCAATGAAATAAGAGCAATGGCACCTGCTTATATTTAACATCTAGAATCATAGAAAAACTAGATGTCTAGCCAAGTCTGATGAAAAATGTCACTAAAACACTGCCGTATCAGGACTAAGCACTACTTGAAAATAAAGGAGCCGTGCATATTACCAGAATTATTAAAATTCCTGAAAACAAAACCAGCAGAGTTCCAGTCAACTCTTTCTACCGTTTATTTTAAGCTTCACTTTAATTTTTGCACTTCTTACTTTCTCCTGCTAATACTTCAACTCTTAGTGCAAGAAGGTACTTAGGTGTTTTATTGGTAAAAAGTACCGGTCTTACACAACAAAGACAGACTGACGAATGAGAGGGCCTCCACACCAAATAAACAGACGTAATGGAAAACAAATAACTTTCCTTTTTCCTCCTCGCATCACATAAACAGTTCCACAATCTGGGTTGGGCTGCCTTCCCTCCTCCTCCTCTCTTCGTACAGGCTTAGGTGAAAAGCTTTTGAGACGTCATTTCCCAAGCGCATGAACCTCGTGTTGGAATTGAGCCAATTTGTAACATTTCTTTAGGTACCTCATAAATTCCAACCTCAGCTTTAACTGACTTACCTTCTCCCGCAAACTGAAAGTCCCAGCCTTTGTAATGGAGAAAAGAAAGTGAACAACTACTAAGGGACTTGAAGTCCGAACAGCCTCACAGAACCACTACAAGACTATTTCACTTTTGTGTCTGAAAAGGTGGCATGTGACCCATGAAAGAGAGAGATGTGTACAATGAAAAACAAAATTGCTGCCAAAAAACAAAGAAAAATGGAAAGTGGCTAAAAGTTGCCCATAGATTAAAAAAGGAAAATGAACCAAAAAAAAAAACCACTGGGAAAAACGAGATATTACACTGCGAAAAACAACAGATATTATTCACAGCAATTCCCAAGAAGGACTGTGGAATGGATGCATCTGGTTGAAGACTAAATGAATATTCTGCTCCTTAAATGATCTCTAAGGTCCCTTCCAGCCTAGGCCATTCTATGATTCTATGATTCATCTCATTACTCTTCCAACAATTTTTGAGAAAAAGTATTTATTGAAGTTCTTGCTGAGTATCATATACACAGACTTAAAGTGGCTATACAAAAAAACCCACAAAATCAACCAAAAAAATCGCTTCCTCTTATCCAAAACACAAAGAGAATAGTGATGATACGGCGCTATTCTACACATGGAGCAGTTTAATTCCTTCCTATACAGTGTCTTTTGAAAGTAGGCAAGAATTTCAAAGAACATCAGATTTCATCTTACAAATTTTTTCATCTATTCACAAACAATATACACTTCTCATTTGAAGACAATAAAACAATGGAATTTAAATATGTATCCATTTTACTCCAGTAATACAAGGCATGGATTGGAACAAATGCCAAACTTTATAAAGAATAGTAATTTAATACTTTATAAACTCAATGCCTATTTCTGTTCACTAGCTTTGAACAAAGTCCGTCACATTCTTCTAAAGTTTACACAAAAACTGTGCTAAAGCTAAGAAATCTCAGAAGAACAATAACTTTTGTCCAGAGTTTTCTCCCTCTCTTTCAGCCAGTATGGGTATCTCATTTCAGTTGTTCTAAACAAAATGGAAAGGGTGAGGAGCTCACTATCTTGCCCTTTTAAAATAAATAAATAAACAGCTGACAGGTCTCTAAGAATTGCAGGAACTTCCTTTGACAAAAGAAGAGACCATGTCAATATCAGCGGAAAACTCCATTAAATTATCTGTACCAAGGGGGCACTAAAGAAGAGTTTAATCAAAAGAAGACGGGAAAGCAGTGAAGGCAGTGAAGTAAATCAATAATGAATTTACTATACAAACATCTATGAGAAAACTGTATTATTGGAAGTATTTGGAACTGACTTCACCCTCTGTAGATATTATCTAGATTTTTTTTCTACTTACCTAGACCTTTTTGTCCAGGGTTTTTAGCGAAGTTAAAAGTAAACTGATAAAAATCTTTGAACTTCATGGGATCCTTTAGCTCTTGTTCTAGTCTTGGTAATAGAGCTTTTAGTTTTTCTGTGGTGTCACACCTGTTCAAAAGAGGTTACATTATTTGTAAATAGTTAAGATTTTTTTTTTTTTCTTTTTAAACTGTTTTAGTTTCAGAGTAAAATAAGATAGTAATTAGAATAAAACTAAATTACCTTTCTGGACAGCCTTATTAAAAATATGAACACTCATATGTCTTTACTGAGCGATTTTTAGTGGAACGTTATATACAAGCATCCATTGAGTACACAACCTAAACAGGATTCAGTGGCTTAACTTATTTTCTCAGTCTCTTCATGAATCTATGAAGTCAAACAATAGATTTTCTTCTGTTCCTACAGAACACATAAACCTCACTGAAATCTGTTGCCCTTTTACAGCTGTTGTAACACAAGGGCATGGGGTTTTGCTTTAGAGTTCCCCGCTCTCCGTAAATGGAGAGCTGCCCACTATGTGTTCAGTTAACATTAGAGGACTTTCCAACAGAATGAACTATTATTTGCAGTCATCCTCTCCCCACCATTGAACACTTGCAGATAAAAACCTGGAAAAAAAAAAAATGCGCCTTTGACAAAAGCTTGAAGGCTGACAAATCATTTAACAGCCTGGCACAGGTAAGTTAAGAGGGAATCGAGTTACTGAGATTCTGAAAGAAAGAAATTGCTTAATAACACAAGACCAGAGCATTTTCAGCAAAAGCACCTGAGCTGACAAGATGCACTTTTGAAAGAAAAAAGTTTCCCTCACACCAGGGAATCAAATGAATACTCAAGGTTTATGGAACATTACCGATATTTTGAATTGGACCTAGAATCTTGATGCAATGGAACTAGGTTTAAGAGAAGCAGCTAACTTGCACTTTGAAGTTCTCTGTAGCTAGATGTTTGCATTTATTATAAAGATTCAAAAATGATGTTATTAAAGGATGGATAACTATACCAAACTCCATAAGTGCAGTTTTAACTGTCTTGCATGGCACAGATAAAAATAAGTACCTTTCTGGGCTCCAGTAGTACCTGGTGGAGAAAAGATAAAGAATTCTGCCAAGACTCTTCAACTGAAAGCTTTAGTTTTACAGGGACTGGATTTAACTAACAACAGGGAAAAATATCGTATCTTCCCATAAGTATCCTAAAGATGCTATATGAACTAGGCCTCAGGGAATTTTTCTTCATTCAAATCTGCTGTATTCGATGCTGAAAACCACAGACACTGCACCTCCAGTATGTAACAAAATCATTCCAAATTCTCAATTAAGCACTACACTACCAGCAGGCAGGCATGATCAGATTATGCTCCTAAGAACACAATAAGGCGTTTGAGGAGAGATACAAATCACAGACCTCCATGGAACTGTATCAGAGACGGTCACAAGGACAGAGAAGCAACATGACGATAACTATACAAAACAAACTCCAAGCCGGAAGCCAGAGGTGGTTTAGGAAAACCTTTTTTCATCGGTTATATCAAATAATGCTGGCAGCCTTCAGTATACCAGCATGAGCACTTGGTTGCCGTTCACGGCTAGAAGTCTGTAATTAGTCTTACAGTCTCTACTCAAAGCTACCAAAGGCGGCAAAATAAAGCAGTGCCCTTTAGATAATATCCAGAGTTATTTCATCACAATTTCTGAACATCTCTGCCTAAAAAAGAAAGCTTAGAAAGAGGTCAATAACCCATGAGGTCAGTAGCAACAGACTGCTAGGACTCCTGCTCAAGAAACACCCACAACATTGGCAAGAAGCAGGTTAACTGTAGAAAGGTATTCATAAGGTGCCACTCTAAGATCAAATGAAATTATTTAGCTACAAAAAATATGCATAACTAATAAACTGTAATTCTCCAATGCAATCTGTTTAAAGAAAAAAAAAAAAAGGCAAAAATGTTTTGACATCTCTGTGTTAGAAATACTGCAACTCTTTCAAGGAAAAGTTATACACAAAATATTATTTTGTAGTGATAAATGCTTGACCTTACTGCTAAGCAGTGGGAACTTCATTATCCAGAACAGCTCCATAATCCGGGAAGGAAAAAAGAATTTACCAGTTACACCACAGTCAGACTAAACAGTCTTTTCTACTACCAATACCCTCATTTCTATTTCATTTCCCTAAAGATATTTGGTACAAATGAAGTATCTAGTATTTTACAAGGCAGTAAGAGAAAATTATGGTTTGTAAAGCTGGTAAAAAGAAAATTAAATTGAATTTGATGGTGATAAGGTAAAGGGGAAGAATTGAAGGTTCTTTTCTGCTTTCCTATTTCTTTTCTTGCTTCAACACTGACTGATTTTTTTTTCCCCCCTTCATACATCTCCAGTGACTTCCAGCTTTTAACAACACAAGGTGCAACTCAAAACTTTAACACAATCTTGCATATATATGTTTGTATGAATTACATGAAAAGATCAGCGTATCTGTCTGCTTTCCTTGTTGTACAGGCAGGAATTATTTTGCTTCACCCTTACTGCGGTCATTGTTAAGGCTTTGTAGGAAAACACAAATGTAAGGAAGACAGGACACCGTTAAGCTTGGCATCAGCCTTAACAGCTTTTTGAAGCTTCACACTTAATTCAATTAAAAATATTTTAAATGTAAACCAAGTTCAGGCCTTACATTTTGAGCTATGCAGAAATGTATACTTACCCCAATTCTGTCATGCCATCAACAAACTCCTTTTTACTGAATTCACATTGAGTAGCTGCCCTGAACTTCCATGCTACAACCAGAACACTGATACTGGCTGGGTCCAGGCTTAAATCGTCACAGAACTGCTGAATCCCATCAATGCCAATTTTATTTTCATCTTGTGGGTCTGCAGTTTGAATACAAAAAGGAAAATCATAATTGCTTACTAAAAGTATTTACAAATAATTGCTTGTACAGCTTTGATATGCTGCAGAACACAGGTCTTCATTTTTTCATAAGTTTCACGAACGTCTTCACTTGAAATCTAGTTAATTTTAGAAGTACCTTGAATAGTGGCTCTAAATAGATAAAGTATTCTGCAAACTTCCCTAGAAATCGGCTTACAAGTTTTTCCTAAATTCATCAGCTAATGTCAATGAAACAGTTTTGTCTTCTCTTCACAATGCTCTATGAAAGATCTGAACTAACTGAGGAGATGCCTGACTACATCTGAAAACAGCAAAGCTGACAAACACATCAAAATGTGACTAAGCTTACTGGTTGGCATGTATTAGACTTTAAAAGAAAAAAAACAAAACAAAACACAAAACCAACCAAAAAAAAAACCAACCTCCAAATCGAAAAACCCACATCTATCAAGTGAGCCCACGGATTTCTTTTTTTTCTGATAGAGATACATAAGAATCCATTTTAACTGTTTAAAGACCATAATTAACTTAAATATTTTTGGCTTTTAATTAAGTCTGGGAAATTACCAAAACACCATTCAAACAATGCCTTAACAAAACAAGGTCTTAAGGCAAAGGCTACAACTTAGGAAACACTATGTTTCAGCAGCCAAGTTTACTATCTTTTTGAATGTCAGGATCAGGCTTTGTAACTACCCATATCAGGGTAGATGTCATTGTAACAATTCTGGAACTCTTACAAAACTCTCTCTAAAAAGAAAAAAAAACAACTGAACAAAACCTCCTGAATCTAAACTTAAATAACTGGAGGGGAGACAAAAAAAATCCATCAATCAGCAAAAAAACAAACTAACAAAAAAAAACCCCTTTAGTTTTCAAAGCTTGACAGTTTACAGCCTACAAAATTGTCTTCCTCAGCTTTTGAGAGAAATACATTTCAGTATCATAAGTTGTACTACATAGAAAAGTACCCCTCAACTCAATTTAGGTCCTCAGACTGGTAAGATTTTTTAGACATGCTATTAAGTCTTTATCCAATGACTTGATTAAAAAATAAATTAATCAGCTCCAAAAAAAAAAAATCCTTTTCTTTTCTTCTGAATTTTTTTTGAAGGTGTTAAGTCAAGATCTCTTCTACTGTTCCAGCCAATACTACAGTGGAAGAAAAGCTAAAATGCAGAGAGGAAGTCAATTTAGCAAAGACAGACCTATATCCATTAAACAAAGATTTACACCTATGGTATCATTCAGGGACCTTTGAGCAGGAATAAGAAGGAAACATACATCTTCTACTATACGCCAGATTGAGCTCTAAAACACATAAAACACTTTTTTTTTTTTTTGTATATTTGGGGAGTAACTGAAGGCAAAAAGTGCAGTAGTGTTAGAATCTGCTGAAAAAAATCTGGTGGATTTCAACAATGACTGTTTTATCATGCACATCATCCAGATAACTTGGAGGAAAAATGAAATTGCTGTTTTGACAGGGTTGCTGGGTAAACAGATAAGAGAGCTAACGACTAGACAACACAGAAAATTAAAGTTCAAACATAGTGCAATGCGTGCAGTATTCTATAGGCCCTGGAGGACAATGTCCCTTGTCATGGGGAGGCCAATGACTCAAGTTTAAGCTACATATGAAAAAAAGGAAGAGTGCTTAACCAAACCTTTTATTGCTTTCTCTCAAACCTTGTGAAGGTTTTGTTCAAGTTTACAACTTTACCTAAGTGTCAAAGTGCCAGAGTGCTAATTAAAACACAGACAATAAAACTGACTAGACTTTCACAAAAGCCAAGCAGTGAAGCTGGCCACTGCTGGAAAATCATGAATAATAAATGACATTGTTGATTTCTTTTCCATTTTGGATATTCTGAGCAGCATTTATGAATTTGTGTATGTTTTTGAACCAGCAATCTCTAAGATTGAAAGGATCAAGGAAAAGATTTAGATATATATGCTATATATACATATGTTTACATATATATAAAACAAAATAAGAAAGTTGTTTTCTAGTTAAGGGTTGGGGTTCTTTTTTGCCACAATGGAAATGCTATAGTGTTGCTGACTCTTTGTACCTACACAATTCATTACCACATAATAATAAAAAAAATCAAAAGTCTACACTTAAAACATATTGCAACAAAAAAAGGCGGAAACAATATCAAAAGAACAGGATAAAGTGTATACAAAGCATGCCATATACCGCAATCAGAAAAGTATATAAAATCACAGCTGAGTAACTGTTAAGAGCTCGTTTTTTTAAAATATAACATGTACGGATCTCAGCAGGGGCTGGTGACGATTCCAGCCTGCTCTGCTCTAACCTGGACTGAGCAATGCACACACGTCAGATGGTCACATTTCAGAAAGCACTGTTACCTGGATCATGTACATTCTTATATTTACATGACCATATTTTCCTTTTTTTTGTGTGTGTGTGTGTGTGTTTTCTTTTATTTTTTCTAACCAATGCTGTAAAACAAAAATAAATGGAAAAGAAACAGCTCTGCCTTTAATCCACTTCCCTGTGGTTTTTCCTCCAGACCTCTGAACGGGCACATCACTTTTGCTATATTATGACAGTACAACTGGTCACTGAGTTTTCTTATTTGACCGTCTTTTTCAGACTCCTGTTGTAATGATATCTGAAACATTTTTATTTGGTTGTACAGAAATACTACTATCTTTGAACAAATTAACTCTATCAAATATTAGTGTAAGAATAATATGTATTATTTTGGCACACAAAGTGCACTGTATATATATTTAATAGCAACCACTGGCAATAAATCAAATAAGTTACATAATAAGTTTTACTCTCCTTTCCACCATACGCAGCTGACATGATTTCCCCCTGATAGGTTTAATTTCCTACTGTGAATATAATTTAAACTCTACAGGAATATCCACAGAAGTTGTGTACTGAACGTTAAGAACATTTTAAACCTTTCTCATTCTTATCTCAGTACTGCAAGTAGAGAGTGAAAAGTAAAACCCAGCAATCTCTCCTTAGAAGTCCTTAAGAATGGCAGGCGGAAAAGCAGAAATACCACCCAAACCAAATTGGAAAATAAAACCAAAACAAACCCCACAGTAAAAAAACCCCAATAAAACACAACACACAACAACACAAGCCTTACCTTTGTATCGATTATACAACTGTTCTAATTTCTTCCTGTCTACTGAATTTTTCATGGATTCTTTGTAGTACAAGTCTGGATTCTGGAAGTAGTTGTCTGTTGCCACTTCTAGTTTCCATTCATTCTGCATTAAGCAGTATATAGCAGTCCTTTCACCAGCCTGGGTAAATGCCATAAACTGGCGGACCTTGTCCTTCTGAGACGATTTAAGCTTATGCTTTGGGATGCAAAAGAAGCAGGAAAGCCAATGAAGCTAATCCAGAAGTTTGTTTCACCACTCTACTACTAACGCCTATCTTTAAAAGGTTTTAGTTTCCTTGTTGATGACAACTTTCACTTCAGAATTACAGGAAGACAAAGCCTTGTTCTTCTGCAGTTAACAAGACAGCATTTTCTTCTGAAAATCGAAATGACAGCATCTATATATACATTTTTAGCAGCACATTTTCTGGCAGTAAGATATTTGTATTTCAGCTTTATTGCTCACACATGCACAAGTTTTTCTGTTCTGTAACAGCAGTAAGCACAAGTTTCATCACATAACAGCATAGTTTTCTTCTGAAAATATGCCAGGGGGTTATACAAACAAGAAATTACAAAGGCACAACTTATAGATTCTCAGATTCTGTTTAAGTCCTTCACACATACAGAAAAACTGCTCCAGAGTTTTCCTCATGTTTTCCTAGCAACAACGAACAATACAAGGTTTAATCATTTTAAGTGATCAGCTGAAAAAGGCAGAAGCATTTCTCACATTTGTATGTTAGAAACCATTGCCAACAGAAGACATAAGACAAAAAGAAAACAAACCAGGCAGGTCAAAGATTTGCTGAATGTTACAACAGGCCTATAAAGACACCGTAAACGTGATCTAAAGGTTTAATTCTGAAGATGTTTACACTATTAATATGTTAAATAACAAAACTGTCTGCTAAAGTGGTATACAGGAACCTATAAGATGTTTCTCTTTATAGTAGCTAACTGTAGCAACCATATTGACACATGTCCCTAAACTTCTGGAACACCCCAAAGGTGAGAACAGTGATTTTAGAGGGAGAAAATTTGCTATTAAGTAGCCCAATATCATTCTTAACATGGAATTGAAAGGAGGAAATAGGCTTAAAATCAAACTCTGTTTCTGATTATACTCTGACACTTTCTGATTTTGTTAAGCCATACTTAATACATATTCTGGGCCAGCAACTAAGCTGAAAAAAATTGTCTAAGTTCCTCACTGTTACTTAAATTGTCAGGTATAATAGAAAATCTTAAATTTTGGTCTCTTAAGTATTGGAGAAAAGCTGAATCCCCATCCAGTGAGCAGTAAGCAGTAAACACAGGACCATCTTCCAGTTTACTTGTTATCTCTTGTACACATATGGGTAGTGACATCTTGACTACAGATGGTCCTGAGACAAGAAGCACATCATGTAAACAAGATAAGGACTTTCGTCTTTCCTACAACATTTTTCAATTTTATACAAAAAGAAACATTTAAACATAAGAAGAAACAGGTTAAGTTCCTTTTTTCTTTTTCCACCCCCTGCAAGAAGAAACATGTAAGGTTGCTTTTTCTGCAAGAAGAAACAGGTAAAGTGGGAACAGAGCCACAAAAATAACTACGATGTATTTTGTTAAGAAAATACCCAATAATCCTTTGACCGCAAGCTCGGTGCAACCTCGCCCTGCCCCCCAATTTTCACTGAGCTCTAACTATGAAAGTCTCCCAGCACTAAGATCCTCCTCAGTTACATAAACTTCTTTACAGCAACCAACTTAGCGCTGATCGCTTCAAAACAGAGGGGTCTCTGGCAATTCCAAAGAAAAACCCGCGTCCTCTCGCAATTTTACTTAACGCCGGGCACTTAGGGGATACTTTCTCGGTTCGAAACGAAACACTGAGTTATTTTAAGAGACCAGAAACACACTCCACTGTCCGATCCACCTCTCCTCTGCCACATACTGTAGTTTCTGCTGCTCGTTTGCGTTCAACGCCCCGCGCCGCGGGCAGCGGGACCCGCACGCTCCGCACGGCAGGGAGGGGGAAGCTCCGAAAGCCCCGGTTTTTGGGCACTCCTTCTCACCCCCGGACGTTTCTAACCCACGTTTCAGAAGCCCTCTCGGTGCACCGGGTAGCAAACTCCGCGGCAGACAGGGCTGCGGCGGGGGCACCGGGACAGTTCCCGCCGCGGCGGCACAGCCGGCCCCCATCGCCGCCTTCTCACCCTCCGCACCCCCCCCGTTAAGGCGATTCGTACCGCACCTTGCTCGCCGCCTCCGGCGCCGGCCGCTGCACCTGCCGCGTCCCGGGGCGGGCAGGGATGGTGGCGGGGGGACGGCACGGGAGGGCCCCGCCCGGTGCTGGAAGGCGGGGCGGCGGCAGCGAGGGACACGGGGCTCCGGCAAACCTGCCCCGTTGATCCCGAAGCCCAAAAAAGGGAAAGGTACGCGCCGCGCCGGCCGCCGGCGCTCGAAATACCCGCGGCGGCGCCGACCGCCCCTCTCCCCTCCCCCCCACCTCCTCCCCGCCCCCGGTGACCTTCCCCGCTCCCGGCCTCGGCACAGCGGGGGGGACGACGGGAGGGCGACGCCGCACGGGGTGTCCCTCTGTCCGTCCGTCCCCCGCCACACTCAGCGCACCTCACCCCCGGACCGCACGGCCCGTCTCCTTCCCGGCGCCGCTCACCCTTTTCCCCCGCCCCACTCCGGGCAGAGGGACCAGGCGCTGGGGGGTGGGAAAGGGCGGGGTGTGGGGGCTACTTAGTCAAGGTCTTGGGGTTTTTCTCCCCCTCCCTCCCCAATTTCTCTGTCCCCCCTCCTCCAACAACCTACCATTTTATCACCGGCGCTTTGACCAACTTCACCGCCCGGCGCCGCCTCTCGCGCAGGCGCGCACCGGCCCGCCCTCACCTCCTATCGCTCCGCCGCGCCTGAGCGGGGACCGAGGCGCAAAAGCAGAGAGAGCGGCCGGGATCCACGCCTGCTCTCGCGGCGCCTCCCTGCACCGCTGCCGCCGGGGAGAGGCGACCTCCGCGGGGGGGGGCTGGGGCGGGCTGCACCCGGCCTGCGCCGCTTCGGGCCCGGCGGCGACTACGGCTCCCGGCGTGCAGCGCGTGGAGCGGCGGGAACAGGGCGGGTGGCGGAGGGGGGGAAGGCGGTAGAACGCGCTGTTGCGTTTCCCTCGCGCCGCCGCCGCCAGGGGGCGCTCGCGCCGCAGCGCACGGGGTGACGCCGCTGCGCGAGGTGCCCGCAGCGGGGTGAGCGGGGCGGCTGCTGGGTGGCGAGGAGGGGGTCCCCGGTGCCTTCCGCCAGCCGGTGCCGGCCGCCGGTGGCCGCCGCTCTGCGATTGCCCATCGCCGGCCTCCCTTCTTCCTTCCCTCCCTCAGGTGAGCGGGGTGGAGGGAGGAAGCGGCGGCCGCGTCGAGGTGGCGTTGGGCGAGGAGGGGTAGGAGCGATGCGGAGGCTGCGAGGAGGAGGGAGGCGGCGGGTTCGGCCTTCCTCCCGCGGGGGCGGAAAGTTGGGCGCTGCTGCCGCCTCTCTCCTTCCCTCTCTCCCTCTGCCGCCATGAGGGGGCGGGCAAGGGGCTGGTCGCACCCCCTGCGCTCTCCCGGTGTCTCTGCCCGGTTCTTCCCTCCGCTCTCTCCGGCCTTCCCCACCTTTAGGGAGAGGTATCGGTAGCGAGAGGCGGCGGCGCCCAGAGCTGCCGTGCGGCCGCCGTCGGTGAGTGTCGGGCCCGAGGGGTCACGACGGGAGCCGGCTCGACTGCCCGACGGGTCCTGAGGAGAGACTCGGGTTGAGAGAGCCGGTGGGTGGCGGCGGACTGACGTGGGACGGAAGGGAAGGGACGGGAAAGCAGGAGCGGCCGGCGGGCGTTTTGGAAGAGAGGGAAGAGAGCGTAGGGGCTTGCGTTGGAGGGCAGGGTCTGATACCGGCTCGGTGAAATGGGTACCACCCTGTCGCGTTCGGGAAGGAAGAAATCGAGATGAGCTGCAATCCAGCAAGAAACAAATTTGGCTTGAAAAGGATTCCAGACGGCAAGAATTCCCTCTGATTTGATACTGGTACATGGAGAGGAGTGGGTTTGGTTTTTGGTTTAGTCTTTTTTTGTGTGTGTTTATTTGCACTCTGAAGCACACGCTATATTTTTTTTATGGATTTGTGAGCCTTTGAGCACTGCCCTTTGAGCACTTTTCTAAATAGTTTTTGCCAGCCATCTAAGAAAAACACCAGCACTGTTACTGAAGCAAAACTGCCCTGTGTCTGACCCATGGTGGTAAGTTTACACAGGGCAACAATGGGCAAACAAACTGGTGTCAGTCTCCGCTCAAAATTTAGTTATGCGCTTTGACATACTGTGTAAGATATGCACCAGAGTCTTTTACGCATCTCCCTGCAAATGGAAGCTTGAATATACACTACATGTTTTCTTCTCCTGCTTTCTTGCAGGAGTAGGTTGTAATATATTCAGCAAGATCTCTCCCCCAGACATGTTAAACAAATACTTTGTATACTTGAAGAAATGCTTCCTTAAGCATCACTCTGGAATTTTGTCAAATGGTGGGGATTGTTATTTTTTCTTAATCTCTTAAAAATAGTAAACACTACAGCTTTATCCAAGTTTTGAAATATTTCTACTGTATTGTTTTATCAAAATTAGAGTGTTGTAGATATGCTTTTGCTATTTTAATTGCCCTTTAGTTCTTAAATATTTAGCTCTTAATGCTGTTAAACCCTAGTCCATAGTCAATGAATGATAGTTAAGTGCTTTGGCTTGTATAGGTTCTCTTACTTTTCTCTGAAACAGAGATGGAAGGGCATTGTGAAAACGAAGGTTGTGTGTGGCTATGCTTGCCATCTCCTCTTTTTCATTCTATATGTTGACAATGGCCAACTTGGATGCTTGTGATTGCAACTGCTCTATAGAGAAAGAAGATTTTCTCTAAGGCAGGCTACTTCTGGATGCCTATGTCCATCTGTTGGTTCCTGATTAAGGCTGTTGGCCCAGAGATCAAGATTGCAGCTAAAGTTTTAGGCAAATACCTGTTCTAGTGGTTGATGATCTACTAACGTGTAGTGTGTGTTGTGCATTTTTAGGATGCTATATTTCGATGATAAGTGTATCTTTTGTCTATACATATATACACTGTTATGTATAGCTTCTTAGTATGTGTGGGTTTTTGATTTTGTTTATTTTTTGTTGTTGTTTTTTTTTAATGTGACTTTGATATTTTACAACAATGCCAGTAAACTTCCCATAGGATCTGGTGGAAAGAAATTCGTTCTTAGTTTCAAAATTCTGTTCTGATTGGTGTGGAAAGCAAATGCAGCAGTTTAAATATAGATCTTCAAGTAGCTTCTGGGAAATGAATGAATGAATTGATTTCACTTTTAGTGTTCTTATAACTCTATTTTAAAATCATGAGGATCGATAATTAGCTTTTAAGTGAAATGCATCAAGGCCATGCAGCCTTTCAGGTGAAGATCTTTGATTTAAATTTAAACATGCACACAAAAAAATTAGTTTCTAGTTTTTCACTTTTTCATGTTATACGGAAGTTGTTGCTAAGAAATGTATATACTGAAAAATATCAGAAGTCCAGAAAGTTTTGCTGTCATTTCTTTAATGTACAAATGTTTCTTTCACAGGTATGATTTATGATGTAATCAGTTTCAGTTAAGCTTTTCTTCATTATTTCTGTAGAGTTGAGTGTGTTAATGCTTCTGAGGCTGTATAAATGTCAAATGATTAAGATACAGTATTTTTTTGCATAGGTTTGAAAAAATACAGGAGATTTACTGGCAGATAAGAATAACAAGTTCTGGTGCCTAGGTTGAAATACAGCCTATGGCATCATGGCTTAATGTTTTTAATGGCTTTTCCCTCATGTAAGAAGTGCAGGTGACTACCATGTGAAATGACTCAGCTTTCCATTCAGTGTTTTTAAACCAAGATGATGTCTAGAAAGTAGTCAAGGGGAAAACAATATTCCATGAATAATCTTAGGCTGTTTCTTGGTGTTGGTAGCTGTTGACTAACAAAGACCACTTACATTCTGTTAAAGATCCTAGTGTAGGATGCAGCCTTATGTTTGTTGTATATATTTGTTCAACCTAATGGCCCAACGAGATCATGTTTGGTAACTGATTGGTACTGTCCTGCAGCATGCTACAGGTACTGGAGATGCAGGAACCATGTAGCAGAAAGCTTTGAGCAGTTGTGGATTATCAGTTTCTCCCAACGGCAGTAGAAAGTGCAGAATGAAGGCGACTGGATTTATTTCCCTATGGACGTTGGTTTCGCTGCCTTGTGGCCAATTAGTAAATCCTGCAGAACATGAAGATGTAGTAAAACATGCAATAAAGCTGCACCGCGGGAAAGGAGCTGTTATCACTCAGAGAAAGCAGTGGGTTTTGGAGAGCTGCAGAAAACTGTCTGGTCTGCTTCGCCAAAAGAACGTAGTTCTCAACAAACTAAAAAATGCTATAAGAGCAGTTGAGAAGGATGCAGGACTGTCCGACGAAGAGAAACTTTTTCAGGTGCATACCTTTGAAATTTTCCAAAAGGAGCTAAATGAAAGTGAAAACTCGGTCTTTCAAGCAATCCATGGCCTCCAGAGAGCTCTACAGGGTGATTACAAAGATGTTGTAAATATGAAAGAAAGCAGCAGACAGAGACTGGAAGCCTTGAGAGAAGCTGCGATTAAGGTTAGTTCCCCCATGTTTATTACTACAGTATTAATATTCTACTTGTGATTATTTTGATTTTATTATGGCGCTGTTTCAATCTGTTTTAATAAAAAAATGGATCTACATGACACTTGCAATGTTTTGCTGTTTAAAATGGCTTTTAAAAGAAGTATTTGTTCTCATTAATAAAATTAGAAGTCATTCTGGTGTAGGTCTTAAAACTTACTAGCTCTTACTAGTTCTTATGTAAGTTCTTATTTCAAAACAAAGCTAAGCATAATCATAAGACCTATGGCAAATATTATGTTAAAGGGAAAGGACTACAAGAAGTGCGTCAGTATGCATAGTGCAGTTGCACTAGATAAGCCAGTGGGATTATCAGAGTGGAAATAATACCATAAATTGGCAAAATACTAACTGTTTTTTTCCACTTCAAATGAGAATTGCTTAACTAAAATCTACAATTTAAACAGAGTGACTTCTTGTCTTTTATTTCCATATTTGTATAGATGTGGGTAAAATGCAAAATATTAGATGACAAGGTTTTTAATCTCCGTATAACACTCTTAGCCTAAGAAGCCCAGATTTGGAAACCAGTGCTTCCAAGAAAGAGCTGGCCGAAGTAACTTTACCAAGAAAAGTGCAGATGAGTAACAGTTGAGCACAAGGACTGCTTGGAAAATTTGAGTTCTCATGTCAGTGCAGACCTGTTAGAGCGTACACAATCTGCCTCTGTCTGCTGGATTTGGTAGTGCTGAGACTGCGTACTGAAAGTCTCCTATTGAGAGAAAATGTCATTTAATTGATTTGGTATTTAAATTGCTCTTTTCCTTGCTCTACCCCTCAACCGCTGCAGGGATGTATTAAGAATTTTCTTTGTTCTCTGTCTTCTAAAAAAAGAGGCTGCCTTTGCACAAGGAAGCAAGAGAAGGAAAAAAAAAAAAAGTAATTGGGGTATAGCATCTGAGCTGGGATAATTTCTAAAGGGGCATTTGTGTAAGAGATTTGCAGATCTTAACAGATCAAGATGGCAAGAGACTGGGTGCCAGAAAAGTGTGCAGTGAATTGTGGCAAGAAAGGCTGGCTGGAGTAGAAGTTAGGATGCAGACTTGGGAGACTGGAATGATCCGTGTCATGAAAATGGAAGACTGAATTATGACAAATTTGCGTAGGGAGTACTTTGGATCTAGGTGTGTTCCAGTGAAGTGCTCAATATGACTTTGATATTGGTGCTTAATGCTACTGCCAACTTACACTATACAGAAAGAGTAGCAATTGTCATGAAAATATCTTGATTTTTCCACCATTTTTCTCAGAGCTCTTAAAATAGCAGCAGTGAAACTGTCCAGAATCATCTTTATCGTTTACCTAATTCTTGGCAATTCTTGATGTGTCTCCTGTCAAAACTTTATTTCTGCAGAAGGAGATTCTGTAGGTTTTAGGGTGGGGTTTTTTTTTAGTATCATATCAAGATATTTACTTGAATGAGTGTTAATGAATAAGAACTAGTAAGAGCTAGTAAGTCACATGAATGATTATTTAAACAGAATACTTGTTCTAACCCTACAATTATTATATAAATTGAAACAAAGGGTAGTGGGGAAATGCATGCCAAAAAGATGAAAATTACATGGGATGTGGGTTTTTTGGACTTCAGAAGGCACACATTAGCTCCAATTTTCTTCCTGTTTCATTTCACTGTAATGATTACTTTCTTGGTGTACTTATAAGACATCTTTTGCGTTTTTCTAAATAGTGTTTGAACAGAAAATACAAATGACTATAGAGGGTACTGGACTCTTCATTTTATTTCTGTTGAAGTATTCGGCGGTCTGTAGTGATGGAATATGTATGCATTTCTGATGCATTTCTTACTGTTTCTGCTGCTGGGAAAAGGTGTAGCGGAGTCATTTGTGGAGCAGAGTGGGTGGAGGAAGGAAGGACTGAAGATAGATAGCTTCTGCCTTCCTTTGCTCCAGAAACCTGTGTGGAGGTTCAGGAAAAGCAACCAAATCTCACTTACTTTTTATTAGCTTCTGATTTCTTGGGTGCCTACTACTGAGACACTGATGGAAAAAAATAACTTCCAAGTAGTACAAAGATGCGTGCTCTTCTGATTGTGCTTTTTTTTTCTCGTCCCTCATTAAACATTAGAGAGCAACGGCAATGCTGCATTATTAACTA
The DNA here is from genome assembly GCA_020746105.1 of Trogon surrucura. Classification (NCBI taxonomy): domain Eukaryota; kingdom Metazoa; phylum Chordata; class Aves; order Trogoniformes; family Trogonidae; genus Trogon; species Trogon surrucura. The sequence goes on from CM036617.1 coordinate 68,120,187, forward strand.
GCATTGTCCCAAAGCCTTGCTTGATCTTACTTCATTTTGCTCATGTGTTTCTGGGCGTTCCAACCTTCTGTTTAGTGCACGAGCCTTATCTGTATCACTTTGCTTAAAAGATTGTTTGGTATGTATCTTGTGATCGTCTGTCTCCAATCCCAACACGAGTTGCGGAGCGGTGTTTGTACAGTGATGCACTTATGCTTAACATGTGGGAGGATGTTTAAGATAACTCATCCCTTTTATGAACTCTGTTCTCTGTGATTGTCCTGCTCCACTGCCATGACACTGGTCTGTGAGTAAAAACAGAGAAACCACTTTAATAGACAAACTTTGTCTTCATTAATTAAAGGAACTTAGAGTAAGACTTGGGTTTTTGAAAGCTCTTCTACTTTGCTATTCAGAGAAAGTTAGCTTCTTGCATTTTGGAGTTTTCTGCAGTTTGCCTCTAGCTCTGTTCAGCCTGTTTGTCTCAGCCAACAGAAAGGACTGGTCAGCTCCCTCCACCTAAAACCTCTTCCGTTTTTGAGGGGAAAGAATCTAACCCTTATTCCATCTTGTGTTCTAAGTTGTTGCTGACTGAGGGAAGAATCTGCAGCTGTTTTTTACATCTTTCAAGCAACGTCTGCTAGCACAGAACAACGGAGAGGAAATGTTGTTCCTTGAGGCTACATGAGAGGACTGTGTCTCTTGCTTATGTGTTGCATAAGAACTAAAGCAGTTGACATTGGGCCAAGCACATTAATAGTTATGTTTTTTCCAACTCCAGTTATTTTGGGAACTGGGCTGTTTTCATCGTGCTGGTGTAACTATGGTAATTCTAAACACTGACAGCAATTCTGTGGCTTCATCACAACCAGAGGCATTCACCTGATTGTCAGGATTTTAAAAGGGTTGAACTACAGTTACAGGCTGTGCTGAATATACTCTTGTCATAGTATCAAGGACTTGGTTCTATTTTGTGCACGCTGTCTTGGATGTCAAGGGAGAAAATGTCCATCTGCAAATATGTGTAGATGAGAGGACACTTCAGTTATTTAAACGTAGGAGTTTAAGACTGTTTTAGATGCCCAGGTTATCCAAGAGACCTGAGTGGGGTGGGCAGATAAAACACGCTGCCTAAGCAAGACCTATGTTCTATCTGACTGCTAACTGGGTATGGAAGGGTGTCTACAATGGAGACACAAACTTGTGGGTTTGGGGAATTCAGTCTCACCTAGAGAATGCTTGTATTTTTTGGCTAGTCTTTGTTTTCCCTTGGTAATAGTACTGGCTCTCTTAAAGAACAGATATAGGGTTTCCCTCCCCTAAAAATTGTCAGCATCCTAAATCTAACTGGAAGGAAGAAGCCTGCCATTGCATATATTTCCTCATTCATAGTTACTCTCCCTCTCAACCAGTGCAACTTTAGAAGAATATAGGCATGTAAAGTGAAGCATCTTTTTTTTTCCAAAAACCCTCAAATTATACTCTGTCAATACACAAAATATTATGTTTGGCTATTGTCTTGGTAACCGTGTAGAAAGCTCAGCATTAAGTCCAGTCTTGATAAGTAAAAAACCCTTTTTTTTAGTTTTCTTTTTAAACCTGAAACATCTGAAAACAAACAAAACATCATAACCTTGTCAGGGAGGCTACTGAAATATTTTTACACTGTATCAAATCACATCAGCATTTTTTCTTTTCTTACTTCTGAAGCCCAGAAATGGATTTCAGAAGCCATTAGTGCAAGTTCGTAAGAAACTCAGGCTGAAAAATGGATAAAGTCAAGTGCTGCTGATACGAAAAATGCTTCTTGGGAAACATAAACAGGGACGTCAGCTAGGGTGCTTGACTGCTCATCTAATACTCTCTCACCACTGCTTTTATTTTTTTTTTTGGTAGATGTTTCCACAGTTATTGTAGTTTTTGAAAACCACAAACAGACCTCTTCCCATGTTTATAAAATGGCTTATAAAATTAAGATTCATTGTGTTTCCCTTCTAATTTGTTTATTTATTGTAGCTAGTAATGCTTTCAACATTATTATGCTTCCCTGTTAAAGCACAGAGCTCTGAATTTTATTTGGCTCTGAAAAGTTTCCTAGAGTTCCTCAAAGTAACTCCTTTCTCATATTTTCTAGATCATAACTTTGGGACAGTTTTACTGTTTAATGGATTAAAAAAGCTGATTGGTGGATATTTTGCGTGATTGTTGCTTTTCTTGCCAACTTTCCCCAGTGAAAATCGGCACAAAAAGCAACCTTCAAATATGATTATCAAGTCTGTATTGCTTTTGCAAAGTATTTTGTCAAAAGAAATGAACATTTATGTCAAATATTTTTCTGCTTGATGGCCTGGGCCAGCACTTTATCTGTGTGTTGTAAAATTCAACAGGAAGAAATGGAATACGTCGAACTCTTAGCAGCAGAGAAACATCAGGTTGAAGCCCTTAAGAACATGCAGCATCAAAACAAGAGCCTGTCAATAATTGATGAAATTCTAGAAGATGTCAGGAAGGCAGCTGATAGATTAGAAGAGGAAATAGAGGAGCACGCCTTTGATGACAACAAATCTGTAAGTGATGTCTTAGACTCAGTTCTTCCATCGGTACACGTTATTGTTCGATACTTCCATTTTAGGGGTGTTGCTCATGTGTTAAATATTTGCTAGAATTTTAGTGACTATTTAAAAAAGCAAACCAAAAATGTTTTGTCTCTACATTAATTTTTGCTTTTCTTTCAACAGAAGAACTAGAGGTAGAATAATTGCTTGTTAGGAGTAAGCAAACAGAGATGATTACTCATTTTTGATAGTGATTTCTGTGATTTTAATTTGAAATTCCTCCCTGCAGCCGCCACTTTTGACAAGGAGGAGTGTAGTCTATCTCGTTTATACAGCCCGTGAGAGTTATGACATATCAGTGGTGGTGGGGACTTTGCAGGATATGGAGTTGCCATGTTAAACATACTCTCCACTTCCTTCTCTTTCATTTTGGTGAGAAAGTTACGGGAGAACAAGAATCCTTGCAGTTAGTTTTCACAGTCTAGGAAAAGATATATGGCTCAAGGTAAGGACCTGAAATGTGTTTATCGTGTTACTTTCTCCCGCTTCTGACTTCCTCTGCTTTTCATACTGTGATGTATTTTGCTTTTTTCATCATTTCTTTGTTGCCTGATGGACAGCTTCCCTCTGGTAAGGCTGTGTGCATTTGGAGCCAGGTGCATGTCAGTTTATTTTAGTGTCCCATTGTGCTGTTGTCGGAGGTTGACTCTCTAAATTGGCCCTGTTTGTGTAAACATGAGTTGCAATTTTATTTGGCTTTTGCTCTTGAAAGGTTTTTGTTGATTTGCGGGTTGACTTCCCAGTTGAATTCTGCTGAGGAGGAAATCCAGTTGCTCTCTAGTAAAAAGCCAGGCCTTTTTTTTTTTTTTAGGTTTTTTTTTTTTGTTTGTTTGCATTTTTTTTAATTGTACTTACATTGAGAGAAAGTGAAAACAGACTTATTTTGTGTACACCAGATCGCAGCAGTTGTACCCGGTGGGAATCCTGCCCAGCAGAGCCAACAGCGGGGAAGGGATGAGGTAGCTGGAGTGCCCTCTTCTGTTCAACTGGGGTGTAACGGCACGTTTTACACAGACCAGGAATGAGGTTTCTTCTGCTACACCTGTTAATTGGCAAAATGCCAACGCATCCTTTTTTTTTTTTTCCTTTTTTTTTTCTTTTTTGGGGGGGGGAGAGGGGAAGGAATCTGAGCTAACCCGCTCAATCCAAGAAAAGCGCATTTGTGCCCTGTATTCTGTTATGTACAACGTACTTTCAGGAACTGCTGTTTTAGGAAATGCAGTACTGAAAATAACTGTTTTCTCTCACCATCTCCTCAAATTTATTAGTATTCAAAAGCTCATCTGAATCTGTGCCACCTACTCTTGCACTTCTAGCATAATCTGTCTTTTTTCAGTTACCTTTCCTTTTGTAAAAGTAAAAATGCACCATAATATCGACACAATGTATGGGTTTTATATATATTACACAGAAGAAAAAGCCCAATATTTTTTTCACAGTTGTCTTAATCTTATAAGCATATTCTCTTTTTTCATAATACTGTTTCTGACTTAGACTGAGAACTCCACTACATGAGGAAAGTTTAGTTAGATTCCAGACACTCAAGCTACCAAGTACAAAGAACATATAATAAACTGTACCTGAATTTGGAATTCCAGAGCTTCAGAGAAGATGTTCCGACTGCCGATCTATGAGATAATTTTAGCTTAGTGAACGCTATCACTGAAGTATTTTATAAGATAATTTTAGCGTAGTGAATGTTATCACTGATGTCATAACATTAAATTCCGGAGAAGACACTAGAACAGGCTTATTAGCATTTTGATTTTTTGGCAAAGTAATAATCATCTGCAAGATGAGGACACTGCACTGAACAGTGAAATAATTCCAGTGTGAAAGTCAGTGTAAAGTATGGCTTGTATTGCAGAGCCAACATTTAACAGTAAGCTCCAAGCTCTGTTTTAGTATCCCTGGGGTAGCAACAAGGGTGTGGGAGAGGCGGTCAGAAGCAAAGATTGCAGAAAAACAGTAGGATTGGGCACTTCTTGTGTATTCCGATTAGAAACAGTTCTTCATGTCTGCCGAATGCAGGGAAGCCTTTCTTCTTTGCTCCCATACTGTGTGAATAGTTTGCATGTACATGGCATGCAGCTGCTCCTGCTTTCTCCCATCAGCTGAAAACATGGTTTAGTCTCTTAGATTTGGCAGTGGACACCTCATTCTAGGAATGCAAAAGAGCCTGGTAAGTGGGGAGCTTAGGGAGGTAAAGGCAAAACATTTAGAAGACGACAGATTTTGGACAAAAACCGTGAAAAGACAACTTGCATAATGCATAAAAAGAAAATGGTCATCACTCTCACTCCAACAGCTCAAAATGCTGGTGTTTGAGGCAGCTCTTTTATGCATTTAAATAATTATGGAAATGTCTTAATTTGTTTCAAATTCCTTTTTTCCTCTGACTCTTAGTGACTTCCATTTCTTCTGAGACCCATCGTATTGCATGAGGTACAAAAACGTGAGGTCATTCCCACAATAAAAGTATTTGTTTAATTACACACACACACAAATGTAAAGAGTGGAAAATAAGGATAAAAATTGCAAGTTGAATATGAAGTATTGAAAATGCCGTAGTTATCTGAACAGTTTGCGGAAATCTGCTGGGGAATTGGCAAAGAAAAATAGAAAACTGTTTCATAGATTGCTTTATGTAAATGCATTTCTTCATTAAATTGGGGACTTGCTTGGGCGAAATACAGCAGTCCAGAAAAGTTGGATGTTTTGTAGTCAGTCCCTGGAATGACAACAGGCTGCTCTCTTTTCTGGGGTCTGACAGCATCAACCTAAATTGATTCTGAAAATTGTTAAAATCTACATTATTTAGAATACAGTGAATAATGAAATAATTCCAGTGTCTTCCACTTTGTAATTTCAGACACTGAAGATGGAGCTAGGTAGAAATGATTCTTATTCTCTGTCCTTCAAATTTATAAGACAGTGACTTTTTCTCGATTTGGAATGCCATCGTTATTTCAGATTCTTGTGAACTGATTATCACTTTGTAATCACTATTTTTGTTCAAGGGAATAAAACATTATGTTTCAATCCAACTTTTTGTGTTATAAATGTGATAGAGCTTGTTTGTTTTTTTTTTTGATTGCACAACACGGCTAAAGAGGCCTGAAAACTCCTTCATTTTTAAAATGTAAAGCAAATTATAACCTTTTCAGTTATAGACATCAGGTTTTCATAGAGACCAGAAAACTTCTTGAAGAAACTGCAGTATTTTTGCTCAATGTCAACAAATTCTGGAGCACCTTCAAGCACAGCCTTTCCCCTTTTACTGTACGCTTCATTGATGTCGCCCCCATTTTTTTCCTTTTTTTTTTTTTTTTGTTATTTGCTTTCTTTCTCGTACAGGTAAGAGGTGTAAACTTTGAAGCAGTTTTAAGAGTGGAAGAAGATGAAGCCAACTCTAAAAGAAATGCTTCAAAAAGAGAAGTAGAGGATGACTTAGGTCTTAGTATGCTTATTGATTCCCAGAACAATCAGTATATTCTTACCAAGCCTAGAGATTCAACCATTCCTCGTGCTGATCCTCATTTCATAAAGGTAATTGTTTTAGAAGACGTTCTTGTGATTCATTTTGGTAAGATTTAGGGCCACTAGTTTACATGCCAGTAGTGTTTGGTTAGACTGAATATAGCTTCAGCATTTGCCTCTCTGAAGTTACCCTAGCATTCATGATTCTCCCGTCTACTGGTGATCTGGCCAGTGTGTTCCCTACTCCTAGTAGTCTTCACAAAACTGATTGTGATGCTGCATGAATCCTCTCTGTTTTTATTTGATTTAACTTGTACCTTCAGAGAACCATCCCTTCTCTTGGACTGCACAGCGTTAAAACAAGCTACTGCTGTGCCTGATAAGCCACTCGCACATTGTTGCAAGAGAGAATTTATTTGTTTGTCTTGTGATGAAAAAGGGACACTGGAAAATACATAGATTTTTTTTAAATTGTATTTGTGCTTCATGAAGAGTATCTGGATTGGGATTTTTTACTTTTAATAAAAACCCCATGAAACCAAAATGGATCTCTTCTGCCACTTTGTTTTAATGCAAAGTGTAATTCTCCCCACGATTCCCTAGGAAGCTGTCTACTTCCTACAATATAATTAAAATATTTAATAAATTGATTAAAAGTCTCCCAAAGCTACCAATTTACTTAAGGTCAGTACCTCATCTGCCTCATCTGCAAAACCACAGTGCTTACACCTCCAACAAAGTATTCAGGTTATTTTACCAAAGTAGCATTTTTTTTTTTCACAGGCAGCATTCAGCATTGAGTTTTACAATGCTATTCATCTTTTGAAAGATAATAGTTTTAATTTCAGCACAGATTTGTGTGTCCTTTGTATTAACACATTTGTCAATCTTACACATTTAGGATATTGTGACAATAGGAATGTTGTCTTTGCCATGTGGCTGGCTGTGCACAACGATAGGATTGCCAACCATGTTTGGGTATATCATCTGTGGAGTACTCTTAGGACCATCAGGATTAAATAGTATCAAGGTAAGTGTGCAAGTTGCTTCTTGACTTGTTTCGTTTGTTGAAATCTTTAAAAGTAATTTAAAAAGAATATGGTCTTGCCAACCTCAAACATATTTTAAAAATAAATAAATTAAAAAACCCAAACCTGGACCTTTTTCAAAATGAGACTTTAAAACTGTGTCTTTGAAACACTTCGTTTTCTACTTTGCTCTACAATATAATGAAGACGTGTTGAAATTGAAAACTGAAGGTTGTGTGTTGCAGGGTTTTTATTTGCTTGTTTTGGTCTTTAATCATAAAGCAGAACCAAATTATCTCATTTACATCAAATATTCAGAAACTTGCAAAAAGTCAGTGTTGGCAATAGGAAGAAGCATTTAAAACAATTAGCTCCCTGCTAATTGCACAGCTTGGCTTTGTGAGGAGTTATTTTGCATCTCGGTAGCTCTTTCACCCATCCTAGTCACCCTAGTTCTTCTCCAGTCCCCTGCCCACATTCCTGAAGTCTCTTGAACCTTTTTAGCTCCATCACGTGTACCCTGATTACCAGCTCATGCGAAACTGCGGGCTGGGGTTGGCTCGACGTCGCACACGCTTCGATTAGTGGTCTGGTGCGCATTAACAGGTTGTTTAGCCAGCAGGCAAAACACAGCCCATGCTAAGGTTGCACAGTAATGTCCAGCTAAGCTGCACGTGTCTGTTGCATTGATATCCACCTAACTGCCTGGAACTTACTGTCCTTGCAGCCTCTGCTCTTGTGTGGACTTCAGTTGAAAATGACTGTTTGGCTCAAAAAACAAGTAGAGATGAGTAGAAATTGTGGATTTTGTCAATCTCGTATTGGAAGAGACGGCTACAAATACTTCACTTCCAAATTTCCATATTCTAAAATTGCGATTAAATAATAACCTTTGTATCATACGTAACTTCTGGGTTGAGAAGGTCTGGAAAGCTTGAGCGCTTGGACTGAGAAACAAGTTTGTAAGCTTGGCATCAGAAAGCGAGGAGGGAGATGTGGTCAGAACAGACATGAGAGAGGTTTCTTATGGACAGGTTCTTAAGTGAGCTGCCTGTGTCTTGTGGAGCCGTGATTGAACATTATTCATGTGGACAGTGTTTGTGTTGCCCGGATTTCTTGTGTGCATTCTCTCCTTTTGCCTCTTCTGTATTTCATGAAAAAGAGTTGAATGTTGGAGGAACTGAGGAGGCAGGCAGATTCTCATCTGGCAGTGAAGATACTTTCTGTCTCCACATCTCTACCATTGATGATAGACCCTGGCCTCTTCTATACTGGACTGTAAATACGTAGAAAAGAAACATTAGGTTTTTCTGTTGTGACGAGGAAGACAATCACTCTTCTTGCTGTTGCACCCTTCTCTCTGAAGTGGAAAGCCTAGAAGTCGTACTGATCTGAGAGATGGATGTACAGAGTCTATAGGATGAAGAGCAGAACAGCAGCTAGTCTTAACAGAATGATTGTACCAAGAGACCAATAAAATAACTTCTGGAATGCAGTCCTTTGGGGTTTACTAGCATATGCATAAAATGTAACCTGTTTATTTTTAACAAGTGAGCAAGCTTGCCTAGCTCAATGCATGTGTGCATTTTGGGTGACCAGCACTATCCAGCCAAATTATCTAGTAGCAGAGAGGTGATGGGAAAAATGTTTGAACCCTAAAGATGCCGAGGGAATTTCTGATGTCATAATGACCTGCAAGTGAACTACCTATGGAAACATAATGAGAAACAGTTTGTTTTGTAAATGGACTTCTGGCTTGTATTATAAGTAGACTGCTGTGCACTGATTTGATTTTATTTTTTAAAAGTCTATTGTACAGGTGGAGACATTAGGAGAGTTTGGTGTATTCTTCACTCTCTTTCTAGTTGGTCTGGAATTTTCTCCTGAAAGATTAAGAAAGGTAATTTTGTGTAATACCTCTGCATTACAGGATTTACTTGCTAATGTTCAGTTAGATTTCAGATTTTTATGTTCTCACCGTAATATACTGGTGTAACTTCGGTGCGTTTTTGAAAAGACAAGTATGACATTTGTTCCGTATCTTTAACTCTCTGGAAAGAACAGAATGCGTTATTTGGTGTCTCCCAAGAAACCCCTTTTGCTATTCCTCTTAATTTTGTTAAAACAGTTTGAATATTAGAAAAACCTCACACAATTTTTGGCAATCCATCTCGGCTTTATTTTAACATGCAGTAACATGCAGTTGCTGTTATGGAGTGTCCAGTGATGTTTGCCAGTCCTGTTATATAAAAAAAATAAATCAGTTTGTTAAGTACCGCATACTGAATTGATGATACATGCTGTACTGGCTAATAAACTGGTTCTGCAAGTATGTTAACACAATCTGGAATATTACATGATATGGCCATCAGGATTCAGCAGAAAGGTACAAGTTTCTTCTGGTCTTAATTTAAAAAAAAAAAAATTATCTCATAAACCAGCTAGAATTTTAATAGGGAAAATACTGCTGCAAAATATGTAAAGACTATGCATGTAAGGAGTTGCATTGTGTGATTTGTTCCTAAACTGATGGTTGCATTCATGAGGCTATAAAAGCTTTAATTGAAATATGTTAAAATTTTTAAGCATTCAGTTTAATCTGCTATTTCTAGTCCATCAAGAGTCAAAGGTAAAAATAAGTGATTTGAGGGTTCCTAGACTGGGGTATGGAAGCTGTTACTTCACAGTTATGTGGGCCTGTTAGTTCTGTGGCCCAGCACTGCAGCCCAAAATAATGCATCTTTAACTCCTTATTTGTGCTGAAAATCATTGTGACTTATCAGTGAGAAAAGTGTCATCAGACTTTATCATAAGAACTCGTTTTCTTCCCAAGGTATGGAAAATATCTTTGCAAGGACCTTGCTACATGACAGTTCTGATGATTGCCTTTGGTTTACTCTGGGGACACTTACTCCAAATTAGACCAACACAAAGTGTCTTCATTTCCACATGTTTATCTTTATCAAGCACCCCATTGGTGTCAAGATTTCTCGCAGGTAGTGTTCGAGGTGATAAAGAGGGTAAGTATGATTTGTAAACATGGACTGCTGCAGCATCTACAGTCAAGTTTGACAGAAGTTGACCTTGCAATGTCATGAGAGAAACTAGATTTTAAAAAAAAAGAAACAAACAAGAAACCACCGTTAGGTTTGGTTTACAAGTGATCAGCCTCCTTTAACTGGCCAGTGCTGTGTGTATTCGTCTTATGAGGTGTATTCTTCTTAAGAGAGCCAGTCCTCTCTTTGGAGACAGACAGTGTAGCCCAGTCAGGACTTTCCATGTTAAGAACTGACTTCATTGGGGGCCTGGAGTCCTTGTGTTTTTAAGGGCTTACCACATTAAACCATTACCACCAGTCTGTCATCAAGGGCAGAGAGGCTAACTTAAATAATTCACATCCTTCTTCAGCAAATGAAGCCCGGCTCAGGAAGTCTTTCACAGCTAACAGCTCTTCAGACAAGTACCTTCAAGTGCCGTATTGCTAGCTTCTCAAAGGCTTCGAATATTTCCTTTCAAAAGTTTTGCCATCCTGCTTTCTTCAACTTAAACCTCCCTCACACATACTGCATTGAATTGTAGAATCATAGAATGGCCTAGATTGGAAGGCCCCCTAGAGTTCATCTAATCCAAGCTCCCTGTCATGGGCAAGGATGCCTCTCAACTAGACCAGGTTACTCAAGGCCTCATCCAACCTGGCCTTGAACATCTCAAGGGAGGACACATATATTCATATTCATAATCTACTGCCTAAATTCCAAGTGTGTATTTTATGCCTGTTGGCTCTTACATGTGTCTGCTATTCTAAAGTTGTATGTTTTCAGTAAAGGAGCTCCAGTGAATGAAGTAGTGTTTAACTGCTAACCATAGGCTATATTTTTATCTTGTAACAGAAGCTTCATATGAGTATTTTATTTATATTTTTAATATATTTTAATTGATTTACTGTTGGGGAAAATAACAAACACAGAATGCTTGAATGACTTCACCCCACTGAGAACTATACTTAGCCTCCATTTGATTAAGACGTTTCTATGTTTCTGAGCACCGCAAACATTTGTAGATTCTGATGAATGTTTGTTGACGTGCAGGGGATATTGACTACAGCAGCGTACTGCTTGGCATGTTGGTGATGCAGGATGTGCAGCTTGGCTTATTTATAGCCGTCATGCCTACACTTATTCAAGCAGGAGTGAGCACATATTCTAGGTAAGAAAACTACTGTGTGTATCTTCCTCCCGTCCCCTTCCAATTAGTATGTAGATTGCAAATGTGAATATGAGACTGCTACAGTTAGTGTCAGTTCTGTGGAAAGTACTCTGTTCTGTGAGTTCACTTTGCTATTTGTATTTGTCATGTTGTACGAGAGTCTTCTTTCTGCTCTAGCTGCCTTAGTCCTGTCTAGTACTTAAAACTTGTAGTGAAAAGGTTGTTAGGGCAAAAAATGAGTTTCTATACTTGCTTTATTCCCTCAAGATGTATTTTTGTCAAAGACTATGTGATACTATTATTGAGCCTGATAGTTTACCCTGAAGATCAAGCAACAAAAATCTGTTCGAATCAACATGGAATTGAATTCTAGGCAGCAAAAGAGATTGCTGGGCACTCAGTAGATTTAGTATTCATCTTGTTTACTAATATATCTAAATATCTTACTGTCGCTACTGAGGTTGGAACATCTGTGGAATTAGATCTTTTCACTTCAGGCGAACTGGTTGGAAGGCATGAGAGCACTTGAAAGAAATGTTTTGTTTGTTCTTCTCTTCCAGCATTTTCAAGGAAATACTGAGAATACTGATACTGATTGGCCAAATTCTCTTTTCTCTGGCTGCTGTTTTTCTTATATGTCTTGTTATAAAGACTTATCTCATAGGACCGTATTATCGCAAGTTGCATGCAGAAAGCAAAGGGAATAAAGAAATCCTCATTCTGGGAATAACTGCATTCATCTTCCTTATGCTAACGGTAATCTTTTAAATTAATAACACTTTTTGATAAATGTGGTAGTTTACTGCATCAGTATCACAAAAGCTGTGCTACTTACTGTTATTGCATATCCATGTACCTCTGTAGTTAATTATGCTGTAAAACCAACCCCAAATGCACAGATGATTTATGCATTACAGCACAGATGAGTAAGAAGAGATGAAATTTGAATGTCAATCAGCTGAACTTCTGCTGGTAACTTTTAATACAGCCAGTTAAGGAATCATGGTTCCAGTTTTAACTTTGGGCCACTTCATGCGTTTGAAAATAGTTTGGGATGGGTTTGAGATACTGATAATATCTGATTGTGACATTTGATTCCAAGTTTCTTTTCAATAGCAAATCCTGAACACGGTTTCTATTATAAAATAATTTTCTTATTCTGTGGGAGTGAAACAGTTTGGGATGAAGTTGAGAAAGTGATGAAATGCCTTAATAGATTTTGATGTCCTTTTTGTGTTTGGTTCATGTTCCTCTGAATCTTCCTTCTGTTTGTTTCTATCTCCTGTTTCAGCCCTCTGAAAAACTATTATGCTGGAGAACAGAATGTGACAGTCACTGATAATGTTGTGGGTTTGAAATTTCATTATCCTGGATGTCCAGGTTGTTATGTCCTCTGAGAATTTCTGAGAAAAATTATCCCAGAAAGTCCCTGTGCATGCACCTTTCTTATTTGCTTAATTATTACAGGTCCAACAGAAAGAACTGATCTGCTTCAGGAAGATGATCAAGAAAAAGCTTAGTGAGAACAGAGCTTTACAATCTGTTGATTATTGTTGTATGGGCTAAAAATGCCATCCCTCTAAGCAGCTATTCATATCCCAAACGTGTCCTTTAACAAGAGATGGAACAAAACTGGTTTCTCCTTTTTACATTCTAACAAGCAGACATAATCTTTGTAGAACAGCTTCAATAAAAAACAGCCAAACCACAGAAGTTGCATAAAACATTATAGTATCTAGAAGCAGTTCTCACTTTCATTAAAAATACAGCCAGCAAACTGATCTGATTGAATTGGGCATATTGTGGCCAGATCGCATAGCAAACGTACAAGGAGTTTGTGCCTACATGAGTTTACATAAAATGTGTGTGTATACAAACCTGAAGAAGAGTATGTTTGAGTGTGTTGGATCCATACTGCAAAACCAGAATGCTTCTGCAGCATGAGAATTGTTTCTGAAAGAGCAAATGTTTTGGGTACTTTTAAGTAAAACCAATTTTCCTTTTAAAGTTGCTAAATAATGTATCAAAGGGAGAAGTACAAAGGATACTGCGTGTGACCTCTGGAAACCAGTTGAAATATTTGATATTCGTGGACACAGATACATTCATTTTAGTGATGGTACAAGTTGTGATTTGATTACAAAGACTTAAAAAAAACCCCAAGAATTAAAAAACCAACCAAACAAAAAAACATATTTGATTATCCAGTTGAACAGCTCAGCAAACAAATCTTCTGGAAGACGAATCTTAATTGATACAGATCCCCTACCATGTCAGGAAGAAAAGCATAAGATGGGGTATGGCAATGTAATTTGAAAAAATGTTGCATGTATTTGAGAAGGATAAATCAAGGTTTTTGAGTGCCAGGTAGGAAAACAATTAAACTGTCATGGTTCCTGCAAAGATCTTTGTGCTTGGAAACCCAAGCCTAAACACTGGCGGAGTTTGTATAATTATCTGCAGATTTTCCCTACTGGTGCAACTCTAAAAAAACTTTTTGAATTTGTAGCGGGAGGAATAAGAGATTGCACATTTTTGTGCCCTTAACCAAAGATGACTCTTTGGCTCCATTTGGAAAGCTTGAGTGATGTTTTTAATATTTTAACTCCGTATCTAGCATGTGAGTTATTCTGCAGGCCACATCCTTTCCATTACATGACAAAGCAGGTAGGAATAAGATGGTATTTCTGCTGCAGGCATACGGTTACTTGTTACGTGATTCAGTGCTGACTCAATTTTTGGGGTCCACCTAAATTTATTGTGTATTGGGGTTCCTCTGTAACACACGTTATAAAAACTTAATCTGTTTGACTTGCTTCGTGTGTTTGAAAATCTCAGGTGAGTAATTGAAAAAGAATTGCTGTTTCTTTACCAAAAAGGGCAAATTTTAAATGGGAAAACAAGAGGGAGGATAGGACAGAAGAGGTTCCTGTATTGTAGCATGACTAAGAAGTTTTGACGAAAAGATTATCCTGTCAGTTGAGGAACTTCCCATATGGAAGCGACTTTTGAGCATTTCTGAACTGCTTGGCTGACTTGGATAACATTGCAACTCATTAAATCTGAAGCAGGATCTTAAATATATCTCTTCTTGATAAACTGACTTAAAGAGATGCAAAAAATATCAAACATGAGATATTTTAGCGAGATTTGGAGCCTAAGGTACCTCTTTTTGTTCCCAGATATTCTCAAAAGTAACTGAAATTCCTCACCCTTTTGTCCCTTGACTGCTTAGGCAGATCTGGCTGGGGCATTGTGTCAAGTGTCAGTCCTATAAAAGTAGCTGACCTGAGACACAGTTGTGCGTTTTTCAATCATATAACTTATTATTAATAACAGAAGTTCAGCAGATCAGTATTACACTTTCAGTGACTCCTTTTCATGCTTTCACTTATGCAGATATTGCTTTTTTTTTTTTTTTTTTAAATTGGGGAACTGTTCTCCTGAGTTCCAACATAGAGAGCAAATAGCTTAATGTTTTAAATAGAAACATTTAGGATTTATGGCCAAACTAGTACTTTTGAGATATCGGCCACAGTAAGCTGCAGGACATGTTATAAGTCAGCCAGAGTGTTCACTGGTATACTGCTGCTTTTTTACATTCATGTACAGAAACATGACAAGCACAATTGTTTTAAACACTGTCCTGATAATGAATTACTGTACTGGATATCTGCAGGATCAGCAGTGGTCAGTTTTGTTATGTTTAAACCTAAGTTGCTGAATGTTATTAAGGAATTAGAAAAAAAAATAAAACCTGACAGCAGTTACATTTACATGTTGACAGGACTGTGCATGCTCATGGGGATGGGAAGTGGCTTCTAGTTTGACTGCCTTATGATTGACCTGGGATGAAGGCAGCAAGTGGAGGGAAATTGCCAGCTTGCTTTATATACCAAAAAGATGAAAAGAAAATACAGTTTTGTTATTGCAGTACTTTATAGATGAAAATGTACATACCTTTTCCTGCAGCGTATTTGGAATGTCGGTCCTTGTTTGCCTGGAGTACTTCTCAGTGGCTCATAACCTGCTTATGAACTCTTCTCAGTTAAAAGGAGAAGATTAAGGAAGAACTGTAATCTCGAGTATTCTAGTTAATTATTTAATAAAATACAGTTGAGATGGAGTTTTGGCAAGGCTCGCTAAAAATTGTTTCCATTTCCATTAAGGTTTCACTTCCTTAAAATGCAAGCTTAGAATTCACCTCTTTACTCCTGGGCAGATTTAAGTTATTAAAGCCTGAAATTCTAATACATTTATTTCCATCAGGGATTTCTTTAATTTTACTGGCTTACCATATTCATTAAGCTTCTATGATGATTAAAGACTAGCAATAAGATACACATTATTAGAGAATATAGGCAAAAGAACTGCTGAACAAATGGTTGAAACTCAACTAGAAATGTTCTAGTCAAAGCAAAGCAATCCTTTCTGAATTTAGAGTAAAACAGGACATTTGAAAACTAAATTGTACTGGGAAAAACATGTAAATTGACAAAACTTGATTTAATTTTGACTGAAAACGCTTTCTGAAATGTAAGTGTTGAGAAAAGGACAGTGCAGAGCCCAGGGATTAGTAATTGTTAGAGCCCTGACTGGCAAAGGCATTAAAAATTAAGCAAGCAGAGAAGAAATACTAAATTCAAAATACTTCCCAAGTTTTGCTTCTATAAGAAATTTTTCCGAGAGTGCTTTCCTGCCAGTAAAAGAAACCCTCTCCAGTGTGTGCGTGTGTGCACTCACACATTATATGTAATAAACCCTGATGCGACAGATTTAGCTGAGGAAATGTACCCACTTATTAGTAATATTATTGGACAACCAGAGGCCAGGGTGGGAATAGTAAAAGGAGTCTCTGTATAAATCTAGATACAAATCTGAAGAACAGACTCGAGGAGGGAGGATGGGGTTAAGAAAATAATGTGATTTTCCAGTTCTTTTCTTGCCCTCCCATTCACTTCACACTTTTCTGTGTGCAGAGTGACCTGTAGATTTTGTAGACCTGAAGTTGTGTAGTACCTAGAGAGCAGACAACAAACAGCAAAATTTGACTTTGTATTGACCAGACCCTTGAGCTCATGCATAGCTTGCTATGGAGTGAAGGAAAGGAATTCAGTTTTGATGCTGTGGGAGCAAGCCCACACAGACACACAGTTTGCTTCAGTTATGACTGAACAGGCATGTTGCTTTCACACTTAAATTGCCCCTTGCTTGATTGTCATAACAGCACATTATCATGTGGTTCCTGTACAAGAGATGCTAAATCCCTTCTTATGCGGTAACCAAACCACGTACGTGGGAATGCTTAAAATATTAGCTATAAAAGTTTAGATCTGGAGCTCTGTTATAGCTGATAACATGAAGCGTGGGGGATTATAGCTGAATAGTAAAAATAATTCCAGCTTTATTAGAAGAGGCTATATTGGAGCTTAATCACACTCAAGAGGTTGTGACTTTTAAAACAACTAGTACGTGACTGAGAAGAACTTAAATGTTTCCTTTTCATAACTTTTTTTTATCTTATTCATCTTTTGGTGATTTTAAAGCCTTTTATGTATATTTCCTTATTCCCTCTCACGATTTCAAATCGTGGTGAAAAGCACTGAAATTCTTTTTTGTTGTAAAATGAGAGTAACGTTACAACGTTATTTTGTTGGTTTTGCCTCATCAGCAACTATATGCATTAGTTGGCAGAAGCAATTAATTTTCTTAAATGTTTTGTAATAAATTATGGACTCAGCACAAATGGAGTTATGTGATAAGCCTTCAGACATTAATACTTATGTACACAGAAGTCTGAGGTTAATTTTTAGGTGGCATTTTGTGCATAGCTTGGAAACTTGTTTATTGTGTCTTTTGTTCTCCATTAATTTCAAGACACTTGAGTTTTAGGTTCATGCCTTACGGTGTAACACTGCTCAAGATATGATGAACGTTGTCTATAAATGTACTGTGGTGTATTGTTGCTTAATCTAAATTAGTATGGGAATAAGTCTTCAGTTTTAGATGTTCTATTAATATTAATAGCATTGCCCTTTCTCACTAAGATGACCGTCTGCAGCAGCATGGTTTTAAAGTAATTATTTTTAAACATACTTTATACCAACTAAAATGCTGCTTGCTTTTTTTTTTAACGTTCCGAGCATTGCCTTAAGCAGTTGCTTTGTTTTTAGTTCAGTCTCTTTACATGTGCTTCATCTCTTCCTTCTAGTACCGTATTCAAATAATAAAAAAGAGTGAAGCAGTCTGAATTCTTTTAAATGGATATTGTGCTTCATTTCTGCAGTTTACTTCACATGCTTAAATGCATCCCTATTCAGTAAAGCACAGGCGCATTTAAGTCCAATTTAGAATAATGAAATGTAATTTATGCCTGGGACTTCTGCTAAATTGAGACTGTTCTCCCAAATGATAAGCTTTAGTTTATTTTTTTTTCCCCCTTGTTTGACAGCTGGAAAATATGCTGCTCTTACTGCTTTATTTCACAGCTTCAGTGTATTATGTAATCCTGACTGAAGCTGTTACAGTCCTTCTCGTATCAAATCAGATGGTGTCCTTAAGAGTGACACGAAGCATTACAACGGAGATTAAGAAATTTATTTTTGTTTTTGTGGAGAAGGAGGAAACATAGAGGGGAAAATGGTTTTGTAAGCCTCTTGTATAAATACAATACTGCAGAACACTGGAATAAATACACTGAATTCTATTTGCTGTTGAACTTGCATAGAGACATAGCAATTTCCTACATTCAGTATAATGCGCAGTTTTCTAATTTCACTGTGAAATTATATATGAAGTCACTCAGGGCTAGAGAACAGCAATAGATTCTCTGTTATTCCTTGACAGGTCACAGAGCTGTTGGATGTTTCAATGGAGCTGGGATGCTTCTTAGCCGGAGCTCTGATCTCTTCTCAGGGTCACATGGTTACTGAGGAGATTATGTCCTGTATTGAACCAATACGTGACTTTCTTGCCATCATTTTCTTTGCATCCATAGGTAACTTCTAAGAAAACGTACTTAAAAACAAATAGTGTTAACGTACAAATGTGGGGGAGTGGGAGGAAAAATGATGCCTGCAAACTCGGGGGAGGAGATAATTTTATTTTATTAAAATACAGAACTGTTTACTGACCACAATATGGGTTTGTCTTTGGTTATATTTTTATAGGTAGCATTCACTTTCATATGCAGTTTTCCATGTTGTACTCTCAATTCTTGTTTTAATGTCATGTTTTCATTGTTAACTCTGAGTTCATGCTATTTAAAGCATGTAATTAAAATTTTTAAGGGAAAAAGGGTTTTGTTTGGGGGGTGGGTTTTTTTTTTAATGTTCTGTCTTCACAGTGGCTATGTATGTAATTTACACTATAATTATATTACTATTTTGAGTCAATTGGTAGAGTAGATTTCAGGTTCTTGTGGCTTTGTTTTCTCTAGAAGCAGGACGTGATAATGGAAATCTTGTTTCTTAAAGATAGGAAACTGTGCTCTCAATGCAAGGCCAAAATATTTGAAAAAGATGCATCTCAGAAAACTACCTAAATGCCAGCTGAAATGCAGCTTTGAGGCCTAAGACTAGGAGAGTAACTCATCATGCTTGTTATCCGAAACAAGTTAAATCTGAGAATATTTACCGCCACCCAGTAGCTTAATTTTGAACTGCTGCATTCTCTAGCTGTCCATGCGTGCCCCAGTACGCTGAAGTGCTTAGGTACAGTGGACAAGGAGACAGGCCCCATGAAAACACGTGCCGCTCTCTTTGGATTGTGTAGGAGATGCACATCCTATTTTGGGGACACTGCAATGTCTGAAATAGAGGGTTTGGATGTGCCCCTTGGCATAAATCCAAATTTCTTCAACCCGTGCTTACTCATTCTTGGGTTTGGTGATTTTTGGTTGATTTTGTTGGGTTTTTTTTTTTTTTTTCCAAGACTACTCTTGGTTTTTATTCTAGTTTTGTTTCCAGTCTTCTACTGTTCTTTTTATGCCCATGCATTTATTCAGATAATAGTGAAGTCTCATCAGTGTGATTGTAATGCCTTTCCTCATATACCTGTTTGATACCCAGTGTTTCATAACAGAAATAAAGATGTTTCTGATGGTTGCCAAAGTAAAAAGGAAAGTTACGCTTGCCGATCTTGATTTTTGTTTTATCCAGCCCATGATAACAGCCTGTGCTGATCAGTCAGATTGCTATCTATTACTATAGATATGTTTATTTGAATAACTTATTTTTTAATAAAGGGAGCAAAGTGTTGAGCTGTGGTAATACTCTTGAGCCCATGTAACTGACGAGGTTGGATGTCCTCATTGCTAAATGCTCATGGGTTAAGTTGTTTGTGTTTCAGTAAAGATGGTGACAGAGCAGACAGTGTAACTGGGGATACAAAGCATGGCAAGTAAGTTAATTTTACAAGGGACTGAACAAAAATACTGTGCTACGCTCTCGTGACTACGTAAGTAAAGGGTAAAGACTTTGGTAGAGTACGAGAAAAGAGGAAGACCTCAGCTGGCATGCTGGCAGCACTCCATATAGCCTACGTTATACTGTAAAGAAATTATTTCAGTAGCTCTTTAACTGTTATTCTCCTTATAATTGTCAGAAGGGAATGAATAATGCCTAACAAGTTTGTATGGTATTATGGAATGTGGGTATTATTCCTGCCTCTGAAGAAAGTTAGCTAAAAATGAGAAAAATGAGCTGTCATATAGCCCTCTGACAAAATGTGTCAATGCTTCCTTGTAAAATAAAACCAACCCAAAACAAAACACAAAAAAACCCTAAACAAACCAACCAAAACCTCCACTTCAAAACCCTACAACAAACAAACAACACCCCCCAAATAAACATTATCCCACCCCTTTACTTTCAGTTACTTTTAGATTTTGTACTTAACAGGAAGTTCTGTGGGGTGGCAAGAAGGAGTGATGTGATGTTGCAAAGAAAACCTAAGCAGGATAAAAAGTATTCATAAACTGAATGGTATCTAGTAAGAAAAAATTTCTTGCTTGCTCTCTACTTTTATGTGTACATATGCAATTAATATGTAGAGTCTTACTGTGTGAAATTGGGTAAAGGCCACAGGGAAAGATTCCCCCCTGCCTAAAGAGCAGATTTGCTGCTATATGCAGCAAGCACCCCGCTGAAGAGAGCAGAAACACTTGAGATCCTTAGGTGGGCTGGGAAACCATTGCAGTAATATAATTTTTGTTCCTTCTAGAATAAAGAAAGAAATAGAAAGAAATCGACTTAATTGAAAAGTGACTGTAAATATGTCATTTGGAAAAGTTTGTTCCTATTTTGCTTGTCTTATTAAATGCCTGCTTTTTTGTTCTTACTACAAAAATCCTTCTGGTGCCTAAAAGCTGAACTGAATAGTATTTGTGTAATATCTCTAACAGTGGTCCTGCCCTTAGCTTGACCTGCGTAATGCTACTGCTTTCAAATTTGCACATGGGTGCATTTGTGTGAATAATACACCTTTGCAGTTAGGCATTAACAGCTGCACTTTGAGTTACTCTCCATCTGTACAGTCATTTAGGCCTATGTGTGTTCTTCAACATTTCTGTCTGTCTCTACACTGTCTGCTGATGTTAGAAAGTTCCTGTTAGTCTCTGCTTTCACTGATAATTTTGAGAGAACATCTGCACCAATCCATTAGATTTTGTTTTGATTGCTTTTTAGAAAGAGGAAAGCCATCTTTGCATACTGGAATGGAATGCAAGAAGCTGAAAACCCTTTAACAGTGCAATGTTTTTCTTCAGAAGAAGCACATGCACAATGTTTCTTTCATAAGCCTCTTAATATTTCTGTTGAATTTAAGGAAATCAAAGATCCCAACTGGGATGACATACATTGCCTTCTCTGTATCCATCCAGTTCTACTGCTTTGTTGTCTTACCTGGAACACAATGAAGCCTGGAGGTTTCAAGTTCTTGGAATTGACACTAGAATCAAGAGGACTTTCCTGCTTGCAAAAAGATGGAAATGAGTGTTTGTTTTCCCCTCTGCTACTTAATTATCCAACCAGGACTGTAGCATTCATTGCATTTGCTAGTTATGATCTTAGGTTCGTTAAGACTCTTAGTAGATATTGCTTCCCAGTGCATCGCTAACTTCATTTTTCTGAGTGGCGTCCTGTCTTGAGGATGTGTCAGAATTAATTCTCCTGGCTTCAATTTGACCACAGAGCTCTGATTTCTGTAATCTAGTTTGCCATCAAAGATGTCCAAGATTCCTTTTCTTGATGCTGAACTTTCCATGATGTGGTCTACCCAATCTATGTGTCTTCATGTGGTGTTCAGCAGCTATCCAGCAGATTGGTGGAATCTGTCTAACTGGGGTGGTGAGGGAGTTTACTTGCTAAGAAAAACAGTACTTCTAAAAGGAATGTGCAAAATCTTGCCCGAAGTTGTCCAAGGAAAAACACAGACGAGCTTATATGAGGAAACAAGGCTTTTTGGCTCAACACTGATGCAAGGTCACCTTTACCCCAAGGCCTCCATTCCAGCTATTCCAGAACACTGCTTCGACTTGAAGTCTGGTGGCTCGTGCTCAGCTCTGTGAAAATGTACCTCAGTGATATCCTGGCTGTTGGTGACAGGCCAACGTCCTACATGCGACCTGATAACGGTGCTGAAGTTCTTGAATTGATTGAAGCGTTTCTTCCATTTTGGAGAACGAGTCCCTAGAGAGTCTTGAGCTTAGACACAAGGTCTGATTAATACTATTGAAAAAATGCCCATACTTATGCACCTCCTGTCTATGAAGTTAATTTTCCTGATGACGTTCGTTTTGTCAGGCAGGCTTCACGTGCTTGTACAGCAGACTGATATGACTTCTGGCCTTATCCTAAGTTTTCATCTAGCCTTGGGGGCAAAGGAGGTCTGTGATGACCATGAAATCCACTACAGGGGGATTTATTTCCCCCAAAACACATCTGTGCACTGGGATGTTTGTTTGTTCGTTCAGAATAGTGCATGTAACAGGTTTAAGCGTGTTTCACCTTGCAGGCACTTACCTCCACAGGATTGGTATAAAAATCTGCGGTTGTTTGTGCCTCTTTGGAACGTGGCAAGAACCTTCACATCAGGCAGCAGTTCAAATGGACTTCAGACTGCCTGTCTGCTCCAGAACTGAAAAGGTAGCTCCACCAGTAATGATGAAAGTTATATTTATAGCCTCTCTACCTCTGAAATCTTCTGTTCCAGATGTGACAGAGTCAGTCCTCTTATCAAACATGCCTGAAGGTGAATGAGCCATGCATAAGAAAAGCTACTTGCCTCTCCATGTGCAGATGCGCGCGTACTTAGATTTTGGGTTTTGGCATGGTGTTTGTCTCATCCTGCCATCTCTCCCCTTGCTCTGATAGTCTTTTGTATTTGTGCTTCAATAGTTGGAAGGAAATTAAGAAATAAAACGTGGTGTGTAACATGCCGACTGAGTAGTACTTGTACAAAAAAACTGATGTACTTGAAGTACATTTCAATCTATGGTGGAATGTGCATATAGACAAAACATTGTGAAGTAACTGTAAGTAACATCTCTTGCATGTTCGGGAAGAGAAGATGACTTAATTCTCTTCAGTTTTGGCTCTGCAGCTCTGTGGAGCAGGGAAAAGTAGCGCAACCTTGTCTTGCGCAGCATCAATTTACATGTTTCGTGCTTTAGAAAGCTAAACTCCTGTCCTTCACCAGAAGTAAGCGGGCTAGAAAACTGCCAACTATTATGGTTTTATCAGGACCACCACCACTATTTTGGTTCCTCTTTTTGGGAGCTTTTATGAAAAAGGAATGAACTTCCAAAGATATGCAGTTATGTTTACCTGCACAAATTTCTCATATGCTAGGAGGAAAAAAATGAATTTATGTCAGCTGTAAGTAAGATTCTTCCTCAGTGACTTCAGGACCTCAACAAATACTTATTTTTCTTATGTTTAATATTAGCAGAATTTAATTTTAAAATTCTGTGCTCTTTGTGGTTCTTGTTATCTTGCTTCATATAATTACTGAACTAAAATGACAAAAAATTAAAAAAAAAATAGAAACAAAGAGACGGACTTCACTTCCCTCTCAAGAAAAAATCATCAAAAAACAACAACAAAAACAAACACCAAAAAAACCCCGACTTCATAACAATGGGGCTTTATAGAATTCTTTAATTGTTAGACCATGCTCAGGGGTTTATGACTTTACCCGATTCCAGTCTAAGTGACTTTTCCAGTTCAGGTGACTTTCAGTGTTTGCAAGTGAGGATCATGGGATCAAACCAGTTACGTTTTGTGTTGTAGCTACAGTCTGTAAATACTGAATATCCACAGCGATGGTCCGTTCCTATGTCATAGAGAAATGTTTAACAACTACCAAAGTGCCTGTTACCATTACTGTGCAGAACAGTGGAGTTGTTTCCCTGCAATATTTTTATAGCTTTCATTAGAGGTGTGTTCCAGTTCAGGTTTTGGGTTGTTGGCCTGTGTGGAAGAGAGAAAACTTTACAAATGAAAGTGCTTGTGCATCAGTCATATACAATTTCACTCAGTTGGGAGTATTGTCTGTGCTAAACCCCTCCAAAGGAAAAATAGTTGGATAATGCAGGAAGTCCTTTTTGTGATCAAGTAGATAGTGTTAGGAGGTATGTTAGGGCTTTTTGTTTGGTTCGGAGACTACAGTCTTGCAATTAAATCTGTTACTAACTCAGAAAATTATCATAGTAAGATACTGGCCTTAAACTTTGAAATACTGTTTTCTTTCCTCCTAGGACTTCATGTTTTCCCCACGTTTGTAATATATGAACTCACAGTCTTACTATTCCTGACATTGTCCGTGGTCATAATGAAGGTATTTTCTCTTTCTCATTTTTAATAGTCTAAATAATCTTTGTGCCACGTTCCCTAATGAAAATTCTGTGCAAGAACTGATCATCTGATATAAGAGAATATTATGTCTTTACTCTAAATCTGTATTTGAAAGAATCTTATTGATTAGAATAACGTTTGACACAGTATTCTTAGGATATTAAAAATCAGGATTGTATTTAATGCTAAAAGCAAGTTACAAGTGGAAAACATCTATTTATCTAGCTTGAGATTTGTGACAAAGTAATCAAGTATTTTTATTAGACAAGATACTACATTTTACTGTGCAATGTACATTTTTCTCTTTCGACATTAATACAGAAGACACATTTAGAAGTCCACTAGTTTATTTTATGTCCAGAATTACTGTATTAGATGCTATATATCTTACAAAGATTATGCTATTTTATTTATTGTATTAAAAAAAAACCCACCAAAATGAACCCACAACAACCCCGAAAAAACGTTTTTAAAGTTTGTCTTGGCAGTGCTTGTCCTTTCTCTGATTCTTCCAAAGACCAGCCAGTATATCAAGTGGATTGTCTCAGCAGGACTGGCACAAGTCAGTGAATTCTCTTTTGTTCTGGGAAGTAGAGCACGCAGAGCGGGGATCATATCTCGAGAGGTAAGCTGGCCTATGGTTATTAACTTTGTTTTTTGCACCTGAATAACTTGCTCGGAATTTTGCATTACAGTGCCTTTGAAATACCACCACCCTTCAATTTTGTGGCATCTCTCAACTGTTAACAAGTAGAATCAACCCATATAAATGGGGACGTGTATGTTCCTGACACGGTTCTTGGTTCCATTTTTTTACTTGTTTCATGTAGTTTATGGCAGGTTTTACTTTTAAATAGCTTAGTTACAAATGCTTTACCTTAACTGCTCTCACAACTTCTTTATGAACTGAGCAGTGAGTTGTAGATAAGTCAATGAGATGCTTTTGCTTTTAGAATCTTGATATAACAATAGAAAGAGGTAACTGAGTTTAAGATTTCAATAAGGAAATATCAGTAAATAACGACTGGAGAGCAGATATGGTGAAGTGGAAAATACCTTAATATTTAAATGCCTTAATATTTAAATACCTTAATATTTAAACAAGCAAACAAACTTGTAATCTTTACCTGCAAAGCTGTTCATTTTAAATCCTTTTCAGAAGAAACAACCAGCTTTTGCAGCAGCCATGAAAAAAATCCCCTAGGAAAGAAATCTTAGTTTTATATGGAAGCTCTGGGAACATTTTTTTCAAGATGAAGTCTGCTTTGTGAAATTAAGTAAATGATGGCTATAGAGTTAGAACAACTGACCTTACTTCCCAGTGCTAGCTGCTTTCTCCTCTGTCTCTGCTCACAAAACTACTCTGCTGGCGCTCTGAGCTTTTCATTGTGTGAGCAAACAGGCTGTATAATGCTGGAACCAATTCCAAATAAAGCACATGTGAAAACTTACACAATGCTGTTCACTTGTAGAGGTAAAGGGTGATTCATTTTCATGTTCACTCCTGCATATAATTAGAAGTTATAAATATTGTATGTTAGGATAGAGTTTCAAGATACCCATACATGATCACAGAACCAGTTTAGGGGCCCACCCACCGTGCCTTGGAGGCCTTTAGGTTTTCGAGGTTTTTTTCTGTAGCAGCTCTGACGTGGTTATCTGCTGTATAGGTTTCCATAGCTCTGGAATTTCCAAAAGTTCCTACTACTTCCTGCTGCTCTTTTACAAGACTCACTCAGACTGTGTTGATGTTTTTTTCACATGTGCAGTATAACTTAAAGGGATTTTTGTTTGGTTTTTTTAGTGTATAAAATAGCAGTGAACTTTGCCATTATATCATTAAACCATAATAGTCTGGGGTGATTGGTTTGGGAATTTTGTGTGTTTTGGGTTTTTTTACAATAAAGTGATACTTGGTCTTGGACCTTTTAGTAAACATTGAGCTTCCAAAACTGACCTCTTAACTATGCATGTAAATAATTGTTTTTCTGTAAGCTTATAGTGTCTTTTTTGTAATTATATTTTCAAACAAGGCAAACAGATAATTTAAGCATACACTTGTTTGCTTTTGTAGCACTGTGCATAGCTGGTTAGGAAAACAGGTGAAGTCTCTTGAAAGTACTGTCCAATGGAGTCTCTCATGTGCTCAACTTCTAGTCACTCCTTAGTTTACCATGTAACTAAGAGAAGTAATGGCTTTTATTTGCAATTTTCAGGTCTATCTTCTTATTCTGAGCGTGACTACTCTAAGTCTTTTACTTGCCCCCGCCCTGTGGAGAGCTGCAATTATGAAATGTGTTCCGAGACCTGAAAGACGCTCAAGTACTTGATTAAGATTTGCACATATACAAGAATACATCTTCTTGCAACAATATCTTCATTGCTCATTGTTATTTCTGTGCACTCAGAAAATAGAAGGCTTTGAGTAGCCAGTCCTCTTAACATGCACTTGGTTATAAGCCTTATACTGACCTTAAAACAAAACAAAATTCAACATTTAAAAATAATTTAAATTGCACACCTTTTATGAAATCTATTTTCTCTCTGACAGAATCTATAGGATATTTGCCCCTGATCCAATCAATTACTCAGATCATAAACTATTTTTTTAAAAATTAGAACATCATGCAAACTCTTGATTATTTTCTGCCTGAATGTGCCTTTTAATTTTCATCCTATTTTTGTTACTGCTGGTTCATCACCAGATTTTGTTTTAAAAGAAAAAAAAAAGTATTATGGTGCCTATGGTATCTTCTTTCACTAAATGACTTGAGTCATTTTCACATCTAGGAATTTAATATACTAGTGTAAAGTTAATCACAAGCTAGTAAGTAAAAGTGTAGTCCTCTACACAAAGAGAAGGTGTAACTGTTTGGTGTCGAACTATTCTAAGCAGTCAAATATATATTCCAAATGATGCAGCCAATATTGTATGATACTTTATTCCAAATTGCAGCATATAATGTATTTTCTTGTAGTAATAACTTTAATTTGTGTTAGTTCTTTTATTTATTTACACATTTGACTAAAAGGTGATGGTAAGAAAGGGCATAACTTAAGTTATACTTGAAGACTGACAGCTGTCACCCATTCTTCTTGCTAACTGCTGTTACAGTAATTGTTTACAGGGTTTTTTTTCTTTGTTTTACATCAGTAATTTAATAAAACGGGGAAGTCTAATCTCAAGCAGATGTGAAAAACATCAGTTTGTAACTTTGGAGATTGGATGTTATTTGACACTATGCTGGATTTGAAATTATTTTAAGTCAATTAATTTGCACAAAATTAGAAATGGCAGACTGGATGTGTATTTGGAATTCCATCACTTTATATGTTGCATTTGCATTTAATAAATTGATAGTCTCTTTAAAATACCATGATATTTCAAAACAACAGTGTTTTTAATGTGTTTTGTCCTTTAAAATCTTATATGTAGTGGGATAAGCCTTGTAAAAGCCCGTTCTTTAAGTGTCATGAAGAAAGCTTACTCATAGACTGACAGACAACTTAAAAATGATCTTGAGGTTTATCTGCTAAAAAAAAATGTTATTAAAGATGTATTTACACTTCAGGTCAGTATTATACTGTCATCTGAAGCAACTCTGCTAACCCACAAAACGGTTAGGAAAATGTAGATTTAAATTGCCAGTTAAAACAAAAGCAGTCCTCCGAGTAGCAAACCAAAGCTTTGGGTGGATTTGTGTGCTTTATACCTCTTTATCGTAGTAGCCTCAGTTTCTTCCTGTGTTTTCTCTGACATCTGCTGGCCTTGTGAAAATGCCCCTCGGACTAGCCTGGAGTGTGTACGTACTGTTAAGACAGAGTAGTGTTCATCATATTCAAGTCCCTGTTCCCTGGATTTGGGACTTCCCAGGCACTGCTGCTTTGTACAGGTTGTGGGAATGTATGGTAAGTCCACCTCTCCTTGGATGGTTTCAAAAGTTATTGAGGAGTAGTGACAAATGCTGAGGAAAAAGCTGCCCTATAAATAAAATACTATTTTTTAATAGAATGAATCTGTAACAGAAGGAAATTGAAACTGATGTGTTAGTGTATTTCAGTATTTTTGCATTTAAAATAGAGAAGTAATTAAAAGTTTTATGCTACCATTTAACAAACTACTAGCTCAGACCTTTTACTCTTTTTCAGGTGCCTTGCTAAAATAATTTGTTTCTTACCTGTCCTACGGAGAGAAATCTTACTCTATCTACTGACCTAGCTTATATTTTCTGTTTGAAATACAAGCTTTTGTCCTGAAAGCCTCATTCTGGTTTTGAAAGATGCTTATTTCACATGTAGTTTACCACCTGTGTTTCAGGGGAAAGAAGTATATCTATGACAAACTGTGGCAGAGACCTGTGTATGGTTTCCATTATGCCCTTGAAACTATTACACGAAGTATTACAGCTGTGATGAGTAAACCTTTTATCTAAATAAATTGCTGTGGCTAATTGTATTTCTCTGGATAATTCCAGTTAGGAGAGGAGGAAAGAAAAGGCTGGACTCAATGATCTTCTAGGTCTCTTCCAACTGATACGATTCTATGATTCTAAAATAATTTCCCCGATTACCTTTAAAGGGGTTGGGAGAAGAGTCCTTTTGGTACTATGTCCAAAAAGGAGAGCAAGGATCTAGATACCTTCCTGGCTGCTTCATCTCTGTCACTTCTTTCCCAAATAATTTTTGGTTCAGTCGTGACTTGGGTAGTCATTTAGAAGAACTGAAAAATAGGAGCCTCATCTGAATATCAATGTTCTGTGCCTCTTTGTTGAAGTAAACTTGGATTACCTGATTGAATATTAGCTGCAATTTCAAATTACTAATCTTACTGGACATACAGGGAGTTTGTTTACAACCTTTGAGATTGTCTCATAGAAATCTGGAAGTATATTAAAATACTGTAAATGTTTCCTGAAATGTGAATACTGGCTCCATGCACAATTTCATGTCAAAATGGGGTAGTCTCATCATACAATCTTAGGATAGAAACAACAGGCCTTTTTCCTCAGTCATCATCATGCATGTATGGAAAATGGGGAGAATATTTCACAATTGGCTCACTTAGATACAGTGGCAGCTTTTCAGCAATCTTGTGCTCATGCTCTGGAATATTCTCTTCCTGTGTCAAGCAGGTAAAATTAAAGCAGAGATCCAGAAGCCCTGATAGGAAAATCTACTGATTTATTGAAGGCTTGTTAAAAAACAAGTGGTCTTTTCAGGAAATTTTTGTTTCAGCTTGTTGGGCAGTGCTTCTATCTCACTCATTTATCTAATGATCAGCATCATTTGAACACAGAAAAGCTGACAGAGATCAGAAAGTTGCAAAGTGATGAGGATATTCCTGCGGTGAAGCTGCCCTTCAGTGGGAAAGGAGGGATCTGCTCTGTGCCTGAGTAACAATTCATTAAGCATACTGTTTTGGGGCTGGTTGTTTTTTTTTTTTGGATGGGTTTTTTTTTTTCAGGTTGGTTTGTTTCAGAGGTGGATGTAACTGGTTGCTTGTTTTGTGTGGCTTTCTGAAAATTTGAATTCTCACATGTTACCCCTTAATTGCTACTTTTGGTCATGGTTCCCTATGAAGGTGAAGGAACCAAAATAGTTTAAAAGCTGGTAATGTGGGCTGTGCTTGTACTTCGTGAGTCATTTTCCTGTCCCCAGAGCCAGATTGATATATATGGACCCACAACCACCCTACTTACGGCTCAGCCCCTGTAGAGCAGGCGGCTTCAGTTCCTCAGTAGGAAGAGATCTAGTGGGAGCTGGGAGGCAAGTTCTCGCAATTCTGACTGACGTGGGTCTATGACAGCTCAGGGAATAGTCATGGCAGCCTAGCCCATGGGGCTACAGAGCCTTTAAAAGATGTAGAAATCTGTATTTTCTATAACCCACGAAGACAAAGCAGCCTCAGAATACCTTGTATTTTGCTTGGTTTACAGGAGGACATCCTCTGCTTTGTGGGCAGAGAGGTGCGTGGGGGTGCCCAGCACAACAGAATAGTGCTGGATGATGATGCTTGAGGGAGGGTGTGAGAAACCTAGTGTGGTCTTGCTGCATGTTGGAGTGAACCCAGAAACAATCTAACGACAAAAGCACTCCTGGGGTTTGTCTAGGGAAGGACTCTATAGTTCTGCTCTGTAAGCAGCCCTGGCAGTGCCCCAGCACGTGGGCAGTGCCAAAAGTGGAGGAAACCGGACCCCTGAGTGACCACACTAAGGGCGTTTGTGGGAAACAGCAATAGCTTTATAAGGAGCAGCAAGTACCAGACATCCACTGTTAAGATGACCTGACGAGGGAGTCCACAGAATCAGTGAGAAGGGAAAGCAGCAAAATGCCCTAAGGGCTGAGAGATGGGTGGCCCACCTCAACCTAAAAGAAGCAAAAGGCAGAAGGGAAAGGCATGCCTCCACCGCTAGCCCGGGAGGTTTGCTGCTCTGGTTCTCCCACTGCCTGTGTGGAGTAATTTCCACAGCAAAATTATGTAACAAGTAGAAACTGAGGAATTTGAGTGAAAAAGGTAGTCTTCCTAATATTACCGTTTCTTTACTGACTAGGGTCAAGAAAGCATCAATTCTGATGTCTGCAGAGAAGCTGCGTAGTTTACAAGAGCAGGTCACAGTGTGAGGTTCATATTCTGCTCCTTCATTTTGAAAGCCAGTATAGTTATTTTCGTCCCTACAAATCACAGTTGCTAATCAATTTCTACTTTTTTATTCATAAGTATCTGTCAGTTTTGCTTTGTACTAGAGAAGGTAGGTTTCTCTTCAACCCGAGACTTTTTCAAAATGGCACATCTCTTAAGTAAAGCGTAAAACAGCCAAGGAAATGCTTTGTCTCTTGGTGCAGTCATTTAATTCTACCTTTTTAAAAGTGGGTTTCCTTTTTTTTTTCTGTAGTCCATTCTTCACCCTGGGACAGACATATTCTGTTGAGGGTGCATTCCTGGGGATTTTAGGAGCTCGTGGTAGTTGGGATAGTGGAACAGTTGGTTTTTTTTTTTTTTTTTTTCTACAAGAATTAATGTAAAAAGGGGTGTATGGGGTGTGGATAGGGACTTGAATTATATAGGCAGTTTAAATCTGCTGGCACAGTATGTATGACCTGGAGGGTGGAGAGCAGCACCATCCACTGGAGGAGATCTTCTGTTTTAAGAAGCATTTTTTGTGCAGCTGGCTTGGAGTGCTTCACGGGGTTTGTGTGTGAACATTCTTGCCTCTTTCTGAAAAGTTATATTTTCATTATCATTACCTTTCTTCAGTGTCAACTGCCATCGAGCTTAGTCAAGAAAAATGAAGAAATGGGTAAATAATGGTTGGTATCAAAGCAGGCTACTGAACAAGCAGCCATAAGAACCCCAGAGCAGCAAGTGGGGGTTACTGTGAATGAAAAACTTCAGAGATTGCTGTTTACCGAGAAAATGAAGATAGCTGGTGTTTCCTCATTATTATAAAACACAACTCCCTAATGTCTTAAAAGAAATTGAGGTGTAAAAGTAACTAAATGTGAATCTTGTCAAGTGATCGAAGGCATGTTCTCTGGCACCTGCTCTACAGCATTCTGCTCTTTGTGTGTGCTGGCTCTGCTGGTCTTGTCTTCTCTTCCCGGCTAGTGGTCTTTCCCAGGCACAGTCAGGAATCAGCACAGTCCTACAGGAAGAATGAACCTTTTACTTCCTGCTCCCTTCTTTGCTGGTGTTATCATCAGCCTTGTACTGTGCAGGCTTCTCTGTGTGCTTTTCCCCCCACTCCATAGTCTTATGCCCATTCTTATGTTCTTGTGAGGGTGGTGAGACACTGGAACAGGTTGCCCAGAGAAGCTGTGGCCGCCCCCTCCCTGACGTGTTCAAGGCCAGGCTGGATGGGGCTTGGAGCAACCTGGTCTAGTGAGAGGTGTCTCTTCTCATGGCAGGGGGGTTGGAACTAGATGGTCTTTGAGGTCCCTTCCAACCTCTAACATTCTGTGATTCCAACCCTGACAGTTCTGATTCTGTAGGCAACACAGGTTTTGAGCTTTTTGACTTCGCTGCAGTTTCCACCATCACAGCCCTGCCTTTATATCCCTCATAACACACGCTGGCCATTTTCCTTTGCCAAGATTGACATCATTCTCCTGTAATTACGTCACACAACCCTCGCTGAGACACACCGTTGCTGCACACAACTGGTGGGCAGAGGTTTGATGTTCTGGAGGTGTCAGAAAGCGCAAGTGCCCCATTTTCTGGCCTCACTGGAGACCTAGTGGAAAACTTTCACTGAGCTTACTGCAAAATCCTAATCTGCGTGGCAATCCCCGTAAACAAACTTGCTCAAGCAATGGCCGGACACAACGCGATGAGGAAGCATCAGCAGGATGTTGCAGCAACGAACCTATGTTGCTGCTCGGCCCTGCTGGCTCCTGCTCCTCGCCGCCAGCACCTGCACCCCCAGGAACACGCTTGGCCACAAGGGTGGGCCCGGCCCGCCTCCTCAGCCGCGAGGCGTCCTGCCCCTGGAGGCCCAGCCACCCCCGTGGCGGCAGGGCACAAGGCGGGGTCCGTGTCCCGCAGCGATAAGGGCAGGGCACGGCACAGCGCCAGCGCCTTCCCGCCCTCCCTCCTGCCTCCCCCCCTCTGCCCTCCGTCTCGCGGTGCGGGAGGCGGCTCGCGCCCCCCGCCCGCCCGCGCATGCGACCACGTGCTCGGCGCCGGCCGGGGCCGAAGAGCAATCTCGCGCCTATGCTTCCCGCGCGCCGGCCGCCAAGCGCTGCAGGGCGGGGAGTCGGAAGGCGCGAAAATCCCGCGCATGCGCCCCCCTCCCGCCTTGGAGCGGCGGGCGGTTGGCTTAGCCGCTCCGCGTGTACCCGTGCAAGGCACGCTACACCCCCGTGACGTCAGCGCGCAGCGTCACGCCGGTGGGACGCACAAAAGTGTAAGTTTCAATTTTTATTTTTTTTCCCCCTTGCCAACGGGTGGAGGGGGGGGGGGGAGCGACAGAGAGACAGGACAGAGCGGCGGGCGCGCGGGGAGCGGCCGCTGCGCTCGCACTCGCCACCCTTCAAGGGCCCCTCACCCACCCCGCAGACCCCCGCGGTCAGCCCCTCGGCGGTTGTGTCGCGGGCCGGGGCAGCGCCGGCGGGCAGGTGTGCGGGGCCGCGGGGCGGGCGAGCCAGGCGGGGGCTGGCGGGCGGACAACTGGGGCGGGGGCGCGCTGTCCGGGATCTCGCCCGGCTGGCGACCGGCCGGGGGCAGAGGCGGGCTGGGAAGTGACAGCCCAACGGGGGAGACCCTTCCCCCTCTCCCCGCACTCCCCCCCCCCCCCCCCCCCCACTCTGTTTCCCTCCCCGCCCCGAAAGCGCGGACAGGGAGGCGGTCCCTGCCGGTCCCCCTCCCCCGCGCGAGCTGTCCGTTGGGGCCGTTGGTCTCCCGCCGCCTCCCCCCGCGCCGCGCTCCCTCCTCCCCTGCCCCCTCCCGCCGGGCTCGCCAGGCCCGCGCGCGCCGCCGCACATGTGCAGTTGGGCGCCTCCGCAGCAGCAGCAGCAGCAGCGCGGCGGCGGGCGGGGGGTTGCTCCCGCTCCGCGCTCCGGGTCCCTGTCTGGGGGCGGCGGCGGGGGATGGAGCCGGCTCTCTCTGCCTTCGGCCGCTCAGGTGCGGGCAGCTCGGGCCGGCCCGCAAGCGGCTGGAAGAAGGATGGGGAGCATCGGGGCCGGTGGCGGTGTGGGTGGGATGGCGGGGGGAAGGGGGCGAAGGGCGCCGCGGGGTGCCGGCGCGGCGGGGCGAGTAGGATGGGGACGGGGCGGACGCCCCCCTCGCGCCTCTTCCCCCTCCCGCCGCTCCCTCCCTCCCTCCCCCCACCGCCGTCGGTGCCGCCCGGCGCGCGGGCGCGTCCCCCCTTCCTCGTGCCCCAGCCGCCGCCACCGCCTCTGAGGCGATTAGCGCGGCCCCTCGCTGCCGAGGGGAGGCGGCGCGGGGCTTAGGGCTTTGCCCGGGCGGTGAGGCCCTGGTCGGGGGGGCGCGGTGGGGGAGGCGGGCGGGCGTTGGGTGCCCGAGGCTCGGTGGCGGCTGCCAGTCTCTGTCTCTGGGTGCAGCCGCGGCCCGTCCGCCTGCGAGGAGGAGGAGGAAAAGAGGGGTTGCAAGGCCCCGGAGAGGGGGGGGGAACTGGCCCCTAGGGCCTACTCGCGCCTGCTGCTGCTTCTGGAAATGGGGGTGGGGAGGCGGAGGCCGAGGGAGTGATCTTTTCCCCCGCCGCCTCTGCCCGCGCCCTGCTCTGCGGTGTTGCAAGGGGAGCAGCTGGACAGGGACCGGCCCGGCGTGGGCTGCCCGCTGCCGCGCCGGGATCGGGTACGTGCTGGGGGAAGGGCGCTCCTTCCAGCGGAGAGCTCACGCCCGCCGTCGGAAAAAGAGCGTTTCCCACACGCGAGCGTGGGGTGGGGGTGGAAGGGGGGTCTCACGGGTTGAATTGGTGATGACAGGAAACTTTTTCCTCTGTAAAATCGCGTGGTTTTGTTTTTTTTTTTTTTAATAAAAAGCCTAAATTGTATTAGGTGGTAGTCAATATTCAATTGTAAAAACTTTCCCTCCTTTCATTTTTATAGCTGGTGTTGTCTTTTCTTGCTTTCTAGAAAATAGCATCTTTGTCTCTGTGCCCTGCAGCCGTCAAGATTTTAAGAGAACTGAGTTCTAGTCTTTGGTAACATGGCAAAAGATGTGAGTATATTTGTAGCACATCATATGTGGAAGTGTAGCTCCTAGAGTATTTTTTGTTTTATTAACAAAAGCAAACCAGGTCATGCTTTGTAATAGCTGGCATTAACAAATATATGAAACTTGTACATCAAGCCTAAGGTGTGTTTTCCTGTAGATGTAACAGCATAAACCAGCTTTGGATCTGTGACCATTTTTTTTTTTTTTAGAGTAATTAATCTTAAAAATTCAGTGTGCTCACAAAAGCACTTGGGCCCTTGGTATTATGTGTATTCATACAGAACCGTAAACCAACTTGATTTTGAATTGGATTTAAAAAACCGCAGCAAATACTGTTCAGATGATGGGGTTGTCGTTGACTGCTGTTGTCAGCTAGCATTGCTTTTCTTGTGTTCAAGGAGACATTATATATTCAGGGGAGTGAAGATGGTTCAGTCTCCATATGTGTTCATTGTTTTGTCTCTGTCTACCAAGAGATGCTAGTTAGTGTCTGTTAAAACGATTTGGTGAGTTTTGTCGTAGGCTTCCATTACCATTGACGTTTAGTGGCTTTGATTCTGTGGCCTATGTCTTGAACCGTATTTACTTTTTACCCATTCTAGTATTGCTAAAAAAAAAAAAAAAAGTTTATCATTCTGTCTTTTAAGATGTAATTCATTGTTAATACCTAATATAATGGGGCTTTCACATTTCCTTATTGAAAATAAGTTGTTACTCTGTATTCAAATTAGAATATATCTCCCCTTCAAAAAAACCACTCCAGAACAACAGCATACCAACTAAGGAAAACTGATACAATTCAGATTCTTAAACAACAGGTTATAATCTAATGTAGACTACTGTAGCTTTCACATAGTGAGAATTTCCATGGAATAGTGTTTAACAAATTAATAGTGTTTAACAAATTAATCTTGTAGAGAATATTAGTAGTTCAGAAGCAACTGAAAAACATCTTAATGTGCAGAGAAGCAACCAGAAATACGTAGTCACTCAAAGCTTGCCTGGAAGAGATAAGGGTGGCCAAGTACGTTACAGATAGCAGAGTTCAGGGAATGAAAGGCCATATAAGCGGGAAGAAAATGAAAGGGGAATGTTAGGACTAGGAGGTGAAATTGAAACGGTTCAAAGTAATTGAGATACTAAAGTACATTTGTTTAATATTAGCTTTTGGGAGAGAGATCAAGTAAGTGAAGAAATACTAGCACTTGGAAATACAAATGAATATCCTAGAAGGTCTAGGGGAGCAGGATGAAAAGGAGACATTTAAGAAAGAACCTCATTTTCGAAAGATCTAGCTTATTCTAGAAAACAGACTTCACGTGCTAATGAACTTCAGAAATAGAAGATGCTACAGATATGAAAAGAAATTGCTTTCAGTATCTTTATTACAAGAATTAATAAGCTGAATTTGGAAAATTTAAAATCTAGGTCAGGTTTTAGGTAAAATTTTGAGTGTGCTTGAGCACTAGAACAGGGTAGCTAGAAAGGATATGAAGTCTTAATTGAAGGATTGTCTAACCTGTTCTTAAAAACCTCTACACATACTTAATCCTGCCTCAGGGCAGAAAGATGAACTGCTTACCTTTTTGCAGACTTATTACGCACCCACCATTACATGATGTCTAAAATGTGTAGTGAATGCTGGGAAATTTTACATTTCCAGGTCTGATTAGGGGCTCTGTTAGGTTTGATTTACTGCTAAAAAGTAGATATGCTGATTGGTATAATACTTTTTTGATTTTCAGAAGGGAAGAGAATTATTCCTGTATTTATTGTCCAAAATCCAGGTTCTTTTCCTAGTAAAATAATGAAATTAATCATAACGTAGAGACAGTATCACTAAATTTCTGGGCACTGGAGTCTGTGAAGACCCGCACTGTTGCAGATTTAAACATTCTGACATGGAAATACTGCTGTGATTAATGGTTGGTGGTTCTGCTATGTCACCTATCAAGTGCACTAACTGACTTTGAGACGTAGTGAAGAAGATGGCATAGTTGATGAATGCCCCCACCCCTTCCTTCCCTTTTTTCTCGGCAGAGCTGAGCTGCCTAAACCGTGCTAAGGGCTGTGCTGCTACAATGCTAACTAAGCCTGGGCTTCAGGTGACGTGTACATGGCCAAGCGTGCTTCGGTGCGCTCCGGCCTGGGACTGCAGACTCACTGGGCGTCCTGCTCTTAGCCTGTGCTGCTGGGACCCATGCTGGCTCTGGTGGTGGTGAAGCAGGCAGCCTTGCAGTAGAGGAGGGTGTGGAGTGAGGGCACCACAAGAGATCACACTCGTACTGAGCCTCTCCCTCTTCTTCTGATACCTCTTAATAAAAACTGTAATTTGAAAAGGCCTGTTTGAGAAGCCAATGCTTGTGAAAGCTTGCAGACTGAGACTTTACTGGATAATTGAATGAATGGGGAGCATGATGGAGAATACTGGCAACCACAGTGGAATGTTTTTATAGAGGATTAAATAATTACAAAAGTACTGATCAGGTAAGCTGGCAAGATAGTGATTATGAGCTATTTGACCCAAGTCTAAATTCTGTTAAATACTACTTTAAAATGTATCTCTCTAATGCTTTTCAGAATATAAAGAGAAAATAATCAACAAAGCGTTTTTTTATCTATTTTTTTTTTTGCAAAATACTTTCCTCAGCAAAGGTCAGGAAGCTATGAGGGGAAAAAAATGCATTCATATGTAGCACCTTTATTAAGAGTCTGTAGGTGAAATTTAAGAATGTAATCACAGGTAAGTTGAAAAATAAGCAAAATAATAGCTAGTGAAGGTTAGAATATTTGTGGGTGTTTTATTTTTTTTGAGAACTATTATGTAAAGGGTAGGGCATCTGGAATGCAATAAATCTAACCAAGGGAAAAGAGGGAGCAAACTCATTTTCCAGTGTGATCGGGTAGTAGTAATGAGCATAGCTATTTTTAGTTCTATGTAAATGAGCATTGTGTGGAGCTGAGAAGCCATTCTAGCAGAATCAGGCAGATTTGCCATGGAATATTGCATTCAGTTCAGAAGATCCTAATTACTAGAAAGATTTTACTTTTTGTGTGACTTAATGAAAAGAACCATGTGTGAATGAGAACACCAATTGCAGTATCTCAAGGACTTGTGTACCTTGGGAATGGGATCATTCTATTGCTTGTCAGAGACTGAATGACAAATTAAGTTGAAGTCAGTAGAGCTGGGTACAGTTGAACGTGTAGATTTGCACTCTGTGGGGAGTTTCTTGTTCTGAGACAGGTGGCCATTGCATGCAGGCAATCTCCAGAAACTTCAGCCTAGCCAGCATCCCTTTCTACTTAATCAGTGTCATTCTCTAAGACACCTCCGAGTCTACTGTAAACTCTTCCACTGCTTACAAACGTGGTGCCTTCCAGGCCAGGAGGTGGAGGAGCCAGACATACACACCGAGGTCATTCGCTGGCGTGTGCTGCTCACTGGAGTCATGGGATTAATAGTTTAACAGCTCCCTAGGTGAAATGGTGACCTGTCAATCCCAGGCAGGATACAGCATCAAAAGAAGGAGCAGGAATTACTGGAGCAAGAAAGCAGCTTGGTAACTTAATTTTTTTGTCTTCCAACTTCCTGTGTAAGACTGAGGACCATTTGCTGGCTACCTTTATATTCAGTTATGTAGTAAAAATCACCTGTAAATTAAGATGATAAATACATCTTAGTATCCTTTTTTAACATACTTTGTCTGTAATGCAGCTGAAGATCCAGCTTGTGGTGTGACCCTGTTTCTCAGTTACTTCTGTTGCAGCCTTTCAAGCAGCCATAGAGAATCTTGTGGCTCTTTTCTTTAACGCCTGTTGTTAATTAATAGAGAAGCAGGAGCCACTTGGAGGAACTGGGTCTGGTTTAGGGAGTAGTCCAATGTGTGGTGTCACAGCAAGTACTAAAAGGGCTATACAAAAGGAACGAGCAAGATTTCTGATGTCAAAAAGTCACATGTATCAAAATAGATGATTTATGTAAATGAAGTGCTCTATGTAGTAGCGGTTGATTATGATTGTTTTGGTTCACCATTATTGCATGGACTGTTTCTAGTCATTAAAAAATACATAGGTGTTCATGAAGAACATGCAGTTGAAAACTGATGTTCTAGAAACTTTTTGAACTGACACCACTGCTAACCTTCCGAATCTCTCACAGACTAAAATGTCTTTCTTGAGAGCTGTTTGTCTGGAAAGCTCATGCGTTTTACTGTTTCATACATTGCTGACAATGGCATTGGCATTGGAACCAGTCATTCTCAAATTAGGTTTTTGAAATTATTTTTAAATTATATTTTATTCTGCTGTCATCCTTCGCTTGAATTTATGAGGGATTTTTCTCTTGATCTCTAGTCTGAGTAAAACTTACTGTATCTCTTTAGTATTTTATGGTGCTTTTATTAATCTCATAGAGTTGTAGCTATGACCCATGTATTTAACTTTACAAAGGAAGCCCCGTGCACGTGTGTATATCTGAGGATGCCATGTAAGAAGTTCTGCCTGTACCAAGTTCAGCACCTGAATTGGCATTTTTAAGATATCTAGTGAGGTAGAGATTGATGTTAATGTTTTGAGTATTCAGAATACATTTGGGTGTGTAGCTTAAATTAATTTATTTCACACTATTAATAAAGAATACTTAAAAAAAAGACACAGCAAACTAATTTTTTAGTGCAGCTTCACTGGATAGGTTAGTAGGTCTGGTAAATTTTGGGAGAAATGTAACGTTCTGCTTCTGTATATTAATTTTGCTACAGCACCATAAAAGTTGTACTTTTTAATAGCTTCCATGTGGTGCTTCTACAGCAATCTTGAACAAATTTTTGTAATCTGAAAAGTTAGATTTTGCATGGATTAAAAAAAAGAGAGACTAACTAAAGTAAGAAAAAGATCTATTTTGAATTTTTTTGCCTGATCCACTGTCAATGCCTAGAAAGTATTGAAAAGTCTTCAAAAATTTTTCAGATTTCTCTTAAAATATCAGCATGTGTTTTATCATAAAATCACAGAATGGCCGAGGCTGGAAGGGACCTTAGAGATCATTTAATCCAACCTCCCTGTCATGGGCAGGGATGCCTCTCAGTTAGACATCATTTCATGTTTATTTTTGGTTATATACTGGGAATTTCAGTGAGGCAGACTAGAGAAGTTCAGTTTTCAGTGCATCTCAGATGATTCATGCACCTTTTTTGATATTTTAGTTCAGCGACTTAAAGGTGGCTTGATCTCTATTTCTGTTTGCCTTTAGTGAGTTCTGATGTGTTCAGAAGTTTGCAGAGTGAGTAACAAATAATATTGTGATACTGCATCTTCTAAAAAGGCATCCGAGTTTGGAATTTTTGAATGTTTTTAATTTTTTTTTAAATACGCTTTTTAGAAGAAGGCAGAAGGAGATCTTTAAGCTCTCCTTTTTACAGTTCAAATACATAATAAGAGTTGCCCTTGTTTCCTATATTGGTGTGTATTTATAAGTCAGAAGATAGCAACTCACAGTTACCTCTCACTTTGCCAGTTTGTGTAAAAAAACCATTTTTTGTAGCCTTCAAGTGTTAAACTTCTTTATTAATTTTATGTGTCAATAGTAATGGCTCTATATAGATACATATTTGTTGCATACTGAGTAAATACACTGTGCTGACAACATGGTTAAAGAAGAGTGCAGCTTTAAAAAAGTTGTTACACTAGGGATCACTTATTTTATTTGCTTGCCTGGATATCATTTAATGGGGCTTTGTAGCAACTAATTAGAAACGGGAGGAAAAATGGGC
Source organism: Trogon surrucura (assembly GCA_020746105.1). Lineage (NCBI taxonomy): Eukaryota > Metazoa > Chordata > Aves > Trogoniformes > Trogonidae > Trogon > Trogon surrucura. Next base: position 68,160,795 of record CM036617.1, read on the forward strand.
TAATCTTTGCTAAACATTCTCTGTGTTGTTGCATTACGTTTGCTCAGTGTCCCTGTATTGCATTAATGGTTACACAGACTTGCTTGAAAATAATGTTGTGGGCTGTTGTAGCCTTGTAATAGGCTGATGAGAAGGTTGGTGAGGCACGTGGTTTCGGAATGAGTCCTGCTTAACATTACTTGTTGATTTCGGCTGTGGTTGAGATGCTGTTGAAAAAACTGCTGAAAAGATTTTATTTGGCTGGAAAAACAAGAGTCTATTAAGGTCAAATCTGAAATGGCACCATGAGCTGGGTGTGGAATTGACTGTTGCTAGTGCCTTTCTGCATATGAATATTTAGTCTGGGAGGACACAAAAGATGATTTTCTTTCTGCTTAGTTTGTGGTGGAAGTGGCAAACCTGCATTTTGGTCATATTCACCCTAGGAATCTTCTATTCAATTTTGGTTCATTCTTACAGCTTTGCAGTTAGTTTTGGAGGTGAGCTTTAAATTTTGCAGGTATTGTATCGCTTGAGCAGTTGAATTATGCTCGAGAACTGACACAGTAGAATGATTTTTTTACTGCTGTGTTGTTTATGATCTGTGTGGCTGCTTAGACTGGACTGCTATGTGATCATCTTCAAAATGAGTTCTTCATTTAATTTTTACTGAACTCCAGTTGTTTTACTCTCCTTAGAAGAAACACCCAAGAAAGCTAATAGTCTTGACATGTTCTGCAATAAAAAAGGAGACCTTGAGTGTCATTCGATGTGTTCTTGGTGTCTGCTTAATATGTGGTATCAGTGGAGCCTGTATTCAGACCAAAGACTGACAATACTTAACTGAGCTACTAACGTGTATGTAGTTTTCACCTTCACAATTCTGTGAAGATCTTTAATGTCTAGTGCTTTGACTGTATCTTACCTGTTAAGGTGCTCACAATTCAGATGCACTTCTTGGAAGGCTCGTTTCTGTGGCATAGCTCTTGCCTGAGTGGTTGACTCATTCTTGAAGATGCTGCCATGCACTGGGGATATGGTATACTATCTGTTTCAGATGAAAGCTACAAATACAGTAAAATAACACATTTGAGAATTTTGCAGGATCACACTCCTATAGCCTGACTTTAAAAATTCTTTTATATTACTTTATGCAGTAAAGAATATCACTGACTTCATTTGCAAAACGCAATTCAAATTTTTTAAATTTAAGAATGAACTTTCCTTTCCTGCAGTCATCTCGTATCTGAATTGCCTTTTAATTTTTTTACAAAAAAATGAATTGGATATCCCATAAAAAGTCTCATGCAGTTACTTCATGATTCATTCCCAAAGTATGTTTGCTCTAATTCCTTAATGTAACGAGAATCCAATGGGAAAAATAGTGTATTATCATCTTGTTACAAATGACATTTGCATACAGATAGGGGTAAAAGAATTAAGGTTGTTGAAGCAGCATTGTTTCTGATTATAAGCTTTTCTCAACTTTGTTGCTGTGCTAATTTTCCATTGTGTTTGTTTGTTGCTTCCTGATATTAAAATAAGGCAAGCAAAAAGCCCAAACTCCCTACATATTCAGTGTAGTGGTGTATAGTAAAATCGCATGGCATATAAGACCTTTACATTTACAGCCTGCTCTTAAGCAGTAAAAGGCCTAGAGATTGTTGTTCTGCTTGGATTGAGTTGGGTGCAGGTTGCACAACATGTGTGGTTGGTTGCTAGCAGGCTTTGCCTCTGGACAGCAGAGTCATCCTCCCAATACTTTTGACAGTCTCTGGATGAAAGTGCACTCTAATGGGAATACTTCCAATTTTCTCCATTTTCTGGTTCTGTCATTACTACTTCTTCCCTGATTTGTTTTGAACTTCTCAATCTGAGTCCCAGTTTATTTTCCCTTTTACTTGTGGTTTGGAATAAGTTGTATTAGTTTTCCCAGTTCCCATGTTCTTCCCTTCTCTTCACAGGACCTAATCTCTTTGTTGTATTAGAGTTCTTTTAGTTTCTCATCAGTTCTGTTACCTGTACTTTTTCAGTGACGCTCAGTTTTTGTACCTCAACTCTTAATCTGCCGTCTTTCATTTTCTAGCTCAGTTTCTGTCTCTTTCCCAGCCAGTCCCAAAATTGTCCATTGCTTTGTCTGTCCTGTTCTGACTCCCATTTTTTAACCATTGTTGTATATTTGGCACCCACATCTCTAGTTGTCAAACCCAGTCCTGTGCCTCAATCTAGTGGGCCTAATCTGCTATTGGCGACTGAAAATTTTTATTCTGAGAAATACCTTTTGGCAAGTACCTCTGTTTCCATTTATCTCTACTCTTTTTGCTCTTCTTTCCGTTCTTTTTCAGGGAGTGTACTTAAAATGGGCTCATTTTCTAGAAGTGAAATAGAAGACGGTTCTGTGATTCTAAGAAGTATTTCTGTGGCACAAAAGCACCCTTCTGTTCCCCATATTTACGTACCTCAGAGTAGTGAGGAGGACCTTCCTCTCCAGTTAAACCTGGTAGACATAGCATATATACTACTTCAGTCTTGTTTTGGTCAAACTTCTTGGTCAATGCTTTTACAGATTCCTTGCCCTTCTGTCTAAATTGAGCTTGAATCTTTTTTTTAAAGGCTTAGTGAATAATAGAATGTAACTTTTTATTAAGAAATTGATTTGCAAGTTAGGAAAGCTATGGGAGACCCCACCTTGAATACTGCATCCAGTTCTGGTGTCCCCACCATAAGAGGGATACGGTTCTGTTGGAAGGAGTTCAGAGGAGAGCCACAAAAATGATCCAGGGCCTGGAGCACCTCTGCTATGAGGACAGGATGAGGGAGCTGCAATTGTTCAGTCTGGAGAAGACTCCGGTGAGACTTTATAACTGCCTTCCAAAGGCATCTACAAGAAGGCTGGAGAGAGACTTTTTACAAGAGTGTCCAGTGATAGAACAAGGGGAAATGGATTTAAACTGAAAGAGAATAGGTTTAGAATGGATCTCAGGAAGAAATTATTCAGTACAAGAGTGGCAAGACTCTGGAATAGATTGCCCAGAGAGGTTGCTGATGCTCTGTCCCTGGAGATGTTCAGGGCCAGGTCGGATGAGGTCTTGAGCAACCTGGTCTAGGTAAGGGCATCCCTGCCCATGCCAGGGAGGTTAGATTAGGGTTCTCTAAGATCCCTTCCAACCTAAGACATTCTATGATTCTGTGAAGAAGTGATACTTCTGTTGTAAGGGTGTTGGGTTCTAGTGCATAATTTCAGAGACCACAAATATTAGCTTGTCAGTAAGGTACTAAATTATTCTATAACAGCCTTCACTAAGGACTTTTTTTAATAATATGTGAAATTCTCCACCTTTTTAGCAAATTTTGTTTCAGATTAACTTTAGTCCCAACTAAAAGATATTTTCCAATTTACTGACTTTCAGACTGAGGCCATTTGTAGTGCTTTTCAGCTTTTACTTGTAAACAAAACAAAAATAGACTTCCCATCCTTATGACTGCTGATGATCTCATGGCAAGCCAAAGCTAACTTCAGTTGCATTTTTGATATGTTTAGCCCACCAGTTGATTTCTTTTCCTCAAAAGTTTTAAATTATGTGGTGAGATAAAAACCTAGGTGATGGTTACGGTCTTCACTCCAGCATAGCTTCCACAGTTCAGATTACTGGATTTACTAATTTGTCAAGTGGTCTTTAATGTTCTTCCTCTGATCTGTGGAAAGGAGATCTTAAGTTATTACAGTTTAGATGCTGAGTGCCAAAATGTATTTTTTAAATCATTGTTGACTTTGTTGTAACGTAAGAAGAGTGAAGGGTGTATCTGCGTATGTTGCCTGTCTAGGATACTAGAAGTTTCTTTATATCGCCATAGAGAAGTATTCATAACCAAAATGTCTCTTTGAAGAGGAAAGTGGTGCTGAACTGTTAAGTTGCATGCTCTTAATATTCAATTCTGAAAGAGTATTGAGAGCATGATATTGTTTCAAGCAGCCTTGGTGTTACCATTAAAGGGAGTAATGCACCCTGAAATTGAGAATCATGAGAAGAAGAGAATGTGGAATATGAAAAAAATTACATTATCAGGTGAAAAAAAGTAAAAAATCAAAATACCTTGTTAAAATTAGCATGATAAAGCATGAAAACTACATGTACAATTTCCTTAATGTCTAAACACTTTTCTGTTGGAGAAAATCAGATACTTGTTGGGGTGGAGTGTTTTGGGTTGTGGGTTTTTTGGAGGCGGGGGGGGCGTTATTGGGTTTTTGTTCCTTGTGATCTGTGACTATGATATACCTAATAGGAGCTGTGGTCACATTTCTGTCTATTTTCTTTCTTTCTTTTGGACACTGCACTATGCTAGATAGGTTATGGAGGAGTAATCCTGTAATAAATCCAAAGTAACCTGGCTTGAAAAATAGTGGGAATTGCTTCAAAATACACAAGGAGAGATTTTTTTTTTGCCTAGTATTTCCATTTTAGAACAAAGACAATAGAATTTCATATGGGATAGAACATTTTGCTTTTCAGTTTTCTCTTGCTGAAAGCTTGTATCTGTGGCTGAGGATATTCAAAGCTGATGATATATTTTGATAACTTCCGTGTTAAATAGTGTATCCAGAAGTGTGAAGAGCATACTGAGGTTGGAGTAACAGAATTTTCCTTAGAAATTAGTTTTCATTATGAACAGTAGCAGCAGAGGGTGCTGTTTGCTGTGAGATTTGGTAGTATTCTTGCCAACTAGTTTTCTTGGAGTCTTTCCTAGGCCTACTGTTACGAACGAGTTGAATATTTACCAGCCATTTTAACTGCTAGATTTCAACCTTTAGTAAGACATTGATGTGAAAAGGTGATGGAGGTGGAATTGCTGTACTCTGGATCACTGTGGTGGTTCCTGAGATGATTCTTGTTGTCGTTCAGTGATTGCTGTTCTCTGATTTTTCTTCAAATTTTATTCTTATATGGATTAAATGCAGTGTTTTCCAGCTTCAGTGTCTTGTGTAATTTCAGTCACACAGAAAACATCGTTCAGGGCACGTATGACTATTTGTATGCCACCAGGTTAGATTGTGGGGTTTGGAGTTGCATAATGTTTTCAGTAATATTTTCCCCTGTTTATTCGAGTTACGTACAAGGTAATGTAAAGTATATCATATTGATTGATACTACTATTTGGTGGTTGGTTGAATACTCAAGGATGAAATAAATTAATAGACATGGTGATACTGGAGACCACTCTAGTTAAACAACAAAGAAATAATTGATGACTGAATTGCCTAATTTGCTAATTACTGAAGTAATGATTTGCATTTAATAGTTGAATTTGCTGAATATCGCAGCTCAAATATTTGATTTTGGATTATTACTGGAACTGACATATGAATGCATTGTAAGTTTGCTTTTGCATGTTAAACTGATGAATGGGTTTAGTAATTCAAAATTATTAAATTCGTGTGCTTCTAAAATGAAAGACATTTAAAACAACTATTTTCTTGGTGGTCCACTGATCACAAACTCATTATATTAAATGTCTTTACAGTCTCAGTATCCTTCTCATTCTCATAGAAAAGAGAATTTGCAGAAATCCTTGGTTACAAGACTTCTCTTTCTGCTGTTGAATAGAAGCTGAAGTTTAATGAAATTATGACTGCGTTTAAAGAAATTATGACAGTGAGACGGCGCTTCCTGTGTGGTTTAACACTCCTGTTATGAAATTGAGGTAGAATGGGAGTATAACGTAACATTTACCCAAAAACTCATATAGCACACTGGTTCCAGTGCTCCGGAACATCATATTGCTGTAGAGCGTAGCTCTAGTAACATCTTTGTACATGATACTGATTTCATGTTGATGAGTATAGCTTCTCGCTTTGAAAACGTCTGGTATAGTTTGTTGCCCATTGCAAATGGAGTGAGTCCAGAGGGAGGGCTACCAAGATGGTCAGAGGGCTGGAGCACCTCTCCTACAAGGACAGGCTGAGAGAGTTAGGCTAGTTCAGCCTGGAAAAGAGAAGGCTCTGGGGAGACCTTATAGCAACCTTCCAGTACCTGAAGGGAACCTACAAGAAGGCGGAGGAGGGACTTCTTACAGGGACTTGTAGTGATAGGACGAGGGGTAGTGGGTGGAAGCTGCAAGAGAGTAGGTTTAGACTAGATACAAGGAAGAAGTTCTTTACCCTGAGGGTGGTAAGAGACTGGAACAGGTTGCCCCGGGAGATTGTGGATGCTGCATCCCTGGAAGTGTCCAAGACCAGGCTGGATGGAGCGTTGAGCAACCTGATCTAGTGGGAGATGTCACTGCCATGGCACAGGGATTGGAACTAGATGATCTTAGAGGTCCCTTCCAACTCAAATCATTCTGTGATTCTATGAATTATGTAGTCAGTGTGATGAAGAGTTAGGCTTATAAAAAGCACTGGTCCCTGGGAGTGGGCCAGTAGAACAGTCATTTGCTAAAAATGACTTTTGAATGCCTGCTGTGGGCGATGGAGAACCGGCAGCATTTGTGTACTGGTGAGTTGTTGCAGTCACCTTGAAACAATGCGATTTCATTACTTGGGGCAAATTAGAATAGTGAACAGAACTGTCACAGGTTTTTCATTCTATGCATCAGTTCCATGGTATCTTCACGTTTTCTTTGTGGCACCAGGTCCTTATTTCTTCTATGCCATTGCAGGCCACAGCTCTTCGTGCTTCCCTTAGCAAAAATTCTCTTCTTCTGTACTAGATACTCAGTCATCTTTTCCTCCTTTCACTGAGGAGAGAAAGTTTATTGTTTTGTGAAATTCCTGCCTTTCTTAAGAAATTATTGCTACCATACACCTGGCTAATAACAGCACCACAGCATCCTCTAGTGGCTCTCTTCTGGCAAATCATAAGTAGGTCTCTTCAGGTAGACTTTTAAGGGAAAAGCTTTGCTGCTAACTAACAGCAAACCACTTAATTGTCTCTTGAGGATCATCAGTAGCCTACAAATACCAGCCGTGCACAAAAAGCAGCTAGGGATGCATCAACCTCTGTAACATCCCACATGCTAAATTGTGGTGAAGTGTTGACTTTCTTGCTGTTCTTTCTAAATGGAAACAGTCTGTATGTTCTGTGCTCAGTATTTTTTTCGGAACTGTTTTGGCTGGAGGCACCAGGGAATTAATACATCAGAATTAATATCCAATATTTTATTTTTTTAAATTACTCCTACTGTGAGCTTTCTCAAAAGATGGTGATTACTTTACAAACTTGTACATTATCCAATAGTTCTTCCACTTAGGAGGTTTACATCCTGATCTTTAAAAAAAATAGTAACTGAAGAATTCAGTGTGTTTTTTTCTGAGTGCCTTTTTTTTTTCTGTCTGAATAAAAACACTTAAGATGCTTTCTACCACCTTTACTATTTTTGCTACAATGTTTTTAACTTCTGTGGTAAAGGATATCTGCCTCACCGGTGTCCCTGGTTCTAATTAGAAGGATGTTCTGCATGTACGCTATCAGACCTTAGGACACAAAATTACAAAGGAGGTTTAAACTGGTATTTTGCTTGCTTTTTAAGAATATATTGTTTATAAAATCATGATTTTAAAATTTGGCAAATACTGTGCCGTAAGCAGTGCCATTACATAAGGCCAGGTTTGTGACAAAATGTGACTGATGGCAGCAGAGACTTCTAGCATGATACCTTCTGTCTTTAACAATAAAAGGCTATCTTTGTTTGTAAATTTAATAAAAGTTACTTTCTTTAACAGGCTGGACTAATTGAAGCCAATGGAGAGCTTAAGGTGTTTATAGACCAAAACCTAAGTCCTGGAAAAGGTAAGAACACAATTTTTAGTAAGACTTTCCATTTCTTATTATTTTTTTGTTATGCTTATTACAGACTTTAAATGGCTTTCTTAGCATAGTTTTGGTAAAGCTTTTCACAAGTTACATAATCAGCAAGCAAACTAGAATTTGTAATTTATAATTGTCGTTAAGTTGCGTGTGAAGTTCCATGGTGGATTGTCGTCCCATATGTGATCTTCTCGTTAGTGTAGCTTGTGTTCAGATGTAAAGGCTGAGATGGTCTAAAACATCTTCCGGGGCACTCTGTTTTGTTGAATGGGAAAAATGCCGGAGTGTAGAAATTTAAAATGAGTTGTGACAGTTTTTATGATAGTGCATCCACGCTAGCACAAGGTTACCTGAAAAAAATTTTTGAACAGAACTGGTTTGTGTTTGCAGATAGTGGCTGTGCATGTATGGTAGTGCGATATAACCAAGCAATTTAATAAAACACAAGCAATGAACTTGAATTTGGTACGTAAGCTCAAAAACTAAGAGTATCTAAACATTTGGGGAGTTGTTAGCTATATTTTACAATTAACATAGTAGGGGTAAAAATACAAGCACTGCTGAGTTCCAGTTGCCTGCTGTTCTGGACAGCTGTGTCCATAACCTTCTGTACACTGATTATGCTATATGTGAAGATTGGATTTTTGTTCCCTGTATTCTTATGGAAAGGCTGTTTCTACATTGAGACTGTAGAACTATTCTCTGATTTCCAGCTAAGTATATTCTTACTGGTTTATGCATTTTGCTAGTGATGGTGTTATTTTTCAGCTTAATAGTTTTCTCCAGTATGTTTACCTACTCTGTATATTGAGTATCTTAACAGTCTTTAGTTTGACAGTCCAGCTGGCCACTGTTTCCTAGATTCCTCATCAGATGAGCTCTTTGTCTTCTGTAGTTTCCTTATTGTTATTCTTTAAGCCTGTTTGTTTGCTTTCATCAACTTTCTTAAATGCAGATGACTAAAATAGTATATGTCTCCAAGTGAAGCATCAGTCATATTTTTACAGAACCATCATTAATTTTTTTATGCAACATCATGTGTGGTTCACGGGCATCTCGCAGCAGATTTTGGTGAAATGGACATTTTTCTTTGTTGCTTCCAAATGATGGTGAAGGAGTTTGTTCTTGTGTGTGACAGATGGTGTGCTTTGATAGGCCATACTAGGTAGAGTGAAATTTATTAGGACACGGTCACCTGCTTCTTTTTGTCTGATACTCTCGTAAACCTCACTATTGACAAATCCATTGATTTTATGCATTGTTGGATTATGTAAATACTCTCGGATTAACCTGTAGTCCAGTTCTGGGGATCTCCAATAGTATTACTGCTCTGGCCTTTTATATACCATTTCAGGAAACCAGTTTATGCATATATGCTCACAACTTGAAGAATTTCTAATTTCTGTCGCCACCAATTTAACTAACAGTTTTTCTAGGTACACCAGTATTCTATCTGGAATCTCAGTAGGCTCTCTCTTTGACATTCCCCTGCCTAAAATGTGTATTGTTTTACAAGAGGCCATAATCTACTTTTGATGGGAGAAGGCACCTAAGGGTTGAATAACTTTGTAACTTAATAACTCGTCCATGTGCATATCTGTAAACACAGTCGCATGCTCCTGAACAAAAATTTGTGCAGGCAGATACTTGATCCTTAGTAGTTGTACCATTTTCCTAACCCCTATGGACAGTAAAACTAATATTTTTAACAGAGCAGATTCTTACAGGGACATTTTACAGCCTTGCAGGTAGGTGTCTATGTCTAGACCCTGTTACAGTCCGCTAGTCAAAACAGACAGTGATTCTGTGATACTAGACAGTAAGAATTGGAAATGTGAATCTTGTGTTATTAGGTAGTAGAACTGGGCAAAACAGGGGCCATTTCATTGCTTGTAGAATTTCTAAAATAAGTTTCTCTGAAGTTACTAAATAGTTTATTATAGGCTTGCAGCTCCTCCAGTTTGAGAGGAGTTCTATTCTCAATGTGTACCACCATGAATAATACAAGCAAATGAAGCTATCCTCAGTTAATTTCAGCACCTCATTGCTTTACAGGGAACTTTCTAAAGTTAATGGACAGTAACTAATTCTTAGTAATGAGAAGAATCAGCTGTTTCTCTTGGTTTGATGGCTTTGTTTCTTGCCTTTTAACTTGTCTGTATTTTATAAGCAGGCTCTGTAGTATTAATCGGAGCTTAAAATAGCAAGTATTTTCTCACTGAAGTATTCAGATATGTATCAGAATTTGTTGACTAAAATAGTACTCATTTTCTCTTGCCACTTTTTATAGTTTTGGGTCTTTTTATGTAGCTTTTAAATGTTGGAATTTTAAGTTGCTGTACACAAGTCGTAGATGTTTTCTAGAAGTAGTTGGCCACATTACCTGCCATTATATGAGAAAGTCCAGTGCTCCACTTTCTTGCTAAGTTTGTGCAAAATTTCGCTTACTTTCACAGTGAAGAGGATTCAACAATAGGAAAACAAAAAAACCACACAGTAAGCTCTCAAAAGGGTAGTAGATATTTGTCTGGTGTACTATTTAGGATTAATTGAAGAAGGTCAGGAAAGAATCCTTCTTCTCTGGTGTCCATCATTAAAAGCGGGGAGAGGGGCAGGTTTTTACTTTTCTTCTCCTTTGGGTTTGTATTTCTTGAAGGAATCTTTCCTGGAAATTTTTCAGGTCATTCACAAGGAGAGTTTGAGAATACATTGCGTTATTGATATAGGATCACATCTCCCTAGTGTCTCAGTGGTTTGCTTAACCCAGTCTGCTGCCCCCAACAGCAGTAACAGGGCAGGCTCTTCAGGGAGAGTGCAGAGGCCTGACGACTTTTTTATGTTCATTCTCCTCATGTTCTCGCAGCACTCAGAGTCATTGGATTAGAAATATCAGAGGGTGCATTCCAGCATCTTTTTGGAGAAGTCCAACTTTGAGAGCAAATGAAGAATGCAACCTCAGCAAGAAATTTATGACTAGCTTCAGTTTCCCCATGTTGCCAGCCAAATGTGAGAGGGGGAGGAGCTCAGCTGTTGGAGGAGTAAAGGTTTTGGAGAGTGGTAGATGACAAAAAATTACTTGTGTGCTGGGTCATAAGGACATGCTTGCAAAAGCATGACTTGGAAGAAAAGGAGCAGAATATTTTTCTTTAAGTGGTTCGTCAAAGGTCTGTAAGGTGGGTATGGGACTAAGTGGTAGGTATATGAATCAGCTATGAAAGAGAAACAAAAGGTTGACTTTTCTGGCCAAAGCAGGTTATTATGCAATGGTTCTTAGACCCTGAACAGCTTTGCTGCAATGCTTTCAGAATAGCATTTGAATGGACTTCTGTAAATTTTTAATCTGCACTGGCAGAACTCTGGGAACTGTGAATAGGTTATTTTTAGATTGAATTTTGTTAGGATGTGTAGCTGTTGTTTCTCAGATGAATGATGAAGACATTGCTCTTCTTGCTCAGAACTTACGCTGAAGAGTTACACTTGCTAAAAAAGTCCTGAAGCTGTAAAATATGGGAGAGAGACAGTATGTTAGAGAATTATCTTGTATACAAGTCCTATCCCTGCGTTCACTCCCTGATTACTTGCTAACATCCACTGTCAGAAATGAGTTACCCACATAGCTTTTTTTTACTTTGGCTAGTGGGGACATGCTTTAGGCTGATTCGTATTGGGAAGACCTGTCTCAACCATAAACCTCCAGATACAGAGACTGACTTTATTTGTTTTAAGAGCAGAAAATAGTTTTAAAAAAAATTTAGTTTGTAATGCATGTTATTTTGAGTAAGTTGGTCATGGACATAAAATACCATTCTAGAAAATGCTCTGAAAATGTCTTTAACAAACCTGATCTCCTTCTGCAACAAGGTGACAGGTTTGTTGGATGAAGGAATACTGTGGATGCTGTCTACCTTGACTTTAGTAAGGCATTTGACATTGTTGCCCACAGCATTCTCGTAGAGAAATAGACTGCTCTTGAGTTGGATGGGCATACGCTTTCCTGGGTGAAAAACTGGTCAGATGGCCGAGTCCAAAGAGTTGTGGTCAGTGGAGTTAAATCCAGTTGGTGGTCGGTCACGAGTGGTGTCCCCCAGGGCTCAGTACTGGGCCCAGTCCTGATGAACGTTTTCGTCAATGATTTGGATGAGGGGATAGAGTGCACCCTTAGTAAGTTTGCAGATGACACCAAGCTGGGTGAGAGTATTGATTTACTTGAGGGTAGAGAGGCTCTTCAGAGGGATCTGAACAGGCTGAATTGCTGGGCCAAGGCCAATTCCATGAGCTTCAATAAAGCCAAATGCTGGGTCCTGCACTTTAGCCACAGCAACCCACAGCAGCGCGACAGGCTTTGAGAGGAATTGCTGGAGAGCTGCCATGCAGAGAAGGACCTGGAGATGTTGATGGACAACCGGCTGAACATGAGCCAGCAGTGTGCCCGGGTGGCCATGAAGGCCAACGGCATCCTGGCCTGCATCAGGAATAGTATTGTCAGCAGGAGCCAGGGGGGTGATCATGCCCCTGTACTTGACTTTGGTGAGGACTCACCTCGAGTCCTGTGTCCAGTTTTGGGCCCCTCACTACAAGAGGGACACTGAGGTGCTGGAGAGGGTACAGAGGCGGGCTACCAAGCTGGTAAAGGGCTTAGAACACAGTCTTATGATGAAAGGCTGAGGGATCTGGGGCTGTTTAGCCTGGAGGAGATTGAGGGGAGACCTCATCATCACTCTCTACAACTACCTGAAGGGAGGTTGTAGCAAGGAGGAGGTTGGTCTGTTCTCCCTCGTGGCGAGTGATAGGACAAGGGTAAATGGCCTTAAGTTGCACCAGAAGAGGTTCAGGTTGGATATGAGGAAGAATTTCTTTACTGAAAGTGTTGTCAACCATTGGAACAGGCTGCCCAGGGAGGTGGTTGAGTCACCGTCCCTGGAGGTGTTTAAGAGACGTGTGGATGTTGTGCTGAGGGACATGGTTTAGTGGTGTTGATAGGCCTGGGACAAAGGTTGGACTCAATGATCTTGAAGGTCTTTTCCAACTGAAACTGTTCTTTGATTCTATGATTTATTTGAAAGTGTCTTTAGTATGGAATAAGAGGTGTTAGTCTCTATGAGACAGGAGTGAGCTGGAAGCTTCTGCTTCCTCCAGTGTTTGTGCAACCTCCAGAAAAGGTTGAGTGTAAATTCACCTTTGAGTTCTGATACTGGTGTGTGCTTCCAGTACAGCACCCCATTTAGCCCTGCAAAAAACAATGTTCCATGGAGCTGCTCAAGCAAGATGCATTTTTTCCGTTGTATTAAGGTCATAGATTCACAAAATGATTTGAGTTGGAAGAGACCTAACAATCAGCTAGTTCCAACCCCATTGCCATGGGCAGGGAGACCTCTCTGGTGTCCCTGACCAGGTTGCTCCAAGCCCCATCCAGCGTGGCCATGAACACTTCCAGGGAGCGGGCATCCACAGCTTCCCTGGGCAACCTGTTCCAGTGCCTCACCACCCTCACAGTGGAGAATTTCTTCCTAATATCTGACTTAAATCTATCCTCTTTCAACTTGAAACCTGTACCTTCAGCCTGTCTCTAAAACAAGCCTATCGCTACATTCACTGATAAGGAGTCCCTACCCCTCTTCCCTGTAGTCCCTCTTTAAGTGCTGGAAGGCTGCTACAAGGTCTTCCTGGAGCCTTCTCTTCTTCAGGCTGAACAACCCCAACTCTCTTAGCCTGTACTCAGAGGAGAGGTGCTCCAAACCCTTGACCATCATCATGGCTGGCCCTCCTATGGACTTGCTCCAACAGGTCTATGTCCTTCTTGTGTTGGGTGACCCAGAACTGGACACAGTAATGAAGATCTCAGATGATGATGCCGTTAGCTTTGCTCATCAAAGGAAGATTATTTTTTTTCCCTACCTGCTTCGGTTCCTTCACCACTGAGAATTTAGTCCAGAAGGCTGTTCTTAAATTTAAATCTTGGGAAAGTATCAGTGGAGTGATACACCAGTTATATCAACTTCTATTTGATATAAGGCCATATTGATTCCCAGATCTTACACAGATTTCAGAAAATAGATCTTCTAATTAATGTTTCTTCTTGGTGCAAATGCATGTTTGAGATAAACTTGTTACTATTTGAGTATTTGCCAGTCCTTGGATTTTGAGGTAAATGTGAAGTATGACGTTCACATCTTGGTGTGGCTTTCCAGTTAAGTTCAAGGTCTGCAGGGTTTGTAGTCTGGTAGGGTTTAGGGGACACAAATCCCCGGATTTGGTGTGGAGTGGTTTTGTTTGGTACAAGACTGTAAAAGTAACCAGAAATATAATTTTCTGCTATAACCCTGTTCAGGAGAGGAGCAGTGATGTACTGTGCAGAGAGTGTCTGAGAAGGGAGGTTTTGTGTGAGGAAATCCTGAGCAGTATTAGGTGCTTTTAAATGTTGCTTTGGTAGTGAACTCGCAGTGAGTTAACATGTGTAGCACAAGGCAGATGAATATGCAGATGTTCTGTCACTGATACACTGTTAGTTAAAGCCACTTGGTTGTGTATCTACTGCTTGTCCTATGCTGTTTTATTTACTGTGTGCTTCAATTTTGGCACTGTGGATGAATGCTAAATCCCACTTGCACTTATAAGTTTCCTTGGCTAATTCCAAAATATCCAATTGCATTTTTTCCCCCTAAAGCCGCAATTGCTGAGAACATCATTACTCAGGGCCCTTTCCTTTGCTTGTTACCCCATCTTGCACAATTGGTTATGGAGAAATTGTGCCTAAATTAATCCAAATAAACCCTCAAATCATAGTCAGAAGCAATGTTTGTAAAAATTTCAAAGGTCAAGTGACCTTTTTTAAAGGTCAAGTGTAATTGTCATTTATAGCTCTATCCTTTTTCTTGCAATAATAAAAGGACCTGCGGATGCTGCTCAACAGCAGGCTCAGTATGAACCAGTCTTGTGCCCTGGCAGCCAAGAGGGTGCATCGAACACAGTATAACCAGCCGGTCAAAAGAGGTGATGATCCCACTGTATTCAGTGTTGGTGTGGCCTCACCTTAAACACTGTGTGCAGTTCTGGGCCCCACAGTTTAAGAAGGAGGTGAATGCTTTTGAGTGCATCCAGAGGAGGGCAACAAAGCTGGTGGAAGGGCTGCAGGTAATGTCCTATGAGGAGCAGCTGAGGACTTTGCTCTTGTTTAGTTCGGAGAGGGGTATTGCTCTCTACAGCTTCCTGAGGAGGGCAGGTGGAGAGAGAGGTGCTGAGCTCTTCTCCCTGGGATCCAGTGACAGGACACGTGGGAATGGCTCAAAGCTGCACCAAGGGAGGTTTAGGCTGGACATAGGAAGTGTTCTGTTACTGAGAGGGTGATCAAACGCTGGAACAGGCTTCCTAGAGAGGTATTTGATGCCCCATGTCTGTCAGCGTTTGCTGCATTTGGACAATGCCCTTAGCAGTGTACTTTTACTTTTGGTCAGCTCTGAGGTGGTTAGGCAGTTGGACTAGATGATAATTATAGGTCTGTTCCAATTAAAAATATTCTATTCTAAGTCACTTTATTGAAGACAGAATAAGAGAGTGGTTTACTTGTGGAGTAAAATTCCATTACTTGATTGTAGTTGCTTCTTGCATACCATAGTTACAGGGCAAGGATAATCTCATCTGGATATTTTGTTATTTTAGTTTGTTTCCATTCTGGAATTAAAAAAAAAATAGTTCATTTTTGTTAATTCCTGGCTTTGTTTTGGATATCCACCTGGCTAATTGCTTAAACATCCAATTGCTAAAATTCACTCTGTACATGGATTTTGAGTGACATTATAACCAGAATTCATTTGGACGGTTAGAAAATACATAGGTAAAACTTCCTCAGGAGTTTGTGTCTTCTAAAAATATGGCAGTGAATTTTAGAGACTTAAAAATTTTGCTATTCCAGAATGTTGCATTTTGAAGAGAGCTGCTATACTGTGGTCCTTGCTATATTCAGATTAGTGTTGATACTTAAGTATTAAATAGAACACTGATCAATTCTAGTCCTTCCCATTGCTTGTGAAGAAGTTTGGGTTAAAGAATTTATCTGCTATGAGAGCAAGTGAAAAGATAACCAGTGGTATTTAATGTTGTGTTGAAATTAAAACTCTTAATTTTAAAATTACTCAGAAAGTTCAGATCTTCTGTCATGCCCAGTAGGTGGCATTATTGGTATGTAACCAGAAAATACTAATAAAAGATGTCTTTTAGTTGCTTTCACCTCTTACACTTCAAGGTTTCACTTTTAATGGTCATAAAGAATTTGAGCTCAATTCTCATTTCAGATTTAGTAATTGAAAAAAACAAAAATCAAATATGTAAATTAAGGTGTATTTAGACTCTTGGATTTCAGTACTGCCTATCTGTAAGACTGTATTGTTCTTTTTATTTACATGGCAAGAAACTTTTGCAATGTAATGTTGTTAATTTTATTTGTAAGATCCAATGCTCCCTGGTTTTTGGCAGTGACTGGAGTTCTTCCTCTGGAACAGAAATAGATATCTATTTCGGAGCCCATGATTCATGCTTTAAAAGCAAACATTGGTTATAAAATGCCTGGGTATTATTGCAGCTGAGGTAAATCCAAACAACTATTATTCTAAAGTCAAGCTCAGGAAGTAAAAGTGTTGCTTCAAATAGAAATGATATTTTGAAAAGTTTGTAAACACTAAACAAGTCTAACAGTAGACCACAGAGTTTATTTCTACACAGACTTGGAAAGACTGATTTGTAATAGCTAAAGTGATACAAGTCATACTTAAGGATGATAAGAGTCACTTAAAAGTCTGAGCTGATGTAAGACATTACTTCAGAACGTAGTAGTACTGTGCACAGGGGAAGATCAATGTCTTCGTAGAAGTGCTCTGAATTGCTGTATAAGCATGTTGTCTTAACAGGAAGTTGTGACTTCTTCCACAATAAACAGAGATATTTTTACTTGACTCAGCTCACAACTAGAGACAATCTTTGTTGTCAAAACTTATGGCCCTCAGAAAGAGTTTAGTGTTTTCTGAAAATTAGCATGTAACTAACTAAGCTATAGTGTTTGCAAGAGAGATGTTAAAAACTGCAACTTCACAGGAGTGACATCTGAGAAATCAGCTTCTAAGATCTAATTGTCACCTCTGACTTCTTTCCCAGATCTTCTAAATACACTCTTTTTACATATTCTGTGTGTATGTATATGTAATCCAATAATCTAAAATGAGACAAGTTGATGCTTTTGTGGTAAGGAATCATTTTCTTTGAAGGTGATGTAGACTGGATAAAAGGCACTTTAAATGGCACCTTTAAACTAGTGTTCTTATCCTAGCTCTGTCTTCAAGATTCCTCTTGTGCTTAAAAGAAAGCAGCAGTTCAGACTCAGTGATTTAGGGTAGCTTTTTAAAGAAGAGTTCATAGAAAATGGTGTAAACAGTGCTTGAAGGAGCTGTTTGACATCTGATTACTGTTTCACCTGTATCTAGTGCTGGGGTTGAATGAGATTGTTGACAAGCATTGTGTGGGTCACTGTCCTGAGACAGATTAATAGGTTTGTGATTTGAGAAGAGTTTCCTGCTGTCACAGTGCTTTGAGGTAGAGAAAGAGGTGGAAGCCTGTCCCCTTAATTCATATAGAAGACTTTGCTACTTATAGTGTTGATATGACACCTTGTTGTTCCAGGATGTTTCTTTTAGAGGGTTCTTTTGTTACCTCCTGTTCAGTGATAGTTGTGTAGGTAAGTTGAGGACTTCTCAGTTTATTTGGTTGTGTCCTGACTGCTGTACCAGCTTTCTGTCTCTATGAAATTGTCACTTTCTATGCATTATTTCCCATCTTGACTATAGTTGATGCTTAGTGTTTCACTGCTCTCCAAAACAGGATTCATCTCTGTCTCAGAGATTGTGCACCTGTATTTGAACTGCATGAAGCTTTGGAACCTTCTCAAGATAATTCCACTCTAGTGAGCTTCTTGGATGTTGTTATATTATTTGGAGTTTTCAAAGGCACATCCTGACTATTATTTCTATGTATTAGACTGTCATGTTGAGTCTTGACTATTTATATGCTAGACTGTCGTGTTGAGTAATGACCTTAAGTTTTTCCTAAGATCTGCCTCCCTTAGTGTCCTGATTTGGGCTAAACAGAACGAATTCTGTTTTCAGGTCAGTCCCTTCTAAGAGGCTGCACTTCCTAAAGTTAACAGCAGCATCTGCTACTAGAAGTGATAACGCTTATGTTTATAGTTACTACCAGGGATTGGTATGCAGAAAGGCTTTTGCTTGTACTTGCTCCTCTAGTGACCAAGGGCACTGCTGGCTCTTGTACCACATTGGGGATGCTGGGAAGTAAAAGAGTTGCAAGGAAGTAAAAGGTTGCACCTCTGGGGAGGAATGGACAGGACACATGACTCAAACCTGACCAAGAGGAGTATTCCATTCCACATATGTTGTATTTAGTATAAAGCTGAGGGATCACAAGGGTCGAGCCCTCAACTTCAAGAGCCAGTGTCTGAGGAGGACTCCATTGGTTTGTCAGCCTTTGATCCTGATCCTGAGTTCCCAAATCCAGCTCCTGTGTCTGGTTCCTTTTGCTGCTGAGCTTGGGGCTTCGCCTGTGCCTGCCTGCTCTGAATCACAGAATCACAGAATGTCAGGGGTTGGAAGGGAACTTAAAAGATCATCTAGTCCAGCCCCCCTGCCAGAGCAGGATCACCTACAGTAGGTCACACAGGAACGTATCCGGGCAGGTTTTGAATGTCTCCAAAGGAGACTCCACAGCCTCCCTGGGCAGCCTGTTCCAGTGCTGTGTCACCCTCACTGTGAAAAAGTTTTTTCTAATATTTTTGTGAAACCTCCTATGTTCCAGTTTGTATCCATTGCCCCTTGTCCTATCATTGGACACGGCTGAGAAGAGCCTGGCACTGTCCTCCTGACACTCCCCCTTGACGTATTTATAAACATTAATGAGGTCACCCCTCAGCCTCCTTTTTCTCCAAGCTAAATACACCCAGCTCCTTCAGCTTTTCCTCATAAGGGAGATGTTCCACTCCCTTCATCACCTTCGTGGCTCTGCGCTGGACTCTCTCAAGCAGTTCCTTGTCTCTGTTGAGCTGAGGGGCCCAGAACTGGACACAATATTCCAGGTGTAAAGCACTGAAGCATCAGTGAGGATTGCTACTGGAGGGGGGAGTTGTGTTCTATACTGGTTTTGTATATATTTATTTCCTTATTAGTACTACTGTTGTTTTATTAAAGCTGTTTCAGTTTTCCAATCCTTAAGTCTCTCTGCCTTACTCCCTTTCACCTTTGAGAGGGAGAGGGTTTATTAGAGAGTGTCTGTCATGTGTTCAGTAGCTGCCCCAGCCCTAACCTTTGACACTTACCTTTTAGTCTCCATGAGGTTTCATAAGTTCTCCCATACTGTAAACAAACAAAAAAGCCATGAAACAAACGGGGATTTTGTTAGTTCTCTGCTGCTTGGTAATGCCTTGAGGAAGAGAGAACCTGTAGCCTGGTCACTGGACAATTTTTTGTGAAGCTCCACAACTGGACATAACTGTAGAAGTTTCCGTGGTAGCAGGGAGGTAAAAGCAGGCAACTGAAACTTCCAAGTGCATGAAATAAATTGCTCTAAGGGACATTGCTGTCAGTTTCATTGACAGCAGCCCAAACAACAGGGTAAAACTGTACTTCCCATTAATGATAGATGTGTTAGAAATAGCTCATCTTTCTGTAATTCTTGCATCTTTTTCCATACTGGAAATAAATGTGTTGCCTTGGATGGAATCTGAAGAAAGAGTTAGAAAGCTTGTTTGAATCTGCAGATTGAATGATTTTGAACCATGTTTTTTATTTCTGTTTGCAGGAGATACAGGTGCTTTGCTTTACTAGGGAAGGAGGGTAATACTAAAAGCATACTGAGCTGTCAGCTGCATGCCTGAACTAGCCAAATGCAGCTTTCTTGAGCAGGATAGTGGCAAATAAATACCTGACAACGGTATGAAACAAATGGACGCTATGACTAAAGATCAGTAATGCTAATCCGAGGTCTTCTAGAATACTATAGCAGTGTCTGTAATAAGGCGCATGACTGACAGAGACCCTGAGAGAACTCTGTAATCTGATAACCCAAAGCTTTTAAATAATAAAAAAATAATCTTAGCAAAAAATTAGATGTACTTATGCAACTTCACATTCCTTTAAGAGACCCTACTCACTTTTTGATTCCAAACTTGGTAATTTTTCAGACAATTTTCTGCAGATGCTAACTTAGGGTTTTTGGGGTGACACGCTGGAAATAGAGGGGCAGATTGCGCATTTAGAACTAGTTTGATTCTTGTTGCTTAGGGTTTCGTTTATTCTAAGCAACTGGTTTGGACAGGTTTGAAGCTGAAATTATCTTTGCCTGTTAATTGCTTTACAAAATGGTTACAGTATGGAAGTCGTTAGTGATGTTGATGTCAGATGTCTCCTCCCTCTACTCCTATCTCTCTTCTTAACAAAAAGAAGAAAAAAATCCACATCTGGAATACTGTCAAAACCAAATCTATAGTATTTTCCAGGTAATACTCATAGTTCTCATGTAATCTTGTGTCAGTCATTTGTATCTTAAGCAGTACAAGTACTCTGGCTTTATATAAATTCTATTCCTTTTCTTAAACTTTCTGAAATAAAGAATGTAATGTTCTGGAGGGCATTTGGCCCTCAGAAATGAGAGTTGCAATGGCATCTAGTGTCTATGTCACTTCCTTAAATCTTCTCATTCATGGGACCTCCCACTGGTCTTTTTTGGTCTGCCAGAAGAGACCCGTTGGACTCTTCAGTTGATATTCTCTTAGTTATGAGTTTTACCAGGTTATTGATGGTAATATTATAATTTTGATAGTCATGTTTGACTTTTATTGAGACCGGCTTAATAGTGTTGCTACCTTCAAGTTGTGTAAATTCCAGCATCTCTTAAAACCGTAAATTTCAAAGCTTATTATGTATTAAAGAAAAAGTTTGTAGAGTTCATCAGAGTGCTTATAATCAGTTGTACTCCAAAATATTATCTGCAATGTTAATTTTCTTTAGACTTTTCTTAAAATAACCCTTTGCTTAACTCCTAAAGTTGTATTTGCTTACAAATTGGTCTGCGGGACGGAGTTTGGGACTGTTACATAAGATGGTAGGAATTATTTTGTGTTCTGACACACCACTCCTATTCAGTATGTTCTTTTTTTTCCCTAGTTGTATTAATGCAGAAAGTGCTTGCAAAATTATCTTCTTACCAAATTCAGTTCTTATGTGTATGATATAGCTTCTGTGTTAGAAGACAGACTGGCAAGACTTAGTTTTAAATGCTGCATTGTGTCAGGAAACTGAATAGTTTTTCTGTTTACTTTTGTTATTGCATCACACTTGTTTCTCTCCTCCACAAGTAAGGAAAACATAAAGAGAGAGATAACATCAGGAAATGGTACAGCATCCTAGAATAAATGGGATTTCTGCTCCTGAGACAACGAGTGCCTCACCCCATCCTCTTTGATCTGAAACACCAAAGTCACTACTATTTCATGAACTGCAGCAGCTTTCAGAGACATCTGCTGCTTTGTCTGCAGAGGGCACTCCTTTCTCTAATTTTACATGCACTGTATTTTCTTCTGTGGCATCTCAGGTTATTTTAAATGTTTGTAATTGACTGCATCACCAGTTATTTTTGCTGCTAAAATTTTGTCAAGGTCTCTTTCTTTCTTGTAAAATTCTTAGATTTGTTGTTCTGTGCAAGCAAAGGTCCTGTTCAAGACTTCTCGCCTAAATGCAGTCAGTAACCAAAGAAGGCTGTTTACTTCATGTTCTGTATGAAGAGAGCACTTATCTGGAATGGTTTGTAGACAGATAAATATCAGGGTTTTTTTAAAGGGTGCTGTTGCTTTTGCTGTGCAAGTTTTATATGACATGACTTTTGATCCCATCTGTATCATCTGTTTGGAGTCATTCTGGAACTCCATATTGTTAAAGTTCTACCTCCCTTTAGGTTTAATGATTGCTTATAAGGTACTAAGAGTAATCTTCCAAACTGGCAACGTTTGGTAGATTGAGAATTTAAGTAGCAGTTACATCCTGCTGTATATTTTTTTTTCTGCTTTAATGACCTTTTACCGTGTTTTTTGAAGTCTTGGGAAAAAAAGAAAGACGTGTCAGAACTGGCAGTATTAATAATGTGTTTGTTTTGAAACGGAAGAAAAGTTAGTGCCAGCAAAACTGTTTGCAAGCTTCTGGGTTTAGTTTTTACTTGCCGTTGTGCACATTGTATATTGGCCATAAGGTACAGGATTATTTGGATTGCAGCAGTTCACAGTTACAGTTGCTGTAAGAGTAACAGTAATTAACAAACAGTTAGTAAAATTCCTTTGAGAAACAGAGCTGTCAATCACTTGCAAAGCTAAGTTAATAAAATTATTTCCGCTTGTATACTTCACAAACAAACAAAAACCCCATGCCCACAAACCCAGTATGAAACCAGAACATTATGAGCCTTTGGAAGTGCAGGTGGATATGAGAAGAATGTTTGCACATCAGTTAAGTGAGGAAATAGTAGGATATACTTGGGCAGAGACAAACATTTTAAAAAAAAAAACAACCAAAGAAACAAACAAACAAAAAGCAACAAAATTCTGTGGGGTTTTTTTTTTTTTTTTTCTTATCGTAGTTTCTATATAGAGGCAAATTGGTTCAGTTGTGCGAATAACTCTGGCACATTACCACAGAAAATGTTAATATAGTTAAAACCTTTAAAGAAGCATAGTGTGTGCTCTTCCCTTCGCACAGATGTTTTAGTTGAAAGATAGCTATTTGTATTCATAGAATTAAATGAATACTGTAAGGAGGCTGGAGGCCATCTAATCTAACTTTACAATCAAACTAGGGCCAGCTTTGAAGCACAGAGCCTTCAGTACATGAATTTTTCTGTATATCTCCAGGGAACCTCTTAGGCAACCTGTTGCTGTACTTTACCTTTCTCATTGTGAGTTTTTTACCCTTGTGTCTGATTTGAATTTGCTCTGCATCATCTTGTGACTGTTCCCTCTATTCCTGTTGTTGTGTCCTCTGTCATCTATATAGCTCTTCATTTAATAGTTGAATGCAGTGATTAGATTCCCATAAATAACACCCCTCGGTCCTCAATCTTCTCTTCCATAGGCTGCACACACCAAGCTCCCTCAGCTTCTCCTTGTACATCATGTGGTCGAGTACCCTTGCTGTATTAGTATCTTTCTGCTGGACTCTTCTTTTTGTTAACGCCCCTCCAGTAAAACTGAACAGAATAATCCAGGTACATTCTAAAGAGTGCTGGAGTAAAAGGAAATACACTTACTGCTGCGTTCTTGAAAGTGAAGCCCCGGGATGCGGTTAAGTCTTCGTTAGCATAGGGGTGTATTCCTGGGTGACATTCAGCTTGTTGTCCACCCAGGTCCTTCTCTGCACATCTGCTTCTTAACCACTCGACCCCTCACCTCTGCTGTTGTGTGGAATTACACTGTCACAAGAGTATGATTTTTGCATTTGTCTTTGCATGAAAGTTTTTAAGAAATAATATGAGAGCATAAAGAATTATTTATTTTTTTTTAAACACACCACAAGAATGAAGTCTCTGAGTGCATCTGTAGATCGATGATCAAGACAATTAAGAAGAGTCTCGTGGCAATACTGTTCTTTATGAAGTTTTCCTACTGAAGTATTGACAGAACTTGTTTTCTTCTGGAAAAAAATGACCGGAGAATTATTTACCTGTGAATTCTTAAAGGACCTAGCAGTGGTACTTCTGTTCTGCTAACTCAGTGTATGTGTAATTCATATAGTACCAGAAGGATAGAAAGCCACAATTCCTGCACCAATTTGTGAAGAGTTCAGGTAGCTGCAGATGAGTAAGTCAGAAGTCCGTTAGGCAAATCAGTTGAGCATATAACGATAGAAGTAGTAGAAATACTGACAAATGGCATAATGGGCAGGAGTTAACAGTGCTTTCCTAGAGGGAAGGAAAAGGGAAGTTAGGAAGTTAAGTCCTTTCAATGTCATTCTTTGTAAGAGTCAATAACCATGTGGATAAAGGGTTATCTAATCAGTGTGATGTCCTTGGATTTCTTAAAAATAACAACAAAAAGAAATTGATTATCAAGATTCTTAATCAGCCTGTTAAAGAAAGTAAGGTGTCACAGGTTAATAATTGGTGAAAACCAAACTAGATACAAGGAGTACCCCAAGTGAACTATTAGCACTTCAGAAAGATCTTGAATTGTGGTAGGTTATATTATGAAAATGTGGTATCAGTGTTTGGTGGTGAACAAGCACTTTGACTTTTGATAATTACTTGAAAAGGAACAAGAAATAAAATAGAAAATGTGTTATGAAGTTATACAATAAAATATGGTGTTTCTTTGTCATGAATAATGTGTCCACCCCTGCCCTCTAGAAAAATAAATCTCAAACGTTATGAGAACTAGAGATTGTATGGGCAACAAGAACCATCAGAGGTAAGGAAAGGCAATCAAATAGATGAGGCGTCTTAACTTTGGAAAGCAGTTACAACTCTTATTTTATAAAACTAGAAATACAATCTTCAGATTGCTTTGTTGTTTTAAAGCAATGAGGAGGAGGTTAAAAAAAGACCGTTTGACCTCCAGGAAGCTGGGAAGGAGCTACACAAGCACTAATAGCCAGGGTAGTTTACAGTGCTTTACCACATTCTGCAGGGCATAAGAACACACACAAACCAGGCCATGATACTGATGGGTGCACCTGAAGGGACACGAAGGGGTGACAGATTTATGTTACTAACTAAATGGCTGCTGGCTTTCTGAAAGAGCACTGGAAAGTTGGTTACTAATGGAAAAATGACAGGCTGCTGCATCCTGGAGTACTGAGAATAGGTTCTTGTGTGAAGTGCTATCAGTTTGACATGGTGCAGGAATAGCAGCCAGGAAAGCCTTTTGGAAAGCAAGGGCTTAAACGAAATAGGAGTTGTCCTCAACTTACTGTAGACTACCTGAATGCATAAGAGGGGTGGTAGGCATCAAGGACTTGTTAGGGCCCTTCTTGATACAACCATTGTAAAAATGCTTACTTACTGCTTCTGTATTGAATTATAGGCAAAAGGAAGAGGAATGGGAATCGTGCCAAGTCCTTCTGGCCCTGTTGGGCCCTTTAGAAGTTATCTGAGGGAAAGAACTGTTAAATCTCTCACCTGACAACCAAATGACAGATGTTTTGGAACATAAATGTTATGACTTGCATGTCACCTTATTCTTTTTCTGTCATCAGTCTTCGTTACTTCTTTTTCCTTTGTTTTGTTGTTTGTTGGGGTTTTTTTTCAAACTAGGGCAGGGAGTTTCAAATTACTCGATGATACCTGGCTTGGTATTTTTATAGTTGAATTTTTGTTTTACATGGCTTAAGACTTGCTTACTTACCCATGCTGATTGTGGATGGCTTATGAACAGGAAGGGAGCAGCTTTCCCTGCAGGGCTGGTCTTCAGTGTGGCATGTATTTTGCTCAGATATTCTATTCTTGAAGCCTTTTGTTTTCTAATTCCCTGCCTTCAGCTGGGAGGGGACACTTAGGGGAAAGTTGGGAATACTTTTGAAAAGGCCTATGCTAGTGAAATTTTATCTCTTGTAGACCAGTGTGCCTTAGCACGGTATTTCATATGCTGGGACATTGGCCATGCGAATCTTAATTCCTTCCTTTGCTTCAGATGTGTAAATACTATGTTTATATTGACTCTCTATGCAGTTCAGAGCTAGTTTCTATTAATGCACATTTGTAGTATAGATGAAACTGAAATTGCTAAAATAATGCAATGTGGCTGACCTGAAGCTATCTACTTGTATTTGTTTTAGGGGTTGTTTCTCTATTGGCTGTTCATCCTTCTACAGTAAATACGCTTGGAAAACAGCTCCTGCCAAAAACATTCGGACAGTCTAATGTCAACATTGCACAACAAGTGGTAAGGAGACTGCGGGTTTTTTATTGCTTGTACTATTGCTTACACACACTGTAAATCTGACGTGTAGCTTGAATAGTTGGTGTCACTTGTCATGGGCAGATAGTCTAAGCTTCTTTCTAATTTTGGTAGACTTATGTTAAAATAAATGTTGCTTTCCTTAAAGAAGTGTAAAAATTACTCTCAAATCAGCACACAACTACCTGAATATTCAGGCGGCTTTATCTTTTGTTAGTCTTGCCACTTATAATCAGTGGCTCTTTGAGATTCTGCTTTGAAATCTGGCATAGGGAAATGTCAGCGAAGTCCGTCAGCCAGTTTTTGTGAGACTAGAGTTAGGTGGAACAAAATTGAAAACAGAGCTACATTTCTTAGTGCTTAATTTAGATATACTTTTGTTTAAATACTGCAAGCTTTGTGCAAAGTACATGAAATTAGAGGTTTTAAAGAGTCTAATAACGCAACAGGTAATACATAGGTTATGAGAAGTCACTTTTGTAGTGATCGGAATCAAAATGTGGTGATCCAAAAAGGGTTAGTCTCAATTCATCTGCTGGAAAACAACTGTAATGTGTAAACATTTGAAATTGAATGTCTTTTATTATTTTATTTCTGATAGGAAAGCAGTTTCCCATCTGCCTTTCCCAACACTAAGCTCTAAGGAGTGTTTTTATAATTGAAGCTGCCTGAATCTGTAAACTGTACCACTTGAACTGTGCACGTGTAGTGCAGAGCATTGACCGTGCTGTATTGCTGGCAGTGGTGGTGAATGAACTACAGCAACCACTTGGAAGTTTAGACTGTAGCGAAATGAGTTTAGCTGAAGGAAATTGCTCCTTC
Source organism: Trogon surrucura (assembly GCA_020746105.1). NCBI lineage: Eukaryota > Metazoa > Chordata > Aves > Trogoniformes > Trogonidae > Trogon > Trogon surrucura. The sequence continues at coordinate 68,187,387 of CM036617.1, forward strand.
AGTAGGAGGTGGTGTATCAGTAAATATCCAAACAAGGAAATTCAGAGTAGTTGAACGTTTTTTTAATTTAAAAATCAGTAACCAGCAGTAGGATGAGAATGTTTTAACTGTAGATTATAGGCCATAACGGCACAGAGGGTGTCCGTTCTGGTCGTTTTTGTGAGACTGTGTACATACTTGAGTTTGATGTTGAAAATGAAATGTTCTTTCAGGTGCCTTCCAATATCTTTTTTTTTAAAGCGCTAAAAACAGGATAATAATTGAATTACAAATCATCTGATGCTTTTTAAAACTTAAAACGATGAATAAAATGTTTACAATGATACTTGCCTACATATAAAATAAATTCTTGTGCCTTCCATCACAAGTTTAAATTGACAAATCCTTTTTTATATTATCTATGGTTAATTTTACATGGTAACATTATTTTTAAAATATTATTCCAAAATAATAACTGTTAATGGTGGTTTTGTTAGTATGGTTATTGTGTGAAATATTTATTTGCAGGCATAATTTTTTTGTCACTTTAAGGCTTACTCTGAACATACTATCATTATTTTTTTTGTGGAGGAAGGGGCCCATATCAGCATATTTGTATTGGTTATTATCAGGACAAAATTAGGTGCTGTCATTAAAGAAGAGATGGAGTTTTTATTTTGTGTATACATAGAGAAAAATTTTGGGTACATTTCTGCTGACTTTATAGTTCTAAAAAGAATAGGAAGAACTGTAAAAAAAATTACCTGTAGCATCCTGAAAATTAAGAGGACATAAATTTTCTTTTGAAGTGTAAAATGTTCTTGGGAAGCAATTTGACTTGGCTTGTGATCCTCCTCAACTTTCTGACCTTTCAGTGGTAAAAACAGATTTTTAATACTTAATTTTATGAGCTTGTGTTCTTCGTTTGGGTAGTCTGATTTCTTTTTGTTAGTACTATCCCCATATAAGCTTTTCGGTTGTGTACAGTGCACAAGCTGTCTTGCTCTTTTCCCCATTGTCCTGGTCTTACTCATCAAGGAGCTAACCTGTGATCTTGTGCTCTTTTGAAATCAGGAAACTAAGAGAAGCAGCAGGCACTTGTTTTTTTTACTTTTGCTTTCCCTCCCAGTCCCTCTGTTTTCTATAAAAACATCCTCTCTGATCCTGTATACAAGCTTTCATTTTAGGATATTCCCAGTGACTTAATGCTGCTTAACTCTTTTCATTTGTGCTCTTTTCATTTGAAGTCACGGTTTATGAACTTTTTCTGAAACTCTTGACTATATGGGGTTCTTTAAAAATTAAAGTGTATAATTCTGGGTAGTTTGCAGACTTTTGTGAGTTAGAATGGGAATGCAGAGCAGCTTTGGAGTATATTAAACAGACTTCACTTTTTCACTCTAGAATGAGCCTATGAATTTGTACACACTTCTGTTTATTCCTTTATACTGTCGAGTATATCAAGACACTACTGAGCACAGTGGATGTCCAGGGTTTGCTGCTGCTGAGTGGTTTGTTTTTCTCCCAGCTGTAATTCCACCCCTTCCCCTGTGCTGGCTTGGCTCTCTCACTGCATGGGCGTACAGTATTCTAGATGTGGTGCGGTGGTCATGGTGGGGCTGCTCAAGGAATTAGGAAGGTAGGGAATAGAGCGAGACCCTCTAGTTTTAGCCTCAGCAAGCAAAGTGTTGAATCATCTGTTCTCTGCATTGTGCACACGGGTGGTTTTTGCAGTCTTTGGAGACGTGATGAATGAGACTGGTCAATAGCAGAACTGATAGTATTTCTTTCCATGGGGAGAAAGTGAGCTGGTTCACATATGTGCTGTGCCTCTTCTGAATCCTCTACCCTCATTCTGTTTCCCAGAATGAGAAGTTTTGATTATGAAAAATAGTAAGGGAGATTAGTTGATTTTTGTATAGTTATTAGAAACATTTTAAGTATGGAACAAAGCTACTGAAAAGGGGAGGAGGACCTAAGATTTTGCAGCTACAAGAAGTGGATATAACAAACTTGCATGTTAACTACACAGAGAGGCAGTGTAATATAAAGAGACAGTATTTGGGAAAAAACTCAGCTGTTTTTTGTCCTTCCAGGCAGCTGAAATCACAAACATTTAATAGTCACTAGACTTTTGCATTCTACGTTTAAAGGTTATTCAAATTTTGTTTCATTTTAACTTTCACGCATAGAATGGTTCGTTTTGAGTTTTCAGTTTTTCTGTTTTACTCTTATTGAGGCCAAATTATTGAAGCTAATGAAGAAACCTGAAATTTTATTGGTGAGGTAGAATGTGGCTGCAGGAAAATATAGCAAGATTACGGGTGATAATGAGTTTAGGTTCGTTTGATGTACCTGATGTCAGGGATGCAATCTACTGTTTCCACTGGGAGGTAAGTGTACCCACGAAAAGTAGGCATATATTTCTACAAAATGGACATCGTACAGTAACATTTTTTTTTCATCAATATGTATTCTCTAGAAAATTACCTTTATAACATTTCAGATAAAAAAAATCATCTGCAAAAGTGGGAGTTCTGCTTCAGCTGGTTTCACAGATAAGGAGAGTATGGCTCTGCAAACCCGTATACTACTCATAATGACATTAGCACATCTTCAGGACTACTTAACCTGCCAGTTGAAAGACTGTGCTGAACTTGTAACATATTCAGAATGGAGTGGTTTTGCCTAAACTGGGCTCACTCACTGCAGTGACAAAGAAAATTGGCCTTTGTTCTTCCTCACTTCTAACATACTTGTACTTTGATTTTGATTCTGCAGTGATAGAGACTGACTGCAAGAGGGAATTTGGCCTTTCTTGCAACAGCTCTACATTTTCTCTTTTACTATTTTTTTTTTCTTTTACTGCTTTTTATTTGGATCCTCCAGTTTCATATGCTCATATTTTAACTCATTTACTGCAACTTCTGTATAGATAGTCTGGTAGGGTTTGCGGGTTTTTTTCCTCCTTTTGTGGGTGAGAGGAGGGTGTGTGTGTTGATCTTGTCTAAGTTAGGGTTGAATAATGTTGAGAAATCTAACAACTATGAAGAGCTCTTGTAAGTCGCATAAAACATAAATGTTCATTACTTAGAAAGTGTTCTAACTGTGTAACTTGCAGTCTGGAAGATTTTGTGCTAGGATGTGTAAATTCAATGCATCTGATAGAAGTAGGTAGATAAAAAGTATTAGTGTTGTTTGGAGAATGCATCATTTGAATCATGCTGCATACTAGTATCTTGGAATACTTATGACAATTTTTCAAATTATTTTTCTTTACTGTAGGTTATTGGTACACCTCAGAGACCTTCAGTGCCAAATACTATCCTGGTAGGAAGTCCACATACACCTAACACACATTTTGTATCACAAAACCAGACTGCAGATTCGTCACCGTGGTCTGCTGGGTAAGCAAAATAAAAATTACAAAGGATTAATAAATTGTTGGGAACTTTTGTCCTGATTGTTCACTCTGTGAGCGTATGTACTCTTCAGGTTAGTAGTGCGAGAGAAACAGTCTGTTTGCCTTTCCATCAGGAGCACTTCACCATTCAAGTGTATTGTGTTAAGGTTGGAAATAGTCACACGAGCATGAATGCCCCCTTGTTTGTCGTAAAAGGAACTAGAACGTTTTCTGTAAACTCTTGACAGATATTCTCATGTTACCTACATTTTTAGAATCATAGAATGAAACATAGAATGCGTTGCATTGGAAGGGACCTTCAGAGGTCCTCTGGTCCAACCTCCCTGCCGTAAGCAGGGATGTCTTTAAGTAGATTGGGTATTTAGAGAATTTAGCTCCTAAAAGGACACAGGAATTCTTGTGACTTAATTCGACTTTTAACATTTCTGTTTTACTGGTGTATTAATAAAAAAAGAAAATTAGTACTTTTCAGATTGAAGTGTATCTTGAGGTATCATTTAAAATAAGTATTAGATACAATGAATGCATTCTTTTGGTGTCTTCTTATGAAAGCTTTTTTTTTTTTTAAGGGTCTCTTGCTAAATGTTGCTTTAAGACTAAATTTGTCATCAATGTCTTGTTACACGTAAATGGTTTTCTGCTTTGGAATTATACTGTGAAATGTACATGCAGAGAATTGAGAGGTTCCGTTGCTAATACTAATTTATTGATACTTGTGTTCTTCCACAAGTTACAAGGAACTTTTTATTTAAAAGATATGCAGAAAACCTTGCTATACTTTTTGAATCTCGTAACTTTGAATTTTTATGGCAACTTCATATGCTATATAATTTCAAATGTGTGTTTCAGTAATAGTGTAATGTTTAGTGAGCTTGACCAATATTATACTGTCTGTTCAATCAGTATTAAACCTATGTAGAAAGTGCTTAATCAAATCTAATTTTTGTAGCCAAACTAGATGGGCTATTTTTTTTTTTAATTACTTCCTGTAATTCACGCTCCATATTTTAGCATTTATCCCCCTATCCTTGTCTTGAAGATTTTCTTTGACTTCTTCAAGAATATCTCTATTAACTTATTATCTGCTACTGGAGCTCTAGCAGAGTTGCCGAAAGAATCAATTTTTACTGTATATCAGCATTGAGATATTAGAATTGTTAATTATTGTAAGTGGCAGGGGAAAAAAAATTTAGGAAGAAATACTGAAAAGAGGTGACAAACAGAACAAAAGGGAAGGATTGTTTTTTTACAGCAGTGTGCCTGTATTTGAAAAAGAGACATTAAATATTCCAACGTTCAAATATTCTTAAAATATATATTATACGTATATTTAGGAAGCGGAACAAAAAAGGAGAGAAGAATGGCAAGGGTTTACGTCATTTCTCTATGAAGGTTTGTGAGAAGGTACAAAGAAAAGGAACCACCTCATACAATGAGGTGGCAGACGAGTTGGTTGCAGAATTCAGTACCACTGATAATCACATTTCACCAAATGAATCAGTAAGTATATGGGAGGTCAATTCCATGTGAACTGAATGGGGGAAGAGAAATTTCTTTTGAGATTTTTGCATTTCTTTTCCAACTGCTAAATGAAACAGTTTGGACATTACTCGAGTTTACCCATTTACTGTCATATGTTTATTTTCAAATATTATTGTCACAAGTATGTTTTTTATTAATGCACTGTGTCTGTAGCAGGCTTATGACCAGAAGAATATTAGACGACGTGTCTATGATGCCTTAAATGTCCTCATGGCCATGAACATTATTTCTAAGGAGAAGAAGGAAATCAAATGGATTGGTCTACCTACTAACTCGGCTCAGGAATGTCAGAATTTAGAGGTAAGGTGTTAGGAAGTTCCGCATGGCTTTGTGTTTGAGTAAATATTAATAATTTTGATATGATCTAATACAACGTGTGCATGGGATCTGAGATAGCAAAGCAGAATGGTATAGTTGCTTTTCTGACTCTCTTTTTAAATTTTATTTGTATTTACAGAACACACATTTAAACTGCCAGATTGCTTATGGTATAGCTGCTTTTCTGACTCTTTTTAAATTTTTTTTGTATTTACAGAACGCACATTTAAACTTCCAGATTGCTTAAATGTATATATTCCTATTTCTTCCATGTCAAAAATACGATGTTGTAACAGCATTTATAGTCTGTCTGAAATACTTTGGAGTGGAGATTGATCAAACTGAAAGATAAAGGTGTATTTCCAGCACTGCAACAGTGGTGCTCAAGAGTCAGAAAGACTGTTCTCTCCAGATGCCAGACAAATAATACATCTGTGATGATAGGTTTTGGATGTAGATCAGCATATATGTGCACTGCTCATTATTTGTTGCTGCAGGTCTTAGATATTTCTGACATTTTTCTTACATGAACATGTCAGACCGTTTTATTGCGTGTCTTGGATAAGAAGTAAAATGTTTTACACTAAAAAGCATTCATAAGTTGTGGCAGGATTATTTTTTTTCCTGAGATTTTCAGAATAATAAAGTTCCTGAGGTTACTGAAATCAGTTCACTTTATCAAAATAGAATGGGACTTTCTATTTTTTCTTAAGTCTGAATTCCCTTCAGCAGCACTGAAAAAGCTGTGTAGAAACTGATAAATTGGAGGAAAAAAAAAAAAACAAAAAACAACACACATTTTGAAATCTGTCTTCGAAGGGCTAATTATATGGAGATTTTTGTTCGATGCTGATAATTGATTTTTCAGTTAGTACTGTAATTGCTATCTAGATGAAGAAAACATAGGGTATCTTATCAAAATGAGTTTAATTTAACTCTTTGTCATTCCAAGTGAAAATTATTAGTTAAGAGAGTGGATAGGTGGGGCATAAATTGTAGGGAGAGCATGGAAGGTGAATTTGTTTGGAGACCAATATTTTTTTCTTTTTGAATATATCTTTCTGGCTTAACTGTGTACAGTTCTGTGGGTTTTTTCACTGAGAAAGCTGCATTCCTGTGAATTTTTTACTTGAGGCATTTTCTTGTTAGTCTCATATTTTAAGGATTTAAGAGCAAAAGGCCAATGGTCTCTCTATCCAGTATTGTGTTTGACAGTAGCAGTTACCTAGGAAGGAGTGTAAAATTGGAAAAAGTATTTAATAGTGTTTTCTACTGTAAGTTGTGGTTCAGGCATAACCTGAGCCAGCTATAGTATCCTATTTAATAGCCCTCAATTAATTTTTACTTTGTACAAAGTTTGCTTTTAATATTGAGTGGTTTGTGGCAGTGAATTCCAGTTGCATTAGAAGCTTCACATGAAATACCTTTTGTTTGGTTTTGAACATACTATATTTAGCTGATATCCTCTAATTATTTTTTTCGTTAGATTGGAAGTGATAGTGACAGTGACCTGGTCATTCGTTATTCACTTTCGCCATACTATTAATGGTTTTATAGATTTCTCCCACGTTCTTGGCCATTTTTTCATTCTCATTTCTGTAGAATCCTAATTCATTCATTTTTCCCTGGTATGGAATCTGTTCTTTGCCATTGATTATCCTGTTTGTTCTTTTATATGGTCTTCTTGAAATAGGAAGACCAGACTTACAGAATTCAGTGTACGAACCAGAACATTTAACATCCTGATGTAGTAACAACTTCTGATTTGTTCTCTGTATCTTGCCTAATAATTCAGATTTTTGGTTGCTGTGGTGTACTGAGCTGATGGTTTTTTTGTAGTTTCTGCAATTTAAGATCTCTACTGAGTGTCATTTTATTTCTAATATATACATGGATGGGATTATTTTTTCTCTCACATGCCACATTACATTTACTGAAAACAGTTTTGATGTCGTAATCACGCAGTGCAACAAGACACTTTGAGTATCCTTTATCATGAGCTCTCTTTTCACTGTGCCAGTTAACTGGCATTGTCAGCAGATTCTGTCACCTTGCTGATTATCCCCTTATTCTAACCCTCTATAATTTGAATGACAGTCTGTAAATTAAGTCCTTGTGCGAATTTACTGATGAGCTTCCTTTGCTGAGAAGGCTGTCAATTTCGTACCATTTTGTCTCCTATCTTTTATGTTATTTTTTTAGTATGTATTTAATACTGTGAGGACTTAAGCTTCGACTCCATACCAGCTTCACTTCTTTAAGCATTTTTGATGGATCTTCTCCAGTACTTTCAATATCAGTAGACATCAAGTGGGTCCTTCTGGTCTACATACCCTTTGCCTCCTTGAGAGAATCTGGATAATTCTTTGTGATGTAACTTCGTTGGCAAAGGTGTTGCTACTGTCTCCTTAATATATTGTACTTTATTCCCCAGTGTTCCAATTCTACTCTTGGTTACGGTTTCCATCAGTAGTACTGATGTGAGTCTGATAGTTAGATCTCTAAATGATTGACATAATATATCCTACCTCCATTTCTCTGATACTGAAATGATTTTAAACTAACCAATTTATTTTCTGCCTTAAGGTGGAGAAACAGAGAAGACTTGAACGAATAAAGCAAAAACAGTCTCAGCTACAAGAACTCATTCTACAGGTACAGTCAAGGTACTCTTGTCTATAGGGCAAGATCACTTATATCTGTATTCATGTTGTTTTATCCCAGTGAGGGATGGAAAATGCCTAAGAAGATTAGAGGTGAATTTCAGGGTGAGATGTATGCTGTTCTAATTTAGCACTGTAGTTTAGCTGGGACCATGCTATTGGCCATTGCTGTTGGGGAAGCCAGCAGCCTTCCTCGAGTTCTGATGAATTCTTCCACAGTTCCAAATACTTTTAAACAGGATTGACAGGAGCTGCAGGTTGTACTGTATCCTCTGAATTTTCCAATTTGGTCCTAGTATCTAGAATGTTTTTCTGCTTTAGAGTCCGTAGATGAAATTCTGTGACAGTAGAGGTCGTCTCTCACAATACTCTGTGCCTTGCCTTTCGGGGATGTTGCCGCCCCTGCTCTGTAAGTGGCTTCACAGATGTGAAACGATTGCTGAACTCCTTCCCAGATTTCCCCTCGTTACCCGGGGAGGAAGCAGTAGTCTGTCCCTTAAGTCACTGTCCTTGTTCAATTGCTGATAGTTAAAATAAGAACATTCCATTCTGAAAAGCAGTTTTGATAAGATGTAAGAGTAGAGTCATTAATGTTTGCTAAAGTATAACATCAGATTTTCAAATCCCAATTGTGGGTTGGTTTTTGGCATATAATTTCAGCAAATAGGATGCTATATGAAAATTTGTTTTTCCAGTCATTGTCATATCTTTGTTCTGTCAAGGATCTGTCCTGGTTAGAGTGTGCAATTTTTCTCAGTTATGTTTTACTGTGTTGTATTTTTTGATACTATCATTTGCATCTTGCATCTGAACATGCAGGAATATGGTGGACACTCTCTCTCTTTCTCTGCATTTACTTGGCTGCATCCATTGCTGGTACTCTGTCAGAGGGGTTTTTTTGTTAACAGGATCTTAAAGGTTTCATTCATACTTCGATATCACTGTTGCTTTGTCTAGCAAATTGCCTTCAAGAACCTTGTTCAGCGAAACCGTCAAGCAGAACAACAGGCAAATCGACCGCCACCTTCCAATTCTGTCATCCATTTGCCATTTATCATTGTGAACACCAGCAAGAAGACAGTGATTGACTGCAGTATTTCCAATGACAAGTGAGTTAAAAAAGTTTCTGTCTGGCTGAGTTTTATGTCCATGCCAAAGTGTTCATCTAGAGTTGTTAAAATGAAATACAAATAAATTTACTTGTGCTGTCTGTCGACTGAGAACGTGTAAAGCATAGTCATGTAGAATAGTACTTTTTAATAAATAGAATAATGGCATTCGCATTCAGTAACTTATCTAAGACTTACTGTTTAGAGATGTTAGTAGCAAAGTAAGGCAGCTGTGCTGAAGTTTATCATACTTTACCAAGCAGTGTTTTCATTTGGCCTAACTCAATGAAATGCAGCCAGCAGAACTGAAACGAGATTTTGCTTTCAGAACTGCCAGACAAAAGCTGAAGATAGCAGTGGTTTCTCCTTGAACTATTAGCTTGCTAGAAAAGCTTAAAAACATGAAAACGGTAAAGGAAAACATTATCAAACATACAGAGTTCTAATTAAATATTTTGTATTTGTTCAAACTGTTAATGATTTATATAGCGGGTGTAATTATGGTTTTAGTCACTTGCTATCAAATACAGAAATCTTGAAAAATTTGATTGCTTAATGTGATTTGTCATCAACACTGTGTGTTAGGCTTTTGAAATACTGCCATTCCTGAAACTGGAAAGGTAGTTGCAGTGGTTGAAGCTGTATCAGGAATGGTGTCGTCAGCAGGAGCAGGGAGGTGATCACGCCCCTGTACTTGGCTTTGATGAGACCGCACCTCGAGTACTGTGTCCAGTTTTGGGCCCCTCACTACAAGAGGCACACTGAGGTGCTGGAGAGGGTACAGAGGCGGGCTACCAAGCTGGTAAAGGGCTTAGAACACAGTCTTATGAGGAAAGGCTGAGGGATCTGGGGCTGTTTAGCCTAGAGAAGAGGAGATTGAGGGGAGACTTCACTGCTCTCTACAACCATCTGAAGGGAGGTTCTAGAGAGGTGGGGGTTGGTCTGTTCTACCTAGTGGAGAGAGAGAGGACGAGGGGAAATGGCCTTAAGTTGCACCAGGGGAGGTTCAGGTTGGATATTAGGAAGAATTTCTTTACTGAGAGGGTCATCAGCCATTGGAACAGGCTGCCCAGGGAGGTGGTTGAGTCACCGTCCCTGGAGGTGTTTTAAGAGACGGGTGGATGTTGCATTAGGGGGCATCATTTAGTAGATTGATAGGGCTGGGACAAAGGCTGGACTCGATCTTGAAGGTCTCCTCCAGCTGATACGGTTCTGTGATCCTGTGATTCTATTCTAAGCTAACTGAGACATTTTTTCCTCTCCAGGTTTGAATATCTATTTAATTTTGACAATACTTTTGAAATTCATGATGATATAGAAGTACTAAAAAGAATGGGAATGGCTTGTGGGCTAGAATCTGGAAGCTGTTCAGCAGAGGACCTAAAAATTGCGAGGAGTTTGGTTCCTAAAGCTCTGGAACCATATGTGACAGGTTAGTTAATCCAAGAAGATTTGTGGTTTGTGGTGAAGGTTTCTAACAAGTCCTCAAATATATGTGCATTTCAGTGGGGAACAGAGATTCATGGAGAATGAGCTGTTGCTCTTTGCAGAAACATGTTTTGTGTTATACCACACAAGTACATCTTTGTGTGGTATAAAGAGGACAGTATTTGTAGTTGATTCACCTGCAAAGGCGGAATGTGGTCACAACTTCGTTTTGTATTGTTTTATTGTTTTCATTATATAGGAATACTGAAGATATCTGACTTGGTCACTTCCAAATAAAATGGTTTTTTTAATGCATTTTTCAAATTCTGCTGTTCAACTGTCTTCATGTTTTTAATTATGTTAGTTGGGTATAGTGTGTTTTGGATATGTTCAGTATTGGTTACAAGACTCATTTTCTGGACTTAAAAAAGATAAAGCATTTCCACTGAATTAGATGAGTGCAAACTACATATTGTTTGTTTTACAGAAATGGCTCAGGGATCAATCAGCAGTGTATATGTCACATCTTCATCAGGTTCTGCATCAAATGGCACAAGATTTTCAGCCAGGTGAGATTAAATTATCAAACAGATTTTAAAATCTGTGATCATCAAAGAAACTTAATTAGAGATTAAATACTTCATGAGACAAGTTCTGTTTTGATCAAATGTGGCGTGGATATGTGTTTAAGTTTATTCTGAAATGTCTCTTTTACTTGAGTAGTGGTGGTTCTTACCAGTGTCATTAAAGAAATACTTTCCTCTAGAGTAGAAAAGAATTATAAGGCTTGATAAGGCTGATGTTAGACTCAAATGTATTTATTTTTTAGTTTTGAGTTTGTGATGAGAAAACAGATATTTCCCTAAAGATATAATATGGGCAAGATTATCCTTTGGTCACTAGTGTCTAACTTAAAAACAGCATCAGAAGCTTGTAGAGTGAACTGTAATGAAGAAGATATCTTTCTGTGAGCTCTACTAAGTTGTAAAATGAGTCAAGTGTCATTAAAATGTTTAACACTGTTAACAAATACTCAAACTGAGTAAACTGAACAACTGATCAACTGAACTGCAAAAGTCTTGATTTCCCACCGTTTTTTCTGTTGTGTCCAGAAACTTAGCCTTATTTGCAAAGTTAGTTAAAGTTCTCTTGTACATGTAATGCAACTCATCCCTTTGGGCAGTTTAGAATTGCAGAGTGAATTGGGTTAGAAGGCATCTTCGGAGATCATCTGGTCTACTCCCCCTGCTTTGGACAAGGACATCTTTCACTGGAGCAGCTTGCTCAAAGCCCAATCCAACTTGACCTTGAACACTGATGGGGCACCCACAGCTTCTCTGGGAAACCTGTTCCACTGTCTCACCACCCTCATCACAAAAAATTTCTTCCATGTATCCAATGTAAACCTACCCTCTTTCTGTTTAAAAGCGTTGCACCTTGTCTGTCACTGCGGGCCGTAGCAAAACATCTTCCTCTGTGTTTCTTATTTTTGCCTTTAAACACTGAACGGCCACAATGAGGTCTTCATAGAAGAGATGTACCAGCGCCTACAGAGCTGGACACACCACTGCACGTGGGGTCTCAGCAGAGCAGAGGAGTGGAGACCCCTCCCTCGACGTGCTGGCCACACTTCTTTTGATGCAGCCCAGGATACCATTGGCCTTCTGGGCTGTGAGCGTACAGAGTTGAGAGGCATCCCTGCCCACAGCAGGGGGATTGAATTTGGTGATCTCTAAGGTCCCTTCCAACCTAAGCAATTCTATGACTGATTGCTGACTTGTGTCCAGTTTTTCATCTGCCAGTATTCCCTAGTCCTTCTCGACAGAACTGTTCTTGATCCGGTCACCCTCCATTTGATACTGATATCAGGGACTGCCCTGACCCCCTGTGCAGGACTTTGCACTTGGCCTTGAGTTTCATGAGCTTTGCATGGGCCCACTTCGCAAACTTGTCAAGGTTCCTCTAGATGGCATCCCTTTCTTTCCAGCGTATCAGCTGCACTGCTCATCTTGATGCAATTCATGAACTTACTGAGGGTTCATTCCACTGTTTGTTGTTAATGTAGACACTGAGTAGTGTTAGTGTCAATATGGACCCTTGAGGAACACCACTCATTACTCGTTTCTATTTTGACATTGAGCTGTTGACTGTAACTCTTTGGTCACAACCATCCAGCCAATTTCTTGTCCAACAGGTAGTCCATCTGTCAAACTCTTAACAGTTAAGCTCAAGGATATGTGGGACTAGCAGTGGTAAGGAGTGTGGTTTATGCTCCAGCCCATTCCTGCTACCCAAAAAAGTGTGGGTGATTCTGCCTGTTCTGTACTGGTGGACTGAAGTTTGAGTGAGAATACTGGCAAGATATTTTTAGAGAAGCAGAACGTACACAGTACATAAAATCTTCATTTTCGCTAAGGTTCCTTCTGTGATAATGAGCACAGTGTTAATGAGAAAGAACCTGTGTAATTTTAAGACCTCGAAATTTGAATGGACCACTAGTGGCTAGAGGCCAATGGAAAACCATGGACTGACTGTGGTTCAGTATCTTGGTGAGAAGCACAAGAACTCCTCCAACTTCTGTTTCCTAGGAGGCTCGAAAAGAGTAATTATAGTACCTGTATAAGTATTCATGTAAATAGGAAGCTATAAGTTATTCAGCTTTTGTGGTATCAAAAATTACTGCTAAGGCAAAGAAAGGCTGTACAGTTATTTAGCAAGCTCTCTAAAAATGTGTGCAGCAGACTGAAGATGCTGCTCCCGATGCATTCGTCCCAGTTTCTTTATCATACCAGGATACTCAGTTTATGAAGTCCAATTCCATTTTTTACCAGAAAGAGAGGAGACGAGAGTTTGGGTTTGTACTTTCAAAGTTCACAGGAACACAAGAATAATCTCCAGTTTTCCTCTTTTCTTGTTTTTGAAACCACTTCTGCAGATTGTTATGGAGAACCTGTTACAAGTCATCTGACTACAGCTAGGCAGATATCTTAGTATCTTTTTTTTGAGTAAGTGTGCAAAACAGCAGAAACTCTTGAAAGTGTCTTACTGGATATGTTTTCCTTGTGAGCTTCCAGGGTGTGCCCCTGCAGTTTCGTTATGTGTGATGATAGACCATTGAATTAGTTCCATACAGCAACAGCGTGCATGACTGATTATGTGCATGAGCTGGATTAAAAAATTACTAGCAAACGTATTTTTAAAGACAATTTTTTAAAGATGAATGTCTTTCAACTTGGAGATGCTATTTCTGTGATTTTTAGAAGAACATTTTGTCAAGAATTTGTGACCAAGGCTCAACAGTTTGATACACTATTGAGAAAATAAGCAAAAAAAAGTTTGGCAAAACAGCAAATAATGGAGGCAGGAGTATTCTGGCTTTGTCAAAATAAAATAGTTGAGAAGACAGTTAATCTAGAAACAAGACGTTTCAGACCATATCTGCAATGCGTGTGTGTATTTTGGTGAAAAAAGAACACATTCAAGTAAGAAAATAGATGCTCTCTAAATGTACCTCCTGATTCAGGAGGTGGATTTTCAGGATAGGGCTGTTGTCACAGAGGGAAAAATAGGAGATGCTGAAGAGGTTGAGTTTTGTTCAGTTGTGGGTTTTTTTTTTTAAAACTAGAAAAGCAACGTGAGAAGAAAACACTTGCAAGTTAAATATACAACATGTAGCAATGATAGATGCCATGTAACAACAAAGAATTAAGGCAAAGCTATTAATTCCTTGTTTCCCAAGTCTGAATCAAGATTAGTGCTGGAAAACATGGTTCACTTGTGATGCAAGTGTCCAGTGCTGCATGAAAATATTGAAGGGCTTAGCCGTGTCGCCTTAGGGCTACATGTACTTTAGAAGTACCTGGAAAGCATACTTGTAAGGCGACTGTGAAAGGATTTAATCTTTATTATATTAAGCCTAAAGGAGGAAAAGTATTAAGAACCATTTCTGAATTACTTGAATGGTTTCTGCTTTTGAGGAACAACTTGGCTGTATATTAAAGACAGTTTCTAAAGTAGCAGTGGCAGATTGATTAAAGGGATGAAACAGATACATCATTTTATTTAAGGGCACAGTAAGCTGGGGAAGATCATTAACAGCAATGCCAAACAGCCTTTTTTTTTTCCCCCACCCTCCAGTGACTTTTCCAATGGTGGAGATGGGATGTTGGCTACAAGCTCCAATGGATCTCAGTACAGTGGCTCCAGGGTTGAAACACCAGTTTCTTATGTTGGGGATGATGATGACGACGACGATGACTTTAATGAAAACGATGATGACGACTGATGCCCTTTGCTTGTAGACTATTTTTTTGTTAAAATTCAGCAAGCTTCAGGAATAAATTGTTCTAGGGAGAAGTGTCTCAAATTACTTTGCCCCATCCCTCAAGGAGAATATTGGTAAGCAGTTCTGAGTTTAGAAATTGCACCTCTGATAAGCAAACAAGGATTGTTTTATGTAGGATATTTTTAAATGTGGTGTGGATGTGTGTTTTTGATACCAGTGTGTTAATGCAGAGCCTTTATTTACTCTTGTTTTAGGGGTTTTTGGTTTGTTGGTTGTTTTTTGTTTGTTTGGGTTTTTTTTTTACTTGAAGGAAAATGGATTTTGCCCCTAATGTTCTTGCGAAGTTTGCTAAAGAAAATGTAGACACATTATTGAGAAATAAAATGCTATCCTTCTGTGGAAAATGAATACACTGAATGGCAATTTATTTGGAGTGTATTTTGATTATGCCACTTTTTGAGGGATAGTGAGCTAATGTAGTAGTGTTTTTTGTTAATCATGCAGTGTCCAAAGAACCAAACAAGAAAGATACGTCCTACTTTTTTACATGTTAAATTCCAGAAATGTTGTTGTGAACTTATTTTCCCTTAAATTATATCTAACATTATGATTCCATCAAGTTTATATACTTTTCACTGTATGTTGGGACATATGAATTACTAAGTTTTTGGCAAATGTTTACTGCCAGTTGGTGCAGCTATATAAAATGTCTTGAAGGTTTGGAATGATTTATTGCTTATGGTAAAATTTGCCTGATTTCTTACAGGCAGACTTTGGAAACTTTTTATTATATAGTTGTTTACATACTTATAAGTCTATCATATAAAGACATGTACGGAAACAAATGTTTGTATTTGTTTCATAAGCATCTTCCTGTAATCTATTATAAAGTTGAAATTAAATATAGAGAATGTTTTAAGTTTTTTAACTCAAAATTTGTCAATCATTTTTAATAGTTCATTTTTATAAAAGGAATTTCAGGGCAGGTGGTAGTCTTTTTAAATTTATTCACAAACAATTAACTGCACAAATACTGTCAGCTGCCTATTCTAAGACAGTAGTCTTTTTATTGAAACACAAATAAACTTTTCTGTAATATTTTATGGAATATAAAGAGACTATAATTGTTTGACTTGTTTAACCTTGGCACTGTTAGTTTTTATTAATAAAACGCGCATGGGCATTTTTAACAAGCTCTGTGGTTTTTCTAATTTTAGGGTTATTTTAGAACATTTCACTTCCTCTCATCGCAAGACGTATAATTAACTCTTTCAGAATTGTGCATCCCTGTAGAGGGATATAGAGGCCCCCTACAGAGGGCCCAGGTTTTTTGCTTTGATGGAGTAATTTGCCCTTAGAGCTGTTGGTAACTTGTGATACAAAAAGCAATGCCCTACCCTGTGTATATGCTCTTCTTTTACGTCTCCTTATTTCATTCATGTTGCTTCTCGGTGTGTCAGGCCAACCTTAGTACTCCGGTCCAGCTTCTCCGTTTAAAACCCCACAATTACTGTCCTAACTTTTCATCCCATATTCATCAATCCTGACTTTCTGTCATAAATTCTCATGTCCTCAGAACAGGCCTTCACCTCTTTTATGTATGTTTCCACCTTAAACCTTTTTCTTAGGTCACCTCCTCTGCTGTCATCTGAAAGCACAGGTTGCTGCTGAACTGGCTTAGACATTTTTCAGGCTGCTCTCAGTCGAGATTCGTTGCTTCCAGAAACTCCAGGGAGTTGCTGCCAAGACAACTTACAGCCTAATAACTGCTCTGTCTGTGATAAGGGTTCCTGGATGTGCTTAAACCCTGTCCTAAATTTCAAGTGGTTTACATGTTTGCTTGTTTTCTCTCTGAGCAATTACGCCTTGGCCAATATCGCGTGGTAAAGCGAATGTGCGTTCTTACTCCGCAGCAGTTGATAACACAGTGAATGTTTTGTAATTGTATCGAACCGTGTAATATGAGTGAACCAAGCACGTAATTTAATGGACCTGGGAAAACCATTTGGGGGGCTAATTGATTGCTTTCCTTCTCACTGAAGATGTCATTCTTTGCAGTGCTAATGCTCAAAGCAAGGTTCTTGTCACGGTTGACTCAGCTGATTCAAATTATCTTTGCTCTTGAATGTCAGTTTTAGCTGCAGAGTCCAACAGTAGTTACCAAGGAACTTTGACAGTCCAGGGGGTTAGTCCAGTTTTCCTTTACATTCTAAATCTCCAGTGTATGATCCAAGATTTACCTGCCAAGAGTAAGTACAGGGGTGTTATTTAAGAAAGGCTGACAGTTGTCTTTTGGTTCTTATCAGTGGAATAGACCTCAGATAAGGCAAGGTCAGGGTGAGAGTGGAACTGTGGCAAAATACATTTCAAAAGGTACTGCTTTGGTTGCTTTTGGTTTCTGGTGAATCTCTGAAATAGAATTTTGAGAGTTTCAATAAGCAGCATTGGAGTGGTTTGGGGGAGTGATTCTATTATTATTTTTACAGTTGGATTCACTGATCTTATTAAAGGTCTTTTCTGACCTAAAGATTCTGTGATTCTATATTACCTTTGTTTCAAGAGAGCTTTCTAGTGAAGGCAACAATAACAAGAGAAAGTCTGTTGACTTTTGCTAGATTTCAGGCAGTTGCCTGGTTATAGTGTTTAGCTGAGGGAGGAGGGGGAAGAAAGAAAAAAAAGAGAGACCGGTGGTGAGGGAAGAGGTGGAAATGAGGAGAGGAAGCTTGTAGTAGTAGGAGGAGGGAACCAGAAAAGAACGAACAGATTGAAACTTGCAGAGGGACATAAAACAAGAACGTGTAAGCTGGGAGGAAGTAATGAGAGAAAACCAGAGAAGACTAATCAAAGACTAAAAAAAAGACTAGTAATATAAACTTTTGAAGGGAGGGTGGAAAAAAAGGCAAGGAATTGCATAGAACAGGTACAACATCAGACCTGGCTTGAAAGGAACTGGAAAGTGGGAGGCAACTGCAAACTATATGGTGTGATATCTGAAAAGGGCAGTACCACATGTATGGATGGAAAAGGAAGATTTAAAAGCGGGAATGGAACGTAAATCACTGAGTATTGTTGAGGAAATCTGTGGACTTAGAAAAATACTGTAAGGAGATAAAAGCTAGAATTCAATTTAAGAAGGATTAAGTGACGGTAAAGGTAATTGTAAACAACCCCATGTATGAGAATAACGCCATGTGCCAGTACAGGCTGGGACTGCCCTGCTGGAGAGCAGCGCAGGGGAAAGGGACCTGGGGGTTCTAGTGGGCAGCAGGATGACCATGAGCCAGCAATGTGCCCTCGTGGCCAAGAAGGCCAATGGCATCCTGGGGTGTATTAGAAGGGGAGTAGCAAGTAGGTCGAGAGAGGTCCTCCTGCCCCTCTCCTCTGCCCTGGTGAGGCCACATCTGGAATATTGTGTCCAGTTCTGGGCCCCTCAGTTCAAGAAGGACAGGGAACTGCTGGAGAGAGTCCAGCGTAGAGCCACAAAGATGGTGAAGGGAGTGGAACATCTCCCTTATGAGGAGAGGCTGAAGGAGCTGGGTCTCTTTAGCTTGGAGAAGAGGCTGAGGGGTGACCTCATTCATGTTTATAAATATGTCAAGGGGGAGTGTCAGGAGGATGGATCCCAGATCTTTTCAGCAACGTCCACTGACAGGACATGGGGCAATGGATACAAGCTGGAACCCAGGAGGTTCCACAAAAACATTAGAAAAAAATTTTTCCCTGTGAGGGTGACAGAGCACTGGAACAGGCTGCCCAGGGAGGTTGTGGAGTCTCCTTCTCTGGAGACTTTCAAAACCCGCCTGGACGCGTTCCTGTGTGACCTACTCTGGGTAATCATGTTTTGGCAAGGGGGCTGGACTAGATGATCTTTTGAGGTCCCTTCCAACCCCTGACATTCTGTGATTCTGTGTGGTTCTGTGAACAGTAATAAGGGCTCAGTTTGGGGGAAAACATGACAGGGAAGGCACATATTGTTACTCTTAATTTGTCAGCAGTTTTTGTAACATGTATTTTTATCTCTGAAATAGTTCTGCAGGAAAATCCTGAGAACAGTTTTTCTAAAGCAGTACTGGGCTTTGAAAGACCATCTCTGTTCTGACATATACAACAAGTTAAGAAGGACTTCTTGATTTTTTTGTTGTTGTTTGTTTGAAAAATAAACTGGTTTGCTTTTCCCGTAGGAATTTACTTGTCTTAACTAAAGAAAAGCAATTGTGACTTTGGAAACTATTTTTTGTTGTTGTTTTAAACTTCCCTCAATGAAAAGCAAACTACTGCAGAGAAGAAAGAATAGATGGAGTTGATAGGGTACTGGTTCTTGAAGGTGACTTTTTCTTAAATTGTTCATGGAAGGAGGTAACTGTTGCAAGATAGATACCTTCATTCTTTATTAGTGAATACATAGGTTGTGAAATCTTCACATTAATGGGAAATCTGAAAACTGGATGCTGCTCCAATATAAAAAGGGGGAAAGGAGGAAAAAAAAAAAAAGCACACTGTGATACTACTGGAATGATCTTCAGTAGAAAGGAGAGTGTATATACACTGTATTTTTCCCCAGATAGTTCATCTTTCCTTTAGGGATTTCCTACCTTATATTAACAGCTTTCAGCCCCTCTTAGATGTGTCTGGTTTCAGAAAGATGCAAATACTGTCACATTCTTTATTGTTAAAGGAAAAGCAAAGACAAGCCAGCACAGTGAGAGTACCAGTTTCTAATACCATTGTTTTCTAAATTTGGAGGTTAAGATTTTGTCAAAGTTTTTCTTGATTTCTGATTTCTCTCTGAGCTTCCTTGGATTCTGGAGAGTTAGCAAGATGCTTACGGGGCTGGAGCAGTTGCTCTATCAGGAGAGTGGCTTGTTCAGCCTGAAAAAGTGACCTTGAGTGACCTAATGGCAGCTTTCCAGTACTGCGAGAAGGTTATTGCAGAGATGGAATCTGTCCACTCTAGTGTGTGGTAAGAGAATGAAAGACAACAAACCACAAGCTGGAACAGAAGCATTTCCAACTGGAACTTAAGATGGCCAAGCTGTGGAACAGTTTGTGCTGACTCCATCCTTAGGGTGTTCAGGACTAGACAGGATAAAAGCCCTGAGCAATGTAGAGTCTGACCTCATACCTGACTGTGCTTTGAGCAGAAATCGGACTAGAGATGACCTGAGGTGCCTTCCAGCCTCGATTACTGTATCGATCCCATAAAAGAGAGGAAAAGAAAACAAGTAGACATGTTAAAAAAATAGCATACATCAGTGTCACAAACAAGTGGGTCATCTGGTTTATCACTTTGACATCTGCGTGTCAAAGAATCAGTTCCTGGGATGAGAAAGGTAGTTAGATGAGCAGGTAGAAGTGAAGACTGTCTTTCTTTAAGATAAAATTTCAAGAAGCAGAAATAGAGCTAATGTGGAGAGCAGAATGAAGAACAGCAACAACCAACATGCCCTTCCTTGCCTGCTTCCAGTGTGTGGTTGCACTGGTAATTCACATCTGGCATGATGATGGTTGTCACCTCGCCACATCTGCCTCTCAATTGGAGGACTGCTGTCCCCAGAGAGATGTTCGAAGTATGTCAGCACTAACAAGGAAAACATTAATCAGAGAAAACCATTATAATTGATTCACAGCTTTGCTGTGATAAAGGCAGAATGTCCTGATGTGACAGAAAACAAAGAAGACTGATGTTAATCAAAAATCACCCATGTAATATCCTTGCAAGTGCTTTTCTTTGTTCTGCACTGACTTCTTTTGTTTGTTATGTTTGTGGATGTTTTCAACAGGTTGAAATCCAGACTTAAGTGCAAAGATTTGATCTTCTTTTAGCACATCTTTGTGTACACATCATAGTACATCGCTGTTAAATAGTGCAGCCCTAACTTGTTGGGTGGGCTGAGTCAGAGCAGAATGGGAAAATTCTTCAGTGTAACACGTTGAAAGACAACAGAGTTAACAGCACATGGACCTTACCCAAGGTCTGTATCATGTAAACTTGCTAGAATTCATTAAAAATAAAGCAGAACATTAAGCACATACTTGAAGCTTACCTCTCTTAAAATGGGCGACCCAGGCCAGGTAATTTATGCTAGATGTAGATCTCTACATTTCTGATGCTGAATGAACCTTGAAGTAGGAACTTCTTATGGACTAAAATAATGCTAGAGTGTTGGTTTTCAAAGTGATGTGAGGAAGTCCTGTCCAAATGTGACCTAGAAGAGCCTGAGATCAATGCAGAACCTCATGTTAGAAAGACTGTTGAAGGAAATAGCTAAAGGAAAGTTAAAAGCCTAGAAGGTTAATTATTAATGGCAAAGGACAGAGTAGGTCTTACCAAATTAGTATGGGAGGAGATGGTGACTTTTTAGCTGATGAAGGAAATGACAAATATGTTTTAGCACTCTCAAGCCTTTTCTCTTTCATTGCATTCTGATTTTTAAAACATTTTATGCTATCAACAGATTTTATTTTAAGGGGTTATTAACAGTTTACTGCTGAATCAAAAATAGTTTTTGTGGCATTATCACTGACTAAATAGCTTCATCAAGTGAGATTGTACTTCTGTTTAACATTTCAGTAAACCAGAAGAGAGTTAAAAAATATTTTTAAGCAGTACTTGATTAGAAGAGAAATAAACAATGAAAAGGACGGATTACTGTGGATTGCTTGGCAAGCAGGGCATATCCAAAAAAATGTTATGGTTAAGCTACACATCTTTTGAACAAAGAATTCAAGCTGTACTTCCAGAAAGAGGTAAGACTACCTGATGGAAATGTGGCATCCCAAAAATGATGAGTGTTAAGGTGAAGAAGAACCGCCTATGTCTGCTACACAGTGTTTTAAGGAACTGTCTAATCTGATTTTGAATGTATAGGTTAAAACTGCTATTGGATTGGAAAGTGCTGTTCATCCAAATACATACAGTGAGGCTAACAGTGAGCAGCTATGTGCTTCTGAGCATCATCATTTAAAAAAGTGTACTGGAAAAATAGGGGGAAACTCAGAAAAAAAAATCCTTCCCCCTGTTACTTCATACCTAAGGTCAAGAGCTTTTAGTAGGAGATTTAAGGAACTCTCTTTCGGTTTATTTAAAAAAAAAAAAAAAAAAGATAAATTACTGGATTTATGTCAGGTCACACAAAAAGATACCATTTTAACAGGCTCTTCAGTATCAGAGAGGAAAGTGACACAAGATTTAAGGACTGGGACTTGAAATCAGAATAATTAAAATCAACCCCTTGAACATATTTTGATTGGATAGAATTCCCGTGTTGATAACAGTAGGGCTATACATAAATGCACACATTAATGGTGAAGGGTGCTACCCCAAGTGTCTCTTCAAAATTCAGTTCTTTCTCCTTTTAGACGAAGTGAGAGAGATGCGGTAGGATCCTAAAAAGCGAATTTTCAGCCGATGTCTGCTCTTAATGTAATAAGTGTCCCGTGTCCATTGTTACCACTCTGGTATCAAAAAAAGAAGTTGGAAGAGGAGTGAAGGGTCTTTGTCCCCAGTGAGAGGCAGATTTTCAGATTAAATGGAGGAAAAGAAAAGGACACCTGTTCTTTCACGCACATTTTTATTTTATGTTAATCAAGATTAAAATCTTGTTCGAGCTTGAACTTCTGTATCTGAAAGAAATTAAGTTTGTGAAGGGAGTATATGTGCAAGGCATAAAATATTTTCTGCAAGTGTTATTGATGCAGCTGTTATTCTGCATCCAATTACTGAAAGTAGCACAGGGATAGACAGCTTTATTTGCAGCAGAATCAATTTCTGCCTGACTTTTATTACAAGTAAGAGATTAAAAACAGTTACATGAAATTGTGAGAGGAATTCCCAAGTGCAATAGCAATGACATCATGTGAGACCATTAAGCAAAGAGTTAATTATTAATATATAGTACTTAGCAATTCTGAAAGGTAGAGGGCAAACATTTTGAACTTGTAGTCTCATAGTCATAGCATAACAAATCCTTTTAAGCATCAAGGATCTTGGTATTCAGTGTTTTTCTGCACTATTGATTTCTTTTCGGCATTTGTAATAGAATCATTTAGGTTGGAAAAGACCTTTAAAATTAAGTCCAACCATTAACCTCACACTGCCAAGTCCACCACTAAACCATGTCTGTGGACATCACGACTACAGGTCTTTTAAATACCTCCCAGGGATGGGGACTCCACTTCCCTGGGCAGCCTGTTCCAATGCCTGACAAACTTCAGTGAAAAAGTTTTTCATAATATCCAATCTAAGTCTCCCCTGACACAACTTTCTGTTGTGTCACCGTTTCCTCTGTGCATACCATTTCCTCTTGGCCTATCTTAGCCTCTTTTACCTAATAATAGACATGCAACTTTACATCTTAATTATTTGCTTTACAAGTCATAAAAATACTAATTAGAATAGATGGAGGCGTGGAGAGGAAGATACAACTCAAAGCAGGTGCTGGTCTCTGCACTGATCTTGAAGAGTTTTATTTAGCGCCTTTAAGGGATATCTGTAAACTAAAATGTATTGGATATAAAAGGCCGTGGTGTCGATGATGCTAGTTTTATGGCACTGTCTTCCCTTTGCATCTTGTCCTGCCTAACCTCTCTGTGCACAGCTGATAGGAAAGTGGGCGGACGGCCTGGCACTGTCATCCTGGCCACCCTGTCATCTCTGGTAATGCCTGCCTACCCCCTCCACTGCTCCAGAGACACGGGCTAACTGCCTTTTCTGCTGGGTGTCCTACTTGATCAACACCTAACTGAACTCAGGAATTTGCTTTTACTTGCATTTTGTTCTTAAGTATGCTCCTTCAGCTTCCTCACCAAAAGTCCATGTAGCCTGACAGCTTTTTCCTGTTTATATTGTTTGGTCTAATCAACTGTCTAATGTTGCAACTGAATTTATGTGTATCTGTGTGTATGTATACATCTATATATGTTCTTACCACTCTACAACTACCTGAAAGGAGTGACTAGCGATAGGACCAGAAGAATTGAGCTTAAGTTGTGCCAGGGGAAGGTTAAATTGGATGTTATGAAAAACTTCACTTGTCAAGCACTGGAACAGGCTGCCCAGGAAAGTGGTGGAGTCCCTATCCCTGGAGATATTTAAAAGACCTGTAGATGTGGTGCTCAGGGACATGGTTTAGTGGTGGACCTGGCATTGCTATGTTAATGGTTGGGCTCAATGATCTTAAAGGTCTTTTCCAACCTAAACCGTTCTGTGAATCTACATGAGTGTGTATCCCTCTCAAGGGATTGGAGACTTGCAGTGGGACTGCTTAAAAGACTGAAAAATGAAGCCTGTTTTAAACTTGAAAACAAAACTACTGAGTTCATTCCTCAGAAACAAACTTTGTGCTAATGGTTAGTTTTTATGCGTTAATAATTATTGTTGCTACTTACATAAAACTGTTAGTCTATAACACTTGCACACTAAATTGACTCTGACTATGCAACAGCATGGAACTGCTGCCGTACAGCTGGCACTGATGGCCAAGGTCCTTATCAGTCTCCAAGGTGAAGGCATTTGGGCTGAAGAGCTCTTCCACCAGAGGAGGTGTCTGTCTTCATGTCTAACCTTGTCACTGTTGGTATTTTATGCTTGCTGTCCCTCACTTCAGCTGCCTAAAGCAGAGTGCAGCTGCTCCTTAACTTGGTTTTGCTTTTGCCAGTCATGCCATCTTGCAGGATACCCTGCCCGTTTTCCTTCCTCTGTGTTTATTTTGGTCTTTATCATGTAACTTCTGTCCCTTGGGTGTCTCCAGAGTGCAGTTGTGCAAGCCTGTCTTTGCTGATTTGATGGTTACATTGCTCACAACATGAATTACTTGTACGTAGTATCGGACTGTGCCATTGCACTATTACAAAATACTTGAATGCAAGTTATTCTGGTATTTAAATGTGCTTATGTTTGGGTTCCAGACAAGCTTATAATAACTATAGCCAGATAACACCCTTAGAGGTTTCCTAGAGCTTTTCTATTTCGGCCGCACTAGCCACAAAACTTGTTCTGTATTATTATTTGTAATTCCAGTAAAAAAAAGGAGAAGAATCTCAGATGTTTAAAGTTCAAGAGAAATCTAAATTCAGGGTGGCAATCTTTGTACTTAAAGAACCAGGTCGGGTGGACCTGCATACCTATTTTTTGACTTCAGAATGCATCATCCTTTTTGGTCAACACAGGGACACTTCACTCTTGCCTTTTGATGTATTTATCCCATCAAAGTGGTTTTTTTTGTACAAAGAAGTCCATCTCAGCTGTCGTTCTGAAGCTGCAGCTCTGTGGACACCCAGTCCATGGGAAATGTGTTCAGCATCTTCCCATGTTGTGCTGTGGTGTGAACTAAAACGTGAGCTTGTAAAACAGCATCACTCAATTCAAACCGTGCAAATTGTAGAAGCTAAAACAAATACAGTTGAACAGAGAATCTGCCAGTGTTAGAGACAACAGTTCTCGGTTTTCTTGGTAATATTTGAATTTTCTGTTTATAGACAACCTTGAATTACCTTTGAGCATGAATTACTATTTTGTTATCAGTAGTAATTTTATTATTTTATTGTTTCCCCTGTTTTGGTAGCTGCACAGGGTGAGGCCTATGCTCCTACAAGGATATAAAAATTGATTTTCGTTCAGTCTCCTAGAAGAGAGGCAAAGTCCCACTGTAAAAATAGAAACATGAAAGGCCGTGGGGGAAAAAAATCTTAGATGAGGATGCATTTTCTTAGTGTTTCTGAAATGCAGAATGCCCTGTTTTTCTAGAAAAGGCTCAAATACCATTTGTGGTTTTGAAGGGGAAATATTTCCCTCCAGCTGGATTCTTTCTGCAAGCTGTCTGTCTGAATCAGTGACTGTATCAAAGGTGAATGTCCAGGCAGTCAAGGTGTAAAATGATTTCTTCTCTTGAGTATTTTTTTTCTGTGCAATGTTTACTCTCTGGCTGAAGCATCCTGGACTTCATCTAACAAATATATTATAAAGACACAGCAATTTCATGTCTTTGTATTGTATGTGGTAGAGCTAGACGTAACAAATTTTAGGTTCATTAAAAAATTTAGTGTTACTTTAATGTCTTCTGGATTACTCCAAGTAACTCAAAACTCACTGCAATACAGGACTGTTCTACTGGGAGAAAAAAACAAATGACAAGCTCTAATTGTTAAATGAACAGTCTTCCTGGATGAAACTGCATGTTACAGTCTAACCAATCATTTTCATTAATTGTATACGTACAGAAGTTGTAAATGGTACAAGAAAATCTATAAGCTAGGGGACAGATTTCAAGTTCACTTCCCTTGCAGTCATTGACGTATCAAGTAAAAAAATTTTACTTGGGTGACTAGTACAACAAAACGATGCATTGGGGTACAGATAATATACTTTTGTAATTTACACATTCTATACAAGAGAGATTGAGAATTATGTTACTTGCTAGTATTCCCAAGTGTTGATTTCTTTTTCTAGCTAATTATTTCTCAGTATCCAAGATTTAGTATCATACATCAATTATTATGGTTTTAGAAGTGATGTTTTGATGCTACACTTACTTCCGTTGAAGGCACAGCCGCTCAGTTTAGCAGAAACTTGTTTTGTACAAATATTTGCATGAAGGCAGCAGCAGAGCGTAGCCATGGAATATTATGTACATCGAGGCAATCCTCATCTCCTTCACACACTGAGTGGTATCTCGATTTTTAGCTATATGGGTCATCTTTCAGTAGAAAATGTCTTTCTGCACTACAATTTTCATAAATTTATATGGAAATCATAGAAAATAAATACAAATGAATGTAGTAACAGGTAAGTTTACTCTTCACGTGTGTTTTTCAGGAGCGTCTCTGTTGCTGCTCAGTCTTCTATTTTCAGTTTAAATTCCACCTTTCCTTCATATGGATCATGAACATTATCATAGGTAATTCCAGCTCCAATGATTTTGCACACTATTTTAACTTCTACGTTCCTCGTAATGTTGAGAAATTTCACAGCCACCAAAGGATTGCTGTAACTGGGCTAGGAGGTGGGGGAAAAAAAATAAAAATGTAATTTCACACTGCTCATTTAAAACTGAAGCCTTAAAATTAGCCTTCTCTCTGTTACTCCTAAGATTGCAGAGACGCTCCGTATGTTTCATCTCATACAGATATCAAGAAGGCAAGTGATACTGAAATATGTGAGCACTCACCTGTGCCTTTTTTCCATAGTAGGGGAAGTAGTGCAGGCTGAAGGTGCCGTTCACAGGGTAGTAGTCCACCTCCAGCGGGCGAGACTCATCGCCCTGTTTGATAAAGGGAGAAAGAAGCTTCGTTGGCGACGCAGTCGTGAGCCAGCCCTCGGCAAGTGTTTTGCTGCTGCTAAAAGCTGAGTGGTATCTACCAAAACTCAAGTTCAGCAGTCTGTTTAGTGCCAGTCTTATTTTTATGTTTCAAGCAAATGTGGAAATCTCCCACTGTTAGCTACTGCCAAGAGAAACAGGCAAGTGTTCTTCCTTAACAGTCATGAATTCAGTGAGTGGGACCTGCTGAAGTGTGCAGGGAGCCTGAGGGAGGAGCTGCTCTGAGGTGTGAAATTCACTACGGGGAGCTGAAAGCAACCAGCAAATGTTCTCTGCAGTAGAGGAAAATAATTCTTCAGGTGATTTAAAATAAAGCAAACATTTTAAGTTTTCTTTTCTTTGAAATTGCACAGGGTGGAGAATATTCTTAGTGTTTGACCAGAATGATGTGTTTTCCAGAGCTCACCCCGGTTATCTTCTTGGTCACAACTGCATTTCACTTGCTATCAGAGTTGCAGCTCTTGAAAGTTTTAAGACTTGGACCTCATACACTTACCACATACGTGCAGTCCACCCTTGGTGCAGTACCGTTGCCAGGGAGAAACTTGATAATCTGGAACAGAAAAACATGCAGTTGGTCATCTTCAAAAGTGTTTTGAGATAAAAACAAGCAAACGATTAACTGAGCCTTGAGGGATGCGTGATGCACTTCCACGTAAGGCACCATTGAACAGATCGTGTCGCCTCACGTATCTGGGTGAAAAACTGTCGTGGCTGGATGTTTTGGGAGCAGGGCTCAGCACTGCTCAGGCCAGGCACTGCAGGTGGGCTCTAGCCCGCACCTCCTGGCAAGTCCAGCTCATTTACCCCCAGGGTACCACTTGCTCTTTCTGATGCTCAGGCAGCCAGAGGTCTCCTAAAACTGCAGATTGTGTGACAATAAAGGAAAAATAAAATCTCTGTGCTTTTCATCTTATGCCCTGTTAGAAAACGTTGTCTTTGGCAGAAACCCTTAGGCCCGTTTGATGCTACAAATATCATTGGGTCGCATCCTGTAGCAGTGAAAGGAGGTAAAGCTCCCCTGGGCACTATACTTGCACCTTTTCCCTGCCAGGGCTGGCGTGTGGCCTCGCTGAAGGAGGCAAAGACATTCTGGGGAAAAGCCAGAATTTCACCTGCCAGCTCTCTCAGATCTTGCACAGATTCTTGAAAAGGTCTAGGGTGCAAGCCAAACCAAAAATGAAGTGATTTTTGTCTATCAGGACCTGAAGGAGAATTTGAGATCTTCACTTTCTACCAAAATTGAACTAGAATGCTCAGAATTTGACCTGAAAACAAAAATAAAATGCTTATGCCTTTGTCTATGTCCTGAAAAAAATAAGGGAAGCATGGAAGATTCCCTTTTACCTCTCAAAAAAATCCAACGTATTGGTGGTTTTTACTGAAAAAAACCCCACAACACCAGGTTTGAATTTTGTTTATACAGGTCCTGCTAAAGATTTTCTTTGCAGCCCAGAGAAATAAGGTGCGCAAGTATCACCTCTCTGAAATCGCTTCTGTTACTGTCATGTCTTAGTGCTTCAGCTGAAGGCACAGGATTGTGGTACTGCAGAGTGAAACTGTTTTACCTAGAGGTTCGTCAGGTGAGAGCGCTACGGGGATGCTGACAAAACTAAACAAAAGCCAAAGCTTTGAAGAGTCAGTTCAGAGATCACTGTGCCCTACATTACTTTCCTAGGGGTGGTGACCAACTCTGGAGGTCTCATGAATTTTTCTTCCCGGTACAAAGCAGAGACTAGAGCCCGTGGCAGCAGACGATACAGCAGCTTCCCA
Organism: Trogon surrucura; assembly: GCA_020746105.1. Lineage (NCBI taxonomy): Eukaryota > Metazoa > Chordata > Aves > Trogoniformes > Trogonidae > Trogon > Trogon surrucura. Next base: position 68,216,222 of record CM036617.1, read on the forward strand.
GCAGAGACTCAAGCTATCAGGGCTTTCTCAGTGAATTCTTCCCTGCACCTTGAGCTTGTACTTACCCTGTTCATTTTTATAATAAAACAGGGTTTTCCTTCTGGAAATCCAAAAGTCGGGTCTGTGATGCCGGAGCAGTTTTGAAGCATATTTGAGGTAAATTTGCAGGAGAGTTTTGTTTTATTTGGGCCGTCAAAGGTGTCCTGGATGAAGTACGTGTCACTGGTGCAGTTGATGTTCAGATGCTGAGCAGCTGGCGTATATGCTAGGTGTGTGAAGGAAAAAGAAAAATTCCCCCTGAAGATTTTCGTATGGAAGTTATCCATCCCAATATCAGGCTGGGGTTATATCACTGGAGATTATATTTCAGGTAAAGATGGAATTAGACGGAATGAGGAAAATTCAAATTGGCAGTTTCTTTGGTTTAGGTTGGTTTTTTTTTTTTTAGAATACCCAAGCAAAGCAAAAAAAGAGGTCAAATTAAGAGTGGCAGTTTGTATTGATAGCTCCATGTAAAGTCAATTTCAAGTATAATTTTGCTCAATGTGTGTTTGAGAAACAGAAATATGGTATTAAAGCTCAAAAGGAATGTAAATATGTTAAGGTATAAACAAACAAATGGAGCACCTAACTTACATTGACTCTGCTCTCTGATTACGCTTGTGCTTCACAAGACTCCTTATTATGGCACTTTGATATTTGTAGTCATGGACAGTATTAGATTAATTTAGGTGAGACTAGTTCTGAGAACCTTTTTTCCTTCCTCTTCCTTCACTCTTTCTATTGGCCTCTTTTACTAAGGCTATTTAGGATTAAACCCAAGTAAAAGCTCTGAAGCGGGGCTCTGCTTTTAATAGACATGTTTACATATGTTTGACTTATAGATTCCTGAGGTGATTTGCTTGTCCCTTTCAGATATATTTTCCGCTCAAAATCTGTGATAATGGAAACACTGACTTAGGGTCCTCAGGCCTAATACGCGAGATGTGAGAACATGTTCCTTCAGTATGATGCAGGAAACCTCATTTTTACCTGTCAGAAAAGTCTGAAGAGTTGTCACTAAACCTTCCCAGGTTTTGTTGTCAGATACGTTGTAATAAATTTGTAGTCCTCTATCCCCATAAACGTCGGGTCGTAATGTTACACCTTCATGTAAGGAAGAAAAGGGAAGGCAAAGCAAAGGAGAGGTACCAGGAACAGATTTGGTTATTTAAATTGACAATAGTGATTATACACGATCAAGACTCCTTATTTCTAAGTGCAGGAGATTCCCAGGCTTTGCTGGAGAGGATTTAACCACATACGGACTGTATCTCAGCTCTGAGTTGTTCAACTGAAAACCTGAAGCTTCTGCTACTGGTAAACTCTTTCCTTTTCATGTATATCCTTGCTGTTACCAGAACAGTCTGCAAAATTATTCCAGCAATTACCCTGGGTTTCCCCAGGACTTGTTAACAATAACAGTTATAATAGTCACTTCAGGCTTAAAAAAAAAAACAGATCGTACAGCAACGTGAGAAACAGCTTTTGAAAAAGTCACACTTGAATAATTTACAAGAATTATTTTGCCAGCAAACACCAAAATGTAGTGAATACAGGGAGAGGAAACTTCAAATTACAACAACAGCAGACAGAATAATTTCTGGGGCTAGAGCTACAAAAAAAGTCATCTTTTTCATTCAGAGTAAAAACAAGCCATTAGCGGGGTGAAGTTTTAGCAGTTCTCTCTCGTGATCTCCCACTGATGATCTCCCCAGTCTTAGTACATGTCCCAGAGAATTTTATTCCAAACCCTGTGTGTCTTTGTCTTAATTCTACTTGCTTGGCCGCTGGCACAGCACCTCCCTCTGGGAAAAGATTCCTGCTTTCCCAGGGACTTTCCATGCTGCTGGTAAGTGTGGAAATACCCCCCCAGGCTGCTCAACCCAGAGCCCCTTCATCTTACTGGGTGCCCCAAAACCCTCTGGGGTGTTTGGAGGACTGGAGCAGAAACCAGGGGTTGGCACCTGCCCCTGGGGAGAGGAGGTGTATCTATTTATATATAATGTATATATATTTATATATAAAATATAGATTTATACTTACAGAAAATGTATATAATGTATATTTATATATCAAAAAATAACCAAAACCCTAATAAATGCAAAAAATATACCCCTTGTTTTTTTAAAGCCTGAGGTGTTTTCAGGTGGAGGTTAAACTTTGCAGGGATTGTTTGGGTAGAATCGACCTGATTTATTCCACATTTGTCTCCCATCACACCCGGGCTCTACTGATGGCTCTCAGCCCAGCCCAGCCCCATGCAGCTGTTGTGGGAGCTTGGGGGAGTTTAACACCCCCCACCCCAAGGCAGCAACAGACCAGACCGTGGCAGTACCTGGGGATTTCAGTTGGTCTTGGTAATCCGGCTCGTACGGATTCACTGTCTGCATTAAAGAATAAATGGAGAGTGCAAACAGCCCTGACATCACCACATAGAAAGCCAGGTAGTACAGACTGATCCACACTGTGGAGAAAAAAAAAGAATCATAGAATCATAGAACAGTTCAGGTTGGAAAAGACCCTTAGGATCATCGAGTCCAACCATTAACCCTACACTAAAAGTTCGCCCCTAAACCATATCACCCAACACCACAGAGGGAAAAACCTAATTTTTGTTGAGCAAAGCAGTGCAGTGATCACTCCACAGCCAGGACCTTCTCAGTAGTCACAGCCATCTACTTTCCACCCTTGGCCCCAAGGAAGCTTTCCCTGTGAAGGGGCAGATATTTTGGATCTTTTTCTCTACACTCAAAAGAATATTCTTCTAGAAAAATTCAGCTGTAAATTTGTTCAAATTTACAAGGATTTTTTTGTAGTTGGTGCTTAGCTCAGATTATTTATCTTGGAAGATTGTGTGGCCCCTTGAAGTAACTTCATGTTTTAAGGCCGTTTATCTGCTTGTGACACATGAACTAAACAACACAGCTGAGGTACTTCTTCAACAAAACCAAGTTGCTCCTTGTGTTATTTGGATGACAGGTGTCAGTATTTCAGGCGTGTCGATTTTAGATGTGTGTGACTTGACTGCCTTTTACACTGAAATCACTGTCAGCCGAATGTGTCATCTTGCTATTTTGCTCTGGTGTGAGATGCAGAATAATGCTGTGTTTCTGTCTGTACATGCATAATGTGTCTTACACACAGCTGGTGCCCTACAAGCAGCCAGTGTATTTTTTTCGGCAGGGCATCGGAAACCACTGTCTGTAACCACCAGCACACCGTCTTCTCTCAAAAATGGAAAGGCTTGCATTGCAGGTTCATTTTCTGTTAAATTCTGGTTTAAAGAGTGGCCAATAAGCTACAACTAGAGGCTTTCATGGCAGAAAAAATATCACGTGGAAACTTGCAGCTACTCTCAGGGTCTGTGGGAAGAGCAGGAATCTTCCCTACAGGTGTCAGGGGAATGCCCTTCCCAGAATGCAGATCAGAAAATATATTGTCCTTGTAGTCACTGGTTTGACTATGGGCAGGGAAGCTTAGCTGAAATATGTGCTAGTGTGCGGCGGTAAGAGAGAAGATCTGTTGATCAGACAACAATTTAGAAAGGAATTTTGGCAAAGCAAAATGTTGTTTCCAGAGAATTGGACAAAACCCACCAATTAAGCAAAATTCTCTGTATAACCAGAGACCCTGTTAAGTCAGCAAGGTCAGAACCACTCTGCAACCATCACCCTTAGCTATTAATAAGTTAACTGTTAATGTAGTTTGTCCTTTTTAAGCATTTGGTCCAAAAACACTTTAAAGTATTCTTACATTTGCAAGAACTACTTGGACCAATGTTTTGATCTAATTGATTCAGCCTACAGGGCCACCCGAAAAGTGGCTCAGAAGCATATATGGGAACTGATGTCTCCAACAATAACAACACATCTACCACCATATTATGTCCCACTCAGTAGGATGACACTCCCCCACCACCAAGGTTTTTAAGCATATCAGAAGGAAAAGGAGACTCTTGCATGTGAAAACCTACCCCAGTTAATTAAGGTCCTTCCCATGAAGAGCTTTGTTTCTGGGTTCCAAACAAAACGACGGAAATTTTCCATCCGTTCACTGCAGGTCTTTTTTTCATTTAAGGTTGCCATTTTCTCACAAAATTCCCCCACAACGTGTCCTCCTCAGAAACTGAGAAATTCAACTGGTGTCCAAGCAGTCACCCAGGAAAAACACTGGTTTTTATACCTTCTTCTCCACTGAAGGTCACCGAGATTGCTTCCTATACCAACGAATGCCCCTGCTCACCATTATCAACCCACAGCAGATACAGTTCTTTATAAAGGGTGTTGATAATGCTGGTGTTGAGGCTGGCAAGGCAAAGTTAGTTCCTACCAAATGCCCTTCTCCTTTCTCTTGACTGCCTTAGCAGATCAGCAGTTACGCACTTTGCCGAGTGCCTGTAGGGCTTGCGATAGACGCAATGTGATAACTGTTATCAGAGCAGATAAAGCAAAGGAGAACTTGTTTCATTCTGGGTTCTCCTCCCCCTTCCCTTCCCTTCCCTTCCCTTCCCTTCCCTTCCCTTCCCTTCCCTTCCCTTCCCTTCCCTTCCCTTCCCTTCCCTTCCCTTCCCTTCCCTTCCCTTCCCTTCCCTTCCCTTCCCTTCCCTTCCCTTCCCTTCCCTTCCCTTCCCTTCCTCCCTTCCCTTCCCTTCCCTTCCCTTCCCTTCCCTTCCCTTCCCTTCCCTTCCCTTCCCTTCCCTTCCCTTCCCTTCCCTTCCCTTCCCTTCCTTCCCTTCCCTTCCCTCCTCCCAGTTAACCTGCAAATAGTGGATAGAATTCTCCCCCCATAGCCTGTAGCCATCTGTTTGGGTGTAGGGGACCACGGCAGGAGTGAGTGAGGAAAAGCACCTCTTCCCAGAGTACTTGGCATGTTGCACAGCTGGGGAAATTAAGATTAATTTTCCATTTTCTGTGGGGAATGTTTTTAGGTGATCTCTGGTGATGCTAACTCAGCCTCAGAGTATGTCTAACACACATTTTGCCCTACAGGTGGTATATGACGAGGCAGAGCAGAGAACATACAGGTGCCATTGACCTACCTTCCCTACCTGCTTTAAACCACACGCTGGGGTGTGTTCAGAGGCAGAGGCGCACCCCTGAGCTCCGTGGAGGAGCAGGACTGAGAAGTGTCCCCAGCGGTTCCCTGTGGTGGAAGAGCAAGGGGCACACAGGACAACAGGCTCCCTAAATGCTGCAAGGGGAGCTTGGGTTTTAGAAAGCCCTTCCAGGTTCGCTGGTGTCCTTGCTGCTTGTCAGAGTTGTTTCCCAATGTTCTTACTCTCTTATTGAACTCCAGCAACGTCAAACCCTCAAATTGCCTCGTGAATTCGGCAGGGCCAAGGTTTCGTCCCTTTTAACTAAGTATATTGGCATACCCTGCTTTTCACTTGCTTCGCAGGACACACAGTGGGGGCAGTGTCTTTAAAACATGCACATACGTAAGGTTACCTGAGACACTGGATTATGTGGACATTGAGGTAATTACTGAAGTAATATGTCAGGGTTATTGTGTCAGCTAAATAATGTTGAGTTTCTGGTCATAAAGAGATTTATTGTGCTTTTCCACTTCAGAACAGGCAGCATGATAGTTTAGCTTAATAGCCACTGATTCAGGGTGATTGAACTTGTTTTCAGATGATGAGTCAGGCCAAGTCCAAGAAAAAGAAGATTTATAGACATTTGACCAATTTGTATGCCCCTAAAAGAGAAGAATGAATAAAAAAGGCAGTTAAAGTCGTTACACCATGAGCTGACTGATATTCAGAACAAATGCATCGTTGTTTTGAGGGTTATTTTAAAGTTAAAATAAGACAAGAAGATTGAGCAGTGGCCTGAAAATGATGAAAATGAAACAGCTGCCCAGAGGTCAAAAGGCTTATGGGGGCTCCCGTGTAGCGATTTCAGAAATGACAGCAGAAACGTGAAGAGCAGGGAGGGAAGTAGCAGGTCTTCATCAGGATTTAACCTTTTCTGTATTGAGCAGGTGAATCTGATGGAGGGGAGCAACTGAACTCGGTGAGATGTGGTCAGAGGCTTTCTGAAGAAAGAGCACTTGCTGCACTGCTTACAGGGAGGTGATAATATAACACTACAGGGACTTCAGCAGGCAACTAAATCTAAACAACCAATTAATTGTCCATAATGAAATTAAATCCTAAATTATACTCAAAAGGAAAATGTTGTTACTTTGTTTTTCACGCAGCAAAGGTGATGTAGAACCGAGCAGTGTCTGCACAGGAGGCAAAGTGGAACCTCTTAAAACTTAGGAGTTAGTCCTCTAATGAAACAGGTCAGGGATTTCATGTACTCTTCTCTATTATATCCTGTCTGTTCCCTTCTGTCACTGGTTGGGGAACCTAAAGTTCTGCTGAGTTCAGCACCGCTCACCCAGGCGCGGCCACGCAGCGTGAAGGAGACCATCAGACCAGGAGGGCAGAGACACGTGCGGGAGGTGGGGAAGGCTGGGGGCAGCTCCACAGGGCAATGGGAGAGGAGCGCCGTCAGCTGCTTTCATCCCTGCCGGGCCAAAGGAATTTGTTACGATTTGTGTATTACAGAACTGGCAGGGAAGTGATGGCTGAATGAAAAGAAAGCCAGATTTCAAATGGAGGGCGTGAGCCCGGCTTCTTGAATGCTGCCTGTTACCTGTGTATAATCTGCCAACCTGGATTCCACAGTGGCGGCTATATTAGGCAAGAGTGAGGAAGATAAATGGTTTAAGTGGATGATTTAAATTACATTTCCTTATTTTTAAACTGGGGTTACTGAAGTTCAGTGAAAGCTGAGAATGAAAATGCACCAAGTTAACAGCAGTTTCTACCAAAAAAGGTAAGCGGAACAGTATTACAGATGGACATCTGCTTTAACTAAAAGCTCCAAAAATACAAATTAGATAAATGCATTAACCACATTAATATAAAAGTGCAAATAGAATTAGCATAATTTTATTATATCTTTATTGTATAATAAGCTATGTACCTAATTTCAACTGATGAACAAATTAAATGCATAAATATATTAAATCCAACAAATTACAAAAATGCATTTATGTAAAAAAAACAGAAGTAAGAAAACCACAGATAGCAGTGGGCCATTATATTAAGATGGTTACTCTCTTAGTTCTCCCCTGTGTATCAGCTAGGGGACACCTGGGGGATGAATGGCAGCCAGGCAGCTGGCACTGCATTGCAGTGCTTGGCAGATGGACATCCAGCTGCAGCCAGTATGGACTGGTGTTCCTCAAGGGCCTGCACTGGTGCTGGGACTGTTTAGGATCTTCGTTAACCACAGACGCCATGGAGTGATGGCTGCCACTCAGAGAGAAGTCAGCCAGCTGCAGAGGGGCCCTGCAGACTGTCCTGAGCTCAGCAAGAGCAAAGGCAGGGTCTGCACCCTGGACAGGACAGCCCCATGGCACAGGACAGGTGGGGACTCCTGAAGAACAGGTTGAACCTGTCAGCAGAGCACCCTTGGAGAGAGGGAAACGAACCACACACCTGCATGAAGAAGAGTGCAGCTGGGAGGCTAAGCAAAGGGAGTTTTTCCCTTTCATCCAGACTTAACAGACATCATCTGGAGCCCCATGCCTGGGGCTTGAGGACAGGGGAATGATGCAGGGAGATCATACTGCTGTCTTCAATGGCCTAAAAGGAGGTTGTAGGGTCAAGCTTTTCTTTGAGGAGCACAGCAAAAGGACAAGAGGCAGCAAACACAGCTGGCAGTGAAGGAAACTCCTGCGAGCTAGAATGAGAAAGCTTCTTCCGTAAGGGTGGTTGCTGCAGGAACAGGAGCTGTGAGATGCCATGCTGTCTCCATTCTTGAAGATGCTGAAAACCTAGCTGGGTACAAGCTTGCCCACCCTCCTCTGCCCTTGAGGTACCTGCTGTCCTGCCTCAGGAGGGTGTTGGACCAGGTGACCACTAAAGGTCCTTTCTCACACAGACTATCCTGTGCATCTATGATCCTAATCTATTTTTAATTATCAGGGTGCAAACCAGAGAAAGACGTCTAAAACTGAAAACCTCTAATAGTGTTGTTGTATGGCAACAACTGGAATTTCTGTACTTGTTACTTCCAGGTCTGTTGCTGGAACTCATGAAAACAAGTGTACACTGTGCCATCGTCAGCATCACAGGAACAACCTGATGTTGGAGGTTTTACAACCATGGTGGGAAAGGATGGACAACCCGCTGTGACAGCCCCAAACAGCTAGCTCTGCTCCCGTCGCCCTGAGAGCTCCTGTACTGTACTGTCAATCCTTGGTGGCTGTTCTGCATCACACCCATCGAACCCCATTGATCACATAAGCACCATCAATGCCAAAACCCACACAGGCATCATTCTTCTTTCCTCCCTATGCAGAGCTGCTGACAGGATGTGGAGAAGGATTTGTTTTCCATGTGCGATTTGTGGCCCCTGAGTGCTCTCTGTGAATGCCTTCTCACTGCCTCGGGAGAGGTAATGTAGAAAAGCACGTGCCCACAGGCCTAAGTTCTCTGCACAGGCATCTGCACTTCTGCTGAAAAATGCTTAGAAAAAGCTACAGCAGACACCACAGTGCCTGGCCAGGGAGCCCATTCCATAGCCCTGGCCATGGAAGCAATGCTTAAGTTTAAACTCCCATGCAATGTGACAGCCGAGGCTAACCCAGCCTGACACTGAACTGAACCAAAAATGGAATGTTTTAAAATTTCAGGAACTTTTTATTCTTTGGATATTTTGACATTTCAACCTCTTGTTCTGTCAGGTCGGGTTAAAGGCTTCAACCAACCTGCTGGTCTCCCCATGGCTTTTGCCATGGGAGCTGTTCTCTCCCTTCTGCCCTCCCTCTCCATCCTTTCCATCTTCTTGCCCCACTCACATCTCCTCTGAATTCCTTCCTTCTGGGAGCTGAATCTGTCAGGGTGACCATACACATGTCCCCTTGCTTGTGTACATGGCAGGCATGTAACAGCCATTGGCAATCAAAGCTCTTCTTCCATATCCAGAATGATTCCCTGAATCAGGAGACTGGTGCAGACTTTGCACGAATTTAAATGTGTTTTGAAGAATTCTCCTAAAAAGTAGCACTGCCCTTGTAAAGCTTCTCTTGCTGCTTGTGTTGTGGCTGAGGGCAAGACTCAAAACTACTTTCAGGCAGGGGGTGCCTCAGTGGAAGGAAATCATGCCTTCTTTCTGTGCCAGCTTGACTTTGAAATTGAAAAGTATAAATTTCCCAGTTTTATGTTTATTAAATAGCTTACCTTAAAAAAAACAAATAAACAATAGTGTATGCAATTCACAAAATAAAGATTGAATCAGACAACAGGACTCCAGGAGTGAAACCACTGCTAAAGAAAAGTGGCAATTATCCCTGTCACCCACACTGCTCAGCCTCATCTCTGTGCATGCAACAGGTCCCCTCTATTTTGTGTCACAAAAAGCCTTGTAATGGGCTGCCTGCTGCACAGCTCTCCCCCCTTCCAGGACCTAAATGTGGAAAAGTATGCCAAAATATTGATAATGTCTTCAGTGGAGCCAAAGAGGCACCACGAGGGATTTGGAAGGGATGCAGAGCTGTGTGCTGCATGCCATCTATGTGAGCAGCCTTCTTCTGAGCCGGACACAGCCACGTTGTCTTCACAGGCTCGTCCTGTTTCTCTTCTACTTGACAGCAGTATAGATGGTGACAAGAGAAGGGCCATCAAGAGCTGCACCTTCTTACGTGCATGAGTACTGAGTGTAGAAACTTCACATGGGGAGCCTGGGGATTTTCCACCCCCTGCAAACAAACTGACTCAGAACTTGGTGTTTCCCTTGAAAAGCTGGAGGAAAATTTTGGGATTTATAACAACTGATTTTTCCTTTGAGGGTTTTTCTGAAGAATAAGTGATATCTGGCTGCAAGGAGCTGATGATAAGACAATACCTTTTTTTATTTACCCACTGAATTACACAGAAGGCCAGGGGAATTGTCCTCTTCTCAACTCTTGCCATGTGAGGTGGATGAAATACTGGACTGTACTGACGCCTGTGTGTACAGATGCTGTGGAGGCAAGTCAGGGTGAGAAGCCTGCTGGGAGAGGAGGAGGGGGAAGCGCTGGTGCACAGAGCTGAAATCAGAGTTCCCATGACAGGCTGGCTGTGTGGTGTGGCTGAGCCACGGACACAACCCACAGACAACTGTGATAAATATGGAATCCTCATGGAAAGCTTGTGCATGTGAGTGAAAGTGAGCATTGCCTGTCTAAAGAGGTTCATCAAGGTAGGAGGGAGCAAGAGCTACTCTTTGGGCCCTGCTGAAGGTCCCCTGGCCACTGCAGTAACTTGTCAGGACACTTGTTACTGACCAGTGGACATCTCATGTCCCCACAGGAGTGTTGCTGGTCTAAGCATCTTCTTGCTGTATAGTCCGTCAGGATTCAGTCAGTGCCTGTTTTCCTCATGCAGCCATGCAGGGCTGCCCCATTAGCATCCAGCACACAGCCACAACGCCCTGGCCTTGTGGCCATTACAGCCAGCCCTGGTCCCTTTGCTGTGCCAGCTCCTCAGCCTGGAGCCTGTTGTCGTGTTTAATGTACCCAGAGCTGCTCGTGGGGGACCGATGTTTGCTTTCGCCGGCTGCTATTTAATGCCTGCAACACTGACCTTGGGCCAGCCACCAAAGAGAAGGATGGCAGAAAGGGAAGGTCATACAGGAGCGTGGGGGGTGGCAGAAGGCTGGAGGGGAGACCACAGCCTGGCTGCTCCTCCCAGGGTTGGCAGCCATCCTAGCACCAGTTTTGAGGGGAGCCCAGCGCATGCTCTCCTGCCCAGCCCAAGCATGATGGTGGACAGGGCCAGACAGGATTCCTGAATATTTTTCCTTTCTTCCTGACCTAGTTGTGAGCAAAGTCCCGGGAAAGCCCAGGCTCTCCAAAAAAGTAATGGAGAATATTTTCAGGAGACTCATATCACCGAGATCAGTGGTAGCTGAATTTGTTTGTACGAAGAGGGAGGTGAAGACTCTTCCTCTCCCACTGGTTTGCACAGCTAGCAAGCTTGAATAAACTTGAAGACCTCTTCTGGAGCACTAGGGTTAGATCCAGCCTAAGAAGTTATTCCTTGTAGATGTCCTGAGCAGAACTGGATGTTGGCGCACCTCAGCCAGCAATGTCTGAGACTGCTTTAATCAGAACTCCTCACACACTGTACCTGCTTGAGCTGCTTCAGGCTTGCCCAGCACCAAATGAGAGCTTAGTGTCAATGTTAATAAAACATTAACTTTGTTCAGTTGTGATAAGGGCACCGATTCCTCCCTCCTGTAGAGGCTGTGCTGGAGGTGGTGGTGGTGAGGGAAATAGCAGGAGGGACAGTTTACTGCCTGCTGCCTTTCTGGAGCACTGCCAGTAACATCGACTCATGGAATCAGAATCACAGAATGGTTTGGTTTGGAAGGGGCCTTGAAGATCATCTAGTTCCCCCTGCTGCCATGGGCAGGGTCACCTCTGAGCTAGACCAGGTTGCTCAAAGCCTCATCCAACCTGACCTTGAACACTTGCAGGGAGTGGACTTCCACAACTTCTCTGGGCAACATGCTCCAGTGTCTTACTACCCTCACAGTAAAGAATTTCTTCTAAATATCTAGCCTAAATCTACTCTCTTTCAGTTTGCAATTATTGCCCCTTGTCCTATCACTACATTCCCTGATAAATAGTCCCTCTCCATCTTTTCTGCAGGCCTACTTCAAGTACTGGAAGGCTGCTATACCACAGAATTGTAGAGTCATAGAATTATTCAGGTTGGAAATCACCTTAAGGTCATTGAGTCCAACTGATAACCTAACACTGCCATGCTGGGAGAACAGCCTGCATGTTTTGGGAGGCTCCGTGGCACTGGCTCTCCAAATGACATGATTTCAGCCTGACTCCTCAAAAGTGGTGTGCATCACATTCCACCTTGGTGCCTCCCTGGTGTGTGACATGGTCCGTGCTGGTCAAGAGGAAAACCCACTCAAGTGCAGCAGGATGCGGGGTAGGGTCTTGTGGGCTTCCTCCCTACTGTGCCTGGTGGTGTCCAATGGTATCAGAGGTTGGGGCTGACATTTGAAGTGCATCTCCTGTGGGAGAAATGAGGTTTATGTCTTTCTCTTTGGCCCATGGCTGTCTTCTGTATTAAAAGGACGGCAGGTGATCAGACATGCCAGACTTGCCCTGCCTTTCTCATGGGGATGGGAAAATTTTCTGAAATCTAAGATTTAGAAGCTAAAGAGAACACAGCGGAAATCATTGCCAGCACCTCATAATGGTGAAGCATAGTGAAGAGGTGCTTTTCATGTCCAGGGCTGCATTTTGTTTAGGAATTTGGGTGTTTTCTTTGTTTTTATTTTTGTTATTGTTGTTGTTTTGGTTTTTTAGCTAGATTGTGTTTCACTAGCAGTCCCCCTCATTTACTTCTCTCCTGTGTTTTGCAGGTTGATGAGACAAAACTCACTGGCGTTTTTCAGACTTGGGGACCACCGTTATTCTGTGTTTGAGAATAAAGACATCAGATACGCAGCCTGAGCAATTCCAGGCAAGAAAACAGTGAAAACATCTTGAACTGAACTGATACTCCCACTGTTTCTAGCCTTGGGGCAAGTGATAAGAGGAAACAGGGCTTATAATAGCACAGTATGATCAGGGCTGTGGAAAAAGAAAAGCAGTCTCTCTTCAGGGCTGACCTACCACTCACCCTGGTTTTCCAGAAGGAGCTTGGCTGGTCTCCTCTTTTCTGTTCCGCTTCGGTTTGTCCAAGTGCTGTTGACCCCACCATGAGCCCAGCCAGCTCCCTTCACATCTCCTCTGCCCCCTGAGAAACTAGAGGAAATTATTGCTATGAAAACCTGCTAAATTGATCTCAGAAATAAACCTTGCAAAACCCAGTAATGTTCCTTTTAGAAATGGTTGAGTGCCAAAGCCTGCTGCTGTGAGGGCAACATACTGCTGCTCGCAGTGTCTTTTGGATAATGGCAAGGAATGTGCTCCTTGGGAACATTAAATGTCCCATGAAACATCTCCAGAAGTCCTGGCTTCATCAACTTTCACCAAAGGGACTTGTCCGTCTCCATGACTGTCACAGGCTGTAGAGTTTCATGTGGCGTTGCAAGGACATAAGCCACAGGCCCAGGAAAAGGCCCGTCTGCAAAGTTGCACCCTGGCTCTTGTTACACTCAAAATCTTGTTCATGGGCAAAAAAGTATGCTCATCAAGTAAAGCAGGAATTTATTTTTTGTGTCACTGAAATCTTAAGAGTCTAATTATTATTACTGCAAATCCATCTGTGGCAGGAAAGAATAATGATTCAGTTAGAACTGTATACACACTTTTTAACCTCTACCCCTTTTTCTGATATTATGTTCCCCCTTCCTTCACTCCTTTGGGTCCCAAGGTCGGTGGTGTCTTTCTGGTGCGTCTTGTTGGGGCCGTGGGGCCCCATGAGCATGTAAAGTCCTGCACCAGGAGCAAAGTGGTGTCTGTGTTGAGAGCTTCATCAGTCTTGCTCAAGGAACTGCATGGCATCATTTTTACGTTTGCAAACACATTTTTGCACATTTATTCACTGGTCTGCAGCTTCATGTTGCACCCAAATTTGCTTTGCATGTTGTGTGCTGGCTATGTTGTTATTAGTTATTCCACTTGCTAGGCCTGAGTTCTCTGATCTTGTCTCAAGCCCTGAAGCTCTTTCTGCTCATCTCCAGGACTTGTGTGCCCCTCCATGAGCTCTTGACAGCTCTGTGTATGAAACTATGACTATACAATATGAAGATAAGAAACAAGCAAAGCAAACACACCAAGGACAGCTGGTCCACACGGCTGGAGGAGTGCTGTGGGTGGCAGGGACCCATTAGCTGGAAGGAAGTCCCATCATATTTAAGTTATGGTGGGCTCAGCCCTCAAATTTGTCTAGGTATACTGGGATGGACTTTTCCCCAGCTTTGACCTACATCATGGAAGTAGTGCCCTCACCACCTTGTGAAGTGTTCTTTCCTCTCATTTTTCTCTCCTTTCTTTAGGCCTCCCTGCTTCAGAGACTGTTGAGACGTTGCTTATCTGTACTACTAATAATTTAATAACTCTTCAATCTTCTTAAGCTAGTTCTCCTACACTCTTACTGCCATTTGCCTTTGAACTTCTCCCAGCTTGTCAGTGTCTTGGGGGTAATAAGGTGCCCAAAATTGAATGGTGCTCAAGATATGGCCTCACCAGCCACAGACCCACTAAAATCAATGGCAATGAGCCCATGGGCTTTAATTTACTCTGAGATCTGGCCCAGAGAGAATACTGCTTTTCAGCTTAGTAACATGACATCTCAGCATGAGACATCAAAATGGCTTAGGGCTTTTTTTTTTTACACAGCCCGATCCAACTGCAAATTTGCATGTATGTACTATTCAGTAAATTCTCCAAACCACTCTGTTTTGGAAGTTAACTCTGCATCAGACTGGACAGGGAAAGATCAGCTTCAACTGGGTGAGAAATCAACACAGAGTGGAAAGCAGCATCTCAAGCTGTGGGTGTTAAAATTTCATTGGGAAAACCTGATTTTACAGACGTCCCTCAAAGCCATTGGCAGTCTCCCTGAAGTACGCATGGCTGATTCCTCCTTTGTTGTCAGTCTGATTGATACCACATTTGTTAAGAGCTAAATCCCCATAGGCCTTATTTACCTTGCCAGTGCCAATAATATATATATGTGTATATATAGAAATAGTTAAATATGTATGTGTATGTAAATATATCTATCGTAAAATATGTATCTAAAGAGGCATTTTTTCCAGACTGATACAAGAAAATGAGACCAGCTAGAAAGTGTGCAATTTTCTTTCAGCATAACCACAGTGGGTGTTCAGCAGTTAATGAGCTCACTTTAGCATGCAGACATCCTTCTACGCTCCCTGTCCTCTGGAGCTGCTCAGACGTCCACCTGATCTTCTAACATCAGACCTCTGCTCTTTTAATTGACACAGCTTCTCTTATTGTAGAAAGAGATACTTTTTTGGTGTCAAATAAAGTATTATGAGCTATCAAAAAGTACAATGTAATGGGAGCATGTAATGGGACCCCAAACTCAGACCAAGTTGTTTCTTGAAATCAGCTTTCGGTGCAGTAGGGGTGATGGTGGAGCTGTGTCGCTGCTGTCCTGCACCCATACACTCCGTAGCAGTGGGGTGCACAGCATCCCTCTGGGGCTGCCCAAGAGGATGTAGTTTTGGGGGAACAGCCCCTAGGATCATCCGTGGGGAGCTGCATGTGATTGTGTGGTGCTGGAAATCACTACAGATCTCCCTTTTCACATCTCCTGAATTGTGCATGCTGAGAGGTGTTTTAAGATAGTGCCTAAACAATTGAGGGATTGGCAGAAATGATGCATTTAGTCTTTGTCCAGAGGCATAAATATTTATCTTGTTCTAGTAAACGCTGGTAACTTGGAAAACACTGTGAGACTGTTTGTGATAGTGTGACTGTAAGTGCTAAGGAGAGATCTTCAAGAAAAGAGGAGACGAAAGAAAAAAGACAAGGGATGAGTGCAAGCAGGTTCTAGTATTAAATGAGCTCTGTGGTCCTGCATGTGGAGCTATTAAACCACCAGTCTAAGGTATAGCATCTTCTGATACAATCTTATATTTAGCAACTTGACATTAAAAAGGTACATGGCTATGAGTAAAACAGTCCCATTTTGGGGTATTTCACTACAAAACCTAGAAAATTCTTTTTTCAGAGAGACAAGGTGAACAGTTTTAATGGAGACTCCACTAAAAAAAAATGCTGACTGAACCAATATTTCAAGGGAAAACTAGGTTGAGAAAAAAAAGATTTTAAAACTGTTATGCTAAAATGGACTAGGAGCATTTATGGCACTTTTATGTCTAGCTGTCATCCTAATGAGATGGGAACACTTCATAATATGACTATGCATCAGAACTTAAGTATCAGTGTGTACTTACATCAATCTGGGATCATATCCTAGTTTCAGCTGGGAGAGAGTTAATTTTCTTCCTAGTAGCTTGTACAGTGCTGAGTTTTCAATATAGTATGAGAATAACATTGATAACACATCAGTGTTTCAGTTGTTGCTAAGTAGCGCTCATCCTAAGTTAAGGATTTTTCAGTTTTTCATGCTCTGCCAGCGAGCAGGTACACAAGTAGCTGGGAGGGAGCATGGCCAGGGCAGCTGACCCGAACTGGCCAGAGGGATTTTCCAAACCACAGGACACCAGGCTCGGTATTGAAACTGGGGGAGTTGACCAGGGGAGGGCAATGCTAGGGCATTGGTCAGCAGGTGGTGAGCAACTGCAATGTGCATCACTTGTCTTTTCTTGCTCTCTTTTTTTGTTATATTCATTTTCATTACTATAATTATAATGTATTATTATTGTTATTATCATAGTTTAGTTTAGTTTAGTCTAGTTTAGTTTAGTTTAGTTATTGAACTGTTTAGTTTAGTTATTAAAATGTTCTTATTTCAACCCATGAGTTTTACTTTTTATTTTAATTCTCCTCCCTGACCCACTGAGAGTGGGAGGAGTGAGCAAGCAGCCACGTGGGGTTTAGTTGCTAGCTGGGGTTAAACCATGATGGATGAGCATCCATAACAGATACTGAAGCTTGTGATCCCAAGGCACCATTATGGAATCCATATGAAGGTACCATTATGAAGTCAGAATTAACTACTGCTACAAGCAGGAGTTGTGGAGATACTTGTGAATACCAGGCCCAGTTCTTGAAATATATCCCAGTTGCTGTAAAGAACTTGTTCTGTTCCTAAACTGACTGGCACAAAGATGTATTTGTTGCATTTATCAGTTGCCTCACACCTGTAAGTGTGAGTAAGTATTAAGGTTGGAAGGCTTGGTGGGATCCATGGCAAAGATCCAAAGATCACTGGCCACCCTGCAAGACGGTGAGACTGTTTCTCATCTGACTTTTACAGCACAGCCAGAAGGCCAAACTTGTGAACCTGAATCATCAGCTGAAGAGAGACAAAACAATAGATCTGATTTAGCCTTCAATATACTCCAATGATTCTTTGAAAGTTGTGATACAGATTTCAATAAAAATCCCCTCCCTGCTGGGTAGGGCTCTTCTTGCAGAGGGTATTCAGTTAAATGAGCCATGGAGAGCCTGTGGCAAGTGCACCTTCTCAGCTTCCAGAGTTATGTTTCCGTAAGTTTCTTTTACTGAAGGAACAACAGATCAAAACACCGAGTAGGTAAAGAGCTCTTAATATCATTTTTAATTCCATTCGTAAGGAAATATGTAACAGATTCACTAAGCTCCTTCAGAGACCAGTGCTGGGCAGTTCAATATGTAGAAGCATATCTACTGCCAGATCATTGGGGCAGTATTTGAGAAGCGTTCTTACCTCTACAATAATTAGTGAGAGACACCTGAATAATTATAGTCCTCAGAAAACTGCTGCTATCGAGGGAAGAAATCATAATGGAGTGACACAGGAGGGAAAGTAGATCTCTGAGGTCCCTTCCAGCCTAGGCCATTCTATGATTCTGTGATGATCACAGAATCATTCATTAGCATCTGTTAAATAAAGGAGATAAATTTTTCTTCATAATTTATACAAATTGTGGATCAGTCAGGGACACTTATGATGACCTGGTCCATATCAGGGTCACACAGCATCTCTCTGCAAGTCTCATGTGCTCTGTGCTGTGCTCTGACCCTCCTGTGCCAGGGGTCTCTCCAGCCGATCCCAGATGTGGCCATGCCAAGCTGGCACCAGTGGCACCCGATGGTGAGGAATGCACACCGGGATCCCCCACAAATCTGGTATTTCGGTGGCCTGAAGAGGACAGCAGATGGGTGAGGTACTCTTTAACAAGTAAGAACACTGCTTCATGCATAGTAGCAGAGACCCGCTTGCCCAGGACCCTAAAGCATTCTTATAAGGAGGGCCAACAGCCCTGTGCCATGCTTACAGAGAGGGACACAGAGGTGGGGATCGTTCATGACACTTGCCAAAAAAAAATGCTTTGACCATAACTGTGTTTGATAACTACAGACAGGCCTTTTCCAGGCCTGAAACACACATATCCAAAAAATAAATTTTAGCTGTTATTTTTATTTTCCTCCCTGGACAGATTATCAGGTGGGCATGAAAATAAATCATAAATTTAGCTTTCATGTTTGGAAATATAATTTCAGAGCTTCCAGTGAAATTGTAAGAGCTTATTTGCTTGCTCAGTGAGTCTGAGCTGGTAATCATAACATTTTTTTTCAGGTTATTTTGTTATAAATACACGGGTATTTGTACTTTATATTCCAGAGCACATCCAGGATGAAAAAATTATCTTGCAGATACAAAACTGTGATGAAGACCTCAGGCTGCAATGTGACAGTGAATCAGCTATTAAAGACAGGGTGATAACCTCTCAGTCTGTACTGTCTACTATTTCCGCACGAAGAAAAGCGAGTAGGAAATGTCTTCTGAATAACCGATTTCAGCTGTGAAATAGCTTGTCCAGAGCTATAATAGCACAGGGTCTTTGGTCTGATTGCCCCAAATACCTGGCATATCTACAGATGGTGCCCTTTTTTGTTACTTTCTCCATTTGTGTTTAACAATTCATGTTTTTCCTACCCCCCTTTAAACTCCAGTTCGCAATCCACTGCTGCGAAATTGTTACAAGCAAAGTCTGACTTTGCACTTGAAATGCAACTCAGCTATAATAGATCATTTGGAAAATGTCTCATGTAATAGCACTCAGCTAAAACTAGAAGCAGTGGAATGTTGCACAGTAGAACCAGGGGGAAACAATAAGAGAGGACATAATGACTAATACCCATGACAGGCAACAATATATTTTCTAGCAGAAAGGCAGTGAATTAGTTGAAGAGTTTCTTTTCGGTTGTCCTAAGGGCAACCACAGAAAGTCAATAAAATTTGTCTTTAATTCAGTCGTGAAAGTGCAGGAACATATTAATACAGGCACGGGAGGATGATTTTTATAAACCCACTGTAGGACAGCAGAGAGGACTACAAAAGTTCTCCTAGTGCTCCATTGCAGATTGGTGGAGGGGCATCTCAGGGATGGCTCTTGGAGAAGTTAGGCTGCTGAGCAGGAGTTAGTCCTCCTTTCTCTTCTTAGTTCCCTGTGTTATGTCCTTGGCTCTTCTTGTTCATGCAGTGGATAAACAGACCTCAAAATGGTCTAGCACAGGCTCTGCTTTTATTTTGCCATGTGAGTTTGGGTTTTTTTGTTTTGTTTTTTTTTGTGTGTGTGTGTCTTGCACTTCCTCTGAGCTGTGAATATACTCTACATTGCTTCAGTGAAACTCGTGCTTAGGTGTCTTGGGGGATCCAGACCTTAGGCATGTAGGTGCCCATGCCTTGCTGAAAGTAGATAAAACATGGATGGCCAGGGGATGAATCCACGCTGCCTGCCTGCTGGAATGGGGTCAGAGAGTCTATGTGACCAGTCAGGGCTCCCTGAAGAGTCAGCAGAGAAACAACAACCAATTTAGCTTCTCTGAAGCTGAGGACAAACGATTCACTTGGCATCATTTCTGAGAATGGATGGAGGCCGTCTCAGGTCAACCCCAGCCCTGCTTCTCTGCTTGTGCAGGGTTTGCCATGGCAGGAGGGGAGCCGTGTGTGTGTGCGCACACACAGAGTGGTCTCACAGTGAATATCAATGGTATTGTGGCACCTGGGCAGGCATGCAAGGTGAGATCAGTAGCTTTATTCATCAGTTTCCTTAGATTTTTCTTTTTTCTTCCTTTTTTTCCTTAGAAGTTTTCAAGTTCCCACACCAGGAAGCAAGCTCAGTCTCAACCCAACTTGAATCCAGGTGGGATCCAGGTACACTTTCCTCTTGTCTCTCTGTTTGACAGACCACGAAAAGAGCCCTGCAGAGACCAGAGGAGGGGAGCGGCAGGCTGCAGGTGGACCCTGGAGAGGCCAGATCCCTGGGGCCCACAGCACTGCATGCTTTTGACTAAGCAAAAGCGATCTGCAAAATTCAGATCCAAGATGCTGACATATCCCTTCAAGTTAAACTTAGACTCAGATGAAAACCCTTTAAAGCTCATGTCCCTTCTTAGTGAAGCCCCATTACAACCTTGGTCTGAACTACTGCCCCACTGCCAAACTCCAAAGATTTGTAGATCCACAAGAAGATCCACATTTCCCGTTGCTAGGTCTCTGTACTGCAGTTACGTATGTGGGTCTCACATATGCATACTCCTGTGAGCATGGTGGGGGAAGGTTGCCATCACTGTTTTCAGTGGGGAATGGAGCCAAAACAGGCGCAGTGATGTCCTCAATGTCACACATGTTATCAGTGGCAGAGGAGGAACTGGAAAGACCCTCCCTTGCATTAATGGCTGCTCTGGTTGGTCATACGGGCAATCATGACCTCAGTTGTATGTGGAGCACCAAAATTTCCTAAAATCCAAGCCCAGTCTCCTTTCTTCAGCTGTGACAGAAATAGCTTCAGTGCACAAAGGCAGCAGAGCTGAGTGGGCTGTTCCTTCCCACCATGCCAGGACTGCAGCATCCTTTTGGGTGGGGGTATATGAAGCAGAAGGGCTCTCCAATAATCTTTGCTTCCTGCCTGCTTTGTGACTGTGTCCCTGTAAACAGCTCCTTTTTCTTGACTCAGTAAAGTCACTTTAAGTGTCAATACCACAAAATGCCATTTTAATAGTAAATACATTTAATAATAAAAACAATAAAAATTTATGTAATAATAAATGGATTATTAGTGGGCAGCTGAGGATGGGTAACAGGATACAGAGACTTTCAGCGAGAGGTCACAAGACCTGCGCTGAGGCCAAGGTGCTCTTGGGGACACTTAACACTTTGTGTCCTGTGTGGATGCCTGCTGGGCTCTGAAGTTGGGCTTGGGGTGCTGATGGGTGGGTAGGAAGGCGGTTGGCTACTCCTGGAAGAAAATCGCTGAGGCTAGACCCAGGCAGTGCTGAGCTGGGGTCTGAAGTTCCCCAATGTTTTGCTGCCACCCTCCAGTCAGCCAGAACAACTGCACATGAGATGGTTTCCAAACCCTCTCATGTTCCAGTAACCCAGTTTACTTCGATGCTCTTAATTACCAGAGTTTTCTAACTTTGGATCATTTCCACAGAGGTGTTTGTGCATATCAGATCAGGGAGGAGGCAGTATCATGCCATTGGTGAATAGGTGGAGATGGTTCTCCCCCAAACTTTGGGGCAGCAACCTGGCCTGCAGGCCTGACCACAGCTTTGGGGGCCCTTCGGTTGGGGCTGAAGCTGTCCTGGGGCCCCCCTCTTTGCCAGCATTTCCTCACATCCCTTCATCTCTTCCACCTCATCATTCAGGTGCTGCAGAGCCATAGGGGCCACTTAGAATCATAGAATTGTTTAGGTTGGAAAAGACTTTTAAGATCATGGAGTCTAACCATTAACGTAGCAATGCCAGGTCCACCATTGCAAAGTCCACCATTTCCCCAGGGCTCCTCGCCGCAAGTGCCCTACACCCATACAGCCATGAGGATATGTGGGTAATTTCCAGTTCCACCATGTCCCATCACCAGAACACACATATCCTCAGGAACCTAGAACTCTGGCACTGAGACTTGAGTGAAGCTGATGAACTTTGGGAGAGAAAGGAAAGCTTTTGATGCACCTTGAGGATAGCAAAGAGCAGTTTTGCTCCCTGTTGAGGTCGCTCCTTCCCCTTCTGCTCCTCTGTTTCTTTCCTGTGTTTCACCTTCTACTTCCTTGCCTCTCCCCTCTGTTTTTTCCAGCTGCTCTGAGATCCTGCTGCTCACCCAGTTTGCTCTTCCACCACACATGCCACTGCTGTTTGTCTCCCTCCAGCTTTGTCTGTCTTGTGTTCCTGCCTATGGGATACTTCTGGGCTGGGAGGGGCATCTGACCTTGTCCCTAGACATGGAAACTGTCTTGACATCACAGGTTGTACTGAAGTTGCTGGTCTGAGGGATTTCCATCTCAGTGATATTAACTGCCTGAGGGGCTGTCGGGGCCCAGATCACCAGGACCTGTGCTCAGTAGGCAGCATTTCCTATCAGGTGCCAGAAACTCATCTAAAATATTCTTTGTAAATGTCCAGAGTGTTCCTAGATGCATTTCTATTTATATTTCCACCAGGTCATTGCAGGACTCACTAACAGATACCAATACCCACCTAGAGCTCCCAGACACACTGAACAGCAATAGGGTAGCTGTGTGTATAAACACCCCCATCGCTGATTCCTGTGTGGTCTCACTCCATCGAAACAGATAAAGCCTTGTTGTTTGGATTCTGTGTTGCTGGGAGTAGGGAAGGGGGAGCATGGATATAGGCTGACAGCACTTCTCCTCTCTTTTATTTATGTCGAAGAGGAACTCATTTGTATATGTCTGCTCCTTCCTAAGCATTTCTTCAAATGTATTTACCAATCAATGTCATTTCAGCCAGACGGTCAAGAGGATCAATAATCACTAGCACTCAGTATACTATATGACATTGATCCCCCTCTCGTACCTGCACAAGATGGACTAAAAATGTGTGTGGTAGCTGTTGGAAGCTGCTTTTCAAGCATTTTTCAATTTTAAGCCTGCACATGTGCAATTGCACTGATCTGAAGTATTGAGGGTTAATTTGGTGAACATACACCTTCCTCCCAGACGAAGAGAATGGATGAAACGGCAGGTTGTAAGCTACTGACCACACGTGTTATCTGGTACTGTATTTCCAGAAGAGCATCATGGGTGCAAGTTTCAGTGTGAAAAGCAACAGGTGGAGAAACCTGCCAAGTCACTTTTTTTGAACATGGGAATAACAGCTGCTGTGAGAGAGCCCTCCAGCAAAATCAGACCTGCTTCTGAGGGTGAGGATACCCCTGTACAGGTGTCCTCAGCACTGAGCAAGTAGCAGAAAGGTGGAGCTCCTTGGTACTGGTGTGTTTGACCATTCATTATTGATCACCTTGCAGAAAGGGCATATTTAATGGAAAAAAAAAATCTACATTCTAAATGTAAGATTCTTTTTCAAATGAAGCTGCTTTTATTGCTACTTAGGGGACTTGACTGGCTGAAAGCTAGGGAAAATAAACTTCTCCAGAGCTAGGTGTGAAGGATTGATTATCAACGTTTTCTGCGTTTATGCTTTCCCTGAGAATTTCATCCACAGATTTCCAGATCAGCTGTAAATAGCTTCTGAAACTGTAAGCAAGGAGATCACCGCAGCAAAGACTGGGTAGAATTTCATGGCATGTGTTGTATAACAAGGAGTAGGAACAACCAGGAGGTCTTTCTCTGGCCCCCAGCAACAGTGTGAAGCAGTGTGGAGAGGGGAAGGGAGAGGGACAAGACTGAAAGCACGGCTTCTCAGCAAACACTGCCAAATGTTATCACCAACAAGGATATGGACTGGATATCTTCTTAGGTCTCTGTTGCCTGTTATTTCCGAGGTTCTAAGAAAATCCAAGTCATACTGTAAATTTTTTTAAAATACAACCCAAAAGCAGCAAAAAGCAGCTTTACACAAAAGTAAAATTGTTTAATATTTTATTTATTTTTATTTTAATTTTACTTATTAGAAATTCATAAATTTACCTTGTCTTATCTCATAGGTCTAATGGGTTTGCTAAGCTCAGATGGCTAAAGACGACCCACTTTCACTAACTTCATTGTGACCTCCCTGTATGCAGCACCTACGTTGACTTTGAGAAGAGTTTTACACAAGGAAAAGTGACCTTAGCTATTGTATTCAGGAAATTATGACTCGCTTTCCTACAATATGTTTTTCTTATTTTCCTCCATTGACAGCACTATAGCTGTTGGCTCTTACAACAGACATCCAGCTAACTCCAGATACCATTGACTCCTGCAGGACTCCTTTCAGCTCTGCTTTTGCCGCATCCCTCCGTTCCAGGCCTCAGGGTTGATCTCATTCAGGCTTTCCGATTGCCAAGCCAAATCAACGGAATCATTAAATAATGTAAGTCTGACTATTTGAAGAGTAACCTGAGGAGAGCATATAAGGTGTCACCAGTGCTGAAAAGAGCTGAACATGATCGTTTGTGCTCAAAACGCCAGGAGGCTCAGAGGTTGGGATGAGGGGGTGGTCTCCTCAGCACATGCTTTGCACTTAAATTACTTTCTGAGTGTTTCATAAAAATGGTTTGCAGGACATTGCAGAACAGCTACGACATGATGTTTTCCCCAGCTCAAGTGGCAAAACCCTGTTGGGGCCCTTGGTCCAACACCCACCAGATGGGGAACTGCTCCATATCCCGAGACCCCTCTCCCAACAAGAAACAAGAGTCATCCCCTCTGGCCTCATCCAGCCCCACAATGTGCCATGGGGCAGGAATGCTTGGAGCATCCCCATGCTCAAGCAGCCACTGTGAGATGCATATTATGTACACAGGTATTTTTTTTGCCTTTTAAAACTCCTGCCTGACAGGCTCACTCGCTGCCCTGTGCTTCTTGGATTAGAAGAGGCAGCTGGCAACTATTCCCCACTGGCTTTCTTCCTGCCATTTGTGGTCTCATTGATCTCCCTCATGCCACCCCCACTCATCTCCTCTTCAAACAGAAGAGCCCTCCTCAATTTAGTGGTTTCTGGTGCAAAGGCCGCTTGGTACCTTTGATCATCCTCCCTGACAATGCACAAATGCATCCTGATGCATCTCCACATCTTTTCCAGTACAGCTGTAGCTTTCTGGATGTGGAGAAAAGAACACAGTATTCATTCAACTTAAGAAACATCTCCTCCCTCTAAAAGCAATGTATTTATCCACGACAATATTAACGGTGCCTATCAGTCACAGAGCAGAAAGCAGGATGCATCCGGGAGGGGCAGAGAGCTATTCAATCCCATTAAAGCCCAATAAATAAATGATAGATTGCATGGTAGATCAATCTGGGCTATCAGGTGTCCTTTCACAATAAGGAAACTTAAAGCCTTGTTTCCTGGTGGGAGAAGGTCTCCCTGCAAGCAGCACTAACCTGCCTTGGGGGGTGTTACTGGCTGCTGTGTGTCACTTTGCGGGGTTCTAATGGAAAACATTGCCTCTCCCTTCCTACACTCGCAGTCCATCATGATTTCTTTCAGGAGTCTTCACAATTTTTCCAGGACATTGGTAAGATATTGTGACATAAATTCCCATATTTGCTTTCTCTTCAACAAACCACCCTGTATGTCACCACTTGTGATCAACATGACTATGCAGTATGGACTGCATGGAGAAGAAATGCTGTCCTCTTCTGTATAATGGCACAGAAGCACAATCCATGACAAGAGAGGAAGAAAATTGGCTTTTTACTAGATATCCTTTTTTCTGCAGGTGCTTGGCTATAAGAATTCAGAATTGATTCTTGAAAGGAACAGTGTCAGAGATGCTTCCTGAACACTTTTAAAGTTGTTTGCAAAAGAACAAATCTCAATCTATAGATAAAATGAAATCTAGATGGGCTGAACTAGTTTAGCACACCTCATCTGTTTGTGAATCTATTGGGAAGCTGAAAGCTGGGGAGGGAATTCATGTATATACAGATAAGTGCTTGATGTCAGTGTGGACAGTCTATCTGGATTTTTGAAGAAAATGCTCCTCAGACAAGCCACTCCATGATGAGCAGCAGAGTTGGCAGCAGCTGTTTCCCATGTTTCTCTCCCCTCTGTGACTTCTCTGATGTTTCCTGATATGACTGAACTCTCTTTGAAGCCCTTCTGCAATGAATGCGCTAACAAACTACTCCTTCCTCTCCCTTTATTATCCACTTGCCTCATTGCCCAACTGTGTTACCTTTGAGAGGTCCAGCCCTCTGCCAAGCGCAATTATGTTTGGCTGGTGGGTTCAGATGTTATTATAGGGGATTGATAGGCAGCACAATTCCACAGGTCTCAGCTCTGGGGGAAAAAAAGTCTAAAAATACCCCAGAGAGAACAAAAGGGAGAGAAATAACCCAATTTAAGAAATCTCGAAGCATTCACTGGCTAAAAGTTGGGTTGATCAGGACTTTCCTGAGCAACGCTCCTCCTCTTAAACATGCAGAAGAACATCCCTGCATTGCAGACACAGTTATCACACAAGGCTGGACCTACAGCTGTTGCATGGGCAGATATGTTACCAGCATATCTGCTAACAATAACCTGCAACAGAAAAGGGTCTTACAGTTATTCATAATACAGGGACTGTAAAAAAACCACATGAGCTTGGTGCCTCTGATGTCTATTTTGGAGTGCAAAAGAACAGTAGACATCTCACTTAAAGGTGCCTCAATTTCAAAGGGGCCAAACCTCTCCCAGGTTTCAGTGGGCAAATCAGATTCATAGAGGATTTGTCACTGCACATGCAAAAAGTTGTGCTTTATTTACCTCATCTAACCCAAGCTCACAGATCCTTGAACACTGCATATGCATGGGTGTGCATATGTAGACACACTGTTTGTTGCTACTTTTGCCAAGTACTGGCTCTTGTATCACAGACCTCATCAAGATGCGCAGATTTGCTTTCTCAGTTCAGCAAACATGACTGGAGCCACTGTGCAAAACACCAGAGCGTTTCTGTAGGTGAGCTGAACTTCTTGTTGACTATTTGGGAGGTAGGTATCTCTGTTTTCACCCAGGAGAAATGACAGAAGATCACAGAATCACAGAATTATTGAGGCTGGAAAAGACCTCTGATATCAAGTACAGCCTATGTCCCAACACCACCACATGGGCTAGACCATGGCACTAAGTGCCACATCCAGCTTTTCATTAAACACCTCCAGGGACGGTGACTCCACTGCTTCCCTGGGCAGTGCATCTCAATGCCTGATCACCCTCTCCGTGAGGAAGTTCTTCCTGAGATCCAACCTAAACCTTCCCTGACGCAGTTTCAGACTATGTCCCCTCGTCCTGTCACTAGTTGCCCAGCAGAAGAGCCCGACCCCTGCCTGACTACAACCTCCCTTTATGTAGTTGTAGAGATCTGTGCATCTTCCTGATACAGGATGAAGACTAATTTTTTTCCATGGAACTGATTCTTGCTTTGTGGCTTTATTGCATCTTTCTGCAGTGATGTCCTTTAGACCATGTAATATACTAAACCAAGTCTTTCTAAAGGAATGAGATATCACCCTGGATGATCTTAGAGCTCCTAACTGGCAACTTAAGCAACCCAGCATTATTTATAAATGAAAGCAAAGTAATCGATAGCAGTAATATAGACTTAGTATTCAGTTTCCCTGTCTGAAATTTCCGACATTGCTGTGCTCAGCACTGCAGCTTTGAGCTGGCTGCTGCTGGGTATTTAGCAAACTAATAACTTGGCCAATATGAGTTTTATTTTCATTCAGTATTTGCTATCTAACAGAGCAGGAAACTTGCAGTAGGGATTTGGGTCTTTTGGCTCCCCCAGGGAAGTCTGGCTCCAGTCAAGCTCTTTCTTGCTTGTTTTCCAACTTCCAGACAAGGTTCTTACATGCCAGGTGCCTGCCAGTTTTTCCCCTTTCATGATCTGTAATATGTATAGATGGATTTATTATCTCTTTCATTTATTCCTTTCCTCTGCTCCAGCCTTGAAGTGATGGCCTAATCAACTTCCTGGCAAGGAGGGCTGGCTGCCTCCTAGGATTTGACAAAAGAATTGTATTTACTTCAACGAGTTTGAGACAATTTCTATCTGGCTGTGTGGAGGGTTGGTGTAAGGATTTTTAGAAGGCAATGACAGCATATATGAAATATTTCTTATGAGTGTATTTTACAATCTGTGATGTGCACTGTTCATACTATGCCAGTGCCTCTGGACCATGATGCAAAATCACTGCTTCACCTAACATCTGCTGGCTGGCAGCCACCACTACAGTTTATACTTGCCTTGTTGAAGACAGGCAGGACAGTGTGGTACCAAAACTGATTCCCATTTTTAACTCATGGTGCCTTCTCTGTTTGACCTGCCAAGATATTTGAAGGCAGCCACCTCATACAGATCATGCTGATTCAGAGTGTTCATCCCCTGAGGTACAGCTCAGATCAACAGCACCTGTAGGAAGTGTTTCTGGTTTTGGCACATATCAGAACCCAACCAGCCAGAATCATAGAATCATAGAGTCATTAAGGTTGGAAAAGACCTCTAAGATCATCTAGCCCAACCATTAAATCAACATTACCATGATCACTAAACTATATCCTGAAGTGCCACATCTACACATTTTTTGAACACCAGAGTTTCAGGTGAGAGATGGTGAACAGCACTACGACAAGTGGAGTTGTCAAAATCCCCCAAACAATCTGTTGCATCTGAACATGATAGGAAATAATTCAGGCCCTTGAAGCAGGTCTGCTGCAATTATAGAGAGGTAATGAAAAAGATGAAAGCCAGATGAAGGAAGAGATGGAGCATGATTAGAGGCAGTGATTAATAATCAGATAGGATCCACAATTAAAAGCAACTGTTGTGCAATGCCAAGTGGAGGAGGGGAGATAAT
This sequence comes from Trogon surrucura, assembly GCA_020746105.1. Lineage (NCBI taxonomy): Eukaryota > Metazoa > Chordata > Aves > Trogoniformes > Trogonidae > Trogon > Trogon surrucura. Next base: position 68,244,677 of record CM036617.1, read on the forward strand.
CCAATTCCAGAAGCGCTGCCTGAGCACCACAACAGTCTGCCTGCCGTTTATTTAGGCAGCAGGGGAGCATTACCAAACTCACGTCATCATTGAAGAAAAGAAATGTTAATTTCTCTCTTGTTCACTGCGCAATTAATTAAAATTTATCTTTCATTTGTGAAGTCATCATAAGGTTGAGGTCAATTTATGTCTTGCTGAAAGCACAGTTACAGTTTAAGGAGTTAAGATGATTCAGTATTTATTACCTGTCTCCCTCCTGGCTCTCTCTAAATCGTTTAGTATTCTCCCTCCCTCTGCTGAGGTCTTGCCTTGGTGTCTTAGTCCTGTACTAACCTCTGTTCCTCATAACCTGCTCTTTGATGCTTCTTCCCATCCTTATACATCCTAAACATCTCAGAAGACATCCAGCCACTCATGTCATGTGCTTTGAGCTGAAGTCCAGGGGTGCCCCTTTGGCCAGGGTTCAAAAGTTGTTAGTGAAACACCTCTTAAAAAATACCTGCAGGCAGCATGACTGCTTCAGCCACATTTCCAGAGGAGAAAAGCAAAACTAAACCCTCTTGGGTAATCAGGACATGGCCAATGTCCAATCCAGTTAAGGTATTCGTATCCTATTTTCTTTCTTTATGTTTACGCTTCTCCTTATGCTCAGGCTTCCTGAAGCAGGCACTGGTCCTTCTTTTATTCTCAGATGAGAAGCCGAGATGTGCATGAACAGCATATACACAGCAGACTAATTGTACGCATTCTCCTAAAGGGGTCCTTCAGCAAAATTAAAAGGATAGAAGTTTCCACAAATAACTATCATATATAAATAGATGAGGAGGAGATATTAAGATTAAGGACCTGATCTCCTCTGCTTGATAGGGGAAGTGTAGGATGCTGTATAGCAGGAAATTTTTTCACACAATAAGAAAATTGCAGGTTATAAATCAGTAAGTAGCTCCCAGTTAAAAAAATAACGTCTAAGTAAGAAATAAAAAACCGGAATGAAGTGCTCTAGGAATCTTCATATTTATTTATGGTGCACTGTAGTTAAAAGGACAAAAGAAATGGTAGGCATTTATGGCCAAAGCAGAGCTGAACACGAACATGCATGCATGTGAATTGTTTGCTAATAATTAAAAGTCTCTGAAAGCTGGGTTACATTAAGCTTAGTTGTCAGTGGGTGGCCATAATCTTCTAGACTGATGAAGACAGTTTTGTTCAACTGTGTAGAAATCCTTTAGATTTATGAAGATTCTGTAGAAATTAAAATTAGTAATTAAAATAGATGTTTGTGTTCAGAAAGAACAAGCTAAATACATCAGAAATTAGAATTATATGCATTATTATTTGCCTGTTTTCAAAAGTTGCTTGCACTATAGCAGAAACCTTGGTCTCAGCTCTTATCTTATTCCCATTGTTTATGATGGTTTAGTATAATTTTTAAAGTTTAACATCCTTTTTTCCAGTGGGGTGAAAGTGGCTTCATGTGTATCAGAGATGAGAACCATGCACATGGGCCTGGCAGGAACCTAATACACATAAAATCTGAGCTCTAGCTCAACCCATAGTAAAATGAGCTCTTGTGAATAACCTGAGGATCCTAAAAGTTCTGCCCAGATTGAATTCAGAGCTCTGAGGCAGAGGCAGCTCAGGACTGTTATGCAGAGTGTATGGAATCGGGTCTTCTCACATTGCACCCCAAATGTTGAGCACACTGAGGAGGGACCATGAAGAGCAGCTTATAGCAATCTTATGCTCCAAGGTTTAGATCCATCCCAAAAGGGTACAGGCAGGTGCCCGTTCAGCCTCCTTTACAGGGCACAAACTCCCCAGACTTTGCTTCCAAAGCGTCAGTGGAGCTAAAGTTTTTTTCATAAAGGCGTGGACAAACATGTGGAGATTGTGGAAGAGGTGGAGCACATTGCAGCAAGATGCTGTATTTCAGTGCTTAGAGTACTTGCCTGACATCATGGCCCATATGCCAGGAGACATTTGTGCATTTTTCATTAAATACTGGTAGGATAAGAAATAAAATCAGTGCCTCCTTGTTGGCCAAGGCAGTAATGATGGTCCCCTCTCAGTAGCAAACGTTAGTAGCAAATATATTACTCCCAAAGTATTGCTGACCGAGTGAACACAGGCTGTCCCCAGACACAGGCTTCCCACTCCTCAAGTGAGCACTTTCCTCATGACACGATTAAATAAAATGTGGTCACAGCCGCATTTTTAAAAGGCACTTGGGCTGAGGAGAGATGCTGAGCTCCTCAGGCTGGGAATGGCCCCAGAGGTGTACAGAGGTGGCACGCTGCTGCTGGGGTCAGGCAGGGAGGTGCCTCCAGCATTACCTGGCAGATGCCTGGAGGCTTTTTGAGACACAGCTTTGGCTATCAGCTAGCCTCAGCGTAGTTTCTGTTCCTTAAGCTGTTTCTTCTCATGCTATCAGGCCATGGCATTTCATAACAGAGTATGGAGATTCAAGACCAGCCTAAAATGACCAAAGGAATGGAAAGAATTTGGTTTTCTAGCTTGAATTTTGCAGTCACCCTCTCAGATGTAACAAGTAACAACCCCAGTGGTATTTCTCCTCTACTGTACTACAGATGAAACAAAATGGGACTTAGTTACTGCCTGGGGATGCCCGTGACATGTTCCAAAGACATCCCAGGGAAGAGAAGCTCTTGTATTTCTGTACCCCACTGTTGTCAAGGGCTACTGAAGACCTGGGTTAACGATGAGCCCACCACAGCCCTGTGACACTCAGCTATCTACTGCTAACCAGGTAAGTATAACATTTGAGGGAATAACTGCCAGTAACTTGCAAAGAGAGTTAACACTGAGGTATGAAACGATGCCTGGCAAAAGGAGCTTTTCCAAAACCAGGTCTTTAAAAACATTCTGTCCTACGAGTTTATACTAAATAATTCTCACATCCATATCATAGTGTATGAGTGATTGCTGTTGGTATTCTAGCTGAGTTTTCTCTGAGTCTGTTCAGGAAATCTGTATTCAGTTGGACAGTGAATACCATCAATACTTTCTTTGTTGTGTTTTTTTTCTGTGTGTGAAGTTCTGGTTTCCAAAGATTGTGACTTCAGGCTTAGCTCATTTCACTTTGCTAACCTGAACTGTGCCAAATTATGACATCATGTACAAGGGCTTCAGTACAGATCTAGGAGGGACGAGACTCAAAATCTTAAATTTTCCTAAGACAACTGTCAGGGCAGAGAGCCCTTGTGCCCAATGCCACTTCTCTGATGCATGCCAGGCTGCCATAACCCTTAGTAGGAATTTGGATGCAAGGCAAATGCAAAATAAAGGTCCATAAATCAGACTTGATCTAGGACAGAAGTGCTCCTGAGAGACTAAAAAAATGGCATTGAAAAAGTGCATCTTTAATCTCTGCTCAGAAAGTCCTCCACAGACAATAGCCAAGTGGATCAGTAAACTCAGTTATTACTAAAGGAGCTATGATGAGAGAGGAATGCCTTTACTTGAAAGAACCTAAATCAAAATGTAATAGCCAAATGAAGGCCCTTTTGAAAGCTTTATTAAAGGGGAAAGCAGTAAGTACCTGTAACACTTGAAATAAGCTGCTATATACTAGTAGCTGTGATGGCCTCTAATGACTCATTTAGATCTTGGGATAAGTATTATTTAAAATGAAAGACATACATAGCATATGGAGAGCTGATTATTCAAATACAGAAAGCAGCTATTTTTAACAAAGTCCTCAGTTTCTTTTCCGAAGAAACAGCAGCTCAATGGACCAAGGGAATCACAAACCTGTGCCCTTCCCCAAAAACTAGAGCTCTCTTTTTTGGACGTTGGTGAAATTCAGCTTTACTGCAAAGTCCCAGTTTCAAGGTCTGTCAGTTTGTTTTCACTAGCATAAGCCCAGTACTAACCTATATTCATATACGTTTCTTCTTTATAACTGCTAAATATATAAATTTTGTTACAAGTTTTTCATAACCTTTGTGTGGGTGAGATTTTTGTTTGCATAGATGCTCAAGGACTGGCTGTTCTCTGTATAAACACCTAGGGGTATGTCAAATTGTCATTCAAATTCATCTTAAAAGTTTTATTTTCCTAGTCAAGGTACAGAGGCATTGGGGCAGGAGAAGGTATATTTGTGCAAGGAGGGCTGAAACCTCGCAAGGAAGTCTCACATCTTGCACCTTATCAGGTGTAGCACAATGCTGAGGGTGTACAACAACCCTGACGGAGTATTCTGCAGGGAAGTCCTTCATTCCTTCCTTCTGGGACCATCTCATGCCATGTCCATAGGAAAGCCTTGGAGGTAGACGAATGATCACACACACCAAAAAGAGACAAACCGTGAATAGATCTAGTGAATGGATTATTTCTCGTATTCATATCAGGATGAATCATGGTAACAAACCCATGTGTAATGCTTAAGATCAGTTCATGAAGAAAGAGTCAAAGTAAACACAAAGATTTACAATTAGATGAACAACAACAAAAAAATCCTACTGGCTCTGAGGTTCCCGCTAAGGACTTATGGAGCGGTTCAGGTTTTATGAATCCAACCACATGTTTTAACGGGATACATGAGCATGTCTGTATACGTATTTAAATAGAAACAGGTATGTCTTCATATGGGAGTTATGGCAGTGTGAGAGCTTTAGCTATGTGCAACTACATTTTATTCACCAGGCATTTTTTAAAACCTCACCCTGTCCTATTAACCTGTATGCTTTGGGCTCAGTTTGCACACTACAAATCACTGATACTTTCAAAGCGCTGCTGCCATGGGACAAACAAGTGATGCCCTTCCATGAGCATCAGCTCTCAGCAAACATTCCCTTTTCCAAAGATGGAACCTTTGAACTCTACCTCCACAGCGCTTTTCTGCCCGTCCTCATGCCTTTCTCCATCCCTCCCAGTGACACAGGCAGTGAGGGAACGTAACATCCTTTCCCAAAACTGTCAGGTTTAAGACTTGAAACCATGAAACAAAGCCCGGGTTGAGGGCTTTGTGCAAATGGAAATAGATATTTCCACCTTTATAGCTGATCTCCTGACAGACGGCCCAGCTCCTAAAACTGAGATATTATTGCACATGAAAAAGCACTTTTAAATAACTGTCAAAGAATTCAGAAACTTACCATTTAGCTCCTCACTCTCTTTTGGGTCTGGTACCTCTGTACTAAGGCAGATGGCTAGAGAGCCACATGAAAACTGTCAGCAGCAGAGTTTCTTAAAGTGTCTTTGCAAAGAAGTACTTACAGCAGTTTTTCTACCACTGCCTGGTATATATACTGTACTCTTTAGGTACCGTGTGGAGGTCACACACGTTCTGAATGGCCTATCTAAATCCTTCAGGCCTTTACCATGCACCAGTTGCTCAGGTATTTGCCCAGTCATGCTAATAAGTCTTTATTACTGCACTTCTATCAGTTCTTTCTTTATATATATTTATTCAGGACTGTGTCAATGTCTGAGACTGACAACTGAAGGAAATAAAAAAATAATGACAGGAGAAACCTAGAAGTGATGTGTGCTGCCTAGGCTGAATTTATTGCTATCATTAGGATCAGAATATGATGACTTCACAGAACAATTTGTTTTCAGGGAAAAAGAGGAAGACATGTAACGTGTTCCCCTTAACCACTCTGAGTATGAGGGCTTCAAAACTGAAAAAAAGAGGGAATGAGGGGAAAGGAAAACACTTTAAAAAATCTCCAAATGTAGTTTTCTTCTATTAATTTCTTCCACTGTAAAACTCTTTGGGCTGCAGTAGTTCTGAGTCTTTTGTCCTCTACTTGGATATCTAAACCTCCATGGCAGCAAACCATAGTCCATCTCCTGGATGGTTGAACCTTCCTTCCCGGCAGCAAGTCATGGTCCACCAGCTACTTTTAACTCTTTTTCCGTTATTTACAATTAGCATTTTACAAGACAAAGTGCCTGGAAGACTCTAAACTGCTTCTGAAAGTGTCTTGGCCATGATGGGAAAGAATGCATTTTAAAACCTGTCACCTTTTTTTATTTCAACCCTGCATCTCCTCTTTATCTCCACAAGCAGCCCATGTCACAACATGCACCATTAATTCTGGTTCTTTCAAATCAAGCAGAAGAAATAAACCAGGCCGTAGCCTTTCCTTTGAGCTGCCACAATGAACCAAGCTAGGAATCTGGAAGATAAAATGCTGATATTTTAACTTTTAATTGAAGAATTTCTTCCTCACAGAGGTATCGACAGGGAATGGAGCACCATTCTTCCTTTTAAAATTGAAGGCCAGGTTCCTCAGCTGTTTTTGAGCCAGCATGGGTACAGCCACAAGTGGGATGGTGTAAAGTTGACCCTTTCCAGGGCTGAAAGGCACAGCTGAGCTAAAGTAGTGGCCACTGTTAGTCACTGTGCTGGCTACTAGGACTGGTGGAGAACCACCTCGACTTTGACACTCAGAACTCACTGCATGCATATCCTGCACTGTTTCCAGCTACCTATGATTCACCTCCTTCACTGCCTTATTCTGTCTCCAATGTCACACAACATCCTGCTGGAGGACCCAGATTCTACATCAGGCTTCATGGCCTTCTTTCTGTTGCATCTTCACATCCTTTTAAAATACTTTTTAACTCTTTTCCCCTTATTAACAACTAGCATTTTACAAGACAAAATGCCTGGATGACTCTAAACTGATGCTGAAAGTGTCTTGTCCACAAGCTTTTGAGTATTGACAAGCTGCTTCTATCCTGTGTCAAATTAATTCTACAGCTGGGGTTTTTTTTTCAGTGGATGTGAACATTGTAGAAGTGCTAAGACTCTGGCCTCCATCTTATCCCCTTATAAAAAGCCCACCATCTTATGCCCCTCTAAACACCTGGGTGGTTCCTAAGGACCCTTTGGGAGGGAGAAAGAGCCCCACTCCACATTACTGGGATACCTCCCCAGGGGTGGTGCATTTCCTTCTAGAGGGAGCTTCAAAAGCTGATCCGTTTGTTTCTTCTCACCCTCTCCCTCTGCTGTCTTCTTCCCAGTTGAGCCACCCTATCACATTCTCCAAACTTTTCTGTTCTCCTTACCAAGATGCTTTTGATACAGTAGAAACTGCAGTGCCTGTCAGACTATTATTCCAACTTCATATTTCGTTGTCCAGATTTCCTGCAGAGTACTGCGAGTTACTTAAGTTCAAGGAACGCGTCGGTAAAACAATTAGGAGATCACTTTGACAAATGTTGCAGTGGATGACAACTCTCGAGGGCGTTCTTAGTGTGGAATTTGGCTCTTGACTCTCCTCAGTTTCCACTGAACTCTAAAAGAGCCTGTCAAGGGAAAGGAGGAGAATCCTCTGAGACTTTAAAACTGAACTGAGCAAGGCTGTTCAGAACGTATTGAGGAAACAACCTTGCATGGGAAAAGGGAGGGGCAAACAGCTGAGTGACACTGTATTATACGCTGTCCTTGACTTCCACAGTGTCTACTATAGCAGACATAAAGAGTGTCTGACTAAGCTGGGCTCCAGCTGATATGTGGAAATGTACACGATGCATCACTTCTGGGCTTTAAAAAAACCTATAATTTGAATGGATAGTGTAATTCACCATGCTATTGAAAGAATTTTTGAAAATGCCTTCAGATGGGCAAAATAATTAATCAAACTTTATGTTTACTACTTGGAAGTGTAATTGAAATTATACCCATTATAAAAATATCTTTTCCACATCTGTATTTCAGACTGATTCGTTCTTTTGTTGACGGCAAATTTTTGCAATTTAAGCTGCATTTTCCAGAGGAATTTCTTCATACATTCCAAAGACTGATAATCTGTTCATGTTTAGACTGGTATAATTACTTCTGTATATACATTTTTACCTATGTAGAAATAGTTCACAACACACACTAAGGGTGGTTTTTTTTTGCTCAACCACACTTCTGATATGTTATTGTTGATGCCTTTCAAACATACCTTTATTAATCATCTTGCAGAGGTACACATCCAACTTATATAAACTTAGGCTCTATCAATAATTTTAAAAATATTTCAAAACCAGGTGCTTCTCTGAAAACTTTTTTTACTTTAGTTTTCAGAGATTTTTTTTCCTCAGAAAAAGGCTTTCTGTTTTGCAGTCTTCACTGTATCACTGGATTATTCCTACCAATAGGAATTTCCTGACAAAGGTCGGGCATGTTATTTCTGTACCTCTCAGTTGTTGACTTACAACTAACCGAAGAAGCTCAATTTATTAAAGAAAGAGTTCAATTTTCAGAGACTTTATTTCTGTATTGAGTCCATCCTTTGGAAGGCATCTGAAAGAGAATATATTCTCAGGTTTTACTAAAACCATGTTGACTGTTCCATGAAGGCACAGTGACTTCATTTAGTTGTTACAGATTTATGCAAATCTTTAACGTGTTTCATTTTCATTGTAGCACATTCGTATCACAGGTTGTATGTCTTTTGGTATTTCATGTCTTCATAGCCTGTGTTAAGGGAGACACATAATCATTAGGGCTCTGAATACACTACATCTGACATCTTTGCATTTTGTTACGACTGTCTCCAAACTACTGCATAAGGCCTTCATCTGTCTTTTGATTACCTCTTGCATTTTGTTTTGTCTTCCTTTCTTGAATCCTTTAAATGAGGTGAATTTCCTTCTTTCACTGACAAGATTTTCTTGAAGGAAGTGGTGTTGTCATCAGCCCAGCTAAAAGGCAGCTGTCCGTCTTCAGCAAAGTCAAGTCCATTTCTCACAGTACTGTTACCTTGATATGGTTACAAGCTACACCACAAGAATGGCCTCCAGTGCACCATCCATGACTTCTCATTATCCAGCTTTAATAAGGGATAAGTAACATCACTTTTGTTATCATGTAGCAATTGTTTTTTTTGTGAGGGTAATGCACCTTTACTCAGGTACATTCTCCCATGACTCTAAATACACCTGACATTCAACTTGACTTTTATCTTGCTCTTTTCAGTTTGCTTCTTGCTCCCACTGGGATATCCCAGTTCTTCACTCAGCACACAGATATCCATGGAGCTCTTTGTCACAACACGATGTGAATGCTAAAAGTTTATAGAGTTCCAAAAGTGACTGCACAAACTAATGGGTGAAATGTCTGCTGAAGGCAATTAAAGACTTCAGACAAACGCATGTATCTGTGTGTATCCCAGATGTCTCTGAAAAATGTTATGAATAGATATGTCTTCTCAAGTCCCTTTTCAAGCTGGCAGACAGAGTTCTTTAAATCTTCTGCTGACAAAACCACACCACACACTTTGGAAACTGGCTGGCGCCAGGAAGCAGAATTTCTTGAAGTTAATTGCCCAGCAATTGTCTTTTAATAACCATCAGCTATTTTAGTCAAACAGTCAGTGGCCATTAACCTCAGCCTCATGGCCACTTCTCTTGTTCCTTTCACTTCCTGCATGATTTCCTCACACTGCCCAGCTGAACTAAGGCGATGTGTTCCTAGAGGAATTGCACCAGTAACCACGCCAATAAATACTGTTTATTAATTATGAACAAAGGAAATCTACTCATCTCATTTGCATTACCCTGTGTGACGGGGTGAGCTGGCTTATTAAGAATCATGAGTTTAGCCTCAGAGATGACTGGCCTACCTTTCTGTTTGGAGTTCAGATAATGGGAGGAAGAGACAGACCCCAAGATTTTTGAGTAAAAAAAAAAAAAAAGCTGTCTGAGTATTATGGTGAAGAGTTAAGAGCCTTGGGGTCTTTTACCCTGCTTCACACTGACAGTTTCTATGATGGGATCTCTGAGCCTGAGCCTGAGGAACAACAGAGGTCCAAGAGCAGGAGTTGTGGAGAAGGGCTGGAGGAAATGTTTTTTTTTTTATTTTGAATTTTACAAAAAAACTCAACAACCAATCTTTCTCCAAAGACAATACTACCACCATCAAAAATCCACAATGGATTTCTAAAAGGGGTTATTGAGAAAATAAGTCTTGAAAGAGAATGAAGCCAATATAACAGGACTTAGTAGCAGTTCTCCGACATAGAAAGAGTGTAAAGGACAATACTACAGGGAGTTGAAAAAAGTATTTGGAGAATCACACCTGTCAATAGTCCTGGAAGAGAGACAATATTGAGGGTCTTTCATTGTTTGATATTATTCAATATTGCCACTGGGAGCCTTGGGATATAAGGTAAATTAAATTTGCACAGGACATAAACCTGAGAGAAACTACTGAGTATTTTGGGGAAAGTATGCTGGCAGATGGACTTAGAATTAAAAATTATTTTGAATATTGCCCAGCTGTTGGGCATCACCCTTTAAGAAAGATGTGGCCCACAGAGAGTGAGATGATGAAGAGACTACATGGAAGTAATGGGAACATCCACTAGCCTAGAAAACCTGTGAGGAAAGACAAAACAGGTTGGTCTTGTTTAAAAAAAAAGAAGAAGACAAGACTCTAAGGACACACAGGATACAAATTGCATGTGTGACCAACCTCAGCGCCAAAGCAGTCACCAGCATAAGATGGTGTGTAGGACAAAAAGCAAAAAAACTTTGAAGCTGCAGCATGCCCCAGGAAAGAAACAGGAGAGATCAAGGGCGTCATGGCCTTCAGTACCAGCACAGACAGGGTACTTTTAGGTGAGAATGCAGAGATTATCCTGACAAATAGACCACGTTCCATCCAACAGACGCATTAGAAGAACTCTTAACAGCCTTGTCAGCCTAACCTTGGAGAGTGGGGACTCCTTCTGGGCACAAATCTAGCAAATGATTTATTTTTGGAATGAGCCAGGTACATGAGCCGGACATCTGAGAAACAAGGACCTTAAAAATACTAATTAAGAAAATTTAGGTCCAAGTTATACATCAAAATGGTGAAAAAAGTCCTTTTGGCTTTAGAGACAGCCAGAAATATAAATATAACATGAAGGTCTACCACATTTACAATGCATTGAGCTAATTAACAAGTATTAAATAACACATCCCAGAACACATCTGTTGAGCAGGAGTGGTAGCTGGGAAAGTTGTCTCCTTCCACCTAACTGTTTTCTGGGGAAACCAGCCACAGAGTGAAGACATTAAATAAATATACATGTATACATTTAGAGGTTTGAGCAAAAGAAAAACAAGAATGTTGGATAGCTTTTGGTTTGTTGCAAGTCGCAGAAAACACCTTAGAGTAAGTAAAGTGCTCAGCAGCCTATCTTGTCCACTAAAAAATTGTTCTTATGTTCTCTGCGATGGGGAAGTCCTGCAATGGGAACAGCAGACACCAAAACAGCACGGCGGCTGTTGGCACTTCCTTCTCAGTTGTCCCCAGACTACCTCAGACAGAGCTCACACGTCCCTGCAGCTGGCAGCACTAGAAGGAGCAGCTAGCAGTTCCTGGGTAGCAGCAGGATCTGATGTGGGGAATGAAAACTGAGAGAGAGCCAGTGAGGCTGTGAAATTGATAGACACCACATAAGAAAAAGAATAGCCCTACAGTACCTGTTGAGTATTGATGTCACCTGTCTTAGCCTATGCCCACCTTAACCTATGCCTCTGAGATGCCTGGTTTTGCTGTGGCATTTTATTTCTGATTGATACTATTTTAAAAAAAAAAAAAAAAAAGGGAAGTGGAAAGCTGAGAGGAAAGCTTGATATTTCTGATCTCCACCAGATGACAACTTAGTTGCCTGCTGTAGGCCAAGAACAAACCAAGAAGTGAAGCCAAGCCTGGGAAACAGGTAGAACATATAATGAGGTTATTGACTGCCATGCAAATAAAGACCTAACCTGTGCCTCTCCCTCGCTCACAGACATTCAGGTCAGCCTGGAAATGAGCCGCTCATGGTGGATACGAGGAACAGGGAGGGAAAGGGTGCTGAGCTGAAATACAGGGAAAGCTGTGCCTTGTCTAGGAGAAACCAGAAGATGGTGAGCGATCGGACCCACAGCCGCAGCCGACCCGTGGGGCTTTGTGTCACGTCTTAATTACTCGTCTGGGGTTGGGCGAGGTTTCGCCTGGGAAAAGGTGAAGGCCCCTGGGCGCCTGTCCTGCCAGGAGGGGCGACGAGGAGGGACCTCGCCCTTTCTCAGACCCTTTTTTGGGGGTTCAAGGGGAGCATCCCTGAGACCTCTCTGTTGTTGTACACGGGACCCTGGGGCGCGGGTTTGAAGCCGTGCCCGCACCGCTGCCCCCGAGGGGCGCAGGGCTGCGGCTACCCCGGGGCACGGACGCGGACGCGGACGGGCAGCGGGAGGTGGGAGCGGGCAACAGCGGGATGGGCGTGAGGAGCCGCCGCTCGCCCCGCCCCCGCTCCCCCGCGGGGCGGGCCCGCACCCCGCGGCCACAGCCGGCAGCGGCGCGGCGGGGCGCGGAGCGGAGCGGAGCGGAGGCGCCGGGGAAGGAGGAGAAGGAGGAGGATGGTGGCGCCGCCGCCGCCCGCTCCCGCTGTGCCGGGTCCGCTGTCCGTGCTGGATCCCACAGGTGAGCCCTGGCACCTGCCCCGCCGCAACTTTCTTGGCGCCGCCGAGCGCTGTCTCCCCGCGGGGCGGGGAGCGGGATAGCGGGAATCGGCTGCGGGGGCTGGACGGCGCGGAGGGGAGCGGGGGGCTTTCCTCGTCTCAGTTAGCGGGCTTTGGGGGTGGCTCAGCCCCGAGACCAGGGGATTTCAGCTCGAGGCGGTGGCTCCGTCTCTCCTTCCCTCTCGCCCGCCGACAAATGCCGGTTCTTCTTGCGAGCTTTCCGTGCATCGCTGCTGTGCTGACGCTGGTTTAACGGGAGAAGGAATGGCTTGAGAAGGGGCAGCGGTAGGAAATGAACGTGAGGGGACGTCCTCGTCGGCCCAAAGAAAGTGCTGGAGCAGGTGGAAATGTCGGCAGGGCGAGGGGCGGCAGTGGAGGCCTTTGGCAACGGGTTTGCCTCTTCCCTCCTCTTTCTACGAATTTGGTGGAGTGCTGCTTGCACTTGCAGCGTTCGTCCTGAAAAATTAAAAATGCATGTGGAAGCACGGACAAGTATTTAGTTATTCCAACGGAATTCATTAAAGTCGAGGGAAAACAGAATTTATTGCTAGGAATTGCTCTGTGCCATGTTTGAAAGGATAAACAGAGACTTGCTTATGTACCCAAGGATCTTAACAGCCAGTTAAAAAGTGTATTAGATCTTAGCTTTCGTCATAAGCTTGGAAGAAAAATGTTACCAATGTTGAAAAGGTAGCAGTGGAAGATGTGTTGAAACTTAAAATTGTTTTCAGGTAAACAGTAGAAAAAGAAGAGTCTATATACTATCTTTAAACTAGAGATTAGCTGCTTATTAAATTGTTTATGAGTGAAACTATTACTGCTGAAGTAATGAAGCCATAGTGATACTGCATGGTATCGCTTTCCATAGCTGTACTACATAGTACTACATACTATAGCAGGGTGGAGGGTTTTGATTGTGGTTTTGGCTTGGTTTTTTTAAGTAGAATTGCAAAAGAGCACAGTAATATTTCCTATGGTCTTGAATATATAGCACACGCATCGATTCTCCTTCAACAAATTCATAATAAAGATAAGAAATGGGCTGCTGCCTTGTGGCTTGAAACAAGTGCTGTTAAATCTGGTTTAATTAGTTCAGCACTCTGGACAAGTCAAGCATTTAATCAGAGAAGGGAAAGGAATCACCAATAGCAGGTGTGAATCTCTCTTTTAAGCATCTTTAGTCCATCACATTTAATTTTGAGAGGCAATGTAGCATTTATTCAATTTCACTGACATAAACCATTTTTTTTTTAAATACACAATGATAAAGGTAGCCAAGAGAGAGATGGCACTGAAGTGAGCACTGCAGCAATTAAAAATTACTAATTTATCTCTGGAGATGTTCCCTTAAATATTTTCTTGATAACAGAAAAGCAGCAGATACCATTTATATTATACTCCTCTGTCTGTGATGAATTTCTGCTTAAATTATCTTGTTACATATGGTTAATGCCACTCTCTGAAACATATCACAGTTTTCAGTAGTACTCGCTAGGTAATAAAAATGCACATTTTCTGCTGCTACAAAACTTTCTTCCCATGTATTTTCTCATATTAGGATGCTAATATACATTGGGCTGGGGCATTATTTGAAATAAATGTTTCCCTTTAGATAATTTTAACTAAATCAAAGAGGATGGAATGAAATTGTGGGGTGCTAGTATTCAGCAAATGTGATTGTGATCCCAGCAAATAGCTACATCCTGCGGTGATTCCTCCCTTGCCAAAAATAATTCCACACTTTTAAACTGACTTTATGAAGTCTGCAGCTGGATTTTAAAAGGAGTGGTGAACTCAGCAAAGTATAGTTGCGTTCATCTAAATGTAGACTTTTTTTTAAGTTGCAGACCATGTGCATGTTTTCGAAGGTTGGGGGATTACCATTTCCATCTTTTCTTTCTTTCCCTTGACTATTGTGTGCATTCCATACCATAGACATGTGTCGTCATTAATTTGTTCATTCTGCCTTTAAACTCACTCTCTGCTTCATTCAAATCCCGACCCTACCATTCATCATTAGATCCACTGCTTTGCATTCCACCAGCAATCTGATCTGTACCCTTCTCACAAAACCATTAATTTTTCACAGTCTTCCTACAAATTGAATATATCCCTCAGCCATCATGAACAGAGCATTGTAAATATAATTTTCTTTTCTACCACTGATGATCAGACAAAAGATTTTGCCGAGTCCAGCAGAGCATGGTCTTCAGCAGGCACTTTTTACTTTCTGGAGGATGATCTCAATTTCTCTCCTCTTGGACCTTTTTCTGTCCCAAGGAAGCAGCAGTCTGGTGTCTGTCCTCCTTGTCATGATGGTGTTCTCTCTCCTTCCATTGGGGTAGCAGGGCTGAGTGGCTCAAGCAAGTACTTTGCCTGACAGGCTTTTAGCAAGGAAAGCAGAGAATATTTCTGGGACGATTCCTTTTCGTGCACCATTTAAGCCTATGTGAGGCAGAGCACCAGCCAGTGATGTGGAAGCAGCATTAACTCTCTAATTTATCTCTCAGTTCCTACTGTAGTGCCCATTGCTGCAGTATCAAAACTCGTTTAATACTTCACTGGCCGACACTGCTGAAGTGTGTTGTCCATTCCAGGTAATAACATGTTCACATTCTCTATTGACCCCTGACTCAAGCTAATGCAAAATACAGAGTTTATGATATTCCTACTGAATCATTGTTAAAGAAGTTAAAGGGGATAAATGTCAAAATTATTCTGAGAATTTTCACTTCAGTATTAAAAAAACGGGAAGTCAATAGTGTACATTAACTGTTTCCTGCACTACAGGAAGGTCAGTGTCGGAAGAAAATTCAGCCTAGAAATACAGACAGCATCATTTCCTCTGCTCTTAATTTAACTGCTGTTGCTATACGTGGTTGTCCTTGGGTCCAAGCCCTGCCACAGAAAATGTCAGGGAAGAAGACTGGGCCAGACCCTCCGTCTGTGCTGTGGCCGGGGCTCCTGAGGGAACAGTCTGGCATTGGGTTCTGGCTGGTAGGTACTTTAAAGACAGGTCCAAAAAACTGCGTGGCAACTGCTACAAACAATGATAAACAAAGACTCAGAAAGTCTTGGGAACCCACACGACTGAAATAGCAAAAGTGAGCTAGCAATAGGAACCCTTTGCAGCTGTAGCCTTTTTCATCTGAAGCCATTCTGCTGCTTTACAAACATTACTCAGGCCTTACAATATGCTGGTGACTTATATACATGTAATTATAGAAATTTTGATAGATAGGGCAAAGACTTTTATTGATGTGACTAAGGAAACCCAAACAGCCAGAGCAGAAACCAATTTAGACCTGATCTCTACACATCTTCTCTGAGCATGTGGCAATCTTTGAGAACAAGGTCTTGTGTGTGCCCGTCTGTGCTCCAGAAGGGGCCTTTCTGTGTTGCTTGCCTGTAAGTCATCTCTCCTAAGGGTGGAGTTTCTAGCTACGTACATGTAGTTAATGAGAGTTTCCAAACTGGAGCATGAAAAGGAAGAGAGATGACTGGATATTTGCCTCTGATTTGAGATGCTGGTGGTAAAAGATCAATGAATGTGAAAATCGAAGGGTATTACATACGTAAATACCTTCTGGCATGTGTAAATTTCAAAGTCAAAATGTAGTTCATGATGTTCAAATAACTCTTTGAATAATGACATCCTTTTCTCTTTTATCTCACTAAATCCACATCCAATTTACTCCAGTTGCAAATAAAACCATGCTTTTCCTAAGACATTTTCCTGCAAACTCAGTCTGGTCAGTCAATCTCATGTCCTTCTCTTTTGCATGTCATCATTGATAACCAAGACTCTGGAGAGCAGGTTGGACCCTTAGTTTATCTCCATGGAATATGATTAACTGTTGCCAGTACAGGCGTTACTCTGAGAAAAATGTGGAGGCTTGGCTCCTCAGGCACTTTTCATAAAAGCATTCAGTGGTTTCAGAAACACTTGGCTGGGCAGTGATTGTCCCATTGGCTTTCGGAAGATTTGTGTTCCTATATCCCTGTAGAGTATGTCTACATTGCATATGCAGTTTCATAACAGTGGATATGAGCACACATACCCAAGCCACCTTTAGTCCAGCTGTCTTGACTATTATAAAACCACGGAATCATAGAATAATTCAGGTGGGAAGCTACCTCAGGAAGTTGCTAGTCCAACCTCCTTCTCAAAGCAGGGTCAAGTATGAGGTCAGACCAAGTTACTCAGGGCTTTTTTGAGTTGAATCTAGAAAAAACCTCCAAGGATGGAGACAGCACAACCTCTCTGGGCAACCTGTTCCAATACTTGACTGTCCTAATGTTGATTTTTTTTTCTACTTATACCCAGTCTAAAACACTTCATGTGTTTCAGTTTATGTCCACTGTCTTTTGTCCTCCTGCTGTGCACCACTGTGAAAAGCTTGAGTCTGTCCTCTTGACAACCACCTTGTAGGCACTGCAAGACTGCTACTAGCCCTGCCAAAAGCCGTCTCCTTCAGCCTCTTCTCATACAGCAAATGTGCCAGCCCCTCACCTTGTTTGGGGTCCTCTGTTGAATTCACTGTGATTAATTGATGCTTTTCATGTACTGGGGCCCTGAAGCTGTGTGTAATATTGTATGTGGTCTAAAAAGTGCTGAATAGAGGAGTGTAGTTACTCCCCTGATCTACTAATAATGCTCCTTTCAGTACAGCCTAGGGTGCTGTTGCCAGGACACACTGCTGGCTCATGTTCAGCTCATTGTCCACCAACACCCCCAGGTCCTTTTCAGCAGAACTGCTCCCCAGCCTCACAATCCCTTACCTGTATCACTGCAAGGTGTTGTTCCTGCCTTTTCTCAGGACTTTGCAACTGTCTGTTGGATTCTGTTTCTGCTGGCCGATTTTCCCAACCTGCTTAGATCCCTTTGAATGACAGTGGTGCCCTCCAGGGTGTTGAATGGCCCCCCCAGTTTTGTGTCATCTTCTGGCTTGCTGAGCAGGTGCACTACCACTTTCTCTAGGTCATTGATGAATACATTAAATGGGACAGATCCCATAGTACTCCACTTGTTACTGGCCTTCAGGTAGAATCCAATCCATTAGTCACTCCCTCTGAACCCAACAATCCAGCTGATTTTTTAACCACCTGCTTGTTCACACATCCAGGCCATGACATCCCAGCTAGGTTATGAGAGTGTTGTGGGATACCATGTTAAAAACCTTGCTAGACTGACGGTAAAAACACCTACTGCTCCACAAGTCTAGTCATTTTGTGATAGCAAATGTCTGGGTTGGTCAGACATGATTTGGCTCCGGTAGCTCCATGCTGACTGTTGCTGTTCACCTTTTCCTTATGTGCCCAGAAGCGTCTTATAAGGATTTGCTCCATATTTTTGGTCCTAGCCTCTCAGGAACCAAAGTGAGGTTGATGTGCTTGTGATGCCCCGAATCATCATTTTGACCTTTTTTTAAAGATAGGTGGAGTATTTGCCTTTCTTCAGTTACTGGGGATTCCTCCATCTCCGTTAGTTTTCAGAGATCATAAAGTGTGGCAAGGACATCAGACATTATTTAAAATCTAGTGGATGTATTGAATAAATCATTTTAGTTTATGGGAAGGGCATCTGATTTGTGGAGGTATGAGTCCAAAGTCTACTTTCCTGTCTTGGCCATGTGAACTGGCCTCACTGAAAGACCTACCTTTAACCCCATACGCCTGGTGAAGATCTGATTGATGATGAAGAACCTCTCCAGTTCTATGTTCCCCAGAGACTCTCCATAGATTAACAGGGAATTGCCAGAGGCAGATAGCTGGGGCATAGGCTGAAGGGGAGACCTCTGGAGAATCTTATGAATTATTTCTTGATCTTTATCAGGAAGGCTTTGTACATGCCGGTGAAAGACTTGTGTAAACTCAATAGATGGTATTTGTCTGCAGTAAAATTGCTTGCATTTCATACTAAAAGACTGGACTCATTTTGACTGGTGAAATTTGGCTACTGGAGAAATGTCAGCAAACATGCAGGTTTTTATTATAAATGTGCCCATTTATTCATTGAAATTATTTGACTTGGTTTGCAAACATCACTAATCTAGCCTAGCTTTTGAACCGTAAACATTTAACCGAGTTACCTGACTTTCAACTGACCACATAACTCAGAAAACTCATCTCAAATGTCTTCTGCTTGCTTTTCGGCTTCCTTGCGTTTCACCTGCTTTTGCAGACAGCAGCACCCTCAGAGCCTGACCCACGTGAGGCTGCCCTTCCCTTTCACCTGTCACCCCTCCCTGCCTGGGGCTGTCGTGTTCACTACACCACCACAGCCCTCTGCCCCATCACCCTAAGAGGGGGTACATGTCAGGGGCAGCTTCGCGTGGCTGCAGAGAGGCTGGGCTCCAGTGCGCTGGAGCTCCACGTTTCCCAGCTGCAGCCTGGGATACTGAGTTCTCCTATGGTCCAGGGCTCCAGGGCTGATCCTGCCTGGCTCTTGCCTTGCTTTTCGAAGCCAGAACATCAGAAAGGGGAACCAGAGTTTGATTCATCTGGGTGCCTTTTGTGAGTTAGGCTCACGTATTGATTGCTGTTTTTAAAGGAGTCTTATGCAGGTCTGTGCTACGGGCTGGGGCTCTGGTATTAGCAACCCGTGGCTGCAGCTCCACCATGATACGGTTAAGTGGCTTGAAGCAGGTGGAAAGTGGTAGATGAGCCTGCAGTTTTTCACTTTTGGGAATCTAAATCCAAATTCTGGTGAGACTGAATATATTTCACCAAGCAGGTACCGTTTAAAAAGGTAGGCCCATATATTGTTACCCAATCAACTGTATTACAGCTTGCCTTCAGAGATGCAGATTGGTTTGCTTACCCTAGTAAATATGAAGAGTACGTTTGTTTTCGTGATAGCATGCAGAGCTTCTGCTAATCCTGTTTAAAATAGAAATTTTTGTGTTCTGTCCAGGTAGAGTCAAATTGGCACCTCACATAGATGTTTAAAGCCTGCAGGATCTGACTTATGGATGTGAGCAACAGTTAATTTTAAACATTACTGAAGACAAGGGGTAATTATCATTGTCACTGACTTTCAGTTCAGCTTGATAAAAACTCATCTCACGTGTGTACCCAATGTCTGTGCTTTAAGCTATGCTGAGCTCTAGCTAACTGTGTTTTTTAATTCCTTCTGTTGTCTGACAGCTCTTTTCCTTAGTGAGAGGGAGACAGTGGGTTAACAACAGAAAAGATTAACAAAAGAAAATTTTCCATTATTTTGTATTTGTTCTACCATGATTGCAATGAAAAGCTCCTTTTTTTCCCCCCCTCCCCACTCCCTACAGGACAATTTGCTAAAAGGAAGAAGACTTCGCTTTGGTTCACTGTGTCTCTGCTGGTGGTGTCTGTTTTCATACTGGCCATAGGTCTGGCAGCTACCACAAGAACAGAAAATGTTACCGTGGGAGGCTACTACCCAGGCATCGTTGTGAGTAAATAAACCTATTATAGATTATTGGGTACATCCAGATGAATTACTATCAGCTGGATATGAGAAGCTCCAATTGGTTAAAAAAGAAAAATAATCAGTCTTGCTGCATTTCACAAGAGAGAGATTTTCCTTTGTTTTGATCTAGTTCTAGTGTGTGATAAAGTTGGGGGGTAAACTCTGTTTTTCTGAAGTGCCCCAAAGGGGAGGTTGTTGGGGGGTGGAAGGGAGCCAAGGTTGTGCTGCACAGCAATATGCTGGGCACAGGGACCTGTGTGAGAACCTGTGCTTGGTTTCCCACTGATCTCCATTAAATGTGGGCATATAGGTGACTGGACAGTAGGCATGAGATAGGTTTAAATGGCCTTTTAGAGGTTTACTACTTTGGCAACAGAAAGAGCTGTGTGGAAGCTTCTCCCTGGAGCCTGCCTAACATCTTCTTGTACAGTGTTGCCGTCAGTCCTCCCATGTAAGATCCCCTTCTGAAATCCTTAGTCTTGTTTTTGCTTTGAGAACAGGCCTGTTAAACACGTTACTGCACTGGGAACAAGGTTCAAGTTGTGTCTGCTCTGCCCTGTGGTGCCTCTGTGACTTCTGGGGAAGGGAGTGCCCTCCCAGGCCCTTGATGGTTCATCTCCCGTGGCCCTTCCTGATCTCACAAGAAGGCATCTGTCATATCCAAAAGGGTGGAAACGACTTGAGTCAAAAAAGGGTTTTGAGATGCCTAGGCTGGATTTTAAAAAAGGGGAGTATGGGCAGCAAATAGAGAAAGTCCCATCTGCCTCATTTGGTCTCCCTGAGCCAGCCAAGAGGAGGCAGAGGGTGCAGGGTGAAGAAAGAAACTCATATACTTAGAATTTGGCACCTGCTTAGGCATGTGGCTTTGCCACTACCAAAATGTGTTGTAAGATACCCTTATTTCTTGTTCTTTATGGAATGAAATGCCCAGAGAAGAGGGATATGTATCTCTTAATACTGTGCATTCATTTTGCATTGCCATTAATAATTTGTGAGTTAGAACTGTTCCTCCTAAGCAAGTCCTCTTACATCTTAGTGTCATGCTGAAAACAGGTCTTTCAGAAGGATAATTTTGGGATAATGATCTATCAAGAGTTCTAAAAATAGAACAAAAAGTAGTTCCAAGAATAAAACCTTAAAGAATGAATTTTTCTTTCATTAACCTAAAATAGATAGACTAATACCGATAAAGGTCTCTTCTTCTTCCATAGTTTGAATTAATATCTTTTAGAAGACTGTATCATCTGCATTCACTTTCTAGAAAGGAGTTTCATTTTTGAACTGTTGTCTTTAGCAAGTGTAGTAAGTAATAAACCCATGTGCACAAAACAGGTTATTTCAACATTTGACTTCTTTAAGGAATAGTACAATGTCTATTCATTTAGCTGAAAAATAGAATATACTAAAACATTTTTAAAAAATCTTGGAGTCATTAATAAGCAGATAGAATAAAATTTTTAAGAACACTTTGGAGACAAACCCTTTTATTAATAATCTTTCCCCTCAAAAGATTGTTGGAGCTAAATACTTTTCATAAAATTCAGAATTCTTATTGTGCACGTGTGATGCATTATTGAAATCACTGAGAAAGGGTGACAGGTAATTATCAGTGTAAACTTCATTCATACATTAAATCTCACAAACATTCAGCAACAGTTAAAGGTGCTACACGAACTTTGCATGATATCTTGCCAAAAAGCATAACCAGAGGTGTATGTTCCTGCTTTTTTGGTGGAGGTGTTTATAAATATATAAAGGGTGAGTGTTAGGAGGACAGAGCCAGGCTCTTCTCAGTGATGTCCAATGATAGGACAAGGGGCAATGGGTGCAAGCTGGAACATAGGAGGTTCAAAAAATATTAGAAAAAACTTTTTCACTGTGAGGGTGACAGAGCCCTGGCACAGGCTGCCAAGGGAGGTTGTGGAGTCTCCTTCTTTGGAGATATACAAAACTCACCTGGACGTGTGTCTGTGTGACTTACTGTAGATGATCCTGCTCTGGCAGGGAGGTTGAACTAGATGATCTTTCGGGGTCCCTTCCAACCCCTGACATTCTGTGTGATTCTATGATTTCTGTGACTCCAGTGCAGCATTGGCAGATGGACTACAGGATGGCCTCTCCTCCACCTCCACGCAGTCAGCCACCCCATTCAGAATGAGCCGAATAACCCTCAAAAGGTGCTTCTCCAGTGACAGTAGAGAGAGCTTAGTAAGCCAACATAGCACTGATCCCAAACTTCTAGATAAGCTGAAGCTAGGGGAGGGATTTCGACATTACATATTTAACTGTTGGGCTCACAGAAGAGAAAGTTTACAAGGCCAGACAGTGTTACTTACAATTAAAGTCTAGCACTGATAGAATTCAGTAGTAAAATATTAACTTCAGAGCTGGTAGATCAGATCTAAATCTCCACTGACCTTAGGTAAGGGATTCTGGCTGTGAAAAAAAACATGCAGAATTACTCTCTATCTTGCAAACACAGATAAATGTGAATAAAACTATCCACTTTTATAGATTTACTTGCATCTAGAAGCATTTGCAGGGCTTCAGGGCTACATCCATAACATAATTTGGACTTCTTCTTAGTTCCTGTTGGCTTCAAGAAGAGATAGGTGCCTTAATTTCTTTACATATGTGGTTCCTTGTCATTTATTTGGAAAAAAAGCTTCTTTCTAAAGACATCTTTACAGTGGTAGGCATTATCTGCAGTTATATGACCAAAGTATTTTAAGATAAAATATTTCTGCGTGTAGATGAGTTAGTACAATATTTCATTTTGGAAAGTGTCTGCAAGGGAACTAAATGATGTTACAAGTTCCCTTCCAACCCGAATCATTCTATGATTCTATGATTCTATGATTCTATGATTCTATGATTTAGTAAACTGCTGCTTAATCCTGAGTTTGGGTTTTGAACTGTCTTGGTGAAATGGGCTGCAAAGCCAGAGTTGGAGCTTCTTCAACCTCACGTGCTTATAAATATTGTTTATATTTAAATATTTAATGTCACTTCTCTATGACTACTGCTTGTATTATTTTAATTTGCTATATTTATAATCTTTCAACAAGCAATCTTACAGGGTCCAGTTGTCCCAGTCACCTTCCCAACCCAAATAGCCTATTGTCTAGCAGACAAAAAGCAGCGCATATAACCCTAAACCAATCTCAGCAATGCTGTAGCTTACATCATGATCTCTATCTATAGTTCTGCTCCTTCTGATTTAATTGCTAGTGTACGGTATATGCTCTTTTTTCTTCACATGGGTAATATTATTCCTCTCTGTGTCTCCTGTGTCAGCCAGAAATGGGTCTTTATGGATTGTTCCTGCAGGGATGAAAAACGGGCTTTGGAACCAGGTGTCATTTTGATGTAGTTATCTTAATTTACAGAGTTGCCGTCCCTTGAACAGAGTGTCCTTGCTCATGGTTCCAAGTCTCTCTCCTATTCAGCTGTCAGCATGGGTGCACTTGGGCACTCTTTCAAAGTCTTTGCTTTTAGTCCTTGTGCCTCCTTTCCACCTAAATCTTCCCAAAGCACTCTGTGGCAATTTGCTTTTTTTGAGAGGGAGTGGTGAATTCCTGTTGTGATACTGAGTGACTAAAGTGCTTGCAGGAGATTTGCTTTCTTCTATGAGCAGTTGTGTACAACGACTCACAGAAGAGTGAATGGGCGTTGCTCAGGCCCTTGGCTGGGACACCGTAGTCCTTAAAAACTTAACTTGTGCTTGGATGAGAGGCTTTGACACAGATTCAGAGGCCTCTTTCCAAAACGGGGCTTAGATTCCTTAGCAGAACCGTGATGCTCCATCCATGGGGCGGGTTGGGTGGGAGCGCAGGAGGTAACTGGAAACACGTCTGGGCAGCCCTAGTGAGGGGAGGAGCAAGGAGCATGGAAGTGATGGAGAGATTGAGAGCAAGGTGACCGCAGGGCAGGGAGGGGATGTTGTGGAAAGATCCTGTTGACACCTGGAGTCAGCTCTGGCTGCTTCTGAGTCTGTGGCCAGCTACATCTCGGATGTGTGGCATCAGGGAGACTCCTTTTCTCCAAACCCCTGTGAGCACAGTGCGAGCCCTGACTCCAGGAAGGTCTGATGAGAGGCTGGTCTCACCTGTTGTCTCTTTACTGATGTTAACTGTGAATCCAAGAAGCTGCTACCTCTCCGAACCTTCATGAGCCTATCATAAGGAGGGGACTTTTCCTGACAGTTTGAAGTAGCAGTATTAGGAACAGTAAGGCCAGCTTTACTTCAGCATCTCTTCCTTCTCCCTCTCCTGTGGCTCTTGGTGCTGCAGCTGTCCCATGTTAAAAGTAACTGTACTAATCTTTTTGGCATTTTAGGAAGGACTTTTTCTGGCATGTGTGATAGCGTTTAGGCATTAAAATCAAACAAATCCAACCCTGAGAGTTTGAACTTGGGTCGCTCGTGTGGCAGCAACATATCCCTTTTTTTGAGGAAAACTGTTCATCTACAGTTGCCTAAAGCTTTGCAATTTTCCAAATTAATGGTGTATGGGCTAACTGTAAGTGTTCTTTTCTACTACTTCTCTTAGTCTTTGCTTTCCAGTGTGTAAAACTATATGTTAACAGTAGCCAGGTTATAGAAGCATATGTCTAGAGAGGCTTCTGTTTACCTCATGACAAGTTTTACTCTGAAATATCAAAGACCTGCAGTTCTGGTCATTCCTCATTACATTATATGATTTATGTCCAGCAGTAACTTCAATCCTTTCCCCTGACCCACCCCAGTTAGTCCATCTGTATGATACATCAGCTCAGATATTGCTGTAATGCACTGATGTATTGATCAGATAAGCTGACCTCATGCATTTCTGTTGGTTTTGTTCTTTGCCTTAGCTTGGCTTTGGATCTTTCCTAGGGATTGTTGGCATCCACCTGGTAGAGAACAGAAGACAAATGGTAAGTAACAGCTTTTTTCATTTTCCTTTTTCTTTTGGTATCAGAATGTCTTAAAAACATGAAAAACAGGGATTTCCAGTTGACTTAAACCTGCTGCATCTGCCTCAAAACGTTGTTCATTTGTTTCACCATTACTGAGGGGTTTCAAAAAAGCGTGAATTGGCCAGTGACTCCCTCTTTAGAAGGCAAGGCATGGTTTCACTTCTGACAGAAGCAGCCTGTTTGGTTTTTTTTACTGAGTTACTTTCCTGCTGGTTTAGTGAGTTGACTTGACCCAGGGCAGAATCAGATGAGTGGCAGAGCTTGGCCAGGGCCATGTAGCTGTGAAAAGTATGGGGAGAGAGACAAAACGTGTCGGTCATGGCAGTTTGAGTAGAACTATCCACAAGATCAGCTCAACTGTAACAAGTGATCTCATTCTATGCAAGAAATTTAAGTCAGAAACACTTTCCTGAAACTATATATGTTAAAAAGAAGAAAAAAATCCTTACTAGAAGATTCTCTTGCTAGATCAGACAGGATCTGACAATTCTGTGTGGTTTGTTTTTAGGTTTAGCTTGACTTTGGAAACTGCTTACTTTTATTTATGTGAGAAAACCATAGGAAGTCCTTGGGACATCTGGGTAAAAGAAGGTGTGGAGGACTGAATTTGTGGAAATTTTTACACTTTCCTTGTACTTGACAAAAATAGTAGTGTCTTGGTTGAAGAACAGCATGTCCCATGTGCACTTTACAGTAGACTGATTGTAGCCAAGCATCATGAAATATGATTAATTTCATAAGGCAGAGCCTTCTCTGGTACAAATCAAGAGTGACATTAAGCTCAGAGGAGGAAATGATGGGTTCACGTTATGTTTTACTAACAAGTAGCTACTTCACTTACAAATAGTCTGTTACGATATCCTGTTTTCTTTGCAAATACAGTCTTGTTCTCACTGTTTGTAGGCAAACTTCTTTCATAATGTAATTTTTTTGCATTGCCTTTAAATTTCAGTGACGTATTCGCAAGTATTCCCCTTCTTTTAACTTTTGTTCCTGGATGGGTTTCGCAAAGGAGTGAGATTTATAAAGCCATGATGTTTGCCTGTGTCTTTTTGTCTCTTATTCCATTTTTTCAATGTGTTAACCAATTTCAGGTGAATTGAGCAGGGAGGTAGAGACTTCAAAGGTGTTCAATTCCTTCAAGTTTCATGAAAATTCGCAGGTGGGTAAGAGGAGAAAATGATGAACTAGTTCCCCCCTAGTGGTAAAGACTGCCATATCAGCTCACCTCTTACTGAACACAAGAGAATCCGTATGGGACACGACTAGACAAAAATATGCATCAGGCTAGGCCTCAGTAATTTTTTTACTAATAAAACAGATATTTGATTTTAAGAACTGTTGCCCCTGATTTCTAGGTCAGAGACCAGGATGAATGGCAGGTTCCAAGTTGCAGACTCCGTGGTGGACAGGTTTGTCTTCCACAGCATTCATGCTACTTTACTAACAGGCATAGCATTTGAGAGTTCTTTTATCTTTCGTTTTAGCTGTAATCTGCCTCTTAGTTTTCTATCAGTTCTATCCTTCGCAGAAAGCAAAATGACTGAAAAAGAGGTAAAATGGATAAGCAGTGGTTAAACCGTGTAATGCTCAACATGTTGAGTCATTTACGACAAAGACTGTAGAGAAATAAGTGTCATGTGTTTGACATTAGTGCCTGTTTGCATTTCCCAGCATGGAACAAGGAAAACTTCTTTCTGCTAGTAACACTTAGTGATGACCTGGCTGTTGAAAGATTGGTTTTCTGGTGAACAGACCGAGAAAATAACTAGAAAGTTTGATTATGCTTCTTATGTGGAGTACTATTCACAGTGGGCTAAGCCTTTTAACACGGTCTTTGCTAAGGCCAAGATGCTTTTTTTTCAGACATTACTAAAATGAGATTGAAAGGTTTTATGTCATACTGCAACTGAGGGCAGTAATTGTTCCCTGGGGTGTAACTGAGTATATTCAATTGGATGGGTTTAGGGCAGCTTTAACAAATTTGCAGCCATCAACAAGATTGTAAAGACTTACGTAAGCATAGAAATGTAACAGAAATGTCATATTCCTGTAACTAAAAATTCCGTGCATTGCAGCAGGACAAAAGGGGGTAGGAAGGAAAAGAAATTGTTTGCTCAGTTACTTATATTTTAACTGGACTTCATTTGAGCAGTTACTACAGTATAGTTTGAGTATAGCACAGTGTAGCTCTGACGATTGTCTGGTCCATGTAATGATTCAATATTTCACTTTTGTTTTTTAGAATTGAAAATGGATATAGATTCAATTACACTAGAAAAGAAATCTATTTTAAATTGAACTTTTCTTTGTAAATCTATTATCTTTTTGTCTTGAAGTTCTATTTTCTTGTAACCTATCCTCTGCAAATTCAGATTTATTCATGTTTGGGGAAATGCTAAGTGCAGTATGAAATACGTAACGATTAGCAGAACTTGTATGGCAAAACCCTGGCGCTCAATAAAGACAAGCATGGGATTTGAGAAGGAACAAAAGCACAGTTAGGCAGAATGGACAACGGTTTGTTCTTCAAAAACAGCATTAATAACGTTGCGCCTGTTTGACCTTGTTCTTGGCATCCCAGGGCCCGCAGTGGGAGTTCAGTGTGCTGACCAAGGTATAACCCTTAATTCACAGGAACTGCTGCTTGCAGAAGCAGGCTCTGCCTCATTGACCCAGCATGATTTCACTTCAGCTCTTAGCACTTGTACTTGGCTCTGTGGTGCAGAACTTGGCACTGACAGAACAAAATCTCTCTTTGGCTGAAGGTTTGCACCGATTTTGGATGTTTCTAACTGGCAAACAGCAGAAAAAAAAAAAGAATAATATGTTGCTGTCCCTTTCTGCCTCTCTTGCCCCCTGTAAAGCAGGTCACGGATGGGAGAATAGAGCATAGCTCTAAGATCTTTTGTTCCAAAGGCACGCTTAGTACGCTATATGGGTGGAAAATATGACGCTGCTCAAATCAAATGGACTTGATTATAACACATGAAGTGTCCTTGCTTGTTTGCTTGCTTGCCACCTCTTCACCTTACAGCACGAAGTATTTCCAGTTAGAAAATGAGATGTTGCAATTGCACACAGGGGTGGGGAAAATGAGATGCTGCAATTGCACACAGGGGTGGGGAAGGCTAGATGAGCGGGGGTTTTGTGGTAGCAGAACTGAGCTGAGAGCAGTAAGCAGTACTGAGAGAGTGCTGTAATAGGCTTCTGCTTGGCTAAATGTGGAGGTGGCATGAGCTAGCACCCAGGAACGAAGCGCTCTCTAAATGTGCAACGTCAGTAAGACACCATACACACTGTTTTCAGCCAACCTGATGGCTAAACCGAGCACTGGCTCACAGTTTCCACTCACACATCTTTCCAATGCCAGTCTCATCAAGCCATACTGTTCACGAGGCTGAAAATGAGCATGCTAAAGCTGCGATGCCTACAAGAGTGATTGGGGCATGCAGAGGGACCATAATAACTGTCAGGGTTTTGAACATTTGCAATATCACGGTAGGGTTGTGGGAGTCACCCCAAGAGCCACAGCTGAGAGTGGCAAAGGCAGGTGGAGGGTGGGAGAACTTAGAGGACATGGGGAGGATGGGAAGGGTCAGAGAAGCAGGAGTGACACCTCAGGATGTGTGAATTATTGCAAACCTCAGTGCTACTTGTGATGAAGACGGTTGTCTGCAGCAGGTCTGAAATGTGAATTGATCCGTTGCCAAATCTTGCTTCTTTTTTCTTCGTACTAACACACAGTTAATTTTCTTGGTGACATGTCTAGGACATGCTCAGATGTAAAACCTAATGCACAGCTGGCTCAGCCTGGTCCTTGACTTGTTCAGAGAGACAGCTGTGGTGATTTTAGCTGAGGAGACATTGCTTCTGACAAAAGTGGAAATTGAAAACATGAGGGAGTTCAGAACAAGGAGCTCTGCACACAAATAGAAGAGGCGAAGCTATTTCTTCAGACTTCTCAAGGGACGCTAAGTTTAGGTGCCTTAATATGCTTGCTTCCCAATCTCTGTCAACAATAATTAGATTTCAAATTAAGTGCTGAAAAACAAGTATAGCAGAAGTTGGAGAAACAAAGCAACAATTTTCTCTTCTGTTTTTTGTTGATAGACTGCCCTGACAATGCCTGCGTTCCTAGCCTGCGTTGGGATGTATGTGAGCTAGTATTTCAATATTGTCTCTCGTTATTTTCTTGCAACTAGACTTTACATCTGTTTCAGAAGAAGAGCTTTTTTAAAGGAGTTACACGTGTGAGCAGGTTTTCAGAGGAGCCAAACCTCTTTCGCTTTTCAAAACTGATAGATGTTGTAAATAGATTACGTCCATCAGAAAATGCACACTGGATGTTTTGTGTGAAGGTGGTGATTATTAATATGTACCCCCCAAAAAGATACTGATATGTATATCTGCTCTGCTCTGTTCAAACATATTGTGCTTCATCATTTCTTCATGCAAATAGAACATCCTGGAAGAAACTGGCTTTAGTGCAGATTTTGATCAAAGTTACTAATTGCTGATAGATTCCATATCACATATTAAGCTAATTAAAGCAGCTTGTTTACATAAAAGAGAAAAAATATTGAAATTCTGTAAGTCTCCTGAGGCTATCTTTGATGTTCCTGCACAAATAAATGGAAGATATCTTTACTGTAGTGCAGGAGAAATGCAGATAATATAAAGGCAATCTTTGTCATTATCAAGGTATTATTTCTCCCCTCAAGTTTCTGAGAAAGTCAACAGCACTTCTTTTTTTTTTTCCATGATTGTTTTTTGTGCTCATGTTTCACATAGTTCAAGGAAAAACAGTTAATGCTGATATAAAAATTATGATAATGGAAGAAATTAGCAATCATCCTTGTTTTGATTAGACCTTTTAAATGATTAAAACTGAAAAGACCTACTAGTGCATTTTCAGTCATAAGTGTGTGCTGGATTTGATGTAACAGCACATTTCAGAAGCAGACAAGGAGATTTATGTAAAGATAATCAATATAGGCTGATGCTGACACTTGCATGAGCTCGAGCATGGTTCTTCTTTAAGTGTCTTTGTCCCTTTCAAAATGTAACAGCATCTTATTAGCTGGTAAGATCAAGCAGCTTATTCTTAGAGAGCATCTTCTTGCTCTCTTATGCCTAGCCCTTAGACCTCTGTGATGAGGTGCCCTTTGGAGGCATCTTGTTCTCTCCTTAAGTTCTGGAAGGAGCCTTGAAAGGTGATTTAGATTAGACTTTAGTTTCAGATAGAAAAAGTGTGGTAGGAAGAATCCTGTGTTAAGTGACAATTATTTTTCTTCTATAAACTGAGAAGATTACAAAAGTTAACATACTATAATTCTGCCCAGTTTTGAGTTTAAAGCAGCCTACTTATAGGCTGTCCACTCTTCTTTCGTGCTATAAACATGGTACAGTCTTGGGTATTAGCTGCCTTATTTGGCAAGAAACAGTGTTGTGACGTCTTTTTAGTCCTTTCTGGGAAGGACCTTGAATGTGGTTTCTCCATGGCAGGTCTAGGAAGTCTGTGTTATTCCTTCTAAAGCAGGAGAGTGTTCAGAAAAGCCACGGGTAGAAATGAGATGGATAGCTGGAGATGTTTTGAAGGCTCAATTATTTCAGCTGAAGAGGAGGAGGACAGATGTGTGTCTGTAGGTATGAAAGCACCATCCAAAGTGAAGGCAAGTGAAATTAAAAAAAATAAGTTTTATGGGCAATAAAAATGTACATACTTGAAAAGTTCTTTAACTAATGTAATAACATGATTACGTAATATTATGAGAGACATTTTGCTGTTACTAGAGTTATACATCTCATGAATGAAGGACTGAGCAAAATATTTTGGAATTCTTTATTGCCGTTCTTTGACCTTGTGGATTTAAAGTAAGGATTTCCATTTTATCCTAACTATAAATATCCATTGACACAGAAGGGTTTTCCTTTCTTCCCTTCCCTCTCTTCCTCCTTCCTCTATCTTGCAGACTCCTTCTTCTCCTCTTCCTTGTCCCAGCCAAAAATAGTTTCTGCTGGATTAGCGAGTTAAAAGGCTCATAGCCAAGTAAGCATCAGACATAGCAGAAGCAACTGGTGGGGCTGCATGGCTGAGAGTAGAGAGGAGCCTGTGGGAGGAGAGAATAAGACTTGTCCCTTTTATGCTAGAAATGAAGTGTTGCATCATCTCACTATGCTGTGAAACCATCGTCTAAGTGCTGTCAGTGAGTTAAATGCCTGAAGTTAGGTTGTATAAATTTCCCCACAGTGTGTTGAGAGCGTCGAAGTTCAGGGACTCAAAGACAAAAATAGATACTCTCACTGTCTGAATTACCAAAGGAGGTGGGGGATGTTTCAGCTCTTTTCTGCTTAGCTTCTTATACATCAGTATTTCATGTCGCATATCTGCAGGTCTATGATTTCAGATTTTACCAGTGCAGATTCATCAGCTAGTCATGCAAATACTTATTTATATCTTAATATTGTAACATAGAAATATACTGTGATATTCTAATATACAACATGTAATATATGTTCACAAGTGTTTACAGTCGACATGTGCTGGCAAATACCTGGCATAATGACAAAAAAAGTCTCTACCACTATGCCACTGACACTGTCTTTATTGTACAGAGTGCTTTTTGCACTCGTTATAGATGTGTCTGCCAGGATGGTTTATCTAGTAAAGCTGTAATGGGAAGTACAGTCAAGTCTGTAGTAATAGTTCTGTTCCATCATCAGGGCTGTGTCTGTCTGACATACCTGGAGAGATGCCACCAAGTACATCCAGCTGCAGCCTAGAACAGCAGTTCTTTCCCTCTCACACAACCCTCTGCTGGTCTGTTGGTTGTACCAGTCCCAGGTCTTACCAATTCCAGGTTCCCCACCTTGTGACCCAACACAGCATTAGCTCAGTCCCAGTTAAGAAACTACCATGTTGTCACTGCTATAGGTAGAAAGAAATG
This sequence comes from Trogon surrucura, assembly GCA_020746105.1. Classification (NCBI taxonomy): domain Eukaryota; kingdom Metazoa; phylum Chordata; class Aves; order Trogoniformes; family Trogonidae; genus Trogon; species Trogon surrucura. The sequence goes on from CM036617.1 coordinate 68,276,492, forward strand.
GAAGATTTATTACAAAGGGAAGATATTAGGAAAGAGAGACTTTGGCTGCTATTTGGAGAGCTTTCTTGGCAACCAGGATGCCTTCAGTTTACCTCTGGAAGCTTAAATTCTGTAGAAACATATGGGACATACATACCTACATATATGTAGATATGAAAATTTGCATGCACCGGCAAAGCTTATTTTCAGCACTCCAGTCTTTAAAGGCTGGCGTGGTTCTTTTGAGTCAGGGACCCAAACCATCAATTCAATTTAAGTCCTTCGTTTTATGAAGTGGAAGTCTTTTGGGATGTGGTTCCTTTAAGATCTGTGCTTGGAAACAGCACACAGAATTAAGTGCATAATAAGGCACTTTTTAACTGCCAGCGTGTTTTCTTGTGCTGTTTATGTAATGAAAGCATTACTGTCACCCAGCTGAAAACAAAAGTAAACTTTACGACCCATGGAATGTGTTTGTGGAACAATAAAGAAATCAATTACTCTTCCTAGCAAACAGGAGCAGGGGATAAAACATCTGGGTAAGGAATCCAGGATAAGTGCCCATGTGTGCGGAAGGTGAGGTGGGGTGTGTGCTATGAAAAGGACAGGTGGTTTCTGACCCTCTTGTTGAAGAGGGTCAAATGAAACAGATGAGTAACCTTGTTGGTCGGATACAATCTTCCAGGCTCTGTAGGCAGAACTTCACTAAATTAAAACTTGTAATTTAGTTGTAATGCATTTCTGATAAAGAGTGTGTGTGTCTTCAGAAACGAATGCAGTCACTGTAACATGAAAGAGGATTTGTAAAGACATTAACAGTGGTGTAAAAAAAGTTCCTGTCACTAAAATGGTGTCAGCTGTAGTAGTCTTGACCTCTGTCAGTTCTACCATTTTTTACCAGGCAGCATAAACTTTTATGACACATGATATGGTATTTATTTCTAATTTACTGTTCTCATAAAGCTCTGAACAGCTACTTCTGTTTAAGAAATGATCTTCTTCCATTTTAATCAATAAAAGAGCATCCGTGAAAGGAAGTATTTGATGGATTCCTGTAAGGTCAGCACTGCTGATTAGTGAGTTTAAATTTATGTTTCACTTTTGCTCACTTTCCTTTTAATGCTGTATTTAGTTTTTACTTCTTGACTGTATCTGATATCTTTAAATCTGCAAATGTTTTTAACCACTGTTACACAAGTGCTTTTGTTGGTGTTTGCAGGGGGGAGTTCTTGCCTGTTTGAGGTGCTTACTGGACTAAAGCTTTCTTAGGCTGGTTCCAAAACCATTAGCATTTCTCCATCTGTAAAATCCAGCTGATTTTTTTTCTTTTCCATTTAACATCACTCTGTCTTCATCAAATCCCAGGCATCCTTCTCTTCTTCCACATTACTCCTCTCCCCTCTTTGCAAGTAGCAGTCAAGTAACTAAAGGAAAGTCGAGAAAAGAAGCACAAATCAGAGCAGGCAACATCAGGGGAATGAAAGAAGTACTGACGAGACGTTGGTTTTGGCAGCACAGATACTTCCTCACCTAGGCTCCCTCTGTTGTCAGTGGAAAAAAATAGACGGATACCATCAGAAGGTAATTAATTCCATTCTATGGTAGGTGTCTGAAAGTCTCTGGCTCTCTGTTGACTACAGGGGAGCACAGATTACCACCTGAGACAAGTACTTCTATTTTAAGTAGCTGGAGTTATGTGTGATGAAATCTACCCCTTAGGAGGATTTTCTTAGCAGCTTCGCCACATACAAAACACCACAACTTGTACCACCCAGCAGCCTGGATGAGAACTACAGCTTCACTTTGGATGGAGCACTGCAACATTCCCACTTCAGAAATACATACTGAGGCTTCACACCCTGTGCTTCTACTGAGCAGAGCCTAGCTGGTTCCCAAACACAGCCCCATCTGGGTTGTGAAGGCATGCTGTTCCCATTCTTGGTGTCTCCCAGTCTGTACTTATATCTGCACAAGTGAATCAAGCCATGAGGATATAATACCAAATGCTCCAATAATTTTGTTCTCAAAAGTCATCTGAAATGAGTTCATTTGATTTACCATAGAATGAGGCAACACACCCCTACGAAATAAACAGCTAAAAAAACCACAGATGTAAAAAGGCAAAAATGAATGAAATAGTACATTGCCAAAAGACAGCTCCTGAAACAGAGCAATGATTTGGAGGTGCAGACTCTGATTCCAAAAGTGACTTTGGAATAGGGAGATAAGGACTCACACGATGAGGAGAAGATGGTAGAATAGCAGTGTTGCCTGTAGCAGCTCACTTCATCTGAACTGCCCTGGGAAACCTCAGTGCTCCTCTGCCTAGCAGAGAGAAGCTGAAACAGGGGGAAGGAGTTTGGTCGTATAGTCTGCACACTCTTTAATGAGCTGAAAGAAAAGAAGAGCAGCTATTTAAAAAAAATCTTGTCATAAGCAGCTAAAACGTGGGTGGAGCAGAGCATATGTATTGCACCTGCTCGGACTAGCGAGGGTCAGTCATGCGGGAGGTTGTGTGTGCTCAGACTAGGGAGAAAGTGCAGCAGCGCTGTTTGAAGGAGCTGAATGAAGCTGAGATGCACTGCTGCCAGCAATAAATCAGCAACTGTGGTCATGGTTACTGGGATACCAACAGGGGTCCTCAGAAGCTGTGCAGGCTTAAAAGAGCACCAATAACTAATCTGGGCCCAGGGATTTTTTTTAAAAATGCTTCTTTAGGTTGCATTCTGGTTCTTGTCTTGAAAAATATGAATCAAGTACAGTTCAGTCTTTCTTCCAGCCTTGTTTTAGCAGCATCTGCTGAACTCTCAGTGGCTGGAACTTTAAGACTGTCCCAAACTCCCTGTCACTAGGAGACCTAGTGTCATTTTTAACTGAATCAAGACAAGTGTTTACGCATCAGTGAATGGATTATCTTGAATTTAATATGTGTTCATTTACATATATGTATCAAATTTATTCTGTGATTGCAGTGTAATGGTGACTCCAGTTTTGAAGTTTTAAGTGCACAGAAATTGCTTGATAGAGGTTTAATCATGGAGTAGATTGGTCATTCTAGTAAAGATTTACTTATAAAATAATTTGAAATAGAATCCCGTATTTTTTAGGTCTGTTTTTTTTTTTAGCTGATATTAGATTATGAGAGAAGAAAGAATATATTAATCAGGTAATCCTTCTCATTAACTTTGTTTCATGTTTCATAATGGCTTTCAATTTAATTCCCACCATTCTTTGATTGCTTGAAGATAAAAATACAGGAAAATTAATCTTCGTTTTATGTAACGTCATTCACAGAAACTGTCTTCAAATGCTTTAGCAGGTTAGAATAGACAAGATAAACTACAGAAAGAGTAGTGCGAAGTGGCTATGTAGAGGATGAAATTAAATGAGAGGCTTAGACCAAGGAAATATTAGAGTTAATAGCGCAATGTTAAGGCAAAATGTTTCTGTGCCACTTTTCTACATGACTGGAGTTGCCAAAGAGTTAAGCTGCCGTACTCGGCACCTGTGAGAAGGGCACAGCCACTGCGGGCTGACAGGGAGCAGGGAAGGAGCACGGGAGAGCTGCTCTGTGTGTGGATTGCTGGGGAGATCTTGTGAGGAGCTTGACAACAACAGTGCTTGAGGGGCAGTTCTGAACCATGGGCTTTCACGCCCTAAAGAGAAATGACAAGCAAAGATTTCTGTGTGAGCCACCTCCTGTCCTGGGACCCAGCTCACCCATCGCACAACCCTGGGCACGTGTCAGTGTGATCAGATGCCCATTTCCCCATCTCCATAACTAACTGTGACAGCAACTAAAGTTCCCAATAACTCAGAAATGTGTTTATCTGACCAGTTAAGAACAGTCCCTGTCCTAAAGATCTCCATGTGTGCCTGAAGTGAGCAGACTCAGAACCTGAGCTCTTTTTGTTGTCTGGCTCAACTGTGCTGCGTAAGCCCTCTGAGCCTGGGTGAGAACTGGGACCCTTAAGTCACCCTCTTGCACATTCCCTGTCTGTGGGCACTTCTACGGTCCCTTGCCGTTGTCAGTAGCCTAACTGATAAATTACCTGAAACAGTTGAGCATCAACACCACTGGATGAGAAAAAGAGAAAGCAATATGCATTAACTATGTCTACATATGGTATAAATTAACTGTGAGCATCGTATAAATTATCTGTGAGTATCTAAGATGTGACAAAAGATATTGCGAATTCTGCCTTTCACCATTCTGCCTTTCAGGGGGTGGGGCAAGAAAAAAAGAAATTTTCTGAATGAAAAGAACATTTTATTTTAAAGGTGGATTTTGATGATTTTTTATTCTTGGCATAATAATTGATACCACTCATGTGGTTCCTGTATTCTTTCCCAGCGTTTGTTTATCTAATTAACTCTGCCTTTTTATGCATGTGAGGTTGTTTAAATTTCTCACGGGACCTCTTGCCTGCCTGTGTTACACCAACTGGCCTTTTCATGTTGCTATTTTTCCTAATTATACCTGACACGATACTGAAAAACAGCAGACTTCTTCACAGGCACTAAAACAAGTCTCCTTGACCACAAACAGCAACATAACCCCAGTCCTTATCATTTATTCATTACAGCTAAAACCTAGCTTTTACTTTGATAATCTCTAGAAGTGCAAATTTTGTGAAATAGGTGAGACAAGTTAATAGTCACTGCCAGAGCTTCTGCTCCTTCCCTCCTGGCTTGGCCACATGATCTCACCCTCTCATTTGCACTGGAACTGGTGCTCGTCTCTCCTTGGACTTACCTGATTTGGCTCATTTTGGGGGAACAAGTGGTTTTCTGCCTACTGAGGGAGTTGCACCAGTTTGCTGCGCCTTTGGGAAAGCACAGGAGCTGGTATGCAGGAGAGAGAGGAGGAGGGAGGGCTGGAGAGGAGGGAGCTAGAGTAAGGACAGGAGAGCAAGATGCTCTTTCACACAGCAGTGAGCAGTCACATCAGCTCAGCTCTATGTCCTGAGGTGCTGTTAGCAACAGCAAGAGGGAAGAAAGTCTGAGTGAAGGATCTGTGTTGTGGCTGATGATACTCAGCAACGTATGCCTGGACTCGCTGAATTCAACAGTGACGATACTGTGGAAATGCCATAGGTTTCTCATTTGGTCACTTGATCTAAACACCAGACTTGATCTGAACACGTCACAATATTGTGTGTGCAGCATCTCTGTCAGAAGGCCTTCCTGATAATACAGGTATCTGCTGTGGGTTATTGGCTGTGTTGATGGGTGTAGTAACAGTCAAAGGCAAGTTATGTGCTTATGCACAAGATCCCAGCCCCAGCCCTTGTCTTCCTGAGCTGTACCAGAACTGGTGCTCTTAAAACCAAGAGGTATTTTGCATTTATTTTTCTTCTTTCCTCCATCTGGAAGCCAGTCTAGGAAATAGATCTTCAGGCATAGCTTGGGCAATTTTAGGTCTGTGATAATTTGTGTCATTGTAACTAGTACTATGACATTAATGAATAACGAACATGACATAATCCTATCTCCTGTGGTGTGACAACCTTCCAGCAGAGCCTCAATTACAGCAACGCTATTACTGAAGAACCAGCCTTTGGAAAGAATAGGTTGGCAGGCCATAAATTGTGAAGCACATTACCTGGTGTAGTGAGAAACCCCCTAATTAGCCCAGCTGTGAAAACCAATGTAGTGGGAGCCTTGCCTGAGCTTAATTTTCATCACAGCAGCAAACTTCTGTCCCAAGGGCAGAGGTAAAAAGTGGCCATTGTGGGAGGGTAAGGGGCCACACGAGAGAGGACTTTCCAAATTAGAGAAAATAAACTCACAATTCAAAGTACTTTTATACTCTCCCACCTCAAGACAGCCAGCATTTACTTGATAGCAGCATCTGAAATGCAATGCAATGAGTGTAACTGTCTTAGTTTTGTGGGTTATTAATCTAAAGCCCTGCTGAGGTGCTGTGGTAACAGATGGAGCTCCTGACTGGGATTGCACCAGGGGTGGAAAGGCATTCTCTGTTTTGGATTTGCAATATAGTTTTTTATAAATTTCTGCTTTTACATCTTCATCCTCAGCATACTGAAAAAGTGCAGCAGATTTATTTAAGCCTGTGTTAAGTTCTGAACTTGGAGACATAGGGAAATCAAACCAGTGAAAAAGCCCATAGTATTAAACTGTATTTTGGGGAATGTAATATTAGGGGCAGCCTGCAACGAACTGCCCCATGCATTTCTTTTCCAAATACATTTGCTTGAACCTGCGTGGGGACAAAAAGGGCTTTACAAACCTGTGGTATGTTACACAACCTTTTGCAAAGCCTTCACTTTCCAGAGCAAAAAGTATTGGATGACAGTGTTTCTCAATTTACATTGATGAGGGTAATGCTGATTCTTCCTCTGCCTGGAAAAAAATCCCAGAGAGACTTGAACAGCACAATGGTTGGAGACACTGGAGGCTGTGCAGTGAAAAAATCGCCATTTAATGGGAGCAAACTGAGTCTGTTAGATGTAATTTAACCTACACCTGATAGCAAGGTGATTTTGAAAACAAAAATCCATGCACTTTCTGAAATCTCAGACCTACTTAGTCTAAATTGAGAGAATGAGGCATGTCACACAGCATCTGGTACTAGAAATGACTGCCATTATCTGAGCAGTTGTGCCTTTTGACTGAGAATAGGTAAGGGCTAAATTTAGAGCCCTGAGGAAACCAGCTATGTGTGAGAACAGGGACCTGGAGCTTAGCGAGCCTGGCAGAGGTGTTTACCAGGGATGCTGGAAGCAGCCAGTGAGGTACCAGCCTGTAGCAAGCGGGTGCTTATGCTGGGGAACAATGTGATTTGCTGGGCAAATGTTGGCTGCATGTCTCTGTGTGTCACCCAGCAGGGACACACTGCTGGCAGTGTGTGATTCAGCACACGGAGACCCTGGGGACCTGAGGTGTGGTGGGAACATGAGGGCATGGCTGCAGCCAAGGATGGCCACATCAGACTCCCTGTTGGGTCTGATCTGTGGCCAACTCTCAACTCCAAAACATGCCTGGGAATCGTTGTGGGAGACTGTTGGTTGCCAAGTACCCATTCCAGGTGCATCTTGGACAGTAGAACAGCACCCATGACCAGCTTCCATAGCCCTGGGGGGTCACCTGTCTCTGTTGCCTTCACTAGGCTGGCTTGCACAGGAGGGTGGCACAGTGCGCCCAGCGGTGCTGTGTCCCTGCTGAAGGACAGGAGATTGTCTGAGGGAGGTGAATTCTGCAACAAAATGAATGCCTTTTCTGAAAGGAGGCAGCATGCAAGAATTTAGCAGGCCAGCCTTTCACTAGTTTTGCATTTCGGAGTGTTTCCATATTTCTGTGATGTGGCTGAAGGTAGGTAACAGCGCTGCGGTTAATACTGTGTGTAAAAGTCCCTCATTCCAAATGCTGTGTTGCTCTCCCTTTTGCTAAAACACCTCTGTTTAAACAACTGGCTTTGGGGTTTAATTTTTAGGCCCTCACAGTAGTTTTCAGCATTTAATAACTGACTTCATGGCTCACTTATAAATAGCCAAATTATTGAATTCTGTACCAGAATCAGAACTAAACATGTTCTCACAATAAGAGCTGTATAGATGACTGGCTGCACAGCAATGGAACAAGAGCAAAAACTATTTCTTGAAAAACTGTTAAAATACATTGCTATAAATAATGAATAGTTTTCCTGGCAAAACATACTGCTGTTAAAAATGGAGATGAGATAATGTGATGGATCACTATTGTGTTATTTCTTTTACCTGTCAACAAGAATTCTCTCTGTTTAAATGAACTGCGCTGCTTTTCTTTCTTGACAGTCTTAGGCTGATGAACTCACAACTCCAGCAATCACCTACCACTCAGGAAAATTAGCTTTTGAATTTACAACAGCTCTTCATTTGGCTGTCTTGGCTGCAATTTTTAGAAGTAAATGATTTTGTACTTTGTTTATGTCTTTCTCACATTCTCAGTAAGCAATGGGAGATTGAGAGAGAATATAAATCTGTAATTCTATTTTAAGGATTTTTTTTGGTATTGTTCTACTCTACTCTGCCCTGGTGAGACCCCATCTGGAATATTGTGTCCAGTTCTGGGCCCCTCAGTTCCAGAAAGACAGGGAACTGCTGGAGAGAGTCCAGCACAGGGCAACTAGGATGATTAAGGGAGTGAGGAAAGGCTGAGGGAGCTGGGTCTCTTTAGCTTGGAGGAGACTGAGGGGTGACCTTATTAATGTTTACAAATATATCAAGGGTGAGTGTCAGGAGGATGGAGCCAGGCTCTTCTTGGTGACAACCACTGATAGGACAAGGGGTAATGGGCTGAAACTGGAACATAAGAGGTTCCGCTTAAACTCGAGAAGAAACTTCTTCTCAGTGAGGGTGACGGAGCCCTGGAACAGGCTGCCCAGAGAGGTTGTGGAGTCTCCTTCTCTGGAGACATTCAAGACCTGCCTGGACACGTTCCTGTGTAGCATAATCTAGGCATTCCTGCTCTGGCAGGGGGATTGGACTTGATGATCTTTCGAGGTCCCTTCCAATCCCTAACATTCTGTGATTCTGTGATTCTGTGATACTACTTCATTTGAATACATGTATAAGGCAATTTAAGTCATAAGAATCTCTGAGTGTCACATTCTGCCACTTCAGCATTGTAATAAATATTACTTCAGTCAAGAAATGTTCCTCTTACTTTCAAAGGGACTACACACTGAAGCAGTTTCTAGTAGGTATGGATGAAAACAGCAGACTCTGTTTTATATGGCATCTTGAATGGGTAGATGACCACCAACATGACCGAAGAGTGAAAGCCAAATGCATAGCTCCCGTCTCTACTACAATTTACTGTGCACTTTTTACGAAGTCTTTTACAGTTACATGTTGAAACAGAAAAGCCAGCATACTCATTAGGTGATTTAAGTTATTTCCTTGAGTGGAAAAGTTGATTTGAGGGTTGTAGATCATCAATAATTTGCTCATGTGTGAAATGAAAAGCCACCTTGAGGTCAGCTTCCAGTAAATTCATCCTGAGCTTGGGCAATTTGGAAACACCTGGCTAAGCCCACTAATTATTTGATTGACTGCTATGACTTGAAAAACAAGATAGAGCTGTCAGACAGTAATGACTTTACCTGAACTTTTAACCACTGCTGCTTTTTTAAATAAAGAGATCGGGGCCGGTAGCAAATGCAGCTGCCACAGAGCAGCACAGCCCACTGGTCTGCAATGCTAATAGCTCTCTACAAGGAGCCCACATCCTTCTTGATCTGATGAGTCGCATGCCAAGATTTTTAGACAATCCGATTCATGAGATGTGACCCACCATACTGGAGAGGCAAGGGATAGCGCAGGTTGAAGGGTGATGCAGCCAATACGGCTTTCTTAGGGTTTCGGCATCCTTACGGCAGGATGGAGTGGGCTGCAGGGGGAATGCCACAGGCTCCCAAGATCAGCCAGTACCAGCAGCCTCAGTCACTTCTGTGTGCCCCTTTCCTCCCCATGCTGAGGATTCCAGTTACACAGCAATCCCTGGGGCAGTGCTGCCTCAACTCTGATTACATGAGCTGAAAGCCTTGAGCTAATGCGAGATTAAAAGAGTGTATCAGAAAGCATTTGAAAGCTGTGATTCCTCTGCTTTTAAGTTGCACTTTTTGCTAATTCACTGAGAGCTCTTGTTTCCAAATGTTTGATATTGCTTAGATGTGTGTGTCCTGTGCTACAGGCTTATACGGCTGTAATTTCTTACTTGCCCAGATTTTTTCGGAGGGCTGACCAGTGCTGTGTCCCCTGTTGACACTATTGACATTGTGCTCTTCTTAGCCTAACATAGACTAGAATCCATTTTTCAAGTGGGTTTGTGATGCCATACAAATTTTACACATGTGGAAACAGTGAGGTAATGTAGATATGGATTCTTTATAGGTAAAAGGGATATATGAACTGTATAGATGTAATTTTGGTAATCTCTACCCGGGCATTTCTGAAATACATGTTTTGATGGAGCAATAAAGGACTAGTTGAGAGCAAAGAGGTTTCAAATTCTTAACTGAAATCTTAGTCCATGTGTTCTATCAGTTAAGGATGCCGTTCTGTCACTTTTCAAGGGAATTTTTTAAATCTGTTTCAGTTATTAATTATAACTTAATGCTGTTGTAAATTAAAATCAACCTATGATATAGGATACTTCAAAGGGTTCCTCTTGTGACTTTGTGTGAAAAATGCCAGAGACGTGAGAGATGTACTTTAAATTATATTAAAAACATAGCTATAGAGTGCATGTTAAGTTCACCTTATATCCTGCAGTTACTCAGTCATCCAAACTTAAGGTGCAGAGTCCTCAGAGTCACAAAACCCTCTAACTTGGGAGAGAAAGGAGTGACAGCATCTCTCCCTCATCTGATGGTGTTGAGGTTAATGAGCCCAAGGGGAGAACCTTGCCAGGCATCCACAGGGTTTCTCTTTCAGGACTCACTTCATCTCACCTTGTTTACAGCACTGCATCCTTCAGACACGTCCTCAAAACAAGCCAGTGACATCTCAAGAGTGTGTGTGTGTGTGCTAACAGCACACTGACTGGTCTCTGGTGGAGAAGCATACCAGTGCTCGGTCTTTCTGAGTCCTACCAGCAGGGGCGTTGGACTAGATGATCTCTAGAGGTCCTTTTCAAACCCTAACGTTCTGTGGTTCTATCACAGCATCACAGAATCACAGAACGTTAGGGGTTGGAAGGGACCTCAAAAGATCATCTAGTCCAGCCCCACCTGCCAGAGCATTCTATGATTCTATGATTCTACTGCTCTCTTCAGAGTGAATTGGGCAGCTGCCGTATCCGGGGTCGTGCTAGCCCTGCAGTTGCTGCTAGACCTGGAGCTGGAGTTACCCTTGGAGATAAAGCGCATGCAGCTAGCAGGGGGCTCAGCACGCCCAGCCTGCACAGCCTTTCTCGCCCGCCCGAGCTCTCCATATGACCCCCACCAGTGCTCCAGCGTTGCGCAGTCCTGTTGATAATGAACTAATTACACTTAGTGAACGAAGCAGCTTGGGAGGTCTGAAGCTGTGGCTGGTGGGGTAACGAAGATGGTGTGCTGTCTGTACCGCAACTGGGGCAGGTGCTGAGCTCTGCTGTACCCACTCTGAGAGAGAGGGGCAAGGGAGGGAGCCCCAACAAGAGCAGGGACCAAGGCAGTGCACCCCAGCCCTTCCAGAGGTACGAATTCTGTAAGTCACTGGTTTTGTTGTGGCACAAGTTAGCATAAGCTATTTGGGACACCTGGACGAGGTCTTGTGTGACCTACTCTAGGTAATCCTGCTCTGGCAGGAGAGTTGGACTAGAAGATGTTTTGAAGTCCCTTCCAACCCCTAGCATTCTGTGATTATGGGATGATAAAAACTTTCTGAGAGTTCATGAGTTATTTATTAACTTACTACAATGTCTTTATCTGTATGTGTGAACTACTGCCGCTGCAGTAAAGCTCTAGAGATTGATGTGAAACAAGAATGCAGCTATTTGCCGTGCTCCCCACAGACATCACTGCTGTTGTATTAAATAAGCTGATTTAGAAGAAATCACCATTGAATTTAATGGTTCTTAACAGATGACCTAATTTCCTCTAGAAAGAGTTAAACTTTTCTCTGATATGTCAATTTGGCATCAAGAATTTCTGGCTTTTGTCTAGTGCATGACTGTCATCCTGCCACACTGATCTTAAGAGTATTACAGCAGGGGGAACTGTCGTTTAAGAATCATGTTTAGAAAAATCATTATAATTGTTTTACTTAAAAAAATATATTGAAAACATTACTCAATCTGGTTTTTTTTCTTTTCAGTTAGTAGCCTCCATCGTGTTTATCAGCTTTGGCGTGGTAGCAGCGTTCTGTTGTGCAATAGTTGATGGAGTGTTTGCAGCACGGCACATAGTAAGTACAGTGATTTTCTGTCATCTTTTATTTTTGATGACTTTTGTCATTTCTATCAGGGAAGCATTTTCTTTTGGTTTGTGTCTATCCATATACTACTTTTTCTGATAGCTCTCCTTGTTGGAGAAAAGTCTTCTGGCAAAAAATTGACAGGAAAGTCCATCATGCCAATACCCAGAGATGATGCCAACTGCTTATTCATCTCTCAGGGAGTTCCAAATACGGACGTGGTGTAAAATGATGTAATGACAACCATGCTAAAATACGTACCTGCTCAGGAAAAGGAAGACATTTCAGCCACCACCAGCATTTGTTTCCTTTGGCACAAAGGCTTTGTGGGCACGATAAGAATTTGGAACACGCTGGACAGTGATGAGCACCAGAAGTCCCTGTGGGATCTTAGAGGGAAATGGATTGCAATAGCACAAGGGGAACATTTTGCTGGAGCAGAGAAAGCAGAGCAAACAGCAGGCTTTGGTTAGAGGTAGCGTGAAGGGTTAACTTACTGAGCTGACAACCCAAAATTCACTGTCTGCCTGCCATCAAAGGGTGGGCAGGTCATTTAACCAGAGTGACCAGTATTTCCAGTGTGTCTTAAAAACTCAGTGCTCCTCTTTCTCCCAAATCTATTGCCATTTCTGCTCCAAAAGGACATTTATAACCATTCACAGTACTGCAGTCGCAGTGGTGTTACTAGTGGTTCATTACTGTCTACGAGTGCCTAGGAGCCTTTCTCATGACCTTCTTGTGTAAGCACTAGACAAACTTAGAACAAAGTGGGGTGGCTTTTTTTTTTTTTTAAATTTTGGTTTGTGGAGTTCAAATTAAAGTATTAGACAAAAAAGATCAATAGAAGAACAAAAAAGACTGGGTTGTGGGGTCTTTTGAATATGATGGTTTATGTGTTGGGTTATGTGTTGTTTGCCATTCTATCTTTTGTGATAAAATACCTAAAAATCAATCTAACCCCAACCTTTTAATTGAGCTTTGATTTCCAAAAGCATCAGGAAATAACTAGTTATATGTCTTTATTAATAGACACTAGAATGGACCTGTTCAGCTTTCTGCTTATGTTCATTGAGGGGCAGCATAACACCACTGGCATCAGTCAAACTCAATTTTCTGTTGGCAAATGCATCAGAGTAATGCGGCTTTGGATCACTTGGAGCATAAAACCATAAACTGATTTTTTTTTTTTTTTTTGCTATTATTGAAGAGGATTTTAAACCAAACGTGGTCTTCAGAACCTCACGTGCATTGCACAAGGAAGGAGACATCTATTGGTACAAACAACTGAGTTGTGCAATGTGATCATGAGTAAACACTCTGGACTGTAATCATGTTTTGTGCTGTCCAGATCCTGCATGATGCTGAAAGGACCTGCTTTTCCTTGGATTTGCCTGCTACTGCTCTGGATGACACCTGGCATAACTTTGTCTCTGATTAGTGTAAGCTCAGGGTGCCTTTCTGTGGGAGATGCTCAAAAGAGGAGGGAGAGAGATTCCTATGTAGGTTTCCCACTCTTAGAAATTCAGTGATTGTGCCCCAGAAAACCATTGCCACTTAATTAAATATTGGACCTGTCTCCTGTTTTCCCAGGAACCGGACTTATTTTTGTCCTGCTTTGATGTGACCCTTAGGAAGTGTTCAGATGGCACTTTTACTGTCTTACACCCCATAACTGCAAAGCAGCTGTGCAGCCACAGCCCCCCACTGCAGAGGTTGGGCATGGTGCTGCTGTCTCTGAAGTGGTTTACTGTGCCAGAGAACAGTGTGTGTGCTCAATCTCGAACACAGAGACAGGCATCAGCCCTCTCATCTTTCTAGGTGTTTCCTTTTTCAGTTTGCGCTCTTCTGGCTTTAAGTTCCTTTCATGTGTGTTACTTGGCTATTCTAGAAAAGACACTGCTTCCTATCTAAATCAAATATCATATAGAATATTATTATACCTTTATATCTGAAGAAACAACATCCTGTACATAATACCTAAAGTTTCTATTCACCTCCTTTTTATTGCAGCATAAATAGCTGTGTGGCATTGCTTGGTGTTATGCCATGCCCTTGATGTGTCGTTATGGACTAAAAGTGATTCAGTTCATTGCAGTGCTCTCTGGGGAGAAAGTGGGCCAGTGAGTTGTCACAGGATAACACCAAGGCATTAAGTCATTGCACTCAGCCCAGAAGAAAGCATCTTACAGCCTGGGGTGCAGTTCTGTATCTAGTTAAGTCAGTGACTGGGTGTGACTGCATCATCTGTGCAGAGCTGAAGCCTGGAAGGGGCTGGTCACCATCCAGCCATCCCTCAGTACAGCATAACATGCTTCATGGAAATCTGTTTCCAGCTGTTTATGTTTCGGCCAAGTTTTTTTTTATCACATATTTCTTCTGGTCTCCTTCACATATTACAGAACAAATAAATAGCTAGTAGTATTGTTTGTTGGAAAACTAATTTGCATATCAACATGGTCCTGCTCACTTCTTCTCATTCTCCTTCTCTATCTAATAAGGAGGTTGACAGGATCAGGTGAAATAAAGGTGTACATCACCTAATTTATCTGACTAACACACCCGGGGAGATCTGTAGGAGTGGTAGTGCAAGTACACTCCTAATCTGATCTACGGAGATGGGTGGCCTTTATCAAAAGAAGGTGTGTCACGCAGACTATGGTGTCATGGCCACTGCGTTATGTGCCCTTTGTGTCACACCTCATTCCTGTCACACCACACTCAGTCCATTCCCTGCAGGCGCCAGTACCAGATATTTTCAAACCTGTGTTGTGTTGTTGCTGCTCTGGCCACTGCTTTTGGGGGACAACTGCTAGGGAATTGGACTAAAGTGTCGTCTCTTCAGGGAGAGGACAAGCTGCTGGCATGTCAGAGCAGGTGCCTAGCTCTATGCTATAGCCACAAAGTTTTCTTGAGGAGGATTTGGGCAGCGTTCACTTTTCTGTCTCCAGTATCAGGGTGCTGATGCCAAGGCTTCATGTCCCTTTTCTTCTGCAGGGAGAAGTACTAGCTTAAGCCAAGCAGACCGTCAACATATACAACACCCTGCACATCAATTTGGAATAAAAAACGTCTCCTGCTTTTCACTTTATTTTTAACTTCTTTCGAGTTGGGAGGGATGTGAAGAAGACAAATCACATTATTATAGATTTTTCTTAGTGTGTGCCTGATGTGGAATGGAGACTATTACTGTTGCACATTTTCTCCTGTTCTTGTAAAACTGTGGATAGAATAATAAAATACTTTATCTGTATTCTTTTCTTCCCCACAAGGCATAAAATTGACAAAAATTCTTCCAGGAAAGGGATGTATTTCAGAAGATATTTAAGTTATTTAAGACTCATTTAAAAACACTCAGTAGAAAACTCTGGAGCACAGCACTTAGCAAATTAAGAACATTGAAGGAAAAGTAGCTTGGTTTAAAATAGCAGCAGCTTATTTAAAAAAAAAATGCAGATATAGTTTACTGTTGAATGTTAATTTTGCCATTGGTCCCTTCAGTTGCACTTTTCACCTTTAAAAAACAAGAAAAATAATTCCAAATTAAACAAAACAAAGTTGGAATTAATGTGCACTGTGTTATTTCAGAAGAATGTGATGAGCACAGGAATCCATTATCTGCATTCGTGTTTGCTTGAGAGATTTTGTTATTTAACGTATGAAAATAGCCCAATTGTGCAACAGCAAATAGAGTTCATCAACAACCTCCTCTCATCACACGGGGAGACCCCCTGTTCCACCTCTTATACACTTTCTCTGTGGTACCTGCTACCCTGTGATCCATGACTGCAATTCTTGACTTTTGCCACGTGCTTGGAGCTGGGTTCCTGTGCCATGGAAAGCTGTGAGCTCCAGTGAAAAGCTCGTCCAAAGGTTCCGTACCTAAACTATCTTAGAAGTGTTTTCAAGATATTCCTCTGAAATAGTCATTATTTAGCAGGCCTCCTATAAGCAACCTCCATGTTATTTGTCTGGGTGGGTTGAATAGACGTATCTTTGATTAAAATGTGTAATGTATGGTGACTTTGAAAGATAATAAGCTGCTTACGACTTCTAATTTTGCATGGTGAAGCAACAGATTGGTAGAATAATCTGATGCACTTCAGGTTAACATTTAGAAGTAGTCAACATCATGGCTTAGTTTATTACTAGCAATTTGAGAAAACTCGATGATAAGTTACTGTATTAGAAACCAAAACCTGAAATGGACTATGCTAGGGAAAATCATGTTTCAAGAGCCTGAGGAGAGAGCCTCTTGCTGTGTAGTTTGCAGTTTCGGACCTCACTTCCTGTGCAGATAGACCTTAATCCATCCAAGAATCTTCCCAAGTGCCCACGAGAAAGAGACTGAGAAAGAGGTGGAATGCAAAAAATTGGGAAAACTGTCCAGAGAAAGGAAAAAATATCATTTGTTCATAAGATTGTCCTGCTGGAGATCAATGCAGGGTTTGCTCACCTTCACTAGAAAGCACAGACACAAATAGTTGCTTTGATCATGGAGATCTGGAGACTTTTTATTCTTGCTACAGATTGCCTTGGATCATAGTAGTGAAATGGTGGAGGAATAAGAGAGCATCTGTAGGTTTTTCGTGATACAGGATAATTCTGTAAACAGTGGTTATTCTGAGGGAGACTAGATCCCAACTGTAGTACTTCTGGGACAAAAACGTATTGCAGTAGCTTTGAAATCATGTATATAGACACAGTAGGTGATCTTGTCTAGCTGAAGTACTTTTATGTGAGTGCATATATACACAAAGGAGAGGCTCCTTGGCGCCTTAGGCATAACATCACTCACTTCAAGCAAAGGTTCAAATCCAATCCTGCCTGAGAGCAGACACATTTTGGATTCTGGTTTACAATAGCAGATTCTCACAAAGGGTTCTCAGCACTTCAGATGTGCGAGAATTGAAACAGAGAAAGAATCAGACTCCAATCCTGGGCTCCCATTTTGCACTCTTTCTGGATTTATGTGCCAGCTTTATGTTGATGACTGAAGTTATCAAAACTCATGTAGCTGTTAGAGGGATGTATGTGTAAGGAAAAGGAGGGTGCTGTGGAAAGACAGAGTTGCTTGTCCATCGTGAGATGTAAAATGCACATCAAACCAGCAGTCTTAAGTTGTCCCTTGGATCCCTCTCCTCTTCTGCAAAGCCATTTCTGTGTCACATTTATTTAACTTAGCTTTCAGCTGATCTAGTTTCTTCCTCTTGATGATGATGGCCTAAGGTATTAATAAAATAGAACTAACATCAGGCACTAAGCCCTGAAATGAACCGGTAGCTGAACCAGAGGACACTAAAACACTTGACCCCTATCAAGGGATCTTTACTCACATCACTTAAGTGCAGCTTTTGGACTGATGAAGTGTGTCAGCTGAGTAATTGCCTATATATTTGAGAGTTTAGAAACTAAATTTGAAGTATTTGTCTTGTCTTGTCTTTATGTATGTTAACTCAAAATACTGTTTAATGAGATAAGCATTTTGTGAAAACTTCGGGGAAGTACAGAGACATGGCAATTGGAAAATGGTGTCTTTTTCTGGGGGAATACTGATGCAAATTGAGCTCTGGTTGGTAGAGCTCAAAAGCTGCTGTACTAAGGAATATCAGGATGGTAGCCCCCATCCAGGGAACAAATAACTACATTATAATACTACATTGCCAGCCAACCCCAGCAAGAAAAATAACGTGATTTTTGTTCCTTCAGCTTTGATCAGGGCTTAGATCATTGCACCTTTCTGTGCTATAGGAACTGCATCAGAGTGTGGAGTGCTGCTTTTTTTCTCACTGAAACCATGTGTAAAATACTCTTTGTTATATAGTATTTTATGCTTTTAGACTGAGAAGCTAAAAAAGTCACCATGGCCACTTGGTGCTCTAGCTTCCTTCCCAAGGAGAGAAGCTCCTGAGGAGAACAGGGAAGCTGCATTTGCACTCCGAGGTTTATCAGCCTCAACATCAGCTTTCAGTGTTTTACGGGTTACAGAGTATAGGTCAGCTGTCCACAGTAAAAAAAAAATTTTTAAAAAATCATATAATTTTAAATAAGGGTGACTGTCAAAAAAGTGGCACCCTCCTTCCCCTGGTTTCACAATTCTGCCTTGCCTCTTGTACTAAAGCACAGAATCACAGAATCACAGAATCATAGAAGCACAGAATCACAGAATCACAGAATCATAGAATCACAGAATCACAGAATGGTGGGGGTTGGAAGAGATCTCTGAAGATCATCTAGTCCAAGCCCCCTGCTAGAGAAGGATCACCTGGAGTAGATCACATCAGTCTGCCTAGGGCAGACTAAAGGGAAAACTCATTCTATGTGCTTTACCCTCCCTCCTAAACTGACCACCAGCAGGATTGCCCCATCTGGTGTATCCCAGGCAGGTGCTGGCCCAAGGGGAGTGGTGGGGAGGTGTAGCTGAGAGCTGGAGGGAGGACAGGACCAGTGTTCACTTGGCTCAGCTTAAAGTCGTTGAGCCAAGCTAGAAGCAGTGAATCCAGTGAGGATTGAAACTATCAAATATTGCGAGGCCTCTACTCAAGACCTTAGTTAGTCAGAGAAGTACGGTCTGAAATGGCATGAAGGTCTGATGATTTCTGCAGGACCTCAGGCAGGATCACCCATCCTTGAGCCAGCTGCATGTTCCCTGCTGCTTCCTCAGGCCTTGGCAAGAAGAGACAGGTGGTCCAAGAGTCGATGTCACCATCTGGTGGTTGCACATGCAATGGCTGAGAATGTCAGTCCTCTTCCCATCTTTGGAGCTTCTTGTGCAGATTACAGACAGTCAAGAATTGTGAAAGGGGTGCCCAGCAGTAATGCTGACGACCACTGCCTTGTACTAAAGGGTGATTTTGTAAGAGCCCACTGCATGTAACACAGTTTACCCTCCTGCCCTAAAGCCTGACACACCTCAGGCCAGATCTCCTAAAAGCAGCTTGAAAATGTTCCAAGCAAGCCTGTTGGCCTTTCCTTTGAAGAAGAAGAAGAAAAAAAGTTGTATTCCATGTCTAATGAAGTTGTTACCTTGACGACTGCTGGAGAAAACTCAAAGAATAAATAATTTCTCATTGCAATTAAGTTAGCTAGCTTCTCTGGAGAAGAACACTAAATGCATTTTACTTTCTCCATGTTGCTACATGAGACAAAATTACAGCTAATTACTTTTAATTCCATTTCCATCTGTATGACTCATTAATATAATAGCACAGCATAGCATATACCATCAAGGATTTTGTTGTGTTTTTTTTTTTTTAGCAGAGTGAGCACAAAACATCTATAATTGAAAATTAACACTAATTTAATAGTGATTTTTATTCTGATGGTCCATCGAGGTAAAAAATGTTTTATTGATGAATTTCTTAAACACGAACTGCTTAAATTTGCAAGCAGTGTGTTTTGAAGCTGATGGTCAATTGTCGCACAGCGTCTGACACTGAGATGGGAAATACAGATTGTGTTCCTACAGTACCAATTAATTATAAAAGGAGGATTAATTCTTTTTTATTAATTTAATTTAAGGGTTGGAGCAAAGGAGGACTCTTGCAACCGTCTTAATCCAATCTGCCCAGATATCTCTTTTGTACTGACCATATGTATGTTATCAGTTACATTCTTGCATCCAAATGCAGTTGAGTATACTTTAAATCAAAGGACAAATAGTCCTCTTTGAATATTGCAATTCAGATGGTAGAAGAGCTTCTCACACTAGACAGCTCTCCAGCCTAATTGAGAGCCCTGCAATGAGTTACAGGTATCTACAGATGTTTGGTGCTTCCAGCTATATCAGAGCCTGGAAGCTCTGCATCGCTGTCTACCCTGGCACACAAGTCAATCAAAATCACCTGCTTTCAGGTGAACATCTCCCCCACAGTTACCACAGTCAGTAGGTTGTTGTAAGTTACAGTAAGTAAGCTGTTATAAGTTACGGTGTTTTTGCCAGAAGAAACTTCATGGGCCAAAGAAGGGCTAAGAATACCCTTTTGCCATGCTCAGGTTTTCAGCTGATGCATAAGGAGCAGATTAGAGAAAAAGGGCATCCTATCTCTAGGATGGAGCTGCTGTGTTTTGGGAAGCACCAAGGCTAACAAAGGTTGAAACACCAATGTGTTAAAAAATCTGAATGTAAAGGAATCTTCCAGGGAGATACTGTAGCTAGTTGACCTAACATAACCCATGAATTACTGGACAGTAGTGTCTACTAGCAAGATAAAGCTGAATTACCTATAATGACAGGGTTTTAGGAAGGTATTAGTGGCTATGTCTACTCTGCTGCTACGAACTCAAGCGTCAGACCTCTGTTTAATGGTTAGCTGCCACTTCAGCTCGGTTTCAGAACACCTTCACTCAGTTCAGACTATGTGGTCTCAGGACTGGAGATTGGCAATATGGGTATAGCCTGTGGGACCATTGCTGGATTACTGACTCCAGCTCTGATGTTTCTTTGTGCTTTGCAAAGAGCATTATCAACTTGGAAGGAGTTCAGAGAAGAAAGATCTGAAGTTTGGAGTGGCACCTTTTAGCAACAGTACCTGGAACCTTGATTTATTTTGTTTATAAAAGAAAAGTCTGAAAGGTGAATTGATCTTGGCTTCTCTATCTACATAATCAAAGGTTATCTGATAACAGAGGGCTTTTAGTCTCTCACACAAAAACACAAGTAAGTGCAGTGGGATGAAGTCAGTGCTAAACAGATTCAAACCATGAAGCAGACACAGTTTGGACAATAATGAATTATGTGAAGAGCTTTGTCAAGAGTATGGATGGTTCTCCATCACTGAAATACTTTAATTCCAAGCTTCTTTTATATTATCTTAAGAATCTTATCTGGAAGTTAAGAACTTGACATAGACATCTTGGTTTGATATTATGTAGCTTATGTTACTCAGAAGGTCATTCTAGAGCAAGCTCTTCAAGGAAGGGTCCTGTCAATTTTTATGGTCAGGTGGAAACTCTATTGCCTCTTGTCAGCAGGTCTCTCTGTGTGGTTCCAGGACGTGTTCCCTGCTGGAAAATTTTTAGAGTATCACAGATTAAAGCCAGCTGAAAACTATTTATCAAGTTTTCTGATCTAGGTTTGCTGGTCTTTGTATCTGCAAAGGAAATACAGTCTTTAACTGAGATAATATCTCTACTAAATACCACTATTTCTCAGATATTGGATAACACACAGTACAACCCAATGATTATTATACTGGATGCACTCAAGAGCTTTTCAGCAAAACTATCATCTTGCGAGTGTTTTCTGGGCTAGAACACAGGGGAAGGCTTCAGGATATTTGTCCCCATGAATCTGCAGTCTGATATTCCTCTATTTCCAGACAGTTAAGTACTGTGCCTACAGCCTGAATATAGTGACATTACAGAGGAGCTTGTAGGGTGCTTTTATTTGGTTGACAGATATTTCTCAGTAAGAAAAATAATGGCAATGCTTTTTTTGGAAAACTCTTAAGATCCCCCTCCAGTTTGCAAAGCCTCTCACTGGCAGGATCAAAGCCCTCTGGCTATACAGCTCCTGTTTTGGCTTTTTTTTTTCTTTTTCACTGAAATTCCTTTCAAGTTTAGCTGAACTGCAAATTCTTGAAAACCCCTTTTTTTCTTTCCTGCTGTGACTTGTTCTCCTGAGGGAAAAGGGTTGATATTGTGCCAGCCAAACAGAAATGTCTAAAGCATTTGGCAGCACACACATTGATGCCAAAGAGCAATTCGCTTCTTGATGGGAAGGAAAAAGAGACATTCCCAGTTCCTTTCCCACTAGCTTCTCTCTACAACTACCACATGGTCTCTTCATGATGTCCTGCAGCCCCAGGGAAGGGGCAGAGATAAAGCTGTCTCAGGCCCTCCCAGCTCTTCATCTGCACCACTGTGTAGGACAAAAGCCTTCACTGCTGGCAAAACCGAGGACTGGTCCAGCTTCTCCCAACCCCGTGACACAAACCTTGGTCCATTGGCTTCCCTCGTTGAGATGGAGCAGTCTGCATTGAGATCCTTCATTGATGTCATTATTCTGCTAATACAGCTTTGAGGTAAAAATTCCTTGAAGATGCAGTAAGGGACATCTTACAACTGCAGGTAATAGGGAGACTACTCCTTTATTTTAAATTAAGAGTCTGCACTCTAAGAAAACATTAAAGGAATGACCCACATGTTTGAGTATATGAAAGCTAACAGTTAAATGCCACTGCCATTTAGTTACGTGATCCTGTCTCACAGAGAGCACAATGCCAATGCACAGCAGGGCAGAATTTTTAGTGCATTGGGATAATAGCAAAACTGGCACTGGCAATTTCTTAGGTTCTGAAAGTTAAATCATTTTAGCTTTGCTTCCAGTGTAATTAGATAGGTGTGAAATCCACTAAGTATATTGTAAATCAACTCCAAAAATATGGAGGGAAATTCTACACATTTTACTCACATTAATAACTGTATTACTAGTGTGAGAGCAGGATTTGATCCATGTTTAAAATGGCACTGATATTCTAATTTCCACAGATCATAGTCTTTTTTTTTTTTTTTTTTGTACATAGTGTATAGTCTTCTGCATCTGTGTGGCTCATATACACCCAAAAATCAGTTCTGGAGGGAATTTATGTAGCAGTGCAGAATAACAGCTTGGATCAGGGGAGATTTACTGTCTACTTCCATCTTTAACCTTACTTTACAAAGCACTAACCATGACGGAATATATTCAAAGTGTAAAAAGCAAGTTAATTACAATTTCATCCTAAGAAAGGTGGATGACTGGGGCAAGAAGCTTGCAGTTTGTTCTGAAGAGCATAATCTACTTCGCTCTGATGTGCTGCCAGCAGAAGATAATTTCCTTCATTGTTTCCTGTTCTCAGAAATCTTTCTAGACTACCAGCAGATTTTTCTGTTCTATGAAAAATATTTGAAGCTGTTACATAGATACATAGAGGGGAGAAGGAGTAGCCACCTGCAGGCTATAGCTAAAATACTTGTAATTTTTTTCCATCTTTTGTCAAAAGAAAAAAGAGTGCCTTGAGTTGCCCTGTGCAGAAACTAGTGGAGTAAAAATGAAAAAGGTGCTGTTTATTCACATGCATCTAAACCAGCAAAGCACGTAAAAGTCCTTAAATTCTACTAGAGTAAAAAATTATGGTATTTAAGTATGCTGCATTTTGCCCTAGCAAACGATTTCAAAAAAACAGAGGTTTTATTTGTTTCATCTTTAAGAGGAAACAATGAGTAGTATGAATAATAGTATCATGTAGCAGGAATTTCTCTCTCTGTGGGTGGATGATTATTAGGTTGCAAATATTGTCCACGAAAAGTATGTTCACTGATGTTCAATAAATTCCATGATAGAATGGCCTAGGCTGGAAGGGACCTTAGAGATCATTTAATCCAACCTCCCTGTTATGGGCAGGGACGCCACCTCTCAACTAGGTCAGGCAACACATGAGAACCAAATGGGAATCGAACCCGCGACCTTTGGTGGTTCAAGCACCATGCTCAACCCACTGAGCTAAACCGGCCCTCAATAAAATTTTAACTGAGGATTATTTATGGCTCTATTAAGAGCTTATTAAAATCTCTGTTGCACCAGCGTTGATAGATGATGAAGGTTCACACCTGTAATATGTTAATTTAGTCTTCGATGGGAAGTTCCAGTTTTGAAAAACTATATTTGTAAGATATCATAGGTAATTTTTTTTTTTACAAAACCTGCCTAGAATTTCCTTCCGTGCATGCCTCAGTACAGTTCCCTGCACATTCCCAACCAGCAGCATACCCAGTGGCTTTTCTTGCCTTTGGAGGGCTGAACATCATGTATTGGAACATCTTTGGTCTGAAATGCGTGTGAGCTTCAAAATGACAAGCCAGTGGAGATGGGAAGAAGCTTATTGTATACCTGAACAAGCAGAGTGTGCATGAATCATTTCATCAATTGTTTAGACCATTTTAATTTTATAACTCATATCTTTCCATTCTCCCTGGGGCTTTGCTCATGGGCTTTTTACTCTTATGTTCTGGGGCCTGGTCCTGCAGTCCCTTCTGTTCGGACAGCCCTGTCAGCCTGCCCTCTAGTGTGCTGTGATATATGTCGGTGGCATTAAGGCGAAAAGGGAGCAGATGGGTTGTGTTTCATACATTTGAGTTACATTACCAGAAACAGAATAAATAGTTCTTGCATTCTTGTGGAAAAGTTAATTACTCACATGGCACAACATCATTATAATCAAGACAGAGCAATCAGTTTATATAACAAACCCTATAATCAAGGTAATGTAATCAATGTAAGTAATCAACTGTAATAAGCAATTAAATATCTAACTGCATCAAGCAATAACTAAAATTACAGGCTTGAATAATATCAGCTAATTGCATCATTAGAAACTTGTGTAAAAACCAACGGTAAATCTAACTTTTTAACTACACAAAATAGCTCTTGCAGCTATCATGGGAAGGCCTACAGCCTCATCCTGACAGACATTTGCGAGCAAACCTTGACTAAAGAAAAGCAGTCGTATTCCAGTGCCAGGCTTGAATTTGCCGGAGGTCTTGGGTTACTAAGGCAGGAGTGGGCTTCCTCGCTGCACCCTTGTGTAGCCCCAAGTTCCCAGTACAGCCAGAGAAACTGCCTCTGAGGACATACTGGTTTGCAGCAGAGCAGCCCCAGAGCAGAAGAGCCCGGTGTCACTCAGCCACTCTGCACACACCTCTTTTCTCCCTGCCACCACCTACGCCTGCATCAGCTGGAGGCACCGGGGATGCTCAACCTCTGTGGCGATGTTTGGGAGAGTGAGCTCCCATTTCTTCTACTTATCCTCTAGAAATGGAGCAGTTGCAACATCTGTAGGCTTTTCATCTGGCTATTGCAGTACCACCAGCCCAGAAATCCTCTGCAAATATAGGAAAGTGAGACTGAGGCTAAGACTATTGAATATTTTAAATAGAAGAATGAGGAAATACAAAGTGAGACAGATCCATGTTTGTGTGTTTTTCAGCTGTGACAATGTAGGGGTACTATGAATACTTGCTGGTTTGAAAGACCTGAAATGAATATCTACAGCTCCTAAGCATTAAGAGAAGAGGAATCTGTAGGATCTGATCTTTCATATTAAATGGAAAACCTAAAAAGAGACCTTGGAAAGCAAGGTGTGAAGTAAACCTGGTTTGTGAGAATAAACAAGTGTTTAAGCCACAGCAGCTGCTTTTCCTATTTTCAGCACTAGGGTTATTTCGGCATAGCAGACAGGCAGGATCCCTAGGCTGGAGCCCAGCATTTCTGGAAGAAGATTTGTGCTTCAGTTCATGCAGGGCAGATGGAGAAGCACGAGATGTGAAGCACTGCTGGTGTGATGGTGTTGAGTCATAGGCTGGACTTGATGATCTCAGAGGTCTTTTCCAACCTCAACAATTCTGTGATTCTGTGAGAAAGGGTGAGTGCTGACTGCAGTCTAAAGTGAAACTCAGCATTGCTCTCATGGCATGACCTCATCCAAAGCATGTAAACAAATGCTGTTGTGTCTGTCTCCCGAGAATTTGAACAAAACTCACCTCCATCCCTGGAAAGGTGATGGAACATCTTATCCTTGACACTGTCTCTAGGCATATCAAGGATAAGAAGGTTATTAGGGGCAGTCAGCATGGCTTTGCCAAGGGGAAGTCATGTTTGACCAACCTGATAGCCTTTTACGAAGACATAACTAGGTGGATGGATGGTGGCCATGCAGTGGACGTGGTCTACCTGGACATCAGCAAGGCCTTTGACACCGTCTCCCACAGCATCCTCATAGGTAAACTGAGGAAGTGTGGTCTGGATGACCAAGTAGTGAGGTGGGTCGAGAACTGGTTGAAGGGAAGAAGCCAGAGGGTTGTGGTCAATGGGGCCGAGTCTGGCTGGATGCCTGTGTCTAGTGGGGTCCCTCAGGGGTCAGTGCTTGGGCCGGTGCTGTTTAATATATTCATCAACGATCTGGATGAGGGATTAGAGAATGTTGTCAGCAAGTTTGCTGATGATACGAAGTTGGGGGGAGTGGTTGACACACCAGAAGGCTGTGCAGCCATTCAGAGAGACCTGGACAGGCTGGAGGGCTGGGCGGGGAGAAATCTGATGAAGTTTAATAAGGGCAAGTGTAGAGTTTTGCACTTGGGAAAAAATAACCCCATGTGCCAATATAGGTTGGGGACTGCCCTGCTGGAGAGCAGTGCAGGGGAAAGGGACCTGGGGGTTCTAGTGGACAGCAGGATGACCATGAGCCAGCAGTGTGCCCTCGTGGCCAAGAAGGCCAATGGCATCCTGGGGTGTATTAGAAGGGGAGTAGCAAGTAGGTCAAGAGAGGTCCTCCTGCCCCTCTACTCTGCCCTGGTGAGGCCGCATCTGGAATATTGTGTCCAGTTCTGGGCCCCTCAGTTCAAGAAGGACAGGGAGCTGCTTGAGAGAGTCCAGCGTAGAGCCACAAAGATGGTGAAGGGAGTGGAGCATCTCCCTTATGAGGAAAGGCTGAAGGAGCTGGATCTCTTTAGCTTGGAGAAGAGGAGGCTGAGGGGTGACCTCATCAATGTTTATAAATATGTCAAGGGGGAATGTCAGGAGGATGGAGCCAGGCTCTTTTCAGCGGCGTCCACTGACAGGACAAGGGGCAATGGGTGGAAGCTGGAACACAGGAGGTTCCAGAAAAATATGAGGAAGAACTTTTTCACTGTGAGGGTGACTGAGCACTGGAACAGGCTGCCTAGGGAGGTTGTGGAATCTCCATCTCTTGAGACATTCAAAACCCGCCTGGACGCGTTCCTGTGCGCTCTAGTGTAGGTGATCCTGCTCTGGCAGGGGGGTTGGACTAGATGATCTTTGAGGTCCCTTCCAACCTTTAACATTCTGTGATTCTGTGATTCTGTGAAAACTGGAAATGTATTATTTGCACCAGGGGATCACTAACGTGTTGTAGTTCCAGTAGGAGTATGGCATGGACAGAAGCATCTCGTCTCTCTGTCTCACTCTATGTCACTTTGAAGGGTTTGTTCAATTGTACATTTCAGAAACCTTGACTTTTAAGGCAGAGGCAATGCATGTAGAAACTGAATCAACACATGCTACCCGAGTCTGCAGCTTAGGTCAGAAGGACATGTGACAACCTAATTCTAGGGCTTCTAGTTTCTTAGGACAGTTTGTTAGTTACTGACTGAATTTTGATCAAATGGCAAAAAAACCCTGAAAATGTTCTGTTCCTGGTGGTCTGGTCCATTGCAGCCCTTGGCAGCAGCATAAACTCAGGGCTAGGCTGCTGTACAGACATAGAACTGTGAGAGTCCGGAAATGTCTGTTTCTTCTTTTTTAGCCCTCACCCTTTAGCCCAGGACCTTTCCCTGTTGTTAGTCAACGTGATGCTCTCAAGAGGACAAAACACAGAAGAAAGGTAGGAAACAAACACTAGTATCACAGGAGAGGAAAACTGCTGAAATGCTGAGGATACTGACCTCTGCCTTAGACTAAGGCATTCCTTGATACCCGTCTTTTTGCAGCCAATATGGAAGCTGTACATAACATTTTAAAGATGCACATTTTTTGGTTTTGTTTTTGAGTGAAAGCACAAAGATGTTTGCATTGATCACTCCTATGAGTCCCTGGGATCTCCTAGCAGTGGTCTTCCTCAAGAGACATTCATTGCATTGAGAATGTTTTTTAAAAAAGACTGAGAAACAGCTCTTAGTCAGGGAGAGACCAGAATGACAAAAGACCTGTAGCATTTCCTCTCATGATTTATACAGGGTGGGATCCAATTAATTTTAGCTCAGATCCTCAGTGATCCAGTCTACCTGCTTTCCCAGACTCTGAACAATTTGGCACCTTCTTTCATGAGATTCTTCTGCCTTTGGTCTGAAACTTCTCAGGTCTGTATGCTCCATGTGCCATGTGCTCTCAGATAGTCAGTGTGAGGCACACACAGACACCTGTGCTCCACCTAGCCCTCAAGAAAAGCATAAAAACTAGTTGCTGGTAACATCTGTTCATATTTACATGCCTGCTTTCAGAAAGTTAGCAGAGAGACTGATCTTAAAGGGGGTGATAATCTCCAGAACACCCAGCTGTTGGCACAAGGCTAAACTGGCACGGAAGGGTAATGTTTTGGTTTGCTTTTCAGATTAAAGTTGACAAATCTTGGCAGCTCTTTCTCCTATTCATTGCTGGCTGCGCTGTAGATGAAAAGGACCTACAAAAATGCTTTAGGAAGAAAACAGAAAATGAGAAACTTCAAGTTAATGAGCCACTAAAAACATTAGTTTGGTTTTGGACTCCTCAATTTTATTTATATTCGTCTTTCACGTGTGCCTAGGACTGTTCTGTGGTCCCCAGGCCAACTGGCATGATGAAGCCCACGTCCTTACTCTTAATACTTATTAGAGTCACAGGCATCATGGCAACATCCAAATTACTTGCTGGGAAAGGTTCTTGGCCTATACTAATTTCCAGGCTATACCCAGAAATTATTTTGGAAGAGTGATAGTTTGCCTAGGCCAAAGCCATCACAGGCACAGTTCTAACAATCTAATGGGCTAGATGATCGAGTTCCAGGCCTGGGAACATTCCCTGGCACTGATTAAACTGCACATCTATTGATGCAGCCATGGAAGCTAAGACTAAATAAATACTGTAATTGGAAAAAAATAGCCCTCACTATATAATCATTTCAATGAATTATTAGCCATGTTTTGTGTCTGCAAAGTGTGGCATTAATTTCAATCAATATAGTTCATGCTATATCTCAGTTTTCAGAAAATGAACTTACACATAAGGGAGACGGAATTTTCCCTTTGTTATCCAAAATATATGTGCTCTCCAAGGAAACCAAAACTGGAATAGAAAAATCTGCTTCCCACACCTCGGTTAAGAGCCATACAACCTCCTCCCTACAGACATTGTACCGAATCCACCAAAGCTTCAAAGAATACTTTCCTCACACAAATAATGTATCGCAATGCTCCCACCATCAAAAAGAATGCAGTCAGCCAAACCAAAATGCTCTATATTTAGACTAGATATTCTCTTCCTTGGCATAAAGCCGTTCCTCTTAGCTGTCCACTCATCACTCCCAGATTCTAATACACGTGCAAGAAAAATAGTGAAACAAAAAGTATGCAAGGATGGGGAGAGCTACAGTTTGCTCAGTTGGCTTCAAGGCTGAGTGGTTCTGATTTGCCTCTCTGAAAAATTTCTAAACTTAGACTGATGACAGTCTGGCTGTATCTGCCCATTAGAGACATACTTGTACATAATTAGCTAAGAATTCATCTTTTTCAGTGCTTGGAAGGATTGAATAAAACCCATTCATTTTTCCTTTACATCAGTAAAGAAACCCAAGCACCCAATTACATTTTTATACAGAATTCTTCCTCTTTTTGCCAGCCTGCTGAATCACAGAATGGTAGGGGTTTGTCTTCTGCATATATCAGCAGAGCTCTAACCAACAGATCTTTCCTATTTACCCATTTCCAGTTAAAGAGGGTTGCTCAAAGAAGCAGAGAAGGGGAAGGCATTATTTATTGTATTTTAACGTATTAATAGCACACATTAGTGGGAATATTGCATAGTAATAATAACGGTGGTTGAGGAAGTTCCTAGTATTAAAGGGCATCAAATTAATGAAACAGGATATTATTGCTATATACTTTAAAGCAATTGTTAATAGATTAAATATATATATGTTCATATGTATTGCACAATACTAGCTCTATCTCTACCAGTATTGCTATAAGCAGTAGAATCAAGTAGGATCAGGGACTGGTAGTTATCCTATATACATACACAGTCTGCAGTGAACAATATGGAAATATAAAGTGTTTTATGAGCAGTCTGTCAGGAATACTTCTATGGCTTTGAAGTAGGTCTCATTTGCCTTTTTTATTAGAAAGGCACATAAAATCCAATGGGTGCTAATGCAGTGTGACATACTGTAATCTTTAAACACTTTTTAATGTCTGTGTGGTGCCTCATTCATATAAATGCCTTAGAAGACGCAGACCACAGCACCTCTGTGGCATGAAAATCTAATTCAAATGGAAGCTTTTACCAATGCAACCTTTTAGCATCCCTGATGTACCTCTACTTAAAAGCTGCATGTTTTAGGTATCGAGTTCTGTGGGTGTCTGGATAATGTCAATTGCCTAATCTTTGTTATTTTTATACACTCTATTATCACACATTTATTTTGATTTGTGGTTGTCAGATTGATTGCACATACAAATGCATTTAGAAGAACAGACTGAATGTAGAAAGCTGGCTTCTCTGGTGCAGTGGGCTTGCTTTTCGAAATCAGGTGCATGAAGGAAAGCACTTGTTTGCTATGATTGCACATGCAAATGTATTACCAGTATTCACGGTGGTTGCTTCCATGTCACAGCTCTGACCTTCTTGCTGCACAGCAATATGAAGTGATAATAACTGGTATGGATTAATCAATCACCTCTCTCCCCAGGGAATGGTGCTCTTCCAGTAACAAGCACACTTGGATGAAAAGCGCGTTTGTCTTCTCCCTCAAAGGCCAAACAAATAAAAGGGCCAATTATTTTTTTTTAAGACAAAGGAAGTGTAAAGTGTAGGAGAGCTGTGTGAGCCAAGACTCTAGATACACAGCCAGTTCTTGATCTGCTGGGTCCATCCAGCCCTCCTCAAGCCATTTCTCCTCACCAGCAGGACTGAGAACATCACTTGGGCTCCATGCACTTGAACATCACTCCCTTCCAGGACCAATCTGAAACGTGTTATTGTTGTAAATATGATGGACAGCTGTTTTTCACAGGTTTGCTCCTCATGGCAGGAAAAGTGATATTTGCTGATCACTTCCCTTCCCTCTTATTTCATTCCCATGCAACAGATGAAATCAAGGTTGGAGGATGATACTATGTGAAAAAAGGGCAACACAGCCTTTGGCTGATACTATGCTTGCTGTGCTAGCAGAGAAACTACAATCCTGTTAGTCCTCCCGACTAGATCTGTCCCTGGCAGTCCTGACTAAAACCTAATACTTTCCCAGGCCTATGGAAGAATGTTGTCCTTGTTCAAGGCATGGCATGCTGTTTGTGTGGTATTTGCTTTTCCTCTAGAGAAAAAGAGTTACTGAAGCATTTTTTCTTACACTTGTGTAATATAAATAAATATTTTTAGAGGCAGGAAGCTAACCTTTCTCTAACCCTTGGGAGTTGGTGTCCAAACTTCCTTGGGTTTGCCAGAGTAATAAGAAAGGCAAACAAGCTGATGGATGAACTTTATTCATTGACCTGTCTGCATTCCTGCCTAGTGCTGCGTTTTAACTGATTGTGTATTTTGCATCAGTAGATTTATACAGTTCACACTTCATTACCTGACAAACACAGAATACTCAGAAGTGATCTTAAGTAGTACAGATCTTTCTGCAATTTCTGGGTTATTCCTGGATGGGTCATAAAGCTTTAAAATGCGGTGAAAGTTAATCAGCATGGATTTCTGCTAACAACTTAAGTAATCCTTTGCTTGTAAGTAAGCATGGAAAGTGGGGATGGCAGACAGTGGATTTCCCTCTTCCCTCTTGGAAGCATTCTGACTGACATATTGGGGAGCACTTGAGTGCTTTTGAAAGCACAGATCAGGACTAGGTAAGTGACAGAAAGTTGAAAAAATACTTTTTTGCCAACGTAAGTCATTCCCACATTTTGCTTTGGGATAGGCATCTGATCACAGAGGACTCCAGTCATCAAATTCTTCCTTAGACAAATATGGTTTAGTTCTGAAACTGAGTGAGGTCTGGCCTTAGAAGTGGCCATTTACCAAGTTCAGGAACACACATATTCCATCTGGCCAAGGATATTTCACTGTGTTCTTCCTTTATATCAACTTGTGGGAACTGTTACAAGCAAAATATGAAATGTGAGCTGTGAATGCATCTTTTGCAATAAGTATAAATGGGAAATAAGGAAAAACCAAACAGTGCAAATTACTTCCCCTGTATGCCTCCATTTCTTCATTACTCTTTGTTTTGCTTTGGGGGTTCAAAGTGTGTGTATTAAGTGGAATGCTTAAAATATTCACTGTTTTCCTCAGTTTTCACTATGGATACTGCTGAAATCCTTTAAAGAGAAAATCCCATATCCTGAAGACAAATTGCAAAGTAGTTCTTTGTACTAGGTAAGAAACTCTACCAGGAAGAAGAGCGGCTGGATCATTCTCATAGAGCACTACTATTTGGCGTCAAGAAAGAAAATGGTTAAGTACCAGGGGTGACGTCTTCTTAAAAGAGGTGACCGGTACAGAGGAAAATAGGTTATACTCACACAGCTTAGTGGCAGAGGGAGCAAGGAAAATGTAACGCTGAGGAGAGCCACTCTGAAAAGAAAGCCGACATGGGGGTGCGTGAACCACTTACCCAAGTGTCTGCATTGGCTCTGGCTTGACAGAGCTGTAAGCATCTGGCATGGGGACATGTGACATAGGACATGGTGCATTCACACTTCCTCGAGACTGAGTACTTTTTTGGCTGTCTTTCTCTTTGCAGGAACCCAGACCTTTGTATAACAAAAGGTGCCAGTTTTATTCAAGTGGAATAGGATTCCT
This sequence comes from Trogon surrucura, assembly GCA_020746105.1. Classification (NCBI taxonomy): domain Eukaryota; kingdom Metazoa; phylum Chordata; class Aves; order Trogoniformes; family Trogonidae; genus Trogon; species Trogon surrucura. The sequence continues at coordinate 68,308,916 of CM036617.1, forward strand.
GTACGATGCCTACCAGACAGAGGTAAACCTACTCGCCTCATCACCTGTTTGTCTCTGCTGTGCTTTGAGGGGCCGGGGAGGAGGGAGGCGGGTGTTTGAGAGCGTGTCTGTACAGGTAGGTCACAGGTTGATAGAAACTCTACTGGTTTTTCTCCTGCAAGTGACTCTCCAAGCCTCTGTCCAAGTCTCTGGTGATGTCAAATCATTACAACCAGTGAGGTTTTGAGTCATCATCAGTGTTTCTGTCCAGTACATTACTCTGGGATTGGAATGATTCCTAGTCCCTCTATGCTGTATAATAGCTGTCTGGAACGTATTTGTCACACTGGCATCTCTCTCAAAGAAGGTTTTTGTAGACTTCAAGTGGAATAGAAAATATCTAAATGAAACCATTTGCATTGTCCAGAAGACTTCAAATCTCTGTATTTACCCAGCACAGGCCAAGAGTGTCAGTGGTTTGAATGTAGCTTTTTATTACCTCAGTGACATTAACATGGTCGGAAAAGTGCCCATACCCAAATGTCTAGCCTCCCGAGAAGTCCAGATTTAGCTTCTTTTCCTATTTTTCATTTTGTTGTTGTGATAAATCTGTGGAAGTGAAAAGAGAATCAAGCAGAGAAAGATTAAGGACAGCTACACAGTGGTGTAACTTACAAGAAGCCAAATGTCCTTCATCACCATTCCTCCTATGGCTATAGGGAATGTTACCATTAATAATTCTAGACAGCTTAGCAAAGGATATTAAAATCTTAACTTTTGCTACTAGGGCACCCTGTTGATGATTCCAGAAAGTATTTAATTGACCTCCTTGCCTAAAAACCTACCTAGATAAATTTAGGATCTATGACAACAGCCTTCCCTGTAAGTTTTACTCCATCCTCTTCTATAACGTGCATCCACACTCAGACATGGCCTGGGAAATGCTTCTGATTCCTGTACTAAGCATGTAGCTGGCTAACATCACACTGGTTACAACTCCCTGTGGGTGACTCCAGCCTTGGGCTTCTGGCCAGACAGGTTTTCCCAGCTTTGCAGATTCTGGAAATATCTAAAGTTGGGCCACCAAGAGCTCCTTGCTGTATTCTGGCAAAACCCTTATATCTCTTAAAATTGTAGTTAATTTGTAGTAATGTTCTTGTCCACTGATCTAGAGTCAGCGCGTGCTAATTCAGAGCTCATGATCCATGGGATCTGAGCTTGGCTTTTGCTTTTCCAGAGCTAGCCAGCTAGTGAGCAGCAGACATGCCCTGCATGCCAGACAAGCACCTAACTAGGAAAGCAGATTGTTTACTGACTGCAATTTTCCTTCTGATTGCCATCTCTAGCCTGTGAGTGGTCTCCAGCTCATGTAGTTTGCCTGTTTTGATTCTTCTCTTTGCTCAAAGCAGAAATAATTTCATTTTCTTGCAATTACCATAGGTGAGAACATCTCATCTAGACAGGTACAAACAGCCAGAACATCAAAAAGCTAGATGTCTGGTCACTGAAATGAAATAATAGGTCTTGACATGCAGAATACCCACAAATGACCTGTTTCCATCACCGTTGCTCACACCAGACAGTAATTTGTTTATTTTGGTTTACTTGCTGTTCTCCTAAAAAGGAGTGTCTTGCTCTTTGCATGTTTTAAAAATGTGGTGATAAAAATAGACAACTACAGTAACTTCCTTGGCCAATAACATAGTATGTCCTGTAGCCTAGAAGCACCTAAATCCATGTTTAATGTCTTGCTAATCCCCCTCTTTTGTAATTCTTGCCTTCTACAATAAAAAGGTGCAAATTGACCTTACTGCTCCTTGGAGAGTGGTGAACTGCTTTTATTTCCTATCCGAAGTAGTCCCCAAAGCCATGCATCAGAACAAACCACCTTTTCAGCAGCCCACTCGATCTTATGAAACCCTCTGATCCCAAGCGTGCATGTGTAACAAGAAAAGGGTATTTTACCTATGCAAGTCATAGGCCGTTTTGACTGCATACAGAGGGTCAAAACCAAAACCTTAGGTTCTACCCAGTGCAAAAGCACTAGGGTGTCCCAACAGAATGGCTTCGGTAGTGGGTGCATTGAAAGACTTTGCTCCAGGATTGGTTTTCAAACTGCTTTGAGAAGTGTTTCAGTCACTTCCAAGATGGTTCTTGATTAAACCGACACAGGCGTTGATGGTGGCACGCTCCTCTTCTGCACTGAATTGCAGTTCAGGCTGAGGATGGCTGCAGCTGAATGTGACTTCAGGCCAGCAAAGCCCTTATGTGAAATTCCAATAAGTTCAGACACAACAGAACAAGGCTGGTGAAACAAGGTCCTATCTCAGGGTGAGGTATTCTTCTGACAAGCGGTATGTGTCTATATCGAGCTATGAGTCCCATTTCCAGATTGCAACCTAAACTGGCACCGTCTTTTTATAACCTAACTTTCATTTTGGGTTAGAAGAGCTGATTTGTATGATGCACTAGCCACAGCAAAGCAAAGCAAAGAAATCCCAAGGCATCATTTTAACTTCCTTTTAACTTTAGCTTTGTTGCCCAACTTCCAGCTCAAGCAAATCCTGCTAAGGGCCAGCGTGGCAAGTCTGAGATCAAATGCAAGATGAACTTCCTCTGGTGCTGAGTGTGTGTGTTTAAGGCTTTCCTTTTTGCCGTGAACAGCCACGTGAGGAGTACAGACTCATCAACAGTGGCCGTTTTCACTAAAAAGTATGCGTATGCACAGATCCAGGACTCAGGAGTTGAGAAATATCTGGTTTAATATCTCCCATTGAGACTATCGCATGGACTAACACATTCATGGCTGAACAGAACAGTCTGACAGAAGCTTTTCAAAAGCAGACATGTATTTCTAAGTATGCTCCTTTTATTTTTCATTGTGAGGAATTTTCCATTTAATAATACATATTATTTGCATTTTGTGAACAAAATACCATACATTTTTTCTACCACAATAAAAACTATAGAAAGAATGTGTTTTTCTGACCTGCTAGCTTTTAAACACTGATAGAAGTGATTAATGCTCTTAAGACTTGTCTGAATGGAGAGTACCTTATGTTCACCTACCTTTATTGTTCTAACATCTTTTCATTCCTGCAATTCCTGCTTACACAGAATCACAGAATCACACAGAATGTTAGGGGTTGGAAGGGACCTCTAGAGATCATCTAGTCCAACCTCCCTGCCAGAACAGGATAACCTACAGTAGGTCACACAGGAATGCATCCACATGGGTTTTGAATGTCTCCAGAGAAGGAGACTCCACAACCTCCCTGGGCAGCCTGTGCCAGTGCTCTGTCACCCTCACAGTGAAAAAGTTTTTCCTAATGTTTTTGTGGAACCTCCTATGTTCCAGCTTGCACCCATTGCCCCTTGTCCTGTCACTGGACATTACTGGAGAGAGCCTGGCACCATCCTCCTGACACTCACCCTTTAGATACTTACAAACATGAATGAGGTCACCTCTCAGTCTCCTCCAAGCTAAAGAGACCCAGCTCCTTCAGCCTTTCCTCATAAGGGAGATGTTCCACTCCCTTCATCATCTTTGTGGTTCTGCACTGGATTCTCTCAAGCAGTTCCCTGTCTCTCTTGAATTGAGGGGCCCAGAACTGGACACAATATTCCAGATGTGGCCTCACCAGGGCAGAGGAGAGGGGCAGGAGGACCTCTCTTGACCTACTTGATACTCCCCTTCTAATACACCCCAGGATGCCTTTGGCCTTCTTGGCTACGAGGGCACATTGCTGGCTCATGGTCATCCTGCTGTCCACCAGGACCCCCAGGTCCCTTTTGCCTACGCTGCTCTCCAGCAAGTCAGTTCGCAACCTGTACTGGCACATGGGGTTGTTCTTTCCCAGATGCAAGACTTCACACCCGTCGTTGTTGAATTTCATAGAATTTCTCCCTGCCCAACTCTCCAGCCTGTCTCAGTCTCTCTGAATGGCAGCACAGCCTTCTGAAGTGTCAGCCACCTGTCTCAGTTTTGTATCATCAGCGAACTTGCTGACAGTGCACTCCATTTGCTGGTTGATGAATATATTGAATAGTTGACAAATATATTGATGAATATATTGAATAGTACTCGTCCCACTACCAACCCTTGAGTGACTCAACTAGATAGAGTCCTCCAGCTAGACATAAATAAACCTTTTCAGTTTCCTATTCAAGAGCTTGCTGAAATACTTGGATCTTTTCTGAGTGGTTTTGCTTGTGAGTTTGGAGATTGTTCTTCTTGTTGTTCCTGGTTATTTCTTCCTTCAGGAGGATGTTCCTGAAAGGAGAGAGCTCTCATGTATTGGAAGCTCTTCAGCTAATTTGGCTTTTTTGCTGATTTCCCCACTATAATGGAGTGGTATCCTTATCCACTTCAGTGCTTGCTTGCTGTGGTGTCTCGCTCAAGACCTGTGCTCCACACATCTCACACACACAGCAAAGTGCTTGAAAACCGTGGCAGCCCTGGCTACAGGTCAGTTCTGTGGGGTCTGGGCTCCATGGTGCAAATGCCACAAGACTCAGAGACTGATGTCCCAAACGAAACTCCTGGGATGCCCTTCTGCCCTGTAGGTGTAGATTTTGGAATCTCAGGATCTTTCTGCACAACAGGTATTAAAACGTGACGCTGCGGTCACTGCTTCTTTATGGTCAGTAGGATGATTCTCTCACTGAAACACTGAGAATGAAAGTCAATCTCTTATTTTTTGGCAGGTGACATGTTATACCTTAAACAGCCAGTGCCAGCTGAAAGTGAAGAGTAACACTTGCTATTGCTGTGACCTGTACAACTGTGAGAAGTAAGTACCTGTGTGCAGTCAATGGCCTCCCAGAAATCCTTGGTTGTTTGTCCCTCCTCTTAAGTGATGGGAGTGGGGAGCAGTGCCCTTAGGCCTGGAGAAGCAACACAAGGGGTTAAAATCCCTTGTGAATGTTATAGTCTTTTGCTTGTGTAAGAAGTGTGTAAGAATCTAGACATGATGGAGATATACAAAACAAATGAAATGGGAAAGGTAGAGTACGCACAACTTTGCTACCTTTTCAACGATAGACAAATGATGGAACATCATAGCCGCAGTGCAGTTTGTTTACACTGAGAATGCTGTTTTCTATGGTACACAACTAGCTGCTGCACATTAACCCAACCCGATACAGAAAAGAACAGGGATCTTAAAGGTATGAAATAATTTAGAGTTATCAAACAAAGTGACTGAAACTGTTGCTTAAAGTATCAAATAACAACAGAGAGAGATCAGGAATACTCTCCCTTCAGATGGGCATCCTTAGTGACATTTTTCTTAGGCATTGAAACACCTCAGTCTAACCACTTCTGTGATAGTGTTTGATGATATAATTCTGTGTGTTCTGCCATTGACAGCAATCCACAGTGGACAGCAAGATCCTATGACACTGGTATGGACAAATCCAGAGTAAAGAAGCAGTGTTGCTGCTCTAAAAAATTGGCAATTCCAGTTCATAGGATGGCTAGAGAGAGGTAGGAGAAGACACAGTCACACCAACCGAATTGGTGTCAGCCATGTAATAGACTTGTATGAAGGCAGGATCACAAGTCAGATTTCCTCAGCCTCCTGAAGGATAAAGTTTATTTAGTTGGGCAATGTTGAGGCTCATGATAGGGCCCAAGCTAACTCACCAGTAGCAGATTCACAGTGCCAGAGCCACGTCCCACAACAAATAATTGGACGTTTCTAGGAATTACTGTTCTTGTCTTGGTTCTTGCCAGAAATGTTCTGAGTTTCTCCATGCTGCTACCTTCCTCTGCAGAGCTTTCCCTAACCACCATCTCAACTGCTGTTCCATGTACTGGGGATGGAGGAACAGAAGAGTGAACACAAACTGCTCACTTCTCATTTCTGCCATAATCTGGTGGCTATTTCCTAACAGTGTAAAAACAGACTTGGTATTTAAAATATCTTTCTAATGCAAATAGTTGCTCTAGGATCTCATTAGCGGGACAGCATTAAGGCAGACTTGGAAGGAACTGCAGGACACTGTGCTTTCAAATTTTGTGGTAGGATATTTCCAACTTTCAGCAAGACAATGGGGACTAACTTCACAACATGCCTGATTTACAATAACCAGTGCAGTGAGGAAATAAAACAAATATTTCTGGATAGTATAATCCATACTGTAAAGGTACATCTTTATACTGTACTATTTTGCATCTGTTAATCTGAAACCAAACATACCATAGACAAATGTAACCAACTGGCAAAATCTCCCTTCCTGTGGTTGAATTAATGCTCTAGCAATTTGCCTTCCCTGGTTTCAGAGATGCCAGCAGATTTCCAGGTAAGCTGGGGAAACAAAAAAAGCAACGCTAAACATGCCTTACCTGCTAGCTAAATGACAAGGGCTGCATCCATATGCCAGGTCTATGCCTGTCTTCAGGGACCCAGAGCCAAAAAAAAAGTCCCTGCTGGGACACAACACCAATCAGCCAAAGGAGGGTTGGTATAAGTTGCACTGTATATTTAATACCAACATTAGCAGAGCAAAATTTTGTCTACAGTATTCACCAATTCGTCTGAGCAGTGTTTGGTGGGAGCCTGGATGAAGTGCTTTGCCAAAGAGGGAAGTGAGCAGGAGGGATTCAGATCCTTTGGTGTTCTGTGTTATGTGTGAAATTCTCACTGCTGTGATGTTGTCTGCATTCCCTTTCAGTTCAGAGCAGTCCTCCAGCTACTATGAGTTTCTTGGAGTGAGTGGCTGCCAGGATGTGGTTCACCTGTATAGGCTGCTGTGGTCCTCCACAGTCCTCAACATCATCGGGTTGTTTCTGGGGATTATTACAGCAGCCATTCTAGGGGCATTTAAAGACATGGTAAGGCTCAGTCTTTTGCCTTCTTTGGGGACTTCTGTGCTTGGTGGTGTTATCAAGTGGGTTAAAACCAAGGAAGCGTGTGTGATCTGGGAGTCTAAAGTCATATCTTTAGGCTAAGCTGTTGCCAGCTGCTCACATATAAGTAGGTCAGGCATGGTTAAATACATGAATGGAAGGGGGAAAACCAGACGTCTGTGTGAACAGATGCTGATGATTCACTTAGTGGCATCTTTTATTTCTTCTAATTCAGCACTGAACGTGTGAGCCAGCATGGAGTTCGAGGATGCTGGTTTGTTGCTCAAGTCATAGGTGTGACTATTTAACTTTATATAGCTCTTTTCCTACATAGATGGGGATTAACTCTGAAGTACTTTTCCTACATGGAATGGGAATTAACTCTGAAGTACCAGTCAAAGTTGCCACATCACTATGTTGTGCTGATGTGCACCAGTGCATTCAGAAGAGGTTGTGTGCTAGAAGAGATTCTGTGACGGAGTGCCTCATCTGCCTAGATTTTCTGACATGTTAAAAGAGTGAAGTAGCTATTCCTGGGATTATCACTGCCAGTGGTCATTTTTGCTAAAGTGGTGCCTAAAGACCCTCCAGGTGGCTAGCCACTCAGAAGAGAAGATAGTTCCAACCCAAAGAGCTTCCAAACTAAATGGGCAGAGGCGTGGAGGTGAAATGTAGGAGCCAAAGAGAGGTGTGATTGAGGCACAGGTCATCTTAGATCCATGATGTTTCTGGTGACTATGCCAGAGGAGAAAACTAAATAGAAATACAGATGAAAGGAAAGAAGAGAGGGATGGAGCAAGGAAGGGAAAGCAAGAGAGACGGGTGAGATGTGCACCAGCAGGGCACAGTAGAGGAAAGAGGCGGCTCAGAGCTGGCAGCCAGTGAGTCAAGGGCTCAGTCACACTGGAAGCTATAACAGGCCCTGCTCTGGCCACCCAGCAGTGCTTAAAACCACGTGCCAAGGCAGGACCATACAAATCATTTGAAGTTCACCTTTGTTATGAGTTGCAAAATGGTTGATGGAAGTATTCCTCTCTCGAGCTTAAGGCAAATGAGCACGCTGAGCCTCTGCATGTAAGAAATGTGCAGCTGAGCTGTGCATTATGTGAGGCGACTCTTGCAAGGAGTTGATAACAGCTTGCAGTCAGCCAGTAAAGGGTTGTGTCTGCCCAACGGGAAGGAGTGGAAGCAGCATTCCCAGCATAATTCATCCCCTCCTTGTAAGAGGAGCAATGGCAGAAGGGGAGCAGAAACAACCACAGTGGGAAACTGGAGAAAGAGCAGCTACATGTGGAGGGGAAGGCAGGCGTCATCTACAGTAAGTCCTTGGTAGAGCACTGCAGCTTTCCAGCACTGCCAAGTATTTTCCCCTGTCTAGCAGATGGGTGCCCACCAAGGGCAGCTGTGGGAGCTGCTAGTGCTCCCCTGAGGTGGGAGAGGATGCAGAGAGCCAGCCTGAGTCCACCTAAATGGTCTTGCACAAACTGAGGCTTGTAGGGCATTTGGGCTGATGCTTTGTAGTAGGGAAAGCTCCAGCCCAGGCACACCTCTGTGCAGTGTAGGGGCTATCGCTGCACTGCTTGTGAGGGACGCCAAGCCAAGGAGGCATTCCTGGGAGGACTGGAGTCTCCATGACCTGGCATGTTCTCTTGCTGGGAGGCAGAGCCTGGGCCAAGGTCTGGGTCCTCTGACTGGGCGGCATAAAGCTGTGCAAGGAATTTGCAGCAGCAGTAGATGTGCAGCTTCGCCCCAGGAGCCTGCTGTGCCTCACCCGATCTGAGTAAACTGTTTAATGTTTCCTCTGCAGCAGAAAAAAAACCAAAACCAACCAACCCTCACTAGCTTAAGGGTAAGATGAGTTTGTGTCAGTTACCTGAGCACAGGAGCCATGCCATGCTTGTGAAAGTGTTCCTAAAGCAGCGATCCAAAATGCAATAACCACTCCTTGTTCCTGCCTGTGCTTTTTCAGAGCTTTTTTTGAGTGATGTACCAGAGCTGGTTTGCTAATCTGCTGCTTGCTTTAGTTATGAAAGGAGTAACTCTTGGGGGAAGACGGAGGCCAAGAAAGCATCAAGCAGATGAGGGAGAGAAAGGGGCATGGGACTGAAATAAGAAAAAAACCCTTCAAAATGTCTGGGAGAACAATTTTCTTTCTTTCAGGACTTCACCTTCCTACAGAAATGCTCACTGGCATTTCGAATAGAGAGCTGCAAAGCCGGCTGAAGCGCCTCAGGGTATTGCTCCGAGGTTGACTTCCAGAAAACATGAAGCCAAGCTGAGTAGTCAAACAAAAACCATCCTAGTTGTCTCCGGAGAGTGCTGGCAGCCTAAACATGCTACAAAGGGGAGAGTTTGCAAAACAGAGCTGTTGCCTCTAAACCCATCACATTTCCTGGACAGAAAAAAAAAGAAAAAATGTTGTTTTGGTTGTGGCGGGTTTTCTTTCTTGTGACAAATTCCCTGCAGACCCTGGCACACTCCCTGTGGTTTTGCTGCCTGCCAGAGGGCTGTGCTGGATCAGTGGGAAACGTTTCATCCTATTCTGTCCTGATGATGAACCGTTTCATCCTCACATCTCCCAGGGTGTCAGCTCTCAGTGGCCTCTGTGTCACCTGTGGGACAATCCTCTGTGATCTGCTGGGTGCTGGAGGATCTGCAGTGGCTACAACAGTACCCTGCTTTTCCAATTTATAGTGTGCTTGGATATAAGACACTGGCTATGGAGTTAACTTAGAGTAACCTTTAACAAAAAAAGCAGATGAAGATATAACATGAATAGAAGTATGCAACTTAAGTGTCCAAAATGGTAAAACACCATGATTATTTCTTACAGAAGACAGAGGTCAAGAAATTCATGGAAAACTTGACTTGCTGGCGCTAAGAGTTAATCTAGAAACTCCCTTCCCTGCCCCGGTATTTATCTGATGGCTTGTAGATGTTTTCCTGACACACCTTGGCGAGGAATCTGCCTGCCCTGAGTTTAGGGTTGCACTAATCAGAACTACCGACTGTCCGGGGGGGGGTTGTTGGTTTTGTTTTTTTTTTTTAATTTCCAGTTAATCTCCTTCTTGGAATCCTCAAAGGAATCTGGACAGATTAAACATTGCTCTCTTATCCCCTCTCCTCTTCCCTCACCCTGCTCTAAAAAGGAGAGCAAAACGAACTCCCGACTACTGAGCTACTTGCCATGCATTTGTGTCCTAGCACTCTTGCAACCAAAGGTGCAGTCTGACATTACAAGCAATCGTAGCTCTGAAATAAATGCCTTGGCAGGTTGGTGTGGGATCAGTCAGCAGACCTGCCTTGCTCTGGAGCAGCACAGCCCAGCACCCAGCCAGGCAGTCCCTCCAGCCACCCCCTGGTCTCCCCACGCTCCCTGGCCTGAGGTGCCCCTGCAGCACTGGCAGCATTCCCTGGCCAGTTCACAACTCCTTATCTCTTTGACTTGGGTGGTGTTTCAATTTAAAATGTCCCCACCCACCCTTGTGTTTTATGGGACTAATTTAATGTAATGTCATTACTGGAACTCTTGATAAAAGCATCTAACCAACTTTAATAGCTGCGAATTCTTGCTGGCTCCAGACTGAGACCAGATAGCCTAATATTAAGGTGCTTTGAACAGTGGATTTGAGGTGGATGACTCCCCAAAACTGTCTTCTAGGACTGTTGTGACAATGTTGATCCTTAGCAATTGGAGGGCATTGCGGCTGCGGATGGAGAGAAAGCCAGAGGACTGAGAGAAGTTCCTGAGAGAAGGACAGCAGCACCCAAAGAGACCCACAACAGAAAGTTGGCAAAACAGGTGTTCCTTGCCACGTTTATGTCCACAGCCAGAAGGATCTGATCGCACCAGGGCCTCTTTCCTTTAAGGAAGGGCACTCTCTGGGCGCGGGCCCAGCCGCAGCTGGGGTGGGACCCGTTGCTGTCTCCAGACCCTTGGGTCTGAGGGAAGGTCATTAATCTGCTTCTCGCTACTCCTGTCTGAAAGGCAGTGTCTCTCCCACCGTATTCACCGGGCAGGACAAGTAGAAAGGAGGCGTTTTGAGGAGGATACCTTGAAGGTGAAATACTTCATAACTTCTCCCATGAAACAGGCTCTCTGTTTTTGGGGCCAGCCTTTCTCTGGGCCAGCTCCTGAGGTGCTAAATTTCTCCACAGAGCTAGATTTTAAGGTAGCTTCATGTGGTACATCAGTGACCTAGGCGATGTTTGCTATGTACAAACACAACTAAATATACCTCTTTCTCAATCACAGAGAGATCTCATACTGTCTCCAGAGGATGCAGTGGTTTATATCTCTCACTGATAAATCTGAAAGGAAATGCCATAAAAAAATCCTGGCTGCTGCTTTCAGCATTTGTCTGGCAACGACCATATTCTATTATTGCAGTAAAAAGAAAATTCCATGCTCTCATGTGGAGAAATCTGCTAATAAAAACAAAGGAGAAAAAAGAAACCACCGGATTTGTCTCTCTCAGAGGGACGTAAAAATCTTTCAGAGAGCTCTACTGTCCTTCACAAATGGCTATATGGCACAGGGTTTTAGGGTTTAACACAACCCGCTCGTTTCACATTCAGGTTTTGCTCTTATTTTCCTCCTCCAGCCATATTAGCCGGTTTAATATGAGCTATTACTTCTTCCTGCAAATCTCATCTCACATTGCAGTTAAGGGATATGGCAATAAAGCCACAGGATGTGATGGAGGATTTTATGCAGTAGGAATGACATATACAGGTCGGGGGGTGGCATTGAACAGACAGCATCAAACTCCATTTCACAAGGGAGCGACCTGTGAAAGAAGAGCAAGTGTTCTGGAAAGGGAAATCTGTAGGAAAGCAGAGAGAAAAGACATGAGGGCATCAGGTAGTTTCTTCTGAGAAGAGTCTGCAGCAAATTGTGAAGGACTGGGTGTTTGGTGCTGGAGTGAGAAGAGGTGGTCAAAACTGTATGTTGTGCTCTTCAGGGTGTCTCAGGTCTGGAGTCCTGCCAGTGTTTCTGTAACTGGTGCTACGGAAGCACCAGCAGTTTTTTTCCAAGAGAAGAAGTTTAAAATAGCTGCGTACTTCTGGTCAGAACATTCACTCCAGATACATCCTCCTCTCATTCTGTCTGCTCCTTGGCGTTTTATAGTATTGGTATTGTGTTGGAAAAGAGTTGTTAAAATTGCCTGGTTGCTTGTGTTAGGACCAGTTCCTGCTCCAGCCCTCTCTGCGCTGTGCTGATATATTGTTGTCTTTTGTGCTCTGCAGGTACCTCTATCCCAAATTGCTTTCAGTGCTGCACCTCCTCCTCAGATCCTGTACAATCCTGCCCAGCAGATCCTGACATATGCTGGGTTCTGTCCTTCTGCAGCAACTATTTCTACATATCCATCCTACCCATTACCTCTTCAGGTACAGTACAATATGGCACCCTTCATCCTTCATCAGAAGACCGTAAGCTGCTGTTCACTGCAAACTCAGCAGTGGTAGATCTTGGCTCCTACGGGTTTGAAATGAGGCAAGGAAGTTGAATCAAAACTCAGACTCATCTCTAGGATGACTTAGTCTAGGCCTAGTTCTTAAGTCTGTTCTCAGATCTCAGGCATTCTCTCATTGGCCTTTGGACCTTGTCTGCTGACCGGGAATCCCAATGAAGGATTAGAGCTGTGCTACAGTAGTCATGAAAGTGAACACAGCCCTCATGTTAGGCAAGATAAAGCATTGGGGAAGCCAGAGGAAGCATCTGATGCACACAGGATTTGGCAGAAAAGTTTACACACATTAGTCCAACTTACTTTTATTATAGACATAAGTAGATTAGGACTCATCAGATGGAAAGCAGACAAGAAGGGGAAGGAATTAAGAGGTCTGTGAAACTGAGTGGCATGGAAAAGATTGTGGATAGATATGAGTGATAACTTCTAATCACATATGAAGTTTTGATTGCCTCAGTAAAGCTATTAGCTGGCAAGATGAGCCAAAAATAGGAAGTGTTTTTACACACCAAAGAAGATTCAAATGCCACAGGATGTTGTGGAAGAGTGTAAATGAGGAATTAGGAACACCAGATGCTGCTAAATACAGGGATTCAGATGTCACTTGCAGCTTGACAAGTCCTCAAATGGGTGCCTGCCACAGGAACAAGGGCGTTTTCTTTTAACTTCTTATAAGGCACCTGCTACAGGCCACCACTGGAAGACAGGCACAGAGCTGCTGTGGCAGCTGGTGGAGTTTGGTGTGCCTTACTGACCAGAGACAGCTGGCCTGCAGGGAGGAGAGAAAGCTGCTGGAGTTTGGCTTTCTCCCATTGCAGGAGGGGATACAACATGAGCTATGTTGACATTGCTTCTCTTCCTTCAGAAGGATGCTGTGCAAGTCATGCTCCAAGCCTGTGCTGTGTCCAGCTAGAGCTGACCTGAAAATCACAGGGAGTGGTGCCGAGGATGGTGTTGGGCTGGGTTTTTTTGGCCCCTGAGTGAGGTGAAGACTATAGGGTGAAACGGAATCAGTGAGACGCTGGAGCAATCATAGGAATTTTTAGATTATTTTTTTTTTTTAAAGCATGGTAGGACCTTCCAATGGCTTGTTATATTTTGGCTGTGGTAGTGCTAGACCAGTGGGTACCACAAGTTTTGCAATACTTCTTAATTGAAAACACTGCATGTTTAGCATGAAGTGGCTATGGACCATCTCCTCACAGCCCTGTTCAGGGCCAATAAGCTGCCAGGCACAAGTACTGGGACATGATGATCATCCAAATCAGCAAATTGTTAGCATGATCAATGTATGAGTTTAGCCCAGACCGCCTAACAGTCTCCCAGCAATGCCCAGGAAGGGGTCAGGAGGCTGCAAGGGCAATGAACTGGTCCTGGTAGGTAGTGTGCACACAGTCACACTGGTTAGGTGGTAAGAGTGCAGCTGTAGCGATGTGATAAGTGCTGTGCCAGTTGGCTTCACAGTCAGAGAACAGTCCTTGGCATGTCCTATTTATTAACGCAAATGGGGCCAGGCACTTTTGGAGACCATGGGTTGAGAGGAAAAAAAGAGGACACTCAGAGATCTCTTTCTGTTTGCTTTCAGCTGAAAAGCTGTGCTCTTCTGCAGAATTCAGTTAGCACGTAGCCAGGAGTAGAGAGACAAGGGGATAAAACCAGACGAAATAAAGCAATTAAGCTGAAAAGATTTAAATAGTCATGAGGATCAGTTGTAACTCTTCAGTCCTGTGTCTGCTGAGAACAAAAATACATCATATTTACTCAAATTTTTCAACTGAATTTCAAGATAAACACAGTCTAGATTTATACCCTCTGGTTCATAACATTCAGAGGCAGACATCACCAGTTGTCCCGAAGCCAGAAGAGGTTAGCAAGAAGTACAGGACACCAAAAGTGAAAGTGCTCAATCCTTTTCCTGGGGGAAAACAAAACAAAAACCAACAAAACAAAACAAAACCAAACCAAGCCACCTTCCTGCAGGTGTGATCTTTTTTGCTTGCACATAGACCAAGATCCACGTAAGGGCCCCAAGACACACCTTACTTCTCAGCGTTTGCTTTGACTCACCGAAGGTTTGGCTAAACACTCTTCCTAAGCCCCTGCCTCTCACTTTGCCCTGCACCCGCCCCAGCTGGGGCAGGGTCACATGTGGTGGTTCAGTACAGCAAGAGAAGCAAAATCTTCTTCAGCTAAGAGTTAAGGAAAGAAAAAAAAATTGAATTGATGCCAGATAATGAAGTAAAGCAGTCAGCAATCAATGACCAACTAATAATTCTAGTCTGAACCCTCACCTCAGCCAGAGGAAATTCGCAGCTGTAGTTCCTCCTCCTCAGAACATATCCCATCTTGGGTTGGTCTGATGTGCAACATGCCTAGCCTAAGGGCTGCCCACACTTGCATGGGCTTGAACTCTGTTAGCTCAAAGGCTATGAACCTGAACTCACTTGTGTCTCCTGCGACTGAGAAGGTTCATTCCTAGACCTCTGCTGAATTCCAGTACCTCATTGAATAACTGCCTGCTGGAGGGGCAAGCAAAGTCTTCAAAAAAACTACAACCTCCGCTGGTGGTAAACACTCCTCAGTTCACCTCACTCTTCCTTGTCCACAAGCAGAAATCAGTCAAATGCAAAAAGGAAAAAGTGATAAAAGGAATGCATTTTGACAAGCATGCAACCAGTATTTCTTTTGTTTACTGTGGCATGTGCTAACAAAATCATTCATTCCCTTCTAGTACAGTTCAGTCACAGCCAGTCTTGGTAACAAGCCTGCCAGACGGTCAGGTAAATGATTAGCTGTGCAGGGACTGGTGGTGATGACAGCAGTAAAGGTTGTGCCAGTCACCCCTGCCAGGAGAGAACTCATTGCAGAAGCAATTCCAGGCAAACAGATGGAAACAGCGGCTGCAGTTTGAGGAGAGAGGGAAGCAACAATTCTAAAATAAAGTAAAAAACACAAACCACCCAAATCCACAACTTCGTTTGGAGCTAGCAGCTCTGTCAGTATAACTGAACTGCCTCCTGGAGAGTTAAAGAGCATGATCAACCGTCCAGTCAGGACGTCCCCATTCTCACTCACTAAGTCACCCTGTGGTACAAATGCAGGGCAACATTCTCCTCACCAAGGGGGTTTGGCACAGGGCAGCAGCTCCTGCTCACCTGGAGCTCCACAGAGGAACCAGGCACCATGGTCTGGGTCTGCCAGCCCTGAGCAGCTCTGAGATGCCGTTGTCTGAGTGCCAGCCCAGGTACTGGCCTTCTAGATGGTGACTATTAATTTTTTTAGCAGCAGAGAGCAGCGTTTACTTGCCTGGATATTTCATTTCCCTTGAAAAAAATCAATGATTATTATTTTTTGTTTTGTTTTTTAAATTCTAGGCACTTTAGGCCTGAACCTGAGGGGAGTTGAACACAGCTCTTCTGATTAAGCCCATGGACTGGTATATGAGGGAGGAGTGAAATCCTGACCCTCTTGAAATCAGTGACAAAATCTTGTTTAAAGCAGTGGTAGGATTTTGTCCAGAACATTCATCCCTACATGCATTCTTTCAACAGACTCCACTTGTTCCTGAACATGGGTTGCTTCCTAAGCTCTACCTATCTATTTTTTGTGCCTCTTTCAGCCAAAGCCCCAGTATAGCTGAGAGAGCCAAAAGTGAAAGACCTCCAGGGAGACACATGCCTACCTGTAAAATTTTCTTTTAAGAGGAGCCTGCATTTGGCACAGAACTAAGACCTTGCATTTATGCAAGTATTATAACTGAGATTAATTACATCTGAGATAATTTAAAATTTCACAGTGATACCTGGAAATGAGCAGCTACACAGAACCTAATCAGCCAGTCAGGTGCAGTGCCTCACCCAGGAAGCCAGAGCATCTTTTAGGGCAGAAATTCCTGTTCTGCTCCATTGCCTAGCTGTATGCACAGTGTCCATTAAAAATGACTTGGGTTACAGATGGAATCTGTCTTGTTTCACTAGGCATCATCATTGCTGTACTTAAGTGGGTGATTTAAAACTGAAGTTAGCATTGTTCTGCAATGCATGCGAAATTTAATCATGGGCCTTATTACATAGCACTTACATGGCAAATGCATAACTCAGAGCTGCAAATGGGGTTGTAATCTTTTACTGAAGAAGGTATTTTTCTTTGTCTACACACAGCCTGCCAGCAATTTCCCAGGAACATCATCTACTGACATTTCTTTATCAGAAGAAACTCAGCCTCCTTCTCAGTCCAGCTCCAGCTATGGTCTTCCCCCCAATGCTCCAGCCCTCTATACACCGACTTACTTCTTGCCTGGAGAAAAGCCTCCACCATATGCACCGTAGAACAAAGAATTTATTTTAGGTAGCTGGTAGGCTTTTGTTTTGGTTTTAAGAAACCTCTGGAAACTGTGCTGTGCAGGCACCAGAATTTCCAAGGAACCCACCGCAGAGCGTGTTTCAACCACTCTGCTTTTACCCACATCTCACCATGAACAGAGCAGAACCCTGGAAGCGTAAGGGCAGGCATGTCACCAGTGGGGTGACCAGTCACCACCCAGTTTGCCTGCAGTCAAATGCAGTGTTGCTTTCTGTCTGCCATAAGCATAAGGTGTTTCCTCCCTGGTACACGGCAGAATGATTTTTTTTTTCAAGAGAAGAAATGAAGAAAACACTCTGGATATGTGTTCTGCTTTCATAAGCCAATATAGAGGGGTTTTAGCCAGTGTTCTCTGAATGGATACACAAGAGCTCTCCGAGTCAATCGTTTTGGGTAGGAAGAGACCAAGTGTTTGCTTGCTTGTGGTATTTATTTAATAACCCTTTTTGGTGAATGTGTTGTACCAATAAAAAAAAAGTGTGGCAATTATTTTACAATAAAATTGACTGTGTATATTTACACTCTGCCTATGGGTGTGTATATTTTTAAGGACAGAAAAACAAAAGAACAGAGGAAAAAGTAGTTTCAAACACCAGGTTAATTTTAATGAGTCTATTTTATTCAAACTTTGTGCCAGTCTAGTCTGCACAGTAAAATGTCATGTCAGTGTGCTAAAGGTGCAATTCCCAGGCAGGTACTTTAAGCTGCATTTCTGTGTACTAATTAATTCCTTTCTAGTCAGAAGAGAACCACAAACAAAACCACTCTATTTTAAACTGCAGTTATTTATTATTAAACTGATCAAGACCCAATCCAGGTATTTTACAATGACTGAAACAGAATGGGTGAAGGGTCAGAATTCCTTCTTTATTATTATTATTTATTTATTTATTTTCTCCTATTGTGTATGTCGACAAGGCTAAGCAGCAGTATCTGTAGCAAAGTCTTGTCCCCGTTGTATGCACCCAGCCCCCTCCCTGTGCATCGTATTAGCTGGGACTCCTCTTAGCACACAGCTGCTGTATTTCAGGGCAGGAGTGGCTACACCAGCATGAAAACCCATCAGGCTGCTGCATCCCTTCCTTTTTTTCCTGTGAGGGTGGAGGGGGAGTATGGTGCTGTGTGCTCTATAGATCTTAAGCAGTCTAGACAGCAAAGAAGCTAAAGAAATTTCCTAAAAGGCCAAAGAGCAAAGCAGGGAAAAGAAGGTATTTCTCGTTAACTTTTTTAACAGCTGCTTAAAAATATATGAAAATACTCAAAAGTCCTATATAAACAAAACCAGCCTACTTGACAGTTTCCTTTGAAAGGAAATGACACCATCAGACCAGCTGAACATAGAACAAAGAATGATCATCCTTTTACATAATACTTTCCACCTTTCAAGATATTGCTGTTAATCCATGTGTTTTACCTCTATGTATGAAAAACAGATTCAGTACTAATACACGTAAGATCACAGTTTAATTTATACAGACTGTAAAAGCCGTATTTCGTTCAATTAACAAGTTTTTTTTGTGAGATGTAAAGTTTTAGGCCAGTGATGTTAACATCAGTGACAAGGTGTGTGTTGTTGACAAGGTGAGTTATATGAACCCAGTTGAGAGAAACAGAAGCCAGAGAGGACACTGTTATTTTTCTTTTAATTGAGCACATCCAAAATGCTTAGGTTTTTTGTGCAAGTGCATGCTGTGAAGAGCATAATCACACTCTGGTCATGGAATAAGTGGAACTACATGTTTATTTCTTTTTACTTGCTATGAATACTACCAGGGGAACAACCTGGGTTCATTCTGGGGTCTCAATGATTTTCTGTGATTCAAAGCCCAGAACAGACTCTCTCCCTTTGAGTCGAGCACCCGGACTTCTAACAGGACAAACCCAAAATCAGTGCTTCTCTTGGGCTGAAGCGCAGAGACCAGAGGAGGAATGAAGGAATGCTCATCGCTTCTTTCTTCTTCAATGGTGTATAGAAGCAGCTACCTCTTTCTCCAGCGTGATACTGCTGTAGGGTATTAAAAAACAATCCAGCTTGGCACAAAAGAACCCCTCTTTTCTGTCATTCTCCAGATTTAGAAATTCTGGCTTTCTCCTTCTAAACCAGGTTTTGGGTCAGTGTGCACTGTGGTCTATGCAAAGTATCTTCCCTTACATATGCACACATATGCAAAGTCTTTTGAGAAGCTTTTGCTCTGAATTAGATTGGTTTAGCAAATGGAATTACAGTCTCATTCACATTATATGGTCTGAAACTGCAGAGTGCCATACTTTACCACAGGATTCACGTTTCCAGGATCCAAAATAATTCTGGCCTCATAAATAGCACCACTTACTTTAGCACAAAGGTCAGACATGTTTGTGATTCATTTGTGCCACATGCTAGTTTTTTGGGAACTAGGGCGGAACAAAAATGCCAGACATAAGACTATTTTGCTAACATGTTTCCTTTGAAAAGAACAAAGTAAACCAGGGTTTGTTTCATCTATTTGGTTTAAAAAATAGGTGTCTTCTTCCAAGTCTGTGCTGTTTTCCCTAGAGCTACTCCAAGTAAAAAAATGGGAGATATATTTTAATGAAGTACTAAAATAACCATGAAAAAACACAGAAAACAAAAAACATGGAATATGCTGGAAATAGCATGGAAATGCTGTTAACCACAGTATCTTCAGGATTCTCGTCTCTCATTGGAGGTGCTAAACTGATGTTTCTTGGGTCCTCCACCATATCACAGGCAGATCCAGAGTCATCAGCTCTAACAGAAAGCACTCCTGGGAATAACGTGGTTTCCCTTGCTCAATAAAAAAAAAGCAAAAACGTAGAACTACATCTGAATTTTCCTATCCATGCACACTCCACAAATAAGTTATTACTGGCAACTGAGAATTGTCCCTTCAGACTTCAGTCACACCTGAGTGTAAAGAGTCTTTTGACAGGTCTTCCTGTAAGTGTAAATGAGTAAGTAGGCTGGTTGAAAGTGATAAAGCTCTAGCCTAGTCTACTTTACTACATTACTGCTGACTGATTTGGCCACAATAAGGAGCTAAGATGTCTTGCTGCCTAATAGCTAATACAGTACCTTCCTCTTCTCTGCTGAATAAAACAGGAATCCTTACCAGGAAATGTGTCTGGGATAGTCTTCCCCCCTTTCCATTCTTTCCTCTGGCACAGTCATATCTCCAAGGCTTGGTCACAGATGTTGCCATACGTGTGCATTATTAAACTAATCTGTTATCTCTATGTCTGCTTAGGAAAAACATGGCATAGAATGACAAGGAACAATTTCTAAAAGACCTTATGGACCCTCTGAAGCCTGGGGTAACCTTAGCCACCCAATATCTGGATTTCCAACACAGCATATACCTGTCTTTCTCAGTTCATTAATCTGATGCAAGACAAGGACCAAATTAAAGCAAGATTTAAGTGACTGAAAGCAGGTTAGGCAAAGCTCACCCCAACTTCACAAGGACAGCTTAAAAGCTGGATGCACTCTATAGCTCTGCAACCTTTCCTGAGTAAACCTCCCCAGTCTCAAGCCTCTCTGCTCCCACTGAGCCCAAAAATTAAGCAGCAAAAGTATGTCATTGCCAGATAATGTTCCCCAATTCTTGACACCTCATCATTTGCTACTGACACATCATCACTGTGTTATTGACACAAAAGCCATATGGCTTTCAAATTATAGAGTCTTCTGACTGTTTCCTGCCGACCCTTTTTTTTTGTTTTGTTTTGTGTTGATCAAGAGCTTTTCTAAAGGTCACAACTGAGTCTTCTGTCTGTGATACGAGAAACTCTAGCAATAAGAACAGCAGCAACCCTTTGCTCTCCAGCCCAGAAGCTATATAACGCCAGCATAAGCTCATAAAACCTCTTACCTCCAAACAAAAAAACCAAACCAACCAAGCAAAAAAACCCAAACCACTACTGTAATCTCCGCATCAGATATAGCCCCCCGAGTAGTTATCTTGAAATAACAGAATAATCTCAGTACAGGTAAATTAAAAACTTGTATGTAAATATTTTATTCTCTTGTATTTTGCAAATCAGAAAGCAGTGTTTGGTAATAAAAAATAATACAGAATTATTATTTTTCTTCCAGTCCACGCTCATATATTACCAGGTTTTCCACATTACAGATAAAACTGTCTCTTACAGTCTAAAGATAACATTCACTTTTGGTATATTCTGTACTTCTGGCTTGTTTAATATTAGTCTTCTGAACTATTTACAAATATATTACAACCTTTAAACCTCAAAGCAAAGGAGTATTTCAATAATCAATCTGACATAAGGATCAGTAGCTCCTACATAACTTCAGTGTTTAAGAGAAACTATACACGCAGTGCGGTAGGACTGAATAATTTATATCTTTAAAAAAAAAAAAAAAGAAAAAAAGAAAAGCATTGCAAGTTTCTGAGTACAAAACTTTCGCATTGCAGTGGTACCTACTGACCCGCCTCGACTGGAGGACAGGAATGTGAGGTGATGTCACTGTGCTTGTAGAGAGCATCGTCTAAGTCCAGTGCCGTCTTGCTCAGCTTGATGGTCATACAGCCGTGGTAGGACGCGGTGACCGGAGTGGAAGTGACAGGAACGTCTGTGGGAAAGGAGAGGCAAACGTCTCTGATGGCTGGTTTTGAACAAATGCTTGCCCTACCTATGCTCAGATGACTATCAGTTCAATGAATTTAAGCTCTCCTCTCCTCCAATCTGGGATTTCTACCTCCACTCCTCATGCCAGGAGGCAAGAGCACTGTCCCAGATGTGGGGAAGAATGCCATCTGCTCTCGTGCACAAAAGCTCTTCTCCCAGGCTGAACCCTTCCTCAGTTGCACTGTGTCTCTTCAAGGCCTCCTGTCCTGATGGAAACTACGTGCTGCACAGCAGCACGGCTTCACTCTGGTTGCACACTCTCCTCATAATGGTTTCCGTCTCAATGTCTCCCCTTGCCCCCATCTCTGGCCACTCTGCATTGTCATTAATGGAATTGTTACACCTTCCTCTAATGCTCTCCCTCTCTCTCTTCAAAATATCTGTCAAAAGATTATAGGAAGAACTTCATGACAGGAAGGCTCCTCCTACGCACAGCCTCTACCGCTTGCCGGACTCATCTTTACAGTGATTGTGCTACTTATCAGCACCAGGAGGATGCTGGCGTTCATCAGAAAGGTGCTGTAATGCATCAATTGAACTGGTAAGGCCAATGAGGCTAATTTTCCTAGGGAGATCCCCTACTGACCTATTTTTAATCAGTTTACCAGAGGCAGAAAACAAATAGCAAGGAAGAAGGCAAGAAGTACAATCCAACAGATCAGAGGAAATCAGGCCATCTTATTGCTAACTTCTATGACACGCACACTGATCTTAAATAAACAAAAAAACCCCACATAGTAACATGAAAATTTGCATGACCTGTGTCCTCTACCCTTCCCCAAAGATTTTCAGCTCGTTTACAATCCAAAGCTGACCCAATCAAGCTGGTTATGCAACGGAAAGCAATGAACATCTCAAAGATTATTTAACCTCATAGTGATGCAGGTAGCTAAGTAAACTCTTTGTCCTTGCTTCAGTGCAGAGATAACTTGAACAATAGTTTGTTCTGTTGACCTGAGATTATAGGCAATTTAAAGAGTTCTGCCTGAAGACACACAGGACCAGATTTGAAGCTGATGTCAAAGACAGCTCAGAGTCTAGGACTAAGTGGGTGAACATTTGTGTGTGCTCTGCAAGCCACAAAGAGATAGTATAAATTTTTCAGCTTGCTGGCTGAAAAGTACCGTTGCTTGGTAGCTGCATAAACTAAGCATTTTAGCTATTTTCTATTCCTTCCCATTTAGCAAATTTCATCTGTCTGCTTAAGAGAAGGGATATCTGTGCTGTAGTACCTCACTAAACTGAATTTTGACTCAGAAGAAGTTGTAGTGTTGGCTTAATGGCTTGAATACTTGTCTAAGGAATCATGCAGATTGCTGTTACACATGCCACAGGGCTGACTGAAAGACAGTGTGAGCTTTCAGATGTATTTGTAAAATGCTACCCCCAAAAAATTATTAAAAAAGTTATTAGTATTATAATTGCAAATCAGGTCAAGTATTTAATATACTGTTATAACTAGAAATGGATCTGTCTGAAATGTGGCCCTATAAAGACTCAGAAAGATTTAAGAGCTCCTTCACCTGGTGGTATACACATTGCCTGGAAAAACACCTATGCATCAGAAACTACAAAATTTAGGATTTATAGAACTGAAAATACCACAGTAAATGTAGTAAATGTCTATATGTTCCCTCCCATCTCTTGAAACTCTAAATAATATTTCTTTTACATCTGCAATATTAGCTGTACTTAGGATGGGACATACTACATATTTTGACCCAGAATTCTTTTTTCATTTGTTGCAAATGGAATAAAGACGTTAAGTGTGACCACTATACTTGGTTTTTTCCACAGGGTATGGAAGCGGAGAAAAACCAAAACCGACGTAATGTTTTCAAAATTTGAATGAGCCAAACTCACTTAGATCTGACCATTTGGTATAGTTATTTAACCCACAGCGATGAATCCAAAGTGCTGAAATGTTTATTCGTTTGGCAAATGACAAGGTTTCTTGACGAAAGTGCTGGGTTCCTCTCAATGGCAAAAGCAGACCACAGAGAGAAATTCCTGTTACTGAGCAGAACGGATCAGAAGGGGAAAACAGCTAACCCTACAAAAGCCAGCTGGGTCTGAAGAGCCATATCTTTGATATCCCACACTTAGTTCTGGCTAATTAAAAACTGTGCTTCAACCCAGCACAGTTAGTCTAAGGGAACTAGAGAGAATTTGGGACAGTGACAGAATGAGATCTTTTTCTCAGCTGTGGAAGTCTCCGCTGTGCATTTGTGAGCTACCTGAAAGAAAGCAGGTGACCCCACTTGGTTGTGCATTCGTCGGCTCAGACAATTCAGTCTGATGATGGAAAATGCCACACTTGGGGATTTAATCTTGTTCCTGCCAGTGCGTGAATGTCCCAGGCCCATGTGTGGCCTCCGACTTTTGGGTGTGACTAGGAACTATTTACATCATCAGCACAAATAATCTGTAAACTCTTGTCCACGGCGGGAACAGTCACACCATGTGTTCCCACACACATGGCACCTCAGCCACCGTGTTCCAGCCTGGCTGCTTCATTGCCTGCCAAGAGGCCAATGTTGCAGACTCTCCCTTGCTTGGACAAGTAAGGGCAAGATTTTGCTTAGCTGCTGGCAACAGAATAGGACGCAGTGCTGTGCATCAGAGACATAATGTTTCCTTAACTGCATTCCTCAGTAGTAGGCACTGATAAACCAGTTCAGCCACAACAAGAAACGAACCCCCAAATTTGGCCGAAATTCAGCACTCGGATGAAAGCCTGGCCTTCCACGTTCAGAACAGAGGAGCAAACTGATCTCCCATGAGAATCCTTGATGTTGCTGAAAAGTCAGCAAAACCGTGAATGGTGGGAGATGCCTTCGGTTGTGCTCTGCATACCCTCTGCTGGGAGGAAATCTATTAATTGTGTCATGGTGTGATCAGTTCAAAGAGAACATCAGCCAGGGAGAGTCACCACACTGGGCTTTACAAGCTTCAACCAAAACAATGTGAGGTCCTGGTACTCTCTTCAAGGAGTGCTCACACATGTTCATTACATTAATGAAGCACTGCAGGAGCATGTGGCCCAGCTCCTGTGGATTTTGCCAGGTTTAAGGTAACGACCCTGCTTACAGATATCACAGAATGTTAGAGGTTGGAAGGGATCTCGAAAGATCATCTGGTCCAGACTCCCTGCCAGAGCAGGATCACCAGGACAGGCCACACAGGAACGCATCCAGGCGGGTTTTGAAAGTCTCCAGAGAAGGAGACTCCACAATCTCTCTGGGCAGCCTGTTCCAGTGCTCCGTCACCCTCACACTGAAAAAGTTTCTCAGATGAATCATTTCTACTACTGATCAAGCAAAACCTCCCCTTTCTATTTTTGCCTCAAGCTGTCCTCAGAAGGACATAATCATTCAAGAAAAGAAGATGTCAAGTGCATCCTCACTGCTGTTAAGATCACGTGCCTACATGGCAGACAAAGCCTGATCAAGCAGAAAGAGAGAAGAAGGCTCCCAGCTTGAATGGAGACAGTTTTCCCGACTGCCAGCTCAGTAAGGTGAGCTGGGAATCTGCAGTCCATGCTACAAAACTGGATGCTCACCTGGCAATCCTCCCACGTATGTCTTCACCGTTGACTGCAAAGAGCTCTCCAAGGCAGACAGACTGTCCTCTAACTCAGAGATGCTCAGTTCACTCTCTCCCACTATCCCATCTACCCTCAGGGATAAGTGATCGTTCTTGAGCAGGATGTCCACAGAGTGTTCCTTTCTATCGCAGAGATTTATTGCCATTCTGGACACAACTGTGTTCTCAAAGGCCATGATGATAAACTGAAAAGAAGGGATAAGAAGAAAAAAAGAGGCAGTGAGCAGAAATACACCTACCCACGATTATCCGAGACCAAGATGATCCCACTGTGGCCTTGTTTAAAAAGATTTTGCAGAGCCCCCAAAGAATTAACCTTGTTACGGTTGCTGATTGTGTTCTGAGCTTATCTGCACAGATAAAAAAACAGTGGGGCTAATTGTTAGTCGTAACCACTGTCTTTTCAGAGAGAACTCTTAGTGGGTCTTACAGATGTTGGTGTATTGCACTGGAAGCGAACAAAGTAAGGCTCTTGCACTATAAATGAAAAGATGGCTCATGGGTTTTAGTGAGAATTCCTGATCTACGCTCATGTAATGCCAGAATTGAGCTCTTTATTATGAACACCATAAAATCAGTAGCTTCAGCTCTCCACTGTAACTGGCCTTTCACAGCAGCAACATCTAAAGTCTGTCTCCTGACTACTTTGGGACTGTTACTGAAGAGCTTTAGAGAATGGAAATCCATTGCTTGTGGCATTAAACAGCTTCTATGTCAGAAAAACATAACAAAATATGCCTGCATTCCATCTTTTACCTAGACCACATTTGCAAAGAGCTCCCTAGTAGCGTCTGATACGTACCCAGAAGAGGCAGAACTTCAGTGTCAGCCAAGCACCTTGGTCTCACACCATGTCCTGAGCTGGCAGGCAGCAAACTTGACAACTGTTTTTTTGAAAACGACTTTCAGTTCCCAGGAAATATCAAGGAACCTTCTCTAGAAAAAAAGCTTAAGTCTGTACCTGTTGTTTCAGTTTCTTTGTGGAGTGATAGTCAATCAGAGACAGTGATAAAGGTACAGATGCTTCCTCTGTAACCAGAGCGAACAGCACACCGGTATCTGTTGCTGGCTGAATTGCAGCATTTACTTCTATTTCCCAACTTGCCTTGGTCTCATTTCCAGAAGACGGTTGCGCTGCAGAAAAAGAAACACGTAGCATGACAAATATAGGACTAACAGGTCAAATGTGTAGGCTGTGCAAATTCTGTCTGGAGAAGAAGAAAGATGGATGAGCATACGGAGAGACTGCCACATTTCTTTTAAGCAAAACCCATAATAATTCCAAAGCGCCTCAACATAAAATCAGAGAACAAAATTGCATCAGTTTCCTTGTTGCATGCTGCTGCCTTTCAGAACATCAAAGGAAAAGGTTAAGCTTCTTTACCACAAAGAGATTCCCTGTGGCTGTCAGTCCAACACAGTCAAAGAACTGCTGCAAGACAGGGCACCCAGTCTTTGAATCGTTCTTGACTGTCCAAAGATCATGGAGGAATTCAAATCCAAATCTGACTCACAGGAAACATTTCTGTGAAAGCCTGTGTTAAACTGGAAAAGGATATAAGCATGCTACACTGATCATCTGCCTAATCACTTCCTGATAAACAGCTTCTCAGAAGTGTGGGATGTTTTATCTCACCTGCTGAACTCTGAATTAAATTCTCCTGCATCTTTCTTACTGCCACAGTGCCCTTTTGGTTTAAAAGGGGATACTGGCTACAGAGAAAGATTTCAGTCCTGTTTCTGCAACATCCTTTGACAGGACTGTTAGCTTTTGCTGGTTCCCCACATCTTTAAATACAATAAATAAGTTATTTATAAAGGTTACCATTACAAAGCCAAAAAATAAAAAAGGATTATTGTTTGCAGAAAAGAAAAAAAAGCAGGTGCTGAGGCCTCATCTCTGCTGAGTGCTGTCATCTGCACTTCAGAGGCTGCCTTATTTCTACGTAGCAGTTTTTGAATCCACGTGGTAAATGAGATGATAAACACCTGATATTCCCTAATTTACAAGGGCACAGCAGAAAAATTTCACGTAATGATGCACAGAATGCTTCTGCAGAGGATGACTTACACACCAAACTAAAATAGATGGTTGGCATTTGTACGAGTTTAAAAATACTGATAGTTGATTGCATATATAAACAAACAGAATAATCTAGGACTAAGAAAAAAGAAAAGGTGCCTTTCTGAGTGTTACATTAGTATGGTCAAGCTTGGTCTGAAACTTGTTATTACTGTATCTAGGTCAATTTAATTCAGTTTGTATCAGGGATACACTTTGTGTTTGTCTCAAGTGTAACCAGTACTACCCAATGATTAAAAGTGAATCCAATCTTGGACATTTTTCTACAGACAATATTGATTTTCTGTCCATCATAAACTCAAGATACAGCACTATTTTGCTTGGAGCTCTTCCTGTTTAGCAGGAAACAGTGAATAGGGCTGGAAAAACCCACGCCACTGACAGGGAGATGTGAAGCCCCTAACGCAAAAGGTGATCTGGGACCAGCCTGGATGTGAAGCTGGAGCTACACAGAGAGAACCTAATCGAGGCTGGGCATATTTGTACTGGCTCTAACCATCATACATAGGCCTTCTGTTGCTATAAACTAACAAGCTATTCCCTCTCCATCCACAGCTGCTGGTCTTTTCTGCATCGATCAACACAAAGTCTGGCATACACGTAAGTTTTAAACCATTTATTAACCAAGTATGGTTAACTGTAGGACAACAGGTCAGAAATAATAAAAAATTAATTACTTACTGTAAGTAAGATTAAACACAGCAAAGCCTCGTCCAGGATAGAAAGACCCTTGTCCTGCTACAGAAAAGCACTGCATCTTTTCATTCATCCTTATGGTCTCTTGGATAGTGGTGTCCTCCCCATTCAGCCAGTTCCATGCCCGCATGCAACCATCCAGCCGAGGGTTTATCTAGGAAGATAAAGCAGTACCTCATGCCTCAAAACACTGTTCAGTGAAGAGGTGTTCAGTGAAGGGTGCAGAGGAATACTGAGTTATATTATGATACTAAAGATGAGAAATGATTTTGACGTGCTACGTGCATGCAAACCAATTGCCAGGAATCCCAGTACTACAACTCGAAGCAAGTAAGTGGTCACTATTGCCCAGAAAATTCCTCTGAGGTCAGCTTGTCTTCACTGGACAGAAAGGCACAAGCTAATGCAGGTGATGTATTTGGTTTTATTAATTCTGTTAGCTCCTCTACATGCTGCATGTTGTTAATGCAATTTACAGAGCTTTGGAAAAGCTCTGTAGCCAAAGCTATGTAACTCTATATTGCGAGTGATGGAAGCTAGATCAAAGAAAAAAAAAAACCAAAACAGTCCTTCATCTCATTGGAAACAGCCTTCATGACACACAAGATGTTGGACCTGATCACGGTGTAAGTTGTTGGGTTCTGGCTTAAGGGAGGGGTGCCTGAGCCACAAGATGATCACACTGCTCCGTACACACCTTGTTCCTTCCAGCCTCTGGCTACGTTACCCTGTACCAAATGTCAGCATTAAAACTTGACACCATATGTAAAAAGAAGGCTCCCTGCAAAGTGTCTAAATCAGCACCATTACCCTCAATTAACTGAAGCAGAGAGAGAACTAAGTGTCTGAGCCAGGATAAAAACCTCAGGAGTTCTGGGCTCTCAATCCTATATTCAGGCCACACCCTGAGCTTAGTGTATCAGACAAGCAGTGGCCCTGAATGACTTCTTGTGAGGAACAGGAACCTTGCTCAGCTGCTGCACTCCCAGTCACAGAGCCACAAGCTCACCACCTCATTTACAAATAAAGAGATGCTGATTTTGGTTCCAAGGTGCCAGCTCTGTGTGTGGTGGACATTCAAAACAGCCTGAGCAGCAGCTATTTCACAACTAGAACAATCATCAAATCTCACTCAAAAAGTGCCTCAGCTTTTATTCATATGCCCTATCTACTTGAATTAGGGGGAGATAAAGAAAAAGAAACTTCTGTTTTAACTTGGGTCTTACTAAACTGAAACAGCAAACGCAAGCAGCAAAGCAGTGATAGAATATCCATGAAGCACTAACTTCAGTCACAATACAAAAAGCACCCCAATGTTGTTTCCAGACCTAGTGGGTACCCTCACACAATGCTGTGTCCTCTGACTCCCCAGGGCTACTCGTGGTCTCCAAGCCAACATGACCACCATTAATTTTGTCATGTGCTCCAGTTTTTCTCTGTCCTAGTTCTGCAGGCCAAGGGTGGGATACCTCTCACCCAGACTTATCAATCAAAAAACCAGTAGTCTCACCTTTGCTACTGGCTTAGGCTCCCTCTATAGTCAATGGAGAGAAAGCTGTATCCAGAAGGTGATAATTCCACCTGTTTCAGGGCAGGCTGAACTGCTCTCAGAAAGGACCTACATTGCCCCAGGAGAAGATGAAATCAAGCCCTTCAGGCACACAAAAACCCATGAATGATTGTGCTATACTTACTGGTAGAATAAGGTCCTTTGTTTTGAAAGGAATGCCTCCTACTGTCAAATTCAGCTGATACAGTCCTTTGTCTAGAGTAAACAGATCCCCTGAGACAGCTATTTTCATAACTGCATCCTTGTTGACCTTTATAACCAAACTTCTTTCAAGTTCTTCAACAGAGATCTGAAAAAGTAAAAATTGCAAACAGAATAATTCATTATAAAAAGAACTTAATATCTGTAGACTCGACTAAAGGGTAGACACCACCAGTGACATCTGCAAGACGGAGAAATATTTTCTGTCCCCAAGCCCATTTGTCTACATTTTAAGGTACATTCCATCTTGATATGCAAATCTTTACTCTAGAAAGCAGCCTGGGGTTGCTCTAGTGTTGAAGACAGCCCAACTACTTCAAAACAGATACACAAAAATATAAGTGGATTAACCACATGACATTTGTAGATTGCTCCATGCAAAATGTAAATGGGATAATGAGTTATTAATGAGAAACTTCCTATGGCAACTGCATGTGAAAGGAAAAGCTGGAAAGACAGACAAGATGTCTTTTGCTGGACCAGTGAAAGATAATGCTGAAGTCTTCCAGCCACAGTCTTTTAAATACTGACCCCTGAAAAAAAGAACAACCAAAGATGCCATTTTTGAGAGGATAATAAAAGTGTGTAGTGGGCAGTAATTCTTCTCTCAAAAGGTCTCTGCAAGTTTTACCTCCATGTCTCTGAAAAGCTACTTCTAGGAAAATTCTATCACCACCAGAATTTCAAAAAAAAATAAATCATTTTAATCACGACCAGGCTGCACAGAGAAGCACTATAAATCAGCCATCTCTGCCCAGGGAGAGGTGGAGGCGAAGCACAAAGCTGGCTCGCAGCAGGCTGCTGAACAGCAGCATGGATTCTGCTGCCTTGGGATCTGGCTCCAGCTACCGACAGGGTATTTTGTGCCTGTAGCAGAGGACAACCCCTTTATTTCTGCACAGGAGAAAGGACCTTTGCTATTTCATAATCTTCACCACAGCACTCCTTCTTCCCACTTCATGACAGATACCCCAACTACTCACTTTTCATCCATACAGCTCTGTTCCCTGGGACACCCAGATGCTGCCGCCATCACTGAGCCACTGTATAGAACCAACTATTTCTGCTAAGGCTTGTTCTCCCCTCTGCCTGCTAGTAGGCCAGATCACGAGCATCTTTTTCTTTGCATTTTGAGAGTAGCCACCCCTAATTTATTTCCATCAGCCATGCTGAGCTCTCACTCTGTGGCTGTATCATAAAGGATGACGGTGTCGAGTAGGTTTATACCCAGACACTCCCTTTGGATTGCAGTCTTCAGTAATGAAGATTAAGCAAATTTGATAGTTGAAAAGATTGTTCATAGACTATAAAAGCTTTTTCTTCTCCTGTGGATTCAAGTACAATCTGGTTTATATTGCTAAAACACTGTTTACACCCAGTGTGTTACTCCGTGTCCTATCCTACAAGACATGAATTTACTTGTCTGAAGCTTGCTTGTTTAAAACAGCATTTACACCTCCTGACTGCGCTCCGTGGAGACACATGCCAGCCTCAGATAAGCTTTTTTTGGGCATTGGCAGGTTGTAAAGCCCACTCAGTGGGTGGGGACATAAGCCCACAGGTCCTGGCAGCCACAGCCTGACTGACTTAGCTACACAGCTCGTCTGGCTACAAACTCACATGAACATCTCTGCCCATCATGGGGTACGGAGCACCACAAGGAGCTGGCACAGAGCATCTCCCTGCTCCTAGCACAGGTTATGGGCAGCCATGGAACAAACGAGAATGGGGAAAAGCTGGCTGCAGAAACATCTATGCAGTGCGTCTGTGAAGGGCCACCAAAACTCAGGGCCTTCTAGAATTTTATTAGATCATATAGAAAGTAATAACATAGAAATGAAAAAAAAAAAGCAGTCTGAGTTCTTAGCTGCTTCTGATCATTAATATAAACAAACCCAAATCAGTGGAAACTTCCATGGGAGAAGTGGTTAACCCCTGTGGAAGCTCTTAACAAATTCCAGTTTAGGAAATTACATTCTGCCTACTTCACGATGCCCTCTGGCAGTTTCAGCTGCGGTTCCTTGTACTCCAAGCTTAATTGCTGGTGCACCACCAGCACCTACAAACCAAAAAAGGGGAAGCATTTTGGTAATTAGCAGGCTGCTTGAATTCCCTGCCTGTGCTGCAAGGAGAAGCCAGCTGCCACCTGCCACAGCGTGCTCGGGGATGTTCAGATGGGCAGTTCTCGTAGACGAGGGCTCCCGCACAATTAGCCATAAGGGCAGCCAGCTTTGTGTTTTGGATTCATGCCCTGGGTAACTCACAGCACACAGCCAGCCTGTCCTCTCTTTGCTGAAAAGGGACAGGACTAGAGGCAGCCAGAGGGTAAAAGCCAAATATGAATCTGCTTGCGATTGCTTAACCTTCAGTTCTGACATTTAACAGCACAGGTGAGTTGTTATTTTTGCTAACCATGTTGTCCTCAGAGCAGTACTAAACTAAACATTGAATATAAGCCAAAATTATGACTATTTTTTTTGAAATGTAAACCAAACAGAAGGTGAGTGCATTCTCTACCATCACTGGTTCTTACATGCCACTTCATCCAGCTGGATTACACAGCAACAACTACATTAGGAGTTTTTCCCTGAGGCTTGCTTGTTTGTGTTTTCAATGCTGGGAATAATAATTTTAGAATGGATTAGGAGAGATCAACATCAGAGAAAATACCTAGGCAGAAATATTGGTCTGAAGTTTTGAAAATGAGTTCCTATTTCCATGAAATTATGCAACTTTTGCCCAAGAGACAAAAAGACATACTCTGCTGGTTCTCTTTCTCATGGGTTGCTTTTAAATAGACATTGGGTTTTCATCTGCTGAAAGTTAAATAGCAAAATCACTATTTTATCACAGCCCCTATAAAGTTCTACCAAGCATTCAAACTTCACTGCTTTAGGTCTATTTCAGAACTAAGGGCTTGATCTTGTGTGCACTGAAGTCCAGACTAAAGTTCCCAAACTGCATTTGAGTCTTGACTGAGACCTCTGAAGGTTGTTGGGGTTGTGTTTCACAGAAGGTGAGGCTGAAAATTAGACACAGGTCATAGAATCATAGAATAGTTTCAGCTGGAAGAGACCCTGAAGATCATCAAGTCCAGCCTTTGTCCCAGCTCTATCAACCGTCTAAACAATGTCCCCCAATGCAACATCCACCCGTCCCTTAAACACCTCCAGGGACGGTGACTCAACCACTTCCCTGGGCAGCCTGTTCCAATGGCTGACAACCCTCTCAGTATAGAAATTCTTCCTAATATCTAACCTGAACGTCTCCTGGCACAATTTAAATCCGTTTCCCCTCATCCTATTGCTAAAGTCCATGCTTAAAAAGAAAGAATAGAATCATAACACGTGATGGGACAGAAGGGACCTTTACAAGTCATCTAGTCCAAGCCCCTTGCAATAAGCAGAGACATCTTTAACTAGATCAGGTTATTCAGAGCTCCATCAAACCTGACCTTGAATGTCTCCAGAGATGGGGCCTCCACCACCTCTCTGGGCAACCTGTGCCAGTGTAGCTATATGTTTCGTAAGAGGCAGATAAAAAGGAATAATCTGTCCTCAGCAGGATTTCCCAGAGTAAAAACCATGCAGGACAGAGGAAAAAAGAGACATGAGGGGAGGGATAAAATTGAGGAACAGATTTATAATTGTATTGCTCAGCCATATAGATTAAATGGCATTTAAAGACGGGTGACACTGCATGTTAAGCAAAAGAGAA
The DNA here is from genome assembly GCA_020746105.1 of Trogon surrucura. Classification (NCBI taxonomy): domain Eukaryota; kingdom Metazoa; phylum Chordata; class Aves; order Trogoniformes; family Trogonidae; genus Trogon; species Trogon surrucura. Next base: position 68,342,110 of record CM036617.1, read on the forward strand.
CAAGTACCTGGCAGGGTGGAGGCAAGGGATAGGAAAATAAGAGCAGAGAAAGAAGGAATCAAGAGCATCCCAGCAATGCAAGCAGCACCTTAAGTCTCAGAGGTGAATCAACCACGAAATCAAGAAACTAAAGACGCCTTCCTCCCACTGCCTTTGGCCAGTATCAGGCACAGAATTAACAGTTTCATTCTGGCAGACCGTCAACAAAGCTATGGCCATCGACCTGCTCCAGGCAAGCATTCCTTTGCCAGCCCTGCGAGATGCTCTCTCCTCTGCTCCCACCCTACTATGCAGCTGGTAGCTGCTGGGTCCCACTCAGCCCAGCCCAGGTGGCTGCAGGGGCATCTCTGCACCTTCTTTGGCATGGGTCCTGTCCACCTGCACCACACAGCACTCACAGCTCAGCCTGCACCGTCCCAAAAAGTCTTGAGGCAGGGTTTCCTGGAGATTTATACAATCTCTCAGAAAACATGCAAGGACTGCAGCAACTCAGCCAGAGGATTTCTTGGTTATGATGGTACTCAGGGGTAAGAGCCCTGACACTGGTGACTGGCAGGAGACAAATAATTCTTGCCTAAGAGCGATACTTAATCATACTGTCTTCTCTCCCTGCAGAAAGCAAGCACAGACTTTGTTTACCCCATAACTCCTACATGTTTGAGTATTTTTGTATTACTTGAAGAAAGAAAATACATTTTAGCTGTCTCTCCCAAAACTAACATGGGAAAGTTTGTAATGACTTCATGATGAGGTCTGTCACTTAACAAGTGCATTATGTTGCAGTGTTAAACGGTTTAGTTTGGTAATGACTGCTTTTTGTGACTCCCAAGTCACCCCAGTGGCATCAGCTCTGCTTTTCACATCTTCCATCACTATCCTCTCTATGCAGGCAATTACAATTGCCACATTTCAAATTAGCTGAACAAATCTTACTACCAAATGTCAGTAGTTGACAGTGAATGCACTCAAGGACTTCTTTATTTATGCATAAGAAACAAAAGTTTTCCCACCTTGGTGTTTTCTTTAATGTATAATTCCAAATTTTTTTAACGCTAAAAAAAATTAAATAGAAAATTATTCAGAGTTACCAGTATCTGTATTTGTCTTATACGCTAGTTAGCTGAGAACTTCCCACCCACTCTCCAGGAGACACATCCACCTAAAAGTCAAAAGATCTAATCAAGTAAGAAAAAATGAAAGGAGAGGAAAAGGCAGTGAGAAGGCATACGTAAATTGCTAATCTACTGTAGGTCATATGATTCTGTCACAAATGTTAACCCCCAAGCTGCTTCCAAAATCACCAGATATTCTGTGAGAGTGTCAAGAAGATGAATCCTCAGAAGCTCCAAGATGCAGCGCATCATCTCATGAGATTACTGGGACTACGTTATTAGTAAACGGAGAGGTTCTAACAGACCCCAATATCTTTACAAGGGAAATGGTCTATTTTGAAGGTCTACTTTGATAATCTGAAGGCAGCAACTCACAAACAAACAGACGAATAAACAAAAGTAACCTCATATACCCCATACAGCACACAACCTTGCAAATTTCCTTTAAAAGAAAAGCTCCTTCCAAGCTCCTTCCCTCTTATACCCCACCATTCCAACCTCCACCCAGAGGGCATCTTCTCAAACTGACACGAAGTCCGTTCAGAACTGCTGCATCTCAGAGGCACGGTGTCTGCTCTGGTTGTGCAAATTAAGCGATGCAGTCTAGTTTACGATAATTGTTAAGTATAATTCAATTTGTTAGGAAAATATCCCATTGTCATCTTAAAATGTTTAATGTACTGGCATGCACTGAACAGACAGACAGGTTGGAAAAGCATCTTCTCAAGAATACACAAAGTCTAGCGGCACTTGACAGAGCCCATCAGGAGCAAGCCAAGGAAGGGTCACGTCTCAGCAGTGGTCTGGACTCACCGTTTGCCACATGCCGTGGTTGATAAGCGGTCCGCTGCTGGTCACGCGGCCTATTCCGCCGTATTTCAGCTGCAGCTCTAGCCGTCCTTTGCGCAGAGCCAAGACTACCCATGTGCTGTCTCGATGGCCTCCAGCAAAGAAAAGGATACCTTCAGGATCAAAGGTTCTAAAGTCGAACTCAGCCACAAGTCTGACCGCACAGGTGCCAAGAAATAAATTAGTTATGCAGAGTTCAAAAACCACAGAGTACTTTCCATATAGATAGCATCAATTCTAGCAGTCACAAAGCTCTGTTAAAACATACTAGCTTTTAAGGCACTCCTGAAAGACTCAAGCTGTGAAGACGGGTTTTAAAATAGCGTTCGAGAATAAAGAACACATTACTTCAGTAATTATCCTAGAAGCAATGCGGTCAAGGCTGCCTTTCTCAATTACTAGTTTGGATAATGTTAAGCCTTGCAGGACTCCACAGTCTAAAAAAATAATGATGATTATAGGACTAATTGTTATTGTAACGCTTCACACATTACAGCCGGGCAGCACATTCGACATTCTAAATTGTCCTCACCTCGTCAGTTGTTTCCTTTTGAAGCGCAGCCTGATAACAGGAGTGCCGCTGAACATCCTCCCCAGGTACAAGGATTTAACACTTTTTCCAACAGCAAAAGGCACACATGGTAAAATGTTCTATAATTAAAACACATTTTTGAGTGCTTATTCTCCTCACACAGCAGAAAGAGAATCGGAGAGTATGCCTCTTTTTCTCATGTTGTTGCTATGCGTATAGCAGGTTAGGGCACTTCCATGTTTATATTCTCAAAATACAATTGTCTTGGTATTGAGGACATTCCTTCTTTCCTCCCCTCCTTCCTTCTCCCTCCTATCTGCCTTGGAGGAATGTTTTCTGGTTGCAAAATGAAATCATAAAATACAGGATTAGGTTTTCTAGTGCAGCATCATGCTTAGGACAAAAGGTGTGCGAGTAACTTGCTGTTGGTTGGTTTCCACAGAGGCAGTCAGTGCCACTGAAGCCCATTCACCTCAAATGTCTGGAGGACAAAAAGTATCAATTGCAAGTGCTGGGTCTGTAACTTACACCACACACCCTGAGACCTTTGCACCATCCTGCTAACTCAGAAAAGCTTGTGCAGCCAGAGGTAACTCTTAGCCAAACAGAGGGCTGGCAGTGCTATCACTGGCATGCTTTTTTTTTTTTTTCTTTTCTTTTTTTTTTCCAGAATTGAGGAACCTGAGAAGAGAGATTTCAGGAGAAAGTTTCTTTTCAGGAGAGCTACTGTCCCCAGCTCTCATGATTTTTGCCAGTATGATTCCTTCCTGCTGGTCACTTAGGTCAGATGGCTTGGGTCCAGAGCTTCATCCGTTATTCTTAACTGTGATGGAAAATCAAGTTCTGTTCTGCAGTTATGGCAATGAAGACTAACATACCTCACACGTATTCATGTCCCGGGAAAGTTTTACTCCCCCTCTGCCATCACAATGACAGGTATAACTCCCTGGCGAGTTGACACAGGTCTGTTCACAGAGTTTTTCTTCACATTCATTTATATCTACACAAAACCAGCACAGAAGAGTGATCAGCAATGGAGTTTGCTTAAACAGGAATCATCTGGGGGGAAAAAAAGTGTTATAAGTGCTGTTTTGTAGCACCTTTCATCTGAGTGTGCCCAGGTGCTCTGATGCTGGTACTTACCCTACACCACTTCTTTACAGAAGGGAGGAGTTAGAATTAGCATCTGCACAGGTCTATTTTCATAGACAGATTCCGGCTTCCCAAAGATACACAGCAAGCCAGTGGGAAGGCTGGAAGCATTGCTCAACTCCTTGTCTGCTGGTGCAGAGCTCTGGGCTTTAACTTCTAGGCAAGATTTCCTCCCTTCAGGCCCCTTCTGCTACGCCTGTGCTGACTGGCTCCTGCTCCTTCAACCCAAGTTCAACTCCAGGACTCGAGGACTGCTTGCTTCATCACTACTCAGCAGTTGGATGCTCAACAAATAAAAGCTGAGTTCCTCATTCTTTTTTTTTCCTTCCTTCAGCTTGTTTTCATCCACCTCACTAACAAATGCAGGAGAACAAACTGCAATGGCCCACAGGGATCTCTTCAGGCAGAGATAAACACTTAGAGCCCAGTAAGGCTGTCTGGTATGTGATTCAAGTCATTACATTAGCTTAGACAAAAGGCAGGGAACAATGCTACTTTTGGAATACTTTCAAAACTTACTCCATTGAGAAAGCTTGCAGGCAGTGTAGCCAGCAGAATTGTGCATGGTTCCAATGCATATTAAGCTCCTAGTTCAGAGTAATATCACAAGACAGGTTTTGAAAGAACAACAGCTACTGCTCTGTACCTTTTCTTGTCCTACAAAGAGAAACAGCAACATGCACCAATGCTTCTGAGCTTCTACCAGATCTTGCACTTCTCAAATTCAAGAAATTTCAGTACTCTTGCTCACACAAGTTTATTCAAGTCATCAAAGATGACTGCAGACTCAAAGAACTCAAAGATGACTGCAAACTGTAAACTCACAACTAGGGAAAGGGAATCGATGTTCAGTGTGTAAGCAAGATTAAATAAAAAACCAACAAACTCAAACTTTTACTGAAGGCTGAAATAAATCATGTAATAAATGCTAACATGGTATTATTTCATGAGCTTACCCTGACAGGTCTTTCTCACTTCATCATACTTGTAGCCTGCATCACAGACACATTCGTACGAGCTTAATAAATTTTTGCAATGAGCTTCTCCACAGATGTCTGCTGATGCTGTGCATTCGTCTATGTCTGCAAAACAAGCAGTTAAACAACACAACTTCAGATGAGTATGATCACTTCACTGTTTGCACACTGGAGTGAGCTCAGGGTCAAGAGATCCCTATATTATTTTGGTAACCGAAAAAACAGTATCATTAAGAATCTACCTTCAAGGTTAGCTAGCTGTAAGAGTGACTTCAGGCTTTCAAAAGTAGTTGATCTTTCTTTCTTTAAGCCATTAACCACTATTGAAAAAAACAATGTAAAGTGAGCCAGGAGAAAAACTGTAAAACAAAAGAACTCCCACAAACCCAGAAAGTCCCACTGCATTCAGGGGGCTGAAATTGTGGGTCAAAAAAAGCAGCAAGCAGGAACTGAGGAATAGCAGTACGAATTTTACCAAAGCCCAGAAGGAACACGCAGCCTGGCGTGCATCACAGATTTCTGTTCTCCTTCCTCAGACAGCCAAACAGTAAATTTTCACACATACACAAAACTAAGACCTAAATCTGCTGATCTGTAGTGGCAAAGGGGAATTGAAGGAACCCAATTTGTCACAGAGAACAAGTCACATCTGACAGATGTTGTGGGGTTTCTCCATGAAGGCAGGCAATGGACTGGAACTGGAGGTCCCTAAAAATAAACAAGTGTTTTTCTAACACATTAACTAATACCCAGCAAAATCCTGGTGTTGACAAAACGTTTGCAATATGCTGAGAGTGTAATATTTACTTTTGCTTTCTAATACATGTTAAAACCATTATTACATGGTACGTTTTGTGATTTTCCCACGTATGAGTGAACTGGCCAATGGCAATCTACCTAGTATGCTATATAGTCTCGTCTACAAATCAAGAGACAAAACCTAACTTTTTGGGGTGTGTGCATAATGACGGGAATAAACATGAGAGAAAACCGAAGCGCAGTGATAAATCTCAGCATTAACCACGGCTGACAGCACCCTCCGCAATGGGAGGGTTGAAGCTACAGAATGCTGATACGCTGTGCTCACAGTGCTGTAACGGACAGCAGTAGAGATGAATCGGTTCAGATTGGACAGTAGGAAGAAGTTCTTCACCATGAGGGTGGTGAGACACCGGAACAGGTTGCCCAGAGAGGTGGTGGAAGCCCCATCCCTGGAAGTTTTTAAGACCAGGCTGGATGGGGCTCTGAGCAACATGGTTTAGTGAGGGATGTCCCTGCCCATAGTGGGGGGGTTGGAACTAGATGATCTTTAAGGTCCCTTCCAACCCTGACAATTCTATGATTCTATGATTATACAAATACGCACACATCTCAAAACAAATGTAATTGTGAGCTCACTCGCCATCCACCTGCCCATGCCAACTGTCACTGAAGGACAATTTAAAAGTGAGGTTGGCTCTTGTAAGCAGCTGCTCCCATTAGAAAGGGATAGCATATAATCTATATAGTCATCACTTTTTACAGTGGAAGTGACACAGAAATAAAATCCTGCTCTTTGCCATTTTGCTGGTAGCTTTAACATGTTGTTCAGATCAGGTGCACAAACTGTTTAAAAATATGTCGCCACATCCATCTCTAAGAGGTATATTCACAGACTTGCATGTTTTTTCATGTGATACACTTGCCTTTAACAGTTGCCTCTGATCATTAGTGAGTTGGTGTCTCAGTATGCAGTTCCTTAACACTTTTAAAATCTCAGCTGCTGAAGTTTGGGTTATGTAAATTCATCCTGCAGTTTCAGATACTTCAGATCCTCTCTCTCTGCTCTCAGCTGTCATGTAAAATAGCTGCCAGCCTTCACTGGGGCCTTTCGACAACTATTAATATTCAGTTGCAGTGAATTCATCCATCTGTATCTATCTGTATCTATCTGAATTCATTAGCTGCTGCACATCCAAATTTAGAAAACATAAAACAAGAAACACACAGCAGAAAAGCAAATGGTTTATACTTTACAGTGCTGTGAGACTGGAAAGAATCATAACAATGCATCTGGCCAGCCCTTCCTCCTCTCAATGTCAGGATGTGAGGACCTATCGGCTAAACCAATTTAGCACAATCCAAGCCACAAATCCTCTGTGAATCACATCTGTGTTACAATATTGGAGAGCAGCACAGTGCAAATGCTGACAAGCCCAGGCTTGTAGTGCTGGCTGGGGCACCCAGGACATCTCCGGCAGAGCACAGCCACCTGGAGCTACCAGCATGTCTCTGCTGGGCTAAGGAGTAGTTCTCTGAAACACAGTCACAAGTAACTTAAACATCTGTTTGCTTCAGCAAGTAGAGAGGCCCAGCACAACTCACCTTCACACGTTTTGCCATCTTTAAGCACGTAACCGCTGTAGCATGAGCAACGGTAGCTGCCGAGCTTGTTGAGGCAGAGCTGGTTACAGCCACCGTTCTGCAGCTTGCATTCATCAATATCTATAATGAAAGAGAGTGTTACAGTCAGCTTTTCACCTCTGTAAATAGTCCGGAGGCTGAGAGTGGGATAGGCATCAGGAAGGGCAAAGACCAAACAAGAAACACTATTTCAGCTGCAACACAATGATTACAAAACCCAGAAAGATTTCATTCAAATACTTTATTGGCTAAAGTTCATTTAAATAAATAATAATAATAATATTTTAAAAAGACAAAGAACTGTAACTGAGTATCTCCTTCACGGCTCTGAGAATGCAGAACAGTACCTTTAGTCACGGTGGAGGTCAAGGACTTTGAAGAAGATATTTTATATCGTAACTAACTTTTAAAATTATACAATGACTCATAAGTTCAGGATGAAAGCTTTAAATAATAATAATAAAAAGGAATGATGTATCCTTATTATTATAGAACTCATGAGAACACAAAAACTTTTAAGTTCACAGCTATCAAGCACGGTGAGCTAAATTGTGCTCAGCAGCAAAGCCTGTTAAATTCAGCAGAGATTTCAGATTTCGCCCTCAATCTGCTCTACCTGCTCATTATCTCCTGCTAGTGTATGAGACTCTAGAGTCAGCTGATGGGTAGAACAGCACATTTCATGGCATTTTGTGTAGAAAAAGAGGGGATATACTTCAGACTGATCAGTTGCTGAGCTCTCAAAGCTGATTGCATACTGATCAGTCAACTGTCTCAAATGTTTAAATAAGCTGCTTGTGAGTGATCCTATAATCTCCCCACAATATTTACATCAAAAGGAAAGGCTTTGGATCTCCTGCTGTCTTGTTTGCCACAGCTCTGGACTGGCTGAATGCGATCTCTGGCAATTACTTCACTTTGGCAGGCAGAAAAGCAGTGGCCTTCACAGGAAACCTTGCATGCAGAATTAAAAACCCAGAAACCAGAAGGCAAGAGGAGGGAAGATAACTTCAGTATTTCATAAGGGAATAGAGAAAGCCCTCTGGGGGCCTGGAACTTCTGGCACCAATAGCTTCTGCCTGAATATTCTCTCTGGAGATGACAGAAATACACAGTGGGATTAAGCAGATGTGGAATAAGATCTTACAAGCAGTAAGGCTTTAACAGACTAATTACAGTTTGTGCATCATCAGACGGAGACCACAGCTCTCCTGCTGAAAGTCACTGTTCCCACTACAGGGGTGCTAGAAAGGAAGATGGGCCAGCTTGTCTGGCTCTGCAGCCTATGATCTGCTCCATCAGGGTTCACAGCAGCAGTTGTGGCAGTTCTGCTTGAAAAGCTGTTACAGTTCTATCTCTGCTTCCCCTTTCAGAGGAGTGAGACAGAAAGTTGGAACATAACTTCTTAGATTACATTGCCAAAACCACACTGAGATCCATCAAAATATAAAATATTTACATGAAGGAGTTATGTGATTCACCGAAGGGTTAAAAACACATGCAGTTTGTAATCCAGGTTCAGTTTGGCGACTTTTGAATTGTGCAGTGTGTTATCAGTGATCATTTGAGAATACAGCAAAACCTGATACATCTTTGTTATAAGTATAAAAGATAATGAAACCCAATTACCTTTTTCACATGTTTTTCCCTGCCAGCCACGCTTGCATTCACAATAGAAGTCCCCCTTGAGATCTTCACATTTGACGGTCCCTTCTTTGTGACAAGGATCGGGAGAGCACTGGTTTGGCAAATCTGATTTATATGAGGAATAAAATAACCAAAACCAAAACAGAACAATACATTGAAGTCACTGACAATCAGCTGCTTCACTCTCATTAAAAGACAAGAAGCTTAAACAGCAATGGGGAATCACTATCAGAAATACTGACACCTGGCAAAACTGGGAGCTAGTTCTTAGTGCTCACATGCCGAACAAGCTGTGCCAGGAATTTTGCAGAGCACATGCAGTGGAATTCATTTCATTGCAAAAGGGAGTGAGCTACCACCCCCCTATCTGAAGGACACATCCTGAAAGAAACAACTCAAAGAAGCTAATTTTTAAGGAAGTTAATTCTACTCTCTCTAGTTTTGGAGAAAGTAGAAAGCAGATAGCAACTAAAGTACTCAAGGACAGGTGGGTACTCTTTTAAATTACTTTTGGTAGTTCAGCTGAGGATCTTAGCAGGGATGATAGATTTACGGCAAGCAAAGGTTTATATCTGAAATTTTTGTCAAAGCTAACTTCAGCTTTTCTATTATGTAGAATGAGGATAAGAAAGAAAAGAAGATGTGTTAACAGTGTAAGAACAACAAGCCACTAATCCACTGTACAGATAGCACAACATTCCTGTGGGGCAAACACAGAGTAAAGCCTGTCACTGATTTTTAAGCCAAGTTCCAATAGCTGGCAATGGATTTTCTCTGTTGGAAAGCAGCAAGAGAGTAGTCACCATACTTTGGAGAGGATTAGAGGAACAAATATCAAAGTATTATGTAATTGCTCAACCAATGGAAGTCACCCGTCCAAATTCACCTACCTACCTATCTGCAGAACACCTTGGGACAACGTTTTGCAGAGGTAACTAAAAGAAGGATGAGAAAATACCATTGTCTCCACTAAAAAAAAAAAAAACCAACAAAGAGTTGGCAGTTACCATGTAGTAGTAACCTGTTACACTGGTGTTCTAGATCAGTGATTTTCAGAAAAAAATAATTGTGTTAACTGTTTCCACAGTCTTAACCAGAAGGAGCAGTGCAGAAGCTCATTCTGTAGACTGCAAAGCTCACTTAGTCAAAGGGCCTTTCTGTTTACATATCCCCTCCCAGCAGTGGGGTTCAGGAGAGACAGGGCTCTTCTGTGGACCTTCTACACTTGGGAGAACTTCACTTACAGTCCAGTCTGCCACGGATGCCAACTTCTACAGAGAACATTTGAACTGGAACAGAGCCTTAGCAACCCTGAATGAATGTATGTTCACGAGGGGACTGAGCTTCTACATTGGAGCAGTTAAATTGTCAGTCCTCTGGGCTCACCAGTGCATGGAACACATTGGAAAAGGAAGTCCTATGACATGAATGCAGGATGTCCAGACTTCTCTTCTGATGAACATACATCACAGCTTTTTGTGCCTGACCATCAGTGCCCCCAGAGAGCGGGTGGCACAGCTACAAAGCAATGGTTCTGCTTAATTTTTTCAGTGCACGACACAGGAACTGCACCTAACAGTCTTTAAAAGAACTGCTACCATTAATAATGCTGTCTGCAATCCTGCAATCTTGGCAGCTCATTCTTACAACTGAGCAGAAACACAGTTCAGTTCAGACAAAAGAAAGAGCTTACAAAAAGTGGACAGCTGGGTACATTTAGAGCACCTGATCAGTGATAGCCCTCTGCAGACCAAGTTTGGTCTGTAGTACTAGATTTGCAGAGCAAAAAGTGCTCAGCAGACGAACATCTAGTTCAGACTCTTCACAAAATTCTGAAACATGACTTGTGAATTGATGGCAAGGAGGCATGTAAGGAGTGGAACTGTTTGTAGATTGGTAGCTCCATCAAACTTCTCAAATTGAGAGAAGTTAAGAATTGGATTAATTCCTGCTTTTGGCAGCATTATACTGCTTCTCCGTGTCTCTTTTTAGCTTCCTCTGGGCAACTCTGAAAGCAGCCTTCATGGCAGGCTGCTTTGAAAAATGTTAACATTTCTGTGAGGGAAGGCAGAAGCAGCTCCCTTTGATGTCTTATAAAGCACTGAACAGCATTTTCGTTTGCATTGACTGCCTCATATTTGAATCTCAATAATCATAGACTGGTTGAGGTTAACAGGGACCGCTGGAGGTCATCTTGTCCAATCCCCCTGCTCAAGCAGGGCCACTGAGAGCTGGGTGTCCAGGACCACGTCCAGACAGCTTTTGAATATCTCCAAGGATGGAGACGTCACAAACTCCCTAGCAACTTGTGCCAGTTCTGGGTCAACTTCCCAGTGAAAAAGTATTTTTTCTGATGCTCATGCAGAACATCCTATGTTTCAGTTTGCCCCACTGCCTTTTGGACTTTGAGTTTTCCTTTCAGACAGTCATTAAGACTGGTCATATGTTAGGCATAAAAAGAAGCAGGGGCATATGCTCAAGTGTTAGGTAGCATTTGTGTCATAGTTATCAAAAATGGTCAGAATCTTGGGCTGCACTGCACACTGAATTACCTCGAGACTGAAGTTAGATGCACAGTGTTGCAGTTTATTCAGATTACCATGGAGTACTAATTTCATATTTCTTTACATTTATTGTTCTGTACAACGTAACGGTTTTCACCACTCCTTTCTCTGTAGGTGTATTTAATTGAGCTTTGGGCATAAGGACTGTCTAGTGCAAGTTCAAATACTATGACAAACATACCTGTCCACTATGTATAGGTTTATAATAAAGATTCCACTGCTCTTTTGAAGAGGACTAGCAGATGCCAGAAATCAGCAGATGACTGGCAATGGCTGTCATTAAATATAGTGGGCTGAATCAGGCAAGACAAAGTAGATTAAGCAAAGAAAGGATCTCTATAAAAGGTCATAAAGGATCACAGATCTCCTCAACTGAAAGAATTTGCATTTCATCCACCTTTACCAAAACACACCCAAACACAGTGGTTCCATCCACGCTCTCACTTCAGGTTCTCCTCTGCAATGAGCACAGCTTCAACCTCTAGCTAGGGCTATGCCCTTGAGAAGATAAGCTTTTATCTTGAGCCTCAGCAAGGTGTTCCATTGTGGAATAGAGGGAGGAGAGAGCCAGAGGGCTGGTCAGGAAGGGAGTGTGACTTGGCCAAAGAAATGCTGATTTTCAGCATTTCTTCTTGACGCTCAGAAGCTATGGGTACACAACCTTAAAAGCCTCACAGCAATAACCATCCACTTACTGCAAACAAGGCCTAGTTATCTTTCTTCCTCAGCACTTCAGCTGCGCAGAGTTGGGGCAAAGCCATGGCCACACAAGAGAACACACAGCTACATGAGCTGTCTCAACATCCACCTGCCAGAACACTTCCCAGTAAGTCACTCCCAGTTGACACAGTGCTGGAGGTGCAGGAGTCAGGGAAGGAGAGGCCAGGTTAAGGCAGAGCAGCTCTGATCAGCCCATTTCCTAGACACACCACAGTTTGTATATGGTAAACAGAATGGTTTAGGTATAGTAAGTCAAGCCTCATTTTTTTGAAGCAGCACGAACTAAGCCTCCCAGACGTGGCAGAGTTTTCAAAGTTGCTTGACAGGCAAAATAAGGCAACAGGGTTATGTGTGACCTATCCAGTGTATCCTTCACAGCTGTGTAATTCTGTTAGCTTCACAGAAAGTGCTCCTCATTTAAACCATTGCAAGAGAAAATGGAGCTTTACTTTCCATTAACTTACATGACAGATTTTAGTAAATCTTTTAAAAGTAATGAAGAGCACGACATTTTGTGTGCTTTGAATTATGTCAGATAGAACGTACATAGGTCCTAAGTGCAGACATAGAAATTCCAGTTCCATTTTTGAAGTCTGCATGGAAACAAGACTTTACCTAAGAACGCTAAGTGCTTCTTCCAGTTCATTACTCTGTACTGCAAATTATTTTTTTTATATTTACAAAATGGTACAAATTAAAACTTCATTGGGAAAATGCTAGGTTGTGAAGATTATGACACTTACTCTTAAAAAGCAGACACACATGACCTAACAAAAATCCCACCGTGGTTTTTTAAGGCCACATGCAGCTTCATTTCCTGTAGCATTTCCCAAACTCCTGCAGAACCAAATCCCCGATTCCTAGCTGGCCTACAGGATCTCTTTTAGAAAAAGATTCATACCTGCAGACCAAAGTACAGGGATCTGTGCATAAGGGAAAGCATCTATCTGTAAAGCCAATTGTCTTAAATTCTGCTTGCAGTCAGCAGAGAACTGGTCCGGGCAACACACAGAGTCTGTAGCGTGATTCAGCTCTGCCCAGAGAAGAGTTTGGTCAGTGGAACACCTCTGGAACCACTGGCTGAGGATTAATTCTCTGCCGACTGGAATAGGCACCCACGCTAGAAATGCCTACATCCACCTCTCTGAATCCAGAGCTGAATCCTACCTGTAAGCCCAATCTAAAGATCTTATGAAAGTGAGAATCCTCAGATACTCTGCTAAGCTGTCTAGTCACTGTCACAGCTAAAATTTACACCTTATTTCTGGTATAAACTAGTCTAGTTAATCACTCTCCAGCCCTCAGGTTGTGCAGTATCTTTGAACGTCAGATTAAAAGAGCTTTCAACTATTTTGTTTTGAGAGGAGAAAGATAGTTAAGAAACAAAATTTAAACGCATCTTGCAGGCGCAACCCCAAAGAGCTACATAGTCTTTTGGCAGCATCTGGGAAAAATTAAGAGGCACACTGAAACTGGCCAAGCACAAAGCCTGTCATTCCTCCAAGCGCGCGTTTCAAGTTCCTTCTCCATTACTCCTGTGAAATGACAACGGCTAGCCAAAACTCAGCCATTAAAAAAATATTTAAATATTTTAATGTGGGAAGATATTATAATTTTATTTCCAAACCACTGCATCTGCAATGGGCAGATTCCATCTGCAATAGGGCAAAAATCCCTAAAAACAATTATTCAGCTTTTATTTTTTAATCACTACCTTTCAGACTTGCATTTCTAAAACAATGATTAGCTGTTTAGAACAAGCGTTCCCAGTTGATACCACCATTTTCAGTAGAAACTCCTGTCTCTTTGCTGTGTCACCCAAACAAGCAAAAGGAAACATTCAGCCTCACACCCCACTTTGAAGCAGCTGGCAGGGGTAAAAATTAAAACAAATGTACATACATGTGATTTTTTTATCATTTGAACTGATCTGCTCCCAGAACATATTTGGAATATTTATGCAGCTTTATACTTTTAGCACTGTTAAGCTTCAAGAGAGAGCTGGGAAGGTGTTGGAAGAGTTCATTAAATTCTGATCTCTAGCATTAATGATGAACAAATACCCCTTCCCCCTCTACACAGATATATTTGACTTCCAAATCGATTGAAATTTTTAAAGGTTGCAATATTTAAAGCACACTCATGTGATGCGTGAAACTGATCTCCTTAGTGTAAAGAAGTCCGACACAAGCCTGGGTCTGACTTTAAGCTTTTTTTAAAGATTCTTTAACAGAGGTGAGAAAAAGTTAGCATTCAAGAGAAAAGAAAATGGAAAGGCCAAGCATAATGTACAACCTTATGGTAAATCCTATTTGTTGTCCCTCTTGCTTCTCAGATTATTCAGACCTTGGGAAACTGGTGGGAAAGAAACGTCTTGCATCATAAAATACCAAAGCACTGAAACATGACAGTGAGATGGCAACAGATTATAAAAGGGAAAAGGTCGTATTTTGCTGCTCAGATAAGGCAAGGGATATGGTGTCTCAAGCCTAGAGAACAGGAAGACCAGTACTAAAATACTAATGAAAATGGAGATGGCTGAGCTGGTCCCAGTCCTTCAGGTAGAATGAGAGAACATTTAACTACAATATGCAAAACAAAAATGCTTACTATGAACGCACGTAAGGAAATCCGGACTTCTTGTATACGGCGACCCATATTTCTGAATACAAGCTGAAGAACAGAAAATAAAATTATTATTATAATAATAATATATTATATTATTATATAATAATATAATTTCAAAGCACGTAAAATGATACCTGGCCTGCTGATTCATTAGGTAAGGCTTTGGAGAGTGGATGCAAAATATATGCAATTTTATAATCTCTTGCCTTAAAATTCCGAAGTTCTTTAAAACTTTTTAGCTCTTATATACAGTAGTTATAAGCCATCTGAAAACGATGATCGTGTAACCAGATGTTACTATGATTCTAAAAGCACTTGACCTACTAAATTTCTTTTAAACAAACTAAAAAGCACATGGAGTTCTATCAAACCTTTGACATTTGGAATCTTAAGTACAACATATTAAGCACAAATAGAAAATGGTATGATGCCATGACTATGATACAGTCAATAGAATAAGTCAGTGGTTCGATCAGTAAAGGCACTTTTAAAAAAAAAAAATAGCTAAGTTAATTAAAAAGGGGAAAGGTAGGAACGTTCAAATTTTTTACTAATATTGCTAACTACAGACATAAATGTAACATTTTAACATGCAGAAGACACATAAAGGATCTCTGTGTGCAAATCTATACGTAAGTAAAATATACACTTCAAAATCACATAAGGAATGCGCAGTCTATCTTAAAAGTTAGCAATGCACATTTATTGCAATCAGATTTCTGTCACTTTCCTTAGCAGAGACTTCAGCTGTGACAAGCTCCAGTGTTAGGCACCACATACCAGCACTGCCACAAAACAAAGTAAAAGCTGCAACTCACCTAAGTATTTCGGGTAAAAATATTCCTGTAGGAGGGAGAAAAAAAAAAAGGCAAAGATTTATTGGATAATATTTGCTTCTATTGTCATACTTTTTAAGAGCTGCTGCTAATTTGGTGGCAGTTGTTTAACAGGGTCCAGACACCAACATCCTAATTTCTTATTCAGAGCCAGAAGCAGCACAGTATCACACATGCTTTGTGCCTTTTCAAAAGGAAAGAAACATTAGCCCCAGTCTCAAAGCATTATTTGAGAACAGCTGATCTGGTCAGTGGCAGTGGGTGAGCGCGAAGCCACTTACCCACTAACCAAGAGATAAAGATGCTGATGACAGCATGAGGTAGGCAAAGGAAGAGAAGGAATCTAAAGACAAAACCCCAGAGGGAAAATACAGGACTATTTAGTCACCCAGTGCCTCCTCAGAGGCCCCTCTTGCTGATGCAGAATGCAGGCAGCAGCCTAACACCACAACCACTAAAATAAACGGGTACCTTTCGCTCTTACAATGATCACCCTACAACTCTGACAGCACCCATCACCGTACCACCCGTGCCACATGTTGCATCATGGAGATGGTCTGCCCAGAGAAAGGAATAACAAAGATGTGCTAGTGAGGGGAAAATTGATGCACATTAATCTAATACCAGACTGCAAAAGGCACTCTGGTACATGGTCATGAGTGACTGTTCCCTACCCTGTGTCAACAAATTCTAGCCTTACAGTCAGAGCAGCCGTTTGCCGATGTGATGCGGATCTAACCTTTGACGTTAGAAAAATACTCAGCCTGGTGAGGCCTTGCCAGTCAAATGATTGCTTGCACCAACACAGAGGAACAGCAAAAAACTGCAGCTGTGCTGCATGGAAGGGTGGGAGATTGGCCTAAGATGATCATTAAATTACATCCTTAAAGAAAGACAAAAATTCATTGCCAGGAAAAAGTGGTATTTTCCAACTTCACTTCATACTGGATTTCATCATGTATAAATCCCCAGTTCAAGTGTTGTTAAAATTGTAATTGGGGCAAGCAATGAGAGCCCAATTTATTTTGTTAAACCTTTTCTCAGCTAATCATGAAGGTATATGCATAGTATAATTCTCTTTCATACAACATGAGCAATTTTCATGCAGCTATATCTGCAGTGAGACTGGGACAGTAAATATCCTGTACTCTAAAAAATTCACTGGTCTGTACAATGTGCAAGATAAGAAACTATTTTCTCTTCTCTTACTACAGATATTTGAATAAGGTCATGCATATACAGGCATGTACAAACAACAGAGCCAGGCACACACCATGATTCAGTTTGACCTGGACTGTCTAACGCAATTAATTGCACTGCTGCCATTCACCAGAAAAAATCAAATATGCTTCTGGCAAATATGCTCCAGTTACTGAAATGTGTCATGTAAATATTCAGCCTAAATCATGAAAGCATCAACAAAGAAGCAGAAGTAGCTTACACTTACTCTAATTTTCAATTCTGACATGAGCGCAATCGGCTTGGCATCTTCTGGAGCTGAGCATCTCTTCAGGTTAACAAACTAAATGAGGAGCTCAGAACTCACTACAGTCCCTACTCCCTCTTTTTTTCTTTTTTTAAAAAAAAAGTTTAGTTTTGGAAAAGACAAGCCAAAAAAATACAGTCAAAATAAATGTAAATCTAAACAGTCTAAGTATTCAGATGAGTGCCCAGCTGTGCTACAAACCACAAACTTAAGTTCAGCCAGCACCTGAGGAGAAAAACATAGAGGCATGTGATGAAATATTGCAAACATTTTACTCATTATTTCTTCTTTGTTCAATATATGTCAAAAGAATGTGCAGACCAGCAATAGGATAATCCAGACACTGGCAAGAATAGCTTTTTCTGCACTCACAGGACAAGAAATAGGAGCTTTCAAATTCATGGCCACCAGCCTAATTGCTCCAAGTCAGTGATGGCAAAGGCATAAAATTTCATTTCCTCCTTGATCTCTGACAAATTAGTTAAGTGCTAGAAAAGTTGTAGAGCTACTTTTGAATGAAAAATTAAGGTAACTAGTTATTTTTATTGCACAAATAACTTTCTAAATGAAAACTGACTGTATTTTGATTCAATGCCAGTTGAGCAGCAGCATAATGAAATTCCAAGGCACTATACCACCACAAGCTTCATTTCACAAGGTACGTAACAGGGGTAAATGATTTAAATTTAACTTTTCTTTTCCTATCTTCCTCATTTACTCATGTTACACAGAACTATTTCCTGACCAGTAGCGCCTCTCCAGGCCTGCAGGACCTGTTGATAGTACCATTCTAAAACAAAGGTAACATTACTCATTCTTGTATGATTAACTTTTCATTTTTCTCCATAATCAACTCTCCTTACAACAGGCTTCAGGAAATACAATGACAACATATTTCCATTCAGCCAAGAGTGAAGGACAAATGATCTTCCACCTTGAGAAAAGCAATGTGCTTAAACTGAAAGTAGCAGTTTCTTTTCAAAAAACACTGATGAGAAGTTTTCCCAGTCAAAAATTCAAGTCATGCCTAACCTGCAAAGAAAGACATGCATTATTTCTCATGTGAGCGCTCAACTCCACAACGCCTTTTCAATCTTCCGTCTCTACTAAGTCTTAATGACACGCAGGTATCAGGCAGGATGAAAACCTTACAGAGGGTCAGATCCCTGTTAGAAGTCTGAGACTCATCTTCCCTCTACCAGAAATCTTCAGTTTTATTTTCAGCACCCAACAAAAATGGCAGGAGAAATGCTAAGAAGGATTTAGCAAACATTCTCTGTTACTACTTTGCTGATTTCTCAACTAGTCGCCTTCAATTTCAGGCTCACCAAACAACTCACCATCCAGAAAGCCACCCAGTATTCACAGGATCAAAATTCAGGAGGTTATTTAACTGTGACCACCGTGATAGCAAAAGTCACCAGAGAATTACAGTTAAGTGTTAAGTTTTCAGCTTGGACTCTAGTAAAGGAAGTCAACATTTAAATATTATCAGCTCCTTTCCTTTTGGATTTGCTTTCTTAGTTCCTGATGAAAATATAAGCAATAGAAATGGACTTTTTAAATAAAAAGCTATAAACAAATACAGGTTGGACATAAGCATCTCTGGATAGGCTGCTGTACAATCACTGAGCTCACCAAGCTTTCTAACTGAACTGTTCAGGAGTAACATCCCAGTGCGTACAAGAAGAAAACACCCTGCAGAAGCACCAACCTCCACCAACGATTTGATTTCAACAATTCCAACCTCTGTGCCTGCTCTTACTAAGAAAACCTTAATGTATTTCCACTCCTCTTTCTGGTGACCCAACAGACCTTCTGTCTGTCTGGTTCCCACGTATCAACCAGTATGACTGGGAGACCAGAAGCTTCAACAGTCAAGGTCCTGGCACCAGGCCATCCGTAGCCTGTGGAGCGGCACATAACGTGAGTTACACACCACGCGTCATGTGCCACCAGAAGCACAGCTCAGCATAGATCTCAGATGAAGAGGGAAAAATAGGAGGGCCTGGGATGTGCCTCACATCAGCAAGCCTCCTCCCTTTCAGTGAAGTGGGAAGTATGGCATGAGGTCAGTCCGTCTAAGTAGGTCCTGGCTTGCTTATTTCAGCTCAGTTCAGGAGAGATTTCCCTCACTGCCCAGAAGACAGAACTGTGCTTTAACAGAAAAGATTTAACCTCTACAGCTTCCAACCCTTTCACATGTACACATGTACAAGCTAGAAGCAAGTCTTTTGATACACAATTATTAGTTTCTGCAATAGTAGTGCAAATCCTAAGAGCGCATGCCTTTATTTCAGGGTAGAGTGACACCAAACACTTTTTCATGGAGTTAAGAAGCTCCTCTTCCACCTACATCCAGAGATAATTCCTCCCCTTACAACATAGCCTCTACAACACTTGGTGTGGATATCTGAAGTGAAAAGAGAGCATAAGTTTAAAAGTGTCCTCAAAAAACCCAACCCAAACAAATACTCCTTCAAAACTCCAGGCTGTTAATCTTCATATTTATTTTTTTCTTCCAAATGCTAATGGCTGCAGTGAAGTAGTTAAGAACAGTTTCTGTGGAGCCATAACACCTTGCGTTGAAACAACTACGGATAACAGCAACGTGAAGGTAAGAACTCATAGCAGGGCTGTGGAGTTGAAGGTGCAGAAGTAACTACGTAAGCTTCCCTACCAAAGGAAACCTACAATGTGACTGGGTTCACCACCTATTTTCAACTTTATAGCCAAAGTCTCCCTTAGTGATAAAATCCAGAAATTAGTGAAATTATACTCGTATATGCATAAGTCCAGCTGCATTTTTAGAGAAGATGGAAGAACATCAAATCAGAGCAGGCGTTAACATGAGTCACTGTATAAAAATAGCCCTTCTGAAAACATAACAATGACCCTGTCTACATCAGGAAAATGTTCTCACTGTTGCTTAAAGTAAGTGGCAACACTGGAAACATCAGCCAAAAGGGCTTGCCAATTGCTTCTGTTTGTTTTGCTTGAGTACTAGATCAGGTAAAGGTGACCAACACTGAATCTAATCAAAACCATGTTTGAACTGTAGCGGCAGCAGATAAAAGATGTAGTTACAGAAGGACTGCTCATGGTCCTGGGGAACTGGCTCTCAGTAGCTTGAGCAGACGGGCTGGACCAGACAACCTCCAGAGGTGCCCATCAACCTCAACCACGCTGTGACTCTGTGACTGCAGCAGGGCTAACGCTGGAGGATCTCACAGAGTTGTGTTAGCAGTCGTAATTTCTAAAAAGCACTTTCTTTCTTAGTTACCTAGTTACCTTTTAGAGAGCAGCAACAACTCCCACAGCATGCCCTTTTCTCATTTCCACATAATGACTCTCCCTTTTCCTCTTTCCTTAACAACTGAATGTTTATCTTGGGCATAGCCCGACCTCCTCGTTTATACACGCACTTCATGTTTCCACAATGTGGGCCTGCACTACCCTTGCAAAGAAATGGCCTCTACCAACCATAAATCACTATCACTTAGTGTCTGGAAGGTGTTTAACTGTTATAACCTCAGAATGCAGATTTTATTAATGCTCAAGAGATCTCTGTATTTTTAAAAGCTTAGCCCTAGGCTTCTGATGCATAGCAAATCTCATGCTGAATGATTAGGCCTTTCTCCCAAGCGATGTAATTAAACAGTCCTGCAATTCAGAATTTTTGATACGCTATAGTTAGAAGTTATGCTCAAATCAAGCCATGTTGCTTGCACCAGCTTTCCTTCTCATTGTGAAGAACCCTACACTCAGCCAGGTTAGTTTGCTTCCTTTTTTCCTTTGGGGCAATCTGCATTCTCCATGCAAGTAACAAAGACCACTTCTCTCCACAATTTGGCAAGTGAGGCTTTAGAGGAGCAACAAGGTCGTGCTACAACACAAACACAACCTCCAAGACTCATCTCCTACCACCAAAGATACAGTGACTTAGGGTAGCTTTTAGATTTTGTGTCCATTTGCAAGCATCCACTTCACATTGCCCAGATATTTTGGCGCACAAAGACTGTGACCACCCCTTCCACCAACATGTTGATCTTTCCAAACAAGAAGCATTAAAGACCATCCTCTCCAGCATCACCCATTTCATCTCTGCAGCATCCTTAAGGCTGGAAACAAAAAACATCTATTGTCATAGCTTCCATTGCCCTCTTCTGAGGGGCAGGACTATTTCCCAACAGCTTACTGGTGTGTCACTTCAGCAAAATATGCTGCTCTGCAATGAGGAAAAACCCACCAATGATTAGAATGCACAATTACAGGGAAAAAAAAGCAATGAAAGGAAAGAAAAGAACGAAAAAAAAAAATTTCTGTATGTCACAGCCAAGCAAAACACAGACACTTTACATTTGTGAAGATGCAGAGGGCACAGAGAGATGATTTCTATATGCAGCTTGAGGCAGGGTTGGACTGGACAGTAACTGTGTGAAATGGATGTAACTGGTGCCAAGGGCCAAATATTCCAACAAAAATCATTTGTAGAATGATTCCAATGAGTTGGTCGCATGTGCTTTTAAGTTATTCGTAATGCAATCCCATCACCAAGAGTTTCCTCCCTCCACTGCTTCAGGATGGAAAAGCTACTTTCCCTCCAGCTGTATTAATATGCAATGTGAAAAGAGGATCTCAATTTGATAAACACATCTTCACCTGGTGCTGCTTGTTTGAACCCTTACTTTCTGCAATAGTTACAATACTTGTGTGTATGGCAAAACTAATACTCGCTTAGAAACTTCAGTCAAAGTAAGCAAACTAGGCTCTGACAATACACCTAGCACACGTAAAAGGCTGTCTCCCTTCAACATTGTATATTGTGTCATCTGCAATTATTTAAAGCTATATTTAAAACAGAACAGATTACATATCCCATCCAACACGACTTAGATGTTTGTGTTCTCTCTTATAGGCTGTGTAACATTTTATCCATTGAAGCAAAGCAATACTGTATTTTTCTGCTTCCTGTAATCTAATGATTTCTTAGGATTTTCTGTACCTGCAGAGGTTGCAACACACAATATAAGTGTTCAGCTACTTTAAGACACCGCTGGATTTGGCCTCAGAGTGGACAGGGAACAGGGAAGTGACATCTGAGACGACATGAGACCCTTGTATCAGAATCCGATCTGGTACTTCCCTGTTCATTATTTTAATAACTAAGTAACTTTTGCTTCTCTGTTCCTGTCCTAAATGTTCTCTGGAATTGAACTAGGACTCCCTGTTCCAGAAGCCAGCCAAATGTGGTAGCTCTCCATCTGTGCATGCTTTTGTACAAGTGCAAGCATGACCCATTCTCCTTTTACCCCTTCATTTATGCAGCCTTCTGTCCTGGTGTACAGGTGTACAGAGTGAAGACAACACCACCACTTGCTCCCCTCCCTGGGTATCCTCCTTAATATCTAACTTTGCTCTTCCTCTGGGTCCCACTGCTGGTGTTCAATTAAACAGGAAAAAAACTTCCCAAGAGACTTGGAGACCCCCTTTAGAACAGCAGGTCTTAACAGTGATGAAGGTACAGATACAGAAGGGAGATTAAAATCTTCCATCAGATTTTCCAGAGCTTGGCTGTCCACTCACTTTTTTGACAGCGTGAGCTGTGATGAGCCTTTATGCTTCTTGCCTGGCATCTGACCTTCCCATCCTAAACCCACACTGTCCTCTCCACTGTGCTGGTGCAATCCTTTGTGAAGCTGTGTGATGAACTGGACCAATGAACTGATCAAGCTGCAGAATGGTCATTTTTTCTCTTCAGACTACTTTTCTGTAGTCTGGTTACTTAGAACAGTCCATACAGTTGCACAAATTGCGATGCAGGAAGGATGGACAGAATAGGCAAGGGGTCTGCTTATTCCAACTGGATCAGTTTGAACTCCCAAATGTGAAAGCAAAGACTGAAGAGTAAGGTGAATGGATGAGAAGTAAACCTCCCTGCTATGGTCCTTCTCAGTCTGTTCTAAACGTTCAGTGATGGTTCCATACTTGTTCTTCAAACTTATTGGGAAGTAATTGCTTGCAATTCATTAAGTATGATGACCATGATGACCATGACCATGATGACTGTGATGACCATTAAGTACGATGACCAGGCTGACCATGAGCCAGCAATGTGCCCTCTTGGCCAAGAAGGTAAATGGCATCCTGGGGTGTATTAGAAGGGGAGTAGCTAGTAGGTCAAGAGAGGTCCTTCTGCCCCTCTCCTCTGCCCTGGTGAGGCCACGTCTGGAATATTGTGTCCAGTTATGGGCCCCTCAGCTCAAGAGAGACAGGGAACTACTTGAGAGAGTCCAGCGCAGAGCCACAAAGATGATGAAGGGAGTGGAACATCTCTCTTATGAGGAAAGGCTGAAGGAGCTGGGTCTCTTTAGCTTGGAGAAGAGGAGGCTGAGGGGTGACCTCGTTAATGTTTATAAACATGTCAAGGGGGAGTGTCAGGAGGACAGAGACAGGCTCTTTTCAGTGATTTCCATTGACAGGACAAGGGGCAATGGATACAAGATGGAGCATAGGACCTGTATAATCCCCCTGTTTCAATTTACCATGCTTAGCATCTTTTTCCATCCTATCTTCAAACAGCCCCTCAGTGTGATATTAGCCACTTTTGTCTTCTCCTTTTCCTTCCCTCCTACTGCACAGGAGGTTTAGCATGTAGTACTCTCATGACGTAGTGTTTCAGTATTTCCATGTCTGTTCTGAACTTTTAGGCTAAACACACACAAGTAGAAGGAGATAAAGATCAGGTAGGCATGAGTCCAGCAGAGCTGATGGAGCTGTGTCTGCTTCTACCAACAGCAAACTTTGCTCACCCTTCTCAATAACTTTTGACAAAGCAGCACTTGGCTAAAAAATGTATGACCCGCCTTTTAAGGCAGACAGGAGTATTTCTGTCACCCTCCTGCTACTGAACTTCACCACCACAAACAAATGCTGTGTCTGTACCACCTGACAGACAGATGCGTCCTCCTCCACAGTCCCAATCTTCTCACCTTTCAGATCCATTCGACCCACTGGAGTTTGGTACGACTCTCTCCCATCCTGTGTCTTATTTTTAAGAAAGTACAGGGGGAATGAAGAAAGGGAGGGGAGAACAATTGGTGCTCACCCAGATCTCATCCCAGCAGGAAACTAGGATGCTGCTGCAGTATACATCTGGGCACTCAAACTTTTCTACTTTCTTCTTCCCTCCTTTAAGCCATTCCTGGACAAAAGTCTAAATCTCCTTCTACTTCCTTTCTCAAAATCTATTAAGCAGGTAACACTGTGCCTAGGAAGCCATACTTCCATTTACAGAGTCCAAGCAGGTTAAATCATCAGCACAGAGTTCTCCATTAACTCTTGCCTTCTCTCAGATGAATCCTGCACCAATAAGATGCCAGCAATAAATCTAGCCCTCCCTCCACATCACGCCAAAATGCCATAACAAACTGGTATATTGAGAAGAATTTTCACAGCAAGTAAATCCATATTTTTGCCCAGATCTAAAAAGGAATACTCTATATAGGGATGATGACATCTGTATTTAAAGATGATATCAGTATTTTTCATGTCTAGACTACACAACATTCACTAAATTACTCAAAGAAATTTTATACTGCTTAGCTCTCCCAGTGACTCCTCTCCTCCCCCATACATGCCTTCATGCTTTCCTGATTAGTATTTACAAATGTTTATCTATTCTGCTATTCTTAGAAATAAGACCTAAATATTGTCTGCCAAGCCCTTCTAAAAGATCAGCATAAAGTTAGGATGACTCCAAGCCCATAAGTGTTATCATGACCATGTCACAATAGTTTTTATAAAAACAAAAAAATAAAACCAATGAGCCAGTAACAGTATGAAACACAACCAGACTGACCAATATCACACCCTATATATTGCTTCATCTGTTTCTTGATAAACCCAGCCTAGCAGAAAGAATGCTGACATAGCTGGATGTTTTGCTAGAATCAGTAATTTTCAAGACGCGATTGCAAAAATCTCCAAAAAGCCTGGTCTATTTTCACTGCTGCTTTTGCCACGAGTAGAAGACCGGACTAGATGAGTGGACTAGAGAGAGTCCTTCTGAGACCCTTTCAGCCCGAGTTACTCTGTGATTCTCTGCCAGTGTTTTGTGTATCTGACAAGTCACATATTTTAATAGGAGTTTGGATGCAAATCCCTCAGAGAAGCAAGAGAACTTTTTTCATGTGGAAACCAGTCATGTCAGATGTTCACTCCGCACATGCACCAAAACCAGCTACTGCTTTGACAAATCCATAAACAGTAAACATGGGTGGCCAGGCTGACCTGTGTCAGCGTTTCTGGTAAGCCTAACACCTTCCAAAGTTCTCAGCATGGCAATTTCTGTGGTGACCTGCAGGAAGAACAAAATTCTTCAGCAGTCACAACTGCACGCAAGTTGTGCAGTGACAGATGCTGCACCCATCAGCACATGGTAACAGGCTGCATTCAGGCACCTCCCTTGTGCCGAGTCTTTCAAAACTGAGAAACTCCTTGCACAAGGACACTTTTTTGGCTGTATTTATTCTTTAGTGAAATACAATGTTTCGAATAACACCAGCAACTACAGTCCCTTCTGGCCTTTGTTTTACATGCTTGGATGACCACATTTTTAGAACAGGTCAACCAAATTCCAGAGCAGTTTATCAGTCAGTTAACAAGCTGTAATACCTTGACTGCATACCAAGGTCAAATACTTCTGCAGTACTGTTTTTTTTATAAGGCCTCATCAACATTTTAGGTAAGATAACTTTCTTATATCTATATCCAAGATACTCTGCAACTTCATGCCATCTATCACACCTACCATATCTTTTTTATAGATCACATTTAGAAACAGCTCTCATACCTCCCATGAACATGTTTTCCATCCTTATTTTTTCCCGCCTTCTTATCTTATCATTTTCCTGTTCAGTACCTCTGACATAAATGAAATTATAAAAAAGGAACAACACCAGAAATCTGCAGTAATATCTGAGGATGTTATAATGAAAAGGATAGGTTGCAAGGCTCATTAATCCAGGCACACACTTGTTTTTACCATGTGTAGTTATACAAATGGCACAAACTGAGTTTTGTTCTGCCTCCTAAAAAAAACCCAAAAACTCAATCTAAAAATGTTTCAATTGATCTTCCTTCCTCCAAGTCTGAGCAAGTTGATATTAGTATTTTCCGTAACACAAAAGACAAAAGCATGCACATGAATGGTTATTTAGCCCCTCCTAATACACTATTCTTAGCAATTGATGTAAGTAATCACACATGTGGCAACACCCGCATTCAGGTTTCAGAGAATGTGTATCTCCTGCTGACTGCCTGCAGATGTTGCTTTGGAAAACTGATCACTGAAACAATGAAAGGCATGGAAAAAGGGTGCTCTGGTACAGGTGCATGACATTGCATTTCTGTTTACTAGTCTGTCCAGCAAATAGGAATCTTTCTGTAAAATGTTATTCTTGGCTAGATGTTATAAGTGGCTGGATCAAGCCATGGTTTCACCTGGGAAGCATCATGCAAGCTACGCTACAGCCTTGCTGAACTTCTGGAGCTGCCTGAATGAATCAGCTAATGTAATTTCCTATCACATCTTTAAGCCATAGGTCTTGAAATTAGGCCTTGAAATTCTACTCACATAACCATAGGAAAGTTAAGAATGGCGAGGTTTGTAAGGAAGACTCATACATTTCATTAGATCGTCTGAGGAAGGGGAACAGAGAAGAGAGACAAAACCTTTGAGCTCATATTGCAAGCTTTGCATCAGGTCAAATGGAGAAGCCACAAGTTATTAAGTAATCTCTAACTTCCAGTTATCAAGGCTGCAAGACCATTGCTCCCATAGGACAGTGAGCAGCCAAATGGCTACATTCACACTCATCTAGTGCTTTAAAGCATAAAACCTGGGAGAAGCAACAGCACAGAGCAGCAGTGCATGAATGTGTTCCTCACGGTTTTCCCAATACAAGGTTATTCACAGGGCTCAGCACAGGGCAAAAGGTGCTGTAGCTCTTTCCTTCTGCTATGACCCAAGTAGTTAATCCCTGTGACTGGGTTCAGCAAGGAGAGAATTTCAGCCTTCCTAAACTACAAGAAATTATCATCTGTCAACAGCAATCTCTACATTTCTCTCGTCAATAAAAAGTCCTCACTTAACCAACATGGATCAGTTGCAGCCTGACAATATGCTGAAGCATGAAACATGCAGTTACCATAATTCCTCAAACTTCAGACATTGTTTATCAGCAGTTTTCAGTTTTCATCTTCCCTGAGTCAAGTCTGTCTCAGCTTCTTCTGTCAGTCACCAGGACAGGGCAAAGGGAGGTACAACACAGCATCAGCGAAATGACAGGATGATAACTTTCTAGCGTTTAAGAAACCCTTACATTACCTCAGTTGCGTATTAAGATGTGAAACAATCCAGGCAGGTGAAAATGCAGATTAGGAAAATATTCTGCCCATCAAATCCGCTGATACTGCTGGGGGAGTAGTCACCTATGCCCTACAAAGGATTGAAGGCTTTCAACACATCGAGTAATAGCAGCCCATGTACATGATGCCTGCCATCATGCATCAGAAAACTGCTACTGAACAGCAGCTGCTGCCTTCATCTCAAACATTGATTGCAAAATGGATAAGAAGGGCCATAAATCCTCCTGATAGGTGGTGGCACACATGCTTCCCAGACAAGTTGAAGCAAAGCAGCAGCAAGGAGCAGGACATGTTGCACGTAACAAGTAAGTTCACAGCTCTCAGGAGGTTTGTCTCAGAAAAGGTAGCATGTTGTATCACTGCAGATGTAAAAGTATTATAAAATACAGTATTTTGGTGTAGAAGTACGAGTGAAATAAGCAAGGTGATCAGACACTGGAAGCTCATCTACCCTTAGTAATATTTCCTCAGAGGTTTTCAGAACCAGAGTCTTAGTAGCAGTAATGAAGGAAATGCACCAAAAAACCCCAAAATTATTTGCAATGACAAAAAAGCTTGTGCTGTCCTGCAAAACATGCTTAAATGGCCTGACTGGATCTTATAGAATTTATATTACACATTGAAAGATTTTAAACCAAAATATTTCACTATTTCCATTACAGTAGAAGAACTGAATATTGTTTCAAATATACAAAATAAGTACCAAATATTGTTAAAAAACTCATGACACACACAGAGTCTACCACCCTCTAAACTGATCTATCAGTGCATGGCCTTTGGCAACTTTCTTGGCCAGAAGCCAGTTAGCAAAACTGGTGACCTCACATCACCTTTTTTTTTTTTTTCCAGAATGCTGCAAAATCACATTTGGGATATTTTTCTCCTGCATTTGCTGCTATATGGTGAATATTCATACTGAGCTTAAAGTTATGTTACTTGATGTGAATATGGAAATTGTTGTGCCAGCCACTCTCACCACATTACAGTTATCCATATTCTGTATTAGCTCCAGTTTAGAGGACAGGGAGCAAGCACTGCTGCCTGCAGATGTGACTACACATACACACATAAGAGATGTATCATTAAACACTACCTGGGCAAGTGCTCTGTGTTCAGCTCCAATTTAAAGATTGTCAAAAAAAAAAAGCCAGCATCACAATGTTTTTGCCATCCTTACTACTGCCTTGTGACAACAAGCTACTGCACTGTAAATCCAGCGCTGAGCCTGCTAATGAAGCACACATGTCAAGACTTGTCTAACTGAAGCATAAAACAGCTCCTCAGATGAGTCCCTCCCTTGCCTTTGGTGTGTCTCTCCTTGTACGCACACACAGACACACACTCTGTTCTATCTACTCCCCAGAGCATCACACCATTAACAGGAACATGCTGTGCAATATCAAGATTCAGTTTGAACACCAAGAAAATTCACTTCCCACTGCTAAAATCAGTGCCAGACAATCTCTGCAATGAGAACAGCCTATCCAGAACAACGTACAGAGGAGGTGTAAAGCAATTGGGAGATTAAGCCAAGATACAATCGCATCCACACGCTGTCCAAAATGAGAAGAGGACTGAAGTGAAAAGTCAGCCCTGAGAAGACTGGAAAAGTCAGCTCCGTGTGCGGTGTGCAGGCTATAACTGTGTGAATCCATGTTCAGTGTTAGAAGAACAGCAGTACCACATCCCCCTACACATGCTCTCCTGCTGTCACAGTGACAGCTCCTGAACATACTGATTCCAAAATGCTGACCAAGTTGAACAGGACCCAAAAGGATTGAAGGGTGTTTATGACATACTTCTTCTGAGGAAGCCCTATTCTGACATATGCGGCAACATTAAGGGGATTTTAAATACAGCTGGGATGGAAGGCTTAAAGGAAAGAGAGGTGGTAAGGTGTCCACACAGAGAAGCCACAGCATTATGTCACACTGTCTTGCTTCACGGCTTTACACCAAGGGTGAACAAGGGCTCTTCCACTCTCTGGAGACAGCGGTCGTGCCAGCAGGCTGGGCTACTCCCCCAGAGCATCCTCACCGAGGCATTTCTAACCGGGCTACACCGACACAGCCGTTGCACAGGCCGAGTGGCTCCCAATCATCCACCTCATGGTTCTGGTTCCTCCTCCTCCCAGCGGCTTCGCCCGCTGTGCAGGCAGCTGGCAGATGGATGGAGGGAGGGCAAAGCCGCACAACCCACCCAAATCTCGGCGGCGGCTCTGCGTCCTTACCGTCTCCGGGTCGTTTTCAAACACCTCCCGGGCCTCCTCCTTGCTGCAGTGCTCCTCCACGCACTCCCTCTCCAGGTGCCCTTGCTTGGTCTCCTCGAAGATTTGGTAGGCTCGCCGCTGCCTCTGCCGCAGGAACTGGGCAGCCTCCGGGGCGCGAAGCAGCACGGCTGGGCCGCCGACCGCCGGGGAAAGAGGGGGGCGAGGAGGAGGCGGAGAAGAGCGGGAGGAAGGAGAGGCAGCGGTGAACAACAGCTGAGCCCTCCTGAGCGCCCTGCGCACACACGCACATGCCTCCGCACACGAAACTGCCCTGCTGTGGGGCACAAAACCCCTTCCCTACCCGCCCCCCCGGCTCGCCGTGGGTCGCCGCCGCCTCCGCCGCACCGGCATCCCCCGCTGCAACCCGCCGGCCGCGGCCGGGAAGCTGCGCATCCCCGCATCCCCCCCACTCCTCCGCCCTCCACGCCAGCCTCAGCAACCCCCGGGCTGGGGGGATGCTCGGCGGCGTGTACGGAAGGGATCCGGACATATCCCCCCTCCCGAGGCAGTCAGTACTCACTCTGCGAGGAGTCGGCCGCCAGCAGGGCGAGCAGCAGCAGGGCGGCTCCGAGGGACGCCGCGGGATGCGGCATGATGGGGACGGGGCCGGGGCCGGTCCGGGCGCTGCCGGAGAGCGGGGAGAGGAGCGGGGAGGGGAAGGGAAGGGAGGGGAGGGGATGGGAGGGCGGCGTGGCGGGCGGGGATCGCGCTGCTACTGCGGGAGCGCGTCGCCGGGGAGCCCCAGCGGGGGAGCCGGGGAGCCGCTCGCCCGTCCTACCCGATCGCTCGCCAAATCAGCGCCGTGCCGCCGCAGGAGGGAACACGCCGGGGACACACGTACCTGGGAGGGAGGGAGGGGAGGAGGGAAGGGCCGAGCCGAGCTGCGGGGCGGGGAAGTGTTCCCGGGGAGCCGGGCTGATGGGCGGACAGCAAGGCGCGGAGAGCCGAGGGGGCGGGCGGCCACCTCCCCTCGGGCCGGCCTGCGCTGCCGGGCACGTCTCTTTAATAGTGCCGGGGCTCGTCACGGGAGAGGGAGCTGGCAGAAAACCAAATTAAAAGCCTGGGTTCTCCCCACAGCGCGGTGCGCCTGTTTTCACGACCCAGTTCTCAGTTTATTCCTGTATTTTGTAGGATGAACTCCTCAGGATGCGGTTTATACTAATATGTCGCAAGCCGTCCTTACTATCCCTTGTCCCTCCGTAGAACGTGTGCGATGTGGAAAACCCTATTAGCTGTAACCCAGAGCTGCGGGGTCACAGCTCGGAGCTGCACTTAGGCTGCCTATCGCCACCAATTTAAAGCCACCCCTGTTGTCTGTACTGCCCTGCGGAGGGGTAAATGTGACGACAGATAGATCGAGTAATACCAAACCTATATACTCGTCCAGATAACTCTAATAGCTTGTGTGAAAAAAAACCTGCAACACCACTTGTCTAGGGTAATTTTAATATTTAATTATATCTAATACAGACTTTGTGCCTCCACAATAAATCTCTGCAAATGTAATATAACAAATGCAAGAATGGATTTATATTGCATATAGTTGAAGTAAAAAACATGAAAACATAAAAGGCAGCCTACTCCTTCAAAGCAACCATCCCTAGTCTGGTATATTCTGTCCACTAGTAGACATATAGATAAGAGTTATAAAAACATATAAACTGCCATGGAGTGGTCTTTCTGTTTTCAGCTCTGTTACGTAAAAATTATGTCTATGATCATGCTAACAGCCACAAATACCCCTCTTCTTCATGAATTTGTCAAATTTTTTTGAGTCATTGGTACTTCAGACCTCCAGGAGTGGCAGCAAGGTCACAAATATGCACAAAGTCTAGGCAGGAACTTTTTCCCACCAGTTTTAAATCCAGTGCTTATCAATTTTATATGGTACTGGAATTTTCATCATCTAATAAGCAGTGAATTATCATACCCTACTTGTTTTCACCATGCCATTTTATAGACCTCTCTCATATGCTTTCAGATTCATCTCTTTACCTAAACTATGGAGCTTCGGTCTTTTATTTGTTTTCAATCCCTTTTGAGCTGGCATTGCCCAAAGAAGCAGTCCCATCCGTCCCCATTGCTTGTTCCCATCCTTTGGTCGCATCCACTTCTTCTGCTGGCATGCAGCAAACCTGATCAAAGTAACACAGCAACAGTGATTCATCACCCTGTCACATAAAAAGTGTTATCAAATGATACAGCTGAGCGAATGAATCTAACAGCTTCTTGCTACCAAAACCAGTCCTTTCTTCCCTCTACGCTTCCACTTCATCCCTGGATGCACAATTTCCTTCCCCAGTCTTTGTATGGTTTTGTCACTGGTGTGGCCTCTCAGCAAGTTGATTCAGCTCACTAAGCCAACAGAAAAGTCTTTCTTTTTTCTAAGTGTTCTGAAATTTTTGTTTGCCAGTTTAAGATTTGATTGTTCAGACAAACTTTGTATTACCTGCCAACTGTCCTCGTGGCATTAAACTTCGTAAAATTTCTGAAGGTGAGCAGTGATTTTTGTGGGTTCTGATAAATGCTTTATATTGTGTAATCTAATTAGTTTCCTTTCTCTTAGATGGTTTTTTATCCTTTTCCTTTTATTCCATACAAATACACTTTGAGAGACCATGGTGAAAGACCAGATTAAAAGCTGTTTGAAAATCCAGGTACGTAATATTATCAGAACCATCTTTACATAAAAAACCACTCCTGGAACCTCTAATGGATTTGCAAAACACAAAACCCTACTTGATATGCAGTGCTGGTTCTTCTCCAACATGTCACTCACCTTGCTAGTTCTATTCTTTATTATAGTTTCCAGTAAGTTGCCTGGCACAGACATCAAAAGCTGATTTGGGTGAGCCCAGAAGTCCTTTTAGTAGTCACATTTTCCGCCTTCCAGTCTTCTGGCACTGTAGTTTCTAAGGCAGATTTAAGCAGCAGTTTAATTTTCTTCAGAATTCATGGTTTTACACCATTTTATCTCAGCTATCCCAGTGAGGTCTTAGGGAACATAAAAAAACAGGATAGAAAAATAATGCAGGAATTATTAGAACAACATTATATGAGCTCTCAGCATGTCCTGTTTTAGACTCCCTCTTAAATTTAATCTAAGCACTGAAGTTTTCAAGTGTAAATCTGAACCCGTAGGATTAGTGTCTATTGGTTTCTAGACATTAACCAGAAACATGCACCAGATTTATCAAATATTTATAGAAGTGATTAAAAATACCACTAGAAGGTGATTGTTAAAACAAGAGTCAAAAAATTACTTGCCAGATAACAGAGCTTGTGTCAGTTATTCCGAATTTTGATTAATATCTGTTGGTTGCTCTTCCTTACTTAATTCCAAAACAAAAGGTGTAACTGGGCAAAGTTTCATTTGGTTCCTGCAACTACGTACCAAATTGTAGAGTGAAACTAACGTGTCCTAAAAAGAGTAAATAGGCGTCACAACTCAAAAGTCAAAGATACTGATTTATGGAGAAGAGGAAGAGATTCCTTAGCATGCCCTTCTTTCCCTCCATCCTTCATTCCTTCAGCCAGGGCCACTATGGGGAGGATGGTTCTTGTTAACTTCTGGAGGACCAGATTGTCCATACTTGTTTAGCCTCAAGGGAAAATCCATTAGACTTATATCCTATGGGTTGTCCCACACTGACATAGTATCTCAGATTTTAGGGACAAGTGACAGTTTCACATACTCTTTCCATGTTAATTTCTTGCTCTTTTGCCTTCAAAAGTGCTTCAGATGTGACATTCCTTTTTTTTTTTTTTTCCTATTCTATGAGGGGGGAGGAGTAAGAGGTTGTGAGATTACATCAGAATATTAAAAAAAACCATATTGTGGAAAGCAGCATACCTAACCAGCATATCCCTGTGAGAGTAAGCAAGCTGATTCCACAATCCTTGACCTGAATGCACTACAGACTGGGCATGTGCCAAATATGCTGAGCATACTAAGATCTGGAACGTGCTACTTCTTTGTGTGAATTTCACTTTGCAGCCTGATGCCAGGAAATAAACTGGAGGTTTCAAGGACAGGAAGATCTGAACCATCATCATCCCCTCTGCGCTTGTCTTGGTTCCAGGCCAGTGAGGTTTCCTTTCATTAGAGGTCAGAACAGTGACTGAAAAAATGGCCTTAGAGACCTGCAAAATCAAATTGCTCATCTAGGTAGTGGTACTCCCTCTGCAGCAGAAGAGACTTTGCACAAACTCCTGGGCAGAATCTGCGACTGTCCTCTAGTCCTCTACAGGTGGTCTCTCGGGCTACATGGCACTGAGCAAAATCACCAGAGCTCCTGTCCCAGCATGCTCCCTGTTGGTTATGTACCACTGCAGGTCACAGGAGGGTTGAGGTGGGGATGGGAGGTAAGAAGGGTCACCATGATGCAGTTAACACTGAGCACCCAGGATGTGGGAAGCCCACCAGGGCTGTTATATTTGTCATGGCAAGAGGAGGTTGCAGAGGAGAAGGGAAAACTGGAAGAAGTGCTTGCATAACTGACTCTGCTCTCTACTTCTTACTCCCTTTGAAAAGAGTATATTTGCTTTCCCCCACTTTAGAAAAGACCTCTGGATTCCCAGAATCCAAGTATTAATTTGGGAGTTCAGCTGTTCTGTTGAGGAAGCCCAGTCCCTTCACCATGTGCCTGCCTTTGCATGTCTGTTATCCAGTTAAGGATACGAATTTAAAGTGAAATAGATTTCTTGCTTGAGGATCATTTGCCCATCGTACCATCACTAATTGTTTCTATCATATCTCCTTATGTTGCTATTTGGCATTACATTCTGCAGAGAATGAAAAACATCTTGATTTTCACCCATGTGTGGGCAAGCAAAGAAGGCAGCTCACAAACTGGAACCACTGTGGGCAGACAGACTACAAATAGTTGTAGGATGTCCCTGATAGGTAATTTACAAAAAAGCAGCACCCAAATATCCTACTGTCTTCACACACACACAAATTTTGATTGTATGGAAAAATCACATACAAAATCCTTACTGAAACAGTGTCATTTTGAAGAAATGCTGCGGATATGCATTTCTGCGTCACCCAAAGACAAAAGAGCTCCTCTAACAGTGTGTGGAGCACCCCAAGACGGACCTTAACAAGAAAAAGTGGGTTCCCAGGCTAAAAATTTAAGATTTCTTCTTGTCATCAACAGGAATTGAACCCAGGGTGCAAGACAGGAAATTTTCATGGTACCAGTGCAAGCCCTCCTGCTTGGGAAACCCATGCGCTGGGTCACACTGGACCTTCTCCTGTGGGGCCAACTGACACAGATGAGATGGGGCTTTTTGCACAGCCTGCACTTTCATTTTTCAAAACAACAGAATTTGAAGCATGTCAGCTTGACTTAATGTGTGGCTGTAAAACGAACCAAAACAAACCAAAATTGTAAAGTGTTTGTATTAGTGAAAAGAGAAAGCTCGAGAGATAAAAATAAATACAAGGCAAACCTTCTAAGAATATTTCAAAGCACTCAGTGTAACGACGGATTGTCATGTTGATCTGTTAAAAGATGTTACTAATGCATGTGTGAAACCTCACTGAAAGACACAGATTGATGTAGGATGAAAATGGTGATGAAAAAGGATCTGTCAGGAAGATGGGAAGCTGCAACTAGAAACAATTAGAAACTATGCTTTGATTCAGGCTATTTTCAGATCCCTTGGTAAACATGAAAAATTACTCCTCTCTTCCAAATAGAAATCCTTCCTGGAGCCACACAAACATGTGTCTGGCCAATTCTTTTGTGGGAGGATGTGAAATTCCATCAAGAAGCCTCCAATAATGCTAATGGCATAAAATTCCTCTTATCCAGTACATCCAAATTAAGCATTTTCTAATAGAAACAAGAACAGAAAAGGCCCTATTATACTGCTTAACTCTTTACAGTGGCTAGCATATATTGACCCAAGAAGAAAAAGGTTAACTTCAAAATATGTTTGATTTTAGTGGAGGAAGAAATGGATGAGAAGAATAAGCAAACTTAGAGAGAGAAAAAGAGACTTGGGTAAAAAAAATGAAGCTGGATGCGTGGAGATGTAGAATCATAGAATCATAGAATGGCCTA
Organism: Trogon surrucura; assembly: GCA_020746105.1. Taxonomy (NCBI): domain Eukaryota; kingdom Metazoa; phylum Chordata; class Aves; order Trogoniformes; family Trogonidae; genus Trogon; species Trogon surrucura. The sequence goes on from CM036617.1 coordinate 68,377,790, forward strand.
GGCTGGAAGGGACCTTAGAGATCATTTAATCCAACCTCCCTGTCATGGGCAGGGATGCCTCTCAACTAGATCAGGCAACACATGAGTACCGAATGGGAAGAAAGGTTATTCATCTTTCACACATCACTTACTCAAAAAGAAATTTTGTAAGAGTCTCCCAGACTAGTATCTCCATTTTTATAAAAAAAGGGAGCCAAAACTCACATTCTAACAGTGATGCATTATGCTGGAGGGAGCAATAGAGAAAGGCTCCTTTCCCTGCAGGTGCTTCTCATGACCATGTCCGTGGGCTGGACTGAATGACCAGAGGAATAGCCTTTTCAAGGGACCAATTTTTTTTCAGGGCCACGAGTTTGCCTGCTGAATGCTCCTCTGCAGCCCAGAAATCTGAGTCTTGCATTGAATCATTCCAGCAACACGGAGGGATCAATTTCTTCCCTCTTCTTTGCTGTCCTCATCCCTCTGGAAGTGTGCCGAGTTAAAACATGAGGCATCCTGGTGAGGAAACTATGGTGACCTGTCCGATCGCCAGGGAAGAGTCAAGAGAAAAGGTGGTGTCAACATCTGGAACCCATTTCTGAGGACAAGAGTTCAACCAGCCTGAATCCCAAAACAAACTCTCTGAATATGGATGAATTTTTGAGTGATGTAAGGCATTTCATAAATATTGCTAGTGGATGTGCCTTGTGTTTTATTAGGCCAGCTGTATATTAATATACTATGTATGAGGCCATCATGGTTTCTATTCCTATGCATTCCACATGTGCTTGTCTTCTAAGGGATTTTTACTCTCTTGAATAAGGCCTAAACAAACTCAAAAGTGACAAGAGGAGCAAAAGACCATTGAAGCAAAGCAGTAAGAACAAATATAAGCCCATACAGTGTGTTATGCCCTACAAAACTGCACCAGGGATAATATCAACACTGAGTTGGCAAGTGGACTTGCTGAGAGGTTGAGTGTGAGCTGTCTCTCAGAGGCAGGAGAGAGTGCAGTGATACCCATTGCTGCCTTTGAAATGGGCTTCTCAGAGTATGATGTATTTGTTGTTGTCCTCATTAACTCAAAACAACAAACACATAACTTAAAAATTGCCTGTATATAGAAAAATATTGGTTTATTTGAAGTCAGAGGCTAAACTACCAGCCATATAACAAAATATAATGGGATGGTGAGAGGCGAAACCACAATTCTCATGAGATGTAGCTCTTGCAAATGCTCTGAGCTATTAGAGGGGACTCCACACTGAAGCGTCCTCCAAGCATCAATCTGGGTTTGGAGGAAGAGGGAAGAGCTGTGACTGCAGAGCAGCACCCAAACCCTGGTCCCTGGGGCAGCTGCTCGTGGTTGGGGAGAGTTGCCTGGTAACAAGGAGCTGCTGCCTTCTCATTTCCAGCTGTTAAACTGCATTGAAGAGAGATGAATAATACCAGAATAGAAACCTAGCGTGCCATTTTCTTGGGTTTAATATAACAGAATAGAAGCCATTTAATGGCATCTCTAAGCTGTTTACCGGTTCCTCACTGGCAAAATGAGCAAAACCATTTCAACTTTTTGCCATTTCTCCTCTGGATGCATTTTTTTTTTAAGCAGGTGGAAAAGCTGGTAAGTCATCAGTAAGGGCTTGTGCTGATGAGCACAGCAACACTTTGGTTTTGCCACCCACCTTCTTCCTATTAACAGCAGGAACCACTGACCTCATTGCCAAAGCCAAGTGCATCCATTCTTCTATTGTCCCTAATTTAAAGGCAAACACAAGGAGTAACATAAGCAAAAATTCCACAAATGCGAAGAGCCTTAAACAGAAGCCAGTTGCTATTTCCATATTCTGCGCACATACATCCCTGGCCTCCTGTCTGTGTATATATAGACACATACATTCAGTGGCTGAAAGTATGTTCACTAAATATGACAAACATTTTGCCCTCTGGACTACGTTTTTATTTTTTTTTGGTTTTGAAGGAAACAAGTCTTTGCAGTAGTGTTCTGGCAAGTCCCTGTTGCAAAACGAAAACAGGGCTTTCTGTAATCTTTTATTTATTAGCTCCTTGTTCCAACAAGGTTTGTCAGTAGAATGTTGTAAACTCTGACACATGTGAAGGATGAGGAAAAGGTAATAGCAGAGGGGATTGTAGCTGAGCAGAACAAGAAATAGACGTAGTGGAAAACCTGAAAAGTCATTTTCGGAAAGAGCATGCAAAGATATGCATTAAAATATCAAAAAATAGATTTGTTTTTTAACGGAAAACAGAATATCTGATGTGCTGGTTTCTCCATCCAAGAGGAAATTTGCATTTAAAAATAATGTTTATAATTGTAATAATAATAGCAAGAGTTGTGAGTTTAATTCTAAACCAGAAAGTGTTCTACTTTGTTTTTTGTTTTGTTTTGTTTTTCTGGAAGGGAAACTTGAGCTGTCCAGTTGGGAAGGGAATGGGAAATGAATGAGGCCTGTTAACACCTTTGTCAGAGACAAAGAAAATTGGAAGTGGTGGTTGGGCCAGAGCAGATGGTTAACCCACTGTACCCCTGCGGTCACTGAGGTAAGGAGTTTCCAGATGTCATGTTATTGAGCAGCCTGTGACGGATTGCTGTAAAATTTCCATCTCCTGAAGCTGGAGGAAAGGAGAACACCTGCAAAAACTCGATGCAGCAAACCCAAAGGAGGTGTGAGGTTTGGAGGACGGCTCACAAGTCCTGGGAGCAACAGGTGGCCTAAGTGTGGGCTTGGGTGTGGGAGGCAGCACAACAAAGAGGTTCATGGGATTTAAATTGGTTTAAATTAAAAAAGAAAAAATCATAGTTCAGCAACATGTTGTTTTAACCAGGAAAATTGGGGAGGAAGAGGGATATCTAGGTGAGGTATCATTTCCTTTTCATAGATTCCTCTGAAAGATATGGCAATGTGACAATACGTTGCTAGTGAGAGCTGTTTTTTGAGCCTGATTTGTTGTGCTACATTTATTAAATGCCAAAACTCTAATGTTGCTACTCAAAAGTGGGCAAGAAGATTTTCTCAAGAAAACAGGTTTCATTCATGTGAAAGCTCCTGGTAAACATATCAATGCTTTCCTCTTTGTAAGAAATCTGTGTTTTAGGAAGATGGTGATACTGTGAACAGAAAAAAAACCCCAAAAAACGAACAGGAGGCATACAGAAAAAATACAAATAGTGCATATCTCCATCCATAGATGCATACAAGTACGCACATATATGTATCTCCATATCCACACATGTATTGCCATGTCCCACACAAACATGAATCAGTTAAGCTTCTTACAACACTTCTCTGAGACAGAATGGTATTATTCCTGTTTACAGATTAGATAGCTGAAGCCTTGAGGTGAGGAAGTTCAAATGTAAAATCCAGGAAGAGCTGGAATTTACTTTACTTTTAAGTCCAAGGTTGGGTTTTTTTATGTCCAAGATTTGTAATACCATCTTTTCTTTCCAGTGTTTAACTTAATTTTAAAATTTCTATGTCAAAAAGAGAAAAATCGTGGAATAGAATAGCATTCTAATAAAAGGAGAGAATTATTAAGTGAAGAAGGAGAAAATCTTTTTCCCCTCTTAACTTGTATCAGAAAGTAATTTAAAAATGAACGTCTGGTGGTTCAAAAAGCAATGTGTATTTGCAATCACTGATGACAGCTAGGATTGTTAGCTCTACCACAGGAAGAGGTGAATAAGTGGCTGAGAAAACTTCTGAATGAATTATGCTGAGACAACAATAATTAAAAGCCCCTCTCAGATCTTAAGGACTTGGAACCAGAAAAACACAGCAGCAACACGCCTTTAAAAGAAATAAACAGAACAGCACAAATGGAGAGGACACTCGACAGGGAATAGGGTGTCTTCTACACCAGCATCTTCCTTCAGTATTTTATCCAGTGACTGTGTGTTGCATACAGGACCCAGCCTAACACTGGATACCGGGGCCTGCTGCAGATTCTTCACCAGATTTACTCATAAATGACTTGTATTAGCTCTCTCCAAAGGAAACCCGGTCACCCAGTGGTTGCCCTTTGTTTATAATCACTTTGATTTCATCTGTGGTTTGGCAGTGGCTGCACCAGGAAAAAGCACATAATTATAGTTTTCTTCTAAGTTATTTAACCAGAAACTCAAAGTTAAGTCCCAGAAATTACACATTGGTTACAACTAAGAAGAAAAATTTGTGTATCCCTTTCAGGAGCCAGTGTTAAGGAGAATACTCCTAAGTCAAACCTATCGCAAGAAAAACACCTTAGTATCTGGAAAAAAAACCCCACACTTTAGTCGTTATCTGGCTAGAAAATTGAGTTCAGACGTTTTCTTACTAAAGTTTTCCAGTTCTTATTTTTATTAAGTGTGCATTGTTTATACATTGTGCTCTAGAAATATTTTATTACATAAATGTTTGTGTTGAGGGAGGGAGGAAGGGGTGGGAAAGAACAAAACAAGAAAATCCGGACTATTTAAGTCTTTCAGTCTGTACATACGCTGCAAGGAAGATCCTCACAGCATGGCTCACACATACATTTGCTGCCTGGAAATATAGCTCAGCTTTCCATACCACCGGCAACTCTACCAAAACTAGAAATCTTCAACACATCCATCACTTGCACAGACACCAGCTCTTAGGGCAGGTGCAGTAAAGGCACAGCCGATGCACATTTTGGGGCTGGAGCGCAGTAAATCCCACAAACAGTGTCCTGAAAGCAAGGGACTCACTGCGTGTGGGCTGTACAAGCTGCGCAGCAGAGGAGTTGCCCTTGCTGAGCAGGGGGATGGGGTTGTAGCGAGGCCAGACAGAGCTTTTCAAGGTGCTTGGTAGGACACGAAGGGGGACGATGCTGTACCTGCAGCACTGCTGCTGCCCACGTCTCCCATGGGCAGTCCCATGCTCTAGCCTTCAGGCAGAAAAGGGCTCATGAGGTGAAAGCTTTGTGTTAGGTGCAGAACATGAAGTTAAGAGGCTGTGACAATGCCAGCAGTGTGACTCCTGCACAGCAGGTAATCCATAACACACAATTCATGTGCGATCCCATGTACATACATCCTGCATAGCTATATGTATTTGTTGCACATGAAGATAACTGCCTTCTGTGATGCTTCAGGATTCTTAAGGTGCTCAGCTGTGGCTGCACCCAGAGTACCATACAGGGAGTGATAAAACCTGGCCCCGGAACCACCCCAAGCATCAACACACTTTTACCTGAGCGAAAGAGGCATCCACACTCCAGCAGCCCTCTCCTTCCCTCTCTCCCCACGTGCCAAGGTATCTCCTGAGTGACCTCTGGACTCTGATATCCACCGATGGGAGCCACAGAGAAGCTGCACCATGAGCTGTTCCCATGGGACGATCCCAGACCTGGATCCTCTCTCCTCATCTCTCACTGCACCAAGGGAGAAATCCCCCGTCCCACTCCCTGGACACGGGGTGGAGGGCTCTTCTGACACCCACCAGTTGCAAGGTGGGTGTTCAGCTCCTCCTTCTGTGCCTGGGAACACTGCTTCCCCTCCAAAAGGGCTCTCTTCAGGCACCATCCTTTTTTCCTCCTCCTGCTCAACTTTAAATACATATAACGATAGCATTGTGCATCTTCCAACAGAGGCCAATAAGAACATCATATTTTTTCTCTGGAAAGGCAGAAAACTAATGCAAATGGAGTTCACTGTGTGTTTTGATGTGTGCAGCTTGGTGCTTATCAACTGTACACCAGGGAAAGAAAAGGCAGGATTGTTCTCCTTGTCCTACATGGAGTTTAACAAGAAAAACTGTGAAGCTCTTTGTGCTACAGTCAATTGTAACTGGGGCCTTTACATTTCCAGAAGTAAAGCAGGTTCTCTGGCCAAATTAAAGAAAGTGGAGAATTGCCAAAGAAAACATTTTTGTCCAGCTTAGCTTATCTGATGTTACCGGCATGTAGTGATACTTTATCATAGTGAGGTATTTCCTCTGTTAAACATAGAAGCAAGAGCAACTACGCATAAACAATGCGTGCAACCAAACCCCAAATGTTTAACTATTTTAACTTACTGTGGCAGGAAACAGGGGTGGAGGGGGAAGAGATAAAATTAGGCATTCCTCAAAGAGCCCAGCTACTGCTTTCTATGCTGGGATTGTCTCAATCTGAGAAGAAAGCCTGAAGCACAGGGCAAGTGGCTGTCTGGCAGCCAAAAGCTTTCACAGAGCCCAGATCAGTTGTTCTGCATGGGGTTGGGAGGGGTGGCTCGAGAAGACATACCTCAGATCTCGTGGCTTGGAAAATGCACAAAAGGAAGCAAATGTCTCACCTGCCCTTAGACGTGTCTGTGTCTGATCTGATCCGCTCACCTTTCCTCGTGGTAAGCAGAGGAGTGTAGGCAGCATTAGGGGCATGAATCACAGAATCACAGAATGTTAGGGGTTGGAAGGAACCAAGGTGAATTATGTGGGATTATGAAAAGAAATCTTAGGTTGAATGTCCAGAACAAGGTCTGGGTTGTGAAACCTCTGTGTGGTAGAGCAGTGATGTCTCAGTTGGTCTTCAGGACTGGCTCAGATATGGTTGTGTCAACACCCTGTCACCAACCCCATTGTCTGGAGAGTGAGCTGTGTCCTGGAACATTATTTCCTCAGTGACAACCCTTATACCAATGGACTTTTTTTTTGCACATATAAATGTAATTTGACATGTTGAGTTCCAGCTCCTGTCCATACCTTCTCAGTTGGGCACTGCTTAAAGCTTTCAGTCTGTATATATGCTGAGAGACAACATCTTCAAATACCATATACTGATTCATAAGCTAGGACGTTCATTGGCACAGCAGCAAAAATTGTATTTGTTAACCCTTATGCCCATCAAACAGGTGCTAATGGCAAAAACATATTCTGCAGAAGGTCACAAGGAACCTCTAGACTGAGCAGAGTGCCATAGAGTTGTCTCATTCCCTGCCAGCAATCCTTGGATGTCATCTAAAATTGCCTGTGGCTTCTTGAGTTTATTTCAGTTGGAACGGAGAATTAGCAAGAAAAGCGTGTGTAAACATCTGTGTATGTAGAGGAAGAAAAAGCAATGTATAGAAGGCTGTATCTTGGTAACTTACATGTAAGTCTAAGGGAACACTATAAAGAATATATGTATTTAAGCATTTATATGTTTTCTAGTAGACACTTAAGAGCCACAGTTTAAATTCATGATGCTTGAAGTCTTCATTCAGAAAAAAAATCAGTCACCACTGAGTTTCTGGCAGGTGCCAGTGTTTTGCATTTCATTCCATTGTCACACAGTGGTGTTGAATTATATCTTATCAGGTTTTCTGAACTAGGCCCAGTCCAGAAAAGCTCTCATGTGTGTTACTTCAGGCATGCAAAAAGTCCTTTTTATGTCCATGACTTCTACTGTGTTACTTACACTCTTCCCTGGTGTGGAGCTGTATGTCTAGATTCATGAGAAGGACTGAGATCCTAAACAAGAATTCAGAACGTCAATGCTTTTGTGAAATTAAACCTCTCAGTCAAGTCCTTGGTATTTTCACAGAATCACAGAATCACAGAATGTTAGGGGTTGGAAGGAACCTCAAAAGATCATCTAGTCCAACCCCCCGCCAGAGCAGGATCACCTACAGTAGGGCACACAGGAAAGCATCCAGGTGGGTTTTGAAAGTCTCCAGAGAAGGAGATTCCGCAACCTCCCTGGGCAGCCTGTGCCAGTGCTCTGTCACCCTCACAGTGAAAAAGTTTTTCCTAATGTTTTTGTGGAACCTCCTGTGTTCCAGCTTGCACCCGTTGCCCCTTGTCCTGTCATTGGACATTACTGGAGAGAGCCTGTCTCTGTCCTTCTGACACTCATCCATTGTATATTTATAAACATTAATGAGATCACTCCTCAGTCTCCTCCAAGCTAAAGAGCCCCATCTCCTTCAGCCTTTCCTTATAAGGGAGATGTTCCACTCCTTTTATCATCTTTGTGGCTCTGCGCTGGACTCTCTCAAGCAGTTCCCTGTCTCTCTTGAGCTGAGGGGCCCAGAACTGGACACAACATTCCAGATGCGGCCTCACCAGGACAGAGTAGAGGGACAGGAGAACCTCTCTCCACCTACTAGCCACCCCGCTTCTAATACACCCCAGGATGCCATTGGCCTTCTTGGCCACGAGGGCACATTCCTGGTTCATGGTCATCCTGCTGTCCACCAGGACCCCCAGGTCCCTTTCCCCTACGCTGATCTCCAGCAGGGCAGTCCCCAACCTATACATGGGGTTCTTCTTTCCCGGATGCAAGACTACACACTCGTCCTTGTTGAATTTCATAAGATTTCTCCCTGCCCAGCCCTCCAGCCTGTCCAGGTCTCTCTGAATGGCAGCACAGCCTTCTGGTGTGTCAGCCACTCCTTCCTGTTTTGTGTCATCAGCAAACTTGCTGACAGTGCACTCTGTTCCCTCATCCAGGTCCTTGATGAATATATTGGATAGTATCGATCTCAGTACCGACCCTGAGGTACTCCACTAGACACAGGCATCCAACCAGACTCTGCCCCATTGACCACAACTCTCTGACTTCTTCCCCTCAACCAGCTCACAGTCCAGTACATGGGTAAGCATGTACATGGATGTTCCGCTGCGTAATAACTTTCCCAGTGTGCTTGCAGGCACGTCCACATAACATGTAAACCCAAGAGTTGGGAACATCAACAGTTTTGTGGTTGTGAGCAGAAAAGAAATAAAACTAAATCAAACACACCAATGGGCAGATTGCATTCTACAGGAGAGGCTGTTTACCATTTCTGTGGGGACACAGCAGTTGCACCCACACTGGAAAAGCTCATCCCGATCATACCACACTGTATATTCGAAGAAAAAAAAACCCCAACATTGAAATGTCAACTGCATCAAGAGGAGACAACAGTGACTGTCTGGGATTGCTCCAAGTATTTTCCTACAAAACAGGAAAGATAATTTTTTGTCTGCTTTTATACACAGAGGAATTTTCTAAGTCTTGCAGTAATTGTCTATTATTTATACAATTTTTGTTGTCATTGGGAGAAACAGCAAAGAGGTGCTTGTGTCTTCAGAATCTCTTGAAGACTTGTGTACAGTCACGAACCTCCCCGCTCCTCCTTCCGCCACAGCACCTTCACCACAAGGTATGGAATTCCCATGTCAGTGCAGTGGTCATGCAGTGAAGTTTTGAGGGTTCTCTGTTTTTCAGATAGGATATCACAATTGTCCCTCTTCTGTTGTCTCTGTGGCAGAGATCAGGGATATCTGGCACAACTTAGTCATGAAGCTTAGATCTACCTCTTCATTTTGAATAGCTGGGTTTCTTCTTTTTTTTTGACTTCTTGTTTTAAAGTTGATTTTCATTGCAAAATAAAAAGCAATGTGACAGAAATCTGTGCTTCTCCCATTATAAAAACGTGTTGTCCCGTAAAAAGAAATGTCTTTAAAAGATGAACCTGTTTCTACTAATTCTATGTTAGTTAGTAACGTCAGCAAAACTGGGATGACTTCTCTGAGTGTTTGGATTTCTTCTCTCTGACAGTCTTTCCACTGTTATTCCATCAAAGTCAATAGAAATAATCTGGCTCAGAGAACACTAGTTGAGACTTTTCTGACATGTCTACACGTGTGGAGAGTGAAAATCTAGAAAAGAAATATTTTTTAACCTTTTGTTGCAAAATTTATATTTTATCACAAATCATACTGCTCTTTTTTTTTTTTTTTACAAAGAACATGATTTCCATGCCTGCTTAATTCTGTCTTGAAATTTGTTTTACTGTGTTATCTTTTCTCTTCCCCTTATCTGTCTGCAACATGTAAAAAGCACTTTTCCCTTCTGCCTCTGTTTTATTTTCTGTTCTCTCAAAACAGGTCTCCACTTCTTCAAAGGAAAAGGAGGAGTTTGTTGCACAGAGGAAACACTCATAGCCCAGCATACTTGTTAGTGTTTTTCATAACAACTTGACAATATTGAGTCATTGCATCCTATAAGCCACTGGAAGTTGCAAATCTAACTGTGAAACTTCGCAGTCCTCTTACTGAATTATTTTTTTCAAACTATAATGCTCATTTACCAAGATCTTTTTAACTTCCAGTTCTATTCACCAAAGTGCTTGCTACCCTTTGCAATATTGTCGTCTACAAAATGAGAAGTACTAAGTACTAAGCACACTTTTAAATGTATTATTGAAGTTATTCAAGGAAAAGTGAATAGTAAAAAACTTTACCCCCTGTAAATGTCCATTTTACACATCCTCTATTTTGATCACAGATCACTAATAACTTTCTGAACACAGTTTTCCAACCGCTTTTTTATTTCTCCTGATTTACTGTATATATGAGGAAATCATGAGCTGATTGCAAGACCTTACCAAATTGAAGAGATGTTGCCCCTCCCCATCTACAAACAACATATTAGAATAAATAAACAAACAAATAAATCCTTTTCCTTCTCTTGGAAGCACATTGCCTTATTTTGGCGTGACCTATAATTGAAAAATTTGTCGTAAGTTATACTTTGGCCTTATTTTTTTTCTGAGACTTACGAATTACTGGATTGTATCTGGCTGTAAAGCTTTTCATGAGTAAATGAAACTGACAATTCAAAGCCAGTCAGAAATAAATGGAAAGTTTTTCAACAGTTGAACTGTCCCACTTGTGCAGAATAAGCAAGATGATCTCAATCCACTTTCCATTAGGCAGGTGTACAACCATGTGCAATGGGAATGAAGAAGCAGAGCAAGTGCTGATGCCAGTATTCTTCCCCTCATCTGCATCTCCTTTTCTGTTAAGACACACCACATATAAACATTTAGTATCCACCAAAACACTAAATTCCTAATGGTTAGATGTTATTTGATTATATTTGTCTTTCAAGTTGCAGCCTGTGGTAAGAAGAGTTGAAGGGTACACCATCTGGGAGGGATTTCAAAGTCCTGCCATATTTGCATCCCTCTACTCCAGTGAAATCAGTGGCAAAACTCCTGCTGGCTTTAGTGAAAGCCAAGTTAAACTCTCAGTGTGTTTGAAGGCTCGTTTGTAGTTGATCGGTTAATTGGCTGAACAACACGTACATTAAATCAGAACCTACTTGACAGCTCTTCCCACTCACAGACCAAAGCTGGTCTGCTGGAAGATGCAAAGTCCTGTTCCCTCCTCTGCAAAGGATGGCGGCAGATGTGGGAAGGGCTGCAGACCCTGACAGCAGCCCCTGCACTGGACCCTGTCCCAGCCCACCCCAGCCCTCCTGCCCACCATGCTGTTCCCACCACAGCTCCAGGGTCTGCAGGGCTGGTCCCAGAGGGAACACTGGAAAATACAGGGGTGTCTCATCCCAAGTGGAGGTTTTTTAGAATAGAAAGGTTTAAAAAAGCAAAGGTTGTGGCTGGTTGTCCTTGAACTACACCTGCCAACTGCAATCTCATGATTTACTGTGCCCTCCAAACCAGGTCTGTCACGGCCAACGTCTCAGCAGGCAACCCTCAGGGGCACTGTGGCAGGTCGCAGCCAGTGGAATACGTATTTTGTACCCTTGAAAAGGGACACAGCCTGCTCATGTGCATCAGAGCTGGCAGAATTATGGTATTTTATTGCACATTGAAGTGCTCAGTTCTGCAGGTCACTTCAAGTCTACTTCTGATTTTAGTGGGACTCATGGTAGTACTTCCCTTGGTAACAAGTGAATATAGTCCATTCATTTCATCTAACAAAAGCAAAATAAACCTAATATTTTCCTTCTGAAAATAAATGGAAATACTACCGTACAAAGAAATGCACCTAAAATAGATATTTAAGTCATGAAAAAGACCTTTCCTTTTTGTTATTTCAAACCATAATAATATTAATTCTTTTTGGCTCCTTCAACAGCAGCTAGTGGTGATGAAGTAACTGAAAAAAAACCATAAATCACTGAATCAGAGCTTAGTAAGTCATGTAATATCATGACCTATATATTCCTATTAGGTGACTGGCTACACTTGCATGGTTCCAAGTTGAAAAGAATGTGTGTTTCTTTAGGAATATATAGCTGGGTGGTTGGAAAAAAAAGCATATAGAGGATAATAAGAAAAAACATGCAGCTGAACATGAAGACAAGGCTGTGAGTTACTGCCATTGCACTTTTTCTAAAAATCCATCTGTTTATCATAAATTTTCATGTCTGTGCAAGCATATTAAGAGATATTCAGTCATGTGGTAGTTACTGGAATCATTACAAAAGCAACAAACCTGAGGAGAAAGCCAGATTTTCAGCATTTTATTTACTACACAGGACAAGCAATAAAAAGCACTTGTAAAATTTTGAAATTTCACAGTAACACTGAGCAAGCACTTGGTAAGAAAAGCTCAGTTTTGCAGAAGGTTTCAATTACATCCATAGTGGATTTCAGGACAGTTACATCAGCTCTTATATGCCGGGCAAAGCGAGAGGCTGATTAGCATGGATGAACCGTGCAAATCTCTTTCTTGGTTATTTCACCTCCATTTTCTTCTGCTAACACACAGGTTTCTCAGGAAACAGACAGTGTTTTCAAAATAGCCTTGTAATAAACTGTAGGCAGGATTTTGCCTCTTTGGAGATCAGGCTGATGATGAACTTGCTTTTCCTGAGAACCCAAGAGTCTGGTTGTATATTTGGGTTGTCGATTCATTTATTTTAAATTCTTACCTTATGTAGGAACAATGTCTATGCCACATCACTATTCAACAGAAAAAAATACAATATTATCAACAAGATCATTAGGAAGTAGACTGTGCTGTTTGGAGATTAGGTTTTAAATGGGAGGACGGGAAGACTTCACAAAAGATGAAATTATTTGTTATTTGGTGGTGTTTTAAAAGCAAATGAACATCGGGAAAAAGAGCTGTAGGTAAAATATGGTCTCCATGAGCTTTTTTTTTTTTGTTGTTAAAAAAAAAGAGAATACGGAGTCCTTCCAGGCCTTCAGGAAGAAAATCACAAAATCAGCAAGCCAGACACAGTAATCAATTGCTTGTCTAGACATAGTCTTCCCACCTCCTTTCCAGTCCTCATCTCTCTCCATTGCTATTTCTGAAATACCTCAGCAGCAACTGCCTGCTCATCCTTGCAGACAAGCAAGGGATCCCCCTGTGATGGTCCAAACATCCTGGTGATCTATTTCTTCTTGCCCTGTGACTCAGGGAACAAATTTCTGCAGAGGCAAGAGGAAAGTGAGGGGGAAGTGGAGGTCCGAGAAGATGTGCTGCCAGTAGGAAAAGGTGAGTGCAGCAATGGAGATGTTTTACAGGGACCTGATGGGGCTGGTCTGTGTGTGACCGTGGTGGGGAGTGTCTGTGAAGATGGTGAGCTTGCCAAGATGTCCAAGAAGGGAGTCATTATTGCCTCCACCAGTGTTCCCACGTGCAGCAGTGGGGCATCCTAGGGGTGCCGGAGCAGCCAAATGTTACTGGGAGAAGGCACAAGCAGCCATAGGAGGACTTTTTGGCTGTACCCCCTTCTCCTGGCCTTCCTGTTCTGTGCTCAGCAAACTCGGAGTTGAGGAGAAGACTGCAGAAGCTGCAACCCAGTGATGCAGCTGAGACAGAGGCAGGTGGGGTGGCTCTTCTGGCCCATAGAAGTATCTGGTTATGGCCATGGGTCACAGAGGCTCTGGGGTTCACAGTGGCAGCAGCAGATCCCAGCTGTAAGGAAGAGATGAGTGGGAGGAGGGATGGTTCTCCCAAGGGTCCCAGCATGGTGCTTGCACAGGCACTGGGAGGGCAAGGGGCTGGTAGAGGTACAGGGCTCTCGGTGGTCAAGGAAGTTGTGAAAAAAGGTTCACTGGGAGCTGGCGTGGAGGACTTGCTTTACTGGAGTGGAGGGATAAGGATGCTGTAACCCACAGTGTCATCAAAGGGGAGTGTGCTGAAAGGGCTTCAGTTGGTTGAGAGCTGCAGGGATCTGGTGGGAAGCAGGACAAACTCCTGTCCTGTCGTTGCAAGGTTGGCCAATGACTGAAGAAGAGATTCAGTGCAATTTCCTTTCTGAAAGAAGAAGCTGTTTTGAAGTAAGCCTGTACATATCAGAGATGTGCCAATATACTGGCTCTTATTCCAGAGGAAGAATATATTATTTCTTCTTGATAGGAGGTCAAATAAGGAAGGCAATGGACTGAAACCACATTCCAGTATATTTGTTATTTCCAAGAGAAAAACTGAGTTGCACAACATTTTTTGCGATTTCATCCATGATTGTTCTCTGAGGGATCAAACATTACAAGAGACACTCATGTGGACAGCCTGGGCAAATACCTTCTTAAAAATTCCATCAGGGTGAAGAACAAGATTTTCTGGAAGTCACTCAGTGTAAAACGCTGTCCAAATTCCATCTGAACAAAGACACATCCACAAATTAAACACATGGACAGCTTTCAGGCTTCAATGGCAAGTCTTGTTTAGCTCCATCTCTGCTGTCAGGTAAGAAGACTCCTGTACTCTTAAGAACACTATAAGTAATAACATCTTTTCCCCCCCGCCCCCCCCCCCCGACAGAATCTTGTGGGTTTACCATCTCACTTTTGGAGTCTTTGGCCTGAGATGTTATAAGAATAACATCTAATCTGCTCAAGAGAAAAGGGCTAGGGAGCCAGCTAGAGCCCTGGACGTCTAATTGTCTGCATGCTTCAATTTTAGCTGTGATTTGGACTTCTTGGCACATCTCTCTGCAGCATGAGGCTCACCTAGAAGATCTCTAAGCAGCACAAATGTGACATGAGCCCTTCAGTGCTCCTTGGCCTTGGTACACAGCCCTCATTAGTTTAGCTGTGAGTAACTGTCCTCCCACTCCTGCTTCTCCTGAAGAGCTGAGCATCCACAGTCTCCACTGTTTTCATGGCATATTCATGGCATTTAGGGATCCAAACCCCTTAATTTCTTTTGAATGCTTTCATCTGGCTCTGTTGTGTGCATGGACTATATTGGGATAATGGCCTTGTTTTTTTTCACCCTGCAATTCAGCACCCTACTGAAACATACAGTATTTAAGTTGGGGGAATCCAAAGATAGTTACTACTCTATGTTGCAAGATAGTGCTTTGCCTTTGATGTCTGTGTTCTGTGCACATGTCCGAAGTGCTGGATGGCTAATTATTATTACTTGCAGTACAAGATGCAGGAAGAGGAGCACATGCAGACCTAGCCAGAGGGAAAGACAAAACACGGTTCAGGATGACTTAACTGAGTATGTCAGCAGAAATCATCCTCAGTCCTAGCGACAATGCTGCAGTGGCAGAGGAATTTACGAACAGAAGTGGTTTCATGCCTCCAAAGGAGTGGAACCTGTTGTGGGACTATCCTTCCACATAGCCTTAGAACAATAACTACAAATTAGACAGAGCAGTCAGCCTCTCCTTCTCTCCATCTTCCAGGCTAACACAGGATATTGTTCTGCTTTCAATTTCTTTAGCTGTGAGATTGCTGGAACAGTATCTTCCCACCTGAAGGACTGTGCTGGGAGGAGTTTCGCCTGATCCCTCTGGCTCTAGGTGTCAGACTCCATTTCAGAGGTGCAGTTGTATCGTGTTATCGGATGGGACAAATAAAAAGTCACTGCTTCTCTTCACAAGCGTTTGCAGTATCTAAACACTAGCTGCTTCTCCTATTGCTGCCATTTAACCATGCTGCATATAATGATGATTATCACGATGATCTTACCCAAAAAGTAATGCTGGCGAGCCCTGTCACCACATGGAGTGACTCTTCTTAGCCACTTTCTCTGTCAGATCAATGTAATCACGAAATGCCTCAACTGGACCTGTTGCCGCAGTCATTTCAAAGAGGTGGAGAGTTACATCTCAGTTCTCTGACAAGCATGTTCAAGGGACACCAATGCCTGGCTACTGTATTTCTGTAGCACTTTAAAATCTTGTATCCAAGTCACTAGTTTCTGTGACATGTCTAGATGCCCCTTGGCTCTGCTCTTTTCCAAGATCTCATTGCTCTCCACAGCTTCCTGAGGAGGGGAGGTGGGGAGGGAGATGCTGAGTTATCTTTCCTGGGGTCCAGTGACAGGACACATGAGAATGGCTCAAAACTGCACCAGGGGAGGTTTAGACTGGGCATAAGAAAGTGTTTCTCTGCTGAGAAGGTGGTCAAATCCTGGAAGAGGCTTCCTAGAGAGGTGCTCGATGCTGCACATCTATCGGTGTTTAGGAGGCATTTGGACAATGCCCTTAACAACATGCTTTAACTTTTAGTCAGTCCTGAACTAGTCAGATAGTTGGCCCAGATAATCATTGTAGGTGCCTTCAAACTGAAATTATTCCACTGTATTCATTTCATTTCGCATTTCAGGGATCACACCTGGGAAGAAGGAAGAAAAGGAAGAAAAATCCGCAACACTCTGATTAAAGCAGCCCAAAACCCCAGTTCTGAAACAGCAGTTATTTAAACACAAAAGCTCTTATACAAGCACACACAAAAAATAACGCACATCTGAGCCCGATTTCCAAATGCAATGTAACCTGTGCAGCCATAGAGTCTGTCTGTGTCTAAAATCTTTCAACGGAATTTTGACACACACCTCCCTCCTAATTTTGAGTAAGTGAGACTGCAAGGAACAATTTCAAAGATACTACATGCTTACAAAATCAGCAACCATGTACCAGAGGAGAAATCAAATAAAAATTATGGTGAAATGGAAACCAGAGACAGCTCCATCCTTAGCAGTCCTGTGTTGCAGCAGCCAGGGTGTGCAAGGTGTTAGGCAGCAGAGCTGGCAGGTGTGCTGTGACATGGTAGTGACACGATGACATAAGCAGGTACAGGTGACATCAGAAGGAATTGGGAAGAGGTTGGGAATCTTGGGAAAGACACAGAGAGATTCCTTTGGCTCTTTTAATTTTAAAGTTGTATTTGTCTTCCCTCTTCCTGGGCTTTTTGTATTTCTTTTGGAAACAAGGCCATATGAGTTCGATTTTATATGGGATAGGCAAAAAAGTGTAGCCATAAAAATAATACAGAATCAAAGAAAAGTAAGTCCAGAGGCTGGGACTGTGGCTGGTGTTATTGCAGCAGGATGCAGAAAAGTCACCAAACAGAAACTAAACCACAAGAAGCTTTGTTGGCTCTCCTGTTCACAGGTCCAGCTTGGGTTCTTCCCAAGACTTTTTTCCCTCTTTCTCCTCTTCAGGATGACTAAATTTCTCAGTAACTTCTCCAATTCCAAAAAAACTTTTTTGCATAATTCAGCCAACACATGCCTGGGGCTTTGTGATGTGAAGATGTCAGCTGCAAAAAAACTACCAAACCCAAAATGTCTTGAGACATCACTGCCTTGGGTTGCAGCTAGTGGTGTGCATCTCACGGAGTGAGGGTAAAAATGTTACCAAACCAGAACGTCATGCCTATATCCCAGGTGACGGGGAAGCTGGCAGACTCACAAGGTGTGAAGCAGCAGAGAAGCAACCTCCAGAGAGGCTGGGGCACGACTTACACCTGTTCTGAGCAGCAGTCTTCTGCTGCTGCCACAAGCTGTCCTGAACTCACCTACTTTCAAACCTACCATTAAAAATTATCCTTAAATGACAGTGTTTGTATGGCAGTGCTTACACAGAGCATTCATAAAAGTTTTAGAGAAGAAATACTTAAAGGAAGATTTAGGTTTGCTCTTCCTCCTGGTTGGCAGCTGCCAGCTATGCACAGCTGAACGTGCAAGGGTTCAGCTCCACTCTGCTTTCTCCTGAAGTTCCAACCCTTATCTCCCAGCAACCCAGTAAAAAGCATGTTCAGCTTTACCTCAGGCTACCTCATTGCGTAACCTCAAACATCTTTATTCCCTCCGGCACAGACCATCTCAGCAGACACAGTTTACAGGAACTATCATCTCCTGGACTGGAGACTGCATCATGCTGGGCAACTGGTCCCGATATTTCTGCCTCTGCTAATGCCACACATATTTCTGTTCATGCAGTGAAGCTGGTGAAGCCAACCCCGGGTGTGCATCCCTTGGTACGTATCTATGGCAGTTGGGCTCCCAGTTCCCATTTCTCTGTTTGCCCCATCCCAGCAAGCAGGAGGAACAGTTATTTTTCTCCAAGGCACACACTGAAAGACTCTATCTAATTCACATTTTGCCTCAATAAAGGAAAGAGACTGAAAAAATACAACGTTACATATTTCCTCTCAGGGGAGCCTCATCTTGGGCAGCTTCTCCTGGGATAAGACAAACTGCATTAGAGGAACACCGCGTGCATGAAGAGCACCAGAGGAGGTGTGCACCCATCCTGAGCGATCGCTGCTTTGGTAGCTGGCTCTCACTGCACATGCAGCCTCATTTACCAGAACAACAAT
This sequence comes from Trogon surrucura, assembly GCA_020746105.1. Classification (NCBI taxonomy): domain Eukaryota; kingdom Metazoa; phylum Chordata; class Aves; order Trogoniformes; family Trogonidae; genus Trogon; species Trogon surrucura. The sequence goes on from CM036617.1 coordinate 68,396,058, forward strand.
CAACACTGCAAATGTTTACGGTGCCATAAAGCCCAATGGGCCCTTCTTTTCTCGGCATTCTCACATTTTCAAGGCAATCAGTCGGCAAAAAGCACTACTGCCCAGCCACTCCTCTCTGTCAGATTGCTCTCAGATTTGCAGAAGTCAGTGATTTCTGCTTCTTTGCAGCGCAAAGAACGATTATTGTTTCTGACTCAGCTCAGAAGATTTTGTCATGTCTGATTTTGCTGGAGGCTCCAGCCCTTCACGCCAAGTAACGGTATCGTACAGCAAGAACAGCTAAACAGTCCCAGATGGCCTGGTTGGTTTGTGTTAGCCTCCTAGGTTTTTAGCAGCACTGTCCTATGCCCTGTTACTCTTGGACAGCGTAGAGGTTGCTTTTCCGAGCCAGGTTTGTCAACAGTCTAGGTGGATTCTCCAGGGCTCCATCCTGGGACTCAGCGCTCTTTGACTTGGCGCGTGTTTAAAGTACACTTCAGTTTTGAATAAATCATATCCCCGTGTACATAAAGGAATGTGGATGGTCCTCTTGCGGTTATCCGCAACATCTTTGTGGAGATTTTGGGAAGAAAAACAATAGTACCCTTCCAGATATTTTGAAATGCTACCTCTGACTAAGAGAGAGAAAAAGTATAAAGAGAAATCAAGCTTTCATGAGTTGTTTGGACTAATAACCACCAGTAGAAGAACAAACTAGCTTCTAAAAATATTGCTCAGTTGAAACCTCTGTGGCTGACTTTTTTACTCATCCATGCAGTAATGCACATACAATAAAGAAAGGCTTAATTTTCAATGACTTTACAGGTAGATAGTGAGCTCTAAAATACAGTTTTATTGCACAGATGTTGGCCTGCATAAACTGAAAGACATGGCAGTGCTGTGGAGAAGCATCATCATCCGTCATCTTTTAAGGTGGCTCACAATCTTATTGGTCGCAATTCCAGCTGTGGTCTCAGTCAAGATTCTCTACCCACAAAGGCTGAAATAAAAGGCTCTGCAGCGACTTCTCAGTGTGATATAGTGTAACAAATTTGCTAGATTTATTGCAGTGTTAGGTCTGGACTTTGCTATTCAAGCATTCCTTCATCAGAATGCAACAGATACTTTGACAGCTTGTTCAAAAGACAAATCTAGTCTCCATTACATGCAAGTGTTATGTCGTATTAAGCTGAAATAGGAAGACACCATTCTTTTAGCTCTGTTTGGGTCATTATGCCTGTATCCTGCCATTGAGCTATATCTGGGTCTCCAAGTTATGTCTATTAAGAGGCCTGAAAAAGTATCAATGGCAGGATATAGCCCTTTGTTCTTTCATGTTACAATCTCAAGGAATTAGAGTGAGATCTGGATCCCAGGGCTCTATTCTGGCCTGCAGCTTTTAGCTTTATGAGAATGGCCGGCATCCCTCAATGAGAAAAGCCTTTGGAAAAACAGACTGTCATCCAATAGCTTCCAAGCTCTGATATTGCCAACTAGTAACTACTCTCTCATCGTAGGAGCATACCAGCCATTGCAGAGCTTTGGTGGTAGCTTGTATTTAATAACAGTGTGTCCTTGGGTCCTTATGGCAACACTTCTCAACCTACCTCCATTTATCATGTTTTGATCTTTCATCAGACAGGTGTTTGATTTCCCCAAACGCTCTTGCACGCTGCATTAGCCCCATACGTTCACTCTTGTCTGGAGAGTGTCAAAGAGGAGTGAGGGGAGAGCTCAGAGCATGTTCCTCTTCAAGTGTCTGAAGCTGCCTGGCTGCTAAGGGGTCCTCAGGGTCCTTAAACCCCCCAATATCCTTGCCACAGACCCCATAACCTTGCATCTCCTGTGGTTATGCAAAGGACAGTGGTGGACACGCTCTTGGTGGTCCCAAGGGAAGCTCTTTCTCTCCATTGTCAGGGTAGGGTAGGGTTAGAGAAACTTCAAACCCCAGACATGTGAGATGTTATCTATAGCTAGATGGCATAGTGTCAGCTCAGCAAAGCAAGATTTGATCTGCTGTCATAAACATCTCTGTAGAAGTAAATCTTGCCAATAATGAGCCAGAGAAAGGTAGCAGCTTTACAGTCAATGATCAAAGCCTATTCCATCCACTTCCATTAACAACCCATTTGATGTTTTGCATTTAATGCCAACCAGAAACCCATCAAAGCTCTTAAAGTACTTGAGTAAGTATACTATTCTGGAATTTAAGCCAAGTAATTCAGACCAATTCATTTGTCTAAATATTTTCCTTGTGGAAATTTATTTTCGTCTGGAGCAGTCTTATGAAAATTATTTAGACATTGTATCAGTTATGAAAAAAAATCTTCTCTACAGTTTTGCAGTCTTTGGGGGTAACTTAATATAGAATATCATTACTAGCCCAGAATAAAAAAAAAACACACCCTTTTTAAAACTAGCTCTTGCCTAATAGAAGGAATTTAAATAAAGTCTCTTATTCATACAGGATACATGCAGGAACTCAAGACTATGTGTTTATGCATATTATTTTATTAAAAGATTCACAATATTTGAGCCATTCCAGAATTCAGTTTTATGGTTAGATACTTGCTAGTGAAAGGAGGATAATTTTGATGATTATTTTCTAACCACTGATAAATTGCAACTTCCTTCTGAATTGTAAATTGAAACTTCTTTTTTCCATATAGGTATGACATTAACAGATGTGAAGGTCAATGTGGTAAAGAAGTATCCAGAGCAAAAGATCTTTAAGCACAACGTTATGTGATGCTCCAATCGATTTATAGAAGACTATAGTCTAGTCACTGGTAGATCTACTGATTTCTTACCTGGACCTTGATTCCAGAGGATGTGTGACTGACCAGCCTACCAACTCTCAATTAAGCAGTGCTAATGTACTGGTATGTCCGACTGTTAATTTTTTAAAAAAAATGTTTATTTTTAAAAATGTGGTAGTTTAAAACAACATCAAATATAAAAGATCTTGGTGTAACCCTTCAAAAATAGTTTGTTTCACTGTCAGTCACAACACATTACGTATTAGAGTCACCTTCCCTGTCACGGTGACAGCAGTAACGTGCTGTCCATGACACTCAGGAAGCTGTGTCGGAGGTGTCTGCTTTGTTACCTGCGAGGTCTGAAATCACTGGGAAGCTCAACAAGAAGGGCACACCTGGCGCTCAGGGGGGTTCATTCCTTGCCCTCTCTTTTGACTCTTGCACTTCTGTTCCCATCAGGTGTCTGGTTACTGTTTAGCTCATGGGGTTTCCTTTTTCTCTTTCTTTTGATCAGTTTGGAAGGAAGGACGTGCTGTCCGAGGGATGAGGACAGTGAGTGCTGAGCAGCAGGGGGCTGCAGGTCGGCTGGGAGCTCTGCGAGCTGCGAGGCTCAGCAGAGAACCCATGGCACATCTTTCACCTCACACCCCTTCCAAACCATTCTGGCTCATCTGACGAATCTCTGAGGAGAGCAGGAACTCTTTGAAATTCAAACATAAAGAGGCAATTGAGGGGTTCAGGAGAGGACACGAGCTTGATCAGTAAACCCCATCACACAGCTTCTTCCCCTTCCAAATCTACTCAAATCAGTGAAGATGCAAAACGATGTCTCCTGCTGGCTCCAGCAATTCCTGCGTAGGAGCACAGCTCTGAATTTTGTTTCCACAAGGGAGATTTCTTTTTCTTTTACTTGGATGGTGGTTAAACATAATATTTGGGGTTTATGTTTCTGTCCTGCCTGAAGCAACGCCTCGGCTGCGTGTCGCAGACTGCTGCTGCTGTGTGATGGAGAGGCAAAACACAGGCTTTTGTTTTGGACTACTCATGGGTTTGGAGGCATTTCATGCCTCATCGTAGCTGATGCTGGGACTCAAAGCTCTCCTATGTTGTGCATGCTATTAACCAGCCAGCAATTCTGAAAGTATTTTTATTGCTGCTAATTACCCTTCAGGGAGGCTGTAAAACAGAGTCTTTATGGGAATCTCGAGGCTGTCTATGCCTGGAGGAAAAATATGAGAGTGATTAGCCACGTTTGCTAACCAGAGCATCACAGTGATTGCCTGTATGTTCCTTTGCCCAGCTTGTGCCAGGCTGCTTGGGGGATGTTTACAGCTTGTCTTCTCACAGCTATTCTAAACACTGATAGTTACTTGAGAGAGAAAAGAGTCAGAATTCGTTAAATATCCTCTTATTTCTGAAATTAGCACTTCATCCAACCTTCCACCAGTCAGCTGCAGATGTCCTGATCTAAAGTAGCTATACTGCAATGGTTTGGTTTAAGGCAGCCGATGGTAGTGGCAGGGTGCTGTGGGGAGAGGCTATCCATGCAGCACTGAGGCTACAGCCAGATTTACTCTTGGCATCCATTTCCACCCTATTACCCGTGACATCTGTGGGAGTGGGGTGCTGGGGAAGGAGCTCCTATGACTGTCTGGGGCACTGCGGAGCTGTAACTCTGTCCTGACCTGTGCTGCCCTGCCAGGGCTGCCTCAGGCCAGCCTAAATCCAAAAGACAGTCCCCTTCCTGCTCTGATAGGGATATAGGATTTTCCCCTTGATTTAGTGCCAGCCTCGATGCTTCTAACACCACTGCTTGCATACGGCAGGAGATGAAAGCAGGGCATTCAAATGGCTGGGGACTAGAGGGGGCATTAAGGTGCCTCCTTTGATCACCGTATAGATTCTATACATACATGAAGCCATGCCAGGGGCTGTCCCTGAGCCACACGTGATCCCACATCATCAGATTAGGTGCTGTCACCTGCCCCTCAGGGTTTGTGTGACACCACACTGAAGTGCAGCAGAGAACCAGTGCTGAACGCTGCTGCAGCGAAGAGAGGGCTTATTTGTGTTTGAGACGAGAGGAAAGGAGGAGAAAAGAAAGAACTTTAAAAAAAATAAAAGGAAAAGGAAAGAGAAGTGGATAAAGACATTAGAAAAATTCCTTCTCTAACGGGACAAAGCAAACTTGTCCCAAGCCGTGCAAATCCATGGAGAGTCTTGCAGGAGCAGGGCTGTTCAAAATTGCTGAAAAGAAGTTGGTGGGCAGCATGAGGCTGCCTTATCCATTCCACACTGCCATCCCTGCCGCTCTGGGTAGGCTCCCTGCCTCCTTGCTGCCCTCAGCGTCTCTCAAACAGAGATGTAACCTCAGATTCGTCCCTTCATGTGTCCCCTCGGCCTCCTTGCAAACACTGAAGACACTAAACACTGGTCCCTGCCTCTGCCCATGGAAACCTGGATCTGCATCTGGCCCCAGACCAGAGGAGTCAAGCAGGGCTGGGATGTGAGTAGCACCTCATTTTGTGGATTTGAATGTTGCACAGTAAATTAAGGATAAAACGTTTTCTTTAAGCTTAAAATGACATGCTTTTCCTGGTTTTGAGTCACACTTGAGCTATTTTAAAACACTCTTAGAATGTTTTATTTCTCAAGAGTAATAAGTGAAGATGGGCCAGATTAAAACTGGCCCAAACAGTGCTGAGCTTGGGTGGGGGTCAATAGAAAACTACATAGCAATTTTCCAGTTTGGCTCATCCTGTTGTAGGAGGCTTTTGGAAACTATCTTGTGCTCAAATGCTCTTTGTGCTCGAGGTTTTCTTTCCACAACTTCACTTCTTTTGCAGCTCATCAAAAAGTAGTTTGAATGAGTATCTGCTTCACTGTGGTGAGCTTGATTTTTAAAGGAACAAGGCCCAAAAGGCTGAAGATCTGGTAGATCCCTGCAAGACTGAGCTGCGAAGTGGAGTGAAAAGCAGCAATTTTGATTTGAAGTCCCATATACAAAAATCTTTCCATCCTGGAGAAGCTTGAACGAAATCAGCTTTCTCTTTGAAGGAGTCAAAAACTTCATTGTGAAATCCTTCCTGGAAAGACTTGCATGCTGATGTGAACATGTGAAGATACTTTGCCCATAACCACAGAAACTGAAAATCAGAATACATTTGCTGAGCCTGAGCTTTATTTCTGTCAGGAAACATTCCCTTTTGATAGGTCTGGATACCTGTTCCTTCTCCACCTGTGCCTTGTTTGATGCTGTGAACATTGATCCACCAGGAAAGAAGTACCCAGAAAGTGCCTGGTGCTGTCCACCTCAATTAGGGACTGATATCCACCTGGTTCTTATGTTACCCACTCCCCTTGGTGCCTGGTTCTTCTTGGGATTGGTGATAGCTACGTTGGAGGTCCCAACCTGCAACCATCACTGTCTCCAAATTGCAAAGTCAAACTACTGGCATCCCTAAAGCACGCTCACAAGTCCTGCCACTGCTGCTGGCTAGGAGCAGGCGGAAGGCATTGGGTTGGTGGCGTGGCTCTGGGGTGTCACACACTCCTGGGCTGGCCACTGAAAACAGCTGCCAGGAGACAGGGCAGCGAGGTGTGCAAGGGGGGGCGGTGCAGCTGCAGTGCAGGAGACAGGGTTGGCCACACAGAGTCAAAAGGAGCTCAAGCTGAAGGTCTTGCTTAGGTTGGAAGGACACATGCACACAAATATACATGCACACATGTCTCCTGCTGCCCATACCACACCGAAAGTCAATGGACCTTCAATAGTGCAGGGGCTCCAGGAGACTTTGTGAACACAGCCTGATGCCTTTGGTGTAGTCACTTCAAACCATGTTCCTGTGTGCCTTTCTCCCAGAGTAGGATTCTCATAAATAACGTTTTTCTTCCTCTCAGCAGCCTTACAGGCCTTAGCTTTGGAGCCACAAAATGCTTCCAAGTGATGCCAAAGCAGGGAAGAAGGTATCTGATGCTGGCTCTTGCCTTTCCATGACAAGCTTTCCTGACACATGAAGGTAACATTAGATGAGAAGCTGCTGAAGGCAGCACCTTCTTCTGTTTGTGTGCATTCCTCTGAGCTCTGTGAAGAGCAATGACAGAAGCATTAAAAGAAATTAATTTAAGTGGTTGCCAGGAGGCAATTGCAGACAAGCCTTACTCGTGATGAGTTTCAACTCAGATTATTGATTTATTGATTGTGCAGTACACACCTTGACATTTCAAAGCCCAGGAAGGTTTTTGCAGCAATGCCAAAATATGAGCAAATAATACAAAAATGAATTATCTACAAGCAGAGGTATTGTATGGGAGATTCACAGTCTCAGGAGGTGCTCTGCTTTCGGGTCCTGCCCAGCATGGGTCACTAGCCAAGGGTGCCCTGTGGGATAACCTCATTCTGATGAAATGATGGATTGCTAAACAGTCGTTCCAAGGAAACTGCACACTGGCTAGGAGTCTTTTTCAAAATTAAATCCACCTGAATCATTTCACCAAGGTTTTTGGATCAGGCCCTTCAATGTTAGAGGTTAAAGGAGCACGGATGAGATAATTTTCAGCAAAAACACAAGAGAGGAGTGAATGTCTACATCTCATTTTCCATGACATATTTCTATATAGGAAGTTCTGGGCATGAGCCCTCCCAGTCATTATGCTTCATTTCTGGGAAACAATGAACACAAGAAAAACACCAAAGTCAGGTCGAAAACCTGTCAGGTACATCCCCCATGAGCAGCATCTTTCCCATGGGGTTCCCACTTTGATACCAGCCAGTGGAGTGAGCTGGTTATACACAAATCTCTGCTTTCCATATTATTTGAATAGAGAAGGTCCAGACCAGTAGAATCTTAAATGGCAAAACTTGAACCGCGGTTTGTGATCGTTAACCCCAGGCTCAGTGCCAAAAACATGGCTGAAATCCTGACTTTACGGTAATGGATGGCAAGACATCCCTGTACTCAAGAGATGTCAAGCCGTAATTTTAAAAGCCTACCCATGCAATAATAAACAGAATAGAAAATATGATCGCTGTTGTTCCCACATGGGGTAATAAACTCTTTACAGACATGGTAAATTCAATCCTAGGATGATGCAATAATTTAGACAATAATTCACAACAGTCAGCACAATCAGATAAAGTTCCCATTGACTTCAGCAAGGGCAGGATCGGTCCTGGAGGACACTCTGACTTGCTTTGGCCAAGAGTATTTAACCTCATGTTTTCCAGTAGAGAGAGCGATGCAAGCCATCTCTTACATCACTGTGTCTCAGTGTTCTGAGGCTGCTGAAAGTAATTATCTGCTGAAGAAAGCACAGGAGGAAAGGATGGGACTTAGAGAGTTTGATTTAGGTACTGAGCTTGTGAATGTCTTTCAGGCACCAACTAAAGCTGTTCACCAGCAGCAAATGTCAAACTGCCCTGTATGGTTAAAGGTGGCTTTGTAGGTGTGCCCACACCTGGGACATGCCAACCAAGAAGTGTGGGTGTATGAAGCAAAGCCACAGTTGTTAGCCCTAGCCTGCAGCTGCAGTGATGATCAGGTGTCACCTGGTCCTGGGCATGGACAGTCTGCCATTTCTAAACAATCTCTTTTGTGCTAAAACCCCAGACTGTTTACCACACAAAGTGAAGTTTTTTGATTGCTTTAAATTGATCCAAGTGTGGGCTGCTTCTGGCAGGAGCCATCTCATTTTCTCCTTCGCCTCTGGGCCAGTTCTTGCTTACTGTGCTTTTGCGACCACTCATTATTTTGTGGTTTTGGTAGACTAAGTAAGCCCCCTGCCTGACTTGGACATTCAGCCTCATAAGCCCTAGGTCCAGGAGAGGAAAAACCTGTTCTGAGGGACTGACATTTCAATGGCGTTGGAAAAATAGAGGCAGCTTTTGAGCAGTCCTTCTGCTCATCAGCGCCACAATTACGGGCAAAATCCTGACTTTTGCAGTAGAGGGAAAAAGATTTTGCAGCAGTCGGGATGTCTGGAGCTATACAATGCAAGGAAAAACAGAAGAGAAAATGTAACTGCTGTCATTCAAAGCTGGGGTGATGAACTTTATGGATGTAGTGGATGCAATACCAGTGTACCACAATAATTTAATGATTTACGCCTTCAGCAGCCGTGCGATGTTGCTTGAGCTGATCATGAAGTTGTATCCTACAAGATGGTGACCAACTATAATCTCACCAAAAGTACTAGAATAGCTTACTGGAGAGGGTACCAAGTCTCCCAGACTGCTCTTTGATTTATGTACACACAAACTCTCACAGATGAAGGACTGAGATCCTAAAGACTCATGTACCACAGGTGTACCCAGCAGCTCAGGCCAAAACCTGACCTGCTGCAGACCTGAGCTGAGCTGGATCACTCACATGTAGCCCAGAAACTGGGGACACACAGCAGGTCAGGGCTGCTGGCAGAGGTTCAACACTGTCAACCAGACTTCCAGACATGAGAAAGGCTAAAGGATTTAGCAGGTGGGAGCATCTTGAGAAAACACAGAGCTGCAAAAAACAATTTAGGGGGCATATCTCTGTAGATGTACCCTCTCACCTCCATGTTCAGCGAGGTGGACGGAAAACATGAGCAGGCTGTTTTTTGCAGCCTGGCTCCCTGTCCATGTCCACGAGATCCACGTTGGCATAGCCAGTCAGTGGCTCCCAGGGATGCTGCACCAGCCGAAGCAGGTACAGACACCCTCCTCTCAGCCAGAGGGGAACAAGACGAGCTTTGTTAGCATCACTGCTGGTGTAGTGAATTAGGGGACAAAGAGAAACTAAAGCAATAGCTGAGAGTTTAAACAGGAGAACAGTCTAGCCCCTGGAGCAGTCACCAAACTCCTTTTTCTTTTCTTTCGGGGTGGTGCGGAGGCAGCAGCTGACAGGCGTGTCTGTGGGCTCCTCGTTCAGCGTCGAGCAGGCAGTTAGAGGAGATGGTGAAGATATTTAGTTCCTCAGGCGCTCCCAACCCAGGGTGAAATTCTGGCCATTACGAAGCCAGTGGGAACGCTGCCATTGCCTTCCTTCGAGCCATGATTTCACCCCATAGGTATTAGTTTTTCCTCTCTTCCCAAGACCAGCACAGATATTATAAAACCACAGCTATCAGGGTGCTGCAGATAAACACTCTGCACCACGGACCTGGTTTCTTTGTCAAGAGGGACAAAGAAAACCTAAGAAGGCAGGCCAAAGAGCAGCAAAGATGCAACACAACAAAGCATCATTAACACAAGGTGGGAGAGATAAAAAGAAGGAGATTCTGTCCTAATAAATAATACTGTGTTCTGCAAAAATAATCAGCTGGCGTGTGCAGCTTAAAGCATGCTACGAGCTTTGTTTTCCTACGGTTATAAAGAGAGTTTCTCAACGGTACACTGCGCACAGCCTTCGGTGGCCTGTCTGCCCAAAAAACATGCAAATCAGAAGAGAAGGTTTATGACCAGCATGACAGACAAAAAGGCTTTTTCTGACAAAAGGTCATTTTCTTGCTGAACTAAGCCTACACTCAAACCAACTGCTCTTTTTATCACCGTGAGGTGATAAAAGGAGTGAGATGGCCGTGTGCAGCATAGGACTGGGGAGATGGAGATGCTCCTCTTACCTTTGGGCTTTCTCCAGCCTAGGCCAGAATGTGCAGCAGGTCCAGGTTTCAGGGAGAAGAACAGTTGTATTGACTAAAACTTCTGTCTCCTGTTTTTCATATCCTCATGGCACCATGTCACCTCGTCACAGGAAGGAACCAAGTGATGGTGCCACATACCTGACACAGATGGTCATAAGGGTGCTTTCCATGGGTGACCTTCTTAGGCTGCTCCCTTGGTCTTTATCTGTGAATTAACCAAGCATTTTAGGTGGGCAAGTTATGAATATCTGGTGCTGGGGAAGTGCTGAGTAGTTAACATGGCTGTTTTCTAAAAGAGCCTCACTGTAACCTGGAGCACTGCCGGTTTCTGCTGAACATGATAAGGAGAAAAGCTGCTGTCGTGAGTATAAATGAAACTAAATGGGGAAACAAATCTGATGGTAACATCAAAAATAAGGATTGGAAGGATGGCTGTTTTAGACACTTACTGTAGCCCAGAGGAAATCAACTGTGTTGCATTTTTTTGTTTAAAAGGGTTCAGACTTGAAACCTGCCAAAAGACCCAAAAGCCGTGCAGAGGCAGGGGAACACAATGCACTGCAGCTGCCAACCCACAGGTATGGAGGGAATTTTACTCAGTATTGCATCTGGTAACTGAACTGGGCAAAGAAAAACAAAATTTTTTACAGAAGACAGCTTTCTCCTGATAAAATCTGCTGAAGATTAACGACCTTTCTCAAGACAGTTGCCAAAGATACAAATGCATTTACATGCAGCAGGCAAGTATGGTCTTCTGACTTTCACTGCTTCTTTCATACTTGATGTGCATAAGAAGACATGCAGTTATGCTGAAGGCTCCTGCCCAACTAACCTTCAGGAACTTGCACAGATAAAAGTCCAGCACTGAGCCCCTGGCAGGGCTGCAGCTTCCTCACTGACCCTGAGGGAAACCAGCTGAGCTAGTCAATGGGTTGTGGACAAGTGGAGTCCTTGCTCCTGTGACCACTGGCTTTCTAACCCAAACGAGAGTTCCCCTACATGGAAACTATTAGGATCTTTGAATTGATTTGAATCTGCATTTTCCACCAAGTGATTATCTCTGCTGAGAACACGGTGATCTCACAGAAAGCCTTGGGAAGTCTTGCTTCTCTCCATCAATAGAACGGAGAGTCTAAGAAGGAAAAATGGTCTCAGCTTTGATTGAGTGGCTTAAATTTCAGTGTCCACCAGCACAGAAGCCAGCACAGCTGCCTGACTCTAATGTAGGGAAACATTTTCCTACCTGCTTTCACAAAAGGGGTTGAAGTTGAAAAACCAACTTTGCTAAGGGGTTGTTCAAAGTTGCCCTTAAGGCCCTTCAGCAAAGGAAATCAGACCAGAAGAATTTCCATGGCCAGATCTTCTCATGTCTGGGAGGAAATGTCATGCGCACCAGGAACCAGGGGACTGCATAGAAAGAGCAGAGCCAGACATGCCCAGATGGGCATCAGACAATCTCAGAGATGTCTTACAACACTGAGCATCCTGGCACAGGGAGGAAGGAGAGGTTTTTGTATGGAGCATTTTTTCTCCTCAGACCTGCAGATTTTGTGAGGTGCCTCTGGTTCAAATAATGAGTAGAGCAATAGCTTTCAAGCTGAATAGTAGCTTGAAAATACGCCAGTGAAAAATATCCAAAGAAGTAGTTTGACACTTCAGAGAGGTCATTGGGCTGAAGAACAACTGGATAAAAGAGGATTCTTTCACGGGAAATCTGGCAGAAATCCCTGTCAATGGTATGTCCTCTCCCAAGGAGAGAGAGTCTGAAGGAATTACTGAAACAGGGGAAAGCTTGTACTGGGCCTCTGGGAAAGAGTTAACATGAAGAAGTTAACATGAAGGAAAGCAGGGGCTGGATACCCAAGCTGCTCTTAGGCACAGGAAGGTCAGAATCACTGGAACACATCAAAACAAGGTCCATCCAGCTCAATACCGTTTCTGTGCCAACCACCAGCAGAAGAACCTACCCCTTCTGTCTTTAACCTCCCAGTGTCTTTGGGTGCCCCTGGTTCACACAAATACGCGTGCAAGAGCCAAGAGCCTTCCAGGTTCTGAAGCGGCTGCCAAGGGGCCAGGATAAGATACTGTGCCAGCAGGGCTGGATGGAACAACTTGACCCTCTGGAAGTTCGAAACCAGGTGGGATGCACAGGTGGGATGGAGATTCACTGGGAGAACACAATGGGGCAGCTCACAATACTGTAAGCGTGTGTGAGCAAGGTAGGCAGTGAACATCTGGTAAAAGGATAAAAATCTAAAGCATCAGTGGATGATAATTAGAAATACAGAGAAAAAGGCTTGGCACTGCATCTGACACTGCTGCCACCGGTAGAAGCTGTTGCGTAAATAGGTTTTGCAATTTATTCTCCTGAAGATACACTGTCTCTCAATTATAATCTGTCTTGGGTACTGTAATGTGCTTTGAACAAAGACTAACTGATATGTTTTCCTTATATTCTGTACATCATTTAACATGCCAGTCGCTTTCACTTGTGTTTTTGTGGCTGAAATAAATCTGGATGTTCAACTTTTCATTAACATGTAGGTCCCTCAATCTTTGCCCTATTTTCTTGGCTTTTTCTGTCACTCCTGCTCTATTTTGCTTTGATTTATTTTGAGTTCACACACCCCATCTTTTGGGATCATCTCGATGAACTTTCCAAAGAGATATTCACAACGATTAAAAAGGATAACTAAGGAGTCAATGTCAGACTGCTACCTGAAAGGAGGTTGCAGTGAGGGGAGTGTTGGTCTCTTCTCCCAAGTGACAAGCAACAGAATGAGAGGAAGTGGCCTCAAGTTGTGCCAGGGGAGGTTTAGGTTGGATATGAGGAAAAATTTCTTCACTGGAAGTGTTGTCAAGCCCTGGAGCAGGCTCAGGCTCCCCAGGGAAGTGGAGGAGTCGTTATCCCTGGAGGTGTTCAAAAAATGTGTAGATGTGGCACTTCAGTGGTTTAGTGGTCATGGTGGTGTTGGGTAGACAGTTGGACTTGATGATCTTAGAGGTCTTTTCCAACCTTAATGATTCTATCATTCCAGAGAGTTAGGCTGTGAAACCTGCTCTGATTTTTAGTATCTACAATGAACTAGGGACATGAGTCATGAACTGGGGAAACGTCGCAACATGTGACTTTCATGCACATGAAGTGCAGTGTTCAGGGTAAGAAGATCACACCCTGCAGCATGTCACATCTGCCACTAAGAGGAACAGGCCTTGAACCTGGCTGATGTGCGAGGCATGTTCCTGCAGAGCAAGCTGGAGGGTCTCAGAAGGGTTTTCCTCATGCTAAATTGCAGAGGTAGCCCCCTAAAGAGTTCTCCTAGCATCAGAAGGCTGAAGAGGGATTTTTGCTGATGTAGAAACGCAAAGAAGAAAAGTAGGACTGTCACTCACTGATCTTCATCCAAAATACCAAAAACCCTGATGGTCCAGCACAATGCAGGGTAACATCAATGGACTGTGAGAAAATATGCCCCCACTGCAGCATAGAATCATAGTACCATAGAATCATAGAATCATAGTACCATAGAATCATAGAATCACAGAATGTTAGGGGTTGGAAGGGACCTCCTGAGATCATCTAGTCCAACCCTCCTGCCAGAGCAGGATCCCCTAGTTCAGGCCACACAGTAACACATCCAGGCGGGTTTTGAAAGTCCCCAGAGAAGGAGACTCCACAACCTCTCTGGTCAGTCTGTTCCAGTCCTCCGTCACCCTAAGAGTAAAGAAGTTTCTCCTCACGTTGAGGTAGAACTTCCTATGTTCTAACTTAAACCCATTATTTCTTGTTCTATTGCTGGGCACCACTGAAAAGAGATTGTCTCCTTCCTCTTGACACCCACCCCTCAGATAGTTATATACAGTAATAAGGTCGCCTCTCAGCTGTCGCCTTTCAAGGCTAAACAGCCCCAGTTCTCTCAGTCTCTCTTCACAGAAGAGATGTTCAAGTCCCTTGATTATCCTCGCAGCTCTCCGTTGGACTCTCTCCAGTAGGTCCCTGTCTCTCTTGAACTGGGGAGCCCAAAAATGGACACCGGGCTTGAACAAGTGGGGTCCAACCAGGGCTGTCCTAGGGCAGCATCTTACACAAACTCATCACAGCAGGGACAGGGAATATAATGAGAGAAATCTCTGTAATCACCAGGGACTCACTCACACAGCCTGGCTCTGCTAGTCGTGCTCCTGACTCAGGCCGTTTTTTAATGGTTTACAAAAGAAATCAGGAAAAGTATTTAAAAGCTATTTTCTTTCATCTCTGGAAGTTGATAATATATATTAAAGCTGGAACATTCTGGAAAAAAATGAGATTTCCAGCTACCACACGTAAGACCTTTATTCTGCAGCATTACAGCCTGGGTCACACTGTACCCTGGCTCTTGTCACAACAGGCCCCTCCCGGAGGGTGATGTTTTTCAGAGAGTGCCTGCCTTTAAAGGATCACCAAAAGGCAGCTTAAATAAGGCAGGCTGCTGGAAGTAAATAAATTCAGGGAACACACACTGCCACAGGGAAATGCTTAGGAGTCAAAGACAAGCAGTGCCAGAGAACCAGTAGTTTGTATTTCTGGCTGCTTACCTGTGTGGTTTATCCTGCGGGCCTTTTCCCTTTTTCTTTTTTTTTCTTGCATGCAATGCCACGCCTGGTTTCTTTTGCCTGGCACATGGTGTCGGTAAACAACTGGCAGACAGTGGGATACAGAGTGATATTTGCATATCTAAACAATTTGTTTTCACACACAGAGTCATGGTAAATGCTCTCTGCGGGCATTCTTCAGTCCTGGAGTCCTTGGACACCCAGATTTATTACAAAGTGCAGTGCTACTGGAGAAATGTCACAACTGTCAGTTGATCTACACTCACTTCTGCAGTTAATCAGTGATACTATTCCCTGTTCTTCTCATTGTTTCAGTAGCTATGAGCACAAAAATGCAGATAAATAGGAGAAAACAGAAAAGTCCTGTTCTCAACTTTAATATCTTGAGTATTTTTTTAATACCAAGAGCAACTGGATCATATTTTGCAATCTAAAGTTTAATGTTTTATTTTCTTAAGCTGAGTCTGTCAGAATTTTGCACTTGTGCAAAAGCAATAGACTTACCATGTCTCTCTGCATCAATACCACAAAAAACCAAGCCAAGCTAATATTAAACCCATCCTCTCAGAAGAATCAAATTTTCTACACCACATTAGCCGAGAGCTCCAACATGAGCAATACCGAGCCTCTTCCGTGGGGCTTTCTAGTGACTTAAAACTTGTCAGCTTAAATTTATATTTTAGAATGTTTTTTTGAAAGAAAAATACAGCAAAAAAGTACTTTGGCTGGGCTCCTCTGTCCCACTGGCTGCGTGGATGTGCAGAGCCAGCACCTCTCCTGCCAGGCGGTTGCTCGGTGCCTCTTACAGGAACCTGTGGGATTCTTGGAAACCCTGTTGTCCCCAAGGCCAGGAAGCAAGCAGCACTGCGTCATTGAGTAAATCTTCCTGTCAATCACTGAATGCTCCTTGGAGGTCCCAGAATAAGGAGGGGAGGAGCCTTCCTCAGCTGAATAAGCCTTCATTCATGTTCAGCTGAGAGGCAACATTTCCTGAGCCTTCATGATCAATCCTTCTAGTGATGCTGCTTCAGCAGCCCCAGCTTGGGGTAAACGTCTCCAGGGCTGTTCCCTGCTTTTGGCATACACCACAAAGTGCTCGTCAAACAGAAGCACTTGCTTACTAATTGCCAAAAGTGACAAATTTCAGAGGCTGGTGCCTTGTCCACAGGCCTGTTTCTATTCATAGCATCTCGTGTCCCACACCCTTGCAGGGAGGGATGCTCAGGAAGGCAGAGTGCTGCTAGTGCTGGTGGCAGGCCCAAACTACCACCTATTTTTTGACATAGGTCAGGAAGAATGATCAATATAAAAACCAGAGTCCATCAGAGGAGGATGGTTCTCCAGGTCAGCTCCAAGGATGGTGGTAGTGCCGACATACAGTTGTAACTTCCCCACCTAGCTTCTGAATGTTGGTAAACAAAACCTTAGGAATAAGCAATAATAAAGAGTTTCAAACAATTTGTAATAGACACTTGGCTCTGGTCCTCAATAGGATTGCACTCCAGGTCAGTTCAGTCAACAAGCTGCATGTGCCACATCTCCACAGGAAAGCAGGAGGAAAATACCGATTACAGAAGACTGGTCTCAATACTACCTTCCCCCAAGGTGTGACTATTTTCCTCTCATAGATACCTGATAGGTCTCTGTCACTGGGACCCCTAAATCTTGCATCTTATCTAGTCTCATACGGTGCATATGGGGATCTTTTTGCTATATGCTGCTCTGCTCTTCTGCAGAATCACTGGAAGAGCTTCTGGCAAACAGAGCTACAGGTATGACACTGTACCAGGTAATAGGAGAAGGACAAACAGAAACTTTATATTTTACTTCATGAACCTTGGATCTTTTAAGTCTCCCCCTCTACCAAAAAAAACCCCAGTGTATGCAGCTGCATAGGCTGGATGTACTTGGATGTTTGTCTAGAAATAAGAGACTCTTGTAGCAAGAGTGTCTCATACAAGTGGTAAGAGAAACACCATCACTTGTAGGAGAAATAAAAAACCAAAAATAATTTATATTTTAAGGGCAAAGTAGTTTTCTATCTGGCCATGAGGTAGCACCATTGAGCTATTCACAACAAAACGCAAAATTAATCCGTCTCAATTTTATAAGCAGCACTTCTGGAGGCACAAGCTTCTTGTCAGTTTGCATTGACCAACTCAAGAGATTAGGTTAATTACTGTCCTGATTTAGTTTTGTTGATGAGTCAGGCCATGCCTACCTCTGTTGGGCATTTAGACCAGGTTGGATGAGGCTTTGAGCAAGCTGGTTTGGTGGGAAGTGTCCCTGCCCATGGCAGGGAGGTTGGAGCTAGATGATCTTTAAAGGTCCCTTCCAACTCAAGCCATTTTATGGTTCTATGATTTTTCCCTCTCTTCCAATTTCTTACACCAAAATCTACATTTTATTAATTGTGCTCATATCACGTCCTTTCCCAGGGTGTCTCTGGCTCCCTGGCAAGTGCTGGTGAATGCTGACTTTACCAGGCTCTGAGTAGACCAGTGCTATCTACAGCCAGCCCAACAACACAGCTCCCCAAGGGGCAAGGGATGAACACAGAAAGCTGTACAGGCTCGGAGGGTGACAAAGTGGGAAGCAGGGGCTCTAAAAAAAAAACTTCTACAGGTTTGAGTAGGGAACTGAATTTGAGCTCCTAGTCTCATGCTGTAGCCAAAAGGATTAATGAGGTTTTTAGTTAAGTCAGTGAAGAAATGGATAGAAGCAAGGAAGAACTGGCAAATCTGTTCTCGGACAACAGGGTCTAATTACATTATCCACCTCCTGAAGATGTTGAAGAATTGGAGAGGAGTGCAGTTTGCTGCCAGACAGAGACATTGTCTGGAAAACATCAGATCACGGCCTACAGGACATCCACTTTCCTCCAAGGCATCTCTCCGTGTTGTTTTTGTATGTTGTTGCCAGGCAAATCCGTTGATCAGAACTGAGTGAAGAAATCCAGCTTGCAGAGATGCCTTGCTGGCCTCCTGCAATCCCATTGCTGTAAATGACATATTTCCTCCATTAAAAATCATCTCAGAGGAAAGAACAGAAAAGGAAAGACTGTCTGATGCAAAGCTATTTCCATCTGCAGCTACAATGTTGAGATCTAGTCAAAGGCAATTAAAGCTACACTACCCTTAGCACTTCAAAGAGACTGCATGAACCTCAGAAGAAGTTCTTCAGCCTTGGAAGACATTTACATCAGGAAAAGGAGACGATGCTCTCCAGAGCTGTCTAGGGACACAGGCTGTGCTAAGGTCCAATGAGATTTACTTCCCTGTGCAGCACTGCCCAGGGGCACTATGAGCATTACCCAATATTTACTGATGATTTATCTGACATACATTATTTCTTTTCAGCAACAGATTTGGTCGCAGCAAGAGATGTTGTGTTTTTGAGGAAAACAGCAGGACTTTCCATGAGCATCGGAAGCTGGTGGCAGACGTATGCTACTAACTTGGAAGAAAACATATCACTCCCATTGATGGAGGCAATGGGAAAGAGGGAAAAATGTTACCGGAGAACCATGGGGGAAACGGAATTTTACCCAGGCTAATGACCATTCAGCATCAAGCCTCATGCTTTACAAGATGGAAAATGACCTGTAGTTCTGACAAACACCATAGGGCTGCTGATGTGAAGGCAAGACCTATGGAAAGGAAAGCTATGGTGAACTTGGAATATTTTTTTTGGATGCCTCAGTGTGAGCTGGAGCAGCTGTGCTGCGGACAGCCCTACATCACTGAGGACTAAGAGGCAGCCCTCATGGGTCAGCCCTCTGGCAGCCTGTCTGCGTGAAGGTTTGATGGGAGGTTTTGGACAACGGCAGCTCTCTCGTTTCACAATTCTTACACTCAACAGACATGACGTCTTCAGACCCCCCTCACTGAAAGGCCAGTTGACAGTCAAAAACCCCTCCCACTCTAGTTCCTAGTAACCCTCTGAATATTTCAGTGAAAAACAGTCCTCTAGTTAAAATACTGCAACAGTTCCATTCAGTGTCCTTGATATGCACTAAGTACAGACAGTGGTGACAGTGAGCAAGCATTACTGAATGCTTCATCATGCATTTCTCCTGCATCTGTCTCTGCTGGGTTTAGGTTAACAGTGGCAGCAATGGAGTCTGGGGTTATTTTTCCACCTTCCAGTTCAGAGGTTTACAGACACAAGCTCTCATTGCCCAAAGGGTTTGCAGAACGAGTTTGTAGGACCCTCAACAAGCAATGGAGCAGGCAACAGAGAAGTTTGGGAACTGCTATCCCATGATAAGTGGGGTTTTGCAGTGTTATTTTTCAGATTGAGATGCCAACTCTCAGTTTTGGCAGGATTTGAATGGGTCTAAGACCACACAGGCCCTACTCACACCAAGGAAATTTGAGCAGGATACTCAGCTCCCTCTCTGGTTCAAGGGAAGCAGACGATGAGCTGCTCCAGTGATTTACCTCGCCTGACTCCACAGGTCATTGGGGGCCCTGAAGTCGTGTCCCCTGGAGTAGGTCCAGAAGCAGCTCCTCAGGGTCAGGAGCTGTACAGGCGGCAATAGATCACCCCTGCTTCTGCAGCTTTGTGTTCAGGAGTGAGTGCCTGGAATTTGCTCAGAGCTCAACCAGGGAGTCACCACCAGCAGCCCTCAGGGATGTTGTGAGGTGGGATCCTTCGTATTCAATGGAGAGGGTGCAAGTACACTCCCCTGGTGCCTCCCAAAGACTTCAGGCAGGAGAGTGACTTAGAGGAGGGGAGGAGACATGATGTTAGGGGGATTGCTTGGGGCAAAGCATAATCCACCAAGCCCTCACAACTGAACTGGAATCTCATTTTGTTTGCTGATAGTTCAAAACCCTGAGGGCAAAGGTTTTAAAACCGATTTAACAAGAGAAAATATGCGTGACTCTTGGGCTTACGTAGGTGTTTCACACACCCATTGTACCAAAAATGTCTCTCAGAGCCACCTTCCAGATTCCTACTCATGAGTGAGGTGGATAAAGCCCTCTGTTAGTGAGTCCTAGACTGCTGGACAGCCTAGCTATCATAGAGAGGTCTAATGTATATCTGGATGGTGAGAATTTGGGTGTGAGGTTCTCACTGCCTGAGGAAGAGATGGTTTACTTAGCGCATTACGCACAGCATTTAAAGGAAAACTTGATCCACCCCCAGAGCAGGCAACTCTGCTCTCACTCACCTGTGAAGGCAGCATACTCCAGAGAGCAGCAAAGGCAAAGATTTAATCTTAAGCAGGTTTTTCACAGCTGAATTTGCTCCCATTTTTTCATCTTTTTCAGTTGCCAATCTCGGAGAACTCATTCATGAAATTTTTTTCTGCAGTTTTGTTCTAGTGGTGCCCTCCTTTGAAAAGACCCACAGTAACGTGCAGCTCTCATTAGTGAGAAACGGCCTCTTTCCTTTCTGCCAAGCAGAGATCTTCCAGCATCATCTCGTCTGTGTCTATTTTAAGAGAAACAAAACAGATGGCAGAAGAAAGGATATTGTATTTAACACTGGTTTCTTCTCCTCTCATAGGTTTTTGCATTTACAACAGAGGCATTTTGAGAAGAGCAGTCTGAGCACATGCTCACTTCACTGGTGCAAGACGAACTTATTTTGTGTCTTGTCCGCAGCCCCTCCTACCAAAGCTGTTTTTTTTCTATTATAAAAGCAAAGAAAAAGCAAGGTAAAATTTAGATGACAGACAATGGGTGTGAGAGAGACCAGCAGCAGGAACCTAAGTAGCAGATAGAGGTGAGAGAAGATATTCATCTAAACACAAAGCTATGTGTCCAAGGAGGAGGAGTGTGGCTTCAGCGTGGCCCTTTAGAAGCATGCGTTACAGATCACAGCCTTCCCTGCACCAAACACGGCATCATGTAATGGGTGTAAGGTAAGCTGGACATATGAACAAATCAGGCTGAACCTCTGCTTTTCTGTTTTAACTAGCATATGCTTCTCAGCCGGTCCTTGTCAACCCTCACAGCCAAGGATGAGACGCTCCAGCATCTGGACACAGACATCTCAGCTAGCCAGGGCTTGAGACATCCAGCCTCTGGCAATATAGCTGAAAGTAGCCTGTGCCACAAACAGGCAGCTCCTGCCAGCCCTGTCCCTCCATCCACCCAGGTGAAAGGCACAAAATGCTGTGATTTAGTGGCATTGCAGAGGAGGGTTGGATGAAAAGTGCTCTACTATGTCTCAGTGTCAGCTACAAACTCTACAAATATTTCTTAAGAAGGGATATCTGCAGATGAAGCA
Organism: Trogon surrucura; assembly: GCA_020746105.1. Classification (NCBI taxonomy): domain Eukaryota; kingdom Metazoa; phylum Chordata; class Aves; order Trogoniformes; family Trogonidae; genus Trogon; species Trogon surrucura. Next base: position 68,417,249 of record CM036617.1, read on the forward strand.
TCACATGCCTTCCAGGGAAAAACAGAGAGTGGAAGCAAAAAGAAATTGGCTGTTCTGCACGGCGTGATTTATGCTGCTGCCTCTGCCAGGATGAGCCCTGGAGAGGTGCTCCACAGGCCACAAGTTGCAGCCTCACCAGCACCAGCTGGGGACGTCTCTCTTCAGCAAACTCCCTGGGGTCACACTCCCAGGAGAGCTGTCAGCAGACACCCTCAGTGTCATGGAAAATGGTGACAGCAGAAGGGGCTGGGGAAGGTCAGGTTTGGGTTAAGGAGCAGCAGGGAAGAGGTCTGAGTGCATGGGGCCAGGGAGGGCACATGAAAGAGGGCTGGTGGAGAAAGTTTCTCCTCTGTCCAGCTGAGGTTCAGTTCCTCAGCCCAGACCAGCTCTAAGCAGCTTCTGAGACATGGTTGGCTGTTCAGCACCATTCCTTCTTGTCTCCTGCTTCTCCTGTCTTGTCCAGCCTAGGAGGCAGCCCAGCTCCACAAAGGTGGAAGTAATAGTTTGCCAGCAGCTCTCTGCTAAGGACTTTCCGCCACTGATAACCCCATCTGACCCCTGCAAATGAAACAGTAACACACAAAGGATGCTTACTCCATCTTAAGGAAGTGTCTGAGAGTTGTTCTTGGTCAGATAGCTGAGAGTCTCTAAAGAAGTCTTCACCTGACTATATTTCACAAGACTGATCAAATAGAGTACTACTCTTGTTTTGCTAGTACTTGCAAAAGCAACAGCAGGATATCTCCCAGATTTAAGAATACCAATATCCTCATGGTTTTTTTGAATTTTTTTTTTTCAGATCTATTTTTGGAACATATATCCTTTGGGCCAGCTCTAACGTGGACTTGATAGCTACTGTACTGATGCTGTAAGGCCTGTGACCTTGGGTTTTCTTCCCAGCCATCCCAGAAATGACCATGGGGCCAGGTGTAGGTCTGCAGTTCCCAAGCTGTGACCCATATCACAAGAATCACATGAAAATAGTACAAAATGAACTGAGAGCAATAACCAGGAAATTCATTGCTGCTTGGAACTCCTAGATTTAAGTGATACTACATGAGAACCACCACCCTTGTTGTTTTGATCCGTTTGAGAGTGCTGAGGCAGCAAGGAATTTACTTTTCTTGTCTCTGGATGCCCTCTGCCAAGTAGCAATATCCTTTTTTCTGGTACCAAGTACCAAATAAAAAACAGCTGATGCACCAAATAGCTTTAACCTATCTGGTCAGACTTGCTCTGCCAGTTCAAGCTTGTTTGGGAAGGGGGCACTTTGTCCTGGCAGCCTTCATGGTGCATCAGGTGCTGTTGGAACAGCCCTAGCTTTGTACCTGACCAGGCATGGTCTTGTCCTGTCCACAGCAGGCAAAAGGAAAAAAAAGCCCATTCAAGCCTGCAGAGCATGTTCTGGTGAGCTCGGGGGGAACCCATGGGGCACTCGCACCCAACTTGGGTCAGTCAGCTGAGTCAGCAAGGCATGGAGCCAGTGCTGGTGCTCACAGAAAAGCCCCCATGGATTTGTCTTGTTTGGGATCCTTGCAAAACAGGGCATGCTGAGCAGGGCAGTGGGGTTGTGGGATGGATCCTGCATGAGAGCACCCCCATCTAGTGGCCTGAGACATCCTGGTGGCACCAAAGGCAGGATGGAAAGTCCCTTTGAGGAGAGCCAGGGTTTTCAAGAAAATCACTGCTACATAGCAAAGGTGAGTAAAAGAGTAGTTACAATGCACGTCACAGCAACGGGCTTCTCTCCTATCAACCCAAGTGGGGTTCATCTCACCAGCTTTAAATGTCTTGCGTGTAAGGTATCATGCCAGGTTCCTCGGAGTCAGCAGAAAAGAACTGGAACTTTCTAGGGCTTGATTAATTTCATCGTAAGGTGGACATCTGAAATTGTGAGTCACACTCCACAGGGGCATCTCTCTTCCCCCTAACTATTAAAGGTTGAGTGACTAACTGAAATGTCAGCATGGACGTGGTAGACATCTGCATATGATTCATATGATTCTATGATTTGGAAAGACAGATCCCATCTTTGTCTTATGGCTGTTATTGAATCTGGAATACAGAACTTGTTTCTCATGGATATCAACATGATGTCAGATATTGTCTGGTTAAGTAACAATCTAGCAGTGCTGTCAGAGTTGTACATGAACACATTCAGTGCAAGATCATTCCCCATCCCCTGCAAAAGAAAACCTACTTCTGATTAATGCTGTGTCAAAGCTCTTAATCTCTATTTAGGAACACTCATCCCCTGCTACATACAAACACTCAGATGAGTGAGATTTTGCAGACAGATGCTGACATAGTTGTCTATGGCATGGAAATACTTCTCTTTGCACCCCATCAGCTCCAGGCAGCACTACGATTATTGTACTTGTAAGGGAAGAAAAAATAAAAATACTCCACAGAGAGCTCACCAGCTTCTTTGCTCCTCTAATGCAATGTTCCATCACTGCCCAAGTGGCCTCCTTGACCAAGTGAAGACAGCTGTGCTGCCCCACAGACAGAGGTACTATCCGGAGCAATCGAGTGATCTTTCTGACCTGAGAGGGAGGTGGGATGAGGTGGACTCCAGAGGTCCCTTCCACAAAAAGTCTTTCAGTGATTCTCTTATTAGTGGTGGCACCCAGGATTAGGGCAGTGGTAAACAAGAGGTCTGAGACATGGGAAGGTGCATCAGGTTGGGCCTGGCGGGGAAGCAGGGGCTGTTCTCACCTCTTCTCCTCAGGCACCAAGTGTGGAGAAAAGACGGGGACGGTTTTGGAAAGGCAGGGCCAGCCTGGTATATTTAGAGGAAGGTAGGAAGGCAGGCAGGAAGCAAGAAGGGGTTGGCAGAAGTTGTGCCAGGTAGAGCAACCTTGTCTGCAGGGCCTGGCAGCCCTGTCCTGCAGCACCCACCCACAGGGAGCTGGGGAGAAGCACCCCACTCTCCTCGTTGGCCCCCGCCAGGTGGACAGTCACTGCAGCTGCAGGTGGTCCATGCACACACAGCTGTGTGATGGCTTATAGAGTTTTAACCCAGGTGTTGTTCTGAGGAACACAACAGAAACCGACAGCTCTGCCTCACAGCAGGAAATGCTTAGGCAGGATAAACAGGCAGAAAAAACTAATTACTGAACAGCCTGATTAAGGGAGCATCATTCAGCTTTGGCTTTGGGAGCCTAGTTAGCAAAACCAGCTCTGATTCTTCTGCCTGCCCAAGGTCTCTTGGCTCTTTACATTGACAATATCAGATCTGACTGTAAGAGCCAAGCAGGTTATCAAACACCACTTGGCCCCTTTCAGCCCAGGAAGATGGGTCCTGCTTTCCTTCACTCTCATGAGGATTTCTGTGCCTTCTTCCTCTCAGTGCAACTGGCTAATACCTGCTCAGGCCTGCCAGTTTCTTCATCCCCTCTCCTCTGTGCTCACAACTTCTAAATAAAGTGAAAGCATCGGCTATCTCCTTCTGACACCAAAAAGACTTGGGCACCAGTTACTCTCTGTCGAGAATCAGTGACAAGTCCCCTCAGAGGGCTCTCCAAAACTGCTCCATATGAGGGCTTTTTGCTTACTGTTCCAGGGACCTTCAATAGAAATTATGCCAAAGGGACTTCTCTGGAGTGAAAAAGGATGACATCTTTCAGACAAAGGAGGCTCAGGCCCAGCTCGCTGGTGGAAAATCTGCCTTTGAGCCTGGGGCAGTCTTCACCAGGGGAATTTGAGGCAGCAAAGGACTGATGGGGAGGCTACAGGAGCAACTATAACAGATCCAACTTCTTGGTAAATTTTGAGGAAACTTAGTACTGCGTCAGCAGAAAGAGTCAGATCTCTGAATTTCTCTCTGGTTTTGCTTGGTTCTCCTGCTAGGACAGCAGGACCCCTGGGCAGCTGCCAGGCTGCACATGTAGGCAAGACAAAAGACAGAGACAAGGATGGGGCTCATCTAAACAACCCTGCATTTTTGGGGGAATGGTACATACGTGCATGCAATACTGGTTTCAGAAGCAGGCTGTATCGCACACAGTGCTCTGCGTCAGTGATTCCAGCCGGGAGCATGAGGTGGGACAGTGGTGGAAGCAAACGGATTCGGAGCATAGCTGGGAGATGCGTTCGCTCTGGTGGCAAAGCCATCTGGGGTGGCTCAACTGCACCTCATCAGGAGTGCCCATGCAAGTGTTTGGGAAACTGCCGTAAATCTGGTCAGGTAGACAGTCTACATTTTTCAAAATGTCTCTCTCTTTTAACAAGTCTCAATTACTTCACTGATTCAATTGCATCAGTGCTATTAATGGGATGCTGAATCACGGTAGGGGGGAGCGGGATCAGGAATCTCTTTAAGGGGGCTTTACTGCAAGAGAAAACTCACCATGAGGCTGTCCGCACAACACTGTGGCTAAGCACTAGGCAAAGCATTTGCATCTCCAGACATCACAGATCAGCCTGTCTATTTTTAAAGTTGCTTTTCTCAGCTGTGAGCCTCTCCAGTGATTTCTACGACAGGCATGGGATGTCTTGGCTGCCAGAGGATGGCTTCTGGAGAAGATGAAGAGTAGGAATTATAGCTGAGCTGTAACACAGAAAAACAGGCTAAAGAAAGCATGAGACAAGCTGCTTCACAATGGCCTTTTTTTGTGCAATCTGTTTTCATTTTTCCCTTTTTCTTCACCTGTAATTCATAAAATTCACTTCCTTTATTCCCATCAGCAGATTTCTCTACGCAAACCTGATAATTACAGCTGTGGTTTCCACCTCCAGAGAAATGCATGGCTACACATATCCAAACTGCTTTTCTTAATTAAATAAATGTATTTATCCACACCTCTGGTGCCTGATGGCAACTCTGTGCACTGCTGTCACCTCTGTCAAGACTTGTCTTCACATAAGATCCATACCCAGGCAGTATGTTTGCTGGGGCCTTGAGTGAATAATAAACAACATATTTCCCTTTGACAGCTTTAGGGCAGGACAGTGCAACTGCAACAGAAGTTAAAGATGTTGAGTGAATTTAGCAAAATTAGTGAGACACCATCCAGGTCCCACACTTGTGGGGAGAATTTGCCCTCGACATTAAACAGAACTGTGTAGATCTGGGGTATGTTTTTGGTAAAATTCAGCACAGCAATGTTTTCAAACTAGCAAAAAACTCATTTCCCTTTTATCATTTAAACGTTCTTTGCATTTAGCTCAGGCTGCTAGTGGGCCTCTTGTTCAGTCAACACGTTCACATTATCTTTGCAGGTAAACCTGCTACATCAGGCAATTTTGTAATGCAATAGCTCTGCAGAAACATGATAAACCCAACAATTTGAAATTCCTTTCAGTTAAATCAGTGACTGATATGGACCAGCAGATGAAAAATAGGAATTAAAGCAGAAAGGCATGCATGATTTGTCCAGAAATTAGAGGGGTTGGTTTCTATCCTCAGGATGAATCTCTTAGGATCCTATTTTATTTCAGGTTATTTTAGGGACCCAGAACAATTATTTGCTCCATGATGGCTCCTTCCAGTCTTTTCTTACACAGCTGAGATTCAGAATCTCACGTACATACAAATACAGCACTTCTGTCTTAAAACCTTCTATTTTCCTTGGTATCTACCTGAGCTTTGGAATAATTTATTTCCTCTTTAATGACAGTAGCTCAGAGACAGAAAGAAATGTCTGCTCCAGTCAGCCTGCTAGCCTTTGTCTTCAGCAATAAAGAATACAAAAGGCAGCTCATGGGAAGATCACAGAATCACAGAATGTCAGGGATTGGAAGGGACCTTGAAAGATCAAGTCCAATCCCCCTGCCAGAGCAGGAATGCCTAGATTATGCTACACAGGAACGTGTCCAGGCGGGTCTTGAATGTCTCCAGAGAAGGAGACTCCACAGCCTCTCTGGGCAGCCCGTTCCAGTGTTCCGTCACCCTCACTGAGAAGAAGTTTCTTCTCAAGTTTAAGCAGAACCTCTTACGTTCCAGTTTCAGCCCGTCACCCCTTGTCCTATCATTGGTTGTCACCGAGAAGAGCCTGGCTCCATCCTCGTGACACTCACCCTTTATATATTTGTAAACATTAATAAGGTCTCCCCTCAGTCTCCTCCAAACTAAAGAGCCCCAGCTCCTTCAGTCTTTTCTCATAAGGGAGATGCTCCACTCCCTTAATCATCCTAGTTGCCCTGTGCTGGACTCTCTCCAGGCTGTTCTTGATGTCCAAGCACCACCAAGCATCAGTCCCAGCCTCTGGATCTGCCCTGCATCAAGTCCTACTGGAGCTAATATTGGGGGCTGGCAGGGTTCACACATTCTGCTGCTACCCAGGCCAGCTTCTCACGCAGCCCTTTACAACACATGCTTACAGGATTATAGATTGAAATGACCTCCTTGAAACTTCACACAGTATTGCAAAGAAGGGATGGAGACAAGAATCCTATCAGCGTTCAAGTGCCTTAGCTGTGCCACACAGCCGGCCACCTTAGCCCCAAAATCAGCTTCTCGTGCAAATGGAAGTTCTCACTGATTTCCCACAGATTCACAGATGGCAGTTGTTGATGCTCACTCCCATGAGTCTCACATGAGTGTAGCAGGCCCTGGAAGCTCTTTGCATGAACTGCACACCATGCTCACGGCACATCACGCTTTTCTTTTTTTTTCCATTTGGCGATTTTTACATAGAAACGTTTCCAGACAAGAGCCATGTTCTTCAACCCTCTCAGTCTACACAGACCTCATTAAAACCTTACTGGGTGAAGAAGAACCAAGTGTCACTGGTGCCAACAGAGCTTTGAGACATCATTGGCACATGCAAGGCTTGTCACTCGTGCTGCCCAACCGACTGCACTCCCGGCACAGCTTCAGACACAATGGACACAGCATGAAGAGGCCCTAATAGTGATTTACCTTCACCAAAGCATCTGCTGTCCATGCCTCCTCCATCCACCTAGAAAACACACACAGAAGTGATGAGATTTCATCTGCCAGCTAAATTGCTGTCCATTGCCTGGGGATACCCTAACAGGAATGTTGACTCCTTGGGTGTGTACTTTTATATCTGAATTTCCCACTCTACAGTTTTCTGAAATGCACAAAGATGTTTCCCTGGCCAGAGACAGCACATCTTTGAAATTGGAATGGACACAGACTTGGGCCACTTGGGTCCTGTCATCAGGTCAGCCCTGCCCCAGTGCACCGGTTCAGCAAGGGAGAGAAGAGGCACAAGGATCTTCTTTCACATTGAGTCTCAGGAGAGTACGGCCCAGCTTTTTTCCTGTTGAAAATCTTTTGTTTTGCCTTTCAGGCTGGGATAGAGAAGGAAAGAAAACTGATCTAACATGCTTATTTATGGCTATGCTTTTCTCTTTTCTTTTAATGTTATTTCCTTCATTCCAGATACAAGGGATGCTGTCCCAAGTGTCCCTATCAAGTCATCTGTCTTGTGGGCAGGATTTGCTGAATATTTCTGAAGTAAACATCAGAAACATATGCCACAGACGGGCAGGAGACAGAGGCTAAGCAAGTACTGGAAGCCTATTTTTAACACAACCCCCTCACCAACCCTGTTAATTAAGTTATGTTGTAAGAAAAGCAGCTTTCAGAGATTTCTTACTGACTTCAGCTAGACATGCTAACAGGAAAACAAAATGACTGTATACACTGAATGAGACCGAGTGGAAAAGATACAGATCTGGGAATGATATTACAGTAATGTTGCATTTAACTCTGGTCATTTCTTACAAATCCTGTGTCAGTTTACTACCTCATCTTACTGTACGTCTCATTTGTTTTTAAAACAAGGCTTACAGTTCCCCAGCAAAAACACACACTTGCGTAATTGTGGTCAAGTTCACCTTTACCAAGCCAATGGTGATGTGTCTTCCACCATCAGTGTGGTTTTCTTTCCTGGCTGTGGTCTACCTGTCAAACCACTACTGTCACTCAGCTAGAGCGTGCCAACAGAAGCTCTCCTCCAGAAGTTTCTCAGAAATGAACGCCTGTGTTCTGGTGATAGAGACGTGTGATACAGCAGTGGGAGTTGCCCTGAACACAAACCGGACTAACGCACATTGAATGAGCGGGTCAACACCTTTTTACCCCAGAGGGGCTGTTGCTCAGCCTGCCTGCAAACACTCCCCACAGAACCAGTGAGTGCAGCCTGTCACACAATGGCTCAGAGCTAAAGCTTAATCCACACGACTATCCAGAGAGGACTGATAAGCTCCAAAAGACTGACTTGCACAAACCTCAGCACGCCCAAGGTTTTGCCACAGAACAGGTCCTGTTCAGGAGGGTGGTGGTTCCAGAGGTCCATGGGCCAATATGCATGTAGGGTGCTGTGCTCTCAACTCTTTCCTGTCCTTTCAGCATCGTCTCACCCCTCCCTAGCAGCAGCAAATGCTGTGTAATACCACAAGGAAGCAGTTCAAGATGCTGATCTAGCTGAGTGATGACTGCTTTCTTTGCTAGTGTAGTTTATCATTGCTTAGGTGCCCAAGCTCTGGAGTCCCATGGGTGTCATGCTGACCCAAAAAAAGGGGTTGGGATGTGAGAAGGAGCGAGGATGGGACTCTGCAACCCCAACAGACATGGGTTTAGATTCACTAGGATCTATGGTCGACCTCTGAACAGCAGGATGCTGCACCAACGAGCAACCCAGTGGCCACTGTGAATCTACACAGACCACAGAAGTGCACACAGTTTTCAGAAATAAAACATTTCTTTTAATTGGCAAGTAGAACACACATTACAGGTCATTAGTATTTTATAAACAATATTAAGTTACAAATACATGTTAAAAATTGCAGTTCATGGCAGCTAAAAGCTTGGAGTCCAAAACGCATCTCTGCAATGCTTCATTACTTCCCTTTCCCCAGTCTGCTGGGTGAAGATGAATAAAAGATCATTTATCATTTACTAGGAGGTGGTCTACTACATACTCAAACAAAAAAGAAAACCTCATTCCTAAGAGCATCGCTAACAAACAGAGGCATTCAAAGTACTTCAGCCATCTTGAATCATGTCGATGCCATGAGGACACAGTTAAGAAATACCCCGTAACACTTTAAGGAAAGATACAGGTATCTTCACATTAAACTGACGGTTCAATGCTTTCTGTTCCAATTCTGCTTAAAACCAACACTAGCTTCTACCCCACAGAAGCTTAAAAGTCCATCATGCAGGCTTCCGTGCCACCAAAGCTAGATGTTTGTAAATCAGACCCTTATACAGAGGAAAGTCGGGATGTACAACTAAACAGCATACATAAATAGGTATCTTATATTTAACAGATCTTTATTGCCCTCCTTAATGACTTTTGTTGGTATTAGTGAGATACACAGCTCATTCTCTTTTCACTACACTCAGAATATTAACAAGTTACCATTATCCATGTTAATATACTAAATATCTTTTAACAAATCTCGTAAGAAAAAGTATTTAAAAACATTTGCTGAAAAGTAGAAATCTATTTTCCATAAAAGCAAGTGGTACAAGGATAGCATGGACTCCAGCACTCAAACATCCTTTCAGAGAAAAATCATCTTGGTGGCTTTTGTGTCTTGGAGTCAGCAGGTCTCAGCTGCCAGACTTGTGTTCTATTTGTCCTTCTTGTTGTGGTGGTAAAGGGCCATCAAAATCACGTTACCTTGCCCTCCAGCTGGCAGACTTTCAAAGGTTACCATTCATTGGACTGCGTAAGAGAGACATGTAGCTTTGCCATAAGTTCATTTCTTTCTTACTCACATTTATGAGAGTCAGTTTTATTATACCGCTGAGACTGCATCTTCAAAACCAAAGTCTGCTGAATGTGTCTGAAGAAATGACTTTGTATCTCAAAAATATCAAGAGTACCATTCCAATCTGAATTTCTGTTAAAAAGTGTGCACATTTAGCAAAAATTATGCTGCTGTAAAAACAAAAGGCCTGCTCCTTGGCCTGCTCAGAATACAAGCTACAAATGCAAGAGATTACACCAGAGGGTTTTTTCTCTGCTTCTTTTCTAAATGCAGGCATTAAAAGTAAAGTGTTACTAAGCTTTTCCTAAGACAACACACAGGGTTGTGGCATAATATACATTAATCGGGAACAAAAAACAGTAACAAACAACCATTCTAGAAAATGCTGCATATTAGCAGCATGCTTGGTTTCCGACACATAAGGAATTGTACGGGAGTTGTCAAGATGAAGTCCACACACCTCGATCATTGAACTGATCACTAGATTCCAAGAAACCAAAGCAAATTTAAAAATACACATGACAACAACTGCCTAGAAGGCAGAGTTTTATCATCTGTCAATAACCAGATGAATAAAGTGCATAGCAACTATTAGAACAGTTTCTTGAAAAAGAGAATATGTTTAGCAAGTCTCAGAGTTTGTAAGCTTGACACTTATCCATACATTTTGCTACATGTGTGGCTTCCCTTTTGTTCTGCTATTTAGCTTCATTGATCGACCCTTCAGCACTGTCCTGTAGTTTCCCTTGAACTTCATATGGAATGTGCTGAGATCTCTGACTGCTGCCTGATGTACGTCTGGAAGCTTTTGTCACCAATGGGATGTTCTCTAACAGAAAAGGAAAGAAAAAAGGAAAAAGTATTACACACAGAATTTTCTGCCAAGACATCAGGATGTCAGAATGGAAAGTGAACAGAAAAAACTTCCCTAAGTCTGTGATTGTCATCATAATACTGCATCTTAGTTGAACTGGAAGGACTGACTGAATTGATCCTCTTTTTTGCCAGCCACATGCAGAACGCCCCTTTATTCACATGTATACAAAACACAGTCATGTGGCTCTATCAGCCATTCTTCTTATTGTTAAACTCTAAAAAAAGTGAGTAAATATGTGTATCTTCTGGTATTTACTGCTCATTCCATGAGCACAGGTTCAAAACTAAAAAACCCCAAGAAAAATAAAACCACAAAAAAATCCCATACTTGCTTTTTATGAATTAAACTGCATTAAAATACAAGCACTTAAAAATTCCTTACAGTCCTTTAAAAGTTGTGATACAAATCCTAAGTCACATCTCATTCTGTGTGTATTTGCAGGATCTTTTTTGAACATGAATATGGTAAAGGACAGAAAATAAGCAAGAGAAATACCATTTCAAGGACCGTTCCTTGTTTGGATGACCATTTATACTTACTGACTTCCATATTTTGTCTTCTTAAATTTATCCCTCTTATATTGAGCATGCTCCTGCTCTAAAGTTCCAACACCTTCGATAATCAGCTTTAGTGTTTTATATGTCTCCTTAGGGTCGTCAATGATGAATGTAGAATATTCTTCCTCTTCAGGTCCATCATACACAGATTTGCTGCCACAGGCCTCTGGGGAAAAAAAAGTAAAATAACAGGTATCAGACAGGCAGGGGGGAAAAAGTGAGACAAAGAGACTGAAAATCCTCAGTCTGGAGTTCATACAGTTCCCCAGCTGATTCTGTATAGCCAGCACAGAGCTGTGGCTGACACAGGCAATGCTTTCACCTCAGTTGCACCAGCAGTGCCCCAGGCACGCTCTCTGGGAACTCTGACGCAGGCCCAGCTCTGCCTGCACAAAGTCAGGTGCTCGCTTGTCACAAAGACAGGTTGGGTCCATCCCTGACAGTGAGCTCGGCACTACACAACAGACTGAATGCAAAACAATTACAGGTTGAAGCAGTCACAGAAGATGTTTTACCGCATTACCACTAAAAGATTCATACAACAAGCGTAACCAGAACATGTTACCATTACTGCCTGGGTGCCTGCTTAAGGACACGTCCCAAGAAGGGGCAAGTCATACTACCTTCTCATCCTACCAGGGTGCCTTTGCGGCTGAGAGATCAGGATGCTGATTACACATGAACATTTGCAACACGTTCATCACATCATCTACTTCTGCGCTGTGGCCGAGTGTATTAGAAGAGGAGAGAGAATATTTTACTTTGTCTGTATTTTTCCCTAGCTCGCTAGCTTTACTGCTGTCCCAGTCTCAGCTTTTGAGTTACCTTCCCTTTGCTCTGCTGTCTGTGCCAGAGCTGTGTCCTTTTCCCCGACACTGACACCCAATGCCAGCTCTGGCAGTGAGGATTCGGAACAGGGGAAAGCTGGGCATTGGTTCAGACAGCTCGGAAGTGCTGGGGATCTTAAGTTTGCAGTTGCACGGTGGCCAGGAATGGATTAAAGCGCTTTCCAATCCGTGTGTTTGACACCACTGCCTTATCTCATATTATAAAATAAAGCTCTATTTAAAGATCAGTGCCATAGTGAAGGCTTCCCTACCACTCCCTGTACTAAATTGGGATTTCAAGTCTGGCACCATGTACACCGGATACTTTTCTTGGCAGGCCTACCAGTACTAACTTCCTCTGCTGTCTCTTCTTTTGGACATTAGGAAGAAGTTCTTCACCATGAGGGTGGTGAGACACTGGCACAGGTTGGAACTAAAGGATCTTTAAGGTCCCTTCCAACCCTGACAATTCTGTGATTCTATGATTCTTTCTTTAAGCCTTCATGCCACACCTCTGCTCTCTTCAGCTCCTGAAGGTTTCCTAGCGCAAACTTCACTTTTCAACATTTCATAGACATCCACAGGTCTTCCTTTGCTGATAATTCCAAAAGAGCCTTCCTGAGGAAACCACTTGTATCCAACCTGTTCTTGGGATCTGAATCAGGGAATGTGGACACGACTTCTGGTAAAACAAAACCATGTTCCACTGAAACCTCAACTTTGCTGGTGCTTTTTTTCAGGATCAGTAAACTTCTGGTTTAGTGCACACTCTGATTTGTCAGTTCAGAGTATCCAAGCAATGCTCTGTGCTTACGCTATTTTAAGATGCTGTGGTTAAGACTGTATTTCAAACAACCATTTATTATGCAAAGAACTTTGTACAGACTATGAGACTGCACACTGCACCAAAAATAATTCACATAACTGCTTTAAGACAGCACAAGGGAAACAAGTTAAATAATGGCCATATGATTGACAAGGCTGGTCTAGCTAGAACATACAATTTTTCACAGGTATTTTTGCCTTGCTAAGTGTATGGGAGACGTAATGATCTTTCATCCTCACCTTGCATTTTCTCCAATTTTGGCATATACAAGTTGAAAAGAGAATAGATGCGCTCAGTTTCTCTATCTCCATCTATATCCAGTTGTATATTTGCTGGAAGGCCTCTGTAAGGCATCAGAAAGAGAGAAGTTATAGGCTAAACAGTATGTTATTGCACAAAAAGCACTTAAGGTTGAAAGTAAAAGTGAGTACTCATGAAAGCCAACAGATTGTGTATAATACAGCTTAAAATTTCCTATTTTTCCCAAAAGAAAAGGTAGACAAGTTCAAACTCCTTTATGCCTAGATTTATCCAGCATGCTTTCACTGTGACTTGACAGAGAGCATTGTGTCAGTATCCAGATATTTTGGTGAATTAGTCTGCTATAACCAGATGGAGGAGCCAAAGCACTGAACTCCCAACCATTCAGGTTTTATGTACTGACTGCTTCTCTCATTTTAGATGAAAATTGTTTCCTACAAATGAGGCAGTACCTCTTCATTTAGCAGAGAGCATGAGCGGTCCCCTTAGAAAAAAGATTGGTTTAAAATTAAATCTAGAAGCAGATGATTTTCTGCTTTAGGAATTTACAAACAGGATTTTGAAGGGATTTCTCACATTTTTACTGCCAAGAGGTGACCAGAACTGAAGTATCTTACCCCACAGTCAACTCCAATCAATGCTCTGAACTCTAAAAATTTCAGCATTTTGACCAAGATATGCAGATACTGACAGTATCAGAAATGACGATAGAGACAGATGGCCTTTAAAAAAACAAACCCACAATGCCTGCGTGCCTGGCAGATCTTCTTGGTAACTGCACACCTGTTAGTCACGCTGCAGAAACACACATAGCCCTGGCAATGCCTAGACCAGCAGCACGTTACCGATCCTTACCCCGTGCAAGGTGTGCAGCCAGGAGTGTTGTCTGCAGTCGCTTTACAGCAAAGCCAGTGGCCATTAAGATAGGCAGAGGGATGGTAGACTGTGAGGCGCTTCTTGTTGCATTGGCTAACTTTGGTGAGGATATCGATCCAGTCCTTGGCCTCCACACAATTATTTGCTTGGATATACAGGACTCTTCTTTCAGGCTGGATTACCTGGAACATCTGCAAATAAGGAAATAAGCTACAGAATAAACCACCAGAATGAGTCGCAGAACCTAAGACTAGGCTCTGACTGATGATTTATTAAAAGAAAAACACAGCGTACTAAAAGAATGCACCAGTAAATACATTTCAACACAAAACGAAGCAGCAAACACACCCTTAAAACAACAAGACCTTTCACCTGATACAAGGGGTAAGATACTAATTCTGGAAGAGATAATTTACAAACATCTAATATCAACTTGCTGGTTGGGCCACAGCAAGATTTGCTGTCAGCCTAAGCGATGCCATTTTAGTAATGCTGCAGCTTCAAGTTTTGGATGGCTGACAGGGACTCAACACAGGGCTGAAAGGAAATGCTAGTCAGCAGCGGGCAGAAAGGGGCGGGAGGGAGGGAAGAGAGTTTGGATTCTGCCCTAGCCACAGCTTCGCTTTAATAGTGCCCTGTCTCTGGTCTTTTCAATAACTATTTCAGCATGATTTTTTTCCTTTTAGTAACTTCCATGCCTCTGCACCCAACTAAAGCTGCTATTAGCAAATCACAGCAACACCATTCCTCTTCAGTTGCCACTGGGTGCTTCAAATAATTACACGTTAATTCTGCATCATGGCTTTGGCACTGCAAATCTAAACTAGACCTCTCCTGCCTCTTCAAAAGAGCCTGCAACCTAAAATGGCACAATCGCATTTATTTTCCTCCTGTTGAAGAAGCAGGTTGCTGATGCAAAGCCTTATTGCTTGATTATACTGATCAGACACTGAGGATTGCGTAGCTCAAGTCAGTGATCTTAACTGCAAGTTTTGAAAAACCAAACGTCAACCATCTTCATTTCCTCTAGCTTCTGCAAATTCTTGATCATAATGGGCTTTCCTCTCTCTCTCAGGTATTCCTAAATTATCCTTCCCTCCTCTACTTCACTTGATATTTTAAATCATTAGACACTGTCCATATCATGTGGAAAATTATTGTCTGAACAGCTGTTTCTTTGTGCTACTTTAAAAAGAAAAACAAAGAGGCACACACACACAAAAAACCCAGCAAGACTGAAATTCATTTTTGTCTATTACATGGTCCCAAAACATTGACCTGAATTCTGCACCTAGCTGGTCAGGAGAACGTTGCAGACTGGCACAACGTCTTCTGTCCTTGTAACACTGTTAGGTTCACATGGCTTGGAAGCAGGTTGCAAATATACTTGCTAATTTGTGAACAAACAGGTTTTTTAATTACAGTGTCTCTTCTAGCAGGAAAGGGAGAGCTCTAGTAGCAATTTCCCTGGATTTAGTATCCTTAGAGATGTCACACAATAATTAGAAAGGCACAACACATAACAGCAGTGTAGGAGGTGCTAGTGTGATCAGCCTGGCACTGCCAAAATACACACCAAAGAGTTCATTAAATAGAATTTTTCAGGACATCACTGGCAGTTTGAGCCTGGGGAATAGGGAACGAAGGAACAAGGAAGACAGGAGTGCGCAGCTCAACCCTCTTAACACAGAACTACAGCAAGAAGAATTTTAATGTCCTGCTGGGGTAAATGGAGCCTTCTGCACTACAACAAAGGAACAGATTTAAGGAGCGCGGCTTTGTGTAAGGGGATCCCAACCTAAGTGAACTAACATATGGCAACTGTTACCAAGAAGGCCACAACCAAGACAAGAATTGCAAGCGACTGCAAGACCCTTACACTGCCAAAACCACCAATTGCTTCTCAAACAGCACAGGCGACCTGAACAGTCCCTAAAGACACCCCCATGCTTGTCAAACTGTGTTTAAGGAAGACAAAGGCTACTGCCTTACTGCCAGACAGGCAGCTTTATCAGGAGCACGGAAGACGCACTTGGTGCAAGTCAGAGCACAGACACACAGAGAGTATTTATAGGAAATGTAGATCTTTAATCACACTTATCACCCATGCTGCATGAATCCATTGCAAAAGCATCTGCTGTGGTGTTTTGAGAATTCTGTTCTTGCTGCAGTATTCTATTTATGTATGGCAAGATAAATGAGAAGGAGATAATGGTATTTTCTACTGCTTACAGAAAGACTCTGAACCTTCCTTTCCAGAATGGATATAGTCACCTTCATTTCCGAGGCAATAGTGCATTTAAGCAACCAAAATAGTGCACAGTTTCTGATGTTAACAATAGAGGGGTATTTTTCCTATAATACATCCTCACACTAAAGCAATATTTTGGATATGTTCTAGCCCAGTAGACTAAGCATAAGTTAAAGACTGGTATCACTGAAGAGTTCATCAGATTTATAGCTGAACTCCTCTCCACACACAATAAGTTTCGTTTGTGTGGCTACCTCTAGCTCAATCAAGTTATTTTGCAGAGTACAGTTAGCAAGAGTTCATCACATGTTACAGCTGCCTTCTGATAGTTCAAGAATTATTTTGTGGCTTCGTTGCTTTTGCCTACGTAATTAACATGAGTCATGAACAGCAGAGCCAGCTACCAGAACAATGAAAATGTGCTCTAGAAGCAAGTGGAGTGAACCTTATTCCAACTTCTACTGGAGGAAGAGAGATGCTGTCAAAATAATACTTGAAACAGAGAAAACACTGAGGAGTCAAGCATTATATTTCACTTTAACAAAGCGCTATTTGAGGAACCTAAAATCTAGGGCAGGTTTGAACATTGCCCTGCATGGTGTCCACAAGCAGTAGAGATGACAGAAAAGACTTAAAGGGAGAAAAACTAAGTCATAACCATTTATGTTCACAAAGAAGTCTGTAGTAGATGCATGTTTAGAACCAGAAAACACCGAGCTGTTTTTTTGTCTATTTTCAAATCAAACTTTTTAAGGACTGTACTTTACAGGCAGAATAGAAGGAAAAGGCCACCAGCATCAGGTAAACTATTCTTACGCAATGGATGGTATGTCTTGCCTACAGGAGTTGGCAGTAGTGTCCAATGCATGAGAGGTACAGCTGTACTTTATTCCCTAATGGGGCAGTCAAAACACTAAACCATATTAGCACGGCACAGGTGTTTTTTTTGGCACACAACCTAACTCAAATACATGTGCACTTTCATTAACTGATGAAGAAACTCTGACAGCTAAGAAAGAAGTTGTAATCCTTCAGAATTACAGCAGCCAGGTTCCTTCCCAAGGTCCGACAGAAAGGGCAGGGACTCGATCATCTTACCTGTGTCTGACATTACGGAGCCCAGACAGCTGATCAGCAGTGGTGGGTACTGAGTGTGCTGCAGATCACGAAATCCAAAGGCTGCTGACTGGGCTGTTAAGAATCTGAATGGGCTGTACTTTTGGAAACTCCTGCTACTATATACAGAACAAGCAGCTGTGGCTGTACGTCTTTCAATAGAAACCCAATCCAGGTTACAAAAGGGAAAAAGGCGATTAGGCTGGTGGATCCAGACCAGCCTAACAAGCACATTAATGAAGATGACCTACTTACATTTTTCATTTTAAAGGATTCCTCCTCCAGTCTTTCCACTGCCAGAATGTTTTCAATTGGAATGCTACACAGAGGGTGATCACCTGCAGAACACACACATACACACAGAGCTACTGAGCAACTTATTTGTAACTCAATTTCACCCTCTGCCCTTGATCTTTTTGACTGCATAAGGAAAAAAGTCTTTCACTCTGCAGGGCTTTACTAGTCTGGTCCTTAAGTATTAAGTTCATTTCTGTTTTCAGCTGCACTGCGTTATGCTAGCAAACTTCTTGGCAATTGACTCCTGTAGCAGGACACGGTGTATTTCCTGAGAAGGTGACAATGAAAGAAAACACTCCTGTCAGCTCAACTGAACTAGGCTGATGGTTATGATGTAAGATCTCAAAGTTGAGCGTGAAATGATGATTGGCATGGTCTGAACATGTTTCCATATCTTTCTCACTCCTTATGCATTTATGTGATGGAAGGAACTGGTATTTGTTGTGCAATACGGAAAAAACAGAACATTTTGTGAAAAGCAAAATCCTCGATATTAGGCAACATTAAACACATTTTTGCAAGTGAAAAGTTTGCAGGCAAATCTCTGCCTACTGCAGCCAGTTGTGTCAATGTTACAAAATTTATGAGGATGAGCTGAGACACATCTGCGAATGCTCAATACAAACTCAAATCCCAACATAAGGTATTTCATAGAACCATAGAATCTCAGAATGGGTCAGGCTGGAAAGGACCTTTAAAGGTCATCTAGTCCAACCCTCCTGCAGTGAGCAGGGACATCTTCAACTAGATCAGGTTGCTCAGAGCCCCATCAAGCCTGACCTTGAATGTCTCCAGGGATGGAGCCTCCACCATCTCCCTGGTAAACCTGTTCGAGTGTTTCACCCTGAGCTTTACTTCCTCAGACAACCTACTAGGTAACTGTGAAAACAAAAGATGATGCTGATAACTGATACTAGACAAATATTATCAAATATTCTGTTAATTTATAAGGGCACTGTACTATCCAAGAAGCTTCACTAACAGTACAGACTACTGAAAAAAGGGCAAGAACATACAGGCTGATGATAGACTCGCCTGCATCGTGCCTTCTACAGTTAAAGATCTAGGTCTCAGTGTTCTGTTCTTACACAATCTTTATGTCTAATCTTTGCTTTAATGCTTCAAAAGATTGGCAAACTTTTGTTACCTTTGCTTTTCTGATAGGTAAATTCATGGTTTGTCAGGCGAAACCATCTCTTCTTGAAGTTTTTCATACCAAATCGTTTTCTTCCTTGTGCTCTCTTGATCATGAACCTAGTAAACAGGACATCTGTTGCAATACACCAGATTTTACATATACATGTATATAAATATACGCATACAGAGAAAATATGTATTTATGTATACAGATTTATACATATATACATATATGATATATACACACACATACATGATGGTACTTGCAAAGCTTTAGGAGGGGACACACAGTGTTTTCTAATTATTGAGGCCTTGTCTTGAAACGGAAAGGAAAGTCACATTTGGATAGGTTTAGTGCATCTGTTAGTTAAGCCTGTCCTTTTTGCAGATCTAGATAAAGGGCAAGACATGTAGCTTGACTTGCTCTACATAGGGTGTCTAGTTCGTGAGCTGAACTGCAGTTTGTGCCCTTTCCTCAGTTACAAATCCAGCCTAACGGTTTCCTACTACAGCAGAAAAAAGGCGGAACATGGTTAGTACTGCTCTGCTGTTAACTCTACAAGTTTTTTTTACTATTTTTTTAAAGCTGTGAGAAAGCTCAAAAGGTTTAGAGTATGTTTATTAATGGAAAGACAGGTGGTAAGGCCTCTGGAACTGAACTCTTACATGCTTTAATCACTCTCAAACACTAGAAACAAAATTAGGACGTTCCACAGCTCCATTTGCAATTGCACATTGACGCTGCAGTTGGAAATACATTTTCAATAACATACAAAGTAATCTGACAGCCAAAAGCTAGAGCCTGCCTTCCCCTCCTTTTTTTTTGGCAGAGGAGGATCATCCATTTAGTGAGTTGTCAGCTGTAATTAATTTCAAACTTGAATTAGCTTACAAGAAAGAAACTGTGAGGCATCCACCACCTTCCTAACCACTAAATCAATCCAAAAGTTTCAAGGTGACTTTGGAAAGCCCAGTGACTTCATACTGCTCAGGCATCACTTTTAGTGGAAAAAATCTGTATGCATATGCAGTGGAGAGTTGATAACAGCTACTCTACACATTAACTATTGTGCTAAATACAGAACTGTATAATGCAGTGAGTAAAAACTACTTACTACACAGTAGCTTTTATCAAGTAGGAAGGCACTATACAGCACAAAGAGCTCACAGAGAGCACAGCGAATGATTTGGTTGAAGATTTTCAATGTCAGAGCTAAAATGCTTAGAACAGCTAGTACTGCTTCTGGCCTCTGGTATCTTCAAACAGAAACAACCGCATTGTATCCGACTGTAGGTCTGTTTAAAGCTCAAACAGAAATCCATGTTCCTTCAGACTTTAACTGTTCTGTAACCAGCTGGGCTAGTGCCTGCTGCCCATTCGAAATTGGGTGGGCAAGAGCTGACAAGGGCTGTACATAGCAATAGATTTACTTTTTTTTTTCTAAACCAGTTCTGGTTACACACCTCTTATTGTTAAAATAGTTACTGTGTTGGTATTTCTTGAGAAATGTTTAATAAAACCGTATGATCCAGGTCATCACCTGGTGGCAGTCAAGGCAAGGCAAATTTCAAAGGGAAGAGCAGACATCCTTGGGCTGGGCGATATGCTCTTCAAGGTAGTTTCTTTTCCTCCTCATACCAGGTGACCGAAGCCTGCAAACTCCTACAGAGCCTCCCTCTTTGAAAAATACAAATTCCATAATGCTGAGCTAAGAGCACATTTCTAACTCAATTCTTCTTAGCTGGCATAACCAGAAAAAGAATATGCTTTTATTTCCCACAGAGAGGTGACAAGCATTCGAAGTCACAGACGTTAAGGTCAATTTAAGGGATGCCTTGGTTTCTAACATTTGCAGAACATGTGAGAAGTCAGACCAAATAGTCAGAAGCACAAATGGAAAAAAAAAAGCCTAAGATGAAACCCATGTCAGTGCTGGGTGGTTTGGAGAGGCTGCTTCTTCTTGTGTTTATGGTGGACCTGAGTTTGGACCTGCTTTAGCCTTGCCTGGAAGCATGAGCATCCCCCTTCCACCTACAACAATGGCAGGACTAGTTCTCCTTTCAATTCTCTTCCTTTTGGCAAGAACCAGGCAGGCAACTATTAAGCAGTGATAGCACGACTGATGCCAGCAAATCCAAGTGCCAGTGACTAATCTTTGGCACTGTACATTCGCTATAGCTTTCCATCTAGACATTCTTAAGAGATAGATAAAAAAAAAAAAAAAAGGATTAAAAACCCAAACCCAAACAAAAACTTCGCAAAGGCAAACAGAAACCCCGCTAACCAGCCAATCAATCTAGAGAGAAATCAAATCAAAAGCTGTGAAAATTTGAAAATTCCCACCCACTCTCCATGACACAACATAGCAATATGCAAAATGTCAGGAAAAACAGACAGCGGAAGGACACTCCTAAACCTTGAGAACAATTTACGTGAATGCTACCTGAGGAGTACCTAGAAAAAAACACGGCCACTTCTTAATCCCTTCTAGTGAGTTCACTGTGATCTATACACTGAATATTAAGCAAATCTCAGAGCTCCTTGGAGCTTCTGCCTACAGCTAAAAGTCCTTTATGCTCTATTTACAGCACATTTTTGTTTTAAGGAAGGAAGAAGAAAAAATTGTAATTGGTCAACATCAAGAAATAGGTAACAAAATGTTCTCTGCTGGGCTTACACAGGCATTTCAGGATTGTTAAAGGGAGTACTTTCTCCCCGAAGTTAAGTCAGACAAGTCTACTGCTGCGAAGGAAGGCCATGCCATCAGCCTTGCTTGGAAGCCTTAGCTACAGCAAAGCACCAAGTGCCCCTACCATCTTACCTGCATGAACTATTACCATCAACTTTCTTTACTGTTAGTTTAAGAGTCCTTACAACAGCAGCCACAGGCCGAGCAAGAAAAGACAGAAAAAAAATCAGACAGGAGCAAAAGAAAGACAGAGGCAGAAAAAAAAATAATGTTTCAGAGTTAGAGGGAAAATGTTACAAACTATACATTAAATTTCAGAAACAAAAGAATGGTAAATATACAGAATTAAAATAGACAAGCTTGCTTCTAGGGAAAGACGCTCATCAGAGAAGTGAACTACAGAGGTTAACTGCAAGGGGTAGCCATGTTTTCACTGAAAACCTGATTTTTGCATGACAGAGCTTACTTTCAAGCAGCAGTTCAGCTTACTAAGGTCTGACAGGAAGAATCTGGATTTTTCACTTTCTTCCTCCCAGCTCAAAGAAGCTGTTTCCACAGTGCATTTAAATGATCATAGCAATTCAGTTTTGTAACACAAATAATGTCAACAATTAGTATGTAAAACTAATATGGCATATGGATCATGCTTTCAAAAAAAATAAAAAGGTACTAAAATCAGAAACTGTTCCAAGGGCATCACAAAATTTCCTCAAAATGGCTATGGTAATGATCAGCATATGGATTTTACAGAGCAGCAAAAGCAAATTCCGTCTGCAGGTTTTGCCCTCACTAAGATTGCAGTGTCTGTCTTCACAGTGGAATTTTACAGCTTTTGTTCACTGCAGTTCAGGGAAAAAAAAAATCAACGATTTTAACACAATGCTGATTTAAGTTTATTTTGCCTTAGCTGTGCTAATTAAGCTCTACACACTTATTTCTCCTCCACCTATTTCAAAACATACTGAAATTAAAATGTTCAAATCAAATTGAGAGATGTTAAAATCAGCTATAGCAGCCACAGAGAGTAGAAACAGCAACACAAGAATCTCCCCACATTCCTCTCTAAATTCATGTATGGAATAGGGGTGGTGGAAAAAAAAGTATCTGTTTTAGAATGGCAGCAAGCACAAAAGGAGAGGGTTTTGTTGCACGTGCATGCTTACCCTTCTTTAAGTAATATAGGTTGTTCTATGCTCTTGTGATCCTTCCTTCCCGAAGATGAAATTAAATCTAGAAACTAAAAGGTAAACAAATAACAGAGATAAAAATGACAGGACCACACTGTCCAAATTAAAATCTTTAACATCCGTACAGCACAGAGCTACAAGAAAATATTGCAAAAGTAGTTAATTAAACAGAAGGTAATGGCAGAGGCTTGAGGAAACATGCTAGGTTTCCTGGGTTGTAAACTAAAAATAGCACAAATGCTCTTAAGCAGAAAAACTGCAGATGACCAGCACTTCTTGTGCTTCTCCATTGTCATACACATCTTCCACTTCCTTTTCAACTAAGCAATTTTCATCCCAGATCTACAGCATCCTATGAAGCATGCACGTTTCAAGCTCTAAGCCGTGGCTTGTTAATCCACCCTAATTATTAAGTAGAAGCAGATCCAAAGACATTCTACTATTGACATGCACATAATTTGATACAGCGTTATTGAATATTCCGGTTATCAGGAGTCTGCTTTTTCCAGCACATGCTTCCTGGCTCACAAACAGTATGTACTACATTCTAGGATTCCAAGCGTCAGCTTCAACAACACAGCAGGATTTTTCAGAACATTCACCTGCTTTACTTACATTTTTCACAGCATCTGCATATTTCTGCTCATTAAAATAGTCATAAAAAGTAGCCATGTAGGATTCCTTGAAATTGGCCTGAAATACAAAGCCAAAATCATGCATGTTATAACACAGTTTATACAGAAAACAGCTGTACACCGTGTGGCAAGACACCACAGATTAGAGGTGTTTTTTTCCTGACCAGTGGTAAAATAAGCAAAGCACCACTTTCATGTTGTACAGCACACCTTTAGCAGTATCAGATTTTTATTTCAATAAGGTAGCAGAATGCATTCTAAATGTTCAGTTACTATAGTTAATAATGCATTCTTCAAAAGCTTCAAACTTCTGCTTTGGCTTTTCATCTTGGTCCTAAAAGCAGCTGGCAAAAAAAGTGCAAGAAAAGAAACTCCATTGTCTCAAAGGATCCTCAAAGGAAACTGAGGTACAGTTTCATCTACATTTGCCTATAGGAATCCTACCTAGACCACCAGTGACCCCAAATTATCACCGGATATAGCAGTGTGGTGGTGCCTTAGATACAGGAGTACTATTTCACTTGAACATCTAAATCTAACCCCTCACCACTGACTGGCAGAAAACTGAACTGGTACAAAAAGAAAAGCACAGCCCTTCCCCTTACTGAGCCATTCTTCTCAGTTGAGTTTTAAAATGCTGAAACAATCTGGAAATCCCTGTAGAGCTGCTATCATGTACTGGAGGCAAGCAAAGAACTTAACAGGGTTTCCTGATCGCTATCTTTCTCCCAGAAGAAAGGAATGAAAAGCCCTGGAACAGACTTCTAGGTTAGTCACACAATTTTGCTTTACTGAAATCTAGTTCAGATTAAGACAGATTTGGTTTTCCTGTGAGCATGAGAGGCTTATAACCAAAGCAAACATAACCAGTTTTGCATAAGCCTAGTGCAACTCAAGCATTTTAAAGGCTTAATTACAATGAGTGATAAAAGATTAAAAAAAAAAAATCACTTTCCTAAATTAAGCTTTTAAATGAAAATGGCAATACTTACAGATTTAGATTTTGATAGACTTCCTAGCGTTTGAATGGTTTTAGAGATAAGCGTCAAAGTTCGAGAAGTCTGAGGATCCTAGGAAAGAGAACAATATTATATGGACTGTTTAAAAAATGGAATAGAGGAAGTTAAACTACGTTTCTTCTTTCTTAACTCACTTGCACAAAAGCAATGTAAAATTTGAAAAGACCCCAAAAAATAGTACAGTGAAAATAAAGTTGCCTTTTTTTTTTTTTTAAAGGCTTCGACTCTGAAGCCATCATGTTTCATGGCTACCCTATTGCTGTTCAGAGAAGCAAAGGCAATCACTTGCAAAACAAAACTGGAGATTTCTATCTTGAAGACCATCCAAGCCCTCCCCAATCCCACTAAGAACAACTACTAAGTCTTGGGTAAGTTGCTTAACATTGAAAACATTTCCAATGTTGCTGCCACTCAATGCAGCATTAATGTAATGTGACAAAACTGAAACAATGACCATCTTCTCCACAGTAGCTCAGAGCATCTACCTTGTTTGTCCTTACATTTCCCCATTCCTCCCACACCTCCAACGTTCTTCACAACACACAGTCATTCAACATATGCTTCAGATCCAAACCAGACGCAGCAGATTTTTGAACTAACCAAGGTACTTCTCCTCAAGGCTATTAAAAGAACTGAAGAAAGAATCTTGATAGACAGACTATGGTGACAAAACTGTATACACAGACAGAGTTAAAAAAAAAAAACAAACCACGGTGCTTACCGGATGGTGTGGTGTAAGCTGAAAGAGGTTTGGAGAAAGAATGGCAGGAGCAAAGAATCTCAGGAAAATAAAGCTGCTGACAGCTGTGTACCTCACATCTAGGTCACCTATTAATAAAAAGACCTCTACTCAGCATTTCAATAATCCTTCCTTAAAAACCTTCTGAAATTATCAAAATGCCTTCAGAAAGCTAACTCAAGCATGTGCTGGAATCGTATAAAGTGCAAGTTACAGGATTAACCAACGGCAGAGAATTCGGAGCCAGAGACTGGCCAGCACAAACCAATGAAGGCCTTTTAAAAACAAACGAGTCATGGCACAGGCTACAAGAACACCATTCACTTTTTCACTTGCAGGGAATTTCGCACAAATATCTGTTATTGCATCTGTGCAACTCATGTATGACAAACGATTTACATAGTTTAGGAAACGTTCAGCCCAGAGACCAACTCTGTTATCTAGTTATAGCCTTGAGCACCAGGGCTGTACAGACCCTTGATGTATCCATTTTGGTTGACAGTTATAGAAAATAAAATTTATTTGGATGTAAAATAAAGAGCATGACAGCACAGTCAATGCTTTTCTGCTTGAGGTTCTCTACTATTAAGTGACTGTTTAAAGCTGAACTTGTATTACTCTCTCTAAAACAGCCTTACTGTAATCTGCTTTCCTTCATGAAAATGCATGGGTTGGTTGGTTTTGCTCAATTTAGGTTTTATATTGCCCACTCGTTCTCACAGAGCCAAAACAAGTAGGAGGGAGCAGAAAGAATTCTCTCTTGACAGCCAGAAAAATGTCTGCAGCACATGGGCCTCCGAGGCAATGAGCTTGCAATAACTCCACTAATTTATAGACTGGCCTTTATTACAGATTGACATATGAGCAGAAGATAATTCAGCTGCAAGGAGTCTGCAGAATGAGTTGTTACCTAAACCTGCGCATTTGAAAACCGAGCATGCTTTGCAAATAATGAAGCCATAAACATATATCTTCATAATGTTCTTTTAAAATACTGTTCTCCTGTGAAAGATGTTTAAGGAAAAGTCATACAATCGTTAAAAGCCATATTGTTTGTGGAACGAATAATCAAGTGAAAAACAGCATTAATACACACTCCAAATGGTATTTTGCATAAACTGCTGCTCAGCTACTAAATCCATCACGGATCATGCGGACTGCTAGACTACACCTACATTTAAAACCTATCAGTGATGAAAAATAAAACTATATAGAAACTCACCTTGAAATCGTTTGGCCGCTGATTCTCTCAGTGAAAAGAAAATATCGCACATCACTGTAGGGCAGCTTACACCAGATTTTGTAATTACAGTAAAAATACGATCAACATATTGCCTCAGATTTTCCTGAAAAATGCAACGAGTTTGTCAAAATTAGTATCATTTTCTGCTGTGAAAAGCAGTACTATGAAGAAAAGAAGGAATAACAGCGTCATTAAAAGAGTCTCATTTTCAACATTATATACTTGCAAAAGTCTCACACTCAACAATACTTTCCTTTGGTAAAAGTACATATTTGAGTACAAAAGTGAAGATATTATTCCTGTCAAAAACAACCATCGAGTGATCACAGAATCACAGAATGTCAAGGGTTGGCAGGGACCTCTAGAGATCATCTAGTCCAGCCCCTCTGCCAGAGCAGGATCCCCTAGGGCAGGTCACACAGGAACGCGTCCGGGCGGGTTTTGAAAGTCCCCAGAGAAGGAGACTCCACAACCTCCCTGGGCAGCCTGTGCCAGTGCTCTGTCACCCTCACAGTAAAGAACTTTCTCCTCATGTTGAGGATGAACTTGCAATGTTCTAGCTTATACTCACTATTCCCTGTCCTATTTACTGGGCACCACTGAAAAGAAACTGCCTCCTTCCTCTTGACCCCCACTCCTCAGAGATGAGCAAGATCCCCTCTCAGCCTTCTCTTTTCAAGACTAAACAGCCCCAGTTCTCCCAGTCTATCTTCACAGGAGAGGTGTTCAGTTGGGGCTGTACAGCATATTGCTCCTTTTTGTAGTGCCACTTTCTACATGACCAGTAGAGCCACAGGCCAAGTTATCCTTGCTCTTGAGGGCAGAGGAAGAAGTGATTAATGTTCTACAGATACCGTATTTATAGCATGATGTAAAGCCATTGTAAAATAATTATGACAGTTCGTGGTGTTCAGAAAGTTTCCAGTGTATTCTAACAAATTACAAAATTATTTGCAATATGAAACTTCTAAGGACCTCAGTTAAACTTCACAGTGTAAACACAGATTATATCTTCAAAATCTTATGAGCATACCCTGTTATTTTCCAGATTTTCACCATCCTTTAATTTCACAGGATCAATTTCACAAGTTTTATGGACCTGGCAGATCTAGAAAAAAAAAAGGAAGTGAACAATTACATATATATATATATATAATCAGTTTACTTCAAGTAGAAAAAGATTTGTAAAAAGCATAATCTGTTAGCTTTTTGAGGCAAAATGCAAAAGTCAACTTTGAACTGTATTTTTTTCTTTTGACAAAGCATCAAAGTTAAATTATGCATGATCTTTATTTTTTCCAAAAAATAGTATTAATTTGATCCACCTTTTACTTCAATTGAAATGAACAATTTTTCCTTAGACTTTCTTAAGCAAGGCTCTTCAAGAAAAGTCCTATTTTGCTGAGACAGTCAACTTCGAAAGTATATGTATATTCCTTAAAAACTTGACATTTTCTGATGAAACATTAAAACAGCTGAAGAAATTGTCAAATCATTTAAAGGAAGTCTGTGGTCTTAAAGTATTGCTCAATTACTGCACTAAAATATCCACGCCCACCATTCTGGACTGGGTAGATAATAAACCATTGCTACAATACGTGCATCACATACACAGTTATCCAAGAATAATTTTATTCCTTTATACCCACTGGATGAAATGTATTACTTATAGCTTCCCAGCAGCTTTCTGCTGTTTATGTTCTTTATTCATTCAAGTTATTACTTTACTGATTTCTCAGAAACAGAAATGTTAGATTTTATAAGAAGTTAAATAAATGCAACCTTTCCTTTTCCTTTAATACAATCCATCTGTTTCTGAACTGGGTGATTCAGCCATGGCAAAACTAACACAAGGGATTTTGACGTAGAAGTGGGGTCTTAAGCATTACTCCTACAAAGTCATCTTAAACCAGAAAGGAATAAATAGTATCCACTCCCCGAAGGCTTTTTACAGGGACATTTTGTCAAATAAACAGTCTAAACTCCTCTTACCTCATCTATAATTGGCTTTAGCGTAACTTGCAGATAATGCATCCCTGCCAGCTTCATTGTCTCATCAATGCACTTGGAGGTTAATGAGTTTCCTCTGAAAATGGTGTTTGGATCTCTGGAAGTGAACAATTTTCTGTAATTTAGTCTCTTTGTAATCAACTGCTAATATATGGAAATAAAAGAAGCAGTGAAAGGGGACGGAAATCCAGGTCTGAAAGCACAAGCCAAAACCCCCTTGGATACCAGTCTGCCATTAAATGCAGACACCTGGGTTTTCCTGCGCTTCCAGGTTATAACAGAAAAGCAGTGGTCATGGTGAGTCCAGAGGGATGACAGATTTTCTTCTTTGTATCAGCGTACCAGCCAAACATGAAGCTACACACAAGCTCAAATCAAAGGGGTTTACGGCATAAACCGCAGAAAATGTACCCATTTGTCACAGGCCACTGAACAGCGTTAATTTGAGTAAGGGGTGGAGGGAGTGATTTCAGTCTCACAACACCACTGGGCATTACATGGGAACTGCTACCTTCTCCTACGCAAGAAGTACTTGTAGGCTGGGAGGGAATGAAAAAAACCCAGGCTCCAATGACACAGTCATCTTTTCTAAGTGACTTACAGCACTGTCCTGCCACAACACTATTAAATACAGTGCAGATCCCACCTGTGCCCCGAGAACTGTGTGGACAGTGAACGCTACGTGGACTCTCACGTTTTTTCGGAAAAGCCACCTGCACAGAATTCTTCTCGTACCAGACGTACGACCACTGTGATCTCTTAAGCTTCAGCTAGCTGCACTACCATGCTTGTTTCTTCTTTTTTTTTCAGTATTTTTAAAGTATTTTTAGTAGCATTTTAAGAATGCAAGTAATCACGTATTTATTTTGTACCCAAAATACCTTCTATAGTAATTTACATTATGCAGATAGGTACCTAAACAACAAACTCGTCTACAACTCATATGATCAAAATTTGTGCCTGCTGGCAGCAGATCAAACTTGGATATGAAGTGATCTGCTTGTTCCTGTACACACACCAATGTTTTTTCTGTTGTTTATAGCTCACTACAGCTGTACCCATTTACAAACTGAATAACAGGATTCATTACTTTGCTGGATTCATCATTTTGTTTCATAAAAAAGTAACCTCACTGCCTGTCACAAACACCAGAAAGCCCTGAAAAAACCCCATCGTCTTTGCGGTGTTATCACAGGAACACGACATCTACCTAACAGGAAGGAAAACACTCTATCCTTCAGACGCTCTGAAAAAAAAAAGCCAATCCATACAAAGACTTTTATTTTGCACTGAGGAAGCCACAACTTCAAAGTCTGTATCTGTCACTTCCCTTGACTCCGAGTTGTCTCTTCTACTGTCAGTCAGGAGCATGACTACACAGGCACAAGGCTTGTGGCAATAAATGTTATTTAGGACCTGCCTGATGAACATTAGATCTTACACTTCTGAACTGTCAGCCCACCAGTAAGTCACGCAAGAAATGACCAGAAAGGAAGATTTTGTTCTTTGCTATCCACTGCCAGATCCAATCCCATCTTTGCTCCTCAGTGCTCTAACTGGAAAGATTTGACACACAGCTTGCCTTAAATATTCATGATTAGGAAGAAATTTGCTTTTTGTTTTGAACAAACA
Source organism: Trogon surrucura (assembly GCA_020746105.1). Taxonomy (NCBI): domain Eukaryota; kingdom Metazoa; phylum Chordata; class Aves; order Trogoniformes; family Trogonidae; genus Trogon; species Trogon surrucura. Next base: position 68,447,125 of record CM036617.1, read on the forward strand.
CTTTTACTCAGCACTAGATGATTTATTAGCACATTATAAAGCTGAAATGATTTCACATGAACAGCTGAAGGTAATGTCAGATTTCACAGTTATCATCAAACATAATTAAGATTGAGAAGAATAAAAGTCCCTGCTCTCAATAGCCTTGCAAGTAGATTTTGCAAAACATGATGGGAATTCCTCCTAAAATTAAGTTCACCACATCTTCAGAGCAGTGAATGGATTTATAAAGAGCTCTGCTACTCAGCTGGGAGGAAGAGGAATAACTCCAACAGTTTCTTTTCACATAACATATAATTCTAGAAGTTGAGTGGAGGATCCTAACACTAGTCAACGCAGAACAGGTATGTTTGATAGCAATTTGCTGTTTGATACTTACTGAGTTCTCTTCACTTCAGCATTCGCAATGGCACTTATGAAAGGCACAATTCTGCCATAGTGTAAGAAAAGCCTGACAAGAGGTATAGCTGCTTCCTGTTTTTCTCTGCAAACTTCACCCAAAATGTGTGCAGCTGATGCTGAAACAGGCTGAACAGTGGAAAGAAATAAAAACTTTGAGAGATCTTTCCAGAACAAGCATCCTTTCTTTCTCTTCCCATTAGCTCCTTAACGCAGAACCCCACAACAACAGTTGCACTGGCTGGTTACCCAGACATGCCTGTGCATAACATGGGTGAGTGCTACATTCCAATTTTTGTTGGCTGGAAGTGCTGATCGCAAGAGGGCAGCAATTTAAAAACTGTTACAGTACAGTTTCTTTTCTTCCCCCCCATTTTTAATAGCTGTCTTTTCACTGAATGTCACTGTTGCCTGGGAAGCAAGTGAAGCGGAAGAACCCTTCTAACCCTTCTCAATTTCAAGCCAAAGTACAGAACCCAGTTATTGTACTGAAAAAATAAAAGCACTGTTACAACTGCTAAAGGTATAAATAATGGCACAAACAGTCCAATCCTCTGCTCTTTCAGAATTAGTTCTTCAGCAAGTAAATCTGTTTCTCTCTGATAAAGGAAAACCAACTGATCAAACTTGAGTTTACTTTGCATTTTCACACGTAAAACTAGAAAGCCACAGAGAATATGCTGCTGCTAAAACCACTCGTGTTCCTGGGTGTGCCTTCACCCACCATACTGCATGCAGATAAAGATCTCTGCAAGGACTGAAAACAAGCACCAGGGATATGCAGAGCCTAACAAGGCTGTCAGGTCTGAAAAGTAAGAAGCTCAAGTCTCTGGTAACGACAGAATTCTGGTGCCAGCCAAGACAGTGACATACAGTCAGACACCCCTGTGAGGGGGTCTGCAGGTTAACAACCAGCAGTGCAAGCAAATTACCTCAACATCCGCAGATTTTAGCAGGAGGTCTCTAAGTGGACTGTAATAGTCTGAGGAAAAAACATGGTCCTCAGTGTAAACCACATTTAACCTTAAGGAGCCGAGGTCATCAGGTTTCAGTGACTTGTTACCATTATCTCTGGGCTGCAGGAAATACCTGATACGCAAAAAATAAGACAGAAAGCTTGTGCTGAAACACAAGATTATCTCAAGATATTCATGAACATATATAAAATGTACAGATACACACAATATTTACATATATGTATCAAACTCTTGAGATTTCTCTATTGGATTTTTTAATTAGGTTTGCCAGTCTATTTTGCACCAACTGCAGCATGGGAAGTTCTGATTATAAAGTTTTATGTAGATACGATTAAAAACCCACACACTGAAACTGTGGCACTGATGATGAACTGCAGTAAATACCATAAAGCCAACATACTAGAACTCCCACACGCAATACAGAGGCAGACTGAAATCTCTAATCATATTATCAAAACTTCTTGTTCTTACATTTGCTAAGATTACTTTGGCTTACTTACAAAAAAAGACACATTTTATATCCATTTAAACTTTATCACACAGCACTAATTATTCTAACGTCTTCAGAGCAGACATATGTTTCTACTTATTCTCCAAAAGAAAAACGTTAAATACCATGCTTCATAAGAACTTGACTGTCGCAGAAATTTCAAAGGTAGTCTCAGCTCTCCCAGAAACTCATCTCCAAACTTCAAGTTACTGGCATTCCAAAGATCAACCCTGTAACAGAAACAAATATTAAAAAAAAGATTAATAAATAAAAAACATAAAAACCAATTCCAACCTTGATTTAGTTTTGTTGGTTTCCCCCCCCCCCCTCAAGCCTATGATTTAGCAAGTGTCAAAACTGTACAGCAATGGTTTCCAAACAGTAAAGAGAGAAGACCTTACCTTAGATTTCTGGAGCCTTGCAGTTCACCTCCAAGAAACATCAATGAAAAAAATCATCTAGACTACCTTTCCCTCACCTGCACTGTTTCCACCAACCCTATTTATGAAGATTCAAGCGGCCGTTGGCTATCCCATATAACACAAAAATACAGGTAACATGGACACCAGGGGGAAAAAACATGCAGAGACATTTAATGGCTCCATACTGTCTAATTTGGGATTACCGGCAGCTAAATATTAGCTTTACATCCTTAAGCTAAATATCTATACCGTCCTTCCCAATGCTCTAGCTCCTGGGAAGATTCACTGTGTGAGGCTTACAATTTTGCTACACCTAAACTAGTTCTGTACAGATACTCAAAGTCTAAGGACAGTTCAACCACTCTATATCATAGAAGCATAGAACGGCCTAGGCTGGAAGGGATCTTAGAGATCATTTTATGGAAGGGACCTTAGAGATCCTTTTATTATAATCCGTGTATTGAGTGATACCTACACAGCTTCTGGCACTCACTCGCCTCAAGTTTGGCAAGTTCTTGTATGTGTCGCTGGACGGTACTTCCTTTCCTTTCACGTGCTCTTTAACATTAGGATGTAACACAACTACCCTGGATTCAAAGCAAAAGTACTGGTGTCTGACCATACATTTGGAATTTGTAGATAAATGCTATAATATCCACCTTAAAGCAAGGTTTTCTAACTCCAGCGTAGTTGTATCCATAGAAAGTTTCCTCTGAGACACGTTTTAAAACAAGCTCAGATGAGAATTTTGCAGCCAACTGACAGTCTGAATGTGCCCTAAACTTTTTGGGAAAAGATATATGGCAAAAAATACAGGTTTTCAGGTAATCAAGGTTTTAAGAAAAGCAACTTAATTTGGATAAAGTGCAAAGTCTTCCAGTTGTGGCCATATTTACACAACCTTCCCAGTCTCAAGCAAGTCACAGTAGGCTTGTCAAGGAATGGATGTTGGTAGTCCTGCTAAAGGTTTATCCTACCTTATGCAAATGCAGAGGACATCACTTCTAAATCCTTTGAGCCTTGTGTCTCTCAACAGTGTCTCATGCATGAAGTTTCCTACACTAGACATACCATGAGCTCATGTTGCATGCCTGCTGGGTAAAAAGTTCTTCAAACTCTGATATTTTGACAGTATTTCTGCAGGGCAAGAATTCCTCAAAAGGAAAAAAAACTTATTTGAAAAATTCAACCTCCTCTCCCCTTTCTCTGTATCTGGTTGGTTACTATCTTATTGACTAATTCAGATAGCTAAAAGCAGCTTCAGGAGGAATCTTCTGAAAAGTTTATTTACACATACTCAAAACTTACAATTTACCAAATATTTACAGGCTATCGGTGTCTGGTTAATTGAAATTCTTTCAAAATGTCCACTAGCAATAACACTTTCAAACATACACAGCCAAAGTTTGTTCCCTCACAGCAACTTAAGTTGCAGAAAAAATCAGTGCAAAGGATCTCCAGGAGAGGAACTAACAACTTGAGGCAGATTTCACACTACAGAGTAAACAAAGCAGGCATGCAAATTCTGAAATTACTGTTTTGTGCTCTTGGAGTGCAAAGTGCAAGCAGCATTTTAGAAATCATAATACGCACATCTCAGAGTCCAAAAGATTACCGTTTCCCAAGCTTTTTAAAAGACAAAAGTATGGCAAGAGTTATTTCAAAACTGGTCAGACTGTAGTCACAGAAAGAAAGGAACAGCAGAGAGGGGAAGGAGAAACAATGAACTCACCAGAACATCTGGTCCCTCTGTGTTGATATACCCTGCCTGCAACTTCCTACACCCACTCAAAGAGAGAAACTTTCATAGCTTTAGAAAGAAACCATGAGAGACTAGGTCTCCTCTTTACCCTGTGGAATGGTATTTTTCCCAGGAGAGAAAAAGAAAACAAACCCCCAAAACCCATAAATTGTATGATCTGTCTGGAGGGCATGGGGGCTGACTAAACAGATTGGAGGAAATGAGCGGGGGTGGAAGGGGAACCTGAGATGGAAGCAAAAACACTCTGTCCTGCAGAGGATAAAACTTCTGAGCAAAGAGTTTGCCCAATCAAGACTAATACTTAAATAATAGATAAAAAGGGATGAAGTGCTTAATCTTTTTCCCCACTATTTTGTAAGCCTCTTCACAAACTACTCATCCTTACCACACTGATGCGTTTAAGACATGAAAGACTTTTCTGAAGTTCAGCTCCATATACTTTATCATTGCAGACAGTGACTTGTTCAGAAAATATGCTTAGTAAAACAACTATATAATTCCATTTAGTGCAGTAGTACAACATAAGAATCAACTGAAACATCAAGCAGTATGTAACCACTGTCTGACCAATACCTAGGGTCCCCTTCCAGAGTCACAAAACTCTCAGAGAATCCTAGCTTCCATTTAAAATCAGTACGTGCCTGAGCATCACGGCTACCAAGACTAGACCGAGACTCCCAAGACGCTGCTCAGTTGCCCATTCCACCACATGCATCCCAGGGGGTATGGGACATGTTACTTCACACCTGCCTCCACCCTACAAAGCTCTGGAGAAATGCCGTTTAGTGCTAGGACCAGGTCATCTGCCGTGCTGCAATCCTCACACCAGCCCAAAGCAACATGGCACCAAACCTCTGCCTTCTGTGAATTAGCTGTGGGTTGCCCTTAAACCAGCTACCTTCACACTGCCTGATGCAGACATTTTCAGAGAAACAGAGTACAGCACTTGTCTTTCTCACACATGAAGAGTTTCCCTCTCCTGCCTCACAGAGCCACAGCAGACATGAATCCATTAATGGTCTTATAGTGCTGTGATACTGCACTGTCAGGCTACATAAACCAGCAGCTGACCATCAAACCAGGACAGCCCTCATCCATTCATCTGTCAACATAAATGCATCTTGTTCGTTGGGAGGAAGTACTGTGCCCTCTTCCTAGTCCCCCCCTCCTTTCCCAACAGCCAGTTGAGCTTCTGAAGGGACTAGGGAATGTTCTGGAAGATAAGGCCTTGCCCCCTCTCTAGCGGGAATGCCTGGGGGAGGAAGGGGATGCCACCGTTCTCCCTCAATCTTTCTTCCTCCAAGTCCTAGCAAGAAGGAGAGGAGAATTTCTCACCACCTGATGCAGATACAGCAGTTTTCAGCTGCAGTGCATCTAGATGACCAGATGGCCTAAGTCTGTAAGTTTCAATGTATGTGATGGTATGACGCATGTGATACCTTTAGGGTTTGCACCTCCTATCACTTCCTCTCCACTCTGTTTATCTGTTCCCAGAGACACTGGTGACAGTGGTTTTAAAATAGTATTAAGTGGGTTGCAGAGGGTGGGGTTGTTTTGTTTTTGAAATCAGAGTTGCTTCTTTCTTGTGCAATGGATTTCACACATATCACACCCAGACTTACAAGAGGGGGTTAAAGTCTGGCAGGCAAAAGAGAAGAGAAACTGCATCTGCCCCAGAGAAACTCCAAGAGTTTCCCTTCAGAGGAGAAGGACCTTATATGGGCTGCTAAATTTAAGTGAGAAAAGAAAATACATTCTTCAACAGAGAGCATTGCAGAGCTTCTGGGCTCTTTTCAGAAACTGAGGGACAGAGGAAAGAGGAGCTGAGAAATACAAGGCTGTGCTTAATAACAATTAGACATTAATATACACACAGTGTTTACAGGATACCAAGGAAAATAATAAGGATCTCACTTGCAGCAGAACCATCACACATATTCAGATACCATCTACAGGACGGTGGAGGTAAATGAACGTATGGATAGAGCAACAAAGGCTCATCTTGATTTATCAACAGTAAAACCATGCTTGCCACTTTGAAAACCAAGTCTACTACAAAATGTCACAACTCTGGAATAAAACTTTATACTAAAAGTGTTTTATATTACCTAATCTCCATTTTGTCAACTTCATCAACATCTTCAATATCAAAATGGGATTTCTTGTTGTAGCTACTGGGTCTTGTAACCTAATAAAAAAGAGGAAACTTTAACAACTTGATCTGATGCAAAAGCATTCGATGTTACTTGTATAAAGCTCTAGAAGATCACAGTCTTCTACTGTCAGCAGTGACTTCAGTCCTGACTCTGAAAACATTCATGCATGTGAATAAACACGTTGACTAAACAGATTCCTGACTACACAAAAATGGTGGTTACACAATCACATCCAAGAGTAACAACACTCCATAGTTTATTTACAGAGAAAAGACATCTTTAATATTACTATAGTACTTTGAGTATACATTAACAAAAGAAAAAAGTCATGGAAAGAAGTACCACTTTTATAATTCAGGTAGGAAAATAAAAGGGGAATTAAAACCTGGGTTTTAAATAGAGCTGTACAATGGATGCCCTAAGGCACTCTGAAGAGGGGGGGTGAAAAACCCAAACCACCCTTAAAAACATTTTACAGTGGAATCAATTAAAATTGGGAACTTCTGCCTGTCCTGACATCCTGAAAGTCAATTTTTTTGTGCCTATACAAAAAGTACAAAGTAGATCAATTGTCCAAGAAATGCTAGCATGTGCTATCCGTATCAGAATACAGAACCACTTGCACAGTTCACCAACTATATTTGCAACACTGGTAACAGCATAGCACAGCCAGAAAATAACAGGAAGATAGCTCTAAGTACAGAGCATTAGGGAAAAAAAAAAAAAAGGCTTAGTACAAACATTTCTTAAAATTTGGTTTTTAGCATGATTATAAAAAGAATTTGATGGTTGTATTTTTGTATAGCACGTCAGGAACTTGAGAAAAAGGCTACCCCACCCAGCTGAAACCACAGCAGGAACTGATCAAATGCAAGTGTGTATGATGTGTGGGTTCACACAGAAGCTGATGTTTATTGTAGGTTTAAATACACTTGTGGCTTAATACTTCCCACTCACAAAAACTGTTTTTTATTGTGAACTTGACTTCTCGGGTTTGTGTTGTATACGAGATGCAGATGGGACAAACACAGGAGGCAAAGATATCGTTACACAAGTGGAGAGAAACCAGAAAAGAATATTCAACACAGGACACCCAACAGAGCCTTTTTGTGTGTCTGTATATAGGCACCATTTTCAAAGTTAGTAGGAGCACTAGAGACAAAACCCTGTAGGCTAATTGAATGAAATGCACCTGTAAGCCCAAGAACATACAGGACTTAAGTACAGTCTACAAGTTCAGCAGCTCTGCACAAATTTTCTCACCCTACCCTTCTGTCTTCACTGCGGGTAGATGCAGGCAGACCAGCTGATGTAGCCTACCTCGAACTTAGCAAGGTTTTCGACACAATCTCCCATAACATCCTCCTGAGCAAGCTCAGGAAGTGTGGGACAGAAGAACAGACAGTGAGATGGGTTAAGAACTGGCTACACAACAGAGCCCAAGGAGTGGTGATCAATGGTACCGAGTCTAGCTGGAGACCTGTAACTAGTGGAGACCCCCAGGGATCAGTGTTGGGTCCAGTCCCGCTCAACATCTTAATCAACAATCTCAACGATGGGCAAGAGCGTCTTCTGAGCAAGTTTGCTCACGATATGAAACTGGGAGGCTTGGCTGATACGTCTGAAGGCTATGTGGCCATTCAGCAAGATTTGGACAGACTGGAGAGCTGGGAAAAGAGGAACCTAATGAGGTTCAATGAGAATAAGTGCAGAGTCCTGCACCCGGGAAGGAATAATAAAATGCACCAATACAGGTCAGGAGGTGATCTGCTAGGGAGCAGCTCCGTGGAGAACCACCTTGGAGTCCTGGTGGACAAGTAGTCCATGGGACAGCAATGTGCCCTTGTGGCCAAGAAGGTATCCTGGGGTGCATTAAGAAGAGTGCGGCCTGCAGACAAAGGGAGGTTCTCCTCCCCTTCTACTCTGCCCTAGTGAGACCTTACCTAGAGTACTGCACCCAGTTCTGGGCTCCCCAGCTCAAGAGGGACAGGGATTTACTTTAGAGAGTCCAACGGAGGGCTACAAGAACGATTAAGGGAGTGGAACACCTGCCTTATAAGTAACGGCTGTGAGACCTGGGGCTTTTTCTTCTGGAGAAAGACTGAGAGAGGATCTAATTAATGTGTATAATTACTATGAGGGTTGGGTGTAAAGAAGGGAGGGACAACTTCTTTTCACTTGTGCCCTGCGACAGGACAAGGGGCAATCGATTCAAGCTAGACCACAGGAAGTTCCACCTCAACATGAGGAAGAACTTCTTTACTGCGAAGGTAACGGAGCACTGGAACAGGCTCCCCAGAGAAGTTATGGAGTCTCCTTCTCTGGAGACTTTCAAGACCCATCTGGACATGTTTCTGTGTGACTTGCCCTAGATTCTGTGGTCCTGGTCTGGCATGGAGGTTGGACTCGATGGTCTCCAGAGGCCTGTTCCAACCCCTAACATTCTGTGATTCAACAAATTATCCTCCGTAACTGGAAATTACGTTTTCTACTACCACTGTGAAGCTAATAGTGCAATTATTAATAAGGACGCAAAGTTTTAAGTCTTATATAGTCTGTACCATGAACTGTGAAGAAGATGTTATAGCATAGGTGTAAGCTATGACATATCCCTTTGAAGTAAACACTTTTCTGAGAAGTTTTGCTGCAGTCTGCATATATGAGATCTCTCCATTCACCTAAACAACTGCTTAGTGCACAGGTTATTACAGCTCAAGAGTGGTATTCCCAAAAAGTAGCTCTATGAAGTCCATCCATTCCAAGGATGGAACTGGAGATGAAGGAACTCCCAGTCTACAGTGCTGAACTAGCTTCCATGTGCCTTTATTTTTTTTTTTTAAAAAAAAAAAAGGGACATAAGTCTGCTCTGCTAGTCCCTTTCTTTAGGCAAAGCTGGCAAGCCGTTCATCAGCTGCTCATTTTTTTTTGGCATGTGCAGGGTTGTAAACAGGTCCCCAGCATTACCTTCTTCGGTTTCTGTACGGAGGCCACTTTGCTGTAGCTGCATATAGAACTCTGAGCCCTGACACCCCAATGCAGCTGCAGCAGTGGTGAAAATGGCTCCTAACCATCAGGTGCAAGTTTCGCTCACAGCACCCCTTAAATAAGCCCTTAGATTTTTCAAGCTGATGATAAGGCTATTTTCCATTTAGAAAATCAAATCTGTGAGACCTCTTGGTCGTAAAAAGGAAAGCACCCGCTCGCTGCCTTTCATGGATCAGCTTCTTCCTTGGAGGCATGGCCAACTGCTGTGCTAGCAGACTGCAGGAAAGCTGATGAAGCTGTTGGAAGCGCAAGCGACACCGCTGTCAACAGCGCAAATCTGTGCAGCTCCCCAGGAATCGGAGCACTCCGCTAGCGCGCACCAGCTACAGGTCTGCCCACGTCTCAATCACTGTGCTAGCAGACTGCAGGGAAGCTGATGAAGCTGTTTAGAAGCAGCGACACTGCTGTCAACAGCATGAATCTGCGCAGCTCCATAGGAATCAGAACACTCTGTTACCATGCATCAGCCACAGGTCTGCCCATGTCTCATTAGTGAATGTATTTTCGAGTCACAGCTGTTCTACTGAACCTTGTTCCTTGGAGACATTTAGCCTGATATGTACTAACTACTCTCAAAATGACATAAATCTATGATGGTCCTGTGTGCATTAAGGGTATATTTATGTTTCAGAGTTCTGGCTGATCCAGACATTTCCCAAGCTCTGCTTTTAGCCACACAGAAAAGATTTTGCTCTGAGGTAGCAGGAAAACTGCGGCAAAGACCCCCCGATTAGGTTTTGCTTCTGCTGATACTTGCACGCAACTCAGCTCTCAGCGTAGAGACAAGCTAAGCAAACCTCCAGCCCCCCTCCACAACTTCAGCTGGAAGATGCTTTTTGTTTTTCTCCCTCCTCTCCCAATACGGCACCACCTGCCAAGTTCAGTGTTTAAATATCAGACATTCACTGCTTCTGCAGCACACAAAGGCTGAGGAATCAGACAGGTGAAGGTTTGTGGTTTACAGTCTGAATTCCTGGATTACATTCTCATCAACAAGCTCCTGCTGACAGATGCCTCTAGAACTGCCATCAGTAAGAATAAGGAAGCCTAATTTTAGTTTATTTACATAAAGCATCACTCTTGTGTCACTGCCAAAGGCCACAGCTTTGAGCCAGGTGACAGACTGAAATCCTGGACAGCCCTGAGTCAACACACAGACACCTCAGTGCAGCTTCGGTGATCAGTAGCTTGGTCTCTCTTCCCCATCAGTCATGCCCACGCAGCACCTCTGCTGAGTCTCATGGAGTCAGGCAAGCAGGCACAGAGGTTCACTGCTACCTAAAGTTAAGTCTATAGGGAATTCACATCCTAGAAATAGACATGTTGGGTTAGCAGAGCTAAAAATCACCTTAGATTCCGACCAACCCTCAGGGCTCCTACCCCTTTGGGCAACGAGAAAGTACTTGTGCCAATAAAGAACTTGCTATATGGGTTCCTCAAATTCAAACACCTTACATTGAGAAGAGCACTCTTCTGCTGGTATGAAGCACTTTAGCAGCCAACAGTTGTGCTGACTAATCTAGACAAAGATGGTGGTTTGTAGAAGGAGGGGGAAGACAGCAATAAGCCCCTCACTGGCACTGCCAAAAACGATAGGTGCGCTTCAGATCTGCACAGGGCAACAGCACATGTACGGCTCCTCTCCTCAGCTCTCCTTTCCTGATGTGGCTGCCTGTACCCCTGAACTGATTTGAGAAACCACACCCCTAGGTGCCATCTCTATGGCCATCAACAATTTCTAATGCATATGTGACCTGGATGATGCAAGTTGTACAGGCAGAAAGGGCTTTTCAATTACAGGCCAACTGCATTGTACTACTCCAGCTTTTCATCAGCTTTGTTAGGCCAGGTATGCTCTTGAAGTGTCTACTGAAATAGAACAGTTAAGCACAGACTGGGATGAAGATGTCCAAGAGAAAAAGAAAAGAGAAAGATACACATATTTTAGAAAACAGAATGAAAAGTTTCAAGACATATACAAACTCTAAAACACATGCACATATATGTATGGACACATCACAATTGCTACCCTTGCCAGAAAGAACCAGAATGAACACATTTCATAAAAGCCACACTTTGTCCTAAATGGACTTGTTGAAAATGTTCTGTATTAAATAAAGCTGTGGTGGTTTCACCCACTTGGAAGAAAGGCACCGATATTGCAGCAGACCGGTAGACAGCCAGAACATCCAGTTGAAGTGTATTTTTCCTCTACAGTTTCCAGTATCCCTAGGAGATAACCTTCCTCCCATTGACTGGGAAAAACAGGGTGGAGCAGCTATAAAAAACATCGTCTAAAAATTTTTGTTGCTTTTAAGGAGTTTAGGGGGTTTTGTGAGGTTTTTTTGTCTTGTTTTGTTTGGGGCTTTTTCTTTTTTGTTTAGTTGGTTTACTGTTTGGGTTTTTTTTTTTGTTTTTGTCTTCTTTAAAATCCCATCTTTAACTGTCCTTTGTCAAAATTCTTCTGGGGTGAGTCACGATGGAGCATAAAGCCAAGTGCTCAGAAATGCCACTTTGAAGCTTTTCCTACAGAGCACCTGAGCACTGCTCCCTCAGCAGACGGCCAGTCTGATCCTGGGTACTTCTTTCCCCTGCACCATGCTTTGAAACAGTCTTCAAAGAAGACAGCTGGCACAACATGCTGTGCCAACTATCTACAGTATAGTGTTTCAGCTTATCACCCGTTCTTTTGAAATACCAACCTCGAAATAAAACACTTCATCAAAATGTGGATTGTTGGTCTTCTTTTTAACTTTAGTCTTTTTGGCTTCTGATCTGAATTAAGGAAAAAAAAAAAGAAAAAAAAAAGGGGTAAGAAACAACATTAGCAGAAGTGTGATCCTAGAACAGAGCCACTGAGGAACAAAGTCATCCACTTGATTTATCTGATAAAACTGGAATGCCACATGGCTCCAGCACAGCAAGGCGTACACACTCACATGCATTTAAAAGAGAGATTCACTGCATGCTTATTTCTCTAAAGTGGCAGTAATCACAGTTTGTTATCCTCTCTTAAACACAAGTCCTTGAACCTTGATTCTGTCACTCACTTGCTCCAGACAATCTTATATCTGTACAAAGCAACTGTCAAGCAGCAACATTTGGGGGACAGTTTCAGCCTTGATGTGACTCAAAATTCCTCATATCTTACAGGAAGACTGATGTAGCTATTTCTGTCCTTTATATTTTATAATCCTGGCCTGAGGAATCAATGAATGCTTCTCAGTGGTGTTAAATAATCAAAAAAACCATCAGAATTATTTCCTCAGTAAGAATATTTTTACTGTTATATTACCACCCTTTTCCCTGCAGCCCCAACAGCATTTAGTTAATCATAGAATCATAGAATGTTAGGGATTGGATGTTGTGTTGTTGAATTCTTAGGAACAGTGCTGAGCAGAACAAGCCATGGCAGACCTCCTTTCAAACCACTCACTGGGCAGGAGGCCTCACAAAGTTCCGCACAGCCCATTCATCCTCTCTGAGCCGTGCCATCCGCCTGCGCCGGTCTTTTCGAATACAGATATTTTATCGGCTTGGTATTGGGCTAGAGCCAGCCAACGCATTTCTCAGAGGCCAGCCAACAGCTGTTCAATGATTCCTAAATGTTATGAACCTATGCTTGGTTTGTGCTCGTTACCTACAAGTGAAAAGCTCTGTGTTGTCCAGTGTCACCAATCTCCCTCCTACAGCTCTGTAGGCACAGATGAAACAGACACAGATGGGAGAGGCGCATCAGCCATGTGGAAAACTGACCTACTAATCATTTCGGCCCAGAATCTATCCCTCATTTCTCATGCAGTAAAGCTGCTTAGATAGCTTGTAACTGCTTATATTAACCAGACAACTCTACGTATTCTTTTACAGCAGTCAACTAAAGTTGAGTCTAATACCCAGTGCTGCTACAGGCACCCTGTGTGACTTGAATGGGCCAGTCCACCACAGCGCGCTCCCATCTAGAAACAGCTTTGGTCACGAAGTGTGATGGGCCTGTGAGTACAAATCACACACTTGTCGAAATGTTTATGCTTGGCATTGCATAAATGCAGCAGAATAAAGCAGCTTTCCTACTCTAAACCGAGAGGCATCGAAAAATCCCGAGAGGAGAATGATATACAGATTAAGAATATCCCACCATTCCTAGGAGGAGCGGAGAGATAAGAGAGACTAATCGCCTGCAGGCCGTGGAGCAGACTGCCTATCCCATCTCATCAGTCACACTTGCCAATCAACCTCCTTACCGATAAGCCCATCTGGGAGGGGACTGGGAAGCAGGATGTAGAACGGGAGGCGATTAAGGCAGGCACAATTATTGGACGATTACGAAGCAGTGGATGGGAATAAGCTGCCTGCTGCTTGCTGCAGATAGGAGCCAAGCCTTCTCCCCCCACCAAAAACCAGATAGGAATAGGATGAGGCTTTGCTCCTTACTCTGAAGGGAAGCACGTTATCAGTTGTTGGACATTATCAGGACCGGGGGGTGGAGGCAAGCAGACAAAGGGAAGTTTGGACATTCAAACAGGATTAGTCAAAAAAATTTCCTTACAGTTTCAGTAATTGCCACCCAGTACCACCTGAAACATGTCACAGGTTTAAAACATAAAAGTGTGCAACTCAAATACACAGCTCATTAACGGAGACAAAGCACAACACACCTAAAACAAAGATGAAGAACACAAACCAGTCTCAAAGATTCCCCTGCATGCAAGGCAAGGATTTGTCAAGAATGCATCCTATTTATAGTATTTTCAATAAATTGTTGTAAAACATCATGAGTAAGCCACGCCACCAAATTGATTCTCTGAGGTCACAGCAGAGCTGTTTTGTTTCTAGTATGGCACAGACATAAAAGGTAAGCGAAAACAAGTGACATCCAACAGCATGAGAAATTTTTGTAACAGAATAGGAAAATTTAATCCTGAATTTAAACTGAAGAATATTATGCAGAATCTCATTACTACAACCTCATTGCAAGTTTTATCCACGCTATTATGTCCACATATATCAATTAAAAGGACTGAGCCACCTCAGGCTTTCGACATACACATTAATTTGCCACACCTTGAAAGTGAAAAGACTAAATATTCATACACAAACATGCATACTCTAAGACGCTGATGTATTGTGCTTTCTCTTCTGCCCCTACCCAAAATCAGGCAATAAACCTGCTCAAAAACTGACCTCCAACTGAGGTGAGAAGATGCACAAATTAAGCCTAACCACAAATTACATACTCCAGGATATTACAATTATTCAGGGATTATTCAAACTTTTACATAAACCAAAACTGAACCAAGCCTCAAATCACTTACTCTAGTATAATTCAGTAGTTCATACATGCACACACCAACATTTAACATATTCTAGGGGTGTCTAAATACCCCCTTCTGTCCATCTGAGAACGCAGATTTCTAACAGGCAAAGGAAACTGAGACCATCCTTATAAAACTGAATCTCTTAGACGTGCAATACTTGCCTGGAGGGTCCTGCTAAGGTAACAGTGGCGTAGGGATCACATTGCCCGTTCACGATTGGCAGCCCTTGGCACTCTAAAACTCTAGAAAAGAAGAAAACGCAGACAAATGCATCAATGAAATGGGAAGAGATTGGAGTGAAAAATACAATGCATTTTCATCCTGTTCCCTTTTTTAAATATTTTACACCAGGGAATTGAAATGTCAGTGAGCACAAGCCTTTAATTTACACCTAAACTTGAAAACACATTTTTGGTCTTAAATACTAACCTTAGCGGGGTCAAAAATACTGTTAAATTACAGAGAAACCTTAAAGGATTCTTATTATGTAAGCCCAACAACTTGAGGTTCGTGAAATAAAAGTCTGCTGTCAAGATGGGAGCTGTCAGCACATTAAAATTCTGTGACAACTTATTCACTCCAAAAAAGAACCAGAATTCACTTCCGTAACAAAAGATTATAAAAATCACACATACATATGCCAGTAGTAGCCAAGTAATTTCTCAGAATCACATTCTCGAAGGCGTCGGTGCTATTGACAAAATTTAGCGTGGGCTTATTTGTAACTACAGACCAGCAGACAGTACGACACAGCCACCTTCCTCTGACAAAACTTTTAAATAGCAAAACTGAAGAAACACATTCAGCAGCTCTGCACTGAAGAAGTCAAAAAAACGCTGGAGGGGCAAAACGGAGTAAATTAGAGTTTGCTGCAAGCCATGGTGGGAAATCTGCACTCTCAACTTCTCTTTGGAAAAAGAGGGGAAAAAACCCAAACAACACAACCGCAAAGACCAGTGAAAAAAATGTTTTGTGTTTTGCAAGTTAAAACCCACTGAGGAAAACAGCATCAACTAGGAGCAAAAGCAGACAAGCCAGTTGCCAGGACTTTCCCTCCTGAAACAAGTTCTGCTTCAGACAGGTAAGGCTGATCTATAGATACGATTATAAATGAAACATTATGGTGAAAACAAACTCTTAAGCTCTTTAGGCAGGTGAGTAGTACTATAGTTGCAATGTGAGATACCTTGCAAACTTCTGGGTGTTGTTAAACCAGCAAGAAAAGTAAAATCCATTTTACTGCTTTCAGGGACAGTAATTCTGACCAAAAAAAAAACTAAAAAAAAAAAAGTCACTAGAGAAAAATTCAGTAGCAGATAGCACTCCACAATTTTATCCAAAACTCAAGTTATTTGGTAACATACTACGTGGGCTTTAAATACAGTGTAACTACAAACCTATCACTTTGCATAAAGGGAGGGAAAAAATTAATATTCCTCACTAATACAGGAATCACTTTTGTACCAGAGGAGGTGCAATCTAGCTAAGTTCACACAGTCTTAGACATATACGAAGACTGAGATCACACTGAGCAGACACGTGCAGGCAGCTGAAGTGACAAGCTGCGTTCGTAGCTGGATTCTCACACCTATGACCCCGCAGAATAAAGGCTAAGTAAGTAATGGGCTTAATGCAGACAGCCCACAGTAATGCACTCCCTCACAAGCTTCTCACTTGCATAGCCCCTACGTGCATGGAAAAGCCTTCAGTTATTAAAACCTAGATGACTCCTCATTGCTGATTCACTAACACTAGTGCAAAAGAGAATTATGTTCTACATTCTGGATACTCAGGTGAAATCATAGATGAAAAAAGGATAGAGAAAGTTATGAAAAACCTGGATTGCCTACACACTGTGCTGCTTTTTTTCCTGGACTTCTTTTATCTCCCTACAAGTTTACCTTCCACACAGAAGTTAGAAGCCCCCCCAGATGCCTTGTTTAGCAGGTATCTGATATTGCAGAACACTACCACAGAAACAGCGAAACTCAAGCCACAAATTCTATCCCAGCACCAGCTGGAAATGCAAGGTGCAAGCTCCAGCAACCCTCAACATCAAGCACCACACAACACGCACGATTTGGTTGTCTAAACGCATGCATCTAATGCCATTTGAGATTACTTAACAGCTTCTTGCCCAGTCCCTTGCTGCTGCTCAAGAAAGGCAGGAGGTACCCATAGAACATGCATATTTGATAGCTCCACACCTCTCAGAGGCCTCATAAATAGACTATATGCCTGTTTTCAAGTAACCAAGCTCTACTACAAATGCATCCAGCTTACCTTCCACGGAAGGTGTAGAATAGGCTTTTTTTTTTTTTTTTGCATGTGTATTAATAAAAGCATTCAAAATTGCAAGGAAAATGCTACTTTTTAAATTTAAAAAGGGCAGCTTGATTTTTCTTATGAGTGAAGGACAGACAACTTTTCTTCTGGTGGCCTTTACATCAATGTGACTACATTCACAGCAGAAACACTCTGCTAGTGAGCCACAGCACGGCTGCTGGTAATTCTTCTAGGATAGCAGATGTGGCTTGAACACGTTCCTGTTTGAATAGAGCAATTGTACATCAGCCGTCAGTGTCAGCCTCGCCCCCCCCTTCCACTGCTTCCTTAAGGCAGTCTGCCAGTTCCTTAAAATGAAATAGTAACTCAACGGCTTTATAGCAGTCAGCCAGTTTTCTACTCTTGATGAACAGCTTCCAAGACAGCTCTCATCCATACAAGAAGAACTATGTGAAATTTAAACACAGAGGAAGCATGTTCAGAGAGAGTATGATTCCTGTTTAAATAAAAGCAGTCCTTTCAAAAATAGGTGGACAATAGAAAATGATCCCAGACAGCATGATCTACTCTTGAGGACATGCAGAGTTTATAAATCACTATACAGTAAAATCACAGATGAATTTGAATGATGGAAAGCGTGACACACAAAAATAATGCATATCCTAACTATACGCATACACAGTGATAGGATCCATTTTAATATTGCCACACTGAAGATTATTTTTTTTAATGTAGCCCTCTGTCATTACCATATCAGCCATCAGCAACAGTTAAAAAACCCAACTGGGTCATCAGCTGGTCAGAGAGAACACAGCAACACAAATCACTGGGCTCCTGCATCTTAAATTGTGCTTGCTCTCCAAAACACACAGAGAAGAACAACAGAACGACTTCTAATCGTTTGTGGCTCTCCCAGGTTTGTACTCTCCAGCTCAAAAAACCAGAAGTTATCCATTCATGAACAGCTTACAAAATCATGAATGGCGTGAAGAACATTTCCTCACAAAACAAGAATTAAGGGTCGCATAATGAAATTACCAGACGGCAGGTTTAAAATAAACAAAAGGAAGTACTTTTTAAACACAACGCATGATGAAATTGCAAAACCTATTGCCATGGGATGTCGCAGAGGCCAAAAGAATACATGGATTCAAACCAGAACAACACAAGCTCGGGGAGTGTAGTTTTGCAGACAGCTATTAAATGTTAATAGTCCAGAAGCCTCCTCCAGCTCAGGAAAGCCCAAATTGCTGATTGAGAAGGGTGTAACACTGGAGCAATCACACCATGTTTGAAGTATAACTCATTAGCAAATACCAGAAACAGTACCAGGCTAGACTGGAGAGGCATTTAACACAGTAGGGTAGTTTTTATGTTCTCTGGGGAAAAAACAACACAAAAAACCAAAACAAAACCCAAAGACACAGATGTTCTCATACAGTCACAATGACTTAAGACTAAGACATTTCTTTGTGTGCAGTTGGAACGAGAAAAGCAAAAACAACCTTGAAAGAAACAAAATGTGGGAAAACAGGAAACAGACACCAACAAAAACCGTATCCCAAGCCTTTCAGGTAAATTAAAAGTGGTTATTGTTTAAGTATATTGCAGAAAGCAGGGAAAAGACTGAAGACGCAGAATTTTGAGGAAGGAAGGCTGTGTCTGGAGAGAGGCTCGTTCTGATTCTTATATTTTACTAAGCATTGTGGGGAAAGACAATAAAATTCAATGAGGTACAGGCCTGGTTGAATCATGTTGCTGTACCCTCATTAGCTGCAGGAAACTGTAATCCTAGAGCTGCTTTCATTATGGCCATTTTCTCCACTCTTGGGAGAACTGCTAAGCAAATTAACACTCCTCCTCTCCCAGCCTGGTACCAAAAACACTGGCTTTAATTGGCAAGCAGGAGAAAAGCAAGAGCAAAATGACAGCTACTCAGAGACATGATAAAATGGAGCCTCAATTCTGTCACATGCGGATCACTTTGTTAAGACTGACAATTCATGTCTGGCTTAGACGAAAAAACATGTGAAAAGAAATATATAATAAAGGTGTAATCTCTTGGGGGGCAAAGGGGGAGACACTGGGAAGCAGTGAATAAAGGCAGTAAAAAAGAAATGCCTTCCCTCTAATCCTCCACCGAATTAATTTTGCATACGCAGACTAGGATAATGAAACAAAAGCCTAGGCAATCAAGATTATTCAAGAATCACAAGTCAACTCATCACGCCCCAGAGGAAAAACGTCTGGTGGCTGCTAGAATCTTTTCTGCCCAACTGGTAGTTTCTGCTCATCAGCTGCCTGGAGCCCAGCTGGGGCAGGGCGAGCCAGCCCTCGCCTGGCTGGGCAGGGCTAGGGTTAGTGATGGGTCATATGGGAAAACTCTCAATGCAGCTGCCTCGCTGTATTTTGCTTGTGGTTTATAAAATTAACAGGTTTCAAGGAACAAGACATTTCAGTTTTCAATGTGGTTCACGACCAAACCTTCGGAAGAGTAAATAAGCTGTGGGAAATTCCCAGAGGATAAAAGAAAACCTCAAATCCAAACACAGCATGAGCATGTCTTCTTGCCTCTAAATTACACAGTGACACAAGTTGAGAGGGACACAGGGAGAGAAGGTTTAGGAAAAAAGAAAGGTTTTTCAACAAAGACTAAGCAGCTCATCTCTAACAGTACAGGCACCTCCTCTGCCTCTGGGTTGCCAGCCCAGAGCTGTAGGATGTAGTCTCCAAGACAGCCCCTACACAATCACACTCAAAACACAGGCGAGAAACATCAGGATGATCCAAGCCCGTGGGCATTCCACAGTCCTTCCTTACAATCACAGAAATGAATTAAAAATTATAGGCTGATTAGTTCAGGATGCACGTGTGTCATCAGCATCCTTGCCAGAATGGACAACCAACACGAAAATGGACACAGAAAAGAAACCAGAAGGGACATAGTTGTTCTTGAAACACATATCCATAATTGCTGTCCTTCCAGATTAAATCACTTCCAGAGCATCTAGTCAGGCTCAGTTCTTTTGCCAGTTTCAACCTAGGGTGTGGAACAGCACACCATTCCCACTCCCTTCTCTCAAATCAGACTGTTTTCTCACTTTGCTTCCTCAACAGAAGATAAATACGCCTTTTTTTGTACTCAATCTTGCTTTCTATCACTGTATATAATCCATGTATTTTAATTGCTTTCACATACATGCTGGGTTCCTGGGATTAATCTTAACACTTTGCAAGTTTACTGATGTATCCTATTAATCTTCTATTTCCAGTCTCCTCTCACTGTACCTCTTTCATTTCTTTATCTTGAGGCTTTGCCCCATCTCATAAGCATATTTTTTTGGCTGTACTCAGGTTCTTCTCTGCGTCATTTCAAAGGCAAGAGACTTCCTCCTCCCTGCTTGCTCTAGTGATCTAATTATTACTTGAACACTCAGTACTTTGTGTGGTAAGCCTGACCAGACAGAGAAGTATCAACTTAAAAGCAAACTTTGTGGCAGATTTGTCAGAACTGTCACCAAAACCATGCACCTTTGGCTTATGTTAAGTACATGTTTGGTAAGGTACATTCCCCAGCACTGTGTAAGTGACTTCGTCTCTTTGGATTTCTTTCCCCCCCCCCTCCCTCACTGACTACAGAGTCATCTTGTAACATAAGTACTACTCTGAGTACCTTTTCTTCCAGGAGTGACAGAGCACCCCTGAATAGTGTCTCTTTGTGAATGAGCTTCTCAGGGCATATAAAATAGGCAATAAATCTAACTTCATAATAAGAGTCTTTTTGTCCGACAGTAAAGAAGTGGCATCTCTCCTTCCCTTGCCACATTCAGTTCATTCTTGAATGTTGTCTTCTTTCAGCTCAGCCTTGTACCATAATCTGAGCTCCTTACTTATTCCCTGGGGTTTAAGAGAAGCCTTGAGGTAATGCTGCATGATAGACTTCCATGCGTACCTTGGCCAGACTCACATCTGTGCTGGCACATGGCAGCTGCTCTCAGACCAGTGAACTGACTTCCAGAACTGTTCCCAGGCCACTTTCTTACTCCCTTGATCTGCACCTGGCCAGGACCATGCTAAACCAGATGTATTTGTGTGTTTTAGAGAGGCTTTGCCTGTACGTATCTGCATCTACCACTACTAAGAACAAATGCACTAAGTCTAGCTCAGAAATTCCTTGAATCATAAGTTTCTGGAGACCAGGAGAGTGTATCACCGTATGACTACTCTCATAATTTTTCATCTCCTACACCTCAGAGACAGCATCCTGGGTTTTGGTCTGACCAAATATTACATCTGAACCACTGTTAGTGTATCTTCAGACAAACCCTGCACTTCCTCTTCACTTCCACAAAGTAATCTACTGGATCTTCATTCAGGATTTAACAAATATACAACTTTTTTTTTTTTTTTCTTTTTGCCAAGAAGCTGAAGTAGCTTGTTTCTCCTGGAATAATCAAAAATCTTCTAAATTTACTCAGTCCTGATTTTAAATTACACTCTGCCTTGTTCATCAAAAATACTAAGGTAATTAAGTCCTAACTTGCTCAAAATTTCCTTAGCCACTCATACTCTGACTCTGCCTTGCCTGCGTCCCCAGGGAATAGGGAGGCCAGAAATAATGCATCCAGGTATTGAGTTAGGGCCTTGTCCTCTGCATGAACATTTGAAGCCAAAGGACAGTGTCCACTCCCAGTAAGCAAACTCTAGTCAAAAAAAGGATTTAAAAAGTACCTGTTCCCTGACTTTTGGAAGTGTTCTACTTGTACTAAAACAATATTCACAGAATCACAGAATCACAGAATGTTAGAGGTTGGAAGGGACCTTAAAGATCATCTAGTCCAACCCCCCTGCCAGAGCAGGACCACCTACACTAGAGCGCACAGGAACGCGTCCAGGCGGGTTTTGAATGTCTCAAGAGAAGGAGATTCCACAACCTCCCTGGGCAGCCTGTTCCAGTGCTCGGTCACCCTTACAGTAAAAAAGTTTTTCCTCATATTTTTCTGGAACCTCCTGTGTTCCAGCTTCCACCCATTGCCCCTTGTCCTGTCAGTGGACGCCGCTGAAAAGAGCCTGGCTCCATCCTCCTGACATTCCCCCTTGACATATTTATAAACATTGATGAGGTCACCCCTCAGCCTCCTCTTCTCCAAGCTAAAGAGATCCAGCTCCTTCAGCCTTTCCTCATAAGGGAGATGCTCCACTCCCTTCACCATCTTTGTGGCTCTGCGCTGGACTCTCTCAAGCAGCTCCCTGTCCTTCTTGAACTGAGGGGCCCAGAACTGGACACAATATTCCAGATGTGGCCTCACCAGGGCAGAGTAGAGGGGCAGGAGGACCTCTCTTGACCTACTTGCTACTCCCCTTCTAATACACCCCAGGATGCCATTGGCCTTCTTGGCCACGAGGGCACACTGCTGGCTCATGGTCATCCTGCTGTCCACTAGAACCCCCAGGTCCCTTTCCCCTGCACTGCTCTCCAGCAGGGCAGTCCCCAACCTATATTGGTACATGGGGCTATTTTTCCCCACTGTTCTTCCCACCTGCATGCTTTTTGTACTGGGAGCAGACCAGTTTCCTCTGAAAGCAGTTCTAATTTACTGGGAATTCCACAGTGAAGATGAATCAGGGCACATCACCTTGTCTTATCTAGACAGAAAATGTTACAGCACTATGTAGTATGTGGTGACCAGCGACCATGCCTGCTAGAATGAACTAGGGAAAAAGAAAACGATGGAACAGGGTCCAAGTAGATCTAGTCATATTGAACAGAATACACCAACGCTTGCTTTATCATCATTATTTTTCAAGCCATTTCTCCACTACATTTTTTCATCTCTCCAGGAAACTTGAAATCAGAGCCTTTATCCAATCCTCTGCCTCACTGTTGCTCTCCCATCCATCCTTCCACCTCTTTCGTTGCCCTTCCAGGGAAACCACTCTCCTTCAGGAATTCCTGCAGCACCCTCTTCTCTTTGGATGATACACTCCTTTTGGATTGTTTTTTTTTGTTTTGTCTTGGTGAACAAACATGCTCTGGCTTACAAACAAGAAAACCCTTGCCAACCTCTTAACCTCTGAGAGGATTAATGCTTAACTGAAGCTACTTTTCTCCCCTTCACATGGTAATTCACTTCCCCACAAAGATCTACGGCATTAAATGAAATTCTGGCCCATTCAAACAAATGGGATAACTTTACCAAGATCCAGCACTTCATTCAATGTGTGTTCCCTTAAAATAAAGGCTGTACAACACTTGATGCACTGGCTCTGAAACCTTTTTATACGAAGTATGTTATATACTCAAAACCATCCCCAATTCTGCTTCTGAAATCTGGACAGAGTTTATGCAGATCAGAGGAACAGGCTATGTAGGCAACTATTTTGATTTTTCATTTTAAAATACCTTCCAAAGCCTCCACACAAAAAACACAACAGAAACCTTGAAACTCTGAGATTATAACTGCAACCTCACATAACTACTGCCTTTTCTTCCCCACTCCCAGTCGAGTCTAGAATAGCTGCAATCCAGCAAAACACTTACACATACTCTTGAACTCTTGTTATCCTGAACGCAGGTTCCTTTCGTAGGCTGACCTACAACAGTTTTTGCAGCCTCACAAATTAGCTTTTAGTCTTAACCGGAAAGCTCTGTCTGTGCAACATTGCTGTCGCTCATGCACAATTCTTGTTAACACAAGGCTGTTAATAGTGATTTCCTTCAGAAAGAGCAGAGGAAGAGGAACTGACTGTTAATGTTTGGGTTTGAGCAGTGATTTCTTTCCCAGGTATTTACTGAAGATACTTTAGCAAAACAGGAACAAATACTGATACAATGCCAACCAATAATATATAGAAAGCAAATAAAAGCTAATGAGTGCAAGTCCTACTTCCCCAACATAAACCAAATAATATTAGAGATATTACAGTAAAACAACATTAAATACTGCATTAAATACGAGGGGAAAAAAGCCATAACATGTGCATCCATAAAACCATAATCACTTCAGATAAACTGCAAAATTTTCTCATGTCAGTAGACATCTCAACATTTCTTAATAGTTTACGAGTCACATGGACTTCTTTCTGCTACTCATATGGGAGCTGTCTTCCACGCTACAGTTCAAAACATCTAATTTGCTTCCCAATATCTGCTCTAGAAATACTTTTAAACCCACACATTTAGAGAGTACCATCTGTACTCTGTACTAAATAAAGAGAACAGACTAGAAAGTGGGTGTCAGCCATCCTGTTCTCACTGGACAAGGAGTTAATCCATTAGTAGTTAAAGTCAGTTTATGAGTCTATTACAGAAGAGTTGCAAGCCTCCTAAAAGCCACTTCAGAAAAGTTTTTAGTGAGGTTAATATATATATATAAAAAAAAAAAGGTTAAATTATCTTCTGCAACAGTGCCCTGAGGCCTTGAACAAAGATACAAGCTTGCTGGACTGCACTGATTCAGTGATTATTACTGGCACTGACATCACCATTTCCTCCTGCCTTGGTCTGAGACTTACAACCCCAGGAGTGATAGCTCAGCAACAGGGGAGTAAAGAGGAAGGGTAAAGAGAAGGAGTTATTTCTAGTACATGTTGATTTTCAGAGGAGACAGAAGACCCAAATACAAGTTGCAGCAAAGCAAGAAGCGTGAAGAAATTACAAGTGACTAGCAACACAAAAGAGGTACAATCAAGAAAAGGTAAGTTTGCTTAACGCCAGTACTGTACTGGTTCTAGCAGGGAAAGTAAAGAAATCTGAATTCGATGTAGTACGGCAGGAAGCCAAGGAATAGATCAACACATCAAGGCAGCTGCAGAAGCATTTTTGTTAAAGCAAAGCGGTGAGAAATCCAAGAGGAGTGAAGCATGAAATGACAGCTACAATATGCAGCAGATGATTAGGGCCTAGACAACAGCTTCGGCTTTACACTATGGCCTATGGCAATATTAAATGGAGGCAACGAGATATTGTCTGTACAGGCAGATAAGGAAAAAAAAGACAACCAAAGACCAAAAGACAGCATGGGAGTCAGACACAGAAAGACTGTTACAGCTACATAATGAAGCCAGGCAGCAGGGGCCACAAGCATCTACAATGATGAGATGGACTGATAACCAATATGACAAAAAATGAAGAAAAAATGAGGAAGCCTGTTTTGGAATGACTGAAACTCATCCCAAAGACAAAATGAGATACTTGGCAGGGCAAAAGATACCATACAAATTACCCAAAGAAAAAGCATTTGAGTCTACTGGCAGGGATCTGATTATGAAGTAAGTAAAAGGTAAGAGAGAAACAGACTAAAACCAGCAGCTTCAAAGAACTTATGACAGAGAGAAGGAAATAAAGCACCCCTGGGGAGGGTGGGTATTCAACTGTAAGAAACAAAACAGCAAAACAGAAGCGGCATGTCCTTAACTTACCTAAGGGTTTCCTCCAAATTACTGAGTATAGGCAATCCAAAAAACTATACCACGGATGGTAACATTTTAAATAAAAATTTGGACATGCTGGTAAGTGGCCTGAACAGACAGGCATCTCTAACAACCAGCAGAGTACAAAGTGCAGCAGATTAGCGAAAAGCATCTAAATCTCACACACACTTGAACCACAGAGCACAATAACCCAGAACTCTTGGGCCAAGGGAATCACACACAGAATTGTTGAGCCTGGAAAAGACCTCTGAGATCATCAAGTCCAGCCAATGACCCAACATCACCACATGGGCTAGACCATGGCACTAAGTGCCACATCCAGCCTCTCCTTAAACACCTCCAGGGATGGTGACTCCATCCCTTCCCTGGGCAGTGCATCCCAATGCCTGATCACCCTCTCCATGAGGAAGTGCTTCCTGAGATCCAACCTAAACCTTTCCCGACACAGTTTCAGGTCGTGTCCTCTCGTCCTGTCACTGGTTGCCTGGGAGAAGAGCCCAACCCCCACCTGACTACAACCTCCCTTCAGGCAGTTGTAGAGAGTGATAAGGTCCCTCCTGAGTCTCCTCCTCTCCAGGCTAAACACCCCCAGCTCCCTCAGCCTCTCCTCACAGGACTTTCCCTCTAGTCCCTTCCCCAGCCTCGTTGCTCTCCTCTGGACCCGCTCCAGCACCTCAGTGTCTTTCTTGCAGTGAGGGGCCCAGACCTGCACACAGGGCTCGAGGTGAGGCCTCACCAGTGCTGAGCACAGGGGCAGAATTACATCCCTGCTCCTGCTGGCCACACTGTTCCTGATACAGGCCAGGATGCCATTGGCCTTCCAGGCCACCCGGGCACACTGCTGGCTCATGTTCAACTGGTTGCCAACCAGCACTCCCAGGTCCCTCTCTGCCGGGCAACTCTCCGGCCACTCCTCCCCCAGTCGGTAGCGCTGCAGGGGGTTATTGTGGCCAAAGTGTAGGACCCTGCACTTGGTCTTGCTGAACTTCACACCATTGGCCTCAGCCCATTGATCCAGCCTGTCCAGGTCCCTCTGCAGTGCCTTCCTATCCTCCAGCATCAGCTCAGAATGCATCAGCTCAGAGACTGGATCAAATCTCAACAACTTTTGCATGACAGGGGGTAAACACAGGGCAAGAGAATGATACAGTTGAACAAGAGCCATGCACCAACAGAATGAAAACCCAGCCAGCTTCTCATCTCTATCCAGTCCAAGTATAATGGTTACTCTACTAAATAAATACCTGAAGAATCTTTGACATAGATTCTCACATCATGTACTTAATTAGATGTATTAGGAAAGCAAATACACCTGTCTAAATAAATAAAAAACAAACCACCAAACCAAAAAAAAACCAACAAACCAACCCAAAAGAAATAGCTCACAGTTTAAAAAGAGAAGAAGTAATTATTTGAGGACCTAGAAAACAATCCAAGGTGCCCTCAAACACTACATGGAGGCTACAACTTTCTGTATTGGGCATGCCTTGGCACACCTCAGGTAGGTGAAACTTTAATGCTTTAAAAACACAACTTGAAACAACACAGAACAACTTTTGATTACATTTACATGAATAATCAGATGATCTGGGATCTTGATTAACAATATTATTAAAGGGTAGAGATATTTCCTACACTTGCAATACCTTCATCAAGGAATTGAAATTAAACTGATTCATCACCAGTACTGAAATCTGATGGCAGTTAAGTTGCCATCTCAGTCCCAGAGTAATGTTGATGCACTGAACTAATTCTGATAAGAGAACTGGGCTAAGGTTACACAAACTGTGGCACAGTTAACATGCAAATGCACTCCAACTAGAAATCAAGATATAATAACTTCATGCTGCCTAGATCTACATAACTAAAAAGATGCTAACACAAGTCATTGTGATTTCAGACAATGCAGTAATCAAGCAGAGGAGGTTAAAAAAAAAAAAAAGTAAAATCACAGAGCACCAGGTATTTAACAGGAAAATCACAGGCACGAAACCTCAAAAACTATGTTTCATTAAAAAAACAAAGTAAAAAAATGTTTAATCCAAATCAGCATTCAAGTATACCAAGTCTGTGAAAGGCAGGAAGCAGAACTGTGGAGTATTAAGTTATCCAAGTAGCAACATAAAGGTCAGGTCTGTTAAGTCTCATGTACCAAAATGTTTTTTACACTAA
Organism: Trogon surrucura; assembly: GCA_020746105.1. Taxonomy (NCBI): domain Eukaryota; kingdom Metazoa; phylum Chordata; class Aves; order Trogoniformes; family Trogonidae; genus Trogon; species Trogon surrucura. Next base: position 68,474,582 of record CM036617.1, read on the forward strand.
GGCAATGTCATGGGTTAGGGTTGGGCCGGCCACTAAACGTGGACAGATGCTCTCTAACCCCCTTTCGCCCCCCAAATGGGAAGGAAAAGGGAATGAGGCAAAGAGACTTACAGGTTCAAAAAGAAAAACTAGAACAGCTTTAATGAAACAACAATGGAAATAATAGGGAAATTATAAAAATAAAGAACTATATACAACTATACATAGGCCTGATATCGAATGCAACTCCCTCCTCTCCCTCTGCCCCTGACAGCAATCGCCACTGATGCTGCAGAGCAGGAGGCACTGGGGAAGCCCCAGGCTCAGCGGCGGCGGGAGCTGAACACAGGGAGCTGGATTCGGGAACTCAGGATCCGGATCAAAGAATAGGAGATCAGATGGAGTCCTCCCTGGACACCGGCCATTGCAGAAAAGTAAAGAAACTCTCATGATCACTCAATTTATACTAAATATGATGTATACGGAATGGAATACTCTTGTTGGTCACCTGTCCCATCTATTACTCCCCAGAGGTGCCACCTTTTACTTCCATGTGCCCCCCTCTTACTACACATCACCCCCAGCGTGGCACACAAGAGCCAGCAGTGGCCTTGGTCACTGTGGGAATAAGTATAAGCAAGAGCCTTTCTGCATCCCAGGCAGTAACTGTAAACATCAGGTGTTACCACTGCCAGTAGTACACAGTGTCTGCAAAAACATGCTGCTGACTTCAGAAAGGGCAGCCTTTTAGAAGGAAAGTAAAAAATTACTAAACAGGATTGGATTTTTTAGCTCAAACCAGGACAGGTAGAGCTATTCATTCCAAGAAGCACAAACATGATAGGCATCAAAAGCTTATTTTGCAATACACTTCCCCAGGAAACTAGCTGAAAAATCCTCCTCAATGTCTCACTTAGCAAAGGAGAGATCAAACAGGATCCACAAACCCTTCATTTAAAAAACAGCTGTCACAGGATGGTGACTTGCCTACTCCAAATTGCTCCTCTGGTCCTACAAGGCCACTTACTTCACTGTGACCCCCAATTATGCTAAAATCACTGAGGTGGGTAATGAAAACATCTCACATGTAAGGCAATACACGCGTAGCTTTTCAGAGCTGGTGTAACACTTTCATTGATCAATTGCTGTCCTTTTTATCAGTACTGGGTACACTGTTACTGTTGGTGCCCTCAGCTCCTGCTACAGCCTTTACAAGTTTCAGCAGAGAAAGGGATCGTCTATCCTCAAGACATGTCATAAAATTCCGTGCCTTGGAGATCGCACTGTGAATGTAGTACAGAAATTTAAAGCAGGATGTTTTAGGGCCGTTCTGTGGAAACACCAAAGAAAGTGGGTCCTGCATACAACGTCTGTTAGCAGTGAAACCTTTTTAATAAAGCATCATCCTCTGCAACAGCACAACTGTAAAGCATCCGACTCCTAAGACTCTGCACAATTTTTAAGACACTAGTAAAATAACTATCTGGAATGATCCTGCCTGATGCTTTCTCCTCTAAGAACATAAAGACATACTGTCTTATGGGTAGCACTTAAAAAACCCCCACAAAAACAAACAAAAAACCCCCAAACATTAAACAATTTAGACTTTTCTGAGTGATGGTCTACTACTGAGTCACCACAGAGCAGTATCCAGAAGGTGCCTGGAGAGAAAGGCACACGGTTTTAATTGGAGACAAAATACCTCAACCAGTTGGACAGGCTAAAGCACCAGGTGAGATTTCCCGCACAATGAGTGTGCATCATAATGGTAAACCTGGTATCCTACCAGGAGCAAAGCATTACACATATTGTGAATGGTTTTCACTGGCAAATTGCCCCATTTTACTTTCTACCCTGAAAGGTTAGTCACGTCCCATGTTCAGCTAAAACCTACAATATCCCATCCAAAGAGGGCTCTGCTTCACCAAGTGGTGATTATACTGTTGTTTGAACAGGACCAAGATCCCTGGTGACAAAAACCACGTTTGCAAGAGTGCAAAGTCAGCACTCTTGAAAAAAAGGTTTTAGTGTCTTGTCACTTTAGATCTAAGAAGGGAAAAATAAGATGCAAATTAAGGCATGGTCAGGTAGGCATTCTGGTATAACCTGATGCAATTAGTAGTTCACATCAACTTATAATTCCAGTTATTGCACAAACAGTTCATACTTGCATTAAGTTTCTTGTCGTATTTTTGAGACCAAAAGGGATCACTGGGATTGCATAGTCCAGCCTCTTTCAAGACACTAATGAAAGCTCTCACCTAGTCAAGGTGTACAAGTTCATGATGTCTACCGCACTTCCAGAGCACCTTCTTGAAAGAAATCAAGGCTTAATTCAAAAGACTCTAATGATTAAAACAGCCTTACAATGTTCTACAGGAAACTGTTCATTGATGATCATGATTCAAAAAAAAAACCAAACCAAAAAAACCCCACTGTTCTACTGCTTGCTTCCCACTGCATTAGACTTTAACTTCCAATCACCGGGTATCGCTGTGGTCAGAATAAGTACCCGTGCAATCATATTCGTCTGAATATTGTGCATACACTCACCCACTGTGAGACACATTTACCAGGTCTTCAATTCTTTCTGTAGCTCTTCTATGAAACCTTCCGAGTTTAACAGCATCCTTTTTACCCTGGTCTCATAAAGATACAGGCTTATGAGAAAATGCTTTCTGCATACATTTGGCCACCAGTCTCCTACTGATGATTTTTTGGAATCGGAGACTTCCACAACATTTGAAAAAGTGGTAGAGATCTCAAAAGATACTCCAGTTCTACACATTCTGCTAAATGCAACGGCTGTGTTGAGAAGAGCGCACCACTGGATGTCCCCAGGGAGGAAAGGGCTGCACACGACGGTTCAGTGAGTCTCTGCAGCCTTTGACTCAACAGGACACGAACAGCGAGAGTCAGCCACTGCGCTGTGCCACCTCTAACCAACATCATGTTCAGGCTGGCAGGGCAGCAGGGAACTGGGCGATACGGCAGCGACTGTCAAAAACAGGTAACATCATGCGCAGCCAGCGTGTCTGCAGCTTTAGGTGAATTCTTGCTTTTATGAAATTATTACAAAACCATCAAGCTTGGAAGCAAGTCAACTGTAAAATGAGTTGAAATTAATTGCAGACACTACTGCCTCCAAAAGCACAGCCTCCTTGCCAATTTCTGTGCTTGTCAGAGCGGCGTCTTGCATTTTCTTTCAAAATATTTCCCTTTTCTCTTTGTATTTCAGAGAACAAAATGATTCAGGGAGGAACTAGCAAGCTACCTCGTACAGGGGGAAGGGAAAAAGTGGGACAGTGAAAATGACTGGTCTCAAAGTGCTATTAAATTAAAAATGTATATTAAAATACTTTTAATCTGTCTGACTCGTAAGTGCTTTGTATGTTACAAATACATAATTAGCAACACCGATGACATATTTCACAATCAACTCTTACTGAAAATGCCAGAAAATGGCATCCAAGTTAAAGGTTTACACCAAGGCAGTAGGCACCAGGTGATCTGAGCACTGTGGACTCTAGAAAGAACTTGTTCATAGTACACAACCAGTTGTGCTCCCAGTACAATAACATACCCAGAAACATAGACATGATTTCTAGCTAGTCCAGATGGAGTAGGGAAAGACGTATTTTCTCATTATTTGCCACATACACTGTCAGACTTCTTGCAATAACTTCCTCTCAACCAATAGTTCTGTGAACAATAGAGTTAATGTAGGGCATTTACTATGCATGGCATATCATGTCTTTACTCTCCTTATACTTGCATAAAACCCAAACTTCAACACCTGGAGTCCTCTGACTTCCCTTTTACTCTCCACAACTTCCCCTATATCTATCATACCTTGATGTACCCAGTTCCCTGTTTTGCTACCTAAACATCACCTTGTCAAGCGCTCTTGGAGCAATACATAAAAAACTTGCACGGAAAAGTAAGACTTAAGTTGTGTCCCATCACACTGCTCCTTTAGCAGCTTCACCAGCACTGGTTTTGGAAGGTGCCTGCCACACTGAGCGGTAGGAATTCCAGCAGTCATTCAGAATGAAACACCATACAAATTTACCTTTGCATTATGCTAAACACCATCTACTTCAAAGAGCCTTTTGACACAGGTAATGTTGCAAGACAGCTAGGCAAATTCTCCCAGGGCCCTACCTCAAACACAGTTGGACTGCTCCAGCTAATCACCGTTAACGGACAGCAGTGAAGCAAAAACTTCAGATTTCGGGGCACTGTCAGCAAAGTGCTAACAATTTACAGTTGACAAAATCCATGCAACATCTTACAAATACAGACACTACAAGAATGCGCTCTAATGTCCCCAAACCACCCTAACACTGTGACCTCAAGGACATTTAAAGGTCAAAAGTCATTTATCAAAAGGATTTACACTTGAATAATTTGCCTCCATTTATAAATCCCAGACTATATTTACTCTGTGTAAAACAGGAACTAACCTCACGTTATTTGAAGAGTGCCACTCACTGCTTGACAGACTGACTTAGAAGAGTTGCATTCCAGTCCTGAACTACAAACTCAGTTTTCTGTGCATTCCCGAGACTCATGTGATGCTGATTCAATCTCAAAACGGTGAGCACTTTAAAATGTGTTCTGCTGGAGGTGGACTACTGCCAAAGGGTCTAATCAAAGAAGATGCTCTTGATTAGGATTACAGACAAGAAGAAACCTGTTTGCTATTTGAGTAAACAAAGAATGAATGTAGAATTACTATAGAAACACTGAACACAAAACCAAAGAAAGGTAAAAACTAAAAGATTTAGTGGGAAATCGGAACAGCAGAAGGAGACGGTATTTATAGATACAGGGAGGTTTGATGGAAAGTGAGCAATTTAAACTTGATTCAGGCTACAAAACAGTCAACAGAAGTTTTGGTGGGGATGGAAAATCAAAGAGGAGAAAACTATATAGATGGCAGGCAGTGTAAACTCAATGCTACAGGAGCTGGGAGGAAGGGAAAAAAAGAGATGTCCAAGGCTCTAGCATAGTACAGAGACACATATTAATTCCTTTTCTCTTTCCCTCCCTACTCCCCAAAACCCATAGTACTCCAGCACTACATGATAAAAATACCAGATATTATGTGATTTGATCTCTGAAGAGTTTTTCCCCTCCAGCTTGTTATGAAACACACACAAGATTAAAAGCATGACCAAGATGTAATCCTGCACGAAAAGGTGCAGCTTGATGAAGAATATGCTCTCTAGAGAAAGAAGATTATGACACATTTTAATGGATGAGTTTATTGAAAACAAAGCCTTGAAACCACTTTATGCTCTCATTAGTGCTCCCTACCAGCAGCAAAAAGCAGCCGAAACTTTTCAAAATACTTCCAGGTCACCCAATTGATGCTTATATTAAACCAGCCTGCTTTTAGTCAGCAATATTTATTTATTTATTTTTCTCTCTAACTGATTCACCTCATATTTCAGGCAGGAAAATAAGCTTCATTTGACTCTGGAGTGAGTTCAAAGCTGGCTGTATGTCATACGTCTCTGCAGTGGAGAAGAAACTTTTCTAATGCAACACATACATGTGTGTTCTCTACACCTGGAAGCAGCAAACCCAAGAGGCAGGTTGGCTCAGGGAGCCATCCTGGATGTAGGCAAAGCATGCCGAGAGCTGTGTCACCCACAGGAGCTGTATCCACGGCCAGCTCCAGCCTCAGGCCACTTCCAAACTCAGTAGGAGCTGCAGCCTTGCACCAGGGCAACGCACCATAAAGTACCTGTGTAGCCATAAAGTTCCTGCGTGGCTGCCCTAGGGAATCCTGCTCTGGCAGGGGGGTTGGACTAGATGATCTCTCGAGGTCTCTTCCAACCCCTAAACTTCTATGATTCTATGTACGTGAGACCAAGCGTTGCCACCTCACAGACCAATAAAAGTGTCATCTGCATACTGACTCTATGAGAGTGCACCTCCTGGTTCCTGTTGACTTTTCGTGCAAAACACCATCTCTAATTTGGAACAGGAAAATACAATATGGCACACCACACTCAAGAGAGGAACAAACCCTGGTCCACACTACTGACAAGTAACTGGAGTCCACACAACACCACCACCACTTAGAATACTACGAGAGATTAAAGAAATAGTGTCAAGTTAATGGGTCCCAATGTTTTCTGCATTAAAATGGAATTCAGAAAAAGAAAAATCACAAAGCCACACAGAAAAGTTTTGCCTAAAACTTTGCTGGCTACCCTTCCTGCATTTCTGCTTTCCACTCTTATCAGCATCAGAGTCATTACAGAAAGACAACAAAATTTGGTCTTCAGTATCATAGATATAATATAGCCACGCATTTCCAAGTTCTTTCTCTAATCCAACTCTTTAGACAGTTTCCTTACCTGTTCCTGGAATGTGATAAAGATAGTTATCTACAGGAAAGAAAACCAGCTCCAATGTAAATGAGAAAAACAGGAAATAAACTAATTAGTAAAGGAAAATTCTCAGATGACTCAAAGATAATGCCTGTATGTTTTAATTTTAAACAAAAGCTTTTAAATATATTCTAAGATTGATACTCTAGTTTCCTAAGGTGTCTCCAAATGCAATCACAAGTGACAACAGCAAACCTTCACCAGACAAGATCTGGTCATGGTTTTTCTTTTAAAGGTTAGGATGCAGATTGCTGATCCACAAGCAGGAATGGCCACTATCTCATCCCTTTCACCTAGACTTGATACATGTGGCTTTGCTCTTCAGGAGCTGCAACAGCAAAACACAGAGGTTGATCCACCAAAATTTTCAAAACGCAACATCATTTACCTTAACCCTAGAAACATCACATTGCACAAGAGAATTTTCAACAGTCACATAAAGTCAGACTGATTTAGGGCAACAGTTACCAACCTGTGAGCACTGTGCTGCCCACGTCACTTTCCAGCAAAGCTCATGGACAAGGAAATTCAAATCTATAGTGTGAGCAACCAGAGAGGAAGATGAGATGCTGCCCACTGCGCTCTATTCTATGGCAGAGAAGGCCCATCACCGAGTCTCAGCACTCCCACCCCGAGGCAGAGACCTTCTGCTTTAATCACATTTGACAAATGACACCTTCCTCCTTACCACCCTCTTCTTCTTCAGAAGAGCTTTCTTTTAAATGGCTCTTAAGGCCATTCTAAAGGTCTTAAATCTTTAAGGGCTCTTAAACGCGCACAGCCCAGTCACTGTTCTCTTATGACCCCTGAAGTGTTTATCTTAGGGATGTCATATCTACTTATTGTTTCCTTTCCTGCTTGCTCTTGCAAACAGTCCATTTAGCTGTGTTCCACATGGTCAGAACAGATCTTGTAAAGCTCAAGAGAGCTGCACAGCATTTAAGTTTGATTCATGAATCAACGCAGAGCAGCCACACCTTCCACATGAAAGCTACAAATGCTTCATTTTTGAAATAAAATTTCAGCATTGCTAATGTATTTGTAGACTCGTGAATCGCTTACTGGAAAACTGTGTTACTACATATGAAAGACAGCTGTGGCTACTAAACCACATACATTATTATTTAGCTGTATACATTTACTGGGGAGGAGGGGGTGAGGGTGGTAGAATAGAAGGAGTCGGGGAGGTGGGAGCTCTCCAAAGCAGATGTTTCCAAGCTTTTTTAAACCTAACAGACAAGACATACGACAACACTTGAAGGAGCAGCTGGGGACACTGAAATAAATACAGACATTTAAATGTGACTAATTACATACACATGCTGGAATTCTCAAAGGAAGATCAGGGAGCCAGGCTCCCAGCTCACACTGACTTGCAATAGGAGTTCAGTGGCCTGTTCCTTCAGGCATGCTGGAAGTCAGATGTCATCTTGCTAAATACAGAACACTGCTTCTAAATCTTGCCTCTGGTAGCTTAACCACAGCGAAGCCTATGGATTTCTACAAAGCTATCTGCACGAGCCCTCTTCTTTATTAAATAAATAAAAATGCATGTATCTGCTGATCCTAGCCTATTTGGCTCTGCAAGATTAGAGAAAGTTGTCTGGACCAGCCCAGAGGCCTTAAAGATTCTGGGGAACCACCTTTCTGTGCTAAACACAAATGTGCTGCACAGAATCTGCTCTAATGATGGTGGGAAAAGTTTTACAAAAGGTCTAGGGCTCCCTTCCAAGTACTTCTGTTGTGAAGTAGGAAGAATATCTGTATATGGAAAATGGTGACTCATAAAAATCTAGGAAGAAGCTCACACCATTGTTTTTCATATGTATTAATGGAATATAGGTACACACTCTGTTCATGACTTGGCTCAAACACTTCAACCTGGCCAGGCTGCAGGCCTTCTCTGGTCCCTGCTGATCATTTTCCTTCCTCAGCATTATGGAAAGAATAGTGTAGTTTCTAGGACTCACAGGATTAAGGCCTGATTCAGCTTAAAAGACATGAGTGAGAAAAAATAAAAATATACCACTGCTCAAGCAGCTGCCAGGAGTCACGTGTCAGCACAGAGGGGTGGAAATGGACATAAGCAGCAGGAAGCATGGAGAAGCCTCGACAACTTCTTTCCATGGCCTTAGTACTTTGAAATGTCCATAAAATTATGGACAGATTTCCGGCAGGTGACAAACCACTTGACAAACCATAGATGGTTTTCACTTTACAGCCAATGGAAGGTGAAACCAGATGTTGGTAGCCACAAGAAGCAGCAGCTGACCGTGCAGAGGACCAGGAAGGCCGAGCGTTGAAGAAGACATGAGTCTTCCATGAATGAACGACAAAGAGGGGAGAACCCACTTAAAAAGACTTACTTTTTCCTAGCACTCAAGATGACTCACTACATGGCACAAACAGTATTTAGTACAAAGGCAGTTACATGAAGGTACCAGACCACAAAGTCCATACGTGTTGTTTTTTATCTGACAAACACTTGAGCAAAGGTCTGTGGTCAGCAGGCTGTAGGTCTGCTTTCTCTGTCTGGCATGAAGGTACGACACTTCAAGAGCCTGCGTCCCAACTCCTCTAACAGGGACATGAGATACTTGGAAGGATCCAGCTGAGAACTGTGTCCAAGCCAGTCACCTGGGACCATCAGGTTTCGCAGTAGTTCCACAAAGAGAGGCCACAAGTAGCAAAGTTCTCCCAAAATGAGCGTGCAGAAGTGAGAGCTGTGGTTCTTACAAAGGATGACGGCAGGAGCCGCAGAGCAACACAAGAAGTCCAAATGTGGTGCCTGCATCTGTACTGTCAACCTAACTTTTAAATCCACTAATGATTCTCCTTATAATCTCTTTTGCAGAGATTCAGTCCAGGAGATTGTGGTGTAGCAGCTGGCAGAGACCAAGGCCTCTGAAGAGCTCTGATGAAGCACAACAGCTTAGTAGTTTAGGGCTAAATCACACAATCACAGAAGAAAAAAATGAAAGTATTGAATGCTTCCTAAGGAGGAACTACTAGGTAACAATTTTTAAATTAATTTTTTTTTGCTTCCTCTCCAGAGGCTAAGGAAGCTCACATGCCTTTTGCATTTTAAAATAATCTACTATATAAGAGCTCAGTACTTAACAATTCTAATTTGCCCTTTCATTGAGATGAATTTTCCTATCCACTCACCCAGCTGACTGTTTTCCATGTGCTCCACAGGACTGCAGGCTGGCTTAGCAAGGCCCCAGCTCTATCTGAGGCCTTCTGGAATGCAGAAGGGGCAGCAACGTTAACAGACTCAGAGGGCACACTGATGAAGACCTATGGGTAAGCCTGCAAGAAAACTGATCTTTATTTCCTGGATAGGTTAAAAAGTTTCCTAATCAGACCTAGTCTTCGTTCAATCTGCATACAAGTCTTCAAAAATAAGCACTATTCTGGGATTTAAAAAAAGCATGTGTCTCTTATGGTATTTTTAAACAGCTGCCCAGTGGAAGCAGCTTTTGTTCTCCTTGCAAACCTTAATTGTTTAACCATTTATAGGCCATTTGCAGGGTAGTGTTCATGTTTGTAGCTAAGAGCTCCAATGAAAAAATAAAGATTTAAAAAAAAAGAAAAATCAAGAAGTTCACGAGACAAGCATTAGATTCATCAGAACAGTCTGTTTTTAAGATGAAGGGATTGTAGGTTCTTGCTCATGATTTTACAGCCTCATCTCACTCATTGCAACAAAGTCATGAGCTGCCCACAAGAAAATCAGTTATCTTTACAAAATTCAGTTGGAAGCCACACTCCTCTAATACACCCAGTCTCTGCTTTTTACTCATGAACTACCTATAACAAAGGTTCTACCTCCCCTACCTTTGCTGCTCTTCCCACTGGCAAATTCCGGCTACACAGACACTACTGGAGTCATGCTTAATCACTGCACTTTTTTCTTACACACCTAAGCACTAGAACCAAACTGTCTATGAGCAAATCTGAACAAGATTTCAGATCACATGGAAAAAGATTCCAAGCTGCAGTTTGCTGTGTAACTTCCTAAAGCAAAATGAAGAAGGAAAGCATGAAGAAAATGCTGGACTACATTCTGAAGTGTTTCCCCCACCCCCTTGAATATAATAATTTTCTTTTTCTTCATCACTCCCGTTCTCTTTCTCACTCCTAAGACTCATTGCCATGAAAACTTGCATCAACAGAACTACATAGCCTGGAAATACTTTTATTTTGCAATTCCCTAATCTGAACTGCTAAGATCTACTTCCAACTACCAGTCAAATAACTAATAGCTGTGGAAACTAGCCAGAGCCAGAGCGCCCAGGTCAGCTACAGTAGAGAACACAACAGTGGGAAAAGACAGCTTCAGCAAACATAAGCTTACTTAGAAACAAAACTTGAAAAACAGAGTCCAAGACCCAAGGGCTGGATTTAAATCAAGATAAATTCTGAACATTATGATTTAGCAAAACCCCAGAATTTTTCTACATATTTCAGCTAATACATTGTACGTACTGAACAATACCTTGTAAATCATGGTTACAGAACACCTTGCCTTACAGAAAATCTTGAGTATTCTCTCCATGTTGTAGAAAGCAAATCAAGACCACATATGCAGAAATTTGAATAAATTTGAATAAAACCTGTCTGGTCAAATGAATAGAAAAGTAGACAAACGTACTGCATGCTGCTATACTGTTTAAGCTGTCACTGCCTCATTGCTTTTCATGAAGCAAGAAGCTGCATGTGTCACATGTTACAAAGGACCTTTTCAAACACCTATTTCTAGCATTTCAGAAATTTTACTGAAAAATCCATTGATCTATAATGTTACCAGGTCTTATGTAACCAAAGACAAAACCTTTAAAAGAAAGCTAGCTGTGGCATGGTTTTTTGTCTCAGAACAAAACATAAGTGAGAAAAACACTCCTGAAGGTCCGTCAGTATATCACCTAACTATCCAAAACAGACCACGGTGAGAGTGGAAGGATGTTCCAGTCAATCTATGTTTGCAGAGTCCCAGACATCACAGGGTCTTAACCCACTACTAGGGTTCGAAGCAAATGGAAAAAGGTCTTCGTGGTTCTATCACACCACTAAGGAGTGCACTACACACTTCCAGAAAGGTCAAAGGAAAAAAAAAGAAAAATTAAAAAAAAAATCTGGCACTAAGGACAACCGTGCTGCTTTTCCCTCTCTAAGCACAGTAGCCTCCAGGCCTGCTCTGAGGACAGTCCAACCTTTGTGATAAGGCCACTGTCCGTTGTGTCCCACGCACATACACCCACTTGCACAGCACAGATACAGTGGGGCAGAAACAATAAAACAGCCTTTTACCGTCCTTTTTTTCTCCTCTCCTGCAAAGCCCTACGACCTATAGCAATACAAATAGCACTTCGATACAAGATGCTAGCCAAGGATTTGGCTGATGCTGGTTTGAATCGTGGTTTCTCAGAGTGTGTGTGATCATCACCACTCAACCACATTCAAGTTGCACAATGGAAAATGACACGACGAGAGCCCTCAGGCAGTAGTTCAAGGAAGGCTCGACCCTCCAGGTTGTGCACAGCTATAGTGACGTAGCAACTTTTGTTCTGAAAGAGGTACAGCTGTGTTCCAGTGGCACTGTGCCCTGGTTAGGAAGTTCACCAGAGCTCAGAGACTACACAGTAAGTTGTGCCAGACTATCTTTGTTATTTACTCTGTCTCACCACGGCAGACAGCGGAGAGAACTGTTGCCAACGTTTCTCACAGAGGTCTGGTAGGGCCTGGATGGCTACAGGGTACAGGCCCAGGCATATGAGACCACCCACCCCAGCACATCCTCACATCAATAGTGTGCCTAGAAGCACAGAGGTCCACCACATGGCTCACCTGCATTTGTTAACAGGTCCTAGATGTAAAAACTACCATGACAGCTTATTAACAAAGCCTATTAATAAAGCAAAGGCAGTTACAAAATGATGACACATACTGGTCTGAAAATAGGGCTGGTAAGAACTGCCCTAGCAGAGCTTTTTTTCTATCGATACAGTTGTCAAATAGCTAGAAATGTATGATACCAACGCTCCGATTTTGACAGCTCTTCTGCCAGACAGAATACAAAGCAGATTCCTAACAGAGGCCAAACGGCTCTGCTACTGCTCCCGAAGCAGCCACCAGAAAGGCTTTGGTGTGGTCAGAGAGCAACGGCCTTCCCAACTCCTCCTCATAGGAAGGCAAAATCTTGACTCCCATCTGAGTCCTGCGGCTTCTGGGTTTCAATTCAAGTGAGCTAGGATGGCTGTTTCAGAGACTGCTTTAATAAATGATGGCAGACTTTTTGTTTGCTAAGTCAGCTCTGCAATGCTGTCACCACACAAGTTGTGCTACAAATTTGCTTTAGCTGGTAAGATACTTAATGCAAATCAGAAGGACATTTATATTATCCTTTGATGTCTTTTTCGTATTTATGCCATGACTAAATTGGATAAGTGCTTTATTAACATTTAAGACTATTAGGAAGAAAATTATGTAGATTATGTGGAGAGAAGACAAAATGAAAACACGCTCACATTCTACAAATTCACAAGGATAGCACTGATTAAGAACATTAAACATCCAATCAATGTTTTGATTCTTCCAGCTATTTTGAAATGAAGCATTGCACACCATCTGTGATTAGTGTGTTTCTCATAACTCTGCAGTTACATTTAAAATCCTACCGTGTTGCAAGCTTATGGCAGACGACACCAGTGTCTGTTATGACTTCACTCAGTCTCAGCTCAAGGTGGACCTTCCCCTGAAACACACCAAAAACACTGTATGAAAAATTAGTTTTATGCATAGCCAGCCACATCATTCCCATTTAAAATAACGCAAGTCAATATCAGTAATTCCAGGAGTTTAAGCAATAGCTGTACAACTAAGGGATTTCACCTGCCGTAGAAAACAGATTAGTAGCCATTTAACTAAATTTCCATCCATAATTCCCACCATTATCTTACCTCTGTATGTATTACTGAGTGCCCGTGTTCTGATATAAAAATATTGTGTCAGAGCTTTACTAATATTTAGCATTTTAAATATTAAGCAAAGATCTGCAATACAATCATTGAAAAGATATCGCAGCAGTTTTATAAATGAATACCTATATAATTTAAACATTAAACCCCCCCAGATTTATGAACAAATATAAACTGTGAGACAAAAAAAAGCCAGATTTATGAACAAATGTAAACTGTGAGACAAGTATCAGTAAAACTACACTGGACAACTGAAAAAAAAAAAGTTCAATCATGTTGCCAGCATTCATGGCATCTTCTGTTACACAGTCTTAACTCTTTACCATCACATTATCTTTATTATGACATGGCCCAAGGTGTTATGCTCAAATATGCTAAGAAAATAAAGACAATCATGAATACAAACTGCATTCCTCTTATTAACTCTATTACATTTCAAAACATGAGTATCCACTCCCACTGGCAAAAACTCAGAACCACTCTTACAGTGTATATACAGGATACGCAAAATATATTTTGTTATTGACCTATTCTGACATGCCAGGGCTGCCCAAACACCTTCTGCAAATCACGATGGCTAAAACCAAGCCATTCACCTTCATAACCACCTCCCCTCCACTCTTTCTACCAAAGGACCCTAAAATCCATGCAGCTGATTAGTCAGAGCTCTAATGTGGATATCTTTGACTCAGATCTACCTTAACTCATACAGAAGTCTGTTACCACCCCTTTCATAAGATCTGCCAGATTCAACCTCTCCTCGACTTGTAGATCACCAGAACTCTTGACAGAGACTTCACTGTCTCTTCTGACTGGTTACAGCTACCCTGTGCTCTGTGAGGACATCTATCCTGTGTAACAGAGGGGAGTGAAGGACAAACCCTGGCCTCAAAGTGCACCTACGCTGCTAAGATCTATTTCCTCTAGAGCAGGTTTGTCTGGACGAGAGCTGGTGAGATCAGTCCAAGGCAGAGCAGGGAGTGCAGTAACAATTAAGTTAGCATGGACACGCAGAAGTTGAGTTCAAGCTCACTCCCTGGTCCTCTTATATTTAGCAGCGTAAACAAACACTGAAGTCATTGCCTGAATACTTGTCTTGAAGAAGCCTACGAGAAATTCTGCTTCTCACTGCGACAGTCATTTTCTCCCCTTCGCTGTACATCCCTTTCTTGATACCATTTTTTCTGCACCATCTTGAATGCACACTTCACACTTCCCTGCATTTCAGGCTTTCACTCCTCAAGTCACTATCATCTACTTATACATTCAGCATTCTGACTCAGTAGCAGATTTTCCTATTTGAGGGCTGGAACACAGGTCTTTCAAATACATGTGGCAGATGATATGGGTGTTTGTCGAGAAAATAAGAAAAAGGAGCTTTGCAAGCTGTACAAAAGCCCACGCTGCAGAGGCATCGCAGCAGCTCGCTGGCATTTTGAACAGGGAAGGCCCCAAACATGTGCGACTTTAAAAAGATGGCTCCTGCTCTGCGTCTTTTCCATCCTTTTAAACAAAATAGTAAAACCAAACCATGCAAAACCCAATCACATTGCATTTGGCTGTCAGACTCCTGATTCTTCACGTCCATTCAGTAGTTTTACTACGTTCTCCCCTACTCGTGCACTTGTCACATTTTATCGCAGGAGCTAAACCACAAATCTCTAGAGAACAAGTTGATATTAGAAACCTGTAAGAACACTGCTTCCATCTTTGTTGATATCCTGCATATTATCCTGAATAAAGAAATCGACAGCAGTACAAGTTTTGAAGAAACTAATAGACAGAAGCCAAGATTTAGGAACTCTAGAGAAAAATATCCCTTGGTAGAAAAATACCGAGAAGATAAGATAAGGTTTTTACTGAAATGTATGTCTGCTGATCTTAAAGGTGAGACTGAGGAAGGAAAGAATGCTCCAGTACACTTAGGAGCCTGAATACAGACTTCCTAACACTGTCAGTTTGTTCAGTCTCACATAGACTATGATGGAAGCTCCCTATTTTAGAAGTTAAGCTGCAAAAAAATCTCTGTAAGTCAACTGTACTTCACACATTTTCCCAGCTATATTGAGTACAAAAACATAGTGCTGTCTCCTTTGGGCTGAGAGTCTTTTTTTCCTGTAGCATTCCTTTTTCTCTTCTGAAGACCCTGAAAAGTCAGCTGCTCCAGAAGTGACTCAAAGCTTCAGACAGCAAAACAGAGGTCATGAGATCACTGGGACCGGAGCCCTAAAACTATTCCCAGAACGTCTCCTTGCTTCCAATTAAAAACTCAAAATATGTAAATACATTAAAATAAGGTTGCAGTAACATACTTGCAGGCTTAATTCACAGAAAAATATAACTGCTACATAAACAGAATGCATTTTCCCAA
Organism: Trogon surrucura; assembly: GCA_020746105.1. Lineage (NCBI taxonomy): Eukaryota > Metazoa > Chordata > Aves > Trogoniformes > Trogonidae > Trogon > Trogon surrucura. The sequence goes on from CM036617.1 coordinate 68,490,319, forward strand.
ATTGATTATACTGTTAGGCAATAGCAATGCCATTAGTTGATTTACAAAACACCAAGTTTGTTTTTTCATTTTTCATGTATTTTTCATAGGGAAGACCAAAAAAAACTATACAACGAATTGATGTCCATCAGAAGGTCAAATAATCACCTACACTGGACCAAACATACCACAGAAACGGGGAGTTGCCATTATCTTTATTTACTGAGAATTTTTAACAAAGAAATTCCCACCTTTATTATCAAAAGAACTACTGTGAGAATAACGAGAGCCTCAATTTGTACTACATGTGCACAGTTATCGACAGCATTTACAAGCAGGAAAAATCAGATGCAGCAGCAGTGTAAAGCATGTGTTACAGCTGACACTGTGGCTTGGTCCTGCTCAGACAGAATCCCTCTTGCAGAGCTAGAGCCTGCGTCTAGGATCAGTCTCAGGCTTGGAAGTCGGAGATTTGACAATTTTTAAGTAAAATGTATTAATTACTAAAACCACTTCCATAAAATATGTATATTTTGGAATGTTCCTAGAAGCAGCTATGCTCATGAGTATATGCCTCACATTTGGAAGGGTAGGACTTTTTCAAGGAACAAGCTGAAGGAGTGCCAACTCTACTGCTGAGTGCTTCCGTTTTCATAAACTCCAGCTGATAGGGATGGGTGGGTTCATAGGTCATATGTCTTTCCTAATCACATCTAACATCACATAATGGGGCCAGCCAGCATCCATTTTTTCAGTTTTTGATTAAAGAAGCCATCAGTAGACTGAATTTCTTCTGGGAAGTAAACAGTATTCAAAAGGAAATCAGCAGTAAAACTTGAAAAGAGCCATACTGAGAGGAAAATAGTAATATTAAAAAACAACTATGCTTGTTAAATATTCCTTTTACTATAAAAGAGAAGAATCAAGTTCCAGTCTTACTCGAATATTGCTAACAGGTATCAGGAAGAACTACAGGCACAGTTATCTGAAAAACAAACTGATCATAAGCTTGGAAAGACAAGAAAAAGCAGACTTGTAAGTTCTGTTTTTATAGATACAGGAAAAGTCTGTCTCCAGCCACCTCGTTTCTCCTTGGATGCAGCTGTGAGTTACTGCGGACTGAACACCAGAAAACCCTTTTAAAGCAAGTGAAAGGACACAAATGCTACTTACCTGTACCATGTTGCCAGCAGCTGCAGATTTGCAGTTTAATTTAAATACAGTATGTTGAAGGAGGCAAGAAAACACGCGACTGTAGATTACCCTAAAGTTACTCTTATAACAACCTTCTGCCATCCTGGCATGAAGTGCTTTTAGCATCTCAAACAAGAGGTGGGCCTCCAGAGCCAGGGCTCGCAAGGCCACCAGGCCACCGCTGGGGGCCATTCCTGAGTGCAGTCACGGGCACACATTTTGGCCTGGAATGTGACACACACCACAGGACCCAGCGACTGTAGATTCAGATGCAGCATCTGACCTAACGCAAAACAGATGTGAGCTGTTTTCTTCAGGACAAGATTTATGAAAAAACACCAACAAACACTAGGAACCTCTGTGCTCTGTATCTGAGGCTCAAAAGGCTTGAGAGTCTGCTTGAGTTCAAAAGACAGGAGCTAAACCTACCCAAATCTCTTAAATCGTATCTTTAAAGAAGTATCAACCAGATCTCCATCCTTCTTATTATCGTGAAACACTTTACAGAAATCTTCCACTTTTTAGAAACAAAGGAAAAGAACAAGTCTTCACTGTTAATTTCAAGTAAAAACAGAAAGTGATACAATCCACTTGCTGAAATACTAAATATCAAGTCAATTATCTTCATATACAGGGTTCACACAGCACTATAACTTTTTTTTCTACAAAAGAACAACAGCCGATATTGCAAAATCTCTTAAAAAAGATATTTGTCTACTATTAAACCTGCTAGACAAGAGGTTTCTGGTCACCCACCATTCTACTTCTCACTAGCCTATCCAATTTTGCTTGGGACTTACCCCTCCAAGGTGGGAGTGCATCTGCATGAAAGTTTTCCAAACATTTATCCCAGCACAGTTCCCCAACCTCATCAGCTCCACAGCTCAGCTTAACTCTGCTCATTGCTCAGGAGTGCAGGAAGACGGCCAGGGACTGAGCTTTGGCTCTTTACTCTTCCTCCTACCGGAACGGAGTGACTGCAGGCAGTCCCACCCCAGCTCCTGGAGATGGAGGAGGGAAGAGATGTAACAGGGATGGGTTGTAGGAGAGGACTAGGCTAAGCAGGTGACATGAACCACAGCTCATGACTAATGCCAACAGTGCTAAATTTGAGACTTCAATGCCCCTGGTGTGGTGGCTTACTTTCCCTTGCTGCAACCTGGCTGGAGAAAGCAGCATTGGAAGAACTCAGTGCTGCACACAGACCATTTCAAACCATGGGATAATATCTGTTGTTGCTTTCTCCGTCTCTCCAAGTTTTATTTCAGGATATAGCAACTGTTATTACATCGATCTTGTCTACTTTGAAACACTTTTAGGCAGCTTTCTCAGATGTCACTTCCCGGCACCAGTAAAGCTTAAAAGCAAACAATAAAACTGACCTAAACTCTAAAGGCTCACTAAATTCTGTCCATGAGGGAGTGGGAAAGACTAAGGGTGCAGCTACTGCTTTAAGTAAATCCAGCCCTGCAGTATTATCAGCAGCCCCACATAAGGTCACAGCCTAACAGCAGGTTCAAGAGCATGAGGAAGAGTTTGTTTGCTGTCTACATTTGCTGCTCTAACAGCTGCTCCTTCCTTTAGCAGAGGGCAGCAGGCGGCTGGGAAAGGTCTAAGGATCATGCTTCCAGATCACAGTCTGCCTGCTGGACCACAGTGAGGCACACAAAAATCTGGAACAAAATTGAGTCTATCACTGAGGAAAGTGCAACAGCTCTAATGAACGCTGCATGGATTTGTAAATGATGGGCAAAGCACTTATTCATGTCTGCCTGGTCTCCATATGGGCAAGCATGTCAGCATTGCTCAGTAATTGGCAAACATCTTCAAATAGCATAATGCTAGCCTTCCTGTTGCTCTAAAAGAAGAACACCTCCGTATGGTCAAAATCCTTACACTTAGTCATGTCTTCCTCTCAAATGCTTTGGTGCAATACAATATGTAGATTTGTAGATGAAAGTCATCCCCCAGACGAATTGTGTTCTGCAGATACGGAATCCAGGTATGTTACTTCAAAATAATGTAAGCTCATTATTCAGCAGTAGGTGCTTCTTACCACATGCCATGTTACAGATGAGCATTTTGAAAGTAACACACCATAACTTGATAGATTGTCTTACCCATTTGCACTGATAAGTCTGAATATCTTATATCCACAGAGGGGGGGGAAGTCTTGCCACAGAGCAGGAGCTGGTCAATAACTGTTCTTTCTGTTTATCACAAATATTATTGACCACTGTTGATGCACAATGCAGTTCTCTGAAATAATTTTGTTGGTAAGAACGCAGCCTCGAGAATCTTCCCACCCTATCAAAACAGAGATTTCATCTCTTCTGAAAACAACAACTATAAGAGAGAAACCTAAAAGCCACTGTTCATAAAATAAGATGGTAACACCCAGTTATTTCCTGTATGTGGTGGAAAGTTGATACCAAACCTGGAAGCAGCTTGGGTTTGGGTGTTTGTTTTTTTTTTCCAATTTGCATATACTCATGCTTACAGTAGGTTATACAACATGCATCAGTGACATATTTACACTAGAAGCATTTAAATACCCACACAAAGACAGTTACTAGCAGTGGTGGACAGTGGCCACGCAATGCTTTTAACTGTTTAATGGATTAGATAATTCTGTCAATCACTGGAGAGAGAGAGCTTTATATAGTTGCTCCTAAAGACAATATGCCCAACCTAGTTTATCTTCAAACTCATATTATTAAGAAAAGTAGAATCAGGGCCATTCCCATCGAATACAATTTGCTCTGCATATATATAACACATTGATTTCTACAGAACAGGAAGGAGGCAGATATGGGAGAAACCATAGCAGCTTCCACAATACACAGAGTAACAACACTTGCAGCTCCCTTCTGCAAATTTGTGCTAAATTTCTCTGTCACACAGGACTGAATGGAGAAGAGCTTATTCAAAAGTTTGGGGTGAAACTCAGCCTCTGCTGAAGTCATGGCAATCCTCCCACCCTGGCAAGGCCAGGGTTTCATTCACGAAGACTGATGTTTGGGATATGGATTCTGCATCCAGTGGGAAGGTGCTGACAAAGGAGGAGAGGTTTTCCTGAGCAGCTCAGAGTGCCCCGTATACATTCTTCTAACCAATATACAGGCAGCATTTCAGAGCCAGTACTGATTTCCAGCACAACGAAAGGATCTTGGGTGTGCTCTCCAACCAAACTTGTAAGTGATGTTTTCTACCAATGAGGTATAGTCCACTATCTGACACATTTATCAGTCCATACTCAGAAACAAGCATGTTTAATCAACAACAGTCAAAGGGCTGCATAGGCAAAATGTGTAGGCAGAGTGCTATTGTGGTGGAAGGAGGAGGAAGGGCTTTTGGTGTCTGAAGAAAGTACTTCTTACTATCAGTAAATCTTTTGCACAAAGCTTCAAGTACAGAAGGTTAAAACACTGCTTCCTCAGTGTTAGTTATCTGCCCTTTACATGCCTTTTTTTTTAAAAAAAAAAAAAAGTTGATGGCCAAATAGATATGTTTCAGACACATCAAAGTTCTAATGAGGAGGAAGGGGAAATGAGCAATTGTCAAGTTCTTATGTCAGATTTCTTCACCCTCAACAATGAGTTTTACATAAGACCTTAAGTATGAATGGCTTTGGCAAAGTACTCTGCCATCTAATACTGAGAACTCAGCTGTAAGAGAACATGACCATTTCACATTTGTCAGTGCTGTGGAGGAAGTAACTCTAAGCACACTTGAAAAGGGGAACTTTCAAAGCAAGAGTCTGCACAGGAAAACATGTCAGAATGATCTAACTCTCCTCGCATTTCTCCCTCGCTTTGGCATATGCAGACTAGATGGTTTCAAGTATGCTGGTGTGTTTTGATATTAATCAGAAGGTCTGCATCTTTAACCACTTCACTGATTACATGAACACAAAGGGTATTCCAGTTGCAAGGATCAAACTCCACAAAATAGACCTGAACTATGCAGGGCTGAAGTCACCGTGAAAAAAAAAAAAATGAAAGGGAAAACTACTCAAAAACAGGAAGAGCCTTTTAAAGCTCGTATGTGCACTTGGGCTTTAATTCCGCTGAGAACACATGGACCACTGAGAGCATCTGTCATCTAGAGCCCCAGGCAAATATCTGAATCCGTTACTGTTGGGTAACCTTCTGTATGTGAAGGAAAGGCAAATACTCATGGATCAAGAGAGACATGCATACAATAACATAGAAATTTTTGTTTCCAGTCCTCAAAAAATACACGAATGAGAATACAGCAGGTCCTGAAAGACAAATGACTAATAGAAAGGAGACATGTCTCACGGAAAGTGTGCAACATCACGCCTTTACTGGCTGCTAAACCATTTTTGTTAATGGCTCGATTCCTGTTTTACTTCCCACTGAACTGTTTGGGCACTTGTGCTGCCAGACACTGGGTATTTAGCCTTGGGCATGGTAACATCCCACTGAGGAGCAGGCAGGCTCCATCTGAAGATGGGAAATTAAAAGTCTTTCAACTAAATCAGCAAAAACCCACCTGGTTACAGCTTCATACTTTCAGAAGAAGTTTTCCAGTCTGGAAAGTTAAGCCATAAATTATGCATTTAACGATTGCTGTCAAGTTTTATTCTGCACTCCCTATAATAAGTCTTCCTCATAGCATTTAACATATTTCAGAAAAATTAAAAAGGAAATATTTAGAAATCAGGTAATTTTATACTTGTATGCCAAACACAAACACAATTTTGCGGGGGTTTCATAATTTGTTCTCCACAGGGCAGCTCAAAGTTAACGACTTATAGCACAACTATCATTTCATCATCCAGGATTCCAGCAGACTACGTAATACGTTATTTTCAAACTACTAAGAGCAAAAGCAGCCAAGTAAGACATGGGGGCACTGATATACCAACTGAACAAAAGCCTGTCAACCCCAAGGGGCAATTACAGACACAGTGCTGTGCTCTGATGGCTACTGTTAGCCATCTGCTCAGATGAAGGAGAACTTAGGTGCACCCAATTGTGCTGATTACCTCAGTAAACTGGTTCTCTAAATCAAATGATGAACCAAAGCTACAAAGGGCACATGAGTGCCTAATGTCCAGCCTGCATCTGCAGGCCAAGCAGCCGTGTGGGACCGGGCATCGCGTCAAACAGCATCGGTGGTAGCAAGGCCACGGGCCTCTTGGCAGCTCTTGGCCTACATGGGCAGTGCCCTCGTTTTTATTTCGAGATAAGCAATCAGGCCTGATTCCAGTACATCTGGCTGTCAAGCAATAAATGGATGTGGCATTAAAGGATCTGACAATCACGTTCATGTCTGCGTAGGGCTGATAATTAACATAGTCCCGCTGCCAGGAACATCCTTGTCTGCAGTAGTTTATCAAGTCATAATCTCACCTTGCACTCCTGACAACACAAAACATCTTTACAATGAGTGATAGAGTTACTAACATTGTCACTTACATTTTGATTATTTTTTTTAAATATATGGTCTTATAGCATCAGAATGCTTGGAATTACAGCTTCTGAATAAAATTTGAGAAAACAGCACAAAAATATTAAGAAATCCACTCATTCCATTAACATTAGAATTCTATTTGTTTATTATTTTGCACTCAAAGAGAGGAATCTCCATATCACATACTATTCCCTATCTACATATGAGGACAGAAAACAGTATTGCCATTTAAAAATTTGTAACATTTCTGGAACTCACGCAAGTAGGGTCCAAACTATGTCAAGAACAAAATTTTAAATTCTGCTCGTTAAACAAAATACCAGTTCTTGCACCACCAATGTTATTGTTTATAATTTCAAATCAGACATTTTTTTCTGAAAAACGAGGTCATCTCTGGGCATCTGAGAACCATAGCACCCACAACTACTGATATTCCAATAATCCATTAATTTTCAATCGCTTTTCACTTTCCGACTGTGCTGACTGGTCTGCTTAAAACCTGGTTATTTTCAGGCTTTGCACATGGTAAAGAAGTCCTACACAGGCTTATCACTCAGTTTCTTTCATGTCACAGCCTAATAAATCAGAAAGAATTAGAAACCTGGTCTCTTTGACAGAGTGTGGTGGTTTTGGGGTTTTTTTTGTTGTGTTTTCTTTTAATTCCTCACTCCGACTTGCATGACCTCAAGCACATCACATTCTTTCTGACACTTATTATATTCAAAGTGGGGGAGTGACAGCTGCTTACCTCGATGTAGTGCTGTGATGCATAACTAAATAGCAACGAAATGCCCTACAACATGGAAAACAGTATTAAGGCCACTGGCCAACAAAACCAGAAGTAAGATGCAGGAGTTCCCTGGTGCATGGCTTAATGTTTAACCCACTAGATTATATGGCCAATGGGGGCAACTGCTAGAATAATAAAACTCATAGCTGGCAAATTAAAATTGCTTTCTCACTACTAGTATTTGCATGAGTCACTGCAGATGTTAGCTACTGATGATTTCTTAAATTATTTTCCCTAAAATCAGAGGGAAAAAAAACCCTGAGCAACACTGTGTAAATGCTTAACACACATATTCTTTTTTACCTTGTAAATGAAAAAGTGTTTAGAAAAGATACAACGGGGGTACCACAAACGAAAAAATACAAACACAAAAGTACTCCTTCATTTAGCTATCTTCACCTGCATAAGAATTCATGCAAAATATTTGCAAATCTGCTCCCACAAGAAGACAAAACTCTCTTGCAGACTCCTTAACATAAAGGCCACGGAACAGCTAAGTAAATGGATAAAATCACCAGAGCGCTGTTCATATTTACACTAGCTCTTATAAACGTTTATCATGGAGCCCAGGAACAGCTTTTAACAGTTGGGGTCTTGTAAAGATACAAACAGCGGAAGTGATAAACTGTACAAACAGTTACAGAAAACATGCTTTCCGGCAAATATGGTGTCCCTCATCTCCCCAAAATCTAGAACTGCCTGCAATCCTTTCTGTTATGGCTTCACTGCTTACACAGGCAGTGCTGTCCTAGAAAGCAGCCTAGTCAGAAAAGCTTCCACAAGCTCACTCTGTGTAAATACTGTAACAAAATAAACAATGCAGAAGCTTATCCAAATACTGGCCTTCTTCAACTGATAAATTACAAAGGGAAAGCCTTCATATCCTGCAGGAAATAAACACTAAATCTATTGTTTTAGAGTCATTGTCATAAGAGGCTTTGGGTGTAAGTAGAAATGGAGAACAGGGTAAACACAACAGACCTGAAAGTTCAATGGCTGTTAAAAGCCTTTCCATCACCATTCGAACTGAAATGTGGCATTAAAGAGGATCAATATTTTACAAGAGAATGCTACAGACTGAACAGGGTGTCATAAGGCTTTCTTTGCATCACACGCACAACACCGTGTTACTTTTTTCTCCAAGCAAACAGAAAACCTAACCTTCAATGTATTTTCATGTGTGCTTCACATCACACAACCACACGACCTGTTGGAGTATGTATTGTAAGTGTCATTATGTGGCCTTGTATGTGCAGACCTGCATGCAGACTGAAAAGCCAAAACCTTATGTCGAACCCTACCACACAGTAGTACCTAAGCAGCATTTCCCCTTGCACTTCTGGAGCCTGTTGCACAGATCATGTCTGTGGCCTCCTAAGCAAATCCTGCGGTTCGAAAGTGATCTGTAATATACGCTTACAGAAAAAAGAAGGAAAAAAAAACCACCAAAGTAACCGGTTTATATTGACTTGATATCCTGCTATATAATTTTAATTTTTTGTGTTGTTATAGTGACTGTTTTCATGAGGTTTAATATTGTAATAGAAAATAGAATTTGCTTTGAAAGAGGGTAAGTACAGAAAAAGAGCAGTCTCACCGTGTACCAAAATCTGCAAAGCACCAAACCTAAATGGAGCTGAAGTGATACAGCTATTGGCATTCCCATGGTTTGGAGCAGGGCCTAGAAATCTGGCAAGGAGTGGTTTCTTCATCTGAGATATATTTGTTGCCATGCCTGTGACAACCTGCCTATGTAATTACTTAAAACAGTACCTGCAGATACTATTTTGAAGTTGGCTCCACTCCCTGAGGAATCAACAGCTATTTATAGGGTGTCGCAGGTTACTTGATACTTGAGGTAACCACACCCCTCCTTGTACCAGCAACACTGATAGTTCACATAGTTTTAATTATTTCTGCAGGCAGAATCCTGGCCCCCATTGATTTATGCATACCCGTAATTCACCCTACACACACAAAAAGTGCAAACATCACTGAAACCTGAACCACATTAATGAGCAATGCTTCCTTTTTTGTAGAGAAGCAACACATCTGTCTTGGAGTCACTGGAACCCATAAAGCTGCAACATTTCTTTTACAAATACTCCTTTGCCAAGATAATCTCACCTGTACTTCTGAATCAGCATCAACATGCTGGAGTTGAAACCAGGTGTCTCTGTTATGATACTTCTGCAGATCTTCCTTCTGTATAGCTACCTTTCCTGGAAATAAAACAAACCAGAAGAATAGTTTAAGACACGCTATATAGCTCCCCCAAAGTACACTTCATCAAAAACAAGCTTTAAAACAATGATTTAAGGACTATCCTTTTCAAGACAGGCTTCAGAGCAAGGAAAGATTTCTTCAGGGCATACTTATTTACACAATACCTAATTATTTTTGACGAGCAGCTTTTTCCACTTCACATTGCGAAAGACTTAGAATTCCTAACGTCATACTCACCTAACAGACTGAAGCACTGAGCTCTGTGGATAAGCTTGTACATATGCTTCTAAGTGAAAATATCATTATTACTTTGACATGACAATCAAATTTGTGGGAGGAAAATTCAAAAGTTGTTAAAGAGATTTTTTGAGGTATACATCTATTACAATCCCAAAAGAAAGTTCTGCGCACGGGGTTACTGCTAACAATATTTTAGGATAAGGCTTTTTGTTATACGGTTTCGTAGGAGAAAGGCAGCAACTAGAGACATTAAGTGGCAGTAGACTTCCAGATCTGCATTTTGAGACCCTGTTCACCTACTCTCCTCACTCAAATCTTGCAGAGTTTGCATACTGTACATATAGAAAAAACTGACAAACAAAAAAACCCCACTGTAGAGACTTTCCCCTCACCTTTCTAACCCCCTCTTACACCTACCAAATTAGCTGCTTTGGTAGTGACAGCAAGAGGAGCCAGTTCCACACTGTGAACTAACATGCGTGTAAGTTAAGGGCTAATATATTTGCGACGCTGAAACTTTTATCTTGCCCAGTCTCTCCTAGGCATCATGTAAAGCACTCTCTGAGGGGCAATGAAATTTTTTCCAAACATCTTTCTTCGGGTATACAAAGCTGAGCACGGCATGCCTGGGGAGCACGTGATCCTCAGAAAGCACCTTTGGGCTGGGTGGTTCCCCCAACGCTGCGCAAAGCAGCATGTTCAAAGTGAAAGAATCCAGGACAGTCAGAGATGTTCACGAGGCTCGAGAGAGGGGGTTTCTGGCATTCTACCAAATGTGGTTTGGTAGCAGACTTTCTCTGCTAAAGCGAGTTGCTCACGTACAGTTTGCAACCACTGCCATGCTACAGAAACACAGACTTTCTTTAACCAAATCCTGCTAGAGAAAATACACGGAGGGACACAGTCTTATTGGGATAGATTTCCAAGGCTCCCCAAAGCTTCCCAATTTGCCCAGAGGTCAGTAATACATCACCAAATGTTCACAGAGCACATTCAGAAAAGAAAAACAAAACCTAAAAAAAAAAAAAAAAAAAAATCTACACAACTATTAAAATAGAAAAACTAAAACATTCTCCCTTCTGAAATCTAAAAGCTTACAAAAGTTCCAGCTGTAAGTTATTACTCCCCAGTGTTCCCTCTTAATTTTGGCCTTTTCCTTTAAGCTTTTGTCGGATGGCTCCGCCCAGCCCCCCCTGTTTGCTGAGGTGCTTCAGTACCCTGCTGCAGCTGCTGCTGCATTCTTGTGTCACCCTCAGGCTGCTTTGGTGACTGTTTCCAGATTTCCAGTCCCAGTTTCTAAACTACTCTGCCATCCTTCCACAACTGCCCTCCCTAGTATCTGCCAGGGTTTCTGCTCTGGCTTCCACAGAGCTGCTGACCCATGACTTACAAGCCTTGCTCATTCTGCCCTCAGCATTCTCTTCCTCTCTTTTAGAGATTACCAGATCCATCTCCTGGCAAACAAACTACAGATTAACAAGACAGATTCATTACCAGGCTCTTTATTGCATATGCAGAGCAAGCAACTCGAAACTTCTTAGAAAAGCAAAAATTGAATTACGCAAACCTACAAAATAATACGGCAAAAAGGGTAAATAAGGCATCTGAACTGCACTGAAAGAGGACATCAAGTTATGCTGCCTAGAGAGATGAGTATTTTCAAAGCTTCTACTTTTATTCTTCAACCACAGCAGTTTGTGGGCAACCCAGTTTTGAGAGAGGAATACATTTAAACACATGACCTTGCAATAATTGCTTTAGACCTCACTTGAAATTGTTTACTTTCACTGCTTGCTATCCTCACTGTACCCTTTAATCTCTTGCACAAATCCTCCCCGCGACTGCCGCGTAGCACGCACTCCCCAAGCACCATCACCTGCCACCAGTCTCATTCAGAGTCGCCTCCCGTGCAGGCAGCATCCCTGCAGAAAACTCAAAGGTGATTTCATGAACATCTGCACCTGCGTGTAGTATAAACGGTGTTATTGCCACCCACCCCCTCTTTCAGCAGGGAGTTCCAGGGCTCTCTGCATCAAGTACAGCAAAAATAACGCAGGTGGGTCTGACCGCTCAGTCAGCGGGTAAGTGGAGCACACAGTGTTCGGAGGCAGTGGTGCGTGCCTCCAGCTCCAAGAGGGTTAAGGTGGTGGTACAACTGTTTTGATTAGGAAACTGTTTGAACAGGACTGTTTGTTCTGCACACAAACAAGTCTTATTAATGAGTGAAACTTATTGACTGGGCTGGCCAGAATCCAGTGTTTTTCACTGCACACCAAATGATCCACAAAAGACGAAAAAAAAAAAATCTACTAGGGGAAAAAAACCAACCCCACAATGGTGGGGTGAGGGAAAGAAGTAGAGAAAGGGTGTACACTTTGGCTAGTTTAAACATACACAAAGATTGTTTGATCTGCCTTATTAATCACTTCCATGTACAGGACTGCCATGCAGAATTTCTGTTTATAATTCTTCACACCTGCAGTGGCCATGTCCATATGCCCACCCAACTCACACTCCTCCTCCTCACCAGCCCCACGTAAGCCTCAATGCAGGTGTTGAGCAGAGCCAGGTCCTGCCCTCCTCTACAACAGTCACTGCTCTGCCACCAGCTGAGCTGCATCTGACCCGGCTCAAAGAACTTGTAGCCTCCCCAGAACTAGGGTAAGTCTTGGCCAATAATCACAAGCTGCTGGCACCTGATGTTTGACCTGCCACTACACCATAAGGGCCTACAATTGTCCTTGAAGACAAACTTGACACAAGAGGTCAGAAAGCTTTACCACCACTCATTTACAGGATGTTTTCCTCTTTGCAGTTCCTCACTGCGCTCCCAAACTCAAGCCCATTGTTTCGTGCTCTTTCTCAAGACTTGGGTGGCTGCCAGGCAGCAGCCAGAGACTCCAAGACTTGCACCTGAGGCACCCAGCCCCTCTTGCCAGCTTCCTCAGAGCCACCCCAGGCTGCAGAGAGTCTGGGTCTGTTTAAGCTTTTAGCTGCTGCACAGGAAGAGGCAGGAAAGAGCAGAGCATGCTCAACAGCATGAGGTGAAATTTCAAAACTTAAAGTTACAATTTTATAAGTCAGATTCTCAGCACTAAGACCAGCAATGATGAGGTAAAAGCATTCTTCTCATCTGGACTAATATCTTTCCAAAGTCTGACATTCACCAGGACCTCAGGTTAGGGGAGGGTAGGGAAACCCCACATCCTCCTCCTGCATGTTTTTCACTCATATGGCAACAACCTCCCCATGTCCTCCCAGTCCAGATCGAGCAGATCTTCACTGCCACATTTAAATCCTAAATCCTGCGTTCAAATCGAAAATGCGACGTGCCACGCCTGATTCCTTCCTGCTGTGATCCCTCTATTCTACAATAACCTATTGTTTCAAACACATGGCCAGCTCACAGATGAATGAAGGTACTGCCTACAGCCTGGATGGTCTTAAGAATGCAAATTCCACTTTATGATCCCTTGTGCACACCGATTTAAGAGCCTCCTACTTTCCCCACCCATGCACCCCCATCCTTGTGGCAGGCTGTACTGAAACTGTTGAGGAAACCAATCCAAACTAGAAGACACTGAACAATGAAAATAAACATTCTGGGGGAGGAGAAGGGAAGAAGAAATAAGTTTCAGGGGTCATGTGTGGGTGGTGGTGGCATTTTTAAGACCCAGATCGTCTCAACTGACCTGTTTTATAGCTTCCATGCTCAAAAGTCGTATTAACACAGCTAGAAGATAAAAGGTCAGTAATTTGGGCATCGAGGCAGAAATATGCAACAGGGATGGGTAGGGATTTCTGGCTTCATGGCCTGGGAAAGTGTTTGTGGAAGCACCGCACCCACAGTGCTGAACAGGAGTTTCAAAAGCTCTTCCCAGGCAAGTCAATGCAGCTCATTAGCTTGTCCTTGGACGTGCCCGGGCTTGTTAATTCAGGGTCTAACATTTCTGTACAAAGGCTAACAGAGTTCGTAATTTGGCTCAAGCTTCTCCACCTAGTCATCGCTACCTTCCGTCTGGATTACCCATTGGTGACAAAAGGATTAGGCACTAGTTTGAGATTACATCTCACCTTTTAATGCTCATTTGCCAGTTTGCAAAGTGTTTACCTCACAGCTGAGATATGTAAATATTTCTGTCAGAGTATAGAAGATACATTCCTTTATAGCAAAAAAGAAGACAGCAATAGGACAAGAATCTGTAATTTTTAAAGGGCACAAGGTTCTACCTGAAAAATGATCCAACAATTATTTTAAAGAACCCTAAAACCAGAGCATTTCAGGAGGCCTTGTATCTTCTCTCTAGGTTGCCTTTATCTTGGAATACCTGTATATCACTGCCAAGTGAACTGAAGCAATATAATATAATGTAATAATAAAACACCTTTTATTAACACTGCAGTATAGTTAATTTACAGCTAAGGGTTAGGTCTCAGTCACATGTTAAAAGGCCCCAAATGCCTAATCAATTCAGTCTTCTCTCAGCTCTGAGCTGAGACTACTTTGCCTCCTATATATGGCAATATTAAGCAGTAAGAGGACCTGGAAGCTAGTTCAGAAGCTGCTTCATACTAGTATATAAAGTGCACAGACACACTAAATCATTTAAGTAATTTAAAATAACCGATATGAAGGTGCACATGGGGAGTCTTTTTCAATAGCTGGAAAGACTAAGGACAGATCACAAATTATTTTAATCAACAATTTAGGCTGTGAAAGCTTTATGAAACTTCAATTACCTTGAAATCTCCAACCTAGAAGCACTGCTGCTATTCCAGACTACCAGGAACTTTATAATTATCTTAGTATAAACTTTGCAAGACAGAGAGGCCTAGATGCCTGCCTTGTTCAAGAACTGCACAAATTCAGTCACCCCTCCCGTAACACACAAGATTGAAACAAGCCATCTCTCTACTTGAGGATTAGAAAGATAAGGGTGAGAATTAGGAGCAACATAAGGCTTCAGAGCCTTAGAAGCAGCAGTATGGCTCCCTCCTGGCTCCTGTGCAGTGCACCATGAAGCACAAGCACTATTAGACCATCTGCTACCATGAGTAGAATCAGGGGCAATAATGGCAGAACACTTCCAGCACAGTAGCAGCACATACTGCACAGAGTACTGAGGTGTACTATATTGATGCCCCATTTTGTTTGTTTTTTGAATAACTAGTCTAAATACCATAGAATCATAGAATCATTCAGGTTGGAAAAGACCCCTGGGACCATCAAGTCCAACCATTAACCCTACTCTACAAAGCTCACCCCTAAACTATATCCCCCAACACCACATGTAAACAACCTTTAAACACATCCAGGGAAAGAGACAACCACCTCCCTGGGCAGCCTATGCCAATGTCTGACTGCTCTTTCTGTGAACATCTTTTTCCTAATGTCCAGTCTAAACCTACCCTGTTGCAGTTTGAAGCCACTCCCTCTTGTCCTATCAGTAATTACCTGTGAGAAGAGAGCCAGACCAACTCCTCTACAATGTCCTTTCAGGTAGTTGTAGAGAGTGATGAGGTCCCCCTTAGCCTCCTCTTCTTCAAACTAAACAGGCCCAGATCCTATAATCATTAATATAATACCGCTTATGAGACCCATTTTTCCCCCTTCGTGGGTTTTATCTTAGATAATAAAGCAGAGAAAAGTAGGCTGTGAAGAAGACATAGCTTCTATCCTTAAAAGAACCAAGCTGCAGCATTGCAGGGACTATCCTCTATCAGGATAGATTTGCTGGCCACAATCTTAAAGATCTCACTTGGCTGACATCACAATTTCTACTCTTCCTTCCTGTTAAAAACAAAACAGAACAAGAAACAAAACAAAATCTACTCAACCACACCTCTGGCATCAGTTCTCTGCCAGCTGCGCTCTGGGCCCTTAAAATGTCTGTACTTTTGAAACAGGTGGTGTAAACACCCTACAGGTGGTAGAGCTGTTGCAGTGGGAAAGCAGTCCTAAAATCTACACTTGCAATCATCTGCTTTGCAGCAGGCACCAAGATCCTGAACATGCTACCTGCACTGAAAAATCATCTCCTTCATCCCCTCCATCGCCACCCACCCCTTCCAGATACTGCCACCACTGCATCTTCTTCACAGTCCCAGTCCTTGCTCAGTTTAAGAGAGGCATGAACCAGAGAAAGACTGCTTAACATCTGCTAGCACCAAGTCAAGCACTGCAGAAAACGCGGATAGCCCAGCCCAAAGTACAGCAGCCGAAGGGTACGGATCTATGGTGATATTCTAAATACAGATAGTATTAACACTGCCATTTGGTAAGGAGGAGGGTTGCATAAAAGGACATCTGAGGTTCTAGCACATTATGCTCAGTAGTTTTGTTTATCATACATGTACTTGTAGGAGGAAAAAGGAAAAATATGTATTTTTGAAAGCTTATCTTTGTTCTGCTTTTGTGACCATCTGTTACGTTAAAAGATATTGTGAGTGCACCCTAACAATTTATTCTATGCAGAAAGTATTTATTTTAGGTTTTCTGAACAATTGTAGAGAATCTTCTCATGATAATTCTAGTTTATAGCTTCTCAAGACTTGTCATTGTGGGACAGTCATCTGTTTCCTTTATTTCACTAGTAGCTATATTTATACCATAGTGAGTAGGTACTATTCCCATGTCATCCAAAAGTACATCACAGAAACAGAAAACCAAGTTGTGACTGCTGCCTACACCATGGTGAAGGTGGAAAAAACACAGGATCACAATTTTCTATTAAAATCTTTATCTGTGTTTCACACTGTGTTGGAAGATTTTTCCTCCACTTAGCTAGTAAGAACCATAGTTCAGCAGGGATGATCACCAGTTTTTCTTTTAAACCAGTAAAGTAAGAGGTGATGCTTCAGCTACATTTGGCAAGAGTTACCCAATAACAGTGGGTGGTTTGCTTGGACACTTGGCAATAAAAGGTGACAACTCTACAAACACACCTGAGCTTTGGAAGTGGTCATTAACAAAGGCACAGTCACCTCAAACACATTCTGTGAGAGCGTCCATGAGCTACAATTTGGTTTCATTTACTTTAGTCCAGAGCAGCCAAGGTTACTTCCGAAGGCAAATTTATTTTCTTGCCTTACTTTGCTTCAGCTCATCTAGGATTATGCAGGAAGACAGTTACAAGCTGCCAAGATACAACGGCCACAGGAGTTTCAGTCTGTTATGGAACACACCTAATAACCTCTATGAGGGTGTGTTGCAGCAATTAAATTACAGCAAATGTAATTAACAGAACCACTCACCAGTCTTCTCCCTGCTGGCTTTTGGCTCTTTCGCTGAAGAGCTCAGGCATTTCACATCTACTGTAGGTGATCCTGCTCTGGCAGGGGCGTTGGACTAGATGATCTTTCGATGTCCTTTCCAACCCCTGACATTCTGTGATTCTGTGATCTGTGCTGTATTCAGTACCATCCCATCCCCATCAGCACAGCAACCAAGCCTCCCCCCTCACTCAGGGGTACCACAAACTTACAAAGGAGAGCTCTTGCTCTCCAGTGCAGTACAGGGGCCAAGATCTGATACAGTGAATTTACTTTCCTTCTCCCTCAGAAGTTCACAGGGGGTGTATTTGGTTCTGTTCAGGTTTTTGCTTAACACAGATGTTAGATGCATGTAACTGACTTGCTGTTACCGAAACAAATTTAAGTGCTGGGGCAAAAAAAAAACCACAAAAAAACCCCAAACAAAAAAAACTATTTGTGATTTAACCAGTGATTTAAGTAATTGTGTACTTGTCATCTGAAGGACATATGATACCAACTATTCTTTCAGCACAGTGTTAAATGACTTGTTGTGGCACATTTCCTATTTTTTTTAACTGATCTGTATGTTCTAGGTCACAGCCTGAACTGTTCATTACACACCTAGGAGAATACCAGCTCAGGGCATATCGTGAATATATCTAGATCTTCCTCTATTATTAAAGGGTGAGAAAAGCCTTCTGTCCCACTGTATTGGCACAGCTTGGCTCATTCAATATTTCTAAACTGCTGAAAACTAAATATCAAAATATAATCATTAAAGAATAGCTATTTACATTTGCCTTATTTAGCAGCACTACTATCATAATATTCCTTCTGCTGCATCATCCAGCCAGGTGTCTGGTTTTCCCCATTACTACTGGAGAGGTACCAGCTGACAGTTTTTCAAGTTAGCCCATCTCCTCAATGTTTTTCTCAATGTAATAATTAGAGGGAAATACTTATCCATATTTATGATCCATCCTCGTGTTATACAGAAACATGTTTCATCAAATTGGCCTACTACTCCTATTTGATTTAATTTTAAATGGAATTTACTATTACTTTCAGTAGTACATTTCCTACTTGAAGCATCTCAACATACTATATAAAACAGTATATAAACTCTAGTTAGTAATAGTCAAGACACACATCAGTTAAACAACAACTTAAGACTACCTTACTTCCACAGTAACACTGAATTTGCTACATTTTTTCTAAAGAAGACAAATCATACTTCAGATCCACCAAGTTCTGTATTTTCTTCATTATATTTGCACTTCAACAGGCATCCAAGATTCTTCGAAGACACGGTTGTTCGGAAGTTGTGTATGTTTAGCTAACAAAAGCCTAGATGACTTAGCAAATTATGATTAGGAAAATGCAAATGTAATAAACAAGCATGCAAACTCAAAGATATCTTTATCTGCACAATCCTGCCATCCTGTATGCCAAAATACTACAATATGTTCCGAAACGTATCTGCTACGCATGTGTTCCAGTGTCTGAGTTTGTTTGGTTCTCCTCTGAAGTTTCTGTCAGAGGTTTCTGGGGGTTCTTGTTTTTCATTTTCTCGCACCCACTCCTTCCGCTTTTGGTGGCTGGAGCATTCTCATCTGTCACACTTCGAGTTGCATTTTGGATGTTAAGGAATTTACCATCACAAACTTGGACCTTGTATTATGATAAATAAAAACATGCGTACTCTGAGCTCCAGTCACCCCGGAAGTCAATATTTTTAACACCAAGAGAAAGTTCTGGCAACACTAAATAGTGATTCAAAAGGCATTCTACTAGCTAACCATCTTCAAAAAAAATAGCTACTTGCCAAATTCTCACCAATTTGACGCACATGCACTCTGTTCTTTCTGTCTTGAAACCCCCTCAAAACCAGCCAAACAAATAATGCAAACAGATGTCACAAATATACCAGATCACACAGGAAACACAGGCAAATTTATAAGCTCAACAACATCTGAACTTAAAATTAGTCTCCTCGGGAAGACACAACCCCCAGCTCCCTTCTCTGAGAAAGTTCACTGCTGGATGAGCATGGGTAACCACATTTTCTTCAGCAGAAGCGTCTCATGATGACAGAACGTAACAAGTGATCTCTGTAATGCAAACAAAGGGCCCCTATTTGCAGAATTTGGTGGTTCAGTGGAAAAGAGCTTATTCTAGAACTACTCTGATGAAACTATTTTAGCAGGAATCCCTTCTAAACCCCTTGGCTCAAGCCTCTTCAGGAAAAGGTCTCAAGTCTGAGCTGAAGATATACACAAGAGCAGCGATTCCTCTTATGTATTACATAATTCGTTCCAATGAAAGAGTTCCCTTTCTCAAAAGAACTCTCCAGTTTAATTTTGCTGCTGTTGACTCCTGTTCAATAGGAACTACTGAAAAATAATCACATGCACTCCAGAGCACTCTTCTCTTCCCAGAAGATTTTTCTATTACAATCAGAGTTTACAGAGTAAGTATCAAAATGACAGTAATTCTGGACTTTTTTCTTCTCTCCATTGCTATTTATCAAACTTCCACACCTTTGCAATGCTTTTCAAAATATGCCTGTAAGAAGGAGGGAGAGGAACAGCAGGAGGAAGAAGGGAAAAAAGACTACAACAGCTAATGTGCACTGTAAAATACAGAGAAGTAACACTGGAGTTCTCACTTTTAGTGCTACAGCAATACAGCAACACACCAGTCTGCCTAACTATGGATTCTGCAACGCATACAAAAGTCAGCATTGCCTTCAGAAACCTGATCCATCATTTAAACACCCAAACAAAAATCTCTTTAGATCTACTGCAAGTTCTTCCTTTAGCAAACTGCTCCCAGTACCTTTAAGACAAGATTACTCTAGCAGCTCATGAAGAACGCCCCTCCAGTGTCAGATCTTGATAATTAAAACAGGAATTAAGGAAACATAGAATCATAGAACAGTTCAGGTTGGAAAAGATCCTTGGATCATTGAGTCCAACTATTAACCTTACACTACAAGTTCACCCCTAAACCATATCACCCAACAGCATATCTAAGCAACAAACACACCCAGGGATGGTGACTCAACCACCTCCCTAGGCAGTCTGTTCCAGTGTCTGACCGCTCTTTCTGTGAAGAATTTCTTCCTAATGTCCAGTCTAAACTTGCCCTGTTGCAACTTGATCCCATTCCCCCTGGTTCTATCCCTAATGACCTGTGAGAAGAGACCAGCACCAACCTCTCTACAATGTCCTTTCAAGTAATTGTAGAGCAGGACGAGGTCCCCCGTCAGCCTCCTCTTCCTTAAACTGAACAGTCCCAGCTCCCTCAATGGCTCCTCATGAGATCTATTCTCCAGGCCCTTCACCAGCTTTTTCGCCCTCTTCTGCACTCGCTCCAACACCTCAATATCCCTCTTATACTGAGGTGCCCAAAACTGGACACAACGGAGAAGAGGAAACAATTTGCACTTCTCGATCTACAATCTGATGGGTGTGGCTTATGGTAAATATTCAGAGACCCTTGTTCCAAGAGAGGGAATAAAGCACTGTGCAAGAAAAATCCCAGTCTATGGCCTGTTTCTATGTCACTGCAGTTGCAGAACGATGGTGACACATAGGAGGTCAGATGAGGCAACTTCAACAACGAAAACCTCATCAGTTGAAAGGAAAGGGGTATTACTTTCACATTACAAGGGGAAACTAGAGATCAGAGAGACTGAAAAAAAACAACAAACTTTCCAAAAGCTCACTCAGAAGTCAGAAACTGACCTCCTCCTCCCCAGGGTGCTAGATTGCTGGATGCTGTGCACACGTGAGCTCAGTTAGGGATGGAAAGAGAGTAACAACCCAGTTTCCTAGCTCATATCTAAAACTTAATAATTGAAGAAAAAGCTAGTGACTACAAGATAAACTAGCAAAATGTAAAGGTACCTACAAAGAGATCTGCACCAGCACCCCATGCATAACACATAACATACTGTATTCTACAGCATCGTACAAACTGTAGGTCAGACAACTTCCTCCCTACAAGCGCTGTCAAGACATCGTACACAACTTATTTCTGAAATAGGGAGATGAAAAACTGAGAAATTAACCTTGAACAGTTTAAATCGCTTTAAGTGGAAGTTGTTCCCCCTCAATAACAGCTGGACTTTCACAAGTTTTTTAGCCCTGAAGATAACTGGAGTGTCATCACACAATTTGCTGCAGGTGAAATGCACAGCAAATAATATCTGGAAAAGCAGAGGTCTTGCCCTTTTCAAACAGGCACTGGAAGTCTTATAGAGCTATTCTTTAGGCAATACCTTGCTCTGATTGTCTCTATAAAATTCTACTATCATTGTACCGTAGATACCTAGAACCAGTAGGTAATATTACTCTGCATGTCATTAAAGTTGTCATAATTTAACACTACTGCATGCAGGTAAGTGTAATAATCCCTGAAAAACTGCAAGACTAAAGGCCTTGCACTTAGGATAAAAAAAAATACAGTAACAAAAAATGTTGCTAACATTTAAACGATGCTTTACTGCTTGTTTCAGTTAAACTGCAATCTGCATTTACTATCATAACATACAGCATTTATGTCCCATACTTTCTCCTGTTATGTAATATTGAAGGTGTTTTTGTCATTTAGCTCAGTGGGTTGAGCGTGGTGCTTGAAACACCAAAGGTCGCGGGTTCGATTCCCGTTCGGTTCTCACGTGTTGCCTGACCTAGTCGAGAGGTGGCGTCCCTGCCCACAACAGGGAGGTTGGATTAAAATGATCTCTAAGGTCCCTTCCAGCCCAGGCCATTCTATGATTCTATGATATGATTTGACAAAAAAAGACAATACTGAACAGTACTTACCACTGTCACTGTCAGTCCCATCAAGACCCCAACTCATAGAACTACATATGATCTAACAGTTAAAATTCAAGACAAGTAAGCTGCAAAGAACAAGAAAATAGTAATTTATGATCACATACCTATGATGGAATCCCTTCGAAAAACATCTCTGTCAAAAATGTAAAACGACAGATGGCGAAAGGTCCGAGGAATTTCACAGTAAAAGTCTTCTCCATAGAAGGGGCTGGATAAACAAAACAAAAAAAACACACATAAACACACAAAAATAAATTAGCATTGGTATCCTGGAGGTGCCAGTGTGTTTATACTTCACACCCAGAACATTATTCAGGACTGTGACAACCCTTCCCATCCCATGAACATGCACCTTCAAGCACCGTTCTACTTTGACTCTTCCCAACTATCTTAAATGCCCACAGAACAAGATTTCTGGATAAGCAAAAAAAAGCAGGCACTTCTTTTTATCCAGCAAACAAGTGTCCCTAAACAAAGGAGGCAAAGACCACGTTATTTGTTAACATATCCTGCCTTGAAGGGTGGAGAGAGGCCTCTGTTGTCACACTACACTTAGAGTAGACCATCACACCAGAGGTCACAGAAGCATACGCACAAACAGGACGAACAAAATATAGTGTGGTTCATGGCATATATGTGTTTTTTGTTTTTTTTTTAAAAAGGATTTAGTTTATTTAAAATAAAAGAGCCATTGCCTCTTTCCTCGTCCCTTGCAAAGTCTCTTATTTCAAGTCATATTCAGTCAACTGATGGTAACTAAGCCTTGGAGCTGGCACTACGCTTGTTACCTGATAGCACTGCATAACTGTCTAATCTTGCTTACAGGAATTGTATAGAACAAGTCCTTTTACAGCAAGACCAGAATTTTAAAAAAAAAAAAAAAAAAAAAAACCACCACTATTTCAGCATGAAAAGCTCTTTAGAGACTTAAGGGGCCTTCTTTGGATCCTACCCATTCAAATGAAGGGGGAAAAAAAAAAAATCTAAGACACCTAGTATGAACCTTTTCAGTTTCTCTCTATCCAATCATATGGTTAAGGATTTACTCCTAAGGACTATAAGCATATATCAACATTATTTATTCACTGACAGGTATACTGTTTTACACAGACTCCATTCCAAGTCACTCATGCTTCAGTAAATCTAAATGAGTGGATGCAATTTGAGTCATATGGACAAATACAGCAAGCATTGCAGATGTAGAATTAAAAATAAATCTAATTCCAATAGGCCAAATGCCAGCAAGTTTTTTTCTTTCCCCTTTTAAACACAGACCTCCTTATTCGCCTGGCTAAGCACAAAAATGGGAGGCAGAATTGAGCTGTAGCTTTAATCATTATCAAAGGCTTTTTATGTTAGAATATTAGCCATCTAAAAAATTATTAATAGCTCCTTGTATTAACACTAATTTTTTGAGCTTTTTGTCAGGAGAGGTCATTTCCTCGGCTTCTTCCAGGATATTTTATATCCCCCTACACTTTTGCTTGCATTTCTGCCCCAGAACTGGCACATTCCCTCAAGACCTAGCTGACAAATCCCACTCAAAACACACAGGCACTGCAAATTAGCTAAGCCCTCTGTGTTTGCAGGGAATATGCCATGTTAATTTCATCGAGTCCAGAGACATCACTCAGTATTCAGTAAGAACACTATTTAAGTCACTACTCCACCAGCCACGTGGAAGAAAACATACTGGATAAACAGCGAAGCCCGAGGCGTACCCACAGGTTTAACTTCCCATTCCTTCAAACAAATGCATCCAGCCGTAAGTTATGGAAACCAATGTGAGCCCCACTCAGTTGTCCCGAATATGAAGGCACGGGAGAAAACCGAACAGCTGGAAACGGCAGCTGGTTTGACTCTTTGTCCCAACTACCCACTCCACCAATTCGGCACTCTTGGTTGTGTTCTCTTTACCCGTTCTGCTCCAACAGGTTTTATTTGGAATTAATTGAGCAGCCACCACTTCAGATGCAAAATATGCGAGTGCTTTGGTACAAGCAGCTTCTCCCAAGCTGGGAACTATACGCCCGTCCCAGCAGCCACGCTTCTGCCAGCAGCCTCGAGAGCCTCGCTCTGTGCGCATCACTTGGTGCAAGTTTTCACGCACAGGCTCAACCCAAGGAGGCCACACAAATGCATACGCATTGCCCAAATAGCTAGTGCATTATACATGCAAAACACTTGCATCCTTCCGAGCCCTAATATTCTGTTCAGCCATAAAATTGTCCTTTCTGCTGGAAGAACATGACAGATGAATTTATTCACTACTGACCTCAGAATGAAATAATACTTAATGAACTGTGGATTATATTACCCAATCCTCTACCGAGAGCAGGAGGGGAGCTTCAGAATACTGGAAATCTAAAGGCAATGTAACTACAAGTGAGACTATGCTGAGCATACTTTAACTTAGCTCAGCTGCTTCTGGGAGAATGAGCAGGAAGGAGACAACTGGGGCTTTTGGCAAGTCCCCTATTAATGTTCATCACTGGTGGTGGTGGAGGGCAGAAGATAACTAAGACCACACCACACGAGATTCAGAAAAGCAGAGCAGACAACAGGAAGCATCTAGTCCAATACATGGTATCAGAAAGAGCTCAACAAAAGAAATGCTATGAAGGCTGACTCAGCCACACAGGACCACATCTGGTCACTGCTTTTAGGCACAAGGCTTATTATTTGCAGATACAGCATTTGCAGCTGCTACCAACAGAAGAGAAGCTTTTTTTCTGCTCTTGGCTTTCCTCCACAGGGTTCTTGTACCCCTTGGAGATTCACAACCTCTCATCACTCAGGTAACACCCCTGAGGTCTACTGTGTAATTAACATAAGCAAGCAGATTTCCAACACAAGTGTACTCACTCTGCACCAGATATTAAGCCAACGAAGTTTTAACTGTTTACATCAAGATTTACATCAAGACACATCCAATATCCCCCCCAGCCCCATCTTCTGTAGCTCTGCAGAAACAGTATCTTATTTCTGAAGAAGTCAAAGCGAGGACACAAATGTTTCCAGCTTCCACTTAAATGTGTGCTTTTCCTCCATGTATCTCTTCAGAACAGTACTGCCTTTGTCTCCCACCCAGACCTGAAGAGCAAGAGGTCGGCAGCAGTCAAATCCCATGATTTATTTCCCAAGCTAACTTATCTTGAGTGGGAGCCCCAGGGCTCCAGAACAGTTTTTCCAAAAGAACAGCTAAATCCCTCCTTCAGCATCCCCTCTCTCCCAAAAGCCAGAATTAGTCTGTTGAGGCATCAGTGAGTACTTTTATTTTGACAGAGCAATTAACGAAAAGCAGCAGCATCTGCCTACACAGCCCTCAGGAGCCTGACAAGATCCTCCAAAACAAATACTAGAACTAGCCTGGCTGAAAGCTCAGGAATCTTTCAGAACCAAATGAGTTCAGATTCGACTTCCAGGTTTTGATTTAAGCTTTGCTTTTAGATTAACCGACCCTACACTCAGGAGAAATTTTAATCATTCAAAGTGAAGGAAAATAAGGAGGGCCCCCTCCCCAGCCTTGCAGTGCAGGCTGCACATCAGTATGGTCACAAGACAAGCGCTGTCATTATTTCAGCTTCTTCTGGACTTCAAACAAGTGATGGGATATAACTGCTGAGGGCTGGATCTTGCAAGGACAGAGACAGTGGACCTCCACTGTGAATGCAGTTCAGCTCCTTCCAAGCTGAATACAAAAGCATTTTCAAACCCAGTTTCTTCAGTAAAGGCTACCCGGTTTAGAACAGTTTTACTAATTTCTTTTCAGTTTTGCTGTCGCAGTGATGAGTTTTGCTATCACAGTGATGAGAAGAGTGCAGGCACGAACTACTCTTTAGTTACAAAACTGGGCTCCTAAGTCACTGTCTCTTGTTTTCCTGATGAGATTACAAATGATAGAGAAAGACCTGTATGAATTTTAGATCTTTGGTCTAAGCTTTCAGGCACACTAGGGTCTGGCTCTGTAGCCTTCTACTTCACATATTCTCACTTCAAATCCCTTCCTCGTCTCCTTTCTAGCACACCTTGTTATGCTCTGAAGGAAGGAAGCTTTACCTCAGCAGTCCTTTTCTCAGGAAAAGGATGGGGCTCTCTTACTGCACAGCTTTTATGGAGCCTCTACCACTGACATGTACACTAATGGACCTCAGGATGCTTCCCTAGGATGCTTCCACAGCTCTAGTAACAGAAGAGACACACACATACAAAAAGAAAAAAAAACCCAAACATTTAAAGCAAAAGCATAAAGAATAGTACAATGGATTTGAATATTCAGACATACTCTCTCCTCACCAAAACCTTGTTTATCCTGAAAGCTGATGGGAGCAGCAATACCAGTAAATCAAAACCAAAAAACTCCCTCTAGGTACTGTTTCACTCACAGCTATCCAGCTTAGAGCCCTTCCCATTTCAAGATATCTATTTCTGAATTTCTTCTAATGTGTGTTTTGGCAATGGATACTTTCAAGAGGAGACAGGGAAGGGGAAGAGAAACAAATTACTGTATAGATCAAATAGAATGAAAGCAAATAAGGAAGAGAATCCTCATTTCAAACATGATGAATGGCAACTTCTTCCCTCAGAAGAGGTCCAAAATCTGTTCACTTCACATGTTTTACTGAACTCCAGGGGCATACTTGCAACTTTAATTCCATCACTGCAAATAATATTAACAGAGAGGAAGAGACTTCATAAAAGTAAATCTCAGTGCAGAAACATTTCTTTAGTTTCAGGCTGTGTTGCAAAACCTCGTGCTCGTTTCTCAATACTTAGGAATCGCTAAAACAGTTTTGTTTTTGTTTTGGCACCAGTACTTCAGTACATGAAGTGAAAGAGTTGCATGATGAATAATAATGAAATCCCTCAAACCAGAATTCTTTGTGCATGGATTTTTTAACTGCTTTTGTGATTGAAAGTAAGTACTATTAACATGCCACAGACAACTCCGCATCCTCTGACTATTTTAAAACGTTTAGAAATACTGGATTCATCCTGCTGCATGAACTGCAGACCAGAGTTCACATCACCATGTGAGCAGGAAGCAAAATCAGTCTGGACAAAGGAGGACACTTGTTCGTTTCTCCTGCTAAGCTTTCTCTACTACTTGGCTAATACATTTCACACTATGCTTTGCAGCGTATGTAAAGAGAGCGGGTTAGAGAAGAGAAGGTTTATTCAAAGCAGATACAGAAAGCCAATTACAATCTGAATACACTTTACTCTCCTACTAGGCACAGAGCTACAAAACAACATGCAAGTAAGATGCCCTATAAGAGCCAAAGCTGTCAGATGTCGTGGTAGCTTCCTTACACAATTTATTAAAAATACCTAGCATTATATTTGAAGCACAGATTTGGCAGAGGACACGCAGCAGGAAGTACACAGCACAGAAGGCAACATCTAAATCCGAACACACCACTAATGCCCACTTTTAAGAGTGCAGGCAGCAGTCCTCCAGACACCCACCGAGCCTAAGCAAATTTTTCATCATGTCACTGTGCAGAGACACCTGGACGGACAGTGCTGTGTTACAGCCACAATCACGCTTACTACACAGAGGAAAAAATAAAGCAGTGTTCATTTTCTCAAGCCTATGCTCAGATGAGACAGAGAGACACACGAGCTATAGTTATCATCCTCACTTGACAGTTGCTGGTTTGGCTCAGTGAGGCTTACAGGGATTATGATAAGTTTAAGCAGCAGCCACTTGGCCCCTAGTCACTTCCCAAAATATTCTGTAAGACGACACACACAAACAACAGAAGTCACGTTACAGCTGCATTTATTTATTTTTTTATTACTCAAAGCAGCCTACACCACCAACAATCATTACTCACATGGGTGGCTTTTTGTGTGGATAAACGCTTTCATTCGCAGACCCTGCTTTGGGTCTCAAGGCTCACTTCATTCTCCTCCTTCCATTAAGTCTCACTTCCCTTCTGGGCACCCTTCCCAGCTGTATTATTTCCCTACACAACCATACAGCCCTTCAATAATATCCCAGACCAGGCTGAAGTTGTACCCACACCCATCTTACTCCTTCCCCTTAAAGGCTTGGGGTGTTTCAGAACTGAGGTCTATTGATATTAGGAATTCAAGCCATGGTTAGACGTAGTCAAGTGCGGAAGATGGCAGGCTGTGGGGCAGGCAGCACACCGAGGGGCGAGCTGGGAGCATCCAGGAGAGAAGGTGCAGAACATGCCAGAGCATCCAGCTCAAGGCCTCTTTACTTAAGGTCTCCAGGCTGGGAAAAGCTGTTATTTCAAGGAGGTGAGCTGAGAATGTAAGAATATGGAAGTAGCTAATGGAACTAACTCAGCTACAACAGCTAATTTTGGCAACCTTCCAACTAAGGGAAACAACTTTGTGTTTAAAATTTGAGAAGTGGCCTGCATCCAAGATCCTATCAGAACATAAGAGAAGTTTAGCTCTGCAGCTGTGAACTCCAAACATAGGAAAATAAAGGGTTTAAGCAAGCCTAGAATTAAAAAATAACAACATTAAATATGGCAGTAGAAAGTAGAAGGAGAGAAAGTTCTGAGAGTTATGGATTCAATTTGTTACCTGATCTAATACTAAACCAAAAACACAGCAACCTCTTGTTAAAGAGAACACAGCTTTAACTATGAATTTACAGCACATTTCATTATACACTCAGAAGCACACTGCAAATTTGCAGTTCTCATAGTTCTCACTATTACCTTCACTGGAGACCAGCAAAAAAAAAAAAAAAAAACCACCAAAAAACACTACCCCAAAAAACCCATGGCTGGGGGTGGGGAAAGCGCCTCTGGCTTCATTTGCCATTTCATTCAGGCTTTGATCACTATGTTTAGCATGTGAAAAATTCCTCAGTGAAATAGTGGAGAACAAAATAATCATAGACTCAAGGCGCTTGGCTCATCTCTCTAAAGCACACACTGTCAGCCATTTGATTCTTAACGTACGACAGTTTTTGCATTTATTCATATCCTTGAAACAAATTTAGAGATGTCACATTCCTTCCATTCTTCACCTATGATTTGAGAAGCTGCCTTGATTTCCTGTTGCAGCTGACATTGCCCTTTAAGTGAATGGAAACATTTGACACAAACAGCAAAGGCAAAGTCAGTCTTAACACCAACAAGCCAAGAAAGTTTATCCTCAGGGAAGATCCATAGCAAGGAACAAGTCCCGAATGATGGAGTCTGAAGTTTGAAGCTACTCATGGGGGATGCTGAGCAGCTGATTCAGCAAAGGATAATAATAGGCAAAATTCTTGTCAGGCTGTCTACTTGCAACTCGGAACTAAAAGTTGTAGATGTGTGTGTTTAAAAAAAAAAGAAAAAGAAAAAGAAAAAAGGACATAAAATACATGAGTCTCTTCATGTAAATCTCTGCTAGATTATATGGAATGGCTCCAATTCTATTCAGTGCCTTTGTAGATGATGGTAAGATAAATATTGAACAACAAATACAAAACAGAGAAGCATAATAAATCCTAGTTCTAACTGACCTCTCCCTCATATCTTATGCCTTGCATGTGACCTTCTCAGAATTTACTAAAACCTTGTGCCAAGGAGTTTAAAAAAACAGCGCTGCTTGAAGAGTTCAAGATTCTCTTCTTGGGAACCTGAAGAGCTTGCTCTGACCAACCCACGCGTTCACTGGGCTTGTCCAAAGATCCCCAGAGAAGCTGGATGACTCTGAACTGCCCCACACAAACAACACTTTAGCCTTGCTTTGTGGTTTCATAGAAAGGCCTGCCCATGTTGTAACCCTCGAATTCTTTCAGTCCAACACTAACAAGTTATCCTCACAGCAGCACTCAAAATCTTCCAGCACAAGGCAGAAGTGCCACCATCCAATTCAACAGAAGCCAACAGAGGCTGGGTGGCAGGGATTACTTAAAGTTTTCAGTTGTAATTTATGAGTCCCACCTGACTGCTGAACAGCAGAATTAAGGTTCGCCATGCTGGCTGCTCTCAGATTTTGAGATGCAAACTTAGATAAAGGGCATCAGGCTCACAGAGAGTCTCTCTGGAGCACTGGTAAGGGCACCGCACTGGGCACCGGGATGCGCTGGTTCAATTCTTAAGAGCTCTGAATGATTCACACTTTGTTATGAGGATACTGCTCTCAGTTGTCTTCTCACGCTCCTCTGCCAAAGCCTAATACAATAAAAATCTTTTGGAGGAGATTAGGACAGGGCTCAGGGAGGCAGCTTCTTACACTGTCCCAGTATAAAACGCAGGAGATCATGAGTCAGTCTGAAGGCTCTGCCACAGATATTCCAGGCAAGCCAGAATTGGTCATTCATCCAAGTCCCTCTGAGAAGGAAAGATAACTGCTTCCTCTCTCCCATTTGACAGCTCTATTTAAGCTTCACATCAGGAGAAGGCCTGCCTGGAAAAATACACATTTCTGCAGTGCTTCATAGAAGCTTAATTAAACTCAATCATGTAAAAAGAAAAAAATAAATAAAGCTAGCAATCCTCAAATTCCCAACTACATGAGGCAGTGTTTCAGAATGACTTTAATTGTGAGCGTTTTCATGCAGATAAAGTCATTTTATGCAGGTATGCTGGAAGAGATAGGCTTCTCCAGGACAAATCTGAATGAGGAGACACTGTTTCATAGTCAGTAGTGCTAGGGGCTGCATATGAAACACCTTTCAACACAGATATTTGAAAAAGCATCTTAATTTTCATAGACCACAGGAAAATCATTTTTTGAGCTTACTGAAAAATGAGGGAATTACCAATATGAATGAGAATACAGGCAGTTCTTAAAATGTGCTTTATAGCAAGCCAATCCCATGATAGCAAGTAGAAGACAGGCACGAATGACAGAGCAGAGCCAGTGTGCTCCCCTTCAAACTCTAGTCAAAGGCTGTGTCACCCACTCCAGTGCCAGCCATGCAGATGTTCGAGGCAGAACTCAATTATTTTAGTCACAGCTTCACACTCCTGTTCCCATCTAACATCACATATCACAGCAGCAATACCTCAGACGACAGCTATCCAACACAAGCTTCGCTATTCGCTTGGCAAGCGCCCGGCAAAGAAACGCCCTACATGAAAGTAGGTATTTCTCTGCTGCATACAAATTACATGGGCCTTAGGGCACATAAGCCTCGCCTGCCCAATAATTCACGGTTACTCAATGGGTTGAATCAATTTACAAACAAGCATTAAAGAATTTAACAGCATGACTGGCTCCTCAGCTATGCGCTCATCTCGGAGTTTTACAAAAAAAAAAAAATAGATGACTGCAGTACAGTGTGAAATCATTTGAAAAATATCTTCCTCTGGAAGTCTATGCACTTGTTTTAACAGATGTAAACACAGTCATAAAAGATTAAGTAGCTGTTTGACTGTGCCTCACTAAATAAGAGCAATTCCTATTCACAGATTGGGAAGACATCCCAGTTTCGCCATTCATGCTCTTCTTTCATGCCACAGAAAAACAAGGGCAGAGAAACACCTATGTGGATAAATGCCAAATTCCGTTGTTATCAGTGTCTCCAAGTGGGTATTCAGGGGACTGTGAAGAAGCAAGTTTTCCAAAAATAGTACTTGCAAATAGAAGTTGACAGAGGGAGAATGCAGACTACCACTGAAGACAGGAATTCACTGGGAGAAGGAAAAAAACGACCAGGATCATCTTTAGTCAAAGAAAAAACAACTGTAAAGGGATTTTGAGTGGTCATCTGGTCCATCACTGTTCCAATGCAGGAAAATCCCTGTATTTTGTTCAGGACTGTTTATATAGAACTGATTAAGAGCCTTCAGTAATAAAACGTGGAAAACCAGAGGCAATCTACTCCAATGCTTCGTATCTTAACAATAGAATGATTCTCCTCCACAATAAACCTTAGCCTAAAATCCCTGCCCCACTGCAATTTAAGTCCATTATTACTTGCAATACCCATACTGTTCATACCAAGCAATTCCCTCCCTCTTAAGTTTTTTGGGGAGGAGGTCGTTTTGGGTTTTAATATATTTTTAGGCAGATACAGCTACTCTCATCCCTCTTCTCTAGGCTAAAAAAACTCAATCTTTTAACCTTTCCTCATAAATTATGTTTTCCAGGTCTCTGGTTGTTGCGTTACCCTCCTCTGAATTCACCTCAATTAATGAAAAGAACTTAGCCCACAGGAAACCAAAAACCTTCCAGTTCTGCACAGCCTCGGTGTATCTCTTCACATTTATAATGATATCCAAAGACAGATGAAATTTCCTACTGAAGGAATCACACTTGTTGCTTATTCCTACCTCTAAGAGTTTATTTTCTTAATAAAAAAATACTTGGATTAGTTCAAGGAAATTACTTTAACTGTTCTCATACAGCCCCATTTCCCACCTTCCACTTCCCTGCAAAGCACTAATGATCATCCAGAAAAAAAACCAAAAAATCCCACTGTGCAACTCCAAGTTGGGAGCAGGAGGGCCATGGTTGGTTGACCCAGGAAAGAATTTACATGAGTTACAAATCCACGTTTAGAGAAAACACTGGTTCAGGAATGGTGAATGTAATTTATTTTAAAAACCAATAAACAAAACAAACAAAAAACCAACCACACCAAACACCACCACAACAGAAAACACACAGAACAGTCTGTACACTACAAACAAGAAAGTGTTAGCATCACCATTCAAAAACATTCTAATTCTGTTTAGCCGATCTAGATACTTAAACAAACAAAAGCCTCCATTATCAACCGCAGTACACCATATCAGAATATAAAATAAGGAATAAAGAATGTGACTTCAGGGAATAAACGCCACTTCAGGCTACTCAGACTCACATTCTTAAATGTGTTAGGTACTTCTGAGGGGTTGGAGGTGAAGTCTAGAGCTACTTCCCAAAGTAAATTATTTGCAATAACAAGACAAATAGCAAATTCCTAACTGTATTACTCAACTCTCACTCTTTCCCCACTTTTTATCTTAAAAGTTACAAATTTGACTGTTCTTTGCTGCTACTTCCCCCTCAATTCCAAAAAAACCCAAAAAACCCTCATTTGCCAGAGTACACACATATGCCCAGCTTTGTTCCCTTTATTTTTTTGATGATTGGGGATTTCCAGGAAAGAGTATTTTAACTTTTGCTACATGTTTCTTGTTCAGTTTTAGTCTACATTTGGTTTCTACAGTCTCACAGGATATGTCCAAGATAATCAGACAGGCATCTCATGTTCAAACATCTCCTTTCAGCTGCAGCCTCATGACCGCAAAAAAAAAATAAAAAAAAAAATCCCTAACTCCACTCGTTAGCTGCACCAGTGCAAAATTCTATGTGTAGACAGATGGAAAATGGAGTTCAGTGCTTCCTTCTGAGTTGAGATCTAAAAGGCTTAGGAAAGTTTGAAGCAAATATAGCAGAAAGAGAAGAGCACTGGCTATACATTCTTAGGAAAACGGTTTACATGGCTTGCTTTGATGAAGACATTTTCACATACAAACAGGAATCATGACATCAATAGTTCTACCACCAGTGTTCTCAGAACCGGAAGAATTATCATATTCATCCTCCCTCCTCCTCCTCCTCAAAAGGTATCTTTGAAATATTAAATAAATGTAGTGAGCAGAGAATGAGAAGAGTTAACAGAACATATTTGTTACCATAATGACTTCTCCACTATTTTGGTCCTGAAAACCTCCTCCTGGTCCAGGTTTACAGTACAGTAGCAATCCCTCATCTTGTTTGGCCCCGGATATGTAGGAAGGTTTTTGGCTTCGCCTAAAGACGAGAAAGAAAAAATCCCAGAAAGATTACATATTGAAACATTATCCATAAATTATTCAACTAACGCAGTGTCAGCAACACGGCTAAAGCTAAGTATTACGTTCTATTTGTCTTCCTAAAAGTGAAGTCTCTATTAAACTTAGCAACAGTCTTCTCTTTCCTAGGCGGCAACCCCTGACAGTCACCGAGTTTAGAGTTCAACAGTTTGCTGCATCCCATTTATTTGCATGCATTTGGGTACATAACTGCTTTCTTCCAAATTTGCGTTTAGGTTTTGATCAGTCCTCCCATAAGATACCAGGAATACAATACAACACTGTGACAACTATTTCCGATATTTTATCCGATTTATCTCCACTGCTTTTGTCCTAAAAAGCATCACCAGAACACAGCAAATGAGGACAGACACCCCCAGCTCCACCACATCCCGCAGATGCGGAGATGGCAAACAGCCACTTCAGTTACAGCCAGAAGCCACAGCCTAACACCACAGCTTGGACTTCAGAGCACTTTGATGAGGTAATTAGCACTTGTGTGCAGGGATCTTGGGCAGCTTCACAGGTACCGTGCAAGTCACAAATATTCTCCATGACAAACATTTTTTTCAAAACTGCAATAAGAAACATGTATGTATCCTATATTCAACAAAAACAACTAAAACAAATTATACAGGATTGAGTAACTAAGGGTAAACAAGACACAAAAGTATGAAACAAGAGTAAAACCACAGCTTTCCCCTCTATCCCCTCTACATATTCATTAATAACCGAGGCTAAGCACTACATTTCCTTAGCAGACTGATAAAATCAAAACTCTCAGACAAGAAGCGGGGTAACTTCTCCATGGCTTTGCTAAAGCACCTTAACACCACATGGATGAGTGATTTAACTCTATCACGGAATGACTAAGTGTAAGCCTACAATGCATGTGGCCTTATTTACCTTCACTCTTCCAGTATGCAGAGATTATTAGCACATACCATGGGAATTAAATCACTCTCCTGGTAAAAATTGAAGGAATAATAATAAGCAAGCAAATAAATAAAAATGCACAGATCAAGGGAACACAGGTTTTCTGCCAGTAGAGAAAGGAACTCTAAGTGACAGTAATAAATATAACTTTTTATCAAATGTCTGCAGCTCAGTTTAAGTGCATTTCACTAGACACATGCTTGCCCAGTCTCCAGCCCCCAAAAAGCTTCATACTATTAACAGAATCATCTCGCTTCTTTCAACCCCATCTTCGGTGAAGACAGACTTTTTCCTCCCTGAGGGTTTCTTCAGCGGTGCTCTGACACCCGTTCATTTAAATACTGAAGAACCACAGCAAGGAAAGATTATGCCAACCTGCATCCTCAGCTTTAAAGGAAAGCACAAAGTGACTCAGGGCTCCACGTTTTCCTGCCCGTGTTCTTTCACACACTTGGCCAGCTCACTCATGACGTGCCCTTGGTAAAGTCACACATCTTCACTTCTCACAAGTGGCCCACGTATGTGTGATTGTACATATGCGTTTTTTCTAAGGCTACCCATAGGACATATGAAGAAGCATTAAAAAGGGACATGAAAATATTGTCTCAGACAGCAATACCTAACTTTGGAGCATTTCAAAATAAGTTTGCTCTCTCAGCCCAGCTGATGCAACTTGAGAGCATTCTTCCCACTTCCTGCAGCGCTATGAGACAATGTATTAAAAAGAAAAAAAAAAAAAAGATGTCTCGACTGTAATCTGAAGGTGTGACTGGAACATCTGTTAGCCTGCCCAACGTGGCTCTAAATTAAGCTGAAGTGTTAGCAATAGTTTTAACTGCAGCAGCTCTAGCCAAAAATATATTGAGGATTACTGATGGCTTGTTCAGCCTGCACTGAAGTCTACTCTGGCCGTAGTAAACTTTCAACTGTTACTTTTAGTTGAAGTTCAAGTAAGTTACAAACTCAACGTACTAGCCTCACGCAGACTGAGGTCTCCAACTTCATCTTCTCTCCCCAACTCCCGAGCATCCGAATGTCTCTTATCTATTCTCACATTAAAGTCATGTGAAACCAGTCTCTTTTCTGGATGACTGGGTAAAGTCCCCCAGAGAGAGAGAGCGTGCGTGTCAACAGGAAGAGTTTCAACAGCAGAACGATAAGGAAGTCTTCCTCTGGGGCTGCTAGGCTATTCTCATGGCTCTTCCAAGAGAATGGAACAAAACTTTTCAAGCTCAAAATTAAACCAAAAGAAAATACGCAGCTTCCCTTTTTTCTGTACTCTTTCTTCCTTCAACACAAACACACGCACAACCAATTCTGGATTTTGTGATCTTGATTTTCAGTTTTTCAATGTGCAAAATATTCACTGAAGTGCTTAAATTTAATACTTGGTCATCATGTCAGAACACTCTGTAAGGACCACATTTTGAAAACCCAGTTCTCCTCTTTGTTCAAAAACTTACAGTAGAAAAGCCCACAACACACACCACTTAGCATTGCTACAAAACGACTGCCTGCACGGTCTGTACAGCAAATTAAAGCTCAGCACCATCACAGTATTAGAAAGTGGGGCACAGAGGAAAGATAGAGGGAGAAGACATTTTACAGTAATTTCTTTCTTCAAACTGGAAAAAAGGCCCTGAAAAACCACTGAGACTGGAACAAGGGATTAATTGACCAACCCAATATATTAATCATGTTACTGACTTAAGCAGGAGCTTACAGGAAAAAAAAAAAATACTGTTTCTTCCCAACGCTGGCAGCAGCCAATGACTGTTTAGATTCCTCCAGCACTGAGCAGTTGAGAAAGAAAAATTTGTCAAGCTTTCAAGCATAGCTAAAGACTCAGCTCTCTAGCCAGACATTTTATGTCAACAAACGCGCTCTGTTAGAGCTTCAGTTGCTCTTTAGATTCCTCCAAGACAAAAACGTTCCCTCTGTGGCACTGTTTTACCATCTACAATGAAGCTGAACAATTTGCTCAGTATTTTTTTGGATCTGCTGCTACTGAAACGAAAAAAAAAAAAAGAAAGCTCGGAATACTTGATAAAGTCATGTACCATTTCCCTATTCTCAACAACCAGAGCTGATGAGATCATTTAATCTGGGCAAGAATTTCATTGTTTAACCTATCTGTACAGAAGAGACATCTTCAACTGTATTTTCAAGAGGTAGCTCTGCTTCCTCTCCCACCCCCGCTTCATATTTGTGAAGTACCTGTAAGCTACAGAATTTGGAGAGGGTTTACAGACAAAAGGTCAACACACTCAAGTCTAAACTCTTCAATTTTCCACTTCTGCTAAGAAGCAACAGAATGTTTCTTAAGACGTCTAAGACCATGACCATTTAAAATACACAAGCAACCCGTTTTGGAGCATAAGGCTTCCATTTGGAGTCACAGTGACACAATAATGAGTTTGAGTTTGCAATAGAATTTCTCTATATCCCTGCACTTCTGGTATACACAGGTCCCAATTTAACTGCGTGATGTACCCAATTTAGCACTAAATACTTAAACCTAGCAAAAGCGATTTTAGTTATGGAAAAGTTATCATTGGGTATTTTGGACAACTCTCAATAAATAGACTACACAATTCCAAATACCTCACTGGCTTGCTATCTTCTCCCCATGAATACCGGGTTACTAGTTTAAAAATGGAATACCACAGCAGTGCAGATAGCTTTGCTTGAGCTAGGCACAGGGAACACAAACAGTCTGGAAAAAGAGGAAGAAAAAGCTCAAAACCATATACATCTTCCTTGTTCCTTCCAACGTTATACATTGCTGCCCTGCTAAGACACCGGCACCAAAAAGGAAGCAAGAAAAAAGGGCTCTCCTGACCATATGGCAGAGAAGAGCCCTGCTGATGCTCGGGAGCATAACTCGCAAAAGCAAGAAAAACTTTGAAAATATTTCTGGATATAAACAAATACAGATGTACATGTATACATTTCCTTAAGATTTTGTAACCTTGAAATTTTTGAGGCATCTAATATTTTTAATTGAATTAAAGATACTTCACATGGTGTCATCTTTGCTTGTAACACGTTTTGCCAGGTGCAACTTTCTGAAAAGCAGAGTACGCACTTACTCGGAACAAAAGCTGCTGCTCCTGTGCTTTTAAGCATTGGGTCAGCAGCACACATCTGCCAATCTGAGTGCATTAAGGAAGACTTTGCAATGAGTCAACAAAATAAGCTTGCTGTCTTCTAGCAGCAAGATATTTGATTTTATCAAGATGGCACGGGAGAATCATTTCCCAAGCTATTTCAGAAAAACAACCAGCCAACCAAAAATCTACCTCCTAAAAATAAACCAAAGAAAAGCAAGTAAGCTTTCAATGTTGCAGCATTTGACTTCAGGGAGCAAGCTGAACAACTCAAATACAGAAACAGAATACCTAAAATCTGAAAAGGGCAACATATCCAAACCTACAACAATCCACTTTGTATCTGCCATATTCAGGAAAACAGTCTCCAAAGAAGCTCATGGGCAGACATATCAAGACCAAAAACAGCAGCGACTTATGTGAAGAATGAAAAGCTTCTCCTGTTCTCCCTTAAGCTCTCTACACCAATAATATATATATATAAAGCACTCCTTTCAAGTTTTTGGTTTGCTTTTTTTTCCTTCTGAAAAAGTGTTATTCCTTCAACATCCACAGATCACGTAAAATCAGAAAGGAAAGATATGTATACACACAGAGCTACAATTCTCTGTCACAATTTATGCTTAAAAAACTCCTCATGCACAAAACCCAGCATATATGTAAAATACCAAGATGCCATTAAGTTTGTAATCAACAGTTAACTTTACTTCAATTAAAACAGAAATACAGTACCACTCAATTCTGGTTAAAGCACACCTAATTACCTAGGAGTACATTAACTTTTGTGTTTATATATGAATTCAAACTGAACGGACACAGTTGCATTAATGTTGAAAAACCAGTTCAATTTTTTGCAGGGTGTGCTTTTTGAGGGTGAGGTGGCCATAAGGCAAGGAGTATGACTCTTAACACCTCAAGAGGGATATATTGAAAAAATAATCCCTTTTAATATTAAAATGGTCATAGTTACAAAGCTTCTATTCACATCAGAAACCAATTTCGTTATTAAACAGTGATAATTACATGAAATTAACGTTTGAAAGCAGAATATACAGTCACATTTGTATACAATTCCTGTGTAGACATACTGTGTATACCTCTCAGAGCACAAAGTTTCAATTAATCTTTGCCTTTCCACAAAGAACAAGCAATAACAAAAAAAAATGATGTTCCAAGAACCAGTGTACCCAGTACACGATTATGGAGTAATGTAAGCAGCTTAGTAGTTTTGTATACTTTTGTAGTAACCTAAAAACAACAAACGCTTTTTAGGCAATACATGCCAAGTGTCAAAAATGTTCTCTCCCCTCCACCTCTGTATATAGGTCACAGACACTGAAAATAAAAGCACATGACATTCACAAATATCTAATAAAGAAAAGCGATATATTAAAAGACCAGAAACAGAGTTGTTTAAAACAGATGTGGCTAGAAACACTATTTGTCCAACATTCTCTGCTTTAACCCTGCGTATTTACGCGTGCGTACACACACACTTTGCTCTCAGGGAGAGACAGATTGCATGAGATTTCTAAACCAGGTCAAAAATAGCCATCTGTGAACAGATTTTGATGATCTGGAAAATGAGATTTTTAGATGACCTGTTCTTAATCTAAGCCCTTGCCTGCCCGCCTCTTTCCACGTGAAATGACCGTCACATTGGAAGACTCGGGGAAAGCATTTCCTCAACAAAACAATACTGGCGACCTGGGCCCCCAGCAACAACCCCATAGCAACTCGATACCACGGCCAGCACTGCTTCAGCAAGTAACCAGCAAGGAAACACAGCCCACTATGCCAATTACCAAGTTTTAGACAGCAGCATCATGTAGAAATCCCCTTGCCTTAGGGGCAATAAGCAGCATCAACCCCAAATCCTTTGGCACTAAACTGAAGACCACCAGCGGAGACCTCTGTGCAAAAACTACTTGTACTTACTTAAACCTACTACTTCCAGTGGTGTTTTATTGCCTTCACAGCCTAGCGTCAGGGACTTCTGGCACTTGTTAAAATCTTAGAATCAAAGAAGGGTTTGGGAAAGGTAAGAAAGGGCCCTTAAAGGTGATCTAGTTCCAACCCCCCTGCCGTGGTCAGGGACACCTCCCACTAGACCAGGTTGCTCCAAGCCCCATCCAGCCTGGCCTTAAACACTTGACCAGTACATGCGGTGCTACACTACCAAAGCTTTCCCTTCACAAGATGAAACTTGTTCAATACTACTTAGGAACCTCCATATAGATGTTCCTCTGATCTCAAACCTGTTCTGAGACAGTAAATGAGAGGCCTTCCTACCAGCTGTAACAACATCCAAGCCTAATCAGCTGCAGCCCCCGTGGTGGACAGGCTCAGACCTATCACTCACAACAACTAGTAGCCAAATTGTTTCTTTCCTCTACATGTGTGATCAGATACCCCAGTAGTTCTCCTTTTGCAGCACCGAAGGTCCAATAAACCATCCAAATCTTGCCTTTGCTGTTGTGGGCATCACAGAAGCAGCTGAGGATATTTTCACCGGGGAGCAATGAGAAGCTGCAGGCTGACAGCTTCACTTTTCTAGTAAGAGGCAACAAACACTGAGGAGGCTCAAAAGATCGTGTCATGATCTTAAGTACTTAAGCGCTTACAGCGTAAGGGCTGTTAATCAAATCCCAGGGCTGAGAGGAAAGAGATCTATACAGCACGTTCCATGAGAGCTGCTTGCAAAATTAAGATTTTAGTTTGTACAAGAAGAGAAGCATAATCCTCCTCGACTCATTAGTGTAACTGGTTGCGTGCTACTTGCCAATATCGCGGTTTAAGAGCAGGAATCAGGTTACTCTGAAGATCCCCTTAGGATGGTAACTTAATCCCAGAAAATAAATTTTAAAAGAGCGTACAGTGCAGCTTCTTTTTAACCAGACTGGAGCTATTTTGTGTAAAAGGACATTTTGAAGAGATCATTTTGAAGTAGGATACTGCCAAGAAAAAGGTGTTCTCGAGGAGTTTTCATTCAAACCCAGTTTTCCTGTGGCACTCTGGGGCTAGCGTTCCAAGTTTCTTTGACGTGACTTTCTTGTATTTCTGCAAAAAAACCTGATCTTGAGTTTTTTTCCTACCAGTTTCAGTAACATAGGGGCTACCTACAGGTTGTTCTGTGCCTCTGAACTGTGACCTCATTTAGATGGGTGGCTTGTGCAGCTTTTCGTAGCCTTTTTGTTCTTGAGGTGAGGTTTTGGGGTGATTTTTTTTTCGTTTAGTTTTTGGTGGTGTTTGCATTGCTTTTTTAAAGAGAAAATCAGCTTCCTAAGGTTATAAAAGACCTTCTCTCAGCAAAGTTTAAGCCACTGAACATCTGCTGTGGGAGGCCATGAGGGAGAGAATTTAGGCTGCACGAGGGGCCGAGAAGCTGAGAGGAAGTAACTTTAAACAGGCGATTCCACCATGGAGTTGAGCTGGGCAAACAGCGAGAAATTTCAGCTATTTTTAGAAGAACAGTACGAGACAGGAAATACAGGCCAATGATTTACAACATTAAGTGAGACATGACCAAAATCCAACAATTCAACCACTTCCTTTTGAGAGTTTTTGTACTTTAGGATAATTTAGGATAGTTGTTCTACAGTAAGGAGCCTACTCATTGCTAAAGATCAAAAAAGTAATGTTCTCATAAACATCACCATAAGCAAAAAGAAGTTTCTGTGAAAATAAGTATCTCTTTTTACCGGCTTTCATTTATATTATTCACATACAAAACCAAAAGCAGGTAAAAAACAGGTAACAAAGACTTAAAAAAAAAAAAGACAATTTTTACCTCCACACATCCTTCCCCCCCTGCCACTGTAGATCAAAAAGCTATAGCTATGTGGGGGAAAAAAAAACCACACAAGCAATGAAAAAGGAATGATGTCCTCCGTCTTCCAGAATATTAATCATTTCTATCACAACAAGTGATACTAAAATCTTTTCCAGTAACGTAAAAACTACAAATCTGCCAAAGGTTATGTTTTGCTTAAGATTAAAAACTAATAACAGATGAACAATTACTGAAATGTTGAAGCTTTACTGTCAAAGTTAAGAAGCCGTAACTGTTTCCTCCAATGATTCTGCTCTCCACAATTGTTCTTGCTTCAGAATTACTTTTTTTAGGAAGGTCTTCACTAACCACTTTCATAGGATCAAGTTTATATCAAGTTCAGCTTTGGCCTTTGGCCCTTCAGTGTTCAAAACTAAGTAAAACCCAGCTATTGAGAAACGGAATGACTCAGAGTACAGCAGTCAGTTGAAATCCATCTTGAAAACCACCTAAGATTTAGGAATTAACTAAGCAAAGTGTCTTCTTCATATTCAGAACATTCTTCCTATTACAACATGAATCATCATAAGGGAGAGAAAAAGGTTCTGATATCTCCCCAGCTTGCTTTGCTTTACTCTTTCTTCAAAAACAATGAAAATCGGTACTTTCCTAGAAGATCAAATTAATCTTTCCATGTAAAGCTCCAAACTCAGAAAAACCCTTCTCCAAACATGCAGTAATTAGCAGCTTCCCTTAAACCCACTAACAGGCAAGACTAGAATGACTTCAGATTTGACGTGGCCTTGATATTTCACTAATCCACATATTTCTCCTGTCTTCCTTCATACAGAAACATCATAATAGGAAATTCTTTTTAAAAAAGCATGATTGTAACAAGTTCTCAGACTATGTGCTTATAGATGGTTTTTGAATGAAAGCATTAAGAAAAATCCTTATTTTCTAGCTGGTCTTAGGCAGCTGACAAATGCTATGTTGCAAGCATGCCTCCGTACTGAGCAGAATGCTCACATTGGGACATTCTCAAAATCACCCACAGTATTTATTTTGCTTTAGTACGTTCATCGACAAAGCACTTATTAGAGTGAAACAAAACAAACAAACAAAAAAAATCGGTCATTCCTAAGGTTGATGCCTTATATGATCTATAGATGATTTTTCCATACTGATGAACTTCAAGAACATTGAAATCACATCAAAGAAAATAATTATTTCACTGTTGTACAGCCTGTGCTGCACAGATGCATGCTGACGACACACCAGATTTGACATGGATACTGCTAATTTCTTGTTGCTAACCTGCAGTCCCATTAATCAAACAAAACCAACAACATCTCTTCTTAGGACATTTTATGAAGCTTGGAAGTATTTGAGCTTGACTAAGGAAGCATTACTTCCCAGTTCACAGTGCTAGGAAATTAATAGAGATACACAGCAACCTAACGACAGATTTATTGATTTCTTTGTGGAAAGAAAGAGGGCAACGTGCTTCTACTCCAAAGCCCCGACTGCCTAACCTACTGCCACCACAGACCTTGCCCCCAAGAATTTCTAGAAGCAGCTTCTTACAGATCATCCACACATTGAGAGTACTGGACCACTGCCATCCAAGATCCTAAACATTCATTTGCCTTCTCAGTGGGCTTACTAAAGCATTACTTAATTTTTCAAAACACACCAGCATGGGATTCCTGATTCATTGCTGAAATGAGATTTTCCATTAGAAAAAAATAATCAAAAGACAAATTGAACTAGGTATAGAGAGGAAAGGACAATGTCAGCTATGAGAGTCTTCCACGTTTGCTCTTTGCAGACTTCTGAATGCTCTGACACTGAGCTGTCACCTCCATTCGGTCGCTCCACCAGCACAGTTCCACTAGGTCCAATGGGGCTCAGCAGAGAGGAATGCTACAAGTCCTTCTACCCAGACTGCACGAAGATAGAGTATATCGGCAGAAATTCAGGCAATAACTTATCTCCAAAGTGCAAACACTTCTGTGGAATTCTATCTGCTCAGATTTTTAATTTTTTTCTTGTTTTCAAAGGACAGAACTGTTTTCCCCATTCAATTATTAGGCACCCTTCAAGAAAAATAGGTGTATTTTGGTATGACTTTATGAAAGTACCTTTTCTTCATAAATCAGAAGCAGCTAAAACCTCTCTCTAAAGACAAACTATGCCATCCCCACCTTATAAGAACAACACATACACCATTCAGCTAATCCCTCAGTATTTTCCAGTTCAAATTATCACCATTATTGTATAGACACTATTTTTTTAAGCAACTAATGCTCTTCCTTGGATCTTGCAAGGCATATTCCTTCCCCCCCCGCCCCCTTCCAGTTAGTGCTTGTTCAACAGCCTCTGTCGCTCAAGTGGTCCTTTAACAAAGTCAGTAGCAGCCAGACTGCTCAGCTAGCAAGCTGAGCTATACCGGACAAACTATGTTTCCATCCTCCCAAAGCACCTTTGCTGACAAAAGGCAACCAAAGGTTTCTTCACGAGGAGAAAGAAGAGATGATGATGCTAGAGGAACACACTGATGGCCAGTGCTTAGCAAGTAAGTTTTAAGAAGATCCCAAAATATTTTCAGACCTGTTGAGAGCAGAATAACAAAGGAACAGGTAGCTACTCTATGTGACACGAAAAAGCACTACTAAAGAAGCGAGGAAACAATTTTCATCCAGATACACCACTTAATTCTGGAATGAGTGGAAACAAATACAAATGAAAAATGTTAAAACCTCCTTCAGTTTCATACAAACTGACAAGTATTAAGCTTCTCTGCTCACAAGTTACAGTGTAATAGTAATATTTCCCCTTTCCCTACAGCGTCCATTCTTCACAGAGCTAAAGTCCATGTAAGTCTAAAATACATGCATATGAAAGACTTAAGTCTTTCAAAGTTTCCAAGTCGCAATCTGACAGTTTACCAGAGCTGTAAAATTCTACCCACAAATCTAGGGCAGTATATAGGACTGACTGACCTGTGTTGAGCTGAACAAACTACAAAAAAAAAAGATAAATCTCCTACTGGAGTTCTCAATCTCCTGAGTGATGGCTGGAAAAAGAATCTTTCAGGTAAATGAAGTTCACATGCACAAAAGAATACCTCAGCATTCACTTGTCTTGCTTGACCTGAAGCCGCAGGGTCAGGTC
Source organism: Trogon surrucura (assembly GCA_020746105.1). Lineage (NCBI taxonomy): Eukaryota > Metazoa > Chordata > Aves > Trogoniformes > Trogonidae > Trogon > Trogon surrucura. Next base: position 68,535,054 of record CM036617.1, read on the forward strand.
CCCACCTCACAGCATACAAGCCGATTCACTTTGGCTAAGGCTTTAATTCAACACACTCATCTCTGCACCAAAGAGGTAACTGCCAAAATGCAGGGTCACGCTGTCTTCCAGAGGAAGCCAATGCAGTAAGAGCAAAAGAACTTCAGAAAAAAAAAACCAAAACACAGGTCTGTTTTATTTCAGTGATTACGCTTTGTCCTGGCTTAAGCCCACACAGCCAGCAACAAAGAACCACGCAGCTACTCACTCCTATCCCCCTCCTTTTTGGGATGAGGAGGAGAAAATTCAACAAAAGGCTTGAGGATCAAGATTAAGGACAGGGAGGGTTCACTCACCACTTATGGTCACTGGCAGACTTGGGGAAAAACAAAGGCAGACTCGGGGAAAACCCACCAAATTTAGACAACAAAACCACCACCAGTTTACCCATCAGTTAGATCAGAGTAGGATAGTGAGAAAATAAAAATAATCAGAGCTTAAAAACACCTTCCCCCTAACCCTCCCTTCTTCCTGGCTACTTCTTCCCCAGGAGCAGTGCAGTGGGGCAGGGATGGGGGTTGCAGTCTGTCCATTGCACACTGTCCACACCACTCCTTCCTCCTCAGGGACGGGCCTCCTGACAGTCTTTCCCTGCTCTAACGAGCTGTCTCTCATGGGAAATAGTCCTCCTCAAACTTCTCCAACATGAGTCCTTCCCACACGGTCACAGTTATTCCTGAACTGCTCCAGCATGGGTCCTTCCCATGGGCTGCAATCCTCCCAGGGAGGGACTGCTCCAGCACAGGCTCCTCTCGGAGTCGTGGCATGTTTCAGACATGGTCCTCTGCTCCGATGTGGGGTCCTCCACAGGCTGCTGCATCCCAAATCCTTCACCACCATTAATATCCTGGGGCTGCAGGGTCTCAGCATGCCATCTCAGCACGGGGCTCAGCGAAATCTCTGCTCTGGTGCACTTCTTCCTCACTGACCTCGGTGATCACCTCTCAAAAAAATTCCCCACAAACCTCCCCAACAGCATTTCCCCTCTTAAATATATTGATCACCATCCCTGAAAGCATTCAAAAAATGCATAGATTTGACACTTCAGGATGGTAGTGTTGGGCGGACAGCTGTACTAGATAATCTTGGAGGTCTTTTTCAACCTTAATGATTTTATAATTACAGTGGCGCTGACTGGCTCAGCCATGGCCAAAGGCAGGTCCCACTGTTAGCTCTGGAAGCTTCACCCAAGAGCCACCCCCACAGCCTCTCCCCTGCTCCCAAAAAAAACCCCACCAGACATAAACACAACACACTCCTATAGAAATGGGAGCGAGATTCAAAAATAAAATTTGTTTGTAGGTACTCACCCAGAGGCTGAGCATTTTTCAAAATTGCCCAGGATTTTTGGAAGCTGGGCATTCCCTACAAGCTACTCATCCACACCCACAGAGTTCAGCCAAAGTTGAACTTTTAATATGTCTGTTCAGACATCACATGTGTCTATCTCACACAGAATGACAGTAAACCCAACAATCTCAACTAATGCTTATAACATGAGAATCTGGCATCTGTAAGAATCTGTTGAAAACTGGAGGACAAGACCACCACAAAAAGCTTCACAAACAAAACCAAAACAAAACAACACACTATTGTTTGAACTTTCTACAGATAATCTCATTTTCCACCTCACTGGTCTGCACCTTCACCTACCTTATGAGCATTTTCCTATCACAACACTTAACAACTTGCAAGATGGAAAACAACACTGTTCAAAAGAGCCAGAAACAATGTTTAACGTGGAACATTCGTTCATCTTTCCTTCTACTCAGGCTTTCATCTATGAACTACGACAGTGTTTATAACCATTTATTTCAGCAACTTCCAATCCTCCACCCTGTTATAACCCTGACTTGCTCTCAAAGCACAAACCAGACATTGCAGTTCAACATTCTGCACAATTTAGGTGCCTGCATCAGCATCCAGTGTTCATGCAGACTCTGTGTAAGAGGATTCAGGGAACAAACATTCAGAAAACCAGTTACGAGTTCTTCTCACTGTCCACTGACTAGCTAGGGAGCCTGGCCAGCTAACATCACGGTGCAGGTTAAGTGTTTACAATCGCGCAGGAGGTATTTTCCCCACTCTCTTCCTACCTCACATTCTCTGCAGGGCTAGTCTTTCAGATTGCTACTTCCCACAATGAACCATCACCCCTAAAATCTTCTAGTACCAAGACCAAGAATTTCAAGCGCCTTTGTAACAACATAATGCAAAGGAGGGTCCTGGAAGCTCCGCCACTTGTCCTGATGTTTGAAATCTCCATCAGATCTTGACTCCAAACATTTCCAGGTACAGATAATTCTGCAAGTAGAGTTTCTGCTCCAAATACTTCAAGTCCGATTCAAGTATCAAAATTAGAGGACATTTGTTTTAATCACTGTCTTTATTACCACTGTTTTAAAAACTTCATATGTTTCAAAAAGTTCAAGGTGCTACCACCATTGCAATGTCATTTTTGTTATTAACAGCGTAATGAAAGAAGCCCAAGTTTAAGCTACATTTAACTTCAGCACACTGAGCTACTTTACACTGGCCTGCCTCACAGGCAATTCATTGCCAGGTCCAGGAGTTCTGAATCCAATACGCTAATTTCCCCAGGACTCCACTAGTGTATCAGTTACCATGACTATAAAGCATTTTTCAATATAATGATGCTGCTGAACTCAACACGCAGAAGGGGGGGGGGGGAAGCAAATAACATTGGTAAGCAAGGCATCAATCTGCAGTACAACTTATTTTTTAAACAAGATTTCAAACACTGACTAATCAGATCGCCCTGAGAGGGGGAACATCACATGAATCTTGGCCTGAGGAACAAACCTAACCAAGAAAGAATGAGTCATTGTGGAGGCAATGTGATGAGAACCAAATGCTAGATTATCCAACTTCAGTAACTACAGGAAGAGAAAAAGCCATTTACTTCTTCACTCCGCAGCACTGAGAATAGATAAGACAAGCACAACAGTGTGGACAAACAAGCAAGAAGCTGAGCATTTATTTGTATCAGTGATCAAAACCACAGTTCATAAGTTAGTGTAGCTGTGCGCACCTAAAACATCACTGGAATAAGCAGCTGAGATTTTGACGATCTAAGCCAAAAACACAATATGCCCCTGTAATTTCTGTAAATGCTCATATGATTAAATCCGTATTTACAGGGAAATGTATAACCTTCCGTGAAATGTCTGCAATCCAGCTGTTTTTTTATGCAAAGTATAAAGTAGGGTATTAAAAACAGAAAGTGACCTACTTTCCTTTTCTAAATTATGCAAAGCATTAATATAATGAAACTCAATCGATGTTAGTTTTCTTTTATTTTTCTAGTTTCAGTTTACAAGTTAGTCATATCAGCTGCAGAAAAAGGGATGAGGAAGACATATTGTCTGTAAAGCATTCTGGAAATGTAAAGTATTTTGCATACTTACTACCAGTGACAAAGCAGAATTCATTTACCTATGCAGAAATGAGGGAATTAAAAAACATGAACAAGCAGGACAACTGGTAAACTGCTCTGAAATACATTCATAAAGTTTTACTTTTTATAAACATGTTCAGTTCTGCAAATATGTCTAAACACAGCAGAAACTTGCTCTGACTTTGCTTTATAAAAGCATACTTAACAGGATTGGAGGTATAAAGGCACAGTATTCTCGAACAAACAGAAGGAAAAACAAAACAAAAATGTGATGTTAATTAAGTCTCACACTGAAAAATTTTTGGAATCAAAGGTCCAACTTCACAGTCTTACGGATGACACAGCTAGGTAGTGACAGTGGTTTGTTTTAATGACCCACAGGCAGAGCAAGCACTGCAACCGAACGTATTCCTCAGCCCAATGACCAGTAAGGACAACACATCCAACTAAATTTAAACTCACAGCTTTGAATCCACAGTTACGTGCTGCAACTACTCAGTCACCAAAAGCCCAAAATACACAAAATCTTGGTCAACCCTGTCCTCAGCAGTTTACAAAACACATTGAGCAGGCAAACAGTAATAACTTACCCATACGCACATCAACTTACTGTGCATTTTCCAACAGAAGTGATACAACAGACCAAGTTTATAAAATAAAAAGCAAGAAGTTCAGAGGGTCAAGCAAAGCTATGGCATCGCACACAGCCAGTGTCAGTCAATATCTACAGGCCAAGCTACACCTGTGTTATATTCACTTCCCTTCAAGTAGTGTCCTGAAATGCGTGTTCAAATTCATGGCTCATAACAGAACAGCAGACTGGAGTGAGGGAACACTTCTGATCATTATGTGTAAAATGGAAGTTTATTTCTGGATTATATCACACACTTTCACTGACTGCAAGAAAGTTCCTCACTGACATTTACACTAAGCAGCTGCAAAACTTAAAAGCATGTAAATATGCATGCCTATCCAAAGGCTATTTGTTGGATAAAAAGATGCCTGTTTTTACCTTTTAGGGTAGAACACAAGTTTCATATAGTAGGTGTGCACAAATCCACATGCATGCTTCAGTCATTATTTTTAATGCTGGGGAACGTGGATGAATACAGTAGACGTTTAGCTACCAAAAGACAACCAATGCTTCTTTACAAAGGTCACCCAAGAAAAGAAAGTCACTCAGCTTCAATTAACCCTTACTCATTTCCTGTATTTTCAAAAATGGCCCATTTGTTTCTCACAGAATCATAGAATGGTTTGGATTGGAAGGGACCTTAAATATCATCTAGTTCCAACCCCCCTGCCATGGGCAGGGACACCTCCTACTAGACCAGGTTGCTCAAAGCCCCATCCAGCCTGGCCTTGAGCACTTCCAGGGATGAGGCTTGCACAGCTTCTCTGGGCAACTGTTTCAGTGTCTCATCACCCTTATAGGGAAGAGCTTCTTCCCAATGTCTAATCTAAATCTACCCTGCTCTAGTTTAAAGCCAATGCACCTCATCCTATTGCTACACTCCCATGTAAACAGTCCCTCCCCAGCTTTCCTGTAGGCCCCCTTCAGGTACTGAAAGGCTGCTATAAGGTGTCCCTAGAGCCTTCTTTTCTCCAGGCTGAACAATACAACTCTCTCAGCCTGGCCTCACAGGAGAGGCACTCCAGATCTCTGACCACTTTTGTAACCCTTCACCAGACCTGCTCCAGCAGGTCCACATCCTTCTTGTGTGTCCTCCTTTCACAACGCAATACCACACAGCAGAGCTATTCTGTGCAAGAAGTTTGTGTTCCTGTGCAAGAAGTTAGCTCTTTCAGTTGAAGATCTGGATTCTATCCCAGTTCTGCTGCAGACTCCATCTGCGATTGCACAAAAGTCGGACAGTTAACTTCTGTAGTTGAACCACCTCCCTTCTCTAGCACTTTATATTCAAAATGCAACTTCAGATCCCTCAGAGGAAAGACCACACTGGAGTCTTGCATTACAATATTTGCTAATGCAACTGCATGAGGTGTTGCAGAAACTCTGTCTGAGGGCTAGCTACAGGGAAGCCAGCAAAGCCAAACCCAGCCTGACCAACGTGCTTACACCAAAAGCCTCTCTTGTACAGAAAATACAGATCAACATCCTCATGGTCTGGGAAGCCTCTTGACTACTTCAGTAACAGCACAAGTAGAGGAGGAAAACCAAGCACAAGCCAAGATTTACTAACACAGAGTAGGAGAAGACAAAGAATCTGGCCCTTTTAACCAAAAGGCAAGGCAGACAACAGCTCCCAGTAACTGTGAGAGGAAATACCTCACTGTTAGCAGCGTGTACTCACAGCAGCACTGACACACACATAAAGAGAGGAAAAATGGCTCCCAAAGGCTTTATTGTGGAAAGCACACCAATTCAGACATGAAAAAGGTATTACAAACAGCTGCAAAGCAACTGGCAAAAAAATACTTCACAACAGAAACTACTTTGATATGAAAGACACTCTTCATTGGAAGCTGCTGAGGTATACTGTACCAAAACACAGGGGCAGAGGAACTCTGAGTGGTAAGAAGGTAGGCACAGCGAACAGAAATGAAGAATAACGCAGACAGAAGCCCAAGAACAGTTTCTACGAATGTGTAAATTCACCTCTATGTACCCAGAACTGTTACATTCCAAATAACCACCACCCTGCTGCCAGCTATAGATTTATGAGATCTGAAGAATGACACTACCTTCCCAGCAGATGAAATATTTGTGAATACCAATGTTTAAAATCTGCACAGCAAAGCATCTGTTCTGACTTCTGTACATCTTTTTAAATACTTAACTAGTGGGGGCTTATGCAAAAGAAACTGCTTGTTTCTTATTTCCAGCTCTAACCTATTTCTGAAATCGAAGTACTCTCATTGCAAATTCAGAAGTAAAACAGTGGATACAGTTGTAAGTGGGAGAAAAAATCTGAGTTTGCTATTCAACCAAAAACACTGCCTACACGGTAAGCAAAAATCTCATTCAAAGAAATATCTACTCGGGTGACAACATTCTAGGTCACTGTTACTTGCTTATTTCCTGAGAGTTTTTATAGTCATTAATCAGAGCTTTTCTCCTCTGAAAGCCAGGTAAAACTACAGGTTTCTGTAGTAATATGTTTTCATATAGGACATAGAGGACATCCCTCCAGAGCAAGACACCAAACACTATTTAATAGCATGAAACTGGTAGGAAAGCTCAAAGGCAAGTATAACTAATGTTTAATATTAACTGAATTGCAAGTTAGTGTCTCTTACTTTCTTGAATTTCAACAGACTCATTCTCCCCCAAAAGACAAAAACATTAAGGGAGGGGGGATTAAGCAGGAAGCAGAATTTCCTCACCTGTTTCAGTAACACTACAGCTTCACAGCCACTTGAAGCCAGCACGGGCCAGTTGCCTGCCTGTTGCCCACGTTCCCCCACATGGTGCAACCACACGTGTTCATGTGCTACACAAATCCACTTTACGGAACAGATCACGTCGGGCCAGAACGGATTTTGTGCAGCCGTTCACTCCAGCACAGCAGAGGTTCCCAAGAGATTCACACCACAGACATTTGCCTCTTTGCAACAGATGGGGCAGCAATGAGAGCGAACAGGAAGATTTCGCAGCCGTATGGATCCGAGGCTGCAGTTTCACAAGTACTTGGACTGCAGGCTCACTTTCCAAGGCTACTCTTTCTAGTGTTGTTCTATAATGCCATTGTCTAAAGACTCACTAGAAAGCAGCAAAGCCTCTGAGAAAAAGAAGCCACTCTACCCAGGAAAATACCCAGTTCAGTCAGCCATCACTCTTTCTGCAACTCTACTCACTCACCACCACTTAATGCTCTCTGCCCGTTAGTCTCCTCCACTCACTTGACTGTTGCACCTTACTTCAAGTAACTATTCATCCAGAGCTAACTATATGTTTCCCTTGGATTCAGGTAGAAAACTGTGAAAAAAAAGACAATCTATGTGCAACACTACTAAATCTTGTCCATTCTGCAATGCCTGAGCTCAAATAAACCAACGTAAACTTGCTTTTTCAAGGCGTTCTTTGACAGTCAGCTTGACTATTTTCATTTATCCTTTAATTTGGGCGAACAACCACTGTGATTGAAGCTTATGTTGTACATCACCTCTTCCATGAGGTGTCTCACTCATCAAGTGCGCCCATACCCTACTCACTGTCCGTAACATCTATTCTCCATCTGAGAAATATTTTCCCCAAAATGCTATTTCCTGTAAGCTTCTCGGTGTATGTGCTGCATCTAATTCTGTACAACTGCACAGCGTCAATCGAAGGGGTTGTCGCTGGCTATCCATCTCCAATGCTTTCCCAGAGGTCAAATACCTCTAGCTATTGCCTCCACTTGATCAGCAAACTCAGGTTTGATGTGGTGGGGCTAGGAGTTAGTTTTTTACACTAGATCAAAAGGTTCAGTCAACTCCCCAGCTGCCTGCCCTCAAGGGGCAGAAGCAGCAGAGAACAGCCCCTCCCTACAAGGCAATACACAGCTCCAGCAAGTGAAGAGTGCCCCGTTAACACAGATCTCTTGAGCTATACTCAAATCCAGCTATGGAGGAGACAAACCTGAATCACGTCCCTGCCCATGACAGGGAGGTTGGATTAAATGATCTCTAAGGTCCCTTCCAGCCTAGGCCATTCTATGATTCTATGACTAAACAAACTCATCACAGTGGTAAAAAAAAAAAAATCACACTTCCCCTCCTGAACGGCACATCTAGTCACTCTGATACACATGCAAGCTGAAGGTAAGCAGACCTACTAGACTTTATTAAACATACTGTCTTGAGATTACTCACAACAGCTGCTTCCTCTTCAAGCTAGAGGAAAACAGATGGCAACATAACAAGAGCTAGATAATATTTAAACATTAACTCTAAAATATGACACTTGTACAGGATGTCTTCCACTTATGCATCTCCAAATGGGATAGCAAAAAAAAAAAAAAAAAGATGCCAAATGTTGTTTTGCTAGTAGAATATATAACAGCTTGGTAGCATAATTAACATATTAAAAACAAGGGCAGAACAAAGAATACTTCAAATTGCACAGAAAAACTGGATTGCATAGAACACTAGATCACAAAGCTGTTGCCATAGATGCCCTACAAAAAATACTCAGAACATAACTTTATCTCCTCTCTCAAACACCTATAAAGCCTGACAGCACCAAGACAGCGCAATTACAGGTGTGGAGAACAGAGGTGCATTCTTTTTAATATTCATTAGCAACTTCAGTCAAGATTCAGGGGGCAGAACACAGCAAGACCCTGTGAAGATAACAAAGGGATTTTATTTGTGTCGGTCTAGCAACAACTGCAGTCCATCAACTGCATTTCATGAACATTCCATACACTTAAGACTAGAATTTAGGAAACTATAAATACATCACTATAACATTTTAAACATGGGTTAAGGGTGAACATGTATTATTGGAGCTACCACATGTTGAAACAACTGTTTAATAGTTTCCAAAAAATCCCACCAAAACAGTAGTATTTTTGGACAGACAAAATGAATACTCAGCTGGTTGTTCCTTCTAGAAGACAAATTTAGAGCAGAAGGAAAAATTTTGGACAGAAATAAAAGCTACACTTCTGACCACCCAGTGTAAAGAAACGAAGTTTAGGGTGAGTGAAGAATTTATCGATTTTTTCTGATACATTTAGGGCTGAAATGTGGTATATGCAGTAGACCCCTGAACTATCAGTCCAGATTTCAGGATCTACTAATGTCTATTAGATTCACATTTAGAGTAGCGAAGAAAACAATGCTACACTTCCTCACTTTTCTGGGCACACTATTTCCTGGAAGCGACTACTCAGTTTGGTACACACTAAAGAACTTGCAAGGGGCATCTCTTTTACCCAGGCAGAATTTATTTATTTTAAAAACCAATTTCACAGTCTCCGCCAATACAAAGATCTTTCCAAGCATCACCAAAGATCCACTGAGAAATGTTCACATTCTCCAGCTCCATTAACATGACAGGTACAAGCCTCCACCACCTATTCTATCAACATTTCTAAATAACTAGAAAATAAGCAGAGCAGTTAGACACCAGCTTTACAGTGACAGCAAATTTGGTGCAAAAGAAAACTTATATTATGTGTATGTGTGTATCTAGTCATCTCCCTCCTCCCCCCAAAAAAAAACAGAACAAACAAACAACAAAATACCAACCAAAAACCAAACCACATACGTAAGTTGTGCCAGAGGGCTAGCACACTTAGAAACAGAGATGATCCTAAACTCACCTCTGGATAAAGTCAACCATATCATTGACAGCATAATCCAAGCTACGGTTCGCATGATTCTTCCACTTATAACGTTTAACTGTAGTAATTTGTAGCCAATATGGCCCAAAACTGCAGAGCTTGTGGTCAGTAAAGTATATAAACACAATGAAATACTCTTGTGCATAATAATATATATAGCATATAATAATATACTACACATATATCATTTTCCATATAATATACATTTGGAAATTATGTAATTATGACACATTATATATTTTATATTGTATACCCATACATTGTATAGAGATATATGAAAACCTTACACAACTTTCAAACAGCTTTTGACTTTGAAACACTATTCACCTGGCATTTAAAAAACTTATTTTCATTTCTGGCAGTATGATGCTGCTGGGGTTTTTTTTGGTACAGCTTCATCCGAGTTACAGAATAATGGGTTTTTTCATCTACAAGCATAATCAAATATCATATGACGTTAACCTTTAAACAGACCATAAGTACATCTGAAGTGGTTGCAGTAGTGAAATGTTTTGGAGTACTAAAAACTCAAGCAGTAAAGAGAATTACAGGGAGGGGAGAACAAAAAGGAAAAAAAATTGTTTCCTGCCACATAATTTCATTCTTCTGAGAAAGGGCAGAAGACTGGTTTTTGCAACTTCACCACCATGTTATTAAGTGTATCTGCGATCAGAAGCAAGACAGTGAAGCCTCAGACATGATCATGTACCCTCTAGCTGTGACTGTATGAATCTACTTCCTCTATTTATGGAAAGTGGGTATTAAATTAACTCTTGCCTTGGCATTTATCATCCACAAGCTTCATTCTCAAATTCACGGGATATCCTCTGTCCAGCACAGTCTGCCACTCCAGTTCAGTTGTGTAACTCCTGCTGGCACAGCTAACCAAAGTTGACACATGTCCACATTGCGGAGGAAAAAAAAAACAAACCAAACCCACAACCATAAAAAACCCCAACCATAAAACTGAAGTGGTGTTGAGACTACCATTCCCCATTACCAGATTCACGTCCAAGCCTATTTAAATGGTACCTCTTCCATTTGGTCTCTTTTGTAAAGGTAAAGTAGATATAAACACAGATATCCACAATTTGTCTTGTAGATTAGAAGCTTTATTTGTAATCTTAAACAGAGACTCTGCCTTCTTTTCTTCAGGAATCAGAGGTAACAAATGCCATCAGTCAAGTTTACATCCAAAATGAAAAAAAGAGATGCACATATACAGCTGATAACTGCAAAATAACCACCTAAAATAAATCTGCCGAGGAATCCAATTTCACCATTGAGCTTTAATTTAACCAGTTACAGTGTACCTGCAGGAATGAGAAGGACACCCATTTAACAAGCAGCTTCCTTCCTCATCCCTTTGCTCCCCTGACAGATCTCCATTAAAAATTATTTATGACAATCATCAAGATCATGTGGGTTATCTAAAAATAAAGTTCTCTCACTTGTTATCATTAAAGGTGTAAATTATCAACAGCTCACACCCAGCGGAAGACGTCTGCCGAACAGATAGTACAGCTCTGTGGTCTTCCCAGCAGGGAGGAAAAAGCCACTTAAAACAGATAAGCACATCCTTTCAACTTCTCTCCACTTCCACCTCCTTATTGTACCTTTCAGCTCAAAAGAGCACCTAATCTAACCTAGACAGTGCCATAATCAGCATTGTCCTTCAGTAAATAGTGCACATAAACCCCCAGTACTAACAGCAAAACCACACTATACAGGAACATTCAATGACTTACTGTGAACTTCTCATCAGCTCTCTCCACTTCTTAGCTTAGGATGATCCTCTAACTCTCTCTCTACATGACAGCTGTGAAAACTTTCCCCCTGCCCCACAACTGCTGTCTCCTTACACCTTTGCTTAACTTGATTCCCTGTCATCTCCCTGCTCTTACAAGAGCAAGATACCCTGAAACATATAGGAATGATTGCTGGCCTGCAGTAAGGAATTACTAAACTCACACAGCACAGACTTTATGTGTATCTTAAATGAAGATAAAAAGCTCTGAGCAACTTGATTATGCAGAACAAGCCTCAGATACATTTAGTAGTTCTCTCTAGTATTTGCTGAAGTGAATCTTCAACGGCATGCGCTCAGCCTACAATTCAAAATATTTTGCGTGAGTTACCATTCATTTTTCTGAAAAAAAAAAAAAAAAAAAGATTAATGCTGGTAACTTCTAACTCTTTTAACCAAAGAGAATTAAAGAGGAAGACTGAGGCACCACATGCCTAGCTATAAAACACTGGTCATTACTCTCCCTTCTGTGGAAGCTGCACATTGCAAGCACTGCTGTTATGAGACAGACCACCACCTTTCAGAGCAGCAGGAAACTCAAATGCAAACAGAACCCTTTCATCTCGAGTCCAGGTCTGCAGGGAGAACCCCTAGTTGAGCTCTGAAGCTAATTTTTACACAACCCTTCTGCCTGCTGCAAAAACTCCTTCAAGTACAGTTCCCACAGAAATAGCACAAAGAATCCTTCTGGGGACGGGAGGAAGAGACAAGACAGGAAACAAAGGAACATTACACTAATAGTTCTCTTCTGCTAATCAACAGAATAGTGCTGACATGATGTAAGGGCACGCTTGCCACAGCCTGAAGAGAAGTAAGAATATGCACCAGAAACTTCACAAAAATCAGACATGGTTTTCAAACCACAGAAAAAGGGAAGAAGAATATATCACTAAAAATGTCATAGAACGAGAGCAAGATATTAGCCAAAATACATCGATGAATAAAGCAACAAAGCACAGCCACAACAGGTTAAAGAGGCTTCAAGAGATTTGATTTCCTTTCCCTTCCAAAAGTCCAGTTAGCAGTCATTGCTGCATACTGTAGCAACAGCTAGCTAATACCTACCGCCTCCCACACACTCCTCCTTATCCACAAAGAGCTGTGGAAATACTCGCCTTCCAGTGTAAGTCACTGGTGACTTCAAGAATCACAGCAGGGGGTTGGCTCCCTTGGCACACAGGATGCATCTTTTTGCCACAGTTGGTGTTACAAAACACACAGCCCTATTTTCTGTTATTGCATCTGCACTTCCTCTTTTCACCCTGTAGGATTCCCACCACGAGCTCAGGAACCGCTGAAGATTTTATGAGATAAAGGCTAGCCCAAACAAGATCTTACTGCAACATCAGTGGTGCCAGGGCCCTCAGCACAACCGCTCCCCCACCCCTCAGGGGTCCAAGTGCCTCGGCTCAAGGTGACACGGTGCGATACGACGCAGCCATGTGAGCTTGTACCAGGCTGGCATGAGAAAAGCACTGGAGGAAGCCTCATCAGACACCTCTCTCCACTTCAGAGCTGCATTCCAGCTCAGATCCTCAGCCTTGGACCTTGCCAGAGCTATGCAGCAGGTTTGCTTGTGCCTAACCATTTGCCTTACCAATTCTGACCCTGAATTGCTAACTTAATTTCTTGGTGTTACCTTGGACCCACCCAACACTACGGACTTGTCTGGTGATCACCAGGCTCTTGGTTGACCCTGGTTAATATGATGGACCTGCTCTACTCTTGTCCAGCTACCACAGAACTCGCTGCTCTGTAGGCAAGATCACCACCCTGCCTGCTTTGCTGTCACACAGCTTTCAGCTTGCCCTTCTTTACCAAATAATCCACTTTGTGCTCCATGACAAGTGGGATAGGATGGCCTCACGGTTTACCAGAGCTGCATTAAATTCATCTTCTGTTCATTCAGTTCTGCTCTAAACATTAGTATAACACCTCCCTGTATACACCAGCATGGCACCAGTTCTGTTACGAAGGTCACAAGGACCACTGGAGTACTTAAGTAATCTTTGCTATCCAGAGAGGGGCTAAGCAAAAGTTTATACTTGAAACAAAAGCAGCCAGCAGCTAGCTTTTCAGAAAGGTAAGCAGCTAGAATACAACATGTGATTTATTAAGGCTATAGCAGACTTCTCTACATTGTGTAGACTCCAAGCAACTAGAACAGAAGTTACTTCAAAACTAGTGCTCTCCACTAGGACTGGGACCTTTATGTGGTAGCACAGTGGTAAAAATTTCATTACTGCCAGCTAACGGAAAGGCAAAAACTGGTGTTAAAACCTGCAGAAGAACAGGAAGAGTTTGAATAAAGCTCTACTGGGGAGGGAGAGGGGGAGAAGGGTACACAGGGGAAAGAAAAGGGAAAGCAACAATTTAGTACCAGTTTCTTAACAATAGCTTCCTCCTTTATTTCTCCACTCCAGACCCAAAGAGCCAGTAAAACTGTTTTCTGCCAATCTCTTCCTACTCCCCCTCAAATGTTTCAGCTAAAACATCAACTCAGGAGAAGTCAACTTGTCCTGCAGATATCCAGATGTCAAAATTAGGTATTAGGTAGCCCTTGACTTTAGAATAGGAACTTGAACAATTAAAGCAAAGTCCCCCAGATTCCCAGAAAATAGAAAACAGAATCTTTTTTCTGATCCTTATGAGACCTGTTTGCTCTGGTATTACATTTCATTTCCCCAGTACAGGATATGCCAGGCACAACTTTCATTGCAAGTGCCCCACCGTGCCCAGGAGGCCACAGAAGGCGTTTGACTCAACGTGCAGATTGACAAGAACAGGATCTTGAAAGGAAGGAAACAGAACTTGGCTGGGCAGAGAAATAGAATCCTGCTTGCCCTCCTCTGTCCGTTCCCCTAGCAGGGCTCTCTCCTCACCCTGGGCACTGCTTCCCCAAAGGCAGTCGATTCCATCTCCACATACAGCCTGGAGAGATGCCCACGATGCACCTGCCCTGTACGTCTCGGGAGGGGGAAGGCACATCGTGAATGAAGTAAGCAGGAGGAAAGAAGGCTGCCACAGCAGAGGAATTACTAGTGCCCAATGTGCCATTCAGATCAGAGATCCTCGCCACTTCTATGGCATTGCTTTCCAGAAAAACCTAGAATTAGACTTAAATTAGCACCATGGCTGGTAGACAGTGTTTTCCTACCCTGCTCCTCACTTCAGAGAGTCAGCCCTGCCTCAGAAAAGGCTGAAAGGTAACTCAAAGAATTCCATCATGTGGCAAGGAACACAGTGAAAGAGCTCATTAACAGCACTAGAGTAGGTTTTGAACTGAACATACGTGCAGGAGGCCACATTTTCCACTACACGAGGAGAATACAGCATAACTACACATTACACAAGTACCACCCCTCCTACAGACCAAAAGCAGCACAGTGTCTTCCTTTTATAAGTAAGTATGTATTCCTGTAGTGGTAGGAATCCTGTGTTCATGCTGGGATCGTATCAAGGTTGCAATGGACAACCCTCAGGATGGTAACCCTCAACTTCAAGTGTTTAACTCTGGAAGCTCATCGGTGCCTAGCAGATGCAACGGTAGACAGTGCAAGCCACCTAGATGCTGGTTCCAGCAGTCAGCAACATCAATGAAGACATATGTCTGATACCATAACATCACAGGGATGCAAGTATCCAGGCTGTCTTAACAGGCAGAATAGCAGCTGTGCGTTTCAGTGATTTTCCTAAATCAGGCTTTCAAATAATTAGTATAAAAACTTATTTATTATTAGGCAGTTAATAAGCTGGAAAAAAAAAAAAAAAATCACACCCAAAAAGACTGTAAAATGAACTAAGTGGGCCAGGTCAAACTTGTTGTCTAGCGTCTTGAAGGCTTGGGGTTGAACCATCCAATCTGGATTATTACAAGAAAACAAACCAACAGCAACACAATTATACTGCCTACAGCTAAATCATAACTGCTGATATGATCCTAAAGCCTGGGCATAACTAAAGACCTTATAGAGGCACCACTAATAGCAAAAAAAAACTTCATAGTACCACAGTATCCTCCTGAGGTATTTTTCCTTTATAAAAGCCTTAACTTCCTTTCCTTTTTCCCCCCAAAAAGCTCCCAATCATGGCCCTACAACAGAACTCACATTACTCCCCATCCACAACCAAGTAAGTGCTGCACTCTTCAAAGAAATAATTGAGCATGCTCTTGATAATAAGTTATTCTGGTCCAAGAATTTTACTTTAATATTTAAAAAAAAAAAAAAAAAAAAAAATCGTGATTAAAATAAAAGCAACCAGTTGGCTCAAAATGACGTTTCGCAGCTTTACACTGACATCATTTTCATCCTGCGCTGGCCTATTTTAGTGTTAATCTCGTGCTCTCCAAAGAAAGCTATCATTCAACAAACAAAGTGCTGCAAAGCAAAATAAATAAATAAATAACTGTAGCGGGCACTGGCTGGGCTATGGCTCATCCTTCCTACCCTCCGCAGCTCTGAAGGCTCAGCACTCCAGCACAGCTGGACTCAGGTTTACTACAGGGGATGGCAAAGCAACAGACACCTTGCCAGGGGCTACTGGCCAAAACGAACAGACTGGTTCTCCTCTTCAAAGATGCCTCCAGCGGCTGAGCTGTGTGGTCCCTACACGTGGTTTTCTAGATGTGCTGACCAGAAGACACTCTTTTCTCCCTGCCATTCCCAGCTTGCTTTGCTATTCAAATTCTAACTTTGAGGGGAAACTACAGAAAGTAAAACACCAAAACAAAGGGTGCATCCATGTCCAAAACAATGACAAAAAGAAATATCAAATAAATGCACGTGAAGTCTGCACTAGACCAAAATGTTTCGTTGTGCTTTGCCTCTGTCCAAACGCAACCTGCACCAAGACAAATATCCCCAATTTTATCTCACAGAATCACAGAATCGTTGAGGCTGGAAAAGACCTCTGAGATCATCAAGTCCAGCTTATAACTCAACACCACCACATCGGCCAGACCATGGCACTAAGTGCCACATCCAGCCTCTCCTTAAACACCTCCAGGGACAGTGACTCCACCACTTCCCCGGGCAGTGCATTCCAGTGCCTGAGCACCCTCTCCATGAGGAAGTGCTTCCTGAGATCCAACCTAAACCTTCTCTGATGTAGTTTCAGGCCGTGCCCTCTCGTCCTGTCACTGGTTGCCCGGGAGAAGAGCCCAATCCCCACCTGACTACAATCTCCCTTCAGGCAGTTGTAGAGAGTGATGATCTCCCACCACCTGACACCCTAGAAGGTACACAAAACACATTAGAATTTTTGTGACGATACCAACCACCGCCAAATGCTTTATCTAGGATACAACAAAAGCACTGATATATCACCACCACTGCCTCCTCTAAAAGCACAAAGGGAACCAAATTCCCACCTTTACAATCAGAGTTACAAGGTCCTGCCTTGTGACTGACTCCATACTCTGCTGGGAGTGGGTGAAAGCTCCCGTCTCACGTGTCGGAGTTGTGGAGAGCAACAAGGGATCAGACCTAGCCCCATACCCAGTATTTCCTCCAGGCAAGTCACCTCACAAGAAGTGGGTTCTTCAGACCACAGCTGAAGTACCTAGTTAACCCTACACAGTACAAGAGGAGTCTTGGTATAGCTGCAGCCTGGCAGTAATTCACAGACATGTAAGCTCATATTTGATGCAAAGCCCTTCTTGGATAAGATAGTCAGGAATGACTCCCTTCTGCATGGTCTGTCAAGCACAGTATTTGCTCCAACAAGGTTCCCAACGCAATGTGCACAGTGCTGTTAAAGTAGGGACCTCATTTTACAAGCATTTGGCATTTGTGGTTATTGCCAAAATCAAAACAGCCACGATACAGAAAAAAAAATATATTAAAAGACACAGTACAACTATACTCAAGTAAGATTTCATGGGACTAGGAGAAAAATACACTTTTGATTCCAGGGATTCACTTTGCACAAGAAAGTAAAGCCCATATTCAAGAACATAAAGTACAAGTTACCCACAAGAATACATTACTAATTCCTATTACCAGAAGCAAAATTTTACCAAAAATTTGCAAGTGTTATCAGGAAACTCTAGCAATGACAACATATACACCATTTCCAGCTAGACTGTTACAGACATTGGTCACATTTAATATTGTAGCTGACTTCAAAAGCCATTTAGTAATATTTTTTTTTACTTTCAAATCTGCAACTTTTTGGAGCAATGTCATAGAAGCGGGTGTCAAAACATACCTAATTATCAACCTGTTAGAGCTTCACTTTTACTGAAGTTATTTTGCTCTGTTGCAACACCCTCAATTCCCCCAGGCACTTTTTATATCCTGTCAAAAATTTCTGCCTCAACACAAGAAACAGACAGTTGGGAGCACTGATTGAATAAAAATCAGCTTTCTTTTTTCTTCTCTCTGGCAATTTTGCTTAGTAGGCCTAAAAAAATAAAAAGCCATGGGGGAGTAGGGAGAGATTAAGTACACCACTTACACTATATTGAAGTCTAGTTCCTTCCAACCATAACACACGGTGCCAGTTCCCTGAAGTCCCCTGCAAGTACCACTCCTAAAGAGTCGAGAGGCCGGCTCTACACTTCAATATGAGAGAGAAGGGGCTGAAACTGTTCCCCTGGCCTTAGTCAGGGATAGATTTCTGACCACTGATCACAGCCTCCTTTCCCCATGATTTCTGAAGCACTAATAGTCTATTCTGCAGCGATTTACCTGGAACTCCTGCCTTTAAGTATTGTACGCTGTTAGTGAGGACTCTTGTGTTTGCACTGGTCAAGCAGAATCACCCAAGGGCTGCTGGCTGACAGTGCGCAGCAAAATTAACCACATGGAACAATCTACAAACACAAGGTAAGACTAATATTTACAGAAACAGGAGTGGTGTTGGTCAACTCCTACCTTACATCTGGGGCAGGAGATTCTAACAGGGTACAAATGTGGTTCTTCAGGTGTCTTTAACAACATGACATTGGAATATTCTGCAACATCAGCCAAAGTCTCAAAAATCAAATATCTACAACACAAAATGC
This sequence comes from Trogon surrucura, assembly GCA_020746105.1. Lineage (NCBI taxonomy): Eukaryota > Metazoa > Chordata > Aves > Trogoniformes > Trogonidae > Trogon > Trogon surrucura. The sequence goes on from CM036617.1 coordinate 68,553,620, forward strand.
AACTCCAAATCGCCAAACGGGAATGGATCAGAGAGCAGCTAAAGAACTAGCTGATAGTTCCCTTCTGCTTATCTACTGGGCACAGAAGTCAGAACTTAACCATTATGTTCATGGGAGCAAAATGCAACTCCTCCTGATCTCAGGAAGTGAACTAGGCTAAAGTTAATGTCCACAGTGCTGCAGGGAAATATGGTTTGAAGGAAGTCTCCAGGACCTGACTTGGCCTAGGCTACTGAGAATTTCCACAGAACGAGACAAGTACCTTACTGACAGTAAGGCCACAAAAAAGCGCACAAAACTTACACGAGCACAGCTCCCTGCTGACTTGAGCACAGCAGGTGAAGTTTTCTAGGACCTTCACTGCCTCCCTGAAATACAGCACAATATAAGCCTTAAAATAACAATTGTCACCTACAGAGCAAAGTAACTTTGGTTTTACAGTACTGCGCAGTGTGGCTGGGAGTAGTTGGGTTACTTTTATATAACCAAGAACCTTAAAAAAAAAAAAGAGATGTGCTATCTTATACTGCACCCATTTGATCTGCTGAGAGACAGATTTCAGACAACTGCTGGAGTTTCACAGTTCCGCCACTATTTTTGCGTACCTTGTGGGAAACAAATAGCGCTTCCCCTGGTTTCCTTATAATACACGGAACAAATGCTATGAACAACTACCCATATCTACAATTCTTTTACTGTAATCAGTTATACAGTTTGTCAGGGACATCTGGAAAAAAGAAAAAAAAAGACAAAAGAAGATAAACAACCAGAGCCAGGAGTCTGAATATCTGATCTGCAGAGGAGTGACAGGTATCACAGTGCTAGCATGCCTTACTCCTCTCTGCTAAACTGCATTAAAAGAGGTAGATAAAAGTAAGATAAGTATTTCCCAATACTAAGTTCTCTCTGAGAGCAAACGCTGCCATTTCAGAGGTATTTCACAATTCAAAAGTGGAAGGGAAGACAACTTACTATAAAGAGAAGAACCAACGCTTATAACGCAAGCCTCATCTTCAGAGCAGTTGCTTTGTGAAGAAGCTTTTGAACACGTATTGTACCACTACAGATCTTTTATGACTACAGAGAGCATGTAGGGAGCAAAGCCAACAATCTTGGAAGCAGCGCTCACAGCTGGCAAATGACAACAGAAGAGCCACCCACTGAACTATGAAGAACTTCCATTTGTTCTGGAAAACTTGGGCCAGCCACTCAGATAAGGAAGTATTCATAAATTATTATATTTTTTTCAGATGTTCTATTCTTAGAACAAAACAGTCTTGAAAAAAAATAAGAGCAAATCCATTAGAGCACTTCACCCTCTCTCTTTTTAGTGACTGTTTGGGATCTGCAACAATGCAATCTCAACCAGAAAATGCGATTTGAATATTGCTGGTTTGGAGGGGACAGATTGTTTTTGTTTCAGATGCACACAACTCTCACATTGTGTCATACTGTCAGAGATCAATTTTCCAAGGTTGTGTTCACGTGTTCTGTAGCAGTCACCAGCTTTTCAAACCAGAATCTAAAAGCAACTGCAGAATGTCATACCCTATGTCTCCTGCAAAATAGATCTAATTTTCCATTACAAACTGGTGATTGTTCCTGGGCAGGGGGAGGAGGGGGAGAGAGAGGGAGACTAAGAAAGGGAGCTTTTATACTATCTACCAGATTTTTCTTCTCTTTCTACCACCCTCCTTCCTACAATTCTGCAAGCTGAACCACCGCCAGAAAAATCAACAAAACTATTTTTTATTGAAATATCAAAACAAAACATCTGAGAAGTTTCATGATACAGTTCAATTACACTCTTAAACAGAAGGAACATGTAAGCACCTTTAAGAACTCACTAAATGCTTTAAAACACACATCTTGGAAGAAGATACCAAGAGAAACAGCTTTCAGAACGCCACACTGTAGCACTGAATGGAACAGGAAATGAGGAACAAAGAAAGGAATTTCATAGATTCCAGATGTACTCTAACACCAGCTGGGAAATACAAGCAAGAATCAACTAAAGCCTTGTAAAAGGCTACCACTAACTGTTTTCTTCTAGAGTTCTTGAACAAAAGTAAGTAGCTGTAAACAATTTGTAAATAGAAATATTTTTAGAAGAAATTGGAAACAGTAGTAAAAATAAACATCTCTCTCCTTTTTTTAAGGAGTCTAAATCCCAGCCACCAGCACATCTGTTTTTTGGAGCTGCTTTTTTAAATGTAAAAACTCTGCAGAAGCAGCCATAACAGAAGCACAACTGTAAATAAAGTTGTCAGTTTTTCTATACTTGGAATATTAAAGCCGAATAAAACTTGAAAGCAAGGAAAATCTAAACCAGCGAAGTTGATTTATATTACATACCTTCTGAGTAACTGGAATTGAACAGGAGTTTAAATTTGTATATCGCTAAAAACAAAAAAGGTTATCAGTCACTCAAAAACTTTGTTACTACAGCTATAAATTAAAAAAATAACCACTCCAGGTTAAAACCCTGGATACCTGGTATTTGAACTTCTGCTCCCTGTGTAACACCATGTCTCCTACATTTTGTGTTCCTTTTCTGAAACACAAACTCAGGGCTTTCAATGAGAATTTCTTTTAAATGGATTTTTGAGAACCTCAAGTAACAACTACAGTGACAAAGAGACAAATAGGTTTCCTCCTGAGGTCACTGTTTAAGATGAAAAGAACGGTTAAGCATGCATCTTAGAGAACACAGACCTGCATTGATAGAAAACGCCCCCTCCTCCCATGATTGCAGAAATACGCATTCTTCCCAACTTCAAGGCTTTTCATGAATTTGTCGTTTATCCACCTACTATCAGCTTATAAAAGCATGTTAATATTTATGCAAATTAAACATTGCATCAATTGCTACCTATTCACACCTACCAGTCATTCATAAATAAGTCAAATACTCTCCCTCTTTCCATCACATGATACTATGATCCAGTCACACACCCCAGCAGAAAGGGAACAGTAAGATTCAGTTGTTGGGATAATGAAGGGATTTTTGTTTTCCCCCAGCGCTCCTTGAGAGTCAATAACAAGCAAACCCACAAGTCTTCAGTCAGGCAGAAAAAAGATAAGACTTCTAACGTCTGGGATGAAAACTGAAGAGCAGAGCTCTTAACCAACCTCCGAAGTTAGACAAGTCAGATCAGGCCTTAAGTCTTCACTATTTGTGTTCTTTTGTCAACAGACCTCGAAAATACAGAGACACTACATTTTCCCCCTCTTTTCAGACAGAAAAGGCCGGGGGGGGGAGAGCTCAAAGCCATCAAACTTTCTGCTGAATCTTTAAAAGTGTTTTACACTTGGTAATGATCCATGAAAAATTTCAAGAAATGAAAATAGGAAAAAAAGAATCCAGTTCTTCATAATTTTGAAGCTTTACATCTCATTTTGCAAAACTTTCACCCAGAAAGACTTCTATAGGAGGAAAACAACATGTGAAGTTTCAGGGAAGTTGCTTCCCCTTGGTAGAGGTTAGGATAGAAGAGGAAGGAAGTTAAGATTTGTTTTGTTTTCATTCTAAAACAAAGCTTTTAGTTGGATCCTAAATTCAGTCATCAGTCCACTGTGCTAAAAAAAAAATTAAAAAAACAACCAAACAGGCATTGCTAAAGAACTGATGCTTCACAAGGTTTATTAAACATTCCTACAATCAGAAAGTAAGAAAGTGATTCAGAATGTGCAAGTCTAACCTGTTATTAACTCCAAGCATATCTCAAGCTTCTCTTTGGTTTAATCACGCACAGATAAACCTCCCATACTACAAGGTTTAAAAACACAACATTAAGCATTAAGACATATTAGTGTATGTATTAACCATTAATATATGCCTTAGGTGACTTGCTTCCCAGATGCATTAATAGTCTACCAGCACACACAAACATTCATTTCTCTTCTACATACTTGGCTGAACACTTGTTGGTCTGAAAATATTATGTGTAATAGAATTGGCTGATATTTACACCTTTTATAGTGTTCAGCAAAGATTACAATCTTTTATTCCAGGCTTCTTGCTCTCACACGGGAAATTGTAAGATTTGTTCTCCAAGCACACCAGTTTGCAGAGAATTTTCTCACAAGTGAATTGTCACAACATGAGAGGTATTAAGTACTCCTAAAGTGCAAGTGGATTTTGCCTCATCCCTTCCCCAATCCCCTCCAAGAGAAAAATTACTATATGAGCTACTCAAAGACTTAATTCAGCACTCGCAGAAGCGTAACTGTTGGCTTTAACAGAATTATTCACAATTTACACTCCTGTAACAGAGATCAGTCAGTGGTCAGAGACTAAGAGAGGACAGAGGGAGTAGCTGAAAGTCCTTTTGCAGTCTATAGTGTTTATCTGCTCTAAGAATTTTAACCTGATGTGTACTTGGTTTTGGTTTTTTCTTGAATTGTATTTTCTATTCTTGCTGTAGGCAACACCCTTCAGGGTTTGCATGAGATGGTCTTCCTTAAATGGGAGCATTAGCACAATAAATGACTTTTTACGATAACAGAGTGTTTAACAGCATATCTGCACAAGTAGAAATCTTGCTGTGACGCAAGGAAAGGGGCTCTGTTTAAACATAAACATTGCAACTAACACGGGGTGCCTCAGCTTTAGAAGACAAGTGTGTGGCAGAGGAGCAGGGCAGCATGCAAGTATTAATCAATTAATACCAACTGAAACACCCAAACTTTCATAAGCAGCTAAGGCTCCTGAACCAGGTATGAGATACAAGTAGTTCTCAGCTGGACAGGCAGAGTTATAGATACATCAGTTTGTCAAATTATCCTCTTGGTGGTCTCACTGGAGTTTTAGCATTTTTTCCCCAGAACAGCTGACCAAGCCACTGTATGGGAGGCTAACAAACACTGCATCACCAAAAAACCATGGAAGAGGAGTGGACTGAAGAGCATAGAAAGATTCAAGCAATCTCATGACGCTGCCAGCACACAGACATGAAAGCAGAAAGGATGCACCTGCTGTCCCCTCCATCTGATTTCCCACATGAGCTCCCAATACTTGTCCAGAGACAGCTCCAACATTCACTCAAGTACACAGGTTCAGCTCCCTAAAACGGAAGAAAACTAAACCCAACAAGAGAAATAAGTTGCATCCTTTGGGTCTGCTTTGCAAATTGAACTGGTTGGTGGAGGAGCATCAGTCACCAGCAGGTGTGTTCAGTGTGGGAAGGCGTGAAGAGTGTTTCGTAGCTGGGAGCAAAATGAGTTGGGAAGGGAAAAAGCAAGACTTGACATTTCAGCAGCAACAAGGTACTAATTTGGGTTAGCATATCATGCTGCCGTGGCTTGGGCTGCGCTGACAAGAAGAGAACCACAAAGCAGCGTGTGGAACGTGGAGAACGGCATCAGGCAGAACAGACACATAAGAACACAGGAAGAGAAGCTAATATTGGGATCTAGCTAATCCAGTAATTTCAGAAATAGAAATTTGTTTTCAATCAATAATAAAAAATAAAATCACACACACACAAAAAAACACATCAACTAGTCTGAAGAGTGACTCAATGCAATGAAAAGTTTTCAAAAGCATTTTCTTTAAAACTGCAAAGAGCAGCTATCCAGCACTTACATAATGTCCTCACATAAGAGCATTTGGTACTTCGACCAGCAGATAATCACCCCAATGAAGACAAGAAAACACTATTAGTTCTCATGAAAGAGATTAGAAAGCACTTTTTTTTCAAATATACTAATTCCAAAAGAGGACAAAAAGAAAGTTTGCTTCCTGAAAGCAGAGGCTCCGAGCAAATCCATTTAATGGTTTCACTCCTGCAAATTTAGCTCTACAGACTCTAAAACCCAGGCCACGTTGGCTTCCACTCTCATATCTGAATAACTTTTGTTTTACTTAAAAGAAAGTTAAGTTATGGATAATTTGATGTCAGGCTGGCAGCCCCAAACACAAGCATCTTCCACTTCCCCAAAACTAAGTTCTCTGAAGCATTTTCCACTACACCTTAGTTGCCTTCTCTCACTTGCAGAAACTATGCTTTGGTCTCCGTTTTTGCTCCAGCCACTGCTGTTTCTGACCATCGACGAACAGTCAGCATTTCTCCTCCAGAAACGGCATCGGACCCAGATCTTTCCCAGGCAGCACAGTGAACACAAGTCAGCCAGAACATAAGCAGCACCAAATTTAGCAGAGCTTGAAATATTGAACCAGTGGTGAAAAATCTGCATAATCTATTCTGCACCCTCCACAGCCTGTCACATCAAGCCTTAAATAGCATCGCAGCCAATCAATAACAACATGAAGTTGCCACTTTATTTTACCTACGCAACATCAGCTTAAGCCGTACTTGTTAACTTTATGTGCAGAAACGATCTTGAGAAGTCTTGAATATATTCAGGGCAAGATGCAAATAACTTCTCTTTCTGTCTTTAGTTGTTGGTCTACTAACTTTGACACACTAGAAAAACCATTCTTTATAAGAAACATCTTACATTTTCTAAATAGTAATTTTCTATTATATATATATATATATCTATGTATAGATTGGGAAAATTTTTCCCATTCTAAAAATATCTACTCCACAACCTTATGCCCCATTTACATGGGGATAAATCCTTTTACAGTATTATGTAGTGAGCATATTTAGTTGTACTTACTTCTACAAGTAACCACTTAAGACAAGGCACTAAATCCCAACAGACGACATTAAAAGGGACATCTCAAGGCAAAATGGATTTCGCCGATCAGCCTCAGGATTATTAGACAAGGGAGGCCTTAAGTTTGTCAGAGACAAGATAGTCCTTCCTTAATCTTACAGAAATGCAAAGAGGCCTCTCTCAAACATTAATTCCATATTGAATTTAATGACAGGAGGGCCATAAATACTTTCTCTTGGCAATCAACCTGCTTAAACACTAGTACACTAGCACTTAAGCAAATACTCTGCCTGACTTCACCCAAGAATCTGCTTCCCAAAGAAAAATTCAATTGTTTTTGCAATGTTTTAAACTACATAGCTTTGTAAGAATTAGTAAAGAAGGCACAGCAAAATTAAGAGTCAGAGAGACAGCCCAGTCTGCAGACAAACAATCAGGCCAGCTGGACCGTCACAATGTAAAGGAGGTTTTGGAGTTACCAGAAAAGGATGGGTTTACTCTTTGAACAGGGTAAGCTGTGAGTGGAGCACTAACCCACATCAGGTAGCAGCCAACGTTTACCACAAAAATTGCACAGTTCCGTGCTTCAGATCACACTTAACACCAGGGAGAGACTACACTGCCAGAAGTCCCACATTTTAGACTACAACCTCAACACCTGTAACCACAAAGCTCTTACTAAACATAAGAGAGCTTCAGAAGTTTACGAATGTCTTAAAAAACAATAAGCCCTCTGAGTGCACAAGTGGACCATTACAACCCCTGAGATCCACAGAACAACGAGCAAATCCTCAATATATTACAGCCCCCAGTAGCCTCTTGATGTGCAATATCCTCCTGTCCCAATTACTATTTCAAAACTATGGGACAGTTTAACCTCTATAACAAATCCTGCTACAGTTAGGAAAATACCATTTCAGAGCAGAGCCTAATCCTCCTTGATACAAGAGCAGTAGATTTCAGGGACATGGAAAGCTTGTCACTCTACAGTGAGAATTCACAAATGAGCTGTTTCCTTAGATTTTTCAAGTATAAATAATTTCACAAAGTAAAATTTGCCAGAAAGTTCTCCCCTAGCCAGTACACAGTCTTCTACAGCAAAAATGCTGAACATGAGCTTTTATTTTTTCAACTGCAAGTTTAACAGCTGATGCTATTTAAGAAGAAAAAAAAATAATAATTTTTAATAAATACACTGCACTTTTAATTACTAACAGTACAACACAAGTCATGTTGTCAAGCAGAAGGATTCTCTTTGTAGTTTTTCCAGCCAATCATCACCCATAGGACCTTATGTTGTTTCCTTTCAGGTTTTGAAACACTGACTCATGGAAATATCAGCACTGCACACTTCCTCAAAGTGGCAATCTTATAGGAAGTGTTTGTTTAGTCTTACATGACACATTGTTTTGTTTATGTATAAGGGATTCCGGTAAAAATAATTTTCAATTAAGGAAAAAAAGACAAGAGGACAACAGTTACAGTGATGAGAAGCCAAAATAAATCAATTTCAAACAGACATTTGAATAGTGCATTCATTAGCACAGATACTACTTTTTTTTCCTTTTTACTGTATGTTACTTCCTTGCAACAGACATGAGCAGAAGTAGCCAGCAATAGAGTTATTTCAATTGAACAAACCACAAATGAAACCAGAAACTGGACAAAAGGTAGCACAGTAACGACTCTTCTTGAACACTGCTACCCGTAAGGACAGAGTTCGCATTGTTGTTCCACAACTTCAGCATCTCAACCAGACATTTTTTGGAAGTGGAACATCACTGGCAGTGCAAGCAAATGAGGAAACACGGGTTCCTAAGAAGCTCACGGGTTCACATTTTTAACAGAATGAAACAGATGGCTCAGAGAAATCAAAAGTGACTAGAATCAACACTGCTCACAATGGGGAAGCATTTAGGAGATCTGGGATATAACTACCCATCTCGCTAAATATGACTGATTCCATGCAGCCAATCGGTCTCAAAAAAACAAGTTACACCAGCAGTAGAAAATGTCTTCATTTACCTGCAGTTTCTTGGAAATACTAAACATTACACTAGGGCACTCACACAGCTCTAAGCTACAGACGTTTTGCATGGCCTGAAGCCTCCAAACCGCACTGGGCTCTTTCTTAGGAAAGGCACGCCACCACGGGTGCCCCACCCAGATCTCCCAGTGGGTTTGCGCTGATTCTTTAAAGCATCAGTGCCACATCTCATCAGGTTTACACAGAGGCACACTTGTGTTATCGGTGCCTCCAGTCACGATTTGCCAGTGAAGGTGCTACAGAGAAAGCAGCATCTTACCAGATCAAGGACAAAACATCCCAAAGTCAGAGCATGGCCATGAAACAAGCTTCCAAAGAACAGATCTGGCCATTTCTATAAGTCAAAGCAAAGCAAGGTGGGAAATGACTTACCCCTTTATCCTCAAATACTTTATCCCTTAACCCATCAAAAGATTCAAAGCCTCCTGTCACTGGAGTAGAAAGAAACTGACAAAATACCAGCAAATAGGAATTGCTAAAAGAAATCTACTCTTACAAATAGTTGACAAAAGTAATTTCCCCTCAATGTTCACCATCTCCTTTCAGATCCACTCACAGGATTTTTGGCAGGGAGTCCACAAGCCTCCAGACACAATTTCTTCAAGATTAGGACTGCTTTACAAGGCCTGTTAGATTAGAAATACCCCTTCACCCCCTTAGGGCAATACTGCCACTTCTATTTTTCTGACAAATCTCACAGAAGATAGTCGGCTACAGAAAGGTATTTAACTTTCGAAAAGAAATCCCAGAAACTCATGCTCCTGCTGCCAAGATTGATGAACGTGCCTTCAGGTACTTTCTAGGGAGCAAAAGCAAAGATCTCGCTTTCGCGAGTACCTATTATCGCCCTCTGCTGTATTACAGCAGAAAACCTGAGTGCAGCAGCGCTCGGGAAAGCGCCTGGCGTTATTCTTGCAGTTCATTGAGTAAAAGACCTTCTGCTTAGCAGGCAGAAGTGAAGCACCGGTGTACCAGTGATGCTCGTAGTTTTTCCTACTTACAGTCCACGTTAAAAGGCAGCAGGGATCCTTACTGCAATACTGCACATTAATCAAACGCTTAAGCTCTGATGAGGACTCTGATAACCGAAGTCAGCAGGAGGATTAACTTCAGTCCATGATTTAATGAGATTAATCTCAAGTCTTCTGCTGCTGTTATTACCTTCGATCTCTTCTAACACTCAAAGAAATTCCCACACTCTAGTGACATCAATCATTTAGGTACAATGACATTACTGTCTTCCTCAAAAAAAAAAAAAAAAAAAAGCCACCTCCCTTAAAATCACTGCCTTATATGTAAGACATTTTCTTAATCCTTTCACTAAAAATCACCAGATAGAAGCAGCTGCAATGGCATCACTTGTATGATGTCCAGATTACTCCCTTATGAAAAGACTTTACCCCCCTCCATCCCCATTCTCTTTTAGAAAGAACCAGAAAACAAGTTTCTGACCATACTTCATAGTCTTACTGAATCCATTTTCTGGATGTACAAAAGCATACAGAATCAATGCAACTTTTAGTTTACATCATCACAAGTTTTTACTTCTTAAAATCTGCTATGATTAAACTACTCGCTAACAATTAATAAAGAAACGATCCTAGCGCCAGTCTCTCTGAAATGCTAACGCCACTATCCAGTAGCAAGATGCAAACTTGAAGTTTCAGCTTTCTCTAACGTGACAACTGGTGGCTGCAAATTCGCTTTTACACGCGTGGATTCTTTTTTTCCCCCCCTCCCAAAGAGGAGACTTTTGGAGACGGCTGACAGGAAGCTAAACAAGCCGAAATGCCCCAGTACCGACCACTGCGAGCCCGATGCTCAGCTTCCCCCTTCCCCTGCAGCTCCCCGGCCCCAACTCGGCAGGGGCGAACCGCTCCCTCCGCAGCACGGGTTTGATTCTCTTACGGAAACGAGGGATTTCCCTCCCGGCCGGCACGCTCAGAACTCGAACCAGGGAGAGTTTAATCTGCGCGCTGACATCTGTCGCTTACTTTCTAATAATGTGGTTTGGAACTTGATCAACAGCGAGAGCGAGGAGCGAATCTCCAAAGGCGAGCGGAGCCGTAGGAAGCCCTCAAGAAGCGGCAGCCCCGGCCCGGCCCGTCCCGCTCACCGGGGCAAGGGGCTGCGGCACCGCTTCCTTCCCACGGCCGCTTTCGCACCAGCTCCGCCGGTGGCACACCGCACCGGTGACCGCCTTCAAACTTTCTGCGCGTAGCGTAGCAACGGGAAAAAAAAAATTAAAAAAAAATTTTAAAATCGCGAAATCCCCCTGATAGCCTGCGCCGCCCGGACTCCCACCGGCGTCGCTCGCCTGTCACCGCGGCACCGGCCGCCCCGCACCGCCGGCCTGAGGAGCCAAGAAGCCCCGCCGGGGCGCGGGCACCGCCCGCCCCGCCGCGACCCTCCGCGCCACCACCCCCCCCACCGCTCCCCCGGCAGGACGCGGAGCGCGGCGGGAGCGCGAAGGGGCGGCCGGTGCCGCGTGCCTCGCCGCACCAGCCCTGCCCAGCGCGGCCCGACCCCGGGAGCGTCTCCCGCGTTCCCACCCCGCGCCCTCACCGATTTTAATCCTGACGCTCTGGAAGACCCGCAGCCCCTCTTCCTCCACCGCCATGGTGGTGGTGTAGCCGCCGCGCTCAGCAGTGCTCGAGCCCCACCGTCGCGGAGACGCACGGACCGGGGCTGGGCCGAGGAAGAGAAGGCGGCAGCTGCAGCAGCTGCAGCAACAACAACAGCAGGCGAGCTGCTCCGCCGCGACGGGAAGGACGGCGAAGGGGCGGCTTGGAGCGCGCCACAACGGGGCTGCCGCCGGCGAACGGGCGAGGCGAGCAGCCCAGCGGAACGCGGCACCCGCCTCTCCCCCTGCTCCTCACGCTGGCAGCTCCCGCCCCCGCCCCTCCGCCGCCCCCTCATTGGCCAGCAGGGCAGCCGGCCGCAGCTCTCATTGGGCCGCTGCCTGGCCGGGGTGGGAGGGGGAGCGGGGTGCCGGGAGGTGGGGAGTTGCGGGGAGGGAAGAGGCGGGTTGGGGGGGGCGGAGGTGGGGGGGAGGTTTTGTTGCGGTGCTTTGCAACAGCTGGATCGCGGCGCGCGCCGGACACCCGGCCGGCAGCCCGCCCAGCTGCGGGGAGAGAGCGCGCGCGCGCGCGCCCCGCTCCTCGGCCGCCACCTCTCAGCTGCCGCGGGGCTCGCGCTGCCGCTGCTCCGCTCCTCTTTGCCCGCCCTGTCCTCCCGCCCCTCGCACCGTGCCCGGCCGCGGGGCGGGGGGGTGAGGGGGTGGGTGTGAGGGGTGGCTCCGTTCGTGTCCCCCCCTCTTCACCTTCACCACGCCAGGCGTCCCGAGCGGGCAGCGGGCGGGGGGAGGGAGGACTGACTAACTCTGTGGCCCATCTCCAGCGTGGGCCTGAACCAACCGTCGGGGAGCAGCCGTTGGCCCCGAGCGCGCGGCCTGCGCCTCGCGGCCAGAGGGCGGCAGCGAGGGCGGGAGGGATGGATGCGCAAGCCCCCTTTTCCCACAGAGCCGTGAAGAAAGGGCGCTCGGGATGTTCCCCCTCCCCACCGGCCCAGGTTCAAACCCATTCATTAGCGGGGGAGAGAAGTCCCGTATTAAATAAACAAACGCTTTTGGGGCCTTGGGAGCGGGCCAGTCTTGGCTCCTGGCTCCGTTTGATCAGCGGCAAAGCTCGCTCTACCTGATGGCACGGGGAGGGCGGGGCGTTCAGGTTTCAGACTTGCCTGATTGCTCGTTAAACAGCGGGAAAAAAAAGGACCTGTGTCGGTGTTCGGTGCCAAGTTTTGGGCCTTGAAAAGTCAGTTATTGAAATACTCCTTCCCTAAGGCTCTGGCAATAGCAGAGCACAAAGTTGAATGGAGATCGCATCATTTCAAAAAGTTAAAAAATCAAAGTACCTTCGGTGCAGACAGACACAACCCCCCTGAGGAGGCTTAGAACATCCCTGCGCAGAACAGCCCAGGCACATCACGGTCCAGCAGGTGCGAGAAGCACAACAAAATGCCCTTTCTCAAGCCTGCAGCAAAAAGAAAACAACTATCGAATGTTTTCCAATTCGAGCTATAATTTCAGAAGTGAAAGGCAGACTGAGGACAATCTGTATATATATTAAGCTAGTATTGAACGAACCAAACTATTACAGGACAGCAAGAAATCAGAAGGCAAATCCTAACTTGGTCACGTGCAGTGCGAAGTCTATAGGCAAGAAGTTGTCCAGACAAGCTAGAAGAACACAGCTGGGCAGACCATCCCTGCCTGAATCATGGCCAGTACAGCGCATAATGAATTTCCTTTATTATTATTTTTTTTTGAAGGAGTCATATATGAGTAAATGTAAACTTAGTAAGGAGCTACAATAGTAGTGGAAGTCAGCTTGTAGGAAAGCCTGAGGCATCTGGGTTTTCCAGCACAGGTATGGACCTAACTGTGAAGGAAACTGGCAAGTCCACAGCCAAAAAAGGAAGCACTGAGTTGTCTTAAGGAGCTGCTGACTTACTGTGTTCTCCTTGTCTACATAGCCAAGTGAGATATGTAATTTGATAAAAATACTTTCATAGCACAAGACTCTGAAAGGATTTGGTAAAGCACAGGCTTCCATTTACCAACATCCATGCCATAACTCCCTCCTCCTTGATGCAATATGCCCAGTGTCCTCTGTAACCTCATTATACTATCCCCATTTCACCTGCCGTGTGTCGTCTTTTCTCCATAATGCTCTGAGCTCACTGCAAAACTTAACTCCACTGCCCACTTAGTACTTCGCATCCTCCATGATACCTTCAGTGCTCCCTGTCCTAATAATCTTTAGCATTTTCTTCACCATAGCCCGAATTTCATCTGTCACAATACTTCTAACTCCCCTGGTTTTGGCTCACCTTCCAGCTAGACAAGAGGCAACACAAGCAACAGCCTGTACAGAAGCTGCAAGACTGCTGATCGGATCGCTCACATTTTAAGAAGGACATTGACCCAAACTGGCCAACCTGTTGTTGCCTCTCAGATGCTGGATGTGATAAACAAACAGTTTTGGACTGTGCATGTTGTACAGGTCTGTTATAACTTGCTGTACATGCTTGTTGATAAAAAGAAATACACAATGTCTGCTGCTTTTGCTCCTTTGCCACACACCTTGAACATATCTGCACAAAATAAATACAGGCTCACCAAGTCATCTCACTGAAGAAGAATGGCAAAAACCTGTTATACAGAAAGGCAGAAAGAAGGACTTTCAGCTATAAGCAAGTGGATAAAATTTAGCTGTAAGCAGAGGAAAATGGATCCTATTGTCAGAATCCCTATAAGTTAACCCCAAATGAGCTCACAAATTGAACTTAAGATCACTTTAAAAACATATCATCTTTGTACTTGTAACCAAAGAAACTTCTTCTCCACACTGTTAATAGGAACTGATAAATATTCCCCAACAACATCAGGGAGAAACCTGCGTCCGTTATAGATGTCTCTGATAAAATATTTTACTTCTCTCTGTTTTCTGTGTTTGCCTTTGGTACATAAAGGCTTCAGTTGACCTCATTTCCCCGTGTGAAGCTTTTTTCATCTGCAGAAAGTTGACCCCAAAACAGTCATTAAAAAAATCAATTTATCAATGCTCTTTCCAGCATTTGCTGCTGTAAGAGTTACTCTCAGCAGATACTCAACAGACTGTCCTTCCCAATTTGCAGTTTGTTCTTTTCAGACAGGGCACTTCTACCTCCTTTATGTTCAGGAAACAAAACAAGATATCTACCTATAACCCTGTTATTATGTATTCACAAAACCAGACTATACTAAATTCCCCACCTCTTTTTCAGCACCCAAATTTGGAGTCAGAGCACACCACTCTTAAATCTAATTCCATCTGACTCAGCATAAGTTCACCTTGTTACCTAAGGTGATGGTTGTCCCCTGCATCGTAACCCCAGGTGTTGCTTGCAACCTCTCCCTGTACTACCATTGGTGCTCATGAGGGTGTGTGGTGTACCACATTTGTTGGTTTAGTAAAAAAAAAATAAATACACTGTTATGACTCCCATTTGTATATTATGAAAAACAAGAGGCCCATAAACCATGAAGCCGTGAAATTCTTTGCCCAGGATCAAGAGCAGCCTGAGCAGGAAGCATCCCAATCAAAAAAGTGACTGGGGCACGATGCCATACTGGGCGGCTCTAGGAATGTGTCATTACCCACAGCTACACTTCCACGCTGTTTTTCAGGATGGCCTAGCTTTACCAAGGGCATGGATATGTCCAGGAAGGCTGTGGCAAATTCAAGCTTAAACCCAGCCTTCACTTTAAAATAGAGTCAAGTACCAGCAACTTCTGCGTATAAGCATGAAAGAAACTTCCAAGATGCCTACAGAATCAATTAGCAACAATCAGAACAGACCAACACTAAAAACACCAAACAGAAAAAAAAACAAACACCAAACAGCCTAGTAATTAAAAAAAAAAAAAGCAACTGACAGCAAGGAAGAAAGGGGAAAAAAAAAGCTGGCACCTTCTTACACTCTTCACCATGAAATAATCAAGCTTCCTCAAATGAGAATCTACAAAATGTTACTGCGGTTCACTGTGCTGTCCAGCTACTCTTCCGGTTTTCCACCAGCCCTTTTCTGCTGAATCTCTTTGACAGTACTTTTGTGTATCAGTGTGCTGGTTTATTTTCTGTTGTCTCTTGTTTTCCTGACATAAGGCTAAAAGCTTTTTGCTTCCTCTGTAATAAACATCTGTCTTCAAATTGGCGTGCTACACAGTCCAACAATGTAAATTAAAGCAATGTTTCAAAACTCACATTAATATATATTTTTAAAGATGTTAAATGCATTATAAGAAAGAGCCAAAGAATGTGCGTTGCTTTTTCAATATATTCATTGTTGAAATGAAACCTCAGCAGCAGCATATCGTGTGTGTGTGTGTGTGTGTGTGTGTATTACAGATAACATGTGCAGGCAACATGAGGTTTGCAGCTGCTAGCACTCTGATCAAAAAATCTAAGCAAAGTGAAAGGCTGCTTTTTAAGATGTGGATGAGTCTGTTAATGACAATATATTTTCCAACTTTTCTTCATCCAAGCCATATGGGTTTATATTATCAGCTCTTCAGAGGATTCTTGGGTCTAAATTAGACTACAAAGAAGGTCATTTTCTGTGACTCATTTGTGCCAAGCAAGGAAATCATTTCCTCTCTTGATCTACATGATAGCTTTCTCTCGGGAGGAAACAGAATATAAGAAGCTTTCTAATCTCCTTTTGCATTATGCAAGAAACTATCAAAATATGAACCTACTGTCCCCTGGGTCCCACAAAGCTGCTACCTATATTTATGTGAAGGAACAACCTATTTAAGACAAATCTAAGGAAATATCACTGTTACACAAAGCAAGGCTCTGATCTAATGGCTGAGCAAGCTACTGTGAATGAATTTTAGGAGGACATAGATAGTTTCAATTAATCACATGTATACCAGGCCTAAAGGCAGATACTATCCATAGAGAGATGCTGCATGGAATGACTGCTCTGACTGGGGTGACTCCACACATATTTATCCCTGACAAAGTGAGCAGGGAAGGAAAGGTATATTTGGTAGTTCCTCTGAATCTTACTCCTTGACTGAGTGATAAATTTAGCCCTTGCAGGGATACCTTTCACAGTAAGATAGTAAAATTAGTCTTTTTTTTTTCATCTCCACCCCACCCCACCCCCACCCCCCGAAGGCCTAGAACCAACCAACTGGCCAGGAAAGGGCTGCAGTCCTTTCTTTCAGTCTCCATGTGGAGTAAAGTATGGCCAAAATACAAGGGACTTATGTAAGTAGGAAATTAAGAATGAGTTTGTGATTACCTGTGTCTCTGAAGGCTAAGAGTTTGCATCTGATGTAGCTACAGAGGAATGAAGAAACAGTAATGAAATTGCTCATATGATTAGTCTGGCAGACAAACACTTTGGCCATTACACTAAATGAAAGAAGGAAAGGAAGAGAACAATGACAAGAAGAAGGTTTTAATTAGCAAAATGCGAGCAACAGTGACAAGAAAGCACAGGTTTCACAAAAACACAAATGTGGCAAAGTTTAATTGAAGGAGAAGCATGGGAAAGAGTGGACACTACAGAGATGGCTTGTTACGGAGCGGCGTGTGTGTTTGTGTACCAGTGTATATATGTATGGTGCACTCACACACGGGATAAAAATAGATCTGTGCATCAGAAGCAGGAAAACTGGGGACCACACTGCAGTTACCACACTTAAAGACAGCAAAGATCTCCACTGTGACCCCTGAGTACAGAAAGAAAAGCATGTCTACCTGTTGTTCATACTACTTGCCTTTCCAAAAAATCTCACATTTGTGCTAGTTGTTGCTGGAATGCTGGGCCAGGAAGAGGCCAGAAGGGGGAAGAGAAAAATGGCTTTAATTACAGGAAAAAGGGGCCAGTGAGAACGGGTTGTTACAATAGCTGAGACAATACAAATAATCTTCGTGTTGTATGGGATTTTAATCTTTTTTTTTTTTTAAAAAAAAAAGGACAGTTTGCTCCTTTAATTCTTGTTCATCACTTCAAAAATTCTACCAGTTTAGTGCCCTCCTAAAAATGTAACTATGTTTTTAGTTATTTCAGTAGCAAGCACAGAATATTCAGGATTCCAGTGAAGTTTACCAACATGAAATACCTACTGGTTGAACTTGTAGAAGCGTCGTGCTCTGTATGGTATCTGCTTTACTTGAGTCTACAAACTTTCCATTCCTACTAGGGAACAAATCCCTTTTTCCTTTCATAAAAGATTGTAATGTAATAAAACTTAATTAGAGAAAAAAAAAAAACAACAACCCAACAGTGATTATGTACAAGAATGAAATGTGGTGAACTTTACTGCAGTTTAATAAGTATGTATCCATTCTCATCTCTCCCACATTAACCTTCTGTGGAACTGCTTCAGCTAAGTGAAAAGAGCAAATGTTCTTGAGAAGGAAAAGCTGAGCAGCAATGGGACTTTCTGCTTTTTTTAAAAATACTGGGTACTGCTGTTTACAATAAATACGTGGTTATGCACGCAGGCATATAAACACTCATATTTCAGAAGTCATTGCATAATGGCAGCCATAATCATCACTTTCATATCTTCTTTGCTTTTATGTCATCAGCTCATCTGCAGTCTTCTTTGTTCTTTATGAGAATTAATTTGACGACACAGGACTCCATCCTTATTCTCAAACTCCAAGGCAAAGCTTCAAAACCCCTCAGTTTAGCAGCACCAATAGTATCTCTTCTAAGGGGATTGCAAGGAGAGCTCTGACCCCATCTTTCCCTCATATCCACCCAAGGGGATTGTACAGTCCCCTAGAGGGAAGCCACTGGAATTATACTACCAACATCTATGCCGAAACACCCATAAAACAAACATTACTCTACCTCGCAGATGTGTCCCAGTTTTGCGCTACAAGCAAGATATATATGACAGATGCTATAAAGTTTACACGGACTTTGAGAAGCTTTGCAGAGTTCATCCACAGCCAGCGCTGTGAGTGACACAGCTATCCCACGTGCAGCTATAAACTTTGAGTAGACTTTTCCATGTAGTCACGCGTTTGCTATGGGTCAGATCCTGTGATCTTCCGTTTGCTCAAAAATCCCATTGAAGCCAACACTGATGGGTCAGCTTGCAAATGCCACCCACTCTCAGTGGTGAATAGCTCCCATTGAACCCACTGGGATTACTCATGTGTGTGAGTAACTACTAACGAGAGCAAAAGGAGCAAAATCCCGTCCTCGGTAGGGACTGCTAATCTGAAAAAAAAACCTCCTGCCATTGGTAGTACCACTCAGGCAGAGCAACTCTGCCAGGAGATGCTACCTAAGAAAGGCAACGTGGTGCGAATTGGCACCTTTTCTTTTTTTAGCATGTAGTTCTTTAAAGCATCAGCTAATTACTCAGCCATGACTACATGGAGGAGCTCTCTCCCATCACAGTACGTGAGCAAAGATAATCTTATACCATGAAACACAATTAGCCAGATGGTTATTTGGAGGTTTTTGGAATCGAAGCAATTTCTCTGATCTGGGAGATAAAAAAAAAATTAAAGCTGCATTAAAAAAAAAAAATCATACCGCTCTTGATTCCCAAGTATTTAATTACATATTATCATGGGTAACTACTAATCGCCTCCAATTATGCAATCTTATTTTATTGGTGTTGGAAACACTTTTATAGCCACTATATAATGTGTAAATTTAAGTCAATATCTGAATAAACAGACTGGAAAACACATCATTTCTACCCAGATTTAGTTACTAGCATGATTATCATCTGCCACCTGCTGGAAATAGCTGTGATATCTCAACTAAGTACCACAGATGGAAGGTCCAGTCACGCATTGAACAAACACAAATGTCAAAGAGCAAAATATGCTCCTTGTACTCGTGAGTTTATTCCTCTTGCAGCCAGGGGGAAAGTTTAATTTGGACATGCGGGTATTTATGCACATACAGAGAGAAGTCATAACATGACATTCTTAAACAGAAATTTAATTTGCTATTGAGAGTAATGTTGTCTGACCAGAATATCTGACAAGAAGCCAAGATACATAATCTGAAACTAATGCACCCAGCTAATCCCATCTCAAACTGGCACAGCTGTCCTCCTGCTCTGCTGGAAATGGCACAATTGCAGGTCCCCCTGTGCAAAGGATTTCTTCCTCTACCCAGTGTATTCTAGTGTTGTCTCTGAGCCTCATACTGAAGAGCTTGAGCATTCTGGCTTTATGGTGGCCCATAAAATCCTTGAGCAGGAGAACAAAACCCTCCTGTCCAAGATATTTGCTCTCACTTAAAAAAAAAAAAAAAAAAGAAAGAAAAAGGAAAAAGGAAACAAGAAGCAGAGGGTTTGGATGAGATATTCCTCAGAGCACCAGAATCTTGTAACTTGCTGCTTCTGTGCCAGCAAACCAGAATAAGTAATCCTGAGTGAGCCGGAGGGTAAATCCGAAGGCAGCACTGCAAGACTCGCTTTCCTCTTTCACTTATGTGGAACAGGCTGAATAGCAGCAGGACACACAGGTAAGACTAGCAGTTCTTGTCAGTGTGCTGGCTTACCATGGCCGGCTGAACGATGACCGTACTAATTGTAATTTTGCAGTTGCTATGTCTTCCCAAGCCAGTGGGAAGGAAGAGACTGGTACAACTAGATTAGAGTTTCAGACCTTTCTTTTTTTTTTTTTTTTTTTTTCCCCCAAAACCCATATTCCAGCCTTTAAGCAGCCAACTTCTGTGTGCCCAGCAGGTTTTGAAGAATAGCCCAGGGTTCACATTTAGATAGTGCCTGCATTCAGAGAAACAGCGCCTTTCTCTGAGTACATTTCAATTATTTCTGAGGTCAAAGAAGGAAAAAAAAATTAAGATGTGGTTACAAGCAATTTTTTAAGGTTATCTAGGTCTGCAGGATGGAGTGGAGAAAGAAAGAAAAAGAAGGAATACACATCCAAAGATCTAATAAAATTGTAACTAATTCCTCATTTTCTCCACTAACTTGTTTCAGCCATCATAAGGCAATCAGATGTTTGCAGCAGGAAGGAGCATCATAAGCCCTGAAAGCAATACAACAAATCTAAAAGACCGAGCAACACACTAGCAAAAACTAACATTGGCATCTGCTTTCCTCTGCCTCCTCAGGAGCAGCAGGGCCAGGCCTGGCTGAGGCGTGCGCCGCTGGGCAGAGGAGCGTCCACCCTGCTGCAGTGCTCAGGTTGTGGGCACATCTGCATTCACACAGGCCACACCAACCACAGCCTATTCCTGCAGCACTTGTGCACCACCATGCACCCACCTACAGATACTCAAAACAATGTTTCTGTTGGCATTTGCTTTTAGCAGAAAGCCTTTGCTGCTTCACAGTGATTTTTGTGCTCCTAGGAGGTCACTATGTTTCAGGGACCTCCAAGTTTTCTCCTCTGTGCTGCTCTTAGGAGGCCACCACCTCTCCAACAACATGAGTCTTTCTGGCACTGGCCTGTTGCCCTCATTCCAGCCCCAAACTTAGCTATACTTTCTGATACCAAGCAGGCTGAGGTTTGCTCTTGCAAAGCCCAACAAAGGTTTGATGAGGAGATCCACAAACTAAAAAATTGCCAGACAAAGAATCAGCAACACTCCCAGCCTGTCCACAGCAGAAATCTTCCTATCTTCGGCAGTGATATTTGTATCCAGGAAAAGGTTAAGTTCCCTATGCAGAGGGGACACACAGCTGAATGCAGGCACCCCCTTGGAGAGGATGGGCCTGCCGGGACAGTTCCCCCAGCCCTCTGTCCCAGGGCTTGCTGGCCTCTGGCTACGGACCAGCCTCTCAGCAGCAACAGCCTGCACGCAGTTACCTTCTCCAGGGCCTTCTGGGTTACCCAGAAAGCGCTCCCCTCCTCAGGGAAAGGTCGGGGACAAGGTCCTGGCCTCCTCTCTGCATGCGTACTCCATAGCACCCACATCATAAAACCAGCCTTCCTCGGAAAGCTAAGGACTTCTGCACAAGCAAACTGACCTCCACGCAGAAGCTCAGTCGATCATCCAACAGTCCTCTCCCTCTGTGCCCTCCTCCCACATTAAAACCACCGAGCAAAATTAGTTATCAGCACTAGTCTACTTGGCATTTTTGCTGTAGATAAGGAAATCCTGAATCTTACGAAACATTGTCCAAAAGATTTAAAACTGTGTATGTAGATATAAACAAATGTATATATAAATAAAACTTCATATAATTATGGCAATGTTTTTCCCTTCCTCTTCCTCTCTTCCCACCCCCTTTCCCTTCTCTCAATTTCTCAGACAATAAGTGGGAAACAACCTTTTTTTTTCCCAGCCAAAAATTAATTTCTGCTCAAAGCTTCCATAAAGGGTCAAGTCTAAAGGAAGCATCTGGTAAATCTGCTTTTGTATTGTAGTGGGAGCGCTAGCCCTCACGTCCCACTCCCTTTGCACCACTCGGCGAAGTGAGCGCTTGTGCCACGCTGGGTAGAGTTTGCTCTGCTGCACACGTATGCACAAAGACACACTCTGCATGGCTGCAGGCAGCCCTTAGATGGAAGTGGCTAGGTATGCTGCGTGCACAGACAGAGCAGGTCCCAGTCAGCCCAGAAGGTTTTCCAGTTGCTTTTTTTATCCCCTTGACTACAGATGGACTCTTCAGCTACTCGGTCGAGTGGTTTGCTTGTGAGTTATATGATAAGGGTGTGTGCTTGCAGGGTCAAAGTCATAGCATTGGCCCCTATCATGTAACACACTGAACTGACAGAAAAAAAAAAAATTGGCTTTTCTTGACACCTACTGATGTCCATCCAAGGCAAGGCAATGAATGCAGGGAGTTTGGAGGTGATCTTCAAGCACACCCAGAAATTACTCCAGTCCTGCCGTTCAGCCTGTGCATGTGCTCAAAGCTGGTCAGAATAAAACACTTCATAGAATAAAGTGGAGAATTACCATGACTTCAAAATAAGCAGGAAAGCTTTCAAAAAAATCCAATAGAAATCAGGCCTAATTCTCCTCTTCACACATGCAGAAAACCTTTAAAGCTTTAGAAAATGTTCACTCTTTTATTTTCTCACTACATGCACAAAGTTCACAGCAAAACCAAACAGCAGAAAAAGCACTTTTGGTCACAGCAAGAAACAGCACCTCCAAAATCATGATCTATATTGGGGGTGCAGTGGGAGAAGAAGAATCTTTTTAACTTCTTCTGTAACTGGGCCATAAGCAGCTGCTGTAGCTGTCACAAAAGTCATGCCAAGCCCTTTTGGCGAAGATGGTGGGAGAGGAAAGGACAGCAACATAGTTCAAGGGGGAAGTAAGTCAAGATTCAAATTCCTAGCAGCAAGACTACCCAAAGAGCTTACAGCCCCGTATAGAAAATTAACAGATTTGCTTAAAAATCAGACCAAAATAGCAAAGAGACTAAAAAACAAACCCAGAAACCTAGGAGAGCTGTAGGGTACTGAGATCTCAGGAAAAGCTCATCACACTCCAAGATTGCCACATTAGACTGACTTTGACCACTTTGCTTTTGTGCTGCAGAAAGCACAGTTCTCTCTGCTTTGTGTGCAGGTCAAATGTATATGTGCCTTGATACACAGTGGCAAATGCTTTTTTTTCTTCTTACATTCATTATTTACTTATTTCTCATCTGTTTTTAGTGAGTATCTTTTGCTATTAAGAAGTTATCTGCAAGTCTTTCCGCACATAACAGAGAAATTCCCATGGCTATCATTTCATAAAATTGCATACAAAATAAAAATTCAATAAATATCTGCTTCATCTTGCAGAGGCAGCAGGTCCAGTTTGTTAAGGATACTTCACAAGACTACTTTGACTAAGTAGTGAAATGCCACTCTTAACTACCCTCACTTGTAGCTGTAAGTTTGGACCATGAAACTAGAGAGAGGTAGGACCTGCTGGTTCTGTCTTCCAGCACCATCTTCTGACAGAAAGGACAGTGCTGGACCACAGGTAGCTCACCATGAAGGTAGCCAGTTTTGAAGCTGTTAGAGTTTTGCTTTCCTTACCCCAGAACAAAATCTAACAACAATAAAAACTCACCCAAACCCCAGTTTAGAATGAATGCATATATGGTCCACGGTTTCCGAGGGTAGAGCGAAAACAGGTAACCGCAGAGGAAGTTTAAAGCCACTTCCCTTCTGTCACAAATGTTAGTTCAGAAGCGGCTGAGGAACTATTCCAAGTGATTTCAATTTCTTACTGGATTATGTTTCTGTCAATCTGAAAGGCTAAGTTTGCCTTTTGTTTCAAGGGCTTCATCAAAATGAAAAGATGATGATAATGGTGCCCTTTGGACTGTCCATAACAGATCATTACACATGTACCTTTTAAAGGCCATGACCCCGTGAAGCAGATGAGGGTCTAAGCATTTCTATTTGTTCAAGAGCAAAATACAATTGTATTAGTGTGCACAGGTAGATTTTATATATATATGAACAAATGTATTTTGACTGTACTCTTAACACTTTTACTGACATTCTCCACATCTTCGTGTTACATTAACAAGAAAATAATAGGAACCCAAGCAGCTGAAAATAAACACTCTTCAGTTCCTTCCATCATTTGTTTGAAAATAAGAGTGTTTGCCTTATGGCTCAGAATTAGTATGTATCAAGGATTTAATTTTTTGTCTCCTGCTGTTGTTTAAGCACCATTTCACACCAACTCTAATAAAAATCACAGCCCCCTATATCCAACCTTATTTGGCTTCTGAAATGCAAAAATTAATCAAAATATAGACTCAAGAGGGCACTGGCCCTGATTTTCTGTTGAGTACTTGTATGACAGATGTGTTCCTCCTCACCTGCAGCCACACAAGACACTGTGTCAGAACAACCTGCACAAACAGCCTCGTGCTAAAATGGAATATCCCCAGGTTTATCCTTGTACAGCCTCATTCTCATTAGTGAATTTTGGTACTGTCAGCCACAGGTTTCCTCTTTACTTCCCAGTGCTTTTATATAATGTGTGTTATCCTACTTGTCTTAAAAGACCCATGACAACTGGAAGTTGTAATGCAAGTTTTCTTAGGAACTACGGGCCTTACCAAAAAAATGCATGAGCCAAAAGCAAAGACTTTAGGCATTCTGCCGGATCCAGCTTCAAGGTGCTCCACACCATGAGAACAGAAACATCAAATAAACTCTGTCAGCTCAAGCCCAGCATTGGAGGAAGCCAAGCTGAGCTTGAACAAGCAGAAGCATCTTTTCCGGTTTTGGGTTGGCCTGGGAAAACATCTTTGCTCATTCATCTCCCTGCCAAACATTGCCTACAAAGAATGAAAGCCAAGGTGGCCCTGTGTGAGAACCAGTGGTCAGCTTGGTAAGTAACTGGTTTTTGAAAGTTTGTTTTTTCTGTAATTCACTAGCAATCAGACAGCTATATAAAGGAATATAAAGGAAGGTAAAAAGGCTATTAAAAATCAGAACTATTTCACTATGAACACATTTGCTGTGGCTCTTGAAAAGTTCATACTTGTTGATGAAAGAACACGTTATTGCAGTGCAAAAGATGACACCTCCTACTGTGGGTTTGCTCACAGCATTAGTGAGGCATGCCGTCCCGTTCAAGGCTCAGCAAATATAGCCCATTAGACAGTCCTTCGCATATTTACGGTAGTGTGCGAAGCATTATTAATAGCTTGCACCACTCTCTTGCCTTCACCAGCAGGAGGTAGGTCTGGCTAGTGAAGTATAATTGGTAACCTATTTTATATATGAATATAATACTCTTGGAATGCTTTGCTATAACATTCAGTTCTTGTTTGTTATTAGTTAAATGTATTGTTTGAAATTCTACCACCAGCTATTAATTCTTTTTCGGAGCAGCGATGCCATGACAACCCCCACGTGACCGGCTGCAAACATACCACAATTCTCCAGGGCTTTGCTTTAGGAAAGGCTCAGACTGGTATTACTCATACTTTTTTTTTAAAAAAAAAAAAAAAAAGTCCAGAGTCAGAGATGCTTTATTTTGTGCAAGATGCGTCGAGCCTAACAGCCAATTTTACCATGCGGCAACAAATACCTTCAGCTAAAATGGGACAAAGCAAAGTATGAAGAGCACAAGAAAAGGGTAGGTATAACTGTCTGATAAAGAGCGGAAGCCTTCCTGAAAGAATAAGCTTACCCAAAAGGCTATAGCATCTCTCTATTAATTCTTAATATTGTTGTGAAAGCTATGGATCACTAATAAGGTACCAGAGACATGTTTTAAGAATACCCAGCAAATACAGTTTTTGTGCTCATTTAGAGTTATCATAATGATGTTCACTAAATTTGGAAAGGAAGAAGATTCAGTCAGTCATCTGCTCCAAATCAGTAATAATGCAGAACTGCTCCCTCTCGAAAATCCGTAAGTAGTGAATATCATCCGCGATGATTCAGCTCTATTGCTACCTTAGGAAGATTGTATCACAATATAATTAGCTTTAATACGAAGAAATAGTTCTTCATTATTTCCAGACTAGGTCTGTTTCATTAACTGTATAAAAATATCTTCCTTCCTTCCTTCCTTCCATTGTTCCTATAATTTGACTTGCAGGTGGAAAAAAGTTAAAGATGAGATAGGGAATTGAATTTGACATATTTTTCTAACAAAATTGACAATACCAAAATAAATAAATAAATAAATTTCCTTCTGTGTGAATTAACCTCGAGAGGCTTACTATTGTATATAAGCATGGCTATTTAAACAGTGGCTCTTTTAAAGCGGGGAACTGATATTAGCGTAGCCAAAAAACTCTCGGCATCTGCTGTGCATACAGAGCTCTCCTTTGTTCAGTGTATAGAGAACTTCATATATGCGCTAAGGCATTCAGAGGCCAAGAATAGAGGTTACATATCATCACGATATATAGTGAAGAAATGTATTTATAGAGAACAAAACATTTCCCACGACTCAACCGCTCTCGGATTAAACACGACTGTTAATTTCTGAGCATAGGATAAGAGAAAGCGTAACTGTCATGTTGGGCAGAGGATGGCTTGAAAGGCACAGAATTTTGTTCCATGTTACAGGGTTCACACATGGCTCAAGTAGCCCCTGACGAGGTCTCCAAAGGCCAAAGAGTGGCCTTTTCAAGTATTCCTGTACTGTCATGCTGGCACTCTCCTAAATTCCCACGCTAGTTGCCCAGAAATTTCACTGTGCCTTCCGCTGCCGCGAGCTCAGGCTTGCCGCAGTGAACGCCAGCTACCAGAGCACCCGTACCTGCGGGCTGGGGTACCTGAAGGCAGCAGATACACTTCTTGGAGAATACCACTACAAAGGTTTAGGACCAAGTTATAATTTTCTCCATGACGCAAGGGTATAAACAACACCAGCGTGTTTTGATCTAGGCAAAAGCAAATGCTCCCAATCTGAGTAATTTTGTTACTTTCTTAGTGGGATAAAGGAGTAGGGAAAAAATAAGAGTTGCATCACCTCTCTGTAACATCCTGCATAGAATTAAATATAAAATGGCTCCAAAATAAACACGGCTCTGGAAAGTGCCACAAAAGAGATTAAGGTGGGCTTAGAAAATACCGCATTTTACCTTTTGCAGTTGTGTATATAAGAACAAGATAGAAATTAATCATAATACTTTCCAGAAAATGAAATTATATTGATGTGAATTCCACAGAATGAATCTTGTTTCTAAACCCACCTTTTGATTAGCATTTGAAACAATTTGCATTTCTATAAGGTAAAATCAGTTTGCATAAATATCATATTTTGTTCTTCACACTGGTGATTTCTGCTGACTGATACAATAACAACCCTCTTTTACAAATTGCATGCCTTCTTAAAGTTATTTTTAAAATAACTTAATAGCATGATAATTTAGAGCACCTGAAGAAGCAGAGGAGGTAGAATCATAGAACCATAGAATAGTTTCAGCTGGAAGAGACCTTGAACATCATGGAGTCCAGCCTTTGTCCCAGCCCTATCAATCCACTGAACTATGTCCCCCAATGCAACATTCACCCATCTCTTAAACACATTCAAGGACGGTGACTCCACCACCTCCCTGGGCAGCCTGTTCCAATGGCTGACAACCCTTTCAGTAAAGAAATTCTTCCTAATATCTAACCTGAACCTCCCCTGGCGCAATTTAAATCCATTTCCCCTTGTCCTGTCACCCTCCACCAGGGAGAACAGACCAACTCCCGCCTCTCTACAACCTCCCTTCAGGTAGTTGTAGGGAGTGATGAGGTCTCCCCTCAGTCTCCTCTTCTCTAGGCTAAACAGCCCCAGATCCCTCAGCCTTTCCAAAGCTGAGTAGAGCGGCACGATCACCTCCCTACTTCTGCTCAGTACACTATTTCTGATCCAGGCCAGGATGCTGTTGGCCTTCTTGGCCACCTGGGCAGCAGCAGCAGAAGCCCAAACCACCAAAACCCTTAGAGATTTACCCAGTTTAATTCTGCTACCCAGCAAAAATCAGCTACTTGACATGATGGGATGTAAAATGGACTAAAAGGAGTACATTCATCTCTGCCTGAAATCAGCTGGAGTTGAGAGCAGCTAGCCCCTTCTGAGATCCCACCTCCCCATAGATAACCACCACAAAAAAGCAGGACGCCAGTCTGAGAGAGAGCCGTCTCCCCTCTAAATCCTGTTTTGCTCCACTCCCCATTACCAGCTTTTCTCCCATGGGGTTTCTTCAGCCCAGGACAGCTCACAGATTATTCTTTTCCTCATGTATTGCCTGGCTATTTAGGTTAGGATGGTGATAAATATTACTGTGACACTGAACTACCAACTCTATTAGAATAATTAGATCCACAATTTGCTTTTGCTGATCATTCTAAAGTGCTAATAAGAAGAGGTCTGGAAATACTTACAACAGAAATAGTTTTCCAGTATTCTTACCTTTTTTCAGCAGCACCCTAAATGTGCATCACTTTAGAAGACCCAGCACAGCTTAGGAGTACCTAGGGCTTTCTAGGACTTTCTATCTATGCCAGATAATAAAAACTGCCTGCCTTCTCTTAGACAGTCTTTTCTGTATCCTAACGTCAACACCACTATAACCAGACTGTATCTATTTTCACATTTCTCCAACTTAAAGAGCACTTTGCATCTCCAGCAGAGACTGCCTTTAACATTTTCACTTCCCGCTACTCTTCTGGACAAGTCTGGCTTTGCTGATAGAATGAATCATGTGTTTAATAGTGTTACTGCTGGCTAACAAAACAGCATGAGAATTAAAACATTTCCCGTAATGATAAGCAAGGGTATTTCCAATAAAAATGGGTAACCATTTCATTTCTGTTGCAGATCCAGGCAGCAAAACCATTAGTGGACACAAGTGGCCCTGCAGTATACAGCCACCTTCATCTGAAGTTAGGGAAGCTGAAGGTATAGTATGGGCTAGTTCACCGAGTGCTAGCACGCTTACCTTCACGCCTCCTCTCAAAGAAAACAGATTACCAGATGGTCACAATTTCAGGGACTTTCATTTCCTCACCGCAGTGATTGTTAGGACAGGACTATGAGGATCCATGAATAGCACACTCCCAGCAGCATTAAATAACTTATTTTATCTTTATGATTATTGATGAAATCAGAGAGCTTCAGATTAACAAGTGCTAAAGTGTTCAGCCAGCCTCCTAAAAGGCACTTCTGCACAACCATGAAAAAAAATATCGCAAATAACAAGAATAGCACAATCATGAAGATACACACAGAGCAATGAACTGAATAATAGGATGTTAACATATTCAAAGCACAAGAAATAACAATGGGTAGCCTTGACTGGCAGTTATCCTTCAAAATCTTACTGCTCCCAAGAGGCAAATTTTTATTAAAAGATGAGAGTGGAAAATAAATTGTTACCTAATTAACTCTGCTCACTAAAAGGAAACAAAAATTTAAAAAAAACAAATGTGAGCACAGGAGAAAATATGTGCAGCTAAATCCTGTCAGAGGCTTAATTTCCAACACAGTGCCCCTCAGGCAATGGGAGCGTAGCCCATGTAAGGACTTCAGAATTAATTTCCTTTAAATTGTTTATCATCTCACTGTGCAACACAATAATCCCCAGGCACCTTAAAATCATTTCATTAGCAAGACAATTCATTTCTCCTCCACGCCTGAACTCACATGCTATATTAGGATATGGATGCAATTGCTGTTGTTAATTGTAAAAATACCACCAATAACGTTCCTTTGAAAATGAGACATTGCATAACCCCCTCCACACAGAGGTTAACATTAAAAAAAAAACCACCACTGACAGGAACCCACTACTCCTCGGTGTGTTCCTCTGAACTACATGTCCTGATACTCGGAAGTGAGACTGTGGTCCTAGTCTCTTTCTCACCCTCCTCCTTTCCAAACTGTTACAGCAGAAAAGAAAAAAAAACCCTAAAACACTCTGGTGTTGCAATCTTCTAGTGACCACTTCTTCTTTACAATCGTTCTCCTCACAGTTATTCAGAGCCTGATGAGATTACTTAATGCACCAGTTTTAGAATCTTTATACTACAGTGTGGCCAGCGTTTGACCTACTCTGGTTATAAACCCCAGCAAACAAGGCAGATGGACTGGATTCTCTACAGAATCCTGCCACTCTAACATTAGCCACTCAAAACTGACGAGTGGGATGAGCAGGATTTCCTCTTTGTTTTACACAGGACTTGCAATATCTTTGGAGAATCCAATATAGGAAAAGAAAGAGGAGAAAGGAGAAGAGGGAATTAGTAATGCTCAAAACAAGACTATTTCTTTAGTGATTCTGTTCTGAGAGGCTTTTGAGAATGAGAAATCAAGTCCAGCTATGAAAAGTGTGTTTTCCCTGCACCCCTCCATCCAGCTTCTCTCTGGTTACCTCCAACCAGAGAGGTTGGAGCCCTGCCGGAAAAGGCATGTTTGGGACTCAGATAACCTGGAAAATAAGTTTTTCTCTTCACCTCTCCCTCATTCCTTCCCAATCCCCACAAACACACTTCTAGCATGGATTTGTGTTCTTGGAAAAACAATTTTTTTTACAAAGTAGATAATGTCCCAGGATACCCAAAGCGATTCTCCCTCCTCCACAGGACTCTTCAAATTGTCATTCGATTTTTGACACAGTTAACTTCAGAGACTGGGTTTATAAATATCTTCCATTTTAAAATCAAATTTAAAGAGGCTTAAAATCATGCTAACTATGAGCAGAACCAGCTTATACTGTCTCATACATCTCTCTCCATTTGTTCGTTACACCCAGTTGGTGCTTCTCTTCTTATGTTAGCCTGCAACGCCTCCAGGACAAAAATGGCCTGAAAATTGGACCTAATCCAAATCTCAGCAAAGTCAGTGGAAAAATCACCGTTTGATCCAAAGCGCACCAACGATAATGGAAAGAGTTCCATTGACTTCAGAGGAGTCTGGATAAGTCCCATCATGTGTTTGTACACTGCCCATCACAGTCCTAGAGAGTCAATGAAGGCTGCTACAGAGACAAACGATAATGATGATCCTGGAAAATACATTGACAATTATTTATAGAAATTCTGCTTACACTGATGAAATGCATTTGCTAATCGTACAGGCTGCCACTGTGGTTGCAGGAAAGTGTTTCAGGGTCAAATTCACAGCATTGCAAAGGGCCTTCTCTCATTGCGTCACCACTAAAATGGTGAAACAAAAGGTTCTCTCAACACTAGCCAAGAGCTTTACCTAATCAGTGTCTATCGTACTCTGTGTAGAGAAGGGGACAGCAATTTTTGACACCCAGTTAGGTACTCACGGCACATCGCTGCTGCTTGCTACGGCCTTTCAAAACCAGAAACATTTCTTTACCCCTTCTGTACACAAAGCTGGAGGAAGAATGACTTCCCAACATCGAAAGGGACAACTTTGCTGGTGGAGACGATGGCCTGCATCACGAGAACAAAGGGACGAATTGACAACAAAAATGACTATAAGGCCAAAAGGTAATATCAGCAGCACTATTTCTATGTAGTTATCAAGTTACCTTCCCAGTGACAAACATAGCTAAGGATAAACTGCTCTGTGAGGACACGTATTTTAAAAGGCAGCCTAAGGTATAATCAACACTTCAGAAAGCCATTTGCTTGCCCTGTCACATGAAATCCAATGCCGTGTCATTTTCCTCCTACCCTCTCTTGAAGAGAAGATGGCTTTAAATTAGTTTTTCAGTTTAGTAACTGATGGAATGAAAAAAAGGTGGGGTGGGGGGAGCCATAAAGAGAAAGAGAATATTGCCCTACTTTAAGGGAAATAAATGAAGCAAACCTATTATGTCTCAGCAAAGCTGTTGTTCCTGCTAAGTGAGTCATTGCTGCCGACTTTGCCAGTTGTTCTTACAGACACCACCGGAAAGAGGGAGATCCAAAGCTTAGAGATGAAATAAAAACAGAGCAAAAAATAGAATTAAAATTAAAAAGAAAAGTGGAGCAGGAAGCAGGCAGAAATCACAATGTAATTTACTGCTCAAAGGAGACAAAGCAAAATATGCCTTGAGGATTTATCACTAGAACCAACCACCTTAACATATTTTCAATTCAGCAGGAAATTCACACCCGGAATAGGGCACCAGAAAATAGTCAACAGCAGGGACAGGCTTTTGAAGGGAAGAGAATGGTTTGTATAACTCAGGTGGCGGCTGTTACTTCCCATGATTCACTTAGAGACAAACTGACTGCTCATCGGGCCCTAAAGTGTCTCCAGACATCAAAATGCAGCTCAGGTGCAAACGACCTAGGGAGAACTCACTACATGTCATGGTCACAAATATCCTGACATTTGTACAGTTTCTCTGGGAAGACAGGAATTATTTGAAAACAGAGTTAGTAGTGCCCACATAATGAAAAAAACAGCACTTGTGGCTTGTCACTAGTGAATAGTGAATAAAATCCACATCAATGCAGGCATCGACAAGCATCAGGGAAAACTCCACCGCTGAAAGTGTGATTCCACAAGATAGGGAAGAAAAAGAGTGTCCCCCCCCCACCGTTTCATTCCCTCTCTCCCTTCCTGATTCTTGTTGTTTTCCTTGGATCAGCTCTGGTTTCCATCAAACTTCTCCATTAACTAATTAAACTTGAGACAGCAGCAGAAAACTAACCCAACGAAAACAAACAAACCTGGATAGTTTTTCTGCCACTTTCTGCAAAGTGATGAATTCCAGGGCTGGTGCACAGGGTGGAGAAGGCCACACAGCTGGGAGCAAATGAGAAGGGGAAGGAAAAGAGCAAGTCCTTCCCTTTTTTTGGTGGGAGGTATCTATGAGATCAGCTCAGTTGCCTGGGGAATTACAGTCTAAGAAATCACAAAGTTTCCAAGGTGTTTGAAGCAGTGTGCTTATCTCTGTTATCGTCATGCTTCCCAGCTTGGTTCATCAGATTCGTACACAAACATATTAACCAAAGTAGTTGAAATTGTTAAGCACCTCAGACACCTGCCATACCCTCACCTACAGTACTGCACTACAGCAATTGCAAGACTGGAGGGTTGGCATTAATCCAAGATAAAATCTGCATTTTTCCTCTTGTAAAATGTACCAAACCTCCATATAAGCAGGCCTGCATTCAGAAGATGCTGAACAAAGACTACTCTCTCAAGAAGGGCAAAAGAGTTGGGTTGCAAGGCCTGATTAATGCAAATCAAGGAGGAGCAAGTCCCTGTAGGAAAGGTGTAAAATTTTAGCCAAATTTTCCTGACACTAGATTGACAGGTATTTCACATTCTGGGTTCCCAGGCATGGGAACATTAACAAACATGAAGAGGTTTGATTCTGCTCATATGATTGTCTTCTGTAGTTGAAATGGAGGAAAACGAAAACAGGAGCTATGAAGAATGAACCTGGAGAACCGTGCCATTCTGGATAGAATTACAAAGTCCCAGCCTCAGTATCAAGTTCAGCAATGGCACGAGGATTGGCAACGAGTTGAAAAATACATGGCCAACATTGCAAGATATCCTCGTGGGCGGTGTAAATCACAGAGCCAAAAGGTAACCCTGAGCTTCTGTTCTTTCCTTCCCAGTTATTTCTAGATCGGAACTGCCCATAGAGCGTGTTTCGCTGTGCTTTTGCGCTGGGGATTACTGCACGTGGCAGCCAGCTGCACAATTAACAGCCTTTCATTTGTAGGGTCACTCTTATCAAATGAATCCCAGAGTGCTCTTCAGACTTCATTAGGTGATTTCTAAGTGCTGTAGTTTCTGCATTCGGACTTTCTGCCATGGGGAGATGGCGCTCTCAGAAATAAATTTAAAAATAATAATTTAAAAAAAAAAAAGGTAAGGGCTTACCAGGTCCCTGAAACAGTCAAATGCTGCAGCAACATTTAAGGTGACCACAAGGGCATATGCATCGAGGGTTCCAAAGCCTAAGCTGATCATTCTGTGCAAAGTAAGCAGCTTCTTATTTTCATTAGTAATAGAGGTAAAGACAACAACAACAAAATGGCTTTATGAAGCATTTGCAAGCTTTCCCAGAGAAAAAAAAAAGTGACTCTCTTTAACATTTCCATGCCCAAACTCCCTGGCTTTGAGCCTGCTAACTCACAAGCTCCCAACTTTCCTCCCAAACAACCCAGAGGGAAGCTGCAGCACCCGCCACCAGACATGGAGTTAGCATCAGCTTGGACTGCTGGGACTCCATGGTCGTGTGTCTTGATTCAGTAGTTACATCCTCCGTCATGCGAGTCAGATTCAATAT
The DNA here is from genome assembly GCA_020746105.1 of Trogon surrucura. NCBI lineage: Eukaryota > Metazoa > Chordata > Aves > Trogoniformes > Trogonidae > Trogon > Trogon surrucura. The sequence goes on from CM036617.1 coordinate 68,587,492, forward strand.
GTATGCATGTGGCTCATATTAACTGTGTATATATTCATGATATTCACTACTTTACCCGTTACCACTGAAATAAGCTTTTCTGAAGCCTTTAGTTTCGGAACATATGTAAAAAGATTTCCAAAGCTGTATCTCATCCAAAGCTGTTTGAGTCTTTGGAGAAAAGTAAGTGGTATTTCTTTTATCCCAGGACTATCCTTCTGCCAGCTGTAGTGCCAGAGGATTTGCTCAGGAAAGGCAAAGTACTTAAAAGAAAAAGCAATAAAAATTGTGGCACTGCGAACAAGAAACAACCTCTTCTCAACTTCTGTCTGGAGACGATCCTTGACTACAGCTGTATCATTTTTACTAAAGCTTCCCAAAACTGTTCAGTCTGAGGCAGAAAGCAAGTACAGAAAGCTTCAGTCCAAGAAAGCAAGTATAGAAAGCTTCAATCCAAACAGTTAAGACTTGTCAAAGAAACATGCAACTAAAACAGAGTCTTCTACAGTGAAAAATATTAGGCAGCTTTAATTGCTATGGAGATATCATTAAAACCAAAGCATTAAATTCAAAATAGTAAGGCTGTAAAGCCAGGTGCTTCGTAGTCAGAAAGCACAAAATTTATGGTGAAGTAAATATATCCTGCAACCTTCCCAACCTCAGCTGTTAAGTCTGTGCTCTGTAATCAATAGGTACTGCAACATCTGTAAGAAGTAGTCACTAGAAAACACCTTTTTCTAATATTCATTTCAGAAATGGTTGAGCAATTTTGAAGACATTTAGAAGACAAATAAGAAAACCTGCTGCAAATACCTGCTACAGACTTCTTCAGGTGAACAGAGGAAATCCAGTAAAGTTACAGCTGGAAATAGGATCAGTGGAAGCATTTGGCAAGATCTGCAATAATTTGTGCTACTGAGTGATCCTTCTATACTTCTACAGTTGACCTGACACGAGTTCATAATCAACTTTTAGTAAATAACAAGTCATGCTTCTTCTCATCAAGCATTCTTCTGCTCTCCCTCTGTTGCAATTTAAAGCCTTGTACTGGTCACAGGTACGCTACAACAGGAGGAGAAAGTGAGAATCTGTACTATATAAGGACATTCTTTGCTGATCCCAAACGAAGAAACAATTTATCTGAACCAACTTACCCACTAGCCTGGCGGATGGAAATTGTTCTGACTCTGTTGACTCAGGCAGTTCTAATGAATGTAAGAAAGGAAGAATCCCATTCTTTGCTCTGGAAGGGGACAGTAATACTATCACCAGAAAGTGCTTGTCACCTTTCTTTGCTAACAGAGCTTGGGTGCAAAGGGAATAATTCTGAAAATAAATCGTAGCAGGTTAGCAAATCAAGGCAATGACAGGTTCTTTGTTTTACATACAATTATATTGATTTCTCTTTTCTGGCAGGAAGAAAAATTTTAAAACCAAACATCTAAACAGGATAGAAAAAGAGAAAAGCAACTGAAACTAGAAGGTGTGAAAAATAAGATGAAGGAAAAAGAAAGAGTTCATGTCCACCTTGGAAGTGGAAAGAACAACTAGAATGAGACAGGGCTCCAGAAATAGCATTATTACAGTAGTCTCCTGTGAAAGCAATTTAGGAAGTAACAGAAGGCTCCTGGATATTGAATAATGACAGCATTTGGAAATTTTACTGTCCTCAGACTTCTGCTTTGCCCTTATTCTGGAAGTCATCCCTTTCCTGGAATGGTGGACCAGCAGAACAGGGGATTGCCAGCCTGTTTCGTTATTGGGACTCTGTGCGTCAGCATATATTGATTTCTTTATTTCTTTAGTTTAAGTTCCTAGACAGATGATAACTTCCAACATCTAAAAAGACTGGACTTGTGAGGATGGTAACCTTTCCAACTACACAGCTAAACTCAGCAAAAATCACAAGCAGCACTCCAGAATGAGCTGATGTGACCAGGAGAACCAGGTGGAAGGACTCATAGAGTTTAGGATACTTGGGGGTTAAGTATTCTGTAAGATATGCAAGACACCATGTCTTCAGTGTAGTGAAAGCAGTGTAAAGCAAAATGACGTAAAAGCCATTTCCCTTCTAATTACCAGCAAAACTCCTTTGAGTTTATAACAGCAAGCAAAGAAGGAACCTAACTGGGGAAAGGACTGTAAGCCAGTAACTGTAGCATAACTAATTGATCTGATTAAGTTTGGGGCTTTTTTACCACGTGACAATTTTCATCTCAGTATCCAAAGTCTCCCCAACGAGGACCCAGTTGGCTGACAGTAAATACTTTAGAGTGGAGGTTTTGGCAAGTCTTCAGAGGCTCTCTGAAGCCTCTGAGCAACTTACTACAAACGAGGGAGAGCGCTTGGTGGACCAACACCCTCCCACCACAGTGATACTTCCTTCTCTACTCACAATTTTGTGCAGTTTTTGCGTCAGTCACAGTAATTGCATTCACAGAGTGAAAATACTGAAAATACATAGAATTTGTTTCTAGCTTCGCTTTTGATGGGATTTAGCAGCTTGAAACAAGGAGAAACAGCACCATGTGACCCATCAGCTCTCTGCATGTTATAATGAGCCACTGTTTTAGATCATTATTGATCCACAGTTCAGGAGGCAGACACTTCTCTTCTGAAGCACGTATTCTGTATATCTTATGTTTTAATTACACTTCCTCAAAAGAAAATGTGTATTAAAATCACAAGCTGATCTTAGCATAGCCAAGCGGGGTAGCAGCAGTTCTCTCAGAAGAGGTATCAGTCGAAATCAAGCATTGAACCAGTATCAGCTCTTGCTTTATCTGAGGTAGAATTTCATTTGTAATCGTTTTGGAGGGTGCCAACTTTCCAAGCAGACACCTCAGCAGTAACTATTTACTTCCTGGCACTTGGAAATACTTTCTAAGACATTTTCTCCCTTCTCGCTTGCAATATGGATCGGCAAATAGTGTTTGAAGTGCTAATGATTAAAACTTATTTTCTGAAGCACCAGAACTGTAAAATAGAAGACTATGTCTTCACAGTACTAAACCGAGAATAGAAATAACAGCTACCGTAACCACCAGCCCTCCAGTGCATCAGTGACTCTGGTGTACAACTGTGAACTCCTGGCTTCAGAAAATTCACAGCTTCTGAGGGCAAGATCCCCAAACCTACCAAGCTATAGAGAAAAGTTTCATCGTACCTACATGCCTGGGTCAAAAGGAAAAAAAATTCTTGTTCACCCAAAGCAATAATGGAACTGGCCCTGTGTGCCATGGCAATGTACACCCTAGAGAGCATTAAGTGTACCCAAACCCAGTGTAGGAGGCTGACCCCTGTGCAGTGGTCAGCCACAGGGCTCCATGGCTGGCAGGAGATCATCTCAAGCCACCAGCCTTGATAGGACAGTGTCAGGACTGACAAACCCAGCTTTTATTGGGCACCTCTGTTACAGCCGTGTCCTGGTTTGAAAGCACCAGGATAAAAGGAGCTGGCTGGCACTGGTGGCAATCATGGGGGGGAGGAGTGCCTATGGGGAGAAGAGGATTGGGCAGGTGACCCAAATGGACCAGTTGTGGTGTTCCTTCCCATGGTGCTCAGCATATAAGGGCCCCTAAGAAACAGTATGGGCCCTTTAGTGTCTGTTGTGCTGGAAGGATTGGCATTAGCTGTTTGTCATGTCTCCCTGTGCTGCTGGTGTTTCCATTTTCTGTTTTCACACTGCAGAGGAGCAATGTTTATTGGGACGAGTTGTCTTCCCCTGCCTCTCTGACTGGGATCAGCACCTTTTTGGTTTCTTGGGCTGTCATCGGGGCTCTGGGCTTGGGTGTTCCCATCTAGTACTGAGCCTAGTCTGGGACTTTTCTGCTCAGGACCTAATTGTCACCTGGAGGGCATGGGTTCTACATTAACACAGTCTCTTGTAACTTTGAACATGTTTATGTGTTTATATAATATCTGTATGTAGTTTAACATCTTTATTGATATTGTTAGTACTATTTTTCTTTTGCATTAAACTGCTTCAAGTTTTTTTTCAACCTCAAAGTCTCCCTGCTTCCCCTACTATCCTTCCCTGGGAGGGTGGCGGGGGGGGAACACAGAGTTTAGGGGCCAGCCCAGCCTTAAACTTCAACAGATATAAAAACTTTTACCCTGGTGCTCCCAAACCAGGACAAGAAATCACATCGGGCAAGCATATGTCAACTGTTCCCTCCAACAGTAGCTAATTTCTAAAAGAAAGGTTATGCATCCTTTAAACAAGAGCCAAAACCACAGTCATTTAATGATCCAAAACTTATCTCGCTATCAGAAGGAAGATGTCAGCTTGACTATAACAGCAATTCTATTTTTTTTTTTAATAAAAATGTCCTATGCCCTTATGGCTGAAGTCAAACATCCCTGAGGTCCCCCATTTCACATGGTTCTAGGTTGGATCATCAGGACATTCTGTAAGGGGCCAGCTGTCTTTAACAAGTTATAACAGAGAATCAAACAAAATTCTCAGTTCTTCTTTAAAAGCTTCAGATTGGGATGATAATAACCTAAAATGTTCGATCAAATGCCGCTTTCCTTATAATTAAGTAGAAATTATATTCTCTTCAAATCTTTGTTAATCCTTAGAACTTCAAATCCAAAGTTAAAACACTCTGCTACTCACACACTAGTATGATTACAAGTTAAATGCTTGCAACAAAAGAGAACTGAAGTACCACTCAAAAAAAGGAGTGTTAAGAGTTACAGGAAATGCTATTTGAGGGTTAAATTCTGCTTCCATTTTCACTGCTGTAAATCCAGACTAGTAGCTTTATCTTTACTGCAGTTGCTGTGGATATAATAATCTTACATTAAGAAACCATGTCAAAAGACAATGCATGATGAAGTTTTAAAGATGGCCGGGCTGAGCTTAACTACCAGCTCGCTGCCAGGGGAAACAAGAGGTCACTCTCCCCGTTTCACGCTTGTCCTTGTGCCCCTCTTCCACTCTGTTTGTCTTACACCAATGCTCGTGCTCTTTAAACCCTGAGCAAAAGGTCAGCTTCAGAAGTCACAAAGGAAAACTATTTTTTTTTTACTTTTTTTTTGTTTGTTTAAAGGAGACTAGTTTTCCAGTGGGTTAAAGAGTTGAATCAGTTCATTGAAGATGAATTTAAGATTAAGGCCGTAGCTGATGCAAGAAAGAAGTAAAGCCACGTATTCCTTTGGTAAAGTGGAAAAATGGTTACTCATTGCCTGGCAGTATTTAGCACCAAAATAGCTCTCCTAAGGGTCAGTAGAAACATATGGAGCCCAGCAAAATGGTTGCAACTCAATAATCCATGTTGGTTACCATGGAAAAGTTATGAATGTAGACACAATCAGGGTCTGTCCAAGTTAGGAATGACTCATCTGGTATTCACACCCTCCTTTTAACTGGACAAACACCAAGTATGAGTATATTCATTTTATTATTTCTTTGTATTTACCACAATAAAAGGAATATTATTTAAATACTCCTGAATTAATCTGGTTTTTTTTTTCCTTTTTTTTTAAATATGTAGTTTTTTATGATTTCAGGAAAAAAATATTCACCTGGATTTCCAGACTCTGAGTTTAAGTAAGAATAATTAGTTGAAAACATATTGCCTGCAGTTTAAGAAAACAAATCAGGCTTTCTGAAAATGTTGCACTTGTATTATTATATTAAAAGTCATGAAACAATCTGAATTGTGAAACTTTTTATTTGTTTTGGTACAAAACATGCAGCATTCATGTTTTCAAGTTTTCCTTTGATCTTCAAAAGTTAAAAAACCTTCTTTTGAAGGCATTTTACTTGATGGCCCAGCAAGAACTTGAAATAAAACCAATAATAAAAATAATAATAATACAATAATAAAAATTGTAATAGAACTGTAAGAGTGAGGATCTTTATTCCTTCCCAACACTCATGTTTGACTCACATTGCCGACCTCACTGAAATCAGCTTAATTGCTCTATGTTTTAAATGTGTTTCTAACAAGAAATCATAGAATCATTAAGGTTGGTAAGACCTCTAAGATCAACTAGTCCAACCGTGAGTTTAAGAACGGATATAGTATGTCTGTTAACACACTTAACCTGCATGTGTTTAAAAATTAAATCAACACTAAAAAAGTGCAAAGAAAGCGGCAATAGCAGCAGCAACAACTAGTGGCTACCAGGACAGAGTATAGAACAGTCGTTTGTTTAAATCTGTGGTTTACGCTGTTGATTTGTCTCTCCAGTACTAAAAAGGTTTCATCCCTCCATACACCCTGTTGTGAAGGATGGAGATGCTACTTCCACCATGGATACGAGGAACTCTGGCATAAAGGCTACTGTCACGTTAGTCAGAGGGTTGTATTTGCACCTGAATCCAAACTCATCATTTACATTCCAGGACAAGCCAGGTAGATCACCAAGCAAAGCAGCTCAGGTACAAGAACAATTTGAACTCTACTCTTAATCATGTTATAAATTCAGCTGTCCTCAGCCATTTCTGCAAATTCAAGCACAGTTACGCAGATAGCCACAGTGTTTGAGGTCCAGGTTTACAAGTCAGTGGGAGTCTGGTGCTCAAAATATCATGTGTGGATGCCACGTTCTTGCCAACCAGAGATCCAGTTACTCTTTTGCTTTTCTGTAGATGAAAAGCCAGAGTCTGAGCAAACATATGAACCACAATGTGTGAAAGCCCTAGAGTTTGTTGGGCTACAGGAAGACACTGCATAATTTGTCATCCTGAAGTACAACTACAGCTCTCCAATTTACAAGCCGACTTCTACTTTGGGACTTGGCAAACGGAATCTGTAAAACCATACGTAGGGGAAGGTGCAGGACATCATGAGAGAGAATATGTCACGGTGGGAAAGAAGGAGGCTACAGGAAAGAAGACAGAGTCATGGCTGCTCCTGCGCTACTGTGTCAGAGGGGCAGGTAATGAAAAACTTCCATGCCTGCTGTTGTTTCAGCCCTCGTGCACCGTTTCTAGCTGGGGCAGCCAAAGAAAAGTTAAATGAGGAAGGAAAGCTGGAATGGAACATCCCGGTCACCTTCACATCCGGCATCTTCCTCTGTTTCCTTATAAGCCAAATATAACCCAGATTTATTTCACTGTGGTATTTTCTTTTGAATCAGCAAGTTCTTGATTTTTTTTAATTAAAGCACATCTTGCCAAAACTGTAGGAAAACATGCAAGCTTGAGAACAAGGTAATGATTACTGCCATTATACGTATATGTAGAAGACATATATTGCCACCTCCTAACAATTCACCTGTCTGAAAAAAAAAAGAACAAAAAAGAAATAATATTACCAAAAGCATAGGGAAGTAATAATTTTCTTATAAATGTATCTTTAAATAATGCTGAAATCTTTCCTCAGCCTACAGAAGCTTGACATTTCCATACATTGTTAAAGGAGTAGAAAAACCTTTTTTGGTAAAAACAGAGATGCAACTTGTTAGGTAAATCACAGCTACCTTTCTGCAGTATTTTCTTGTAGTATTTTTTGAGGCAATTAACAATTTGATAAAAGGACTTCAGAAACACACCAGAAAGATTTTTTGCTCTCTTACCGATTTCTTTGATGTCTGTGACCAACAGAAAATTAATTTTACATTCTGCATCAACCAGCAAATTTTGAGTCTCATTTCAATTTTAAAACTTGCCGTTTCCTTCATGAATTAAGTATGTCACCTAGAAGTACAATCACTACAGTAAGGCTGAATTTTACTCCCAATAATACATTGATTAAACTCTGCCCTCAAGACTTTCGGTTTTCAGTATGACAAAGGTTGTTTTGATTATCTCGCATCTGCATAGTCTGTGTATTAGGGTTTAAGTACAGCGCGGTGATTTGGAAGGCATGTGGAACTGTGCCTGTCATACATAATCTATACACATACACACAAATTAAAGTCCATTGAGCTGGATTCCCTGGTGCCTCCCTGGAGCTCAGCTGGCAGAGCTGCACCGAAAATTGGTCCCATTATCAGCACAGAGACAATCACTTCTTGCCTCTGCCTTCCCCACCCCCTCCAGTCGCCCTTCCTTCACGGGGCCGCTTGCTGCATCATCGCGTGCGCGCTGCCAGGGCTTTGTTGCAGGGACTGCGGCCTTTGAATTTCTCCTGCCCCTTTGCTAGCGCTGTCGGAAACAGAAGCATTTACTGAATATTATTGATAATTGGCTTAATTTGGTCTCGTCGTCTCTGCCAGGCTTCCATGCAACAGAAGCATGTGAAGCAAACCCGACCAAGCATTTTTAACGGTCTGTGCAGCGCAAGCTTCATTTCACTGCTAGGCTCCTTAGTTTGAAGCTTAGCACAAATAAGAATATATACTAACAGGTCACAGTGCAAGAATGCATGGTCTTAACCAGACATAGCTCACATCTCCCAGAGGACAACACACCTTGGATTTCGGGCCAGCTGCTACATAGCAAATGTAGCCTAGACCAACTTACACAAACACTTGTGAGAACACACTACAAAGGACAAGCAAAGAGGGTATAAACCCTCGGGAAATACTAGTTACCCACTAGTCAGAGACCCTGTAATTTTTCTACTTTACGTCGTTTGCAGCAGTTTGATCTCCTTCATGCTTAGCGTATTTTTACATTCTTGAAAGCAAGCTTCTTGTGTGAAGCTGAAGTTCAAATTCCTTCATTTTTGCAGCTGCTATAACCCCAGTTAGCTTTGGTTAACCGATCTCACTTAAGGCTTAGACTTCTTTTTTTTTTTTTTGCTGTACTGATACATCCTGTATCACAGTTCTAGAACATATTAGCAGCCATTAGCTAAAGCGTTTCAACATCACAGCGACACCCTAGCCTAGACAAAATGTGACTGATAGATGAAAAGACACACAGGTTGGCAGACACACGGTAAGGATACAGACCACCTGACTGGTTCAAATGAATTGGTGGTGCAGATATGCATGGAGGCAGCTCCCTGTCCATTGGATTATGATAGAGCATCAATGAAATGAGATTTTCCTCAACTGTGAAAAATCAAAGCAGTATTTGCAAACCCTAGACAGCATCAGCTAAAAAAAGTATAAATCACAGATCACATTATAATGCTAGGCATGAAAATCTGAGAAAGTCTGAAAATCTTCAGATATGAGTAAAATAAGATAAAATACTCATATTCACCTTTGCTGGAAAACATCAGACAAACAAAATTCCAGCAAATGGGTGCAAGTACACAGGGCTAGTCTGGACTTGAGTCAAGACTGATTTCAAGTGCGTGAGAGATCCAATCTGAATGTTTTGCACAACTCGTTTCAGGCTTTGATTTTGTGAGCTGAAGAAAAGAGCCCACTTCCTCTATGCTGAGTGCACCTAATAACTGCTATAAAATGGTGCTGGCTGCCTGACAGGGCATAATACTTTTATCCTCTGACCTTTCTGAGAAAAGGACCAGGGTTGGCATAGATGCACACTGGCACATTTTTTCCACCATACAATATATTATCCTAATGCAACTAATCATTACACTGTAAACACAATTTTATTTTGCTGTTTATAATCTCTCAGAAGGGTGAACACTTTCTGCTACTGAGTTTGTAAATATACACCCTTTTTAAAAATCTTGCTTATAATTTGGGCTTCTTATAAGAAGAATATTTTGCTATGTTACCTCCAATACCAGGGGAAGACATTAAGAGTTCAACATACCTGGTCTATGTGTTCTGTGCAATGAATATTCTTACTACACGATATATGGCCTGCATGCCAAACCCACTTGGAAGCTGGAGAAGAAAAGGTATGTTGAATCTGGAAGTTTAAATTAGGTGCCCAAATAAAAGATGATGTTTTCAAAGCACACAGCGTTTTCGGACAGAAAGCAAACCAAAAATATCAAGCCGACTTTTGCTGGCCATCTGAAAATGGTTCTATATCTTAATTAGATAATCAAATTTGAATTAAGGTGTTTGCCTCCATTTTAAAAATGTTGTTCATCTGACCACACTTGTAATGGCAAACAACTCAGGCCACTAAAATCAAAGGCTAAGCTAATTGTATTAGGTTAAAGCATGTAAAGGACTTGATTTTACAAGCCCTTCCTATACAAAACTCCCACTGCCTGCAGGATCAGGCCCTTACATGGAGATCTGAGATCTTCCTAATTTTTTCAGTTATTTTTTTTAATGCTGGAAGAGCTAGGTTGCCATCTGGCACAAGCTTGCAGCAGCTGCACAAAATAAACTCAAGCAAACACATTGGCACAAGTGTGATTAACAATCAGAGGGAGCAAGTACTGCATAGTAATTTATCTAAACAAAAGCTCATGGGGAAGCTGAGCCTCTGAGTACATGTCATGTCCCATCTTTTCAGCTCTAGAATTTAATCTTTAACCTTAACTGTCCGGAGAAGGATTAATCCAAATCACTGCTCTGAAGCATATTTTGAATTAAACTTTTAAAACAAAACTTTTCCTCTTAAACTATGCATGATCCAGTCGACATATATACAAATATATCACCAAAAAAAACTCTTTTAACAAGTTCAGTAAAACTCTTGGATTTTTCTAGCTTACTTGAACTTACTAGTACTTTTAAAGCTGCCACCAGCAAGCATTCTGTTTAATTTGAAATATAATTTGGCTCAATTATGCAACTGAATAAATAAATTTATTTGCACAGAAAAAGCAATAAAGAGTTCACAAGCTGGAAAAGGTATTTTAATGGCCTTAGAAAGATTGGGAAATTATTAATCACAGAAGTGACTAGGATCTTCGTAGATCTTTCCATATGTCTCTTGGAACACCTGTTGAGCAAATCTCTCAAATACAATCATAGAATCATAGAATCATTTAGATTGGAAAAGACCTTTAAGACCATCGAACCATTAGCCTAGCAATGCCAGGTCCACCACTAAACCATGTCCCTGAGCACCACAACTACGCGTCTGTGAAATACCTCCAGGAATGGGAACTCCACCACTTCCCTGGGCAGCCTGTTCCAGTGCTTCACAACGATTTCAGTCAAGATATTTTTCCTAATATCCCATCTAATCCTCTCCTGACACAACTTGAGGGCATTTCCGCTTGTCCTGTCACTTGTTTCTCGTGAGAAGAGACCAACCCCCACCTCGCTACAACCTCCTTTCAGGTAGTTCTAGAGAGCAATGTCTCCCCTCAGCCTCCTTTTCTCCAGGCTAAACAACCGCAGTTCCCTCAGCTGCTCCACACAAGACTTGTTCTCTAAACCCTTCATCAGCTTCATTGCCTTTGGGCAAGCTCCAGCACCTTAATGTCTTTCTTGCAGGGAGGAGCCCAAAACTAAACACAGGATACAACGTGCAGCCTCACCAATGTACAGTACAGGGGGACAACCACTGCCTTGGTCCTGCTGGCCACAATATTTCTGACACAAGCCAGGATGCCGTTGGCCTTCTTGGCTACCTGAGCGCACTACTGGCTCCTGTTCAACCGACTGCCCACCAACACCCCCAGATCTCTTTCCCTGGGCAGCTCTCCAGCCACTCCTCCCCAAGCCTGACGGTTGGACTAGATGATCTTTTGAGGTCCTTTCCAATCCCTGACATTCTGTGATTCTGTGATTGTGTGATGTGTGTGGTCACATGTTTAGACAGGGCTACCAACTCTATTCCTTTCATCTCTCATCCTGCTGCTGTGGAGATTGAACTACCACAACTGCACATACGCTGTGACGATTACCTGTGATTCTTCTGCAGAGCAACTCTGCTCTGTGTACATAATGAAATCATTATCCCAGACATATCAGACTCTAGTCACCTGTGGTAACTGGAACGTTTGGGACACTCAGAGTTACCATTCTTACTCGGAGCAAGCATATGTTCTTGAGCAGGAAGCCTGGAGTACCTGAACATGCACAAGGCCTAATGCCCATCCACAATCAACATCATCAACACAGTAAATCTTACAAGTTCCTACTGTACTGCTGAACAGAAACATAAGCAAGCACGTTAGCTGGGTCTGTATCCAGGGTGTCCAAGTAGTTTATGCTGCCTGTAGAAAATGCTGCTGGAGGTGCTACGGGTCAGGGTTTCCCCCCTAGCAATGAACACCAGAAAAGAGATCACCTCTGAGCACGCTCTGCCTCCCAGACCTTTGGGTGAGATTATGATTATCCAAATGCCAGAGAGAGTAACTTACAGTTTTGTCCAAAGAGCCCCATAAAACTCAGTGAGATTCCGTTTTCTCAGCCTCAGTCCTTTCCTATCAGCTGCTGCCAGGCAGGAGGAGTGGAAAGAAAACAGTAGGCAAAAACTGGCTCTATGGCAGCTGGGAGCTTTCCTCCTCCAGGGGAATTCCTTACTGGTCATTTGCGAGCACAATCCAATCCCCTGCATCAAGCTGAAAAATTAAATCTGATAAACCAGAGAAAGTTGGTGATGAAAGACAGAAACTGGGACCTCTCTGCAAGTTGCTCCTCGGCTGCACAGACCCTCCTTTCAGCCATAACCTTCTGGATCTATAAGATCTTCAAACAGGTTTTGATCAAGGTCCAGGTAGACACGAAGAGCTGTATGTGCCATGAGGTCAGCTGAACGATGTCCAATCAAGAAGTCAGGCGTTAGCTTTGGCAGAACCAACGGGAGACATAACGCATGCCAAAGGTGAGTCAGTTAGCAAAAATCATAACATGTGTAACACGCCGAGGCCAGTTTGCTGTGCTACTGAAAGGGTGCATTAATCTAGAGGCTAGAACAATTAAGCCAGCAGTTAGAAGAAGAAGTACTTCTTAAAACTCATGCCAAACCAACAGAAATGCCCCTTACATTTTTACAGCTAGCATCCAAATAACTGATCACATTTCATCACGAAGAAACATGTTGCTCTTGCCCGAGGCAAGCATAGAATCTATGAAGGAACCAAATGGGAACAAGTGAGATATTAAGCCTGAACTCGACAAGTAACATTCCAGTTCCTGCCATATTTTTGGTGAGGTGTGTATTAGAGAGGCAGATTATTCTATGGAATTTGTTACTTTTCTGTGAAATTTGTCTAACTGTAGCAAAGTACACCACAGAAGATCAGGACAGGATTTGTCTCTCTAGCCTCTAAAGGACAGGTAAGGTGTATAGGTTAATATACTGAGGAAAGCAGCTCAGCTTCTCTCATGACTTTTATTTCTTTATTTTGGTAGAGAGGGATGAGCAGGTATGTTTATATGTGTGCATGTGTCCTGGCAAGTATTGGGAGCCAGGATAAATTGAGAAATACCAGAGGCAGAAATGAAGCAATTTTAAAAAGATGTTAACAAAATGATCGTGAGACCTGGTTTGAAAGAATACCTTGTACAAGAACACCGTACTCGTTCTTGGCCTGGAGAAATTTGCCTGTGCTACAAGCTCTTTTGCTATCAATATGAGTCGTGAAGTATGCTGAAAGCTGACATTTTTTTCACCAACTCATAGCTAGACTCTAATAAAACAACCTAAATTGTTCCTACAGTAAAAGTAGGTAATCACCACAGCTACAATAATGTCACTTCTCTGTTTTCTAAAAGCAGTGAAAAAGTATCCTCGGCTTCTGTGAGCACAGTGAATTAAATCACTAATGGATTACAGACCAGCAGCATTTCTAGGACCAAATTCATCACACATGCCTCTGTTCACTCTAGAAGGTCCCCAGGCAATTCTTACATCTTGTCCCTACCTATAGTGAGAGCTCAGTGTATTTCTCCCTCCTCCTTGTCATTTTTATTTCTCTCAACAGTGTTGTTTCTTTCCTGTCTGAAGATAAGTAATTCAGTGTTACCACATCATATTCTGAGCACAGATGAGTTAAGGGTCCTATAAGCCATCCATCAAAACCAGGTTTTTGCTCGGCAGACATTTGTGGAAGTGGTCAAAGCTGTGATTGTCTCTCGTCTCCAGTCTCTAATGCTCAAACCATTACAGTTCTGCCCACTGATGCCTAAAGCATTCCCTAAAATATTCACATTGATTAGACACAGCTTTTAAAAATGAATACATCCAAGCTGACAGGCAGATGGCAATAACTGTGTGGCCTCACAACCTTGACCAGCAAACAAACTACAGGCATCATAGCAAAGCCTTGCTGTAACTAGTTTGCCACAATTTCAGCTTTCCTTACAGCAACAATCATAGATTACACACACTTTGGTGAAGGGCTCCTTTCCCCCGCCCCCTCGTTCATTTAATTTTCTGTTTGAAGATCTATAAGATAAAAAACAATAATAATTAAAAAAAAAACAGTCAGCAGTTCAGCACTCATGGTTGCAAAATGCCAGGAGCACCTGAAGTTTCCCCTGTCAGCATTTATACAGGGTTTCATTCTTTCACCCTCCCCAGTTCTGAGCAGGAACAGAACAGAGAGGAGGAAAACACTGCTTAGGAACCACTTGCCTGACATGTGCAGTCAGCACATACTCGTGCGTTTTGTAAGCAGACCTGTCAAGTCTCATGCATGAAATTCATTCAGTTGACCTGTCTTAATTTATCACAGTGGCACCAGTTACTCACTTGCTCCAGACCAGTGGTCCTGGAGCAGAAGAGAGATGGTTGCACTGTAAAGCAGCAAAAGGCCATGCCTCCCATTAGGTCCCTTCCCTCCCTTCCCCTCAATATGTAAGCAAAAATGTCCCATGCTGGAAGAGACACTTTCTAAGGTCACGGTCTTCCCCTGAAGTACATCTTGATTGTATAATATGGTAGGGCTGAGCAAAGACACACAACTCGAAGAGGTGTGCCCTCACAGTACAAGCCAGTGCCTGCAGCTTCGCACATCAAACAAGATGAAAACAATAAAGGTTGCAGAAATCTTTCGAATTTCCCGTACAACTCAACAAAGACTTGAGGTTGACGCAACTCTCATCTCTCATTAATCTAAAAAAACAAGAGGAGGTTATTTTTAAACTTAAAGTATGTGTGAAGAATTCATTAATTGCTCTTAAGGAACAAAATATCCAAGGAAAAGAGTTCTTTCTGTCTGCTTAGCCGTGCTGAACAGGAGCTAAAGGTACCAGTTCTGCAAGAGGCATCCTCAGCCTCTGCTGACTAATGGGACTCTGTGGCACATCAGGTACTGTGGAGTCGTTGCTGTTTGGTTCCATGAATCCAGGCTGAGACAGGGCATTTATCTCAGACTAAAACTCATCGTACAATCCTTGCATACTGTGACAAGTGAACATGAAAGACTGCAAAACACAAGTTATGCCTTTGTAAAGATCGATCGCAGATCAGAAGACAGACTTTCCCCCCGCTCTAGTTAAATCTTGGTATCCATTGGTTCATCTTTCTTTCAGATGAAATCAGAGAAATAGAATACAGCCAAGTCTTGGAACGGTCAACGTATCGACTAGAGGAACACAGGCTCAGTTGCAAATAAACTGTCCCAAGACTCGTTATAACTACGTTTAACAGTGACCCCTAGTGTTGTTTGGCAGTATCTTTGCTTTTTCTTGGGTGTCAGGCAGAGAACGTCATAATAAACCAGACTAAAATGAACATGCCTTTGTACTACAGGACCTTATCAACGCTCAGCCTCTATCACGGACGAGTGGAACGAATCTCAGTTGAAAGGTAGAAGCAGCAAAACGTCTAAATAATAATAATAATTTGACAGAGTTCGATAAATTTGATGGAATTTAACAAAGTTTAACAATGGTTTAACAAGCTTCAGTAACCTTGATAGCAAAGCTCATCTTACTAATTACTTCAAGGAATAAACATACAAAGGAAAAATTAAGTATATACAGCTAGATTGATTCACATGAAGACTGGAGATGCAAAGGATTAAGGAAGATCCTCCCATCGAGTCACGAGGTTCAGAGGGGATCCCCTTGCTTTCTAAACTCCTTATGGAGTCTGGGTGTGGCTAGATCCAACCTTAGTCTCAAACTTGGACCACAGTTTATGCCTAATGGAATTATCTATACAAAGTTTATAATAACATTGAGTAGCTAGATGGATTAGTAACATTTCATCGGTATTAATTCAGCACGCTGTCAGTCACTTACCAAGGATCTATCCCAAGTAAGGGATCTCTCCACCTTGGGTAAGGAAGGATCTCTTAGCCTCAGGTAAGGAACTTCAAACCTTGAGAGGTGTCCCTGCTCGAGGGGAGGGAGAGTCACCCAGTGTGCAGTCCAGTTGCACTCCAGGGAGAGCTCAGGCTGGGCCCATCCTGGTGGTAACATTTACAGAGTGAAGTACCTGCCTGCTAGTCAGTAGTATGGGCATGATAGATGTCTTCATTTTAGCTCTGGTATCTTCTTCTGTTCTTTGTTTCCATCACATTTTTGGGCTTTGAAATCACCGTTCAGAATATTCCTCCAAAATTTCGCACCCTTGTACGTAAGCCAGGAGCCTTCCAGCTCACGGGTTCACCACAGGGCAGGAGGCCAGAGTCAGCCTGACCCAAAGTACAGTTGGGGATCAAGAGTATTGTAGCAACCTCGCAAGGGTCCATAAAAATCCAACCAAGAGAGCAATGCTATGTTGGCATGTTAGCCATTTCTCTTTAGCCTTAGTATTGTAAACACCAAGTTTTCAGTGTCTGGCTGAGGGCTGGTGGATTATTTCATAGTTTGTCGAAAATAAAAATCAAGAAAAAAATCATCCGCAAAACCTTCCATTTATACAAATTATGGGGATCTAGATGACAAATTGGTTGACAACATTGTAACAACACCTCACTATGAAATTCTCTTCTTTTTGCAGTCAAGCCTATTGTTAAAAATGTGATTAACATTTGATCTTATTATTCATATGTTTCCAGTATTTACCTACTGCAAAATGTTATGACATTCTATCTTCCTGTTTTGGCAATAGTGGTGGTCTGCATTTGGGGATATTTAATGCTGGCTAGCTATTTCTGATGAGAGCCATGGAGGACCATGAAAAAGGGAGGGACTGAGCCATATCTAAAGATTAGAGCAGGAGAGTAAACGGCAAGGAGAGGGGAATCTGGAAATAAGTAGAAGAGAAACTGCAGAACCCAGGCATAACAGCTGCATGAGTAAACATACTTAGAAAAAGGAAGCTAGAGAAGACAGTGACATTTTTGTGATCTCTGAGAAACATGGGTACAGGTCTGCAATTATCATAATTACCTCTGGAAAACCACACTAAACCTCATTTAGCCATAACCACATGTGAAGTGCCTAGTTTGACATGGATTTAACCTGGCAGTTCCATCAGCAAATCCACAATAAATAAATGAATAAATATTAAAAAAAATAAAAATGCAACCAACCAAACAAAAACCAATCACAATAAGACCTATTCTACTGTGTATTTTACTTTGGTACTTATATAGCAATTTGGATCAATAAAAGAGTTGATGAAATGAAACAATTTTAAAAAATCACTACCTAATACATATCATTTGACCTACAGTGGAAAATAAACTACAAACGACATCTTGCTTTAAAAGAAACAATAAAAATAAAGGGAAGGGAAAAGGCAGAGATGAGGCAAGAAAGGAAAGGAAAGGAGGGAAAAGAGAAAAGAAAGAATATAAAATAATGATTAAGAATAGTGGTTTTAACTCTGCAGGTCACCACTGAAAGGTCAAAACACCTCGTAATCTCTCAATGTCATTTTCTACTTAGAGTAAGGATCATTCTGTAAATTTTCAATTTTCCAAAAGACAACAGAAACTCACATGCACAAACCCATTACCTGATTCCAGACTCGGACACTAACACTAGAGGGCAGGAGAGAAGCTTTTCAATCAAAGCATTGCAATTTCAATTAATCTGGTTAAACGTATGCCAACAAACTCCTCTTTCATAAAGGAACAAAACTGAAATAAGGTATTTCTGTTCTTATAAGTTACTTATCTTCTAAAAGTACCATGATTTTTATTCCCACATACAAGTACATGCAAGACTGCAAACGTGAGCTGAAGAAAGTAGCTTGCAATGAAATGTCCTTTCACTAACACTCTACTTTTAGACATAAGGCAGCATCCCTGCAGCCGTCTATTTCGCTTCTGTAATCTTTACTGGAAAATTTAGTTAATGTTTTGTTAGGTTTCTTTCTGAATAGGAATTTTGTATACTGTTTGATATATCATAGTTAATTTTAATTTTAAAGAGTTCTTCAGAGTCACTGGGCTTCCTTCCCCATGCATGTGCAGAAGACCTTCAGGGTCTCCTCTCACAACCAATTTCCTTGATACAGATAGTCAAGATGAACAGCCTCTCCCGCGTCAAGAGCATCTTTGACTGTTCTACAAGGAAGATTTAGCCTCAGTGAGAATTAGCACCTTTGACTGAACCTAGTATTTCACAGAATCACAGACCAGTTGAAGTTGGCAGGCACCTCTGGAGGTCATCTGGTCCAACTCCCTACTCAAGCAGGGCCACCAAGAGCTGGTTGCCCAGGATTGTTGTCTAGACAGCTGTGGAATATGTCGAAGGATGGAGACTCCACAACCTCTGTGGGCAATCTGTGCCACTTACGTGTTACCTTCACAGTGAAAAAGCATTCCCTGATGTTCAGACTGACCCTGCTGTACTTCAGGTTGTGCCCACTGTCTCTGGTCCTGTCACTGGGCACCAGTGACCACAATATTTATTTATTTCTAAGACGCAAAGACATGCATGCATAACTATTTGTCACATCAGAGCATTTTTAAATCTGCACATTGGCACTAAAACAAAGAAAGCAAAACCAGTTTGGAACATCAAATTAGGAACTTCTGCAGTAGCCAGTCCTGTCTTAAAACGGACGTGCACGAGGCTCAGTAGTCAGTCACAAGAAAAGGCATGCTCATTTCTCACTCCTACAAAGCACAAGTGTCTAGGGATGCAAAACGAAGAGGGGATTCACACCATGAGTACAAATCTGTCAAAATGCAAATATGATCATGCAAAATATCAAATGCACCTGCAAGAACAGTTGTTGTGATCTCTCTAATATCTAGATAACACCTGATGTTTTTTTTTGTCAGCTTGTCGTGGGAACGTGTTCATTTTTTTCCTTTTGCGAAAAAGTTCCCATGAAGCAGTGAAGTGCTTCTCTGACATGCGTGCTGATACATGGTTCAGTATGCAAGGTTCAGTATAAGGACTGCAAAGTGATTGGAGCAGTTTTTTATTATGGAAGTTAAATAAAAAAAAAATAAAAACAAGTCCTGGCAAAAGATTCAAGAGATTAAGTTTAGCATCTCAGTACAGTGGATGATCAGTCAAAAAATACTGTTTTCACCCTCCGAAATTAAGTTCTCATCCTTTTCAAAAGAACAAAAAAATCCTACAAGAAAATAGAATCTACATATACTGTTATCATCACGTATTTGATAAGCTTCAGAGCAACAGCAATGACAGGAGTGTAAAGGCAACCCTCAGAGGGTAATGATAGCAACAACAATAAATATGTGCAGGGGAAAAGAATTTGCAACAAACACTCATTCCAAAGATGCTACAAAACTGCTTTTCAGGGAAATCAAAGGTTGATGCTTACATATTTACATTTGCTTTGGCTATTTTCTGTTTCACATGCGTTGCATCTCACACCGCCATTAATTACATTTCTTTATGGAACCAAGAGATGCAAGTGCCAAGGTATAACATCTTGGTGTGAGAAGGCTGCATCTGTCTGGTACAGTGACCTGAGAAAAGTAAAAGTTATTTTCTGTACATGATTGTTTTAAACACTGCATCTTAGTAACAGGATAACCAAAGTCCATATTTCTCTAAGAGGAAATGCCAGCAAACTGGATTTTATGCTAGCTAACCAGAAAATGTTGTGGATATTCTTGTCCATGCAGTCCTCTTCACAGGTAAGGGAGACGAGTAACAAGCTACACAGCCGCTTGTGCTACAGTCCGTGCAACGTGTGCTGAGTTTCCCAGTAAACAGAAAAAGTTCTCACATTACTCACTACTTCACTGTCCCAAAGTCTAGAGAGCAAAGTCTTAACCAAGCAGACGCATTCCTAAAATACACAGCACGCATATTTTAAGCAAACACTAGACTTTTACTTTAAATAATATGTCAGACTCATCAAAGCTGTGCCCTAATCCCAAAGTTCTTAAATTATGTTGCGTTACATATTGTTCACAAGCATGTTCTGGTCTGTTTCCTCCCTTCTCTCTGTATCCAGCCCCCTCATTGCTTTCTGCTCCCATGCCTGTGCTGTGTCAAACAGCAAGAGCTACTGTTAGGGCACGCCAAACCATTTTTTGGTTCCAGATTGCTCCATTGCAGCTCTGAGCACGAAAACAGGCACACCTGAGCTACCCCTTTACACCTTCGAGTTCTGGGAAATGAAGGGGCAGAGTGAGAAGGTATTTTAAAAAGATCAGGCCACTTAGTCTGACTACCAAGAAGACTTCATGGACTATTTTGGGAACCTTAATACCCAGCACATGTGTAGATTTACCTCCCTAAACATGGGGGTCTAGCGTCAATTTAGGTATTGCTGTGAATTTATCTGGCATCCCAACCTCAGACCAGGAGGCCAAGGGTCTTCAGCAGACTAGTTCTATACAGATGTCACAGATACTCTACAGCAACTGAGATAATACACAGATTTAACTACACTCCTATATGTAGAGAAATCCATCAAGGTCCGAGGGTAGACTCCATTTGATACCAAGACACATACATTTAGGCAACTATGAGATAGGTGCTTAAGGTCTCATTCTAGTCAGTAGAAATCTGATTAACACACCAATGCAGTCCAGAGAGCCAGTCAGTTCCCCCTAATGCAGACACCAATGTTTGGTCAGCTGAATTATTGGTTTTACTCCACTGAAAACCAAAACTTCCAAGAAAATGGCAAAATCTAGACAGATAACAATGCAACACAAGAGCATCTCACTTGCCTCCCAGTATACCCAGTTTGGCTCACCACCTTTGCTGTTTCAGTACTGTGGCTACATAGGCACGACCAGGGAGGAGGCACATTACTTGGCATACTAACCAACATAACCAACTCAAGTGCTTCTCTAGAGGAATCGAAGGAATCTAAGATTTAAAAGAAAAT
Organism: Trogon surrucura; assembly: GCA_020746105.1. Lineage (NCBI taxonomy): Eukaryota > Metazoa > Chordata > Aves > Trogoniformes > Trogonidae > Trogon > Trogon surrucura. The sequence goes on from CM036617.1 coordinate 68,608,385, forward strand.
CTTAATGAAGTGGAAAATAACTCATAAGGCTAAGTTTTACTTCTACATATACTCGTACAATTTCTTTAAACTTACATAAAGAGGAGCCTACTTGGAGTCAGTAGCATAGCTTTGTAATAAAAGTTGCCTTCTGTGGTGAAAATATTTATGTATTTCTCAGCATTAAAATTTGTCTTGAAGGCTTTACATTTTGTTGTGAGCAGCATGAAGAAGTGGAAGAAAATTGGATTTTATTCATTTCCTTAAAACAGGCTTCCCTTTGTTGGCTTCCGAGCAAGATGAATTAAACACCATTAAGCTCATCCTTGGCACCTCTGACAGCCAAAATGGAATAATACTGCATGTATGAAAGAGAAAAATCAGCATAAAAGAGTCCACTCTTCTAAAACTGAACTCTTGGCAAAACCAAAGCCAAATGTGATCTTGATTATTCTGATACAATCAAAGGGACTTGCTCACCACTACTGCAATTACTCAAAATCTGCTGCAGAGAACAAATATAAATACCAAGATTCTTTATTTTAGAAAGAACAGTAGGTTTGTAACATCTTATAACTGCAGAAGGAAGAGTGTTCTACAAACAGCAGACCCAATCAAGGCTTCCCTGTGGGAAAGGGATGCTTCCTGTGCAGATCTCTCTCCTCTTGCCACTGACTTTCACACAACTTGCAGGAACTAACTTTGCTATTGGAGACCTCTGTTTACCTGTCAGTCTTGCTTGACAATGACTAACAGGATGAAAGATGCTGTGGAAGAGGCAGGACTGATTTACAACACAGTTGTGCTGGCCAAGCTAGAGCAAGAGAGAGAAAAAAAATAAAGAAAAAAACCTCAGTTTATTTGGAGATTGTTGTCTTGACACCTTATACAGTTCACGCAGTTCAAATAATAGAAGATTGGTTACAGAAAGTAATGTCGTGCTATTGAGCATAGAAGTAGAAGAGATGATACTATTTCTACATGAAAAGGTAAGAATTCTGTAAGGCAGTTGAAGAATGCTGTTGGGAGACATAAAAAAGCCAATTGCTTTGCTGTTCATCCTTCTCCACCTCCGTGCATGCCGTAGATGGACTTTGCAAAGTGGGATGGCCAAGGGCTGCACTCTGATAGATCTGCAGTATTTATATACGGGGTTGGAAACAGGAGTCCACGCGGGTTTGGGGTTGCAGGGATCAAGAGGTAAAACTTCAAAACACGGGCAGTAGAAGGTCACTCTCATTTTCCACTTATCTGGACAAAACAGCTGAGTTAGGGGCCATCCCCAAAACCTTACCAGAAAGATTAACACCTGCTCCTGCAGCATTTTGGGGAACTTCTCCCACAACGACACATGCCTTCTTTCAGAGGCCTCACTTCAGTTGCAACACTCAAGCCAGAAACAAGGATGCTTTTCCAGATTCAAAGAAAACTTTTCTCACGTACAAACTCAAAGTAAACATATCCATTTTAACTGGATCAAGTTTACATGCGCAAGAATCAAACGAACTCAGAAACAGTAATTTAAAAGCAGCAAGAGGAAGCTGTGCTCTAGCACCAGCATACGATACCTAGAGTTATTTTTAGAATAAAAGAAAGAAGGTTCTCAATGTAGATAAAAATACAGAAAGTTCCACGAAGTGAGAAAGTTTTAACATGATTGTGGAGCCGTCCCCTTCCTCTCAAGATTTGAGATACTAGAGTGCAAATTTGTAAAGCAGTTCATTTTAACTGACTCTCCATACCCTCATGACTGTTATAAGTACTATTAGCAAAGCAGTAGGAATATCGGCATCATTCAACCATTAGGGTAGTTTTGCTTTTTGCTAGTTTTGATTTTGAAAGAGAAATTTGTGTATAATTTGAAACCACTTAAATTCGATCTTTCCCTCATTCACACTTAAAGTAATTTTTAAGCCTCAGCCACCAGTTCACAAAGATCTTGCTGTTCACAGCATCATATGTCAGCCCTGTCTATTTGTCCACATGTCTACATCACTCCCGGTGAAAGAGGAAAGCTTTGGAGTCTACCCATAAAGACACTTTCTTTGAACAACCAGCTACTTCACAAGTGATGTCAGAGAAGCTTCCCATTGCAGAAATGGGACTGGAGCCCACCTGGGCAGAGCCACCAGAGCAGCACTGCCATTGCCTCCCAGCATAGCTCAAGCAATCATTTCTCAGAGGTCCAGCACCCAAAATAGCTTGCTCAGATGAGCTGACTTTCCAGAAGAACACGAGAAAGCACTTAACACACAGACATTAGGAAGATGATGTACCAAGAACCAAACGGATGCTAATAAAGTGATGATATACCCTATGGGCACTTCTGAGTCCCTTTCCTCACCTTCACAGAGCATTCCCTGGACCCCTCCGAGATCCTGCAGACCACAGGTCCTCTCTACGGTTCAGATCAGCTCCTTGTGACTATGGCTGCTCTTAACCATCACTCATCACCAACAAGAGCGTTTTCTTCTCTTCCAACCCCCACACTTCCTGTGCATCTGTTTTTTCTTCCCCAGCCAAAACTTTGATCTGAGAGGTTAGCACCAACTCCTAATTTTCATATTTTTTCTGCATTTCATGTTTCAATCTCAGGCATCTACTGAGATATTTAAACTGAAAGAGGGTATATTCAGACTAGATATAAGAAAGAAATTTTTATGATGAGGGTGGTGAAACACTAGAATAGGTTGCCCAGAGAGGTTGTAGATGCTTCCTCCCTGGAAGTGTTCAAGGTCAGGTTGGACCAGGCCCTGATCTAGTTGAAGATGTCCCTGCTCATTGCAGGAGGATAAGACTAGAAGATCTTTGAAGGTCGCTTCCAACCCAAACCATTCTATGATTCTAGGATATTTAGATTCATCTTGTTCTCTCCAAGCTCCGGCAGTTTGCTGCTCCGGTATCTCACGCTAAATTAAAGTCACTGAGCTCTGCTGAGTTACTATTACAGCAGGTTTAAGAGGTAAATGTGCCACTTATGAGCAAATTGTGGGCTCCATCGCTCAGCAGTCTAAATAGTACCAAAATCTCACTCAAACATCTTCTATTGTATCTAGAAAGATGCACAAACTGACAAATAAACACATTGTTAACACATTTCAAAGAGATTTTAAACCAACAAATACACTGAGTGAAGTGGTAGCACTCGTAACAAGCCACTGGTTTCAGAGAGTTGAAGGTACAAAAGCTTGACTGCATCTTCTCTTTCGCCATGGAAGCTATCTGGACACACAAAGGGGTCTTCGTGGGAGTTGAACATGATGATAACACTCACTAGATCTAAAGAAACCACTATCAAAAGGATTAGTCTCTTCATTATGTGATCTGATGAAAAGATGAACAGGATTTTTGCTTTCCTCAAGACCTTGGTTACCAATATGTGAAAAAGTAGCAGACTTGAAAACGCACTTGAGTGAAAAAAAAACAAATCTATGTCACGGTTGGAGTCAATGATCTTAAAGGTCTTTTCCAACCTAAACAATTCTACGATTCTGTGTTTTACTATCTGCTGCATACACACTCAACAGCATCAGAGTAGAAACAGCCCCCAAATAGTGACACCGATGAAAACCTGACCTAACTAGAAACAGGAGGAAACCACTGAAGACAAACAGCTTTACATCAAAGTGCAGCAAATAGATCAAGAGAGGGCACATGGATCCATTTTTCTCACATGAACACTGCTTGTAACCAGCTGCCATCTTTGTGGCCTTCTCCATGCTGTAACTCTGATACAGTTTTTCCTTCTCTGTCAGAGTAAACACGGACGACTGCCCTTCTTGTACCAGCCATACTTGCTCCAAGACGCATCAGCCGGCATCTGAATTATTTCAAATCAGGCATTTTAATGTTTCACATCGTCTGTTTTTCAGTAGTAAAAGCTGCTATTTTCCAGCAGTGTCCTAGGGGGTAATGATTCCCTAATCTGTGCGGTTCCAAAACTAACTGGATGATGAAGGGCTCATACAAAACCTCCTGAGACACCGTCCTCTATCACTGGCAAGCCTTGAGAAGACATTTTTATCTCTGGAGAGCCTCGAGAAAGCATTTTCACCTCAAGGCTGCAGTAGTTGAGGACGGGAGTGTGTGTGGAGGGGTGTCTCAGGGTTACAGGTCTCAACAGGGGCCCTCGCAGAGACAAACTTCCACCTCAAAACCGCGGAAAAGAGTCACAGAACGTATTTATCGAGGGATCGACTGCACTGAAAAGTCTCAGAATAAATTTACTGGGCGGAGGCACTAGCCGGCGTGGTGGGTTTCCCTTCTCCCCCGGAACGATGAGCTTCAGGAACGATGCGTTCGGGGCGCTGTTTCCGGGAGGAACGGAAAAGAAGAGAAGACGCGGAGGGAAGGGGGGCGGGTTTGAGCGCGGCACCGCGGAGGCCGGAGGCCTCTCCGGGCGGGAGGGTTCGGCGTTGCCGGTGCGGTGGGCTGGGCTCCCGGGGCCGCCTCCCCTCGGCTTCACCCGCAAAACCGAGCGGGAGAGGATGAACCTGGAGCGGCTGAGGAAGCGGGTGCGGCAGTACATCGACCAGGTGTGGTGCCGCGGGAAGCGACCGTTGGTGCCGGGGTGGGGTTTGCTGGGGAAGGGGCGGCCGGGCCGCCGGCTTCCCCCCGCTCTGCCCCGGGCAGAGCCCCCCCTCGGCCCGGCTGCCGCGGGGAGGGGTGAGGGCAGGGGGTGCCAGCCTCTGTAGCCGAGGAAAGGGGGCTAATTTTGAAATACTGCCCCGTTTCCCGTGGAAGGGGAGGGAACGGGGGTGAGAGAGGGGTGCGGCGGGCCGGAAGCGCCGCCCGTGCAGTGCCCGCTGGGGGCTGGGGCGTGCGGGCTGCCGGCGGCCTGACGGGGGAAAGTGCGCGGGTTCTTGCTCGTTCGGAAGAGGAGGAGGTGGAGGGGAGCCCACTGTGGGAGCGGGAGGGCCGCCGTGTGGCGAAGGGGTGCCTGCAGGATCCCTCCCTCACGGGCCGTGCAGGTCGGGCCAGGCTTACCTGGCGGCTGTGGATGCCCGGCGTACAAACACACGGCGCTGTAAGGAGCTGTTAGAATCACAGAATGGCCTAGGCTGGAAGGGACCTTAGAGATCATCTAATCCAACCTCCCTGTCTTGGGCAGCGACACCTCTCAACTAGATCAGGCTACTCAAGGCTCTGTCCAACTTGGCCTTGAACACCTCCAGGGAGGGGGCAGCCACAACATCTCTGAGCAATTTATTCCAAAGTCTTGTCACCCTCGTACTGAAGAATTTCTTCCTAACATCTAATCTAAATCTATTCTCCTTCAACTTAAACCCATTTCCCCTTGTCCTATCAGTCGACACTCTTGTAAATAGTCCCTCCCCAGCCTTCCTGTAGGATCCCTTCAGGTATTGGAAGGTAGCTATTAGGTCCCCCCGAAGTCTTCTCTTTTCAAGACTGAACAATCCCAGCTCCTGCAGCCTGTCCTCGTAGCAGAGGTGCTCCAGCCCCTGGATCATCTTTGTGGCCTCTTCTGAACACTCTCCAACAGTTCTATGTACCTCTTATGGTGAGGACACCAGAACTGGACGCAGTATTCGAGGTGGGGTCTCACAAGAGCAGAGTAAAGGGGGAGAATCACCTCTCTTGACCTGCTGGCAACGCTTCTCCTGATACATCCCAGGATGTGGTTGGCCTTCTGGGTTGCATGAGCGCACTGCCAGCTCATGTTGAGCTTCTTGTCTATCAACACCCCCAAATCCTTCTCTTCAGGGCTACTCTCAACCCACTCTGTGCCCAGTTTGTATTTGTGTTAGGAGGGCCGGCTTTGTTTTTGTTTGTTGGTGGATTCAGCAATAATGTTGCTGCAGGGCAAACAAACAACAAACAAAAAAAAGGCAGGGAAAAATACACTAATAAATTAGATTAAGTACAGCATGAAGCCACGCTGCTCTGTTTCCAGCTGAAAGACTTGGTACTGGCATCGCTCTGAGAGAAACCCTTCAATTAGCACAAACATTTGTGGGGTGTGTGGCCAGTGATACTTCCAAAAGATTGCCTAGGGACCTAAGTTAAATTGATGCATTTTATTGTTTTGTTTTGCTGTACTCGTTTTGAGCTCAACCACTTCATCGAGCTGCTTTGAAATGCAGCTGCATAACACTTGGGCCATTCTGAGGGAGGGCTGTCAAAAGGAAAGTGAGGCTGATATAGTCAACTGATAGTACTGTAGAACTGCTCAACAAAAGTTGTGTGCTGTCATGTGGGCCTGGATTATGCCTTTCTTTTTTGATGTTGAGAGAGTTATTTAAACCTCAGTTCTCGTAGACTGCTGTTACACATGTGGGGTTTTGGTTTGGGTTTTTGTTTGGTTGGTTTCTTAATTTTTGTTAGAGGGGTTTTTTTCTGAATTTTTTTTTTCCCTCCTGGGAGTGCACATTGAAATCAAGCTATTCTTTTGGCAAATTTGCTGAGCGTTATTCTTAATCCCAGTCAAGTAGGGAAATGTGGGAACACAGAATAGAAGAGGCCACTTAGGTCACGGAGTGTGCTGCTTCGAGGACAAAAATACCATCAGTGTGCATTTTGGAAAAGTCTGCCAAACCGCTACTGCAAAAGCATAAAACAGTCTCTAGGATTGTAAACAAACCCCAGAACTGTGGGGAGGAGCAGAAGCGATCAAGATTTTTCTAGTGTTGCGAGTCCTTGCTGTGGCAGGATATCTGCTAAGTGTCCAGCAGATCCTGGGAAGCATGGTGTGCCTCATGGCCTGGAGAAGAATAAAAAGGAACAAGAGTAGCCCCTGCTGATCTTCACAGACAATAGCTAGTTAGTGGGGTACACTTGCATACTCTGCTTCTGTCAGACCTCTGGTTGCCACCAGCTTTCTCTATTTCACTCAATTCTGAAGACTTAACAGTGAAACTGTGTATCCAAGAATAAGGGGTCATTCCCAGAGCAACTGTGGTTTATGTGAGTTTAAAGCATCTTGCCTGGAGAAGGAAAATTTCTTAATTGAAGATGGTGCTGTTAAAGCTTCCTGAAGTAATTTTTATGTCTTTGTGTGTATGTGTATATATATGTGTGTATATATATGTATAGTATTCTCCTTCTACTAAAATATGGCACTTATTTTAACAGGAGGAGGGGATTCGTGCTGGTTTTTCAGTGATCACAAATTAACTAATTGACTACTGCCATGCTTATGTAGTGCATACCTTTTGGTCAAAGATACCTGCATTTTATTGAAAATAAATGCATTGCCTCAAATTACGTTTTAATATTCTTTAGAAGTCACAGTACTGGCTCTTGGAAACTCTTTTTTGAGTTTATACAAGTCTCATGTGTGAATCACTGATCATTAGAGACTACATGCATAGCATATTACATGTGAGTGATGTACAGTATGTTTCAAAATAATCCCGAAAAGCTAACCCCATACAAATACTAATTATTTCTATCATGCTTTTACAGCAGCAGTATCAAAGTGCCCTGTTTTGGGCAGACAAAGTAGCCTCGCTATCTCATGGTAAGTAGTTGCTTTTTACATAGTTTTTTATTAATTTCTTTCTGATAGTGTTCTGTTTTGGTTTTGTTGGGTTTTTTTAAAGCTGTTTGGCTAAGCATTGAAATTTTGAGTTTGGCAAGTACTTTTCTGTGATTTTTAGAGTGCCATTTTTCCAAATAGAGTAGGGCCAGTCTTCCTTATCTTTTGAACTTTGCATTAAAATTAATGTTTGACAAAACCTTAAGGTTTGCCTACCTTAAGAGACAAAAAATGTTAGAACTACGAGAGACATCATTGGTTTCCTACAGGGTTCACTGTTGCACTGGATGACAAGTAGTCTGCAGGTTTTCAGAGTGAGTTGATACTGGTAACCTGTGTCTGCGGCCATGGTCCATTTACATTTAAAATTACTGTAGGGGCTTGATCCCACAAAAGCTTTGGTTGCCAGTGAAGTAGGAGAGTACTAAGCTGTGTTTCTCCAATCATAGCTTCAAGCTGCAGAAGTCCAGCATTTTCAGTGTTGTTAGGTTCCCACTGATCTTTTTTGAGAGAGACAGTTCTGGGTTGCTTTTTTCTGCCCGATGTCCAAGGGCAGGGTAACCTACAACTGCTCCTTTATTTAGATCTGTGTCACTGTCGTCTCCTCCTCATGATACACCGTTAGTATGAGATTCTTTGTATTCACTGTCCAGTGTGCTATCCAATGTCTTTAATGATAAAATCTGATAGATACTATAAGCTGTTTATATATATGTTAAAAAAAAATCCTCTGTAACTCAATGAAATGCTAGATTAGTTCTAATGAAGCATTAAAGTGAATCTTCTGTATGAAAGTGTTTCAAGATAGTTTATAGATTAATTGTTTACAATTTGCTCTTTTATTTTAGAGGAACCACAGGATATCTATTGGTTGGCCCAATGTCTTTACCTGACAGCTCAGTATCATAGGGCAGCACATGCCCTCCGATCGCGTAAACTGGATAAGGTGGGTCACTTTAGGCAAGGACTTACTACTGTTATTCCACTTCTAAACTTCTGCTGCTAGCCACAGTGACTTCTTCACCATCAGAGGATAAGGTTTAAGGGAAGAGTATCATAGAATCATAGAATGTTAGGGGTTGGAAGGGACCTCCTGAGATCATCTAGTCCAACCCCCCTGCCAGAGCAGGATCCCGTAGTTCAGGCCACACAGGAACGTGTCCAGGCGGGTTTTGAAGGTCTCCAGGGAAGGAGACTCCACAACCTCTCCGGGCAGCTTGTGCCAGGGCTCTGTCACCCTCACAGTAAAGAAATATTTCCTTATGTTGAGGTAGAACTTCCTATGTTCTAACTTAAACCCATTATTTCTTGTTCTGTTACTGGGCACCACTGAAAAGAGATTGTCTCCTTCCCTTTGACACCCACCCCTCAGATATTTATATACACTAATACGATCCCATCTCAGACGTCTCCTTTCAAGGCTAAACAGCCCCAGTTCTCTCGGTCTCTCTTCATAGGAGAGATGTTCAAGTCTCTTGATTATCCTCGCAGCTCTCCACTGGACTCTCTCCAGGAGGTCCCTGTCTCTCTTGAATTGGGGAGCCCAAAACTGGACACAGGATTCCAGGTGTGGTCTCACCAGGGCAGAGTAGAGGGGGAGGAGAACCTCCCTAGACCTGCTGGACACACTTTTCTTAATGCACCCCAGGATCCCACTGGCCCTCTTGGCCACAAGGGCACATTGCTGTCCCATGGACAACTCACTGCCCACTAGGACTCCAAGGTCTTTCTCCATGGGGCTGCTTTCCAACAGGACGTCCCCATGTAATGTAGTTTGTCTGAACCAAGTACAGCCCTGTGTTCAGTCATCCAGACTGAAGCTGTTGTCCCCAGAGGGGGTCACAGTAAAGAGAAGGGGTCCGAGGATGTACCCACAGCAGGTGTGGGAATGTGGAGTTTCACTTCAGGTGTCATTGTTTGAATTGTCCTTCCACTTCGCTAATGAGCAGTGAAGGCAAGAGTGAAGCGAGTGTCCTTTGAGAGTTTAATAGTGGAGAAAGTGTTACAGACTTCGTAGTTTTGGTCAGGAAAGATTTTTTTGGAGATGAAAGGTGAAGCAGCCACACAACTGAGAAAGGAGAGAGCAAAAATGGAATCTTGCAGTGTAAGTAAACGTGCTCTGTTTTTATAGCTAATACCTATAAAACTTCTCTTTCAGTTGTATGAAGCATGTCGCTACCTTGCAGCAAGATGCCATGTGAGTACATATTTTAACTGCTGTTGGAAACAAATCAAACTAAATAAGAGATGCATCTTGGGAAGATTAGGTACCTGACAGGCAATCTGGATGTCTGTGTTCATTGGAACGACAGGTTTCAATTTTTTGACAGTTGATTTCATTCTTTAACCTTCCGTACAGTTGCTGGAGTATCTATTGGGGTATTATCTCTTGCTTGGAAGAAATTCAACTGATCTTTTTTCTCGGAAATATAAGACTCCTCTAATATTTTGTGGGGAAAGAATGTGAAGCCTTTTTGTCTCATGTCTTCAAGTTTACATTTTTAATTGGTTGGTTGTGATCTGACCAGAGGAGATGTGATTTATGGTTGCATAAATACGGTTAGCAACTTTATATTTCTCTGTAAAATGTGGCACAGAAATAACAAAATATAGTGCTCTCACAGGAAAACCAAAGCAATTCATAGATTAAATATAGAAATTTGAAATAATGTGCTGCTTATAGAATTAGATCTTTGTATTTCATTAAAACCTCTATTGACTATTTTTAGAAGCATATCTGCTGCTTTGATTGCATAATGCTGAATAATAGATTTGTCCATAGGTATTAATTTTATAAATTTTTTGCACATTGTAGTCAACTAGTAAAAGAGTTGGCTGCAATTGTAAAATGATCTATGTCCAAATAAGAATATGCATGTGTGAAAAACCTGCTGACAAACACTGGTTGTTAGAGTCTGCACCTTTGAAATATGACACAGTGGTTTTGGTGGTTTACGTACAAATGTTTCAAATCCCAACCTTGTTTTTTACATGCACGTGTTTGGCTAGTATGCTGCAAAAGAACATCAGCAGGCCCTGGATATTCTCGATATGGAAGAACCAATCAACAAAAGACTTTTTGAAAAGTACTTGAAAGATGAAAGTGGATTGAAAGACTCTGCCACGGACTGGGAGATGTCACAATCCTCGGTAAGTGACATTTTTTAAACAAGTATTTTTATAACTGTCAAAAAAAATGTGTGAAGTCAAAAAGTGAATTTACAGCTGTATGAATCTGAAGCCACGTGTTTAAGCTTTCTTTCTTGGATAAGATAGTTTTCAAAAATGCTAAATTGTTCTCCTTTCAGTGAGAAGTCATGTGTTAGCTTGCCAGTATGAAAATAATGTGGTTTACAAAAATAAAGAGTGCTTTTCAACAACTTCCCAGAAATTATTTGCTGGCACTTTGCGGGAAGTTCATGATCTATCATTGGTTTTTCAAGTCTTTTAGCTCTGCTACAATTTTAGTCTTGATAATATGAAGACACATTTCTTCCAAGTGGGCTGCAGGTTCTGTGGTAACAAAGCAAGTTTTCTTCTCCTCAGTTATTTGTAATGAAATGTTTCCTTAATCACTCAAGTGTTGTTCTTGGTGGGGCATTTTTTGATCACACTTGAAAATTATGGAATGTGAAGGTAAAATTCTTGAAGCTCAGTGAAAAAAATCCCCTTAGGCACACAGAAGGGATTGATACCATGTGTAGGCTGAAGTCTGTGAAGAGTCTTTACTTTCGACTTTTGGAGCTACCCACCAAAATTTATTAGGTGAAACTGCGGTGAAAGTGTTCTGACAAACAGCATTTTCCCTGTAAGGCTTAGCATGACTTAACTATGGTAATAATGATCTTTCATTGCTCTTGTTTCTGAAACGTTTTATGTTTTGCCTTGAAAAGCGGGATATATTTTGTTGCTCAAGGTATTTTTGAGTCCATCAATTTGGTCTTTCTTTACTCTGGTCGTTCATGTCTGGTGTGAAATGTGGGGTTTAATAGTCAACAAAAGTGAATCATCTTTGGAAGTGACAATTTCCTCATATTAAGTATGATGGGAGCTCACAACTACCTACCAGAGAGCTGGATGCTGGAAGTAGAAAAGATGAGATCTGTCCTCCTCCTGCTTATCTCAAGCTGTGTTCATTTGGCAGTAGATCACCTGACAGAGCATTCGATTTATTTTTTTTTAAGGTGGTAGAGATAATGTTTTCTTTTAAGACAGCTCTAGAAACTCAGATTCTGTCATACATGAAATGCTTTCTACTTTTCAGGGAGCCCATTTGATTTGTGCTCAAAACCAAATTGCAAACATTGATTCAGTCTTTGACCTCCAGCCCTGCTTTTCCACCAGATCAAGAGCTCGATATGCCTTCTGCGAGGGAAGATCTATGATGCTTTGGATAATAGAACCCTGGCAACATACAGCTACAAAGAGGCCTTGAAGCTTGACGTTTACTGCTTTGAAGCATTTGATCTTTTAACATCACACCATATGCTGACGGCACAAGAAGGTCTGGATAGCAGTGTTTCTCAAATAGTAGTAAAATTTAGCTGCTTTCTCAGTATGCCTTTTTCCTGAATAAAAATCCAGATCAATACAAGTAACAAACTTTAAAATGTTAAGAAGAGAAAATGTGTTTATTGAGTGCAAAGCATAAGCCGCTCGAATTTACATTTGAACTTGAATTTTCGGTCTTGCGGTGCTAATAGTTAAAAGAAGCGAAATAACCCACATGTCATGTTTGTTAGCTCCAGAAGCTTTCATGCTCTTTGCTCAGCCTGAATAATGTCTTTTTTGTGTTCTCAACTTCACAGTCTTTGAATCCACAAAACCCTGCTGGCATTTGCTTAGTTATAGTAGACATTGGTTAATATAACATTCTGAATGATAAAATCTGATATGTAAATTAAAATAGTGGTGTATGTATTCTTTATTAAATTTTATTTAAAAGTCTACGAGGAAAACCTAAGAATTCAATCATTAATTTCCAAAGTTAGTAGTATTATCTGGTTTAGTGTATCTATACTGTTAACTTCCTAGTAGTTTTGGGATAAACATCATTAAATTCTTGCCATTTCTAAGTTCTGAAAATGTTGGAACTTGCTATTTCTTCTGTAATGTGACTGCTTCATTTTTTTTTAATTCATGTAGAAAAAGAACTTCTTGACTCTCTACCTCTTAGTAGACAGTGTACAGAAGAAGAACAAGAATTGCTTCACTTTTTATTTGAGAATAAATTGAAAAAGGTAAACTCTGAAGCTGACAAAAGCTGGAGAATTGATTGAAAGTCCTGACTTGAGGTGTAAATTTTCTTGGATTCCATTTATTCTGAACATTGGAATAAAGAAGGACTTTGTAGTTTTGGTTATTTTAAAAAATTTATGATGCAGTAGGTACCACTTTATGGTGATAGTATAAAAGTTTTGTGTAAGCTTATTTTCTGGTGTGGTGACAACTTGAAATTTGATTTTTTTAGTTTTATTTCTTGAGAAACTTAGAATCTCAGAAACATCAAGGTTGGAAAGGACCTTAAGATCATCAAGTCCAACCTACAGCCCTACACTACTGTAACAGTAAACCATCTCCTGAAGTGCCACATCCACTTTTAGGTGGGGAAAAAGAACATTAATAATGTAGGCAAAATGTCAGTTACCTGAAAATACTAAAATATAGCAACATTATTCCAGACTAATTTTCCCAAAGATCATAGAATCACAGAATCACAGAATGTCAGGGATTGGAAGGGACCTCGAAAGATCATCAAGTCCAATCCCCCTGCCAGAGCAGGAATGCCTAGACTATGCCACACAGGAACGTGTCCAGGCAGGTCTTGAATGTCTCCAGAGAAGGAGACTCCACAACCTCCCTGGGCAGCCTGTTCCAGGGCTCTGTCACCCTCACTGAGAAGAAGTTTCTTCTCGAGTTTAAGCGGAACCTCTTATGTTCCAGTTTCAGCCCATTACCCCTTGTCCTATCAGTGGTTGTCACCGGGAAGAGCCTGGCTCCATCCTCGTGACACTCACCCTTGATATATTTGTAAACATTAATGAGGTCACCCCTCAGCCTCTTCTTCTCCAAACTAAAGAGATAACGTAAAGAGCGCTGAAAGCCCACTATATATTGCTCAGTATTTATTTCTGCAGCCTGCAATTGAGTTATTGACACTGGCAAGCACTTTTGTGTTCTAAATGAGCTTTTAAATATATTATGAAGAACCGTTTCATCAAATACATGTTTTATGGACTTCAAGAATTTTAAGAAGCGTAACACTTCTAAAATATTCTTGTAGACCTAAAATTATTAATACTTATACCATCTGATTTTAGATTGGTCATTTTTTCACATGTTGTTTCTTTTTTCTTTCAGTATAATAAACCCAGTGAAACACTCATTCCTGAATCAGTAGATGGTCTCCAGGAAAACCTGGATGTGGTAGTATCCTTAGCTGAAAGACATTATTATAACTGTGATTTCAAAATGTGCTACAAGCTTACTTCCGTGTAAGTATACAAAGCAACTTTGAGGGCTTTTAATTTTGCCCTCGCATATATCATTTGTTCATTGGATTGACCATACATAACAATTTGGTACAAAGTTTCAGGTGTTTAAAATGTGTAGTTTGTGTCTGCTAAGACACATTGTTTTTATGATACAAAGCAGAAGTGTCGGAAGCAGAGCTCCAGTTAATCAGCACCGTGCAGTGCTTGCCTTCATCTTCCTCCTCGCTCTGATACCTTCTGTTTTGTGTGTTCTCTGCCAATGTCTTATTTGGTGTTCAGAATGAACAGGTTTGTATCAGTTGGTTAGTTACAGGCTCTTCATTTTTCTGGCCGGTTAAAAGTTAGGTTAACTTTGATGTGCCAAGCATCGTGAATCAGTTGTTCCATAGCCTGGGCACACGCTGCTGCGTAGTTGTCAGATGGGTCAGAACAGCAGCACAAATTGCTTCTCAGCTGCTGTAGATGTAAACACATGGCTGTGGAGCTATTTTCTTCTGCTGGCCTGACAACTACATTTTTAAAGCTGCAATTTTGTGTATGCACTGCATAAACTCTGAATATTAGTAGCATAAAATAGAGAGGTTGTTTATTTTTATATAGTATGGCTTTTTCTTAGCTGAAGCCACCCATCACTATGTAAAATATCCTGTGGAACCCAGCACAGGCAAGGTTTTTGGGAAGGCTGTAGAGAATGCTGACAAGTTACAGTGAATTTAAACATCACGATGCTGTTGATGTAAATCGCTCCAATTAAGTAAATAAAAATATAATATTAAACTTAATTGCCACATCTCATTTAGTGGAAGGTGGCAGGACTAAATGTGCTGCACGGAGAAGACTATCGCAGGTGCTAGACCTTGGAAACGAGAGGCTGAGAAGTCCGTATAACGTCAAAGTTTTAGGCTTTCTTCAGAAACCAATTAAATACTTGTTTATATGTTCCACTTCTCGTTTAAAATGCTTTGAACTATTTAAAAATGTCAGCTAAACTTTTAACTGTTTCGAGGTGTGCTTCTCAAGAGAATGGAATCATAATGTTATGATTGGAAAGATTCTGAGAAAAGAAAAGGTTTCAAGGCATCTTTTTTTTTTTTTCCCTCTGCTTAGGTTACTAAACACCAGTACTTGAAAAAAGAACATGTGGCTCAAAGCCACGGCCTGCATGCACTGTGTTGTCTCTGAGACAGACATCTTCCATTTCTAAATGCCACAAGAAATAAAAATTAACTGAGCTAAATGTGTTTCCTGAGTCATACAGCTTATTGTTAAGCTCAGAAAGCTGAGGACTGTTGCTTGAAAGTTGTTGTCAAACACGTAGGAAAGACAAACAGAAGTGTTGTTGCTTGATTGCTGGTTAAATTCGAAGTGACTTGCAAAGAAATGTGCACTGTATTCTGTTTTTCTGATTATATATTCAGATTGCAATAAGCTAAATTAGTAGTTATTCTTCTGGCCTTAAGATAGCTTTTATTACACAGTTAATGGTTGCCTTGTAGCCACAAATAGTTTTCCAGTGCCAAAAGTGGTAATTAACTGGAACATTATGCACCATAAAAGCAGCTTGTGTATAACAGTTAATTTTTTTAAATGTGCATTGCATATTTCTATTTTATTTTTATGTTTTAGAGTGATGGAAAAAGATCCTTTCCATGCGAATTGTTTACCTGTGCATATAGGGACACTTGTGGAGCTTAATAAAGCGAATGGTAAGAAACATAACATTTAATCTAAGTCAAAAGAAGATTGTAAAGTTTCTATTAAAAAAAAAAAAAAAGAATTCAGGATTCCAAGAACACTCCTTTCTTATAATTTAAAAATTACAGAAACTTTTCCTCTTAACCTGCAGTTGAAGAAAACAGTGGTAACTGGAAAAGAAGGGAGTTTCAGAGCTGACAGCAGCAGGGTGGGGAGTAGCTGTGCAAAGAGTCTTAATTCATTTGTGATCAGGAGTGTCAGTTCCGCTTAAACACTGGGCTGTGTAGCCAGACAGTTAGTGAGCTGCACTGCTTCATTTCTGCTCTGTTAGTTCTGGTTGGAGGTGATCTTCCTAGAGTATCTACATTTTATGCTCAAAACAAAATAAATTGTGTTAATATCAACTAGAAGGAGCTCTTTAGCAGTGTGTATGCATAGTTGGATGTGCTTTTTTCCATATTAGAAAAAATTCTAGACTCTGCTTGCCTTTGCTGTTGCCAGAGCCTCTTTAGTTCAAATGAGTTAATAATCATGCAGCACCTCTGTTGGAATTACAAGAATAGCTTACTTGCAGCTGGAATGGCTTTTTCTCATTTCAGACTGCATATAAACATCCAAAGCAAATGAGGAGCTTGAATGTCTTTAAAACCAATTGGAAAATAGGATAAGGAGCTCATATGATTTGCAGTGTCTCAAAGGATGGTGCATTGTATGTATGCAAATAGGTCATTAGGTGTACTAGTACTTCTCAATGTCTAGTAAATGTACTTTTCAGTTACTTTGCAGTTAACTATAACTGAAAATGTGGCCACTACTCTGTTTTTTCTTCTAAGTCTGCCTTGAGAAGCATTTTGTAAATAAGTTGGTATTTTGTAAGCCAGTTTTCATACTTGATTTTTCTGAAGCTGTTATTAGAAATCTCTCCTAATTTATTCTATTAACTAGAATTACTGTGATTTTTTTAGAAAAGTAATCACATAGCATTATTGCAAATTATATAGTCATTTATTTGCTTTTGTCCTATTTTCAGTATATTAATGCACAGGACTCTACTTTGAGACTGGTTTAGCCAAGGGTGTTTCACCTTTTAGGTGTAGGAAGTTTAATAGTGTTTTACCTTGCCAAGTTACATTCAAGTGTAATACTAGGGGCATTTATTTTAACATATGTTATCGACCTAAGTTGTTGCAGAATTCTTAAGGGGTGAGATGTATAGCTGTGTATTTTGTGTGTTAGGAAAACTTAAGGGTTGGGTTGTGGCTTTTTTAATTGCAAAACTGCATCTGTTTTGGTGCAGTTCAGAGCATTACCGCTGAACAGAAAACACTTTTGTCCACTTGCGCATTAACATTAGATGTTCTGGATATTTTGTACAGAAAGCTGAAGCGTTTTAAATGTCTTAATGTTTTAGCATGGTTTAATTTTCTTTTCTTGTTTCTTCCCGCCATGTAGAGCTTTTTTATCTTTCTCACAAACTGGTGGACTTGTACCCAAATAATCCTGTAAGTTGTTCTAAGCCTTCATTACCAGGTATTTTCTTCTAAGGGAGAGTACATGAAAGCTGTAATTGTCAGTTTGAGCAACCGAATTCAGAATCTGTTTCTGGATGTAGCTTGTAAGAATGATTTACTCTGATTTTCTGTGCACTGTAATTTTTTTATACCCGGGTTCTTTTTTAAAAATCAAGATATAAGATATGTTCAATGTGAGGTAGTCAACGTGATATATTCACTTTGAATGATAGTTTAAAACAAATGCTACAGTAATTAATGTCAGTGCCCCTCTGGACAACTTCTTCCAATGTTTGATTACCTTTATAGTGAAAATTGTTTTTCTTTTACTCAGACTGAATTTCCCATATTCCAACTTGTACCCATTGCCTCCACCCTATCACTGCACCTCTGAGGAGAGTCTGGAATTTTACGGAGCACATGGCCAGCAAAAAACTTTTCCAGTTAGGTCTCTCCTCATGAGGCTGAACAAACTCGGTTAAAAGACATACTTGCCAGCAGTTCTAGCTTGTCTGTAATATCAAATAATTTGAAAAGCTGTGATTTCAGTGAAAATGTCCTTAACTTCTCTATAAGCTGTTCCTCTTTATTTCCATCACCTGTGGTGGTGTTTCACTAAATTCTGGTTTGATTTTTAACATGTAGGTGTCATGGTTTGCAGTAGGATGCTACTATCTCATGGTTGGCCACAAAAATGAACATGCCAGAAGGTATCTCAGGTAATTTTTATTTTCTTTTTTTTTACAGTTTGTCCCTTGTGAATCTGTTGTTTACTTGCTAAATAAAGACTTCATGGATGTTTATAAGCTCCTAAAGAGGAGCCTCAGTAAACTGGTTACTACTGAAATATTCCTTTTGTTGACATCCCATTTTTGGTATAACAGTTTAAACCTCAACCTTCTAGATACTTCAGAAATGACATACAGACTTATGCAGAACCTCTTCTCGGCAGTCACCTTCCTGTTATGGGCAGGTATAGTCCCTGCATTCGCTTGTGGCCGAGCCACCGAGCTAACTAGAGCTGGGTAATTGAGCCTCAGCTGGGTAATAAGAGTTTAGGCATACTCAGGCATTCTCCCAGGTACAGGTTGCATATCTTAAAGGAAAGAGTTAGATAAAAAATTCCAGTATTTTGGAGTCATGGGGCATCATGCTGAACAGGGCAGAAGGCCCAGCTGGGCAATGCCTGGTAGCATGTAGGGGAAGTATCCTGGCTGCTCCAGAAGGGTGCGCCTTCCAATTAGGAGGACATTTGTGATAGAACCATCTATCTTCTATAACAATATCTAAGCTGTGGTATCTCACTGTTGACAAGTCAGTGCGTGTTGAAAACTCAAGATGGGCGTGAGAGGTCTTGACTGAATTCAAGAGAAGGCAGTGATTAGGTGTTCTGCAAAAGCTGGCCAGCAAGGAAAGTTTTTTGAAGTGATTGAAGCTGTGTAGGGTGGGAAGATGTGAATTTTCAAGTCTGTAAAGTTTTGTCCCAGGAGACAAACTGTTCTCTAGGATCTGTGATGAGAAATAATGAGTTTAACTGTGAAAAACAAGATTTGGATTAAATGTTAGGGGGGAAAAAAAAGGAGTATTTAAGGATAGTCAAACAATAGAATAGATTACATGTGGAACATGTAGGATCTCGATGTCAGAAGCTTTTAGGAAAAGATTGGGCACATCTGTCATCAGCTGTGTAGTTGTGAATGCTCTTAGCTTCAGATTGAGAAAATAACCAACAGAGCTTTCTTCTGTTCCTGTCAAGCCTGGCTTTCTGTAAAGGCTCCAGGTTGCAACTTGATGCTCAGGACTTGAGTGACATCTTGTCTACTTCTCTGGTGTGCAGCAACTGTCTGCAGTGTGATGGATAAATACTCTTGTCTTCATAAAGGCCACTACAGTTACATGCCAAAATTTCTAAACACAGTTCAACCTAAGTGTTCATGTGGTATTTTCATGTCCTGCTTGTGAACTTGGATTTGCTAGAATGTATTTATTTGTACATGTATAGCTAGAATTTTGTAATGCATTGAGTCACTACTACCGTTTTTTGTTTGTTGCCCAATTCACTTGTTATATCATTATTTATGTTCAGTAGTACCAAATAATTCCTGCTGTCCATAAACCACTACAGGAATAATACGAGTTCTTGAAAATGTGTGATACTTTGAAGTGCTGATTAAAATCAGCTGTTTGCCACTGGCCATGTCAATAGATGCCTGACTATGGCATAGCATTGCTATGTAAGTAGTCATCTGAAGGAGATGAAATTTAATTTCAGATGTGTTTGCTTGTGACTTGCTCTTGTTTTTAGCAAAGCTACTACGCTTGAGAGAACGTACGGACCTGCATGGATAGCATATGGACATTCGTTCGCAGTTGAGAGTGAGCATGACCAAGCAATGGCTGCGTACTTCACAGCTGCGCAGCTCATGAAAGGGTATGTTAAAAATGTCATATTCAGAAAAATTAAAATTAATCCCTAAATAGTGTAGAATATTGACCTATATCCCTTTAAACAGTAAGAATACATTTGCGACAGTTACCTGGTAGAGAGCAAAGGAGAAAACACAAATAATTTCATCATTTGCATTTAAGTGCTTTATTTGTGACTGCTGTTGTGATTTTATAAGTTCTAAAGTCAAGATTTATATTTAAGTAGTCTACATTCTATGTGAAAGCTCTCTGAAATTTCTGAATCATGTTTGTCGTACCATGTCATAAACTGCTGTATAGTGGTACCTTGAACAGGTGTTTCGTGCTGTGGAGAAGGTTTTAAAATGAGTAGTGAACTAATCATGTCATATTGCATATAAAACTGTTGTATTTGAGTGTAATTGTTGGTAAATGTAATCCCTTTAATTTTTACTTCCTCCCTCTTCTATCTGTAAATGAAATGTGTGAAGGAAGCTAGGGAAAAAAACCCTCAGCACTAAGTGCTGAGAAAATACATGTGATTCCAGAACAAGTTAAAATTGCAGATTGGAATTCAAATTCTTGTCAATAACTAACAAAGATGTGAAGTCTTTTAAACTGACCCTTAGGTCAATAGTCCATTTAAATCAGCTTTTACTTGTATGTACATAAGCATCTACAGACAGAGTTGCCATTTCTTTATAGTTTGTGATGCCATTCCTGCTAAGTGTGCTTTTTTTTGTTTTGTTTTTGGGTGGGTTTTTTTAGGTGTCATTTACCGATGCTCTACATTGGACTGGAATATGGTTTGACCAACAACTCAAAGTTAGCCGAAAGGTTTTTCAGCCAAGCTTTAAGCATTGCTCCTGAAGATCCTTTTGTTATGCATGAAGTTGGAGTGGTTGCATTTCAAAACGGAGAGTGAGTTTGCGAATTAGGATTAAATGCAGTTTTAAACACAGGTTACTCTGAAGTGTAATGTGCCAGTATATCTACTAGAGTACTTAGATTGAACTATAGAACACAAAATTTCTTTTGGTTCTACTTTAGATGGTGTTTACCTCAAGGCCTTTGTTTCTACATCGTTCTTTGTTGTTTAAGATGGAATGAGGAAAGAATTTACTGCTTGGGGATCGTGCAGAGATTGATTATTATCTTGTGTGTGCCTGTCATTGGGTAGTTAAGTGCCTTGAAAAGGCATCTGTTTGCACAAACAATTGCACATGGGCCATAAAATCCTGCACAGTAAAACATTTTGTCTGCTCGAGAGCTTCCAAATATATTTTGAAAAAAATGAATGGATATAAGAACTACTTAGTGAATATTCTTGGTTTGCTTCTGATTTTTTTAACTTTCTCTTATTAGCTCTTAGGAGCACATGCAAAATATAGTGAAACATAAATGACTGGTTTTTACATCTCCTGTCACTCATAAGACAAAATAACATCAAGAAACTGTTCTTTGTAACACAGTTTTTTCATACTGCTAATGAAAACTCTTCAGTAATTTAATTTTCTTTTCCCCCAACCCCTCAATTCTTAGCTGGAAAACTGCAGAAAAGTGGTTTCTTGATGCACTGGAAAAAATCAAAGCTATTGGAAATGAGGTATTTTTCTTAATAACATGCACAGTCCTAAATATGTAAAACTCTGGGAAATTCTGTAATATCTGGTGATAAAATATGTTGTGCTTATTTTAAGATAGAGGCAATACAATATAAATTTGACTTTAAAAGTTGGGCCATCTACTTGTGAGTATGTTGGGCTTTCAGATGAGAATCATCAAGCAGTATCTTCAGTGCTACGGGAAAAGGGAAAAAATATGTTTCCATATGCAATTAAAAGTGTTGTCTGGAGAGTGGAATCCAGGTCTCACTCTCAGACTTGGGTTTTAGTAAACCAGTGGTTCTTGAAGTGAGGGTGGAACTGGGTACACAGGTGAAGATGGTTTCTGCCGCCTCTAAGTGTTAGTGATTTCTGGAATGACTTCCACTTTTGTTTGGATGCTTAACCGACTTCCTGAAAGTAATCAAAATAATTGCAGATAAAAAGTTAGTCGGGCAGTGTTCTCACAGTTCAGGCGCTCTTGCGAATCAAAAGTTAACCTTTACAACCCTGATTCCTCAAACCTTGGAATTTAAATATGAGCTTGTACCTATTGGTGGTACTGTTTATCTTATTTGTGTCTCTTCATCTTGTTTAAAGGGACACGTGCTGGAGTAACTCAAGAAGCTGCAGTTACTTGAATTGTTGTGTTGTTTTGCAGGTAACAGTCGATAAGTGGGAGCCTTTATTGAACAACTTAGGACATGTCTGCAGAAAACTCAAGTGAGTGGGGAGTACTGGAGCTACGTTTATCTGGAATGCTGCACAAATGTGTTTTCTCTAGGCCTGTTTCTCATTTATGTCGAGATTATGTACAGCATAGAAGCACCTTGTAAGAACAAGATTGCCTAAATCGTCTTGTGAACATAAATACATTAATTGCCCTATATATCCAGTTTACTACACGCAAGTTAAAGTACTTAGTGTTAAAGCCTTTCCTTAATTTGATTCTTATTAGATAGAAATTTTGTTGTAGATTTCTAGATCCTTGTATGGGTCTGAATTCTTAACTGGCTGTTGTCCAAGGCCTGACATACTTGAATATGTCCACTGATTTAATTAACATAAAGGTGGCTTTGTGCTGATTAATTGCTTGAATCAGTGCTTATCTTTTTTTAATTGAAGTGAAATATTCTGACATTAACACAGAAATGGAATATTACTTTATGTTTTTTGAGAACATAAATATTTCGTATTTCTGCTCTAGGAAGAGAAAAAGAAAGTGCAAAGTACATATGCAAGCTTTAACAGTTTCAACAAAGAGAAATGTTTTCTCAGTAATTACCTTAATTTGATTTTAACCAGTGTTTTCTTTTGTTTAATCAGTACCATGTTTTGGTTTTTTTTTTAGTGTCATGCTGTTAATTGTCCAATTGGTGTATACTGTAATTTTTGTCTCAAAGCTGCTAATGAGAATGTGATTATGGTAGATACAAGTTGTACTTCTGCTTTGGCTTTGGTAGTAATTGCTTTGTGCTTGAATTGCCAATTACTTTTCATTGTCATTGTGAAATACGGACGTATAATAGTTACCCCTTCTGCCAAGATCGAACAAAAGACGCTGCTGCTGGAATCCGTTCATGAGTGTAATTGCAGTTTGTTGGTTTTGGTGTTTTTTTCAAATACTTGTTTCAGTTTTAATTGTCTTTTGTCTTTTTATAATTTCTACAATAAGTTAGTAACATCACACTTAAAGCAACTTGCAGTGTATTATTTGTTCAGGTTCAGAAAGCCAACCTAACGTATTTGTGCATCCTCATAAAACATTCTTCAGGAAAATCAAGTTGAGAATTTAGGCAGCTGTACATACGCTTTGACAACCGAAAATTCTGTAACAACTAATTTACTAGTGTTCATAATACATGCTGTTGCTATTAGGAAAAAAATGACTGCATCTATATTCACTCACATTAAGTGGTTTAAATTTGAAAGCACCATATTAAAATACAGCGGTAGTTAATTGAACAGGTAAATATTACAAGTGAAAATAAAATTGAAATCATGTGAAAGTGTTGTGCAGCGAGCCAACAGTTGCATAACTTCCTGCCTCAATTGTTACTTAATGCCCTCTAGCAATTTCATGTGTTGCTGTTTGCATAATTTCATTATAACTATAGACATTACTTTTTTTTCCTGAGTAAACATCTACAATTTTTTGGTGCTAGGATGTCCAATGTGTCAATTTCATAGTGTAATCTTTGTTTTATAAAATAACTACTGCAATAAGCAGTCTAATAATGGATAACTTTCAAAGAAAGTGTGGCTGCTATTTGAAATAAATGATGGATGTGCATAAATCTTTTCTGATAGAGATGGTAGCAAAACAGAAGTCACGAAAGTACCAGTGCGTGTAGCACTTGAGGGCTGTGGAATTTCTGTCTGGAGAGGTTTTCTTGGTTTGAACAATGTGTGAATTTTTTTGCTCCTTCGCTGCCCTGGGGAGGAAAATGAAATCGGCGTTAAACATCTCAAGCAGTTTACTCCAGCAAGATTGTTACGGGCGTCTCTGAGTGGGGCGTAAGCTGCGGGCGGCTGTTGTGCTGCATCAGGGGATGGTGATTTCTCAATTATGCCGAGGAAGAAAATGGTCAATATCAATGAGTCTTTTGTGCATTCTATTATGTTCGGAGTACGAAGCAATAATTTTTTAGTTCTTTCAGGATTGCGTGCCACTGAGCTGAGGAAAACGCTGATGTAATATTACAACGCCTTTCACTTGGCAGCTTACTAATAGATGTTCTGTATTTAACTCTGACAGGAAATATGAAGAAGCACTGGAATACCATCGCCAGGCTCTAGTACTGATTCCGCAAAACGCTTCTACTTACTCTGCCATCGGCTACATACACAGTCTAATGGGCAATTTCGAAAGCGCAATCGACTATTTTCATACGGTATGTAACGGGCTTAAATTAATGTGCTGGTCACAGATTCTGTTATTCACTGATTTGTTCTGGTTTGGTTTTGGAACAGAGAAACCAGCATTTTATCTAGCTTCCAAACTAGTGTTTATTTTGCAATCTTTTTTTATCTCCCTAAGTTTTCTATTAATTAGGTAAAAAATGGCCACTTTGTAAAAGGTAGTGCTTGGGTCCTTCTTTGTTATAAATTAATTATCATAATTTCCATTTATATTTTATTTACATAAACTTCTTATGCAGCTGAAATGATTAAAAATATTTCTAACCTATGCCTTGAAGTAGATATTTTACAGCAAGTGCAACATTTAAAGATTTGCTCTTTTCCTTTGCCTCAGATTTATCTTTATTATATGATACTTGTATATTATTATTGCAGCATGGTTTTAATGATTTCACGTTTGCATAGAGTAACAGTGAATTTTCCTCAGTTGAATTTTCAGCATTCAAGTTGATTGTCATGAATTTAGCTTCAGTTCTATTTACCCAGAAGCTGTATTACACACATTTAGTTATAATTACTTCAAGCATGTCTCAGTCTATTTCACTATAGATGGTAGCTTAGCTATGTAAAATTAACTTCCTCACAGGTTTTACAGGCACGGTTTTAGTGGTACATTACATTTCATAATTTGTGAATGATTCTCTATATACATATACTTTTCTGGGTTTGTTTTTGTGCTTTGCTTGCTTGCGATTTCAGCCAGCTCATGCCAATATTATTTTGGTAGTGTAATGTTTACAGTGAAGGCTGGGCTTCAAACAACAAATTCAAAACCGTTGTGGACTTAAGAGGTAAATTACTAATTTTATTTGCTACTGAATACTTTTTGTTGTGGTTTTTTTTTAATAGGCCCTTGGTCTTAGGAGGGATGACACATTTTCAGTCACAATGCTTGGACATTGCATAGAAATGTATATTGGTGATTCTGAAGCCTACATCGGTAAGTCTTTCACTTATGTGACTCTTAAAGCCATCGAGTCCTTTGGGAGGAGTCTTAATCTTACATCAGGAAATACTGTCTACAGTTACACTCTACTTTGTAAGTGAACTAGGTATTTTTGTTTGGGGTTTGTTGCTCTTTTTTTTATGGCTAAATGAGTCAGAAATTACTGACAATCACAGATGACCACTGTTTTTTGTAAGCATCGTAACAGTCAATTCTTACCAGTATAAAGGATTAACACTTTGCCAATTGAAGGTGGTGATGGTTTCTTCTGTATGAAATACTGATCTGTGGCAGCTTAGAAGCCAAAGGGCTTGGGGAAAAAAATTAAACAGCAATACGGAGTTAGAAAATCGGCTAATGCTGCTGTAGAGATATGTGCGAGGCATTTTCACCATGTCAAAACTCTGCTCTCTAAATAAATTTATTCTGCCTCCAAAAATAGAGCTTTACATATGGTAAAAAAAAAAAAAGTTATTTGTAACAGCAATGCATTATATTGCCATAGTTTGAAATATTCTATGAAAGCTTTCTGCCCCCAAAAAACTGTATGGTGACATATATTTCTGCTTCGTTGAGCTTGGTGATTTATCTGTAATGAACACAGTTGATGTCCTGTCAAGCATGTTAACGAGGCTGAAGCCAGTAAATGCCATCTGGGTGCTCTGCTGCTTTTCCTGCAGAATTTTTGCACAGTCAGAGCAGGTGTTTCTTCTCAATATTGACTTGCTCCATATGTAGTCGGTTAATGCATCTGGAAGAACTGTGCAGCTGTGTGGTAGGCATTAATGCAAACCACGCTGTGTGTAACTTAAATGACAAAAAAAGCCTCCTGGAGAATTGGGAAGGGAATTGGCAATTGCTTCTAGTAACAGACTTCTAAATCCGAGTTGTACTTTTACATTGTGCTGGAGGCTGCTGGATATTTTCAGAAAAACTCTATTCAGCTTCAGTCATTAAGCAGCAACAGGTCCCTGTCGGTCTGAAAGCAGAGAAGCGTAGTAGTTTCTGTACAACAGTTTCTTTGAGACACATTTTTGGGAGTGTTCACTTGGAATAAACTAATGGTTTGACTGTGTTCCTAGGAACAGAGATCAAAGACAAATTAAGATGTTATGACTTTGATGTACACACAATGAAGACATTAAAGAACATCATTTCACCTCCCTGGGATTTTAGAGAATTCAACATAGAAAGACAAAGTCTGGATGAAAGTGGCATAGTAACGTTAGAGACATCACACCAAAGGAAAAGCACGGATACCAGTCGCCCATTGGAAGAAACATTTGAGATCGAAATGAATGAAAGTGATATGATGTTAGAAACACCAATGTCAGACCATAGTACGTGACCATAAATGCTGGTAGAGAGCTTGTTTTGTCTAAGTGTAATATGCTTGTTTTAGCATTTTTGTTATGGTGTTATACTTTCAAGAATTTGCTATTTTTGTATGAATTGAAACTACTATGTACTTAACACCGGAGAAATAATGCTTGCCTTAAGGATGATTTAAAAACCATACATGATGGACTATTTCTACAGAACTAATCATACATGATGAAGTAAAAAATAAATTCACTCTTTTTTTTAAACTGTTTACTGATCCATGTGTCTGCCATCAGTAAGACTGTGAAGGTTTAAAAATAGTGCTTAAACTGGAACCATTAACAATGTTGTTTAAATCGAGTAGCCAGTCTAATGTAGTAGTATTGTGGCTTATGAGTTTTCACCCTGTGTGTGAGGAATGCTTTCTTAGTAAATAGACCAAAAAATTCCATGAAGCTTTATACTTACTACTTGATAAATAAGTATTCCTTGAAGGAGCAATTTCAGTGACTTCTCCATCATTTGACTCTAATTCGGATTGTGTTGAATTCATGACAAAGCATATTATTTTGCTATACTTTCTCCTAGTTAGTAATTTCAGTTGTTTACCATTATTCTATATTGTATTACTGAAGGATCAAGAACTGCTTTTGGTAAGCTGACTGGACAACAGATGTGAATGGTTTATCCAGCAAGATAAATAAGTCTTACCCGCAATTAGCATTATAATAAAGACATAAGCCACAGTGTACTGCTGTAGGGACTGCAGTCATTCTCTTTACACATAGTTGTTTTCTCAATGCAAAGGATTAACTGAGTAATACACATACACAGTTGTGTCAAGTCTGTGGTATTTTTAAATGTCATTGGTTCACTGAAAAAATGAAGAAGTAAAGTGCATCCTTCTGAAACAGAAGCAGCGATTTGTCCATCCGCTAAACAGGACAGGTCTGTTTGCCATCTTAGCATGAATGTTGAACTTCTTTTGTGTAAATTTTTCCCTTCCTTTCTCCTCATGCCTCTTCCACATGTGTCAGTGTGAGGGTTAAAATTGAAAACTTAATGCTACTCGCTGTCATTTTTTTTTTTTCTGTGACTTCCAGCCAAATTTTTGTATTTAATGTTTAGACTAGATTTCCTGAAGTTTAGCGGTCCAGACTTTACTCTGAAGTACTTCAGAACTCAAGAGCTAGCAGATTTTCTGTGGACAAAGATTTCTCATGAAATACAAAAAA
Source organism: Trogon surrucura (assembly GCA_020746105.1). Taxonomy (NCBI): domain Eukaryota; kingdom Metazoa; phylum Chordata; class Aves; order Trogoniformes; family Trogonidae; genus Trogon; species Trogon surrucura. Next base: position 68,635,998 of record CM036617.1, read on the forward strand.
AAAAAAAAATTTTTGTTTTAGTCAGCCAAATAAAATTATTGGTCTAAAATGTAAGTTCTACACTGTATGTCAGTACGTTTGTGTTAACATTTAAATATGTATTTTCAATTATACTTTTAGCATAAAACCTATATGCTTGGTTATTGTGATATCCTTTTCATACACTTTATTGGAGTAAGGTATAAGAAAACCTGATGTATTGGTGCGATTCACAAAATATATCCTTTGGGGTTTTTGGCACTTTATGTAAGTAAGAGGAGGTAAGAAATGGACCCAAGTACCTGTATTGAAACCTTGCTGTCATTTTTGCTTTCCAGCAGTCCCATCTTTCTTGATTAATGTTTCTTTTAACTTTAAGACAGTGTTTACTTTTAATTTTGCCAATGAATGGATATCAAAGGATGGGCTGATACTGTAAACTTCTAACTTTTGAGGTTTTGTGGTTTTTTTTTTTAATTTTGTAGAGAGTTTTGCATTAACTAGAAAATATAAACTACTACTATTCATCCCACTACATCTGTCTCATGGATCATTGAGTTCTCACTGGCCAGATTCTGAATCCTAAGCACTATACAGTTAGTAGAGACCACTATTTGAAAGAAATGGCTAGTTGGGAAGGCCGTCATTTATCCAAGGCCTCTCATTAGCCAATCTGATGTGCCTGCTAGTGAGTCAAAATGCTAATTTTCCTTCTTCCTCTGTTTTGCCACCTTATTTGCTTGTTGCAGTGCTCAGACAGACATTTTTGCTGTGGCCGATTTCTTAATTTTTCAGCTCTTTTCCTCATAGCGCTCTCATGAATCCCCATCTGGATCAGGGAGACTTCGTCACGTTAGTGCAGGCCACGTACATAGTTTGAATCCAGGGTATTGGCTGTTTTCCACACATCTGTGCATTACTGAACAAGTTACCACTCCATATGTTAGAACACAGGGAGTGGAGTATGTATCCAGTGCAGAATGCAATACTAATCCTGTATTTTCTTAGACAGTGGAAAGTAAGGTGAACAAAAATGTTCAAAAGCACCACACCTGAAGTTGCACATTCTCTTGAAAAACACAGGATGAGTCTTAAGTGGGAAAGTCTCCAAGCAGAGTGTGGGGGAAATGAATCATTTAGGAAGCATATGCCTCTCCTGGGGAGCATCAGGTCACCTTCCCTCAGTGTGGCTGGCTACAAAGTTCACACAGAGGCTTTTCTTTCAGTATCTGATGAAATTACAGAATCATTTAGGTTGGAAAAGACATTTAAGATCGAGTCTGACTGTTAACCTAGCAATGCCAGGTCCACCACTAAACCATGTCCCTAAGCACCACATCTACATGTCTTAAATACCTCCAGGGATTGTGACTCCACCACCTCGCAAGGCAACCTGGTCTAGTGCTTGGCAACCCTTTCAGTGAAGATGTTTTTCCTAATATCCAATCTAAACCTCCCCTGGTGCAACTTGAGGCCATTTCCTCTTGGCCTGTAGGTTGTTAGCTGGGAGAAGACTGACTCCCACCTCGCTCCAGCCTCCTGTCAGGTAGCTCTAGAGAGGGATAAAGTCTCCCCTCAGCCTCCTTTTCTCCAAGCTAAACAGCCCGTTTCCTCAGCTGCCCCTCATAAGACATGCATAAGACCCTGTGTATTCTGCTTAAATTGCAGGCACTACTGCTCATTCTGACTAGTTTCAGTAGCTCCAGAGGAGTCCATTGGTGTACTCATGGTATGTGCCCTTACTTTGGAGTCTGCTGTGCCTCTGTCACCAAGCCTTGGAGTAGTGCAAGAGATGCATCCCAACTCAGGAATTCCAAGAAATGTTTTGGATCTAAACACGGCAAAATTTGTTGACTGCAATGTAAGACTGCATAAGCTTTGATGTGATTGATGGGTCTAATGCTTACTTCCAGACCAGTCACTTGGAAGACCAAGTGACCCCTGGGGTGTCCCAAATCAGGGACACCTTGCAAGTGAGAGATTATTCCAAATTTGTATTCCTGATATACTTCCCACATTCTTGTCCTTATTCTGCTCATTACTGGTGATCTCCCCAGGGCCTTGCCACTGCCAGAGGCTGGACTGTGGCACTGTCCGACTCTACAACCATTCGTATATTCGTATTTGATATGTTTCTCTTATTTGTCAAGATAAATCAGATACCAAAAATCTACAGGTATTTGACAAAAACTGTTGGGGTTGATGCAGAAAATCAGATGATGTGAGGCTCTGTAGGAGCAAAAGCAGCAGCTGAAATTTGGGGAGCCAGTCAGAAATTCAGGGAGAAATCAGCCAGAAAAACTCTCAAGCCCGCTGCATTGCCTGGGTGCAGGCACTGCTCTTCTTTCTAGGTTGACGAGACATTCCCTGTAGGCACAAGACCTGGGAGCTGATGCAAGTAATGAGTAATGGCCTCTCTTCCCTTTTCCCACCCTGTTTGCTCCCCAGGACCAGGCTGCCCTTCAGATCCTGCGTCCTAAGACACATCCCTGAGGTCGCTGTGACCATCCCACTGTAGGAGGTGGAGGAAGGGCCAGGGCAGAGGGAGCCCTGAGCCAGGACCCCACAGCCAGGGCTGCAATGCAACTGTAAGCTTAGGGCTGGGCCGTGAGAGGAGGGGAATGGACAAATTTCTCGGTCCTGCCCTCCCCACTGTAACAGTGGGATCCTCTAGGGCTCCTGAAAGCGCCTCTCCTCACCATCAGGGAGGATGAGGATGGGGGTGGAGATGGGATGGGTGGGGATGAGGATGAGGTTAAGGGTGGTGATGCGAATCGGGATGGTTTGTGGACGGGCGTGACAGTGGAGATGAGGATGGGGATGGGGATGGTTTGTGGGTGGGGATGGGGGTGACAATGGGGATGGGGATGAGGATGGAGATGGGGTTGGAGATGACGATGGGGATGGCGGCAGCGTCAACCGCTGGCAGCGTGGGGCGGGGGAGCAGCGCTCCCTCCACAACGAACTCTCGCGAGATTCCACCTGGCCGGCCAATTCTCGCGAGGTTTCCGCCTCGCAGCAGACGGCGGTGGCGGCGGCGGCGGCTCAATGCGGTCGGAGCGGGAGGTCGGGCCGGGGCTGATGCGGGGAGGCGGCCGAGAGACGTGGCCCATGGACATCCCGCTGCGGCGGGAGTCGCCGCGCCGCGACCCGGACGCTCCGCCAAACCCGTTGCTGCCCCCGCCACCACCACCTTCCCCTCCGTGCCCGCTGCCGCCGCCGCCACCGGCGCCTCCTTTTCACCCGGCGCCCGTTAAACAGCGAGAGGAGAAGAAAACGGCTCTGAGCAAAGTGAGGGGGCGCGAGCGCGGCTGCGGGAGGGCGGGAGGGGTGGGGGTGGAGGGGACGGCGGCGGCCCCGGGGTGAGTGATTCTGTGAACGTGTGAGGGGAGAGGTGGGGAGGGGAGCGGGGGATGCGGGGGAGGGCCGGGGCAGGTGAGTGGAAGGAGCGTCTGCGGCGGGAGCTGTGCGGGGCTCGGGGGTGGTTGGCAGCGAGGGGCGTGGCCCGGGTGGGCCTTGTTGGACAGTCTCGGCTCTGGTTTCGGAAGGCCCCGCGGTGTTTCAGCGGGTGTTTGTTCACCTGCAGAGTGAGGGTGTTTATTCACTTCGGTGTTTTGAGATTCCCCGGGCAGAAGTGCTGCAAATTTGCCTGCCTGTTCACCTTTCATTCGTCAGAAAACAGGATTGACCGTTGCTGTGGCAAAGCAGCCCCTGCAAGGACAAGAGCACTTCTCTCTCCCTGGCTCTTATTTTCAATGAATGCTTATACAGAGTACTCTGAGATTTAGCTTATTCCCATTTTTCTAAACTAGAAAAGTGAAGCACTGAAAATCACTATAACTTAAGTTAAATTCAGGTATTGGCAGGAAATGCAAATAGATTGTCTGAAGCTTGATAGCCATTTTACTGTTTTGTGTCCTGGCAATGTTTTCTCCCAAAAGTTTCTGTATGGTTTCCTGGCTTTTATTATTGGCCAGTTCACCGGAGTGTGGTGGGTTGACTTTGGGTGGCTGCCAGATGCCTGGCCAGCCACTCTCTCGCTCCTTCTGCAGCAGGATGAGGGAGAAAATAAGATGAAAAACCCTGTGGATTGAGGTAAAAACAAGGAGATCACTTACAATGACAAAACACAGACAACATATACAACTTGGAGAGAATAAGATTATTAATTTAGATTATTGCTAATAAAAAATTTCAAGTAGAATGGTGAGAAGAAAGATGAAAATGCCTTCCTGCACTCCCCCCTTCTTTCTCAGGCTCCACTTGCCCTGTCCCCAAGCAGTGCAGGAGAGTGGGACGTGGGGGTTGTGGACAGAACATAACAACTCCTCTCTGCTGTTCCTTGCTTCTCACGCTCTTCCCCTGCTACAGCATGGAGTCTCTGCCGTAGGATACAGTCCTTCATGAACTGCTCCAGTGGGGTTCCCTCCCACATGCTGCAGTTGTTCATGAACTGCTGCAGTGTGGGTCTTCTCCATAGGCTGCAGTCCTTCAGGATAAACCTGCTCCAGCCTGGGCTCCTCTGCATGGGCTGCAGGTCTTGCCAGAAAACCTGCTCCTGTGTGGGCTCTCCATGAGCCACAGCTCCCTTCAGGGCATCTCCACCTGCTGTGTGGATATCTGCTCTGCTTTGGTCCTCCACAGGCTGCAGGGAGACAACCTGCTTCAACACGGTCTCCTCTGTGGGAATCTGCTTCGGTGTCAGGAGCACCTCCTCCCCTCTTTCTTCTCTCACCTTGGTGTCTGTGGGGCTATTAGACATTCCCCCCCCCCCCCCCCCCCACTCCTCTGTCATGCACTGCTGTGCAGCCTTTTCTGTCCTTTCTTAAATGTACTTTCCCAGAGGTGTCACCATCATCCCTGAGGGCCCCTGCATTGGATCAGTTGGAATTGGCTATGTTCAGCACAGGGCAGCCCCAGCCTTTCCTCACAGAGGCCACCCTTGCAGCCCCCACTGCCAGCACCTGGATGTGTAAACGTGGTACACTAAAATGTTTTATTAAAAGACTTAAAAGCTTGTAAATTAAAAGATTTAAACTAAATATTGTTTTAAAATATATACTATAAAAATTCTCTATCTGTTTTATGGTTATTTGTTAATATCTTCTGTTCCTGGCTAAATTGTAGTGGTTCTCAAGCTCTTAATCAGGATATTTCAGCTACCCTACAATTTTACAGTGTTAGCAGAAACTGAGTCCAAGAAGGTAAATCACTAGGAGGCGTATGCTCCAGTTGAAGCTTGCAATTTGAGGAAGAACTTTTGAAGTAACAGGATTTGTTTAGTTTCTTACTGCAGTATTTAGATCAAATATAAATTTCCATTTTCTTTTATACATGCAGGTGGTTATTCGACGACTTCCTCCTTGTCTAACTAAGGAGCAACTGGAGGAACAGCTACATCCTCTCCCTGCCCATGATTATTTTGAGTTCTGCACTGCTGATCCCAGGTGAGGATGAGCTGTTTGTGCAGGTTTCCAGGTGCTTAAAACCTAATAAAGATATTTGGGGCATACCAAATCACGCATTTTTACCTTCAAGCCCTTTTTGGTAGTTTTGTTAGATGCTTAAAATATTTGTGAAGCTTGATACATACGCAGACACAATGCATTCCTGCCCTTTTCTTCTACACCAGTGATTTTAAAACAGAAGATTCTTGTGTGTGAATAGGATGTAATTTTGTATGAAACCCTAATATTTCTTTTAACTTTCATTGGTAAAATGCAACAGACTGTTTATTGGCTATGTGAAAGGGTCAACTTAGGTGTCATTGGAGCTTAGTTTCTTTGTTTCCTTACATGTTTTTGTATTTGTTTCATTTTTTTTTTAAAAATAGTGCAGTTTTATTTATTTAAGTCTCATTCAGAACTAAAAAAAAGAGAAATGCTAGTTGATTTAAAATAAATCAGAATTGCTGGTATATAATTTACTCGGGGGTAAAATATTATTCCTCTTCAAACAAAACGATTTCCAGAAGAGAGAGAACTTAACCGTTAAAATAAACAAAATACCCTGTATGTTACATCTACATGTGCTCTGAGGAAACAAAATATACGATCCATCTTGCCCTTCAGCCTGTCTTACCTTGCAATGAATGATCCTCCACAGGCACCAGATTCGTTCCGTTGACTGGATGTTTATTGGTGACCAACTTTTAAAGTTACAGGTGACCCCACTCATAGCAGATAGGCATTTCTTTGCAGGGAATTGTTTGTGGCAAGTTACACTTGGAACGGGCCAGTTCCTGGGCTGATTTTATTTGAAATGATACTACCACATTTTGTCACCACATTGTTATTAGATGGTTAACTGTTGACTCTGTAGGTTCTCTCAGAGTCAATTCCACAGCTGGAAAAGAGCAAATGTCTGTCTAGCCAGACTTCATTGTGGTTGCCTGACCTAGACTCTTACACGTATGTGCAGCAACTAAATGGTCGGTGCTTCAGCTTTTCTGGGAGTACCACAAAGGGTATGAATTTAGGAAAGTGGAGAGTTTAGTCTGATTGAAAATCTTTGTGCTTGCTTACATTTTTCTTTGGAACCTCATCATCTGTATTTCCAAATGGGTTTGACTGTTTATTTGTCCTTTGACTGGCCCAGGATGACTTTGTCCCCTTTACCCGCTTTAAATGCCAAAAGGCATGTACTCACGTGCATCTGTTAATGGTTTAGCTCTTTGCGTGTTCACGTACTCTAGAACATACAGTAAACTTCCACAAATTGTAAGTTAGAGACAAGATTAATACACGGAGTCTTAGTCTCATCTTATCCAGTGGAGAACTCAGTTTTGTGAGTATAAAGCACTGTGTTGCAGTAATCTGTGATGTCACGGATGGTTCACAAAACTTCAGAATACTCTGTGGATGTGCCTTCATGTCATTTCAGCTAACAGGAAGAGCTGCAGGACAAAGTGGGCATGTTCTCTGCCGTGCCCTCTGTCTTTCACTGCTTAGAGTTTTCTACATCTTAAACCACGTGCCTGGTGGCAACCAGTCCAGAGAATTCAGTGAGAATAAAAACACAGGTAGATACTCGGAAGAAAGGAGGAGGCACACAACATCCAGCGACCATTCTGTAGGTCTCAGCTGCACACTTTGCTGAGTAAGGAGCCTCAGACGGGTCTGAAACACTCGGTGATTGGGCTTTCATGCACTGAGCACTCTGGCAGCTCACTTGCATGTGTATGAGAACCAACTCTTTATTTGCAGAAGTAACCCCATCAGAGAAGGAACCTGTAATTGCTAAGCGTTACTGTAGTCATGTTTCTACAACCTTCTACCCTGATAGATAGTAACAATAATGGACAGACAATCCTGTTTTATTGTGCTAGTGTGCACATCAGTATCCTACTGTGCAGAAGCATGCTTTTATATTTTTGTTTGTTTCTGATGATTTGAATGAAGTTCTTGAAGATGTTAATAATATATAGCAATAACATCGGATCCATTATGTGCAAGGTAGATTCTAAATCTCTGCTTTCCAAAGTCCTATTTATACACTTCAGGCTCAGCTTTTTCATGCTAATAAATGCTTAATAACCTTATAAAATATTTCTGTATTTCAAAAGATATTCACTCTGATAAGCCTAAACTGAAAATGTTAGAAAAATATGTTGTGTTGCCAAAGCAAATGAAACAGATGGTGCTGATGTACAAGCTAAAGGAAACAGGGAAGGAGTAAGTCTTTGTATTTTCAGTTCTGTTTCACAGTGGTTTTGCACCCAACTGTAAGGTTCTAAGTTACTGCAGGGAAAAAAAATAAATTATTCCAACTATATGATGAAGCCGTTTGCTGTGCACTGAGATGGACAAGTGAGGTACTGGCTGGGACACTTGTGAGTCCCAGTCTTTGATCAGTGGAAGGTTTATTATCTTACAGAAAACTGAAGATGGATAACCACTAAAGTAGTTGTTTAGACCAGGAACTGAAAATTAATTTCTTAATCTCAGATAATAACTGGATTGAAATATAATGCTTCCTCAGGATTCCTGGTTTTGTCTTGTAAAACTTAAGCACTTGAAACGTATAACCATATCAGTCTCTAGCATCAGGCCTCATTTAATTTAAAGATCAAAGAACGTGAAACCTAAGAATAGTCCTGCTAACGTGACAGAGAGGGAAGTTTACTTCCCTGTGAGAGTGACCAGTTATCTAAAGAGACTTCTTCACTGTTCCGGCCATTAGGCAGCAAAGAGACATTTCTTCCAGCACAGCTATAGATCGACACAGTAAAATTTCCTCCTTTACATACACTTTTAGGCCTTTTTAAAAGATTTTTTTTTCAGCTGTATGTAATGTAATTATGAAAAATGTGACTTGTTTTGTCGCTTGTTTTGCTTTGAAACTGATGAGAAAGAAGCTGACTTGTTTCATCTGCTTTGCAGTTTGTTGGCAACTCCGCAGCTACCCTTGAGATACCTACCTTGTGTTGCACATGTGGACTGGGGGTTTGCAGGTGTGTTCATAGCAGATTCTGCGGGGTTGGCAGAACCCCATGACAAAACACAGTCACGTGCTTGTTTGGTCCAGCTGTTGTGAGGTTGCTTGCAAGCGATCTGTAGCTATGGGACATCTGTGTAGGCTGAGGCAGAGGAAGGACCGTGCCACACCTCCAGCATCTTTGAGTGCTGCTTTGTGACAGCAGCATAGCCAGGGCCGTGTTCTAGCAGGCGTTTTTGTGGTTACCTGGTTCACTCAATGGTATTCCTATCCTAGAATATCAAAAGATAGTATATATGGATGAAATAGCTCTTCTTGAAAATTAGGAGGTTTATCCTCTGCATTCTGTAGAAGCACTCCATAGCTGGTATTTGCAAAACATCTAAATGAAAGAATCTGTCCACTCATTTTTTTAAACATTTCTTCTGGTTATGGTATCAAATGCAAATTTCGTAGGTTTACAAAATCCTTGGTTTGTTATTGGCAGCACTGCTTTTCGTGGTCACCTTCTAACATGCAAAGTGGAATCCACATGGATGCACATTTGAAAAAGAAAAAATTACTTGGTTTATAGTAACTGTGTTGATATCAGCTGCTGCATGTATGGAGCCTGCGATCCAACCCATATTTTTGCTTTTTCTGACGCATTGTGAAATCTGATTTAGGAATAGCTGTGGGATTGAAATACCGTTGCAGCTGTGTGTGTTTATTGTGTCCTGGTGAGTTTATCTGAAAACAGGCCACGTGTGGCAGCAGTGTTATGAACATAGGTTTAAGTTATGGACTTGTGTTCAGATACGTTCAAAAACCTAACATAACACATAGCTGTCACTGAAGGCATAAACTGCCAAACTGTTTTATATCACAGTTGCAAGGGTTTAAAGCATGTACATGCCCTGACTCACAATAACTTAGCTGATGGTTGATAATTCATTGAATTACCTTAATTTTATTGTGGTTGGTGGTGCCAGCTCTGAGGTTTTTATCAAGCACATTACATGTTTAGTCTTGGAGTGAGATCTGTGCCAATTATTGAAGAATCAGAATTATTTTAGATAAGTACTTCTTCTTTCTTTTGCCAGTAATGCTTTGGATTCTCACGGTAATTGTTCGTCGCAGCTAGACACTGCATCTATGTTGATGCACATGTATGTCAGATGGGGTTTATATACTTGTGTAGAATTCAGTGGATTGCCTTGACAATTATTAGGTTATTTAATCTTAGCTAAAGGTGGAAATCTCTTCAAACACAGTGAGAGCTTGGCAACTGCACTTTCACTGGGAGCTTTTACCTGCCTTCTTCTGTTTCAGTGACAGAAGACTTTCTTAGCACCCCCAAGAAGTTCCCCAGAAGCATTGCTGTTACTCATATCTCTTAAGTAATGGCATACTAGACTTAAAACTTTGGTCCTGCACAGTGGAAGCGCATGCTCTGCAATCTAGGGAGACAAAACAAGCAAGAAGTTTTTGTCTCAGTTCAGAATAAATTTCACAGGTGCATCCAGGAACTCAGTTGTTCAATTACTTTTTGTCACACACATAATTGGATACATATACCTAAAGACTTCGATATGAATGTTTAAGATAGCCATTTCTCAAAGAAGACGAGAATTGCAGTATGCTCCTTCTAGTTTTACTTTTTCTCTAGTCCTGAACAAAATAGTAAATAACAGAAAATAAAATTGTTTCTTGTTGCAGCCTTTTTCCTCATCTCTACTCAAGAGCATACATTAACTTTAGAAATCCTGAGGACATCCTTCTTTTTAGAGATCGCTTTGATGGCTATGTCTTCATTGATAATAAAGGTTGGACTGTTTGTGACATATTCAGTGTGTACATATACATATACCATTTTAGATCATTAATTTACATTTTGCTAATTGCACCTTTTTTTTTTCTCAGTATACAGTTAATTACATAAGAATATATTAAAATACAGCACTTAAAAGATAGTGAAGTGCAGAGTGTGTTTGTCCCTGCAGTCTTGCTTGTCTGTGTGGTGTGCATGCTTTATCTGCATTCTTATACACTAAGCAATAGTGTACACTTGTACATTAAGCAATACGCTGTCAAGATCCTATTAAGGTAATTACCTTATGCAAGCTTCACAATTCATCACAACAGTGATTAAACACATTTGCAAGCATGAATTCTTACATCTTCAGTGTGTTTCTGTGAGAAAGTTGTGCCACTTATTTCCATTTTGAAAAAGCGAGACAAAAACTTGGCCATCATTTTGGTCACCCACTTTGAGATATGTGCAGCTTGACTTTTTAGAGCACTTGCAGACGATCTAGAATTCCAAGGTTGCCCCCTCTAAAACATTTGGTCCATGAAAGCTTGCCCAACAGGAAAGAAAAATTGTAGTGTAGCTGTGGATGAATCCAAGTCTCCCGCACTAGCATGAAACTGCCATAGCCGTGAAGTAGTGCTTTCCCCCTAGCAGTTCCTTGCCTCGTTCACTCACACCTTCTGGAAAATTGCATGGGTTGGACAAAACAGACATGGATTGATGGGGTCCTGGTCTATTCTGTAGACTTGGTGTTGCCGAGGTCCTATGAAAAGTAGTCCTGTCCGCTTTTACTGGAGAGCTGATCTCTAAAGAAACCGTCTGTCAAGCTAACAAATTCTTCAGCATTTCCTACCTAAGATATTTTGCAGGCTTCTAACTTAATCAGATTTGGATGGATTTTCTTAGAGGTGGAGAACAACACATTCCTCGCAGTGTTTCCATTTCAAATTCATTAAAGTTCTAGATGACTTTTTTTTAGATTAGAAACTAGAAAGAAGCTGTGATTCTGCCCAGACTTCACTTTGCCTAAATTAAGCACTTTCTTCGGTGTTATGCTGGACTGAAGCCAGAATATTCTGTACTTTGCAAAACAGCTTGGACACAGCTGCCAGTTCTGCCTGATTGTGCAAATAGTGAGCACGATTTTTGAATCAAAGGTGCCCTCTGGTGAGGCCTGTGATGGCGTTGCATTTATGAGGCTAAAATTAAAACAAGGATTACTAGGTTTGATAAGGTTAATAAATCTTCTAGCAGATTTAAGCCAAGTTTTCTGTGGACTTGAGCAAAGGATAGTCTTGAACCTGCTGCAGATGGAAACCAGGTGAAGTTCAAAAGCTACACAAAGTTCTGACTCCAGTCCAAAGATGAATTAAGTATTTAAGGCAGAATTACAAACAAAAAATCCGTGCCAGTGAGCACAGGCAAGAAGTTGCGTAGTCGGTCATAAAAAGAAAAAAAGAAGTTTCACACAATTTTCCATGCTGAATTTTACAGTTTTGGTTCTGAAAGAAGGTGGTATATTTTATGATTGTGTATTACCCAGCATTTATTTGGTTTTTTTTAAGGGTTTTGGCAACAAAACTCTTCTGCAGAAGAAACACAATTATTAAAGATTCATTTCCCGGTAGTGGTTATTACTTGACAGGCTGAGTTTTTATGTAAATTTTTCTAATCAATATCTGTGAAGAATCAAGAGGGAGTTAAAAGTGATGATGCAAGAATTTTGTTGTCATCTTCATTTTGATGGTCTTTGTTAGGATGTCCAAAAATATTTAATATTTATAAATATAATCAAAATATAAATGTATTTTCTTTTGAATCTGAAATACTGCTACATGGAATCTTTCATTAGGAGTTTGGGATAGGATTGTAGAAACATTCACCTTTGATTTCAAATAAGACTGCCCAACACAAGTTTCATGAGCTTTTATAATCTTATTTGAATATTTGGAAAGTTTCTCCTCAAAAAATTGAGCATTGATCTCTTTTAAGGTTTGGAGTATCCTGCAGTGGTTGAATTTGCTCCATTCCAGAAGATTTCAAAAAAGAAGCTAAAGAAGAAAGATGCCAAAGCTGGGAGCATTGAAGACGGTAAACATGTTTTCATGGCATCACAATGGCAAACAGATTCCATTTCTGTCGTGCGTTGCAAAGTATTAACATAATTCAAAAATTTTTCTTCACAGATCCAGAATATAGGAAATTTTTAGAGAGTTATTGTGCTGATGAAGAGAAAATCTGTGCCAATCCTGAGATTCTTTTGGGAGAGATTGAGGCCAAAACGAGGGAACTCATTGGTCTGTTTTCTTGATTTTTCTAATTATTGAGAATATTAAATACCTTATTTTTATATCTTTATTATATTACCTGCGGGAGCTGACATGTTCAGTCTAACCGGTTGAGATTATCACAGTTGAATTTTTGTTATCCAGCCAAGTAATGTCCTGAAACGTCCCACCTATTCTCTTAAGTCTCTATGCATGGAATGACTTGACTTAACTGGAATTTTTACGTGCACGGTAGCTTCAGAAATAAGTCCATAATACTTCTGAATGCTTACAGGTGTATTAACAGATTGAATATTTATTTTTAAAAGATAAAATAGCTGAATACTTGTCAATTGATCCCTGATACTAGCTGCTTTTATTGAGAAACATGAAATGATCTCTCTTTGTTCTCACGGTCAAGATTCTGCAAAAGCTTTGAAAGTAAGGCAACACCTCGTTTTCTCTATGCATGCAGCATGACTTTCAAAGTCTCGGGGGGGGAATCTTTAGTAAGATCAGCGCTGAAATCTTAGATGCTGGTATCTAGTTTTCAGGATGACGTGGAATATTGATGTTCTGTACCTCGAAGTAACAACATGCAGAACACTTAATCTTTCTGTGTGACAACTGAGTAGGGAAAAAATTGATCTTTGCTATTATTTGCAATGGAAAAGTAGACATGTCTTTTGATTAGAATCCTAGAATAGGTTGTAGAATCACAGAGTCATTTAGGATGGAAAAGACCTTTCAGATCATTGAGTCCAACCATAAACATAGTGATGCCAGGTCCACCACTAAACCATGTCCCTGAGCACCACGTCTGCACATCTTGTAAATACCTCCAGGGATGGGGACTCCGCCACTTCCCCGGTCAGCCTGTTCCAGTGCTTCACAACCCTTTTGGTGAAGACATTTTCCCTAATAACCTCCCTTGGTGCAACTTAAGGCTCTTTCCTCTTGTCCTATCACTCGTTAGTGCTGCTTGAGAATTGGCTGGAGAGATTTGAAACTTCAACAATTTAGAGGAAATGGAAATGTTAGAAGTATAGACATTTAGATAATTCTGTTACCAATAAAACTGTTGTTGGTGTTGTAGATAGGGAAGTTCCCTAATAACTTTTATTTACCCCAAATCTTCTTTAGTATTTGGCAGCAGAGTAAAAGCAGTCAGAATTTCCTAAGTTTACAATTTACAGGAAATTTAGAATTTCAAGAAAGACTTGTTAACTTAAAAACTTTTTATCAGTGATAATTACTAGTCTTGAGAGTTGCAGATTTCTGAGTAACAATATTGTCTGAAGGCAGCTGTACATTAGGAGTTTTAATATTTCTGTTAAATTGCAGTAAATCAAACCAATTCCGTTTTCTTTTCTGCTGTTCAAAAGCGTGACCATTGCTATCAATATAAAACTAAAGCTAACTTCAGTGAATAGCGTGTTTATAGCAAAATTGCACAAGGGTTTAGTTATATGTTCAGTTTCAAAGGTGTTAGTCCTGCTGAAGTCAGTGAAAAATGTGACCAGGATTTTGTTGGCAGAATTAGGCCTCACATTCTCAGCATTTCTCCAGGTAGTTTTACCACAAACTAACATGTTTTATGCGTCACATCAGACGTGATAGCTCATCAGTTTCAGTGCGGCTGAGCAGTATAAACCAGATTTTCTCTGTAACAGGATGAAGATAAGCTCATTCTTCTGGCTTGTTTGTAGAGAGCGAGTTTAAATGTAAAAATGTATTGCCGACACAGGTCTTCATTTTGTAGTCACAATTTCTCAAACATTTTAAGAGAAACCTCTTAGATTTTTATTTGCAGTAAACCCTGTAAATAAGATGGGTAAGATTCAGGTTCGATAAGCATTCTGGTTTGCCCTCCTCTTTTGCTCATACACATCACACTACCTATCTTCCTTGAACTTCAAGTTATAATTTCTGATTCAATCTCTTGCACCACAGCCTCAGTCATGACTACCGTCAAGTTCTGGCATTTTAGGGCATCTTATCCATTCCCCAGACCCTCCAGTTAAAATTTGTGGTCACTTTCAGCATGGAAAGGTGCCCAGAGGCAGCCACTGCTCACACAGGGGAACTTACAGGAGCGTGACAGAGGGAGTTCTGCAGATCTTAGGGACTGGCAGGTAGGGTACTGGGGACCTAAAGTTTGTCAAAAACTATAGGCAGGTGACAGTGAGATGGGGGGAGCAGTGTGGGAAATCTAGGGGTAGAGAGAGGAAGATCCAAATTCAACAATCTTTTTTGATTCTTGCTTTTGTTCATTGATATTTGCTAAAAATAAATACCACATCCTATCAACCCCTCCCACTGATAACTGCGTAACAAGTCTTTATCTTTGACGAATGGGTTGCCCCCAGCATTTTCACACTTTCAGGACAGAAACAGTCAAACGTTTTTGTAACATGAATTGTGTCTAGGTTTTGACTATGCCATATCAAACTTGATGAAAACTTTTTTTTTATTTCTTTTTTCTTTATTTTTTTCTTGCAAATCCTGTCATGCATTCCAGTAGTGAAATTTTCTTCTGGTTTGAGGAAGAATCCTAGGACAGGACTGTAGAGCAGTTTGTAGGAGTAAGCATTTTCTGTAACTCAGTCATGGAACATCTGAGACTGGCAAAATTTATTGTAACTACTCACAGCTCTAAGCACGTGAATTCAAGATGGAACTCAGTACTGACGGTCATGAATACACGTGATACAGAGTTTGGTGGATGTTCTCCAAGTTTTTGTAGAGTTTGAGGGTTGTTCAGGAAGGTGGCTTGAGCTAGATTTGAGAGTGTGGAGACAGCTCTGTAATGTAAGAATGGCTGTGTGATCCAGTAGATGAAATATTTTATTAGTTAATTTGGGAAGCCAGGGTTTTATTGAATCTGCTGATACTTTGCTGTGTAACCTGTGACAAACCCCTTGTCTCTTATTCGTCCTGTTTTCCCATGGAGGGGTGAGTGCTAAATGGTAATTATTTGGAAAAGTTGCGTGAGAATGAAAATGTTTCCTTTGTGATTCCGCTGAAATCTGGGTTTGACAAGTGCTGTGTGAGATTACTGTATTGTGGGTTGTATATGAACAGTACTGTAGCTAGGCTCCAAGGTACAGCATTAAAATGTAGGAACACAGTCTGAACACATCTCTTTCCTTTTCGGTGAAATAACTGTTGGATCAGCAAGACAAAAAAACCCATTCTCTGGAACTGGAAAGACATGATTTTTAATTAAACATTAAATAATCTTGCAACATCCCTCAGTTGCATCTAACGTAACAGAAAAAAAAAAAAAAGCAACAATGTGTTCCTAAAGTGGAATGATGGGAATGCCTTCAAAAATGTGTGAACCATATAGGTTTATTAATTGTTTAGCTCCCTTGCAGCTAAAGCTAGAAAAAAAGGGCTAGTACTGAAGTAAAGAAATGAGTACGTATTTTAGGAGTTGAACACTATATCGCAAATTTTTTGTGTTTTAGCTAGAAGAACAACACCCCTTTTGGAATATATTAAAAATAGAAAATTAGAAAAGCAGGTACGTTCAGACTTTTGCCTGAAGTTTAACATTTATGTTTCGCATGGTTTTCTGTTGGACAATTTACAATTAATCATTTTGGACTCTTCAGAGAATACGAGAAGAGAAAAGAGAAGAACGAAGACGGAGAGAACTGGAGAAGAAACGTCTGCGGGAGGAAGAGAAGAGGAAGCGCAGAGAGGAAGAAAGACGTAAAAGGAAAGAAGTGGAGAAGCAAAAGAAAATTTCTGAAAAAGAAATAAGGATCAAGGTACCTTAATGAAAAAAGATCGTTCTTCTGTTTTAAGTTATCCAGAAGTTCCTTTGGTATCTCCCTGTTTATTTAGTGTGCTACAGCACACAGTGTGCAGATATCAAACTGGTTTTGACTGGGAGGGAAAGTAACAGGGCTTTGTCTAAGTAGAATTGTCTGAAAGCGTGACTGACTGCCGTAGGTACAGTGATGTGCTGGTGCAGTTGTGGCAGGTCACTCTGTCTGCTACTGCTGTGTTTTGTGCTGACAGAATGGGACAATATCAAATTGTTCTGTGCCAACATGTTGGAATATTGTTGCCGATATGGTTTTAACACTTTCTGTCATGTCCATCTTCATTGAGCCATACGTGGGGAGAGTTGTTTTTGTTTATGCTCGGAACTGATGTGTTCTAACAGTGTGCTTTAACCAAGTGAGAGCAAAGTCTTGTTAATTTCAGGCTGCTCTGCCTTATAACAATGGGAATGGATGTGCTTTGCATCACTTCACTTAGGCAGGTGTAAAGTCTGGACATGTAAAACTTTATTTGTGTAAAATGACATAGAGCATCTGAACTAAATTTTGTGATGTTGGAAAGGCTTTATAGGCTGTTTGGAAAGAGGTGAAGAGAGTCTGTAACTTAGCACAAAGACACACAGACTCACTCCAGATCTTATGGTGGGAATAAGCTGCAGACCCGTGTACTTCTTTCTTCTTCCTGGACAAAGATTTCCTTCACTTGGATATATAAAAATAGTATGTTCCAAAGGTAATGTACAGATTTCTCGTATCTGGGCATAAAGAAAAGCACTCTAGAAGCTCAGAAGAAAAGGGACTTGCTCCTTTAAATGTATTACCCAAAATCCAACAGTATTTATGACATATCTGTGGTGATGTCACCTTTAAAACTGGTTCTGTCTGAAATTAACTGAGAGAAACATTATAGAAGTTTTAAATATTGGAGAATAATCTGTGCTCATTTCAGAAAAACTGGTGAGATGTTTCGCTTATTTCTGAAATGTTAGAGAAATAGTTTGAGACAGTGGATCCTTCTGTAAAGATTATGCCTATAATGGTAGGCATTGCTTAAGCCCCGTGTCAGTTATTTGTTATGAAAGGAACGGACTTCTCAAAAATCTTAATCTCCAAGGCGAAAATGTAATGCAATCTTTTCTGCTAATACCATAGTTTTTTCCTCAGTCTGTATTTCTGTCAGGATGTATTTGTACTAAGCATCTACTATACGCCAGTCTATCCCAAGTAGTTCATGTGGCACACATTTTATATATACTGTTTCAAGGAGTGAAGTATTAATCCTGCTCTCTTTGCAATGTTCGTAGAATCATTAAGGTTGGCAAAGACCTCTAGGATCACCATGTCCAACCGTCAAGCCAGTACTACTAAACTGTATTCCGAAATGCCACGTCTACACGTTGTTTGAACACCTCCAGGGATGGCGACTCCACCACTTCCCTGAGCAGCCTGTTCCCATGCCTCACCACTCTTTCAGTAAAAAATATTTTCCTAATATCTAATCTAAACCTCCCCTGCCACAACTTGAGGCCATTTCCTCTTGTCCTATCACTAGCAACTTCCTTGCAAGCAGTTGTAGAGAACAATAAGGTCTCCTCTCAGCCTCCACTTGTCCAGGCTAAATAATCCCAGTTTCCTCAGCCATTCCCCATAAGACTTGTTCTCCAGACCCCTCACCAGCTCCATTGTCCTTCTCTCTTCTCGTACTTTTTTTCTTGCCCTTCTCTTCTTGTACTGCAGTGCCAAAAACTGAACACAGTGCTCAACCTGTGGCCTCACCAGTGTTGAGCACAGGCGCACAATCACTTCCCTGGTCCTGCTAGACACACTGGGTTTTATATTGTATGGTATTGGTATTGTAGAGGTTCTCCTTCTTATTTTATTGACAATATTATTGAGCTCTATGATACGATTTCTAAGAAATCGTAGACAATAATAATACCTTTATGTGTAAAACTCAGGAGAAAAGAGTAGGTAAGTGCTTTCTCCAGTACTCTCAGCATATTTAAAGGTGTGCGGTTGAATGCCTACTAATAACTACCACTCCTTAGCAAAAGTAAACTGTCCTTTTCAAATAACTTTAAATTTCATACTTTGTAAAGCACATTCGTAGCATTTAAATAAAATATCTTCAATCTTAATAGGTTACTGATATCTTTAATATATTGTTTAAATGTCTGTTATAACAGAGAAGAATAATTTTACATCATGATATAAACAAATATCTCGTAGCTTCTCAGGAAGCCTGAAAAAGCAGATGAACTGGCCAGTGAAAAGCACAAAGAAAAAGGTGAAGAAGCTGACATTGAGGAGAGCAGATGGGATAAATCACCTGGATCTGGAAGTATAAAATCCAAATCGTTGGAGAGTTCACTAAAAGAACTTAAGGAAAAGTAAGGAATATTTCTCTTTTCTGCTTCAATTTAAATCCTAAATGCTTTCATCTCAGGACTTAAACATAAGTGGTGCATTGACTGTGTTTTTCAGCAAAGACCTGATTTCATTCTCTGTGTGAACAAATCTCTCACTGTCCTTTTTATAAAAGGAGTTTAGTAACAGCTTACTGACCTGATGGCAGTATTAGTGGATGCAGTTTGTTACTTGTGAAATGTTTTGAAATCCCAGATTAGAAGGATGTCTGCGTGAAAAGTCATTCAGAGTTTTGTTATTTCACCTGTTCCCCATTAAGAGCTCGGGTAAGGTTCTCCATCCATTAGATGTCTAAGAGTAAATTGGCTACGGTGCCTTACTTTGCCTTTCTACTTGGTTTTACTGCAATAAACATCTAAATGTGTTTGAGAAATGGGCCAATGGCAGAATAGTCAAGGTGTGAGTGACAGCCTCATGACAGGTACATGCAGAAGGCTGTCTCTTGTCTCCCCCTGCCTTCTGTGTTACGTATGTAATGTGTAAGATGCATAACTAAGAATAATGTGCTCCTGAGATAAATAGTAATTTGTTGCTCAGTAGAGTTTTTCAGCTGACCTTGCAAAAGTACTTTGCAGTACATGAGGACAAGCTTGAGCATTTAAGTCAGTTACCTAAGGTATTACGTATAAAATATTACCAGAAGTTTGTGATTGTGGTCTAGGAGTCTTGCAGGCTACCTGCTTATTCAGAGTAGTTTAAGTCCTACCTTTATCCACATAGATTCTCAATTTTTATGAAAAGTATGGAGGAGCTGCAAATGTTCTCCTAATGGCAAATAGGAAAATAAAGAAACTTTGAAC
Organism: Trogon surrucura; assembly: GCA_020746105.1. Lineage (NCBI taxonomy): Eukaryota > Metazoa > Chordata > Aves > Trogoniformes > Trogonidae > Trogon > Trogon surrucura. Next base: position 68,655,496 of record CM036617.1, read on the forward strand.
TCCAGAAAATAAAACCACTTTTTTTTTTTTAACTATTTACTCTTGATCCTCTAAGCTTAATAAGGCAACAATGTAGATTTTCCAAGTTTAAAACAGAATAGCAAGCTATCAGCTATTTCAGCTGGATTGAGAATTAAAGTTGAAACTACTTTGTCACTGACTCAGAAATCAGTAATATACTGTAACTTCCAACTCTACATGCAGGAGACTGAATTGCCTGTGTGAAACTATGTTTTAAGGCTCAGTTGCTTTCTACCACAAATTAAAAACCTTGCTATGTGAGTGTACATGGTCACATATGCATTTGAAGCTAAACCAAATGGAAGGATGCTTCTGTTTGTTTCTGCTTTCTCTTTGGCTGTGTAGCTTTCTCTTCTACCTATATTTTGTAATTGTGTGCCCTGCCGTTTCCAATCTGACCTGCCTGTTCGATGTGACTGAGTTTTAGAAAGCTACTTTAACTTCTCTTGAAGTGGGGTTTGTATCCCTGTCACCTGCCGACCGCCCAGCACATCCATTCCTTCCTCACCCACAGTGACAGGCAGGGCAAGGGACAGGTGCCAGGCAATGTGACAGCAACAAAACGAGACGTGTGTCTCTGGCTTTAAAGGAAGGTCATGCTCTCAGCCTGCTGGGCCTTGGAGTTAGTGTCTAGAACAGCATATTAAATATGAAACAAAGCAACTTTGAGCCACATAACCCTGGAGAATCATAAAATGTTGGGTTGTCGAAGGGACCTCTAGAGATCACCTAGTCCAACCCCCCTGCCAGATCAGGATCGCCTAGTTCAGGCCACACAGGAACACATACAAGCAGGTTTTGAAAGTCTCCAGGGAAGGAGACTCCACAACCTCTCTGGGCAGCCTGTGCCAGTGCTCCGTCACCCTCACAATAAAGAAATTTTTCCTCATGTTGAGGTGGAACTTCCTATATTCTAACTTAAACCCATTGTTCCTTGTTCTACTACTGGGCACCACTGAGAAGAGATTGTCTCCTTCCCTAACATAGTAGTATTTTATATGTATGTATTTATGCTACAGGTAGAATATCTCTGTAATCGTGATTGATTCAGGTGTCAGTGACAGCTGGGACGTTGCTTCCTCTTAGTGAATGTGTTATGCTGACACAAGCACAGCCTCACGAAAAGCTCAATAACTTATCTGTCATTCAGGTTTCAATGCTGACCTTCAGCTCTTCCTGAGATGGGGCCCCTGTCTTGGCAGCCCTACCAATGCCCAAGTTCGTGGCAGAGGCTGACAATTTTCCCAGTTTTGTTTATTTAGAAAAATACGCTTTTATTGATATCAGAAGCATGTCACTATTTGATGACTACACTATTAGAAAATCTCCATCCTCTCCGATTCTTGCTACTGATTCCCAAAATGTGAGCAGACTCTCAAAACCAACTTCCCTATTTCAATTTTAGATATGAATACGTTTGTAATATATAAAAAAGAAACTGCCTGTGTTTGCTCCTCTTAAAGTTCAATCTATTCTGTACTCTTTCTTCATTATTTGCAGTTTGGCTGTATGAGAGAAGCACCCGCTTGCTGAACAGGAGCAATGAGCTGGGAATTGTATCAGACAGGCAGCAAAGTGCTGCAAACAAATAGTCTTTATAATAGAAACCCATTGCAGCATAGCAGAAATTAATGATTATGTTGTGGTAAGGTAATGGTTTTTCACCTACAGAAAATATGCAAAGGTAGGCTAAATTACTTGGAGACATAATGAACATGAGTGTGCGTTTTCACAAATACCTTCTGCAAGTTGCAATGTCAGTGAGTATTTCTTGTTAAATAGTCATAGAAGTTTATAAATTGATACATGATACTTGCACAGTTCTTCTGAGCCCTGAGGGTTCCCATTCAAGAGAACACTGAACGACAGGTCGCCTCCAGGACAGGCCACAAGAGCTAATCATGCAGCACGTGCTTGCGTGAAGAGGATTGGGGAACTGTTTGTGGGATTGCAAAGGGGTAAAAGCTGGAGAATGGGCCTTCCACAACAGTCGCTCAAAATCCGATTTTGCTTGCAAAGCTTTGCCTGCTACGTTGAACTGAATGATAGCCGAGGGCCAGATGCCTGGACGAAACATTCAGCAAAATTGCACGTAACCCCTTTTTAATGAGAAAAAAGTGGCCTTGCCATACGATTGGTCTAAATACTCTTGAAGTCAAAGGAAAGCTTTGTATTGTATCATTCAGCAGCTTTTTTGTTTACTGTTAATTGCTTGAATTTTCTTTCTTTTTATGCATACTCGTAGGTCACAAAATGATAGTGACAAAGAGCAAAGAGATTTGGAGAGAAGATACCGAGAAAAAGAACCTGAAAGACAAAGGTATCGATTGGATGATGGCAGAAAGCATAGAGCTCACTATGAGTTTGACAAGTTTGTGAGAAGGAATGAAGACGAGCTGAAATGGGGGAAAGGATACAGCCAAGACAGAGGAAAGAAAGGGAACTACAACTACAGCTTCACTGTGGAGGCAGTAGACAAACTGGGTAAAGAGGACAAGTGTGATGACATGGCATCCAAAAAGGAGCGCATAAGAAATAAGGTTCTTTTATTAATTTAGGATAATCTTTCATTAGTTAAATGTGCTTCAAGATCACAGGTTTTACTTTTGCAAATTCAGCATAAAGATGCTTTTTTTCCAAAAAAAAAAAAAAGGCGATTCTTTATTTCATTTTCAGTGAGACCCAGGCTTCTCTTTGTTGTTACCAGAAGACAACAGCAGTTAAACAAGTTAAAGTTATAGGTCTCTGCTCATTCATGTTTATGATATATAGGAGACTTTTTGTCTTCCTTTTACCCCTAGCATTTTTAGAATGCTATTCTTGGAAGCCTTGTATTTTACAAGCATATTAAAAAGTTGTGAGCCTTCTGATTTGTAGTGAAATTTAAAAACAGTGGCATGCTGGTCTTTTAAAAGTGTATTTCCATTACCCAGCTCCTAAAGTAACTATATTATGGATTGGCCAGGTGTTTCTCGGTAGAGAATTGTAAGGACTTAGATAGCTAATTCAGCAACCATTGCATTTAGAGCATGTGAATGTGCAAATTCCTTGGTATTGTGTACCTGCCAGTACGAAAAGGCCGTCGTTCGCTCAGGACAAATTATCCTCACAGTCGTTGTCAGGGGAGGAGCGGGTGCAAAACCAGTGCAAGCGGGGCCTGTGGCAGGGTGCATGGTGGACCTGGCCTTTATTGTCTTCCGGAGACGTGCGCATCCTTCTCAGACTGTCTGATTTCATGGATGTACCAGGGTCTTTCCGGGAGGTGGCTCTCCTTGTCACCCCCATTCCCTCTCCTCCATCTGATCCTAGATTTTTCCACTAAAGATGACCAAAACACTGGTTTGTGTAGAATTTTTTTCTGCGTGTGAAACTCTTCTTTCAAACCAAGTGACTGATACATGATGGGGGCTAAGGCTGACGAGGAGTAAACGGGTCATATGCAGAGTGAGCCTGCATGGGGTGTCGCATAGCGCACATCAAGTTAAGCCACGTGCAGACACATGCCCGGCACGCTCCGTCTTTCCTTTATGCAAAGGTCAGCATGGGTGAGATTGATCTGCATTAGGCATTTCCCACCTTTGCCAGCTGCTCAAGCTGTAGAACAGTGAGAAAAAAATGGCTCAATCAGAAATGGGATGGTGGGAAAAAACATTTTCTTCATGCTTGCCACACTGCTCTTGAAATCTGACGAAATAATCTGCAACCTTGGAGCTGGATGGTGAGTCTTGGGGGCCTTTTGTCAAGCCTGAAGGAGCCACCTCCTTTAGATTTCTCGCTGAGTCTCTGGATCAGTCCACACTTCAAGTGCTGGATTTGTTCCCTAAACAAAGTAAGCAACACCAGTAAAGTTTTTTTTTGCAACGTGGTGACTTCTTTCCTTTGAGTATTTATCATGTAGATAAGAGTTAGGGGCTGAGTTTTCCAATTTACCTATAGAATTCACAGTGCCAACGTAATTTTTTTTAGGCAGAGATTGAGCTTCTTCCTGAAGTTTGCAAGAGTTAATTAGAAAATGGGAAACTTCCAGTGTGAATTGGGCTGGCTTTCATGTAAACTGTGAGGTACAGCATCAGCAATAGGAAAAATCATTTGGACCCTTTATGATAAACTTTCCAATGGGCTTGTCAGAGGATCTGTTTTTATACAGTTGTTTGTGATGTGGAAAGACGTACGCTACACATTTCATACGGCACCACAAAGCACTAACTGGAATGATCTGGTTATGTGGCCCAATAGTGAATCTTGATATCTGGTCTAAAGAGATGGAGAGAAAAGGGGAGCAAAAAAAAGACAAAGGCAAAGGAAGAAGAAAGAAAAAGGGAAAATGCCTATTGGGAATAAGAAAAAAAGAATGAAAGAACAAATACCAGAATGAGTTATGAAGGCAATTGAAAATTAACATAGTTTGATGTAGGACGGTTTCAGTGCTCTGCCACTGTCTTAAAATAGTCTGTTTAATTTTGTTTGCTAAATTTAACACAGGACTTTGATCAAAAACTTCAGGTTTTGGTGAATGGATTCCTCCATAACATCAAAACCTGGTGTTTGTGAGAGTGAAATACTCTTACGAGGAAACGACTTCTTAAGCAGAGTTTCTAAACCGTATGCTTTATTACTGAAATTTCAAGAATAGAAAGTGCTCTTAAGAGCTATGGAACATCACCGTCTGCGAGTTTGAGGTGCCTTTACCTTGTAAACTGGCTTCTCCTTCCATTTGCCAGTGATCAAATCAGTGTGTATGTCACTGGGTCACTCACAAGGTCTGCACGTGCAACAGTTGTACTTTTATTTGTTACCAGTGGGTGAATTTCCCTGCTCTCATGCTCAGGTAGGGAAGGCCTGATGAAGTGGAGCAAGAACGGTGCAGTTTTATTTTGCTATATATGTATAATTAAGATATGCATTCCCTGTTTAATTTGTGGTTAGTGATTGATGATTCAAAGAGCACTGCACACACATTGATTGGTAAAGTTCAGCTGAGGGTCATTTTCTAGCTGTTACTTGCAAAGCTGTTCACTGGTTCATCATATTTTTAGTGGTTATATTTAATATTTGTCATTCATCTGCAGAGCTGCAAATGTGCAGGCTGTTGTTCTTCTCAGTTGATGTTAGCGAAGGTGGCAACATTTTTCAGTTTAGTTCTGTAGTGCTATGCTTGATAATTGTCTGCAATTTTTCTCCTTTTTTACATCAAATGTATCATAGGATCTTTAATTTTTACAGCTTTCTTCATCTACTCAAAATGCTTGGCTCCCAAGAATAGTGTTACAGACAAGACCGATATTAAACGCTCAGTCAATTTTCATTACACTCCATCTTTTTTTCCTTGAGTCTCATGAAATGTAAAGTGAGTTAACACAAAATCTGCTTTCTTCACAAACATCCATCACTTTAAAATCCCCCATGTGTACCCTGTGCTGATTTCTCAGAGTATTAACCTCGCCTCCTTCCTTCTAGGATCGCCCAGCCATGCAGCTATACCAGCCAGGAGCTCGCATTCGAACACATATGGGATATACAAGTAAAACCTACGACTGCGGTGGGAAAGCCTTTGAAGATGCTCTTGATAAAAAGTATGAGGCAGATAATTCAGCTGGAGGTGGTTCTGAGAAGAGCGAAGAAGCAGAGTAAAACGAACTGAAGGACAGGCTTGTGAGAAGGGATGAACCTTAAGATTCAGTGTCATCACAGAAAAAAAAAATCCATAGGGCTGTTTCAGAACCCATTGAGCAATTGCACCAACAAAATTACAATAGCTCTGCCTCTTAATGTCTGTAAAATAAAGCAGAGAGTGACTGGAGACTTAAAAAGTATCTTGCAGCAAAGTATTGTTGCTTTTTTACGGCACACTCTATTTGCCTCATCTGAAAGCTGCTCGATACTTTATTAGGTTTACCTTGAAACAGAAAACCTTTGATAGTTTTAAAGGAGTATTTATATAGGACTCTTCAGAAGCTATTTCACCCCTTCACGTCTGAAGAAACGAAAGGTAGATAGATTTGCATCGGAGGGAAACCTGAGGCACTGTAAGTGGATTTGGTGCTTGGCAGGAGGGTCACAGGACCCCTTCCTACAAACGGGGACCTGCGGTGGGGCTTGGTGGGACGGGCCCTGGGTGGAAGCTCTGGAGCTGGCGGCGTTTGCAGGATGGGTCCCACAGGTCGCACAGTTGTGAGAAATGTCTGTTGGTGTCTGTACCTCATTGTGTTTACCTTGTTTTCCAATTAACTACAACATCAGATAAGTGTTAGTAAAGCTACAAGTATGTTGTTGGAGAGTTTGTTGTTTTCTGAGCCACTTTTGCCTTTTATTTTTTAGTAGGTACTTGTGCTTAAAACAAGAAAGCTAAAGCAAACCTCAGCACTTAGGGCAGTATACCTGGTTTTAATAAATTAGATGTTTTTTATGTTTTTGACACTGACTTTTAAAAAAAAACAAGTGGTTGTACAGTGATGACTTTTTATATGCTGATGTTTCATATAAGTTGAGGTCACAGGATTTGGAAAGTATGTGATACATGAACATTCTACAGTTCTATTTGGTAAAAAAACAAACGCATGTGAGTGTGAATTGCAAACTACCATTTTGTAAGATCTAGGCCAAATTCTGCCCTCTGATGCAGGCACATATATATAGATACCTGTGTGTGTATATATATGTTTTCTGTTGGTTTTGATGATAGCTGCGTGTTTACAGAAGGGCAGAAGATGCTCATTTATCTCCCATGGCTGAAAATGTCTCATTTGTTTGAAACTGAGACCCGTTTTGTCATTTAAGTTAAATAAGAAGATATTAATTTATTTTTACATCCTCTTTGAACATTTTATTATTAAGCATAACATCTAATTGTTCTAGACTGAAAAAATATTTATTGTATTTTCCCAGATATTAAGCATTAAATAGAATAAAAGCAGAAAGGTTTTGACTATGGTTTTGAGTGATCTTGTGCAATTTTTCCATCTATTGCTCTAGAAAATTTAAGATGTTGTGCTACTTTGTGTTCTTCAGAAGCAGATAAAGATACAGTTGAAAAGAATTTTAATACCAAGCTACGTAAGCAAGCTGCCAACTAAAATTACTTCACATAAAACTGCTGTTAGTGAATTATTCACGTTTAGCTCCATCTAAAGTTTATCTTGTTTGCCAGGTTTACGCTGACCGCAGAGAATGGGTTTTGTCTTGGCGGCCTGGCTGGGTCAGGTGGCCTTAGCACGGGGCAGGCTTGGCGGAAGAGCCCAGCCTGGTCTGAGGAGACTTGCCAGGAAAGTTCTGCAGCAGAGCCAGGCAGAGCTGAGCTCTTCACCAGCTGAGTGTTTGCTAAAAGCAACTGGTTCCCACATGTCTGGATGCCCTGGGGAGGTTGGAGGAAGGGTCTCACCCATGTGAGGGACCTGCAGCATGCAAAGAAGCTTGATATCACAGAATGTTCGAGGTTGGAAGGGACCTCGAAAGATCTTCTAGTCCAAGCCCCCTGCCAGAACAGGATCACCTACAGCAGGTCACACAGGAACGTGTCCAGATGGGTTTTGAAAGTCTCCAGAGAAGGAGACTCCGCAACCTCCCTGGGCAGCCTGTGCCAGTGCTCTGTCACCCTCACAGTGAAAACGTTTTTCCTAATGTTTTTGTGGAACCTCCTATATTCCAGCTTGCACCTCTTGCCCCTTGTCCTGTCATTGGACATCACTCAAGAACCTGGCTCCATCCTCCTGACACTTCCCCCTTTATAAACATTCATGAGGTCACCCTTCAGCTTCCTCCAAGCTAAAGAGACCCAGCTCCTTCAGCCTTTCCTCATAAGGGAGATGTTCCACTCCCTCATCTTTGTGGCTCTGCGCTGGGCTCTTCAAGCAGTTCCTGGTCCTGGTCCACGGTTGTTCTCAGGCTAAGCCCACACCTTCACCTGAGTGCCTAGGCGATGAGCAACTCTTGAGAGCATTACAGGTAATTAACACAGTTTAGTCAGCAGTAATTTTTAATTTGGGGGCTTCTTATTTTCCATATCTTTTAGTTACCAGAGACTGGACGTCAAATCTCAACTCAGTAAAAACTGTTACGGTTTAAACATCCTCGTCCGTGAGGTCGAGCTGCCATGTCCTCACTGATGGGGATTCCTGGGGCCTGTTTACTTATTTTTGCGTTCTTGTGAAAGCAGCCTCCTGCACAGGGAGTCAGTCAGAGGGCCTGGCCTTTGGCTTCTGTGTTCATACGGAAGGAATCTTGAGGACATTTGGATGTGGAGAGTACACTTATTCAAGCATCTGCACTATGGCTGCATCCTGAGCTGCATCCCCTGAGCCCCTGCTGCCTGACCTTCACCGTGCCACTCGGGGAGCTCTTGGGAGCTGGCTACTCGCATCTATTCCTCCCCTACCTGAGGCGATGCCGGCACCAACAGGACCTGAGCATTTCGATGCCGGCACCAACAGGACCTGAGCATTTCAAAGCCCGTGCCCCAATTTCTTTGGCGCGGGGATGCAGCAGGGCCTGAGCCTGCTCCCCTCGGAGCAGCTGCTCTGTGCTTGCTCGCTCTTTTGTGCTTCTCCCGGTGACACCAAATGAATGAATGCAGGCTTCCCGCCTGGCTTTTGTGCAAACTCAGCATGGCACGAGAGCTTTATCGCCACAATAGTAACTTTGTTTTGCAAATTCGTCTTTGCTGAAAGCAGATACAGCATCCCTTGCAGAATGGGAATGGGATCTGGTTACATCGCAGCTGACTTCAGTGCCATCTGTCTTCTCACTTTTAGGTATGATGAACTAAATTTAATAGAAAATTTCACCAACCTGATAGCTTCCCTGAATTTCTGTTGCCTGGTTTCTTACTGAGTCGTGAGGTCACTGATGTTTGGCGATACAGAAATCACCCTGTCAGACTGGAATTGGGCTCCATTCTGTCACGTGTTACGGGAAACTGATGTGGAATGTAAATAATCAGTAAAAAAACCCCACATTCATGCATGTCGCAGTTTTAAAGAGAAGCTTACTCAACTCCAAAACATTGTACTGACAACTTCACATGCAATTTTTAAACACATTCTGCTGCTGCTTTTCGATTCAAATCGAATGGCTGCAAGTTGTTTTCAGGAGGCCTGTGGAGGTCGATGGCTCATTGCGGCAGCCACATTAAGCCCGCACTCCTCCTCCTTCTGTGGGCAGGTTCTCAGCAAGGCTCTGTTCGCAGTGTCGGTCCTGAACAGCCCAATCCAAGGCGAAAAATGTCAACATGACAAGATCCACTGACTATGCCCAAAATTATACTGAACATCAAAATAAAATGCGCTTAAAGAAGGAAAAAACCCACCAAAACTCATTTAGTACTTCCCCCCCCAAAACCTCATGGAGTATCGATTGTTAAAAATCAGCAGGAAGTGTGACTTGCGAGTTGGTGGTGCTGTTTGAATCTTAAAAGATGAGAAGAGAAACGTAAAATTCTAAAGTTATTTATATATAACTGTTTCCATTGAAAGAATATGTGAAACATGGGAAACCTGTTAAATCTTATCTGATAATTTCCAAGTGATTTAAAAGACAGCACTCTGTCTTCTCCGTATCTGCTTGGGCTTTTCGTTGAAGCTCTGCTTGAAGATGGAAAATGTCATCTTCTTCTTACCAAGAGCTGGTTTATCTCGTTAACAGTTTAACTCTCTCCCAAACCACTGCTGCACAACTAACGGAGAAATATTTTCCAGATATATTGGGGATTTACACTTCATTAGGCCACTTCCTGATCTCCTGACCATGTCCCATTTGCCTACGTCATCTACTTCCAACTTTGTAAGTTGTAAGTAATACTTAAAACTATGTAAGTATTATGAGAGGCTCATTCCTGTTACATATACAAATATTACAGTATTTTGACTCAAACTGACACAAACACAGAAGATGTCGGACCACAGCTGAGAATACAGGGTTCTTTGCCCAATTCCAATTAGCAGTCTTCATTAGAAAAAATAAATAGTAAAGGGTAAAGACTAACTTCAGAGGGGTTTTAGATGCTGGCACAAAAATGGTGCATTGACTCGTGGTCTATGGAGGATCCGTAATTGCCTCCCAGCATGTTCAGCAAGCAGGAGATACAATAAGAGGCGGAAGTGCGAAGCTCTTTTTTTTGGCTCTTTAAAAATGTTTATATATGCTAAAGTCAAACATGAATATTCTGCATAAAACTTGCAGGATTTCATGTAGTTTTGTGGGTTTTTTTTTAAATCAGGATCACAATTGCCAGCTCTTGGGAACTGAGAGAAAAGTAACACTAGAAGGATCCAGCTGGCCAGACAAGGGGTTTAGATTATCCACAGCATGATGGACCTGGCCTGTTTCTACTGACGTGTGCCCAGGTCTCTGTGTGCGTTGTGCTGCTTTCCAGCTCTGGTTACCACAGAAATGCCGATGGTCTGAATGAGACTGAGGTGAAGTTCTGCCTCATGATGTTTCTTAACTGAACTCGAGCACTGATATAGACTCACAGAATCATGGAATGCGTTGGGCAGGAAGAGACCTCTAAACGCCATTGAGTCCAACCCCCTGCAGTGAACAGGGACACCTTTAACTAGATCAGGTTGCTCAGAGCCCCATCAAGCCTGACCTTGAATGTCCCCAGGGATGGAGCCTCCACCACCTCTCCGAGCAACCTGCTCCAGTGTTCCATCACTCTCACAGTAAAGACCTTCTTCCTAATGACCCTGCTCTAGTTTAAAACCATTTCCCCTCGTCCTGTCACTACACACCCTTGTAAACAGTCCTTCCCCAGATATCTGACATTACCTGCTAGAACTTCTTGCATGTTTTGAGCAGGTATTGAAGGTCATCAGCATCTAGAAATGACTCTGTGAGTATCATTATGTTCCCTATCATTCAGATGAGTACATTGTAATGCCCCTGACATCAATTAACTGTGTACTCCAGCATGTTGTTGCCAAAGACGTTCTTCACCCTCTGTGGTACAAGAAAACAAAACAAAAAAACCCCCAGAGAATAAACACAAAATGCTCCACACGTAATCGGATTATTTTAAAATGTGACCATCAACGCAATAAAACTGGGTGAGGGATATGTCAATGCTTCAGCATTGGGAGATGTTGGGACTCAAGAGGAGACAACAGACTGGGCCTTTGCTGTAGATGCTGATGAGACAGAGGAAGGATGAGCTGACAACAGGCTGGATGCTGGCTGTACCTTGAATTGCAGAGAGGTGGGGGATGACCGTTGCTCAAAACTTGTCTGAAGCACTGACAGAGGTGGGGTGGAGAGCACCTACCAGCCTACTCCTGCTGGGGACCCTGCAGATCCCCACTCGCATTGATCAGGCAGCCCTGTGACAGCCTTCAAGCAGCAAAGCAGGTCTGCAGCAACCACAGCCATTTTTCAGGGGTGTAAAAGGAGAGGAGGGCATTGCTGTTCTCCTTCGTGGAGCAGAAGAGAACAGCAAAGAGATGTGAAGGTGCTACTGAAGGAGAGAGGATGTGTTGAGGTGTACCAAAACGCTCTGCAGCCTCCTCCTTCCCCTCCCCGAGGGGTTTGGCTGCCTGTACTCAGAGTCAGCCCCAATCCACCAACTTGATTTCCTGGCTTCACCTCCAACCTCTTCATCCCTTACGGACCCATTGGTGAGGGCACAGCCCCAGACCTCCCTGGCTCTCAGCTCCTCTGCCCTCACCGAGGGGCCATCCCTCTGCCACCCCTGCAGCTGCTGCCAAAGGGACAGGACTCATTCTGCTGACAGCAATGACTCAATTCAGAGCTGGGTGTTCTGCATCCCCTCCCCTGAAAAGTCACAACTCAAGGCGGTCCATGGCAATGAAATCAAATACTCGAGAGAGGTAGTTTAGCCCTCCTCCACACAGGGCAAACCCCCAAACAATTAAAAAGGGAATGCTAAAGGGGATTAGCTTAGGGCTGTCAAATGAAAAATGGAAATGCTTCCACTTCTGAAGAGACTCAGTGTTGTTTTCTTAATTTATAACACTATCCTGCAATATAAACATTAAATTCAGTTGTGTATTGAAAACTTCTAAGTAAGTTCCTTATTTAAAGATCAAACACCTAAGAAGAGAAGACTTGGAAATGTGCTACTCAGGTAGAAATGTATTCAATGGGTATTTAAGACATACTTCCAATGACTTGTGATTTTCCCTTAGCTACAGTGTTAGATAACAGGTTTATTACTCTATTCATTACAGTCATTACCACATACTAAGAAGAACAAAAAGGCAATTCTAGAAAGTACTTTAGTCCTAAAAGAAAGAATTAAATTAAATAGCTCTGTTGTACGATTATATTCCATGCCTTCTCATTGTTGACCTTTTCACTGAAAGAGAAACTTCACAGGTGAACATGATAATTTTTTACATTTTGATTATACAAAAAAAGGTAATCTGGAACTCCAGACTATATGCAAGCATCTCTCACAATATAAACTGAAAGGGGGGAGACTTATGAAAATTTGGTATGATTTAATAAATCAAATGAAATCCCTAGATGTAGCGAAAAAAAATCTGAAGTTTGAAAAAAGGTTTAACCATACAGTACAAAACCATCTCTCTAGGGCTGAGATGGCTTCCAACACTTTAGGTCTTTTCTGATTCCTAGTGCAATACTTCCTCTGTAACTCCTGATTCAGCAAAAATTCCGTGTGGAGTTTCTTCACCTCCTTTTGGAAAACCTTCTCTCGGCTAGGTCGGAAGGAAATCCTCCAAGTAATCCAGATCACCTACAGAAATCAACAACATGAAAACAATAATAGAATTTAGCTTTGTTTGGCCAAGAAGAAATGTAGCAAATGGGGTGCACCTCATTTATTTGGAGTTTAATGAAGTGTTTGACTCCATGCTAAAAGGAAATTATTAGATGAACTACAGAAGCTGGAAATTAATTCAAGAACTGTGAGCTAGGTGGAAGAGATGGCAAGAAAGTGAAACACAAAAAATGCAGGATGAAATCAGAACCGCAGTGGAGACAGGTTATTAGCTGGATTTGGGTTTTGACTTTACACAGTGGTTCCACTAATGACCAAGGCAGGAGTCAGCTTGTGATACCTAGAGTTAAAAAAAAGCAGAATAAAATGTGATAGCACAAAATGCAAGCACCACGTTTGTGGTGTAGCAAGAGCGCTCTTAACTGAAGACTTTGATGGAAACCACTAGTTGATTTATAAGTCAGTCATGAGGAAACCACAATCCACATCAGGTCATGGTTCTGTGCAAGTCAGTCACTGTGTGTCAGGCAGAGCTTGTCCCAGAGACCCAGGGGAAACCTACACCTCCCTTGGGTTGGCTGTTGGCCCTTGCTCAGTAAAGACTTTCAAGCTGGAAGGAGGGACTAGGTCAAGGCAAAAAGAGAAGGAAGACTGAGCAAGCTCCTGCTCCCCAAAAAGACATCACATGGGGAATGGCTGAAACCACAGAACAAGGAGGGTAGGTTTGAGACCATTTCCTCTTATCCTATCGTTAGTAACTTTGGAGAAGAGAGCAACACCCACCTCACTACAACATCCTTTCAGGTAGTTGTAGAGAGCAATGAGGTCTCCCCTCAGACATCTCTTCTCCAGAATAAACAATCCCAGCTCCTTCAGCCACTTTTCATAAGACTTGTTCTCTAGGCAGGGCAGCAGATCTACCGCTGGGATCAAATCTCCTTCATTCAAAGCTTGCTCTTCGACCATGACATCTTGATGCTGGAAGATCACTCAGCTCCTGACCAACCCAGGTGCTGCCTCCCCACCAACCTGTGGAGGGATGCTACTCACACTGGTTGCACGTCCACTTCTGCAGGTGGTTTGCTGCTGGGAACATACAAGGGAAATCTATGAGGAAAAAAAAAACCACTTTGCTCCAAAAACAACAACGGAGTTTAAAATATGTTCGCTTTTTGTCCTTTTATTTTGGAAATGTTCTGTAACATAGTCAAAAGTCTGTCAAAAACCCAGTTATTAAGAATTATGTTTGCTAATCAGGGAAACTTATTCTGAGCCAAATACTCTTGGAGATGGCTGAAAGTATTTTCACAGTATTTTCTTGACAGAAGGCATAGTAAGAAACTCCATATGACGAATGGCGAAATTTTACCATTAGAAAACATTATTGTTTAAAGATGTTTCAAGAGATCAGTATGAAACTATGAGTTCCACATCACTTGTTTCCAAGGCCAAAGCTACTTCTTCACAGATCTCAGCACTGTTTATAGCATCTGGAGGTGAATCAAAATTCTAGTTAGAAACATTTCATAAAAGACAAGTTTCTGAAAGTTTGTATTAAATATGCTGGATCTAATGCATGCAATTAAACACGCTTTCCAGAGCTGACTGAGAATTCATGAGGACTTTCATTCTCAAAAGAACAATTTTTATATTCAGCTATAGTTCAGTGACGTTAATTCAAAGGACAAGCAGATTTATGTAGCAACATGAAACAACCAGGTGACTACAGAAAGGAGGAAGCTAGGTCACCATTTTTCTAAATAGTCCTTAGAAGGTTAGGTTCATGCACAAGTCAGTGAATGAACTATGAGGAACAAACAATGGGATGTAACTTTCCTTCCCTGACTATTGGTCTGGGTGAAAAAAGACAAGTGTGGCATATGCGTTATTTTGAAGGTCCTGCACTTGCTGAACTAATCTGGGTCAGACAGAAATTTAAATTTTCAGTTCAAGCTCTCTCCAATATACATTGGTCTTGAAATTTTTCATCATTTCTGTGCTATAGAACTGAGTGTCAACTAAAAATGATGCTTTCATTATCATCCATTATTTCTGAGACATTATTTCTGATTACTAGCTGGTGTCAGGTAAACACTTTGCAACCTAATTTAAAGCATTTGGCACTTTCTCTGAGGATAACCTGAAACCCCAAAAGAACTTGTCTCTGCTCCCTAGTGACAGTCATTTCAGTAAAGGGAAGCAAAACAAAAATGAAGGAACTAAACAAGGACCTCAGCTCCACTGGGACAGCAGTAACCTACCACTATTCCTCTGAACAAAAAAAGAACCTGGGAAACCCTGAATGGTCTGAACTGCAGGAACAGCAGCCAGCCAGCACCTGGCTTTGGTGTCTGGAGTTCAACAGCGCTGATGAGAATGCTGAGAGTCTTTGAAACAAAGAAACCAGGCTGCACCTGGGCTGTAGATGTACTGATGTGTGCTGAGTTTCATGGAGCACCCGTCAAAGGACTCAGGGTGTTGAACAAATGTGGTTTTTCATTATTTTAATTCATACCTAAGTTTTTTTAGACACTACTTAGGCTTCTGCACTGCACATGAGAGGAAGAGCTCTGACTCTGAGAAGGCAAAAGAGGGATGCTTCTTCCTGTCTGTGACAGCTCCAAGATGCCCACGTAGTTTTGGGGGGAAGCTACCACCTTGAGACAAACAAGAGAGAAGAAGCTGTTGTGCTCACCCCACCTGAGCTCTACAGACCTTACTAAAATCTGAGACATTGTGTGGCAGTAGTGATATGCAGTGGCAGCATCCTGTCACTGAATCATTCGGATTGGAGAAGACCTTCAACATCATCGAGTCCAACTATTAACCTAGCACTGCCGCACAGACTGGGGAGAACAATGCCTTATAAAACCTATATATAACACTATAGGTTATTCCTTATCAAGATAATAGTAACCAGATGAGACTATTTAATTTTTGTATGTTGGAAAACAGAAAGCATGGTCATCATCTTATAAAGACCCTTGAGATTGTCTCCTTCTGTGCTCCTTTTTGTGTTTAGCCCTGGTTGCTACGTGTAGCATACCCATTTTCCACAGGAAATAGATGATAAAACATATGCAAATATATACACAGTTCTTCCCCACCGATACAAACCCTCACTGATGCTGCAGAGCAGCTGGCACTGGGGACATTCCAGGCTCAGTGACAGAGGCAAACCAGACACAGGAGCTGGATTCGGGAACTCAGGATTGGGATCAAGGTGAAAAGAATGGACGGAGTCCTCCTTGAATACCAGCCACTGAAGAGCTTAAGCCTCATGATCCCTCAGTTCTATAGTGAATATGACATGCATGGAATAGAATACTTTGTCGATCTCCTGTCCTGTCTGTTCCTCCCCAGAGGTGCAACTTTTTACTTCCTTTCAATCCCTTTTATTTCCCAGCACACTCAACACGGCACACAAGATTTAGCAGTGCCCTTGGTCGCTACAGGAGCAAGTATAAGCAAGAGCCTTTCTGCATACCAATCCCTGGCAGTAACTATAAAAATCACGCATTATCACTTCTAGTAGCAGATGCTGTCTGCAAAAACAGGCCTCTAACTTCAGAAAGTGCAGCCTCTTAAAAGACACTGAACTGAGAAGTAAAATCACAGAACAGAATTGGTTCTGTTTGGCTCAAACCAGGACAGCATGCATGCACACATACCTGTATTTTTTAATACAAAAATACTAGAGATATTCTTTGCACAGACCCACCAGTTGAAAAACATCAGTATGTTCACCATACAGGGTATATAAAGACAAGTTCCCTGTCCCATTCAGAGAAGGAAAATGGGATATACAGATAGCTAATGCTGGAACCAAGCACACACTGCTAGTTCAGCTGTACAGATGCTATCAAGCCCTCTTTCCATTCCTTTTATTGCACTGTCCTATGCTGAGCTTTCTCCCCAGACACAGTCAACCAGCCTGCAACAGGAGGCACCACAGTACATGATTCCCTGCCCCACACAAACCATATACCAAAGGCCTGACACCCACTGAGCCCCCAAGCCTCATCCCTCCTAGGAGGGAGAGGCCTCTGAGAGCCTCCAGACAACTCTGTGCTACCCCTTCCCTTCCTTCTATGTCACTCCACTCACTGCCCAGGGTGCCGGAGGGTGTAAGGTAGAGTCAGCGAAGAGCCCAGGTTGCTCTTCCCTTCCTCTCTAACACGGCAAATGCCAGACAGCACCCCGACAGTGTTTCAGACTTCTTTTGATGCAGCCCAGGATGCAACTGGCCTTCTGGGCTGAGTGTCCATTGTTGGCTCATGTCCAGCTTTTCATCCACTTGTACCCCCCCATTCTTTTCTGCAGAGCTGCTCTCTATCACATCATTCCTCAGCCTGTATGGATGTTGAGGATTGCCCTGACCCAGGTGCAGGACCTTGCACTTGGCCTTGTTGAACCTCATGAAGTTCACAGAGGCCCACTCCTCCAGCTTCTCCAGGTCCTTCTGGATGACATCCCATCCCTCTGGCACACTGACTGCATCACTGCAAACTTGCTGAGGATGCACTCAATCCCACTGTCTATAACACTGATGAAAATATTAAACCACACCGGTCCCAGCATGGATTCCTGAGAGGTATCACTTGACATGCCTCTCCATCTGGACACTGAGCCATTGACCACTACCCTCTGGACGTGACCATCCAACCAATTCCTTATTCACCAAACAGCCCACCCATCAAATCCGTATCTCTCCGACTTAGATAGCAGGATGTTGTGGGGGACCAGGTACCCCAAAAAACCCTCACCTATTGAAATATTCCTTGGCAAGGGGTCTTGTGGGTTTCTTACATAGTGTGTGGGAAGAGACACCCTCTTCCATTTTGGCCAACTTGCCTCCTGATAGTTTTGTTTGGTACCCCTTTGTTCTTTCAGCAGAAGCAATTGTCATGTCCCTTCACATGGGTTGCTCCATGTCATAGTCCTTTCCCAACAGAGAAGTCCTAGCTCACTGAATTATTCCTCAGATAGACACTGTTCTGCATCTGTGATCATCCTCGTTGCCTTTTTCTTTACCTTTCCTTGCCAGGCTTCTATTAAATGAGACAGGGGAGCTGGATTTGCATATGATGTTACTTGTATGGTCTTCAACAAACTGGCAAGAGGGGCAACACCATCCCCTGTTTTATTCTCTACTCCTTTGCCAAAAGGTCTTTACATCCCACTTGCTTATTGACCATGAACACTCAGATGGTATCTTCATCCCATTAACTAAAATCCCTTTATGTCTTCCAACATCAGATCAATAGCCCAAAGCTGGTTATAATACAAAGTTAGTGTTACACTGTTCTGTTCCATTCATACCTACATTTGGACTTCTGTGATTTTCCTGGGAGTCCTAATTGACAAGCAGCTGAGTATGAGCCAGCAGTGTGCCCAGGTGGCCAAGAAAGCCAATGGCACCCTGGCCTGTATTAGTATATTGGTTTGGCCTGGTTGGATTTTGGTGGCATGGGGGGAGCTGCAGGGTGGCTTCTGCAAGAAGCTCCTAGAAGCTCCCCGAGTTTGATAGAGCCAATACCAGCCGGTTCCAAAGAGGGACCCGCCTCTGGCCAAGGCTGAGCCTATCAGTAAAGTGATAGAAGAGGAACGCCTCTGTGAAAAACATATTTAAGAACGGGGAAAAGAACTGCACAACTACAGCTGGCACAGAGATGGAGGAGTGAGAATCTGTGCAGACACCAAGGTCAGTGAAGAAGAGGGGGGGAGGATGAACTCCAGGCGCTGGAGCAGAGAGTCCCCTGGGTCCGTGGTGAAGACCCTGGTGAAGCGGGTTGTCCCCCTGCAGCCCATGGGCGAGGTGCAGATGTCCACCATGAGGATCACCGCATAGATGTCCACCATGCAAAGGACTCCACGCCGTGTGGGTGGATGCCTGAAGGGGGCTGTAGCCCGTGGGAAGCCCGCATCAGAGCAAGTCGCTGCCAGAACCTGTAGCCCATGGAAGAGGGAATGCCCACGCTGGAGCAGGTTGGCTGGTGGGACTTTTGTGACGCTGCGGGGGACTCACACTGGAGCAGTTTCCCCTGAAGGACTGCACCTCAGACTCACGAGGGGTGGGCTGCCCGTCATGCGGTGTCTCCCGTTGGGCAGTTTGTGATGAATTGCCCTTCGTGGGACGACTCACATTGGAGAAGAGAGCGTGAAGCTTGTCTCCTGTGAGAGGGACCCCACAATGGCCTGGGGAAGAGTGAAGAGTCCTCCCCCGGAGTGAAGAAGTGGTGAAACCAATGTCGGATGAACTGACCATAACCCCCATTCCCTGTCCCCCTGCGCCGCTCGGGGGGAGGAGGTGGAGAAACCGGGATTGATGTTAAGCCCGGGAAGAAGGGAGGGATGGAGGGAAGGTGTTCTGTTTGTTGAGATCTGTTTGGTTTTGTCTCATTTCTCACTACTCCTCTCTGATTGGTTCTCTTAATAAATGTAATTAATTTCCCCAAAAATCGAGTCTGTTTTGCCCGAGACGGTAAATGAGAGTGATCTCCCTGTCCTTATCTCAAACCCTGAGCCCTTTGAAATATTTTCTCCCCCTGTTCAGCAGTGAAGTGGGAGTGATAGAGCGGCTGTGTGGGTACCTGGCGGCCGGCCAGGGTCAACCCATGACAATTAGACATAGTGTGACCAGCAGGAGTAGAGAGATGATTGTCCCCCTGTACTCGGCACTGGTGAGGCCTGTTGTGTCCAGTTTTGGGCACCTCAATACAAGAGAGATATCGAGGTGCTGGAGCGAGTGCAGAGGAGGGCAATGAAGCTGGTGAAGGGCCTGGAGAATAAATCTTACGAAGAACGATTGAAGGAGCTGGGGCTGTTTAGTCTGAAGAAGAAGAGGCTGAGGGGAGACTTCATCACTCCCTACAACTACCTGAAAGGACATTATAGAGAGTTTGGTGCTGGTCTCTTCTCACAGGTAATTAGCGATAGAAAAAGAGTGAGTGGCTTCAAACTGCAACAGGGTAGGTTTAGACCAGACATTAGGAAAAACAATTTCGCAGAAAGAGCAATCAGACATTGGCATAGGCTGCCCAGGGAGGTGGTTGAGTCACCATCCCTGAATGTGTTTAAAGTTTGTTTAGATGTGGTGTTGGGAGATATGGTTTAGGGGGTGAGCTTTGTAGAGCAGAGTTAGTGGTTGGACTCAATGACTCCAGGGGTCTTTTCCAACCTGAATGATTCTATGATTCTATGATTTATCATTTGGTACTGTGATGGCCTACTGCACCTTTTCGACCCCGCTTTCATTCCTAATGCCCTGAATAATATGATCTCATCAACAGACTTTGTGACCTCACCACCCATCCTCTGTTCCAAATCAGTTAGGAGTACATTGCTAGCACAGATCCCCCTCCAGTTGTAAATTGAGGCTAACCGTACTGGGTTCAGCTAGGATAGGGTTAATTTTCGCTGGAGACTGGGAGCAGGGCATAGCCAGGGTAGCTGAACCAAACTAGCCACTAGCCAAGGGAATATTCGATACCATCCTGACGTCAAGCTCAGGGTATATAGAGGGAGCTGGCCAGGGCGGGGGTCTCTCTCTTTTCCACCTCTCTTCCTGAGAGTTTGGGGCTGCATCGCTGGGTTCCAAGTGGTGAGACATTCGCATTGCGTATTACTCATGTTATACGATATCTAGTTAAACACCGTTGTTATTGCTGTTATTTTGCTGTTATTTTTGTTATTTATGTTTCATCATTAAAACAAACTGCTTTTATCTCAACCCCACGAGGCTCTGCCTACTGCTCCTCCCGGGCTCTCCTCCTCATTCCCCGTCAGAGAGGAGCAAGTGAGTGAGCAACTGCGTGGTTCCTTTGTCCTTCCTTGCTGGTCAGTAGGCTTGAACCACGACACGAACTCTAACTCAATCTATCTTGTTCACTCTTGCATCTTTAAAAGATGCCTACTGACATCTTGCAAAAGATACGTTGACTCCTTCCTCATATCCCACATATGCGTATATTTTTATGCTGTTACAGTTTTAGTTTATTTAAATCTGCCTGGTAGATGTCCACATTGGATCTACTTGTGTGAAATCTCTGGATTCCAGTGAAATTCTTTTTAAAGAACTAGTGTCAGGTTATCAATCTGTCATTTTTCCTGATTCCTGACTCAACCTAAATTCAATGATCATAACATCCAGTTCACATTTCTATAATTTCAGATTTTTTAGAAGCTCTTGAGGGAATGTCCTCTGGTTCTGGCAATATGTGTCTTTTTAAATCAGTTTTTTATTTGTCCATATATGCTGCCCAGATGGAAGCCTATGTACAGATGTCAATGCCTTCAGAATGCTACAACTCCATTTCCAAAAGCTACAACACATCTGGAATATTGTGTCCAGTTCTGGGTCCCTCAATTCAAGAGAGACAGGGAACTGCTGGAGAGAGTCCAGCGCAGAGCCACAAAGATGCTGAAGGGAGGGGAACATCTCCCTTATGAGGAAAGGCTGAGGAGCTGGGTCTCTTTAGCTTGGAGAAGAGGAGGCTGAGGGGTGACCTCATTCATGTTTATAAATATGTCAAGTGGGAGTGTCAGGAGGATGGAGCCAGGCTCTTTTCAGTGATGTCCAATGAGAGGACAAGGAGCAAGGGATACAAGCTGGAACATAGGAGGTTCCACAAAAACATTAGAAAACACTTTTTCCCTGTGAGGGTGACAGAGCACTGGAACAGGCTGCCCAGAGAGGTTTTGGAGTCTCCTTCTCTGGAGACTTTCAAAACCTGCCTGGACGCGTTCCTGTGTGGTCTGTCCTAGGGGATCCTGCTCTGGCAGGGGGGCTGGACTAGATGATCTTTTGAGGTCCCTTCCAACCCCTGACATTCTGTGATTCTGGGAAAATCATCGAAGATAGCTCAAAACAAATGACAGCATTTTTGATTTTGTGCTGCCCATCACTGGAGGGTAGGGCAGTGTTTTCGGTTAAGTATCACAATATTCTTAATTCATCCATTTACTTTCCCGTAACCATTCACCATCTGCCACTGTTGTGCTTTTCTTATGACAAGCTTCTGCAAAAAGAGAATGTAAGAATAATGGAGGAAAAGAATAAACAAAAAATTATTAAAGAAAACAAATTATTTATGACGGTAACAACTACAGTTCTGTGGAGATTCTTTTGAAATGTTAATATTTTTGTAGTATGTGGGGGTGTTGAATGAATCAATGAAAAGCACCTACATCCTGCCCTAGCTTCTGTTAACTTTCAAAAGGGCTTCAACAGCATTAGCAGAAATACTACAAATTTACAGAATCTGTGCAAAAAAACACCCAAAATCTTTAGAGATGCTAAACATACTGAGGCCTCCAGTTGGGAGTTAACTGGCCTGATGTTACTTCTATAGCTGAACAAGTGGATGAATTTTTGTCATGCTGGTTAGTGCAATTACTGGGTTTTTTTTGGGTAATGAACCTCCAGCCAACTCCTCAAATGACAGCTTGTGCCTGCAAATCTGAGCTTTGCTGTTGAGTTCTGCATCCGATGAACACTGGGCAAAAACATTCAGCAGAAGACCAATTATTTACTCAAAAGTACCAAACAAAGGTCGCATAGGCAGGACATGAAAAAAAAAAAAGGCACTAAAAATGGACGTGGCTAGTTGTGATGGGACAAGGGATAACAGTTTTAAGTTAAAAGAGGGTAGATTTAGATTAGATATAAGGAAGACATTCTTTTCTGTGGGGGCGGAATGGGTTGCCCAGAGAAGCTGTGGAAGTCTCCTCTCTGGAAGTGTCCAAGGCCAGGCTGGATGGGGCTCGGAGCAACCTGGTCTAGTGGGAGGTGTCCCTGCCCGTGGCAGGGGGGTTGGAACTAGATAACTTTTAAGGTGCATTATTAAGGTCACCTTCAAACCATTCTGTGATTATGTGATTCTAAAATAACATTACTGTTTCAGTACCACTGAGAACTGAACTAAGTTTAATATTCTGGACCATATCTCTTACCTGCATTTGTGGTATAGTAACATGAATAGGCTGGGGAGATGTGATTTTTAAGAATATGTAAGTCTACCAATAACAGCATCAATGACAAATGGTATGACATCAATGGCAGCACTCTACCAGAATTCCTGCTGGGAGTCATGGGAGAGCTATAAGGCTATCCAACAAGAGTTTTCTTTGTGACTGCCTGAACTAAATATTTATATTAAAATATCGGCCAAAATAAAT
The DNA here is from genome assembly GCA_020746105.1 of Trogon surrucura. Lineage (NCBI taxonomy): Eukaryota > Metazoa > Chordata > Aves > Trogoniformes > Trogonidae > Trogon > Trogon surrucura. The sequence goes on from CM036617.1 coordinate 68,678,390, forward strand.
AATGCCGAGCCCTTGGAACAGGCAGAACTAAACACAGCTACACAAATAACATAAAGGAGAAAGTTGTCTTGACTAAGCTTTGAGAGGGCCCAACATCGAGCTTAGTCTGGGTGAGCTTTAGTAACCCCATGATGAATGAAAGAAAGTTTGACACAGAAGGACCTTTCCCAGCATCGTACTGACTGCAGCAGAAAACAAAAGATTGAACAAGCCCCATTAATAGATCCAGTTGTAGCCCAGCATGGTCTAGCACTGGTGTTAAATGACATTTACTGGATGGCCTGAAGAGTGTACGATATGGACAAAGGATCTATGGCTACTTCCCTGGATTAAACGCAATCTTCTCAAGCATGGCTGAAAATGGTTAATACGAATTGATGAAAAATAACTATTTATAACTTAGGAAGACATTTATGATTTAATATAACCTAGGAAGGGATCTCTTGGAAGACGCTGAACCAAAGAAAGACCATAAAGACATACTAGTATTTTTTAAAAAATGTCGTATAACATAAACCAAGTTAATTTAGGAAAACTGTAAACTATAAATTAACTTAACCTGATGTTACACCTTGAGCCTACAGAACAGAAAGGACTCAGTTTCAAATCAAACCCTTATTTCAATGCCTTTATAAAGACGTCTATGTGGAGCAAGATATGCATGTTCCCCTGAAAGTCCACAGAGGTCTTGGTTGGATGCATTCGTCTAACCAGAAGCACTGAGACACCTGAATTGCACAATTTCTGGGACTGCATTCCCACGCTATGTTCCCCCACAGTATGGGAGTGCAATTAGTACAGCTATAGCTAATTCTTTCAGTATGTGCTATGAAAAGTACTCATTTGCCTTGTGAGGCTGTTCGCAGAGAGGAAAGCATGGTCTTAAAATGCACTAGCTACTGGTTTGTTTTCAAGCATAACCCAAAGCGTACATTTTAGCTCATAAATCCCATGGTGCTTGAAATCCTTGCCATTTAAAGGCTGTCTTTCTCTTCAAAATCCTCTGGACAGGGGGTATTCATGACAACGGAATTCATCTCTAGCCTCCCTCTGTCTGCTGATCTCTCCCATTCACGTTCAGACACATGTGCGGGCCTGTCTTACCACACTGAGCTCGCATCAAAATGCTGGTATTTTTAACTGAACAGAAATAGCCTGGCAGCTTTCTGCACTCATTGCACCAGGTTTGCAAGAAGACTGTCAGAAATTTTTTTTTCATAGTGTCTTTTGTTAATAAAAGTTCCTTTGTATCCGAATAATGTCATCATCAATTTCATCACACTGACATTCTCAGGTGCTTTCAGGTGGGTGTAGGAAAAACATAATATTCAGTCCTTTCTGCTGCAGGTATCTTACAGACGTGTAGGGACTCTTCAATAAGAGAGGTGGTACATGGGACATCCTTAGCATGTACCGTTAGCAAAAGGGGAAGGTAGTAAGGATAGGATAGGACAGGATAGGATAGGATAGGACATGATAGCATAGGACAGGATAGGACAGGATAGGACAGGACAGGACAGGACAGGACAGGACAGGATAGAATAGAATAGAATAGAATAGAATAGAATAGAATAGAATAGAATAGAATAGAATAGAATAGAATAGAATAGAATAGAATAGAATAGAAATTTGGAAGGGACCTGCAATGATCATCTGGGTCAACTGCCTGGACAGTTCAGAGCTGGCCAGAAGTTAAAGTACGTTGTGGACTGACAGCCGTGGGGCATCGACCATCCCTCTAGGAAGCCTGTTCCAGTGTTTGATCACCCTCTCAGTAACGGAACAGCCTAAACCTCCCTTGGTGCAGCTTTGAGCCATTCCCACGTGTCCTGTCACTGGATCCCAGGGAGAAGAGCTCAGCACCTCCCCCCCCTCACTTCCCCTCCTCAGTGAGGCCGCCCCTCGGCCGCCTTCTCTCCGAACGAGACGAGCACACCCCGGCACCCTGTGTTCAACTACAGCCGAGCGGCTGCGGGAGTTAAGGAAGCGCCTTTCTCACGCTTCGCTTCAACCGCACCGAGTCCCGCTCCCCGGGACCCCTCCCCGGCCCGCCCGCGCTCTGACGAAGACACAAAGCTTGGGCGCGGGGTGCCCGAGGCGACCGCACACGGAGCCGCCAAGTCGCTGACGCTTGCCCCGGGCCCACCTTCGGCGCCCGCGGGGCTTAACGGCTGCGGGGCACCACGCGCCGGCCCCGGAGAGCGGCCTCCCAACGGCGCCAACGGCCGCGCCGCCGGGCGCCAGCCCCGCCTCCACGGCGCCAGCCCCTCCGCTGTAGCAGCTCCCCCTGCCGGCTGGGTGGGGGCGCGGAGGGCGCAGCTGAACGGTTCTTAGCGGGGGAGAGAGGACACGTTGGGGAACAGGCGGGGAACGGCCGCCGCTCGTCCCTGCCTCTCACCCGCGGCAGCCGCGCTCCTCCGCCACACGGCCGCGGCACGTGACCAGGCCGGCGCGCTGCCCGCCGGCGGGGGAGGGCGGGGCGGGGCGGAGCTGCGCCCCAGCGACGGCGCTTCCGGTTGGGCGGCGGGCGGGCCCCGGGGGAGCGATAAAGCGGCCGCTATTCGGCCGCGCGCCTCTACCCGGAGCGCCCCCCCCCCCCCCCCCCCCCCCCCGCCCCAAGTCGCCTTCTTCCCTTCTCCCCTCCCCGCCCTCCCTTCCTCCTCCTCCTCCGCGGCCCGAGCCCGCGAGCGCTGCCGGTCCGGCCTCGCTGCCGTCACCGCCACCGGCGGGGGAGCGCCCAGCCCCTGCCCCCGGTCCGGCGCCCCGCTGCCGCCCCGGAGGTGCCTCGACGGTGAGTGCGGGGAGGGGTGGAAGGGAGGATCCCCCCCTCCTTCCCGCCACCGGCGCACGCACAGAGCGGCCCGGCCCGCTCCCCTCCTCCTGGGCACCGGGCCTGGGCCTTCCCCTCGTCCAGCCCCCGCTGCGGCGTCGCGCTGGCCGGTGGGGAGGAGGAGGCCCCGGGGGGTGTGTGCGTGTGGGGATGTCTCGCCGGCGCGGCGAAACAAAACCGGCGGGGTTAAGTGGGAGAAAGACGGGAGGCGGCGGGGGCGGGGATCGCCCGGTGGGCCGGGAATGAATGGGCGGGCGGTGTGGCCCCCTGCCCCCGGCGGGGAGCGGCCCCCCAGGGGGCCGGGCAGGGGCGAAGCTGGGTGTCCTGGGAAAGCCCAACCCGCAAGCACCCCCCTCCCCGAAGGAAAGTTGAAGCGACGGACGAGGCCGAGCGAGGAACAGGTGGAGCACGTTGGGAGTTCTGCTTTCCCGGCGGTGGGACGCTGGGAGACGCCTCGGAGATGCCTCGGGGAAAGCGAGTTTCGCACGGGACAAGTCCCCGGCGGGACTGACCTCTTCACTTCTGACAGACTTCGCTGCAAGGAAGGGCTGCGTCGCCCGTGAGATCAGCGAAGCAGAGGCAAAACCCAAGGCTCGAAACGTGTCGCTGGGTTGTGTCCTAGCATCATCGGGGATGGATGAAGCGAGTCTGCTCTTAACTGACTTCTGAACGGAAAGAGGCTCATGTTAACTACTCTCACTTTTTGGAGCCTAGAGAAAGGCTGGGGGAGTAGTTGCCTGTAGTAACAGGTGCAGGTGTTAGGAGGATTTGATGCTTGGTTGTGCAGAGGTATGCTGCGCTAGTTGATAGCAGTTCAGCACTCTTAGAGGTAGGAGGAGTAATTGGAAGCTTCGCTTGTACTGATGAATGTAGAGACTTTGGGTTTCATTTTGCTCTTCCGTAAGCTCCCCTTGAACTTCATTTACTTTCTTCCTCAGCATAGTGTAAATGGAATTTGTAGCCTGATGTCACCAGGATTCACAGCCTTAATTCACAGTTCCTGACTAGGTTGGGTGCTCTGGTGGGTCCAGCGGCACCTCATTAGCTCAGCTTCAGTACTGCAGAAATTGGATTTCTGGAACTATTTTTGGAAGCTCTCTATGCACTATTGTGAACTTCAAGTTAGGAAGCCCAGTCAGAAGTACACGAAACCCCTGAATCTGTCATAGGTACATCAGTATTACTCTGCAGCTTGGACTGATGTTAAATCTTGTATTAAAAGCTAATGTTGCTGTGTAGACTTGTCATTCTCTTAGCAAAGGTGCAACTCTTGCCAAATACTTGCAGTTCTGTCCCTTTTATGTTTGTCATCTGCACGTGCACCAAGTATTGTCACTTTTCAACTCTCCTCTGACTTGAACCTTTCCTGGAAACATGGGACCACATAATAACAGCTGGTTTCTGCCTGGATCTGATGTCTCACATTTTACTGTTGCAGTGGCTGGTCAGGTCAGGGTGTTTGTGCCTTTTCTAGGCGTGCAATTTTAAAAGACCATGGTTCGGCAGTCGTTGCTGATGGAGCTTAGCCTGTATGGATGGGCTGGTAGCTTGGGAGTTCAGTTACAAGAATGTGGTCAGATTCCTGTGGACGCTGCTGGATTAGCAGGAGCATAGCACTGCCTGTCTTATTCGCGATGTGTTGGAAGTGACCCCCCTTAGCTGCTGTTTGCAGGTTGCTGTGAAATGTATGCTCTGCTGCACTGTGGGGATGTTTGTGTGCAGCTTCCTCTGGGAGCTAAACTTCTATTTCTTGTCAGTCACAACACAGGGATGTAGCTTCAAGAGAAACATCATGTTGCCACCAGACTGCCACTTACTTTTTGGCACTGTGTGAACATGTCATTTTTGCTTTTGCTTAAGCACAGCAATAGTCTGATTCTGCTCCTGCTAGTAGAGTCAATGGTACTTCTATATCCAGCTTTCTTGTGCTGGGAGCAAACTTTACCATCAGCCCTCTTCACTGATAGAGGATATGGCTGAACTGTTTGCTTGCAAGAAACTTCCAAGGCTGATGAAAATGAACAGACATATTTCCTGTGCAGTGACTGATGTCGGGAATCACAGAAAGTAGAGGGCTATGTTCTTGAGGGCTTTCCCGACTATGCTGGCATCACTGATGTATGTTGCATATCCTCATTATCTGCTTGTGTCTCGCCTGGCTTGATTCTTTATTGAGAAGAAATGAGATATAGATCCTTCTGCCAGCGAGAACTAAGACAGGCTGATTTTGAAGACTGATCTGACAGGCTACCTGTTGCTGTGTTCTGAAATTCCATGTGTCATTAAAAGCAACCTGTAATTTTCTGTGCTCACAGCCAGTCTAGATCTTTATCTTTGAGCCCTTCATTGCTTCCCTCTGGCACTGCCTCATGACAGTCAAAACTTATTCTCTCTAGGTAAACAATGCAGGGATGCATTAAATGTTGCAAGACTGATGGTTTATTAAAAATAACCTGAAATTATTACTAGGTATATAGCTGTGAAATTGGAATGGAATTGAGAAGTGGAGATGTTGTGTTAGCTGCCAGAGTCATTGCTGTGCCATGCCCTGGGTGTGTTTTTTCAGATACATGGTATCTCCTGTGCATTTCTTTTCCACCACTGGGAGATTTTTGAGAGACTATAGGAAATGTGGCTTAATGTTTAGTGGGATCCTTATGGACGGGTAGGTGCTGAATCCAGGAGCTGGCTCTGAAGTTGCTGTATGTGCTGGCTGGGAAGATACCAGGAGCTGTGTCCACTCTGTTACATTTGCTTAGACCACTCCTATTGTTTTGTATAACATCAGCTCGTCACAGATTGCTGATGCTCTTTGACTGCACTCTGTGGTTGCCCTTCAATATACATGGCCAACTTAAGAGTTTGCAGTTATCCTTTTGCCTCTGATTTCTTGGGTGCTTTTTCTTTCTGCCAAATCATGACTTTACCCTCTTTGCTGCTGAGAACCAAGCAAGAAAGTGATAGCTGTTTTTTTCTCGGATAGGTAAGGATCCTCATTACCCATTCTTTTTCCTTGCTGTTTTTCTGTTCTTCCTGGAGTGGGGGAGATGATGACCAGAAGTGTAGTGTGGGGAACAGGAACTGCTATAAGGATCCTCAAGCATCTCTGGACAAAGGAGAAAGCTGGTGGTAGGAACCTTTTTATGTAGGTTTGAGACATATGTGAAAGTAGGGGGATGGGGAGAGGTGGTTGATGGAACAGCAGCAGAGACAGGTGATCCCACTGCTGAGATTTCTGGGTCTTTTCAAGCAGCTTTTACCCTGAGTGATGGACATTGATCTATGTCACTTGAGGTGACCAAAAACTTTAGCCAAGTTAAGAGCCGAGTTGGTGCTCATGCTGTTACTCTACTTGGTCTCTGTGGATATTGTGAGCTTGTAGATGCAAGCACTTACCTGTTCAGGTGGATTTCAGTGGAAATCTTCATGTCTCAGGAAGACTGAATGAGTTTTGGTTGCATTGAACTGTAGTTTAGTATTGAAAACTCCAGATTAATTAGTACTTCATCTTGAAATGGAGCCAAGAGGTGGACACAGGACAAATGTGAATGCTGGATTTCAGGCTTCTGCTTCAATTGTCATGTGTTCTCAGGGTAGATAATTTGTTCTATCTGGCCCTATTTGTATTTATTTTGTATGTATTTGGCCCTATCTGTGTTTATTTTCTCAGCATTGCAGCCATGAGAAGTGAGGAAAGTAGGAGGGGTGTAGAAACAGCAAGTAAGGAATACGATGTGCTTTGTATTTTTTGAGTGGCGTGAAATTTGTACTTGTCTTCAGAGGGCTTCGGATGACTGCAGTGGTGATTGGGTTTGGTGCTTGGTCAAGTTCTCTGCAGTGCATGTAGGGTACTGTGCCAGATTGATTGCACCTTTTTCTGGGCTTGAGTTGGAGCAGCGCAGAGTTAGGTCCTTTTGATGTCCGTCATAAAGTATTTGCATGGTGGGGGCGTGGCCCATCTTTTCGAGTTGCCATAAAAGATGCCACCAAGCACAGATTACGTCACAGTTTGTGCATATCCAAAGCTGTGGGCAGCTGGTTATTGAACATAGGTTTCCTACTGGCATGGACTGTTCAGAAAACGGTGCCATGCTGTTCCTCCAAACTTTTCACCCAACTAGGCAAGGCAGGATCTGGCGCAAAGCATGTTCTGGTGTGGGAGTCGAGGGCAGAGAAGAGAGAGATGTGAAGCAGGCAGTTCTGCCTGTGTGACACACCTGACTAGGCAGGAGGGCAGTAATCAAAGCTGTGTAGAGACAGCGGCATTTGAGTGCAAAGTGAGAAGCAACCAGGAGCGATTGACAGGAAAACCTTACAGACTGGCTATTCATACATGTGCTTAGTCAACCAGCAACATTTCAGAGTTCAGTCCCTTCAGAAGTGTTTCAATAAGTTTAAATTGACAGCATGAGTTAATAGTGGCTCAGCACTGTTGAAGTTTTTTACTGGTCTCACCGTAACCTTTCTAAAACTGGGTTTGCTGTTTCATGGAGTCATGGCCTAAGGTGCTGCAATACCAAAGTATTGTCTTGCTTACTAGTATGCCTTAATAAAGTACAGATTTTGTCAGAAGAGGCGGTTTCTTCAATGACTTCCAGCTACAGTGTACTGAAATTATAAAATTAAAAATGTTGAGTGATGGCAGTGTGAGAGAAAGTACCACCAACTCTTTAATGTTATTTCTTATGCCGAAGGCTTGAATGTCAACCTTCAGATGTCTGGAGATGAAAATGAGGAAGTGCCTGTAACTTCTCCAGTTCCAGAATAACCTCCTGGTCAAAAAGGCTCAGCAGCAACTTGGACAATTTGTGGAAGGGAGCCAGGGACCTTTTCTCACTGTTGCATTTGGAAAGAAAATGGAAATTTCCATTGTAAAGTAAGACTGAATGAGAGGAGAGAATGGGAGTTACGGTGAAGTGTAATTGAAAGGAGTGAATAACAGAAAATTCCAGAAAGAGCAACAATTAGGTGGTGTGTAAGGAGGAGGGGAATTATGAAGAGGGTAGAAGGGATTTTCTGGTAAACTTTGTTGTAAGTTAGGATAAATTCAGCATGGGAAAGTCTGTCCATTTTCTTTTCTCTAGAAAACCTAAAAAATTCAGGATTACCACCAATTTTGGAAGTGACAGATTCCCTTTCAGTTCTGAATATGTGATTAGTGTAGTATGTCCTTAGTGTCCTCATTATTTTCTGTTGTGATTTCGTAAAAATAAAAAATAAGTTATGATTTTCTTTAGCTTGTATGATCAGTTCAGAATTTTTCATTTTCAAATTGAAGTCTTCTTTTCCCCCCATCATCTCAAAAAGAATAAACTCTAATTCATTAAGACTTTTAGGTCTTTTGGAGTGTGAAGATGTGACTTACTTTGAGTTTTTTCAGCTGGTAAGTTGCTTGCTATTGCAGAGATACAGACCACTGAGGACAACTGTTGTCTTTCTGTTTGTTTTGATCTTTTACAGGAATATAAAGTTTGTTATGAGGTATTGGAAAGTGTTTTGTGGCAAACACTGAATGTGGTGTGGATAACATTTTGGGGGTGTCTTTTGTATGGCTGCTAATAGTGCTGGGAAACTGCAACTTACACCCCAGTGGTCCTTCCGCTTCGGTATTTGTGGAGCAGTGCATTTACGTCTCATGAGTAGCTAGTCTGTAGCTGGATACTGTACGTTTGTCTCATAGATGTAAGGCAGGATCCCTCTTAAAGCTCCGTCTGTGGTCCCACCATGCTTCTCGATTGGAAATCTGCCTGTCCCCATGACTTAATGTGAAGTGTGTGTGCGTAGTGCCTGCGAAGAAGTTGTTGCGTGAGCAGCTGAGCTACAGAACCTTTATTTCTTTGTGCCCTCTGCTCCTCAGCCAATCCCCCTTTTCTGTGGCTTTTTTTTTTCCCTGTATCCATGTCATCCTTGGGCAGTGCTGCTAATTTACTTGCATTCTGTCCCTGCCCCAAACACAAAGCAGCTCACCGCTGTGGTATTTTTAATTCCTTCTCTTTTTCCCTAATTACAGGCTGAATCAGACACTGCTTGTTCTGCAGGTTTTAAGACTATTTGCATACTGACCATTGATATGCTGCGTACAGGCTAAACAGAGTGAGGTATTCAGCCTTAGCCTCAGTGGGGGCATTTCTTTCATTCTCTACTCAGCTCTTGATTTTTATGAAACTTGTCGAAATCTAAAATGAGATTGGATTGCTTTGTCCAGTTTGATTGGCAACGTGCTTGTGTGAGCCTCATTTCCATAAGAAACCAGGGTAGAAACGCTTTAGGAATAAATTAAGAAAACTTGGTTTGGATGTGTATTTTTAGTTTAGTGGGTAGACTAATACGTAATTTAGACAGGAAAATTAATGTTAAAATGACACAAAAACATTGTGTGTTTTGAAACAGCGTATCTTACAAGACTCCACAAATCAATTTGATAACTCAGCATTGTAATCATATAACATCTGATTAGTTTGAACCTGAGGAAAAAGGACTCCGTGTTTCACATAAATGTCCAAATGTTCCTTTTCACTACAGAAATACCTCCCACATTTATAAGAAAATAACTTAGAATATGGGTAGACTTGGTTTTGTGTTTATTGTAGTAGCTAATCTGGGTGAATTTTGTTGGAAATGGTGGAATCTAGCCAAATGATTAAAAATTATTTGCATTTTGATGCTGTCTTTCTGGTTTTGTTCTTTTTGCTTCTTTGGTCTTGTTTATTTAGTTTTTTGGTTTAAGGTCTTGCAAAGCAAGTAATTTTGAGAAATTTCCTTTTTCCTCTTTGGGATGAGGCAATGTTTTGAATGCAGGGGTCTGTGAGCTACACCAGCTGGAAATCAAGTCACACTTTTAAGTAGTATTTTTTTTGTTATTAGGGCAGCAGATGAAATAATGGATTGGAAAACATTCTTGTCATAATAAATAAAGTATGAGCAGCAGCTTATGTTTGTCATGTAATTAGTGAAAGGAAAAGTGTTTAACAGATGAAAAATGGGCCTAGGCTTTAGGCTGATGTTTTCTTGAAATTTTTTTTTGTCTTTGTCAAAAGCAACTAATTTGTTTTGAAATTATATGATGAAGTTTCCAAATGGCTTTATTTCAGTGGCATTGTTTGAAAGTATTTTTGTTTTCAGTTTACATGTGTAATGCAAAGAAAAGCACTTCAAATCTGGGAAGGAATTCTTCTTTATGATTTGCTTGCAGATTTTCATTACATAGGTAGAAAGGCCTATTGCGAAATATAAACTTTGTTTTTCAAGTTCTGCTCATATAAAATGACTTGCAGAAGTTGGAGACACCTATATTTGGATTTCTTTATGAAGTAATTGGCACCTGTGCAAAAGTTATGCTTTCTAAAAGGGAGGGGGGAAAAAAAGCACATGTGGTTATTTAGTAATGACAGAGTTGAAATTAACATTGGCAGCTAACTATACAGATCTTTTTTTTCCCTTTTTTTCAGGAACTGAAGCTTCCTCTTGCAAAGTTGTAGTGCTGTGAAAGCTGTTACTGACAATAGAAAAATGGACATGTTGCAGATACTGCGTAAAACCACAGAGCGCTTGGAGTGTGATCACTGCAGCTTCAGAGGAACGGACTATGAAAACATACAAATTCATATGGGTACCATACACCCAGAGTATTGTGATGAAATGGATGCTGCTGGTTTGGGTAAACTTATATTTTATCAAAAAAGTGCAAAACTGTTTCACTGCCACAAGTGTTTCTTTACCAGTAAGATGTATTGCAACGTGTATTATCACATCACAGCACAGCATGCAGCACCTGCGAAGTGGAATGAGGAGCGTAAAGAACAGGTAGAAGGAGATTCAGATTCCTCCAAAAAAAGTGTCACGTTGGAGCCACAGAAAGCCACCCTTTCCCCTGAGTCATGCAAAGCTGCCCGTTCTCCTGAACTTCCCAAATCTGAACCTGTTGTTTCCCCCAAGCTTCAGAAACGTTCTGTGTCTCCAGAGCCCCAGAAATCGGCTCAGATGACTTCCTCAGAGCCAGAGAAGTCAGCCCAGGCCACGTCCCCCAGTCCAGAAAAGTCAGCCAAGGCCACATCTCCAGATCCAGAGAAGTTAGCCTCAGCTGCATCCCCTGACCCACAGAAGCCATCTCCTGCTGTGTCCCCTGACCCACAGAAGTCATCTCCTGCTGTGTCCCCTGACCCACAAAAGCCATCTCCTGCGGTGTCCCCCGACCCACAGAAGGCAGCCCCAGCTGTGTCCCCAGAGCCCCGTCGCTATTCCCCAGCTGTGTCCCCAGAGCCCCGCCGGCATTCCCCAGCAATATCTCCAGAGCCCCGTCGCCATTCCCCAGCTGTATCGCCAGAGCCCCGTCGCCATTCTCCTGCCGTGTCTCCGGAGCCCCGCAGATACTCCCCAGCTGTGTCACCAGAGCCAAAGAAACCTACTCCGGCAGCATCCCCCGAACCGCGAAGGCACCCCACAGCTGGGTCTCCGGAGCCCCGGAGGCATCCTTCTCAAATGCGCAGGCCTGCTTCCGCTTCTTCTCCTGAAACTCGGAGGCCTGGTCCTGCAGTTTCGCCAGAGCCGTGGAGACCTGGTCCAACTGTTTCCCCTGAGCCCTGGAGATCTACACCTCATGAGGTGCAGAAATCTTCTACAGTTTCTCCCTGGGCTCCGAAGTCTGCCATGTCAGTGTCCGTAGAATCACGGAGGTCTGCCCCTGAGGCCCGAAGGCCTGGCCCTCTTGTGTCACCAGAGCCTAGAAGGTTTGTTTCTGATTCCTGGAATCTACGTCCTTTACTGAGTCGCAGAAGTCTACTCTTGTTTCTTCTGAGCCGTGGAAACCCATCTCATCTGTTTATCCTGAAGGCTGGAAACCTGTTCTGTCCCCTGACACGTGGAAGCATTCTCCCCCAGTTTCTCCTGAGCTTCGAAAGTCTAGTCACACTGTTTCCTCTGACTCTTGGAAACCTTCTTTCTTTCCTGAGGTCCGTAAGCCTGGTGCTTCGGTATCTCCTGAATCTTGGAAACTCTCTGAATCCCGGAAATCTATGTATTTTTCTGAAACTCAGAAATCCACCTCTGCTGCTTCATCTGAGGTTCAGAAACGGGCTCATTTCCCTGAACCTCGGAAAAGAGCTCTGTTCCCCGAGTCTCGTAAATCCAATCCTACTGTTTCTACAGATGTCCAGAAACGTGCTGTCTTTTCTGAGCCCCAGAATCAGGTGTCTACTTCTGCTGTTTCTACTGAAGGCCAAAAACATGCCCTATGTTCTGAAGCCCAGAAATCAACTCTTGTGTCTTCTGAAGTCCAGAAACATGCCCTATTTTCTGAAGCCCAGAAACTTGCTCCCATTTCCTCTGAAGTTCAGGAGCCTACTTCCTTTCCAGACGCTCAGAAATCTGCCTCTCCTGAAATTCAGAAACATGGCCTCTTCTCCGAGTCCCAGAAACCTACCCCTTCTGTTTCTCCCGAGACCCCCAAACAAGCTGTTTTTACTGATTCCCAGAAATCTTCTGTTTCCCCTGATGTTCAAAAGCATACTGGATTTTCTGAGATGCAGAAGCCTGCTGCTGCTTTATCCTCTGATGTCCAGAGACATGCTGAAACTACTGTACCTTCTGAAATCCAGAAGAACATCCTATTTTCCGAGTCTCACAAGACTGCTCCAGGTTTTTCCTCCGAGCCCCAGACACCTAGTGAGTCTGGCGAGAGTGACTTTCTTTCTCACAGTTTAGATGATCAGAAACCACTGGAAGATTTATTCTCGCAGGATGAACAATCGATATTAGCCAAAGAATCACCAGAAGACATGTTATATGTGTGCCCCAAAAAGAAGCCCAAGAAGGAGAACCAGGAAAACTCGGATTCGGAACTAAATAGCAGCGACTGTGGAAAAACAGAGATGGACTCGATGGAGATAAAGGAGCAAGAATCCAACAGTGACCAAGAGCAGTATGATATGGAGTCATCTGATTATGGCAAAGAAAGCAAAATAGATGCAGCTACTCCCATGCAGCCACAGTGCGTGCTGCAGTTTACAGAAGAGAAAGAGGCTTTCATCTCCGAGGAAGAAATAGCAAAATACATGAAGCGTGGCAAGGGAAAGTATTACTGTAAAATTTGTTGCTGTCGTGCGATGAAAAAGGGTGCTGTCTTGCACCATTTAGTTAACAAGCATAATGTTCAAAGCCCATACAAATGTAAAATATGTGGCAAAGCTTTTCTCTTGGAGTCTCTTCTTAAAAACCATGTTGCTGCTCATGGTCAAAGTCTGTTGAAGTGTCCACGTTGTAATTTTGAATCAAATTTTCCCCGAGGCTTTAAGAAACATTTAACCCATTGCCAAAGCCGTCATAGTGATGATACGCCTAAAAAACACTTGGACAGCCTTGAACCACTTGAAGAACAAATTTAACCTGGTTTTATCCCCTCTTGCTACAAAAGCTGAATTTACAGAAGTGTTCAAAAGTGTTGTTGTATGTTAACCGAGTAGTTTAGCTGATCTGACAAGTCAGAAGATGCATGATTTATTGTACTGTGTTTAACTTGTCTTATAACTGTATTACTGAAATTATTTACTTTCAAAAGTAATTTTAAATACGTGTTTATGTCTTTGTATTACCCATCAGTAGAATCATACTTTATTTTTCAGATGTACTATGTTTTTGAAACCAAAATGGATACAAATTAGTTTTTTAAAGATATGTAAAACATACAGGCAGTTATGGACTGTAGCGGCAAGCAGTCCATATATTCCTCTGAAGACTTGTTTTTTCACATTTGTTAAATGTCGTATTTTTTAAAATGTTTTTATCAAATTCTCAGAAACAAAATTCTCCAACAAATTGAATGTGAATGAGGCAGGTATAAGAAATTACGAATCCTTCTGGTGTAATTCTGCCCTGACGTCAAAACTGAGTGTATAGCAATTTGTTGGAAGTTTATTGCACTCAGTTCTCTGACTTGACTTGTCTCAGATTTAGAAGCATCAAGATACTTATTTTGTGACCCTGTATTTTGGCCATGTTTTAAGCATGTACTAATATACCTTAAATTGATGGATTAACGTCGGACTGTGTATAGCTCAACACTTTCTCTTGATGATTCAGATGTTTGTAATGTCAGAAACCCCCTGAATTTCTTGTATTTGGTGAAATGTTATGCTTTAATCTTTTAAAAATAAAAAGAAACCCAAGCTGGCATCATCCATTTTTCTATTTTTTTTCCAGATCACAAACAAAACTTGCACATTGAACATATTGTCTTTTAAGTATATTTGGCAACAGGAGATGCAAAATTATCCTGGAGTTCTGCTCTGAATACTTCAACATTTCGGTCATCATCCAGTCATTCAGCCTGTGTTTAGGTTAGTCTAAATTTCCCATCCACTTTAGAAAAACAAATCAAGTGTAAATGAGGAAAGCCATGGAAAACAGGAATTTGTACACTGTTACTTAGCATGCTTGCTAAACTATTGTATTTGCATATTAACTTAAAAAACTCTTAAGTATAGTTCAGCAGTATAGATTTTAAGTGGAGGTAGCAAAAGGAAAGTTTCATTCTCAGGCTAAATTATTCCTTGTTAAGCTTCTGTAAATACTGGATTAGAATATGAAAGTGATAGTTTAAAATAAATAATAATAAAAAAATCTTCAGGTGTAAGCTCCTACCTAAGACCTTCAGATTTACCACAGAATCACAGAATGTCAGGGATCGGAAGGGACCTCAAAAGATCATCTAGTCCAGCCCCCTGCCAGAGCAGGATCACCTACAGCAGGTCACACAGGAACGTGTCCAGACGAGTTTTGAATGTCTCCAGAGAAGGAGACTCCACAACCTCCCTGGGCAGCCTGTGCCAGTGCTCTGTCACCCTCATGGTGAAGAAGATTTTCCTAATATTTTTGTGGAACCTCCTATGTTCCAGCTTGTACCCATTGCCCCTTGTCCTGTCATTGGACGCCGCTGAAAAGAGCCTGGCTCCATCCTCCTGACATTCCCCCTTGACATATTTATAAACATTAATGAGGTCACCCCTCTGCCTCCTCTTCTCCAAGCTGAAGAGACCCAGCTCCTTCAGCCTTTCCTCATAAGGGAGATGTTCCACTCCCTTCACCATCTTTGTGGTTCTGCGCTGGACTCTCTCCAGCAGTTCCCTGTCTCTCTTGAGCTGAGGGGCCCAGAACTGGACACAGTATTCCAGATGTGGCCTCACCAGGGCAGAGAAGAGGGGCAGGATTTTTGGAAGGAAGGAAAAAAGCTTTAAATGCTATGGTTAGATGACTTCTTAGTGTTACCTTTTAAGAACAAGCTTTCTTGCAGGATTCTCTCACTCTATGCCCTTAAGTCAAGTGCCGTTTGTTTCGTTTCATGAGGTCCTGACTAGAATTCTGTTTTTATTTATTTATTTATTTATTTATTCCTAGAAGTGACAGCACTTGACTATTATGGCTCTGCTGTTATCTCACTTTGTATAGAAACTACTTTTCTCCTCTGCTATCATTTTAGCACTTTTGGCACAGCCGTTTGGTTAGAAAGATGCTGTATGCTATTTGAATAAAAGGGAAAAATCAAGGGAGGATTTGTCTGAATTGGAGGTGGTCTCACCTTTATGGTTTGATGTCTCACTCCTGACAGATACTTGTTTCTCACTCCTGTGTACCAGCTAACTTTGATTTCTGGGACTCTGTTACCAAGCCTGGATACTGTTTCCCTACGTAACTGACTACTTGGTTCTTTAATCTTGATTTACAGCTGTCAAGATGTACTTTATGACCCTTGGAGATGAACTTTGCAGATCTCCTTGGTGTTAGGGCTTTCAGTCTTTTAAAATCCAGATATGATAGGCTCTTTCCAGTTTCTCTTGGTACAGAATTCTTTCAAAGCCTCATAGAAGCTGAAGGTTATCTGTTGTGTATTTTTTTTTTGTCCAGACTAAATATTCTTTCACCGTCCCCTTACACAATGGTAGTTTGAGATCCTTAAGATGTGTAGGAGGATCTCCTGGAATCTGAACTGATTTAACTAGTTTCTCTAAGGAACTGTAGGACACCAATAGATCAGCTTGAGGATTTATTGTTTCCCTCTCAAATGACCGATTATAGATGCTGAGGAGAAGGATGAATACTCCTGAGTACAAATAGTGATCGTTTTTTTTTTGATGTAAGAAAAAAATGCAAGTGAAGCACTGCAAGATTTATCAGTGAGAGAATTTGCTTGAAATATGCCTAGTGCTGCAATTTTCACCTTGGATACTCTGTAAAGTAGCTTAACTTGGAATTTATAGCCTATGCTGAGAAATGCAGAAAAAAAAAAATCCAAATCTGATATTACAATCTGTACAGGATATGCAGTGTTTCATAGGTGATGCATGCAGCTATGAAGTAATTACCCTGGTAGAAAAAAAAAAAAAAGAAAAGCCTGTTTGGAACTAGTGTAGAGAAAGTGTAGAGCTCCAGTGGGAGTGGGGCAGGAAAAGACTCTCGTTTAAGTAAGAGATGAGTACAATTAAACTTGGAATTTTTATGGATTTTTGTAAATACCGGATTTTTTCATCATGCTTAAGAATAATCTTCAGATTGGATATAGCAGGTTTTATATGCGTAAAATTATTTTCCATCTCTTTGTGTATTAATATCATCATCATCATCATCACGGCTAGGCTTGGTGAACGAAGATATGGGAACGGCTCTACCCACACTTGCTACAAGCGCACTGATGGCTGAAAAGGCCAATGCGGGATAGGCAAGTCCAGTTGCGAAAGGCACAGCGGAAAGTCTCCTTAGGTGGTATTGGCGAGGCACGGTTCTTTCTGCGTTGTCTTTTCTCCTCGAGACTAATTCCACGTGCGTTCTCAAAGGAGGCAGCAGTGTTACGGATTGTGTGTCTTCACATCTCTCGATTGGAGGCCAGAGTGGACCACTGATGGTAGTCAATATGGCCAAGACCGAGGTATTGTTTCAGAGAGTCCTTGTATCTCCTCTTCAAGGCTCCTCTGTTGCGGCAGCCGGTGGCGACCTCACCATAGAGCACAACCTTAGGGATGCGGTGATCCTCCATCCTGGAGACGTGCCCCGCCCAGCGCAGGTGCGTCCTCAGCAGCGTCGCCTCAGTGCTGGTGACCCCTGCCTGTTCAAGGACAGTAACATTAGTCACGTAGTCAGCCCAGTGGGTGTTTAGGATTGTACGGAGGCAGCGCTGATGGAAGCGTTCGAGGAGTTGCAGGTGGTGGCGATAGATAACCCATGATTCAGACCCATATAAAAGAGTAGACAGTACAATGGCTCTGTAGACACTTATCTTTGTACTTTTCTTCAGGTCTTTATTGCACCAGACTCTTTTATGGAGTCTTCCAAAAGCTCTGTATGCCTTTGCTAACCTGTCGTCTATCTCTTTGTCAATCCTACCATCCGCGGAAATGATGCTTCCTAGATAGTTGAACTCCTGGACTGACTTAAGCTCTGATTTGCCTGTGGTGATGTGGGGATGATGGGAGACTTCCTGAGGTGCAGGTTGGTAAAGAACTTCTGTCTTCTTCAAGCTGACTTCCAGCCCAAAAAGCTCAGCAGCCTCTGCAAAGCAGGATGTTAAGCGCTGCAGAGCTGCTTCTGAGTGAGCAACGAGGGCGGCATCGTCAGCAGAAAGCAGCTCTTGGACAAGGTAATTTAGGGTCTTAGTGTGGGGCTTCAGTTGCCTTAGGTTGAAAAGGTTACCATCAGTACGATAACGTCCTTCTCCACTGGCCTTGGTGCCTGCAGAGGTGCTTCTCTCACATTTTCTCACTACTCTCACTGGCTGCAGTTGCTGTTGCGCAGATACGTTATCCCAGAGGTGCTACCATTATTGCTGATGTGCTCAGCCTTGGCCAGTGGTGGGTCCATCTTGGAGCTGTCTGGCATTGGCTCTATCTGACTTGGGGGCAGCTTCTAGCAGCTTTTCACAGAAGCCACCCTTGTAACCCCAGCTGCTACCAAAACCTTGCCACACGAACCCAGTGCCACCTTAGTAGAAAAAGTCTAAAGAAAGAAAATATGGGGCTGTTACTGAGTAGAGTAGGTGAATTAGCGACAGCACACACACAGAAGACTGAGGTTCCTAGTGCAACTTTTGTCTTAGTCTTCACCAGCAAGGTCTCCCAGGCCTCTATGATTAGTAGAAGCATTGAAGGAGTGAAGAACTACCAGCAGAGAGGGTTGAGTCAGAATTTACTTGAGAGAACTCACCTCATGCAAGTCCATGGGACTTTATGTGTGCCATGCCAAGGTGCTGTGAGAATTGACTGCTGTTCTTGCAAGGCTGTTGTTTGGAGTTTGTGGGAGCTCTCTAGTCGAACCCCTTCAGTGAAGAATTTTTCGTAATATCCAAAATGGTCCTCCCCTGGCACAACTTGAGGCCATTCCCTCTTGTCCTACCACTTGTTTCTTGTGAGAAGAGACTGACCCCAGGTTACTACAACTTCATTTCAGGTGGTTGTAGAGAGCGATAGGGTCTCCCCTCACCCTCCTTTTCTCCAGGCTAAACAACCCCAGTTCCCTCAGCTGTTCCTCATAAGACTTGTGCTCCAGACCCTTCTCCAGCTTTGTTGCCCTTCTTTGGACATGCTTTCTTTTAGTGAGGGGCCCAAAACTGAACACAGGATTCAAGATGGGGGCTCACAGGTGCCGAGTACAAAGTGGACGGTACACCATTTCCCTGGTCCTGGCAAATATTTAATCTTTATAATTCTGATAATAATGATAAAACTGGATATTGAAGATGGATATTTCATTTGCATTGGCATTCTAAAAATGTTCTCATGCTGATTGTGAGGACAGATTCCTTCTGAAAATTAAAGAAATGCAGGGGGATGTACATAGAGGAACTCTTAAATTTCCTATTCTTCCTTCTTCTGCAGAGTTTCCAAATACATAATATTACAAAGGCTCAGCAATGCAGTTTCTACAAACCTGAGATGGCCCTGGTGGCATCCTGAGCTGTTTTGTTACGGAGAACAAGGAAGCTGGTAATGACCAAACGAAGAGCTTGGAGAAAATCAGCTCTGCAGCTGAAATGATGTCTCAGCATGTCAGTAACACACATATTGGTACTACGGCCTTGCAGATGGGACAGAAGGTTTTACATGAAGACCATATGTGCACTAAAAAGATAATGTAATGACCTCTCTGCTGCGGCTTTGACTAAAGGGTTTACTATTCTCAGCTGCCCAGTTCCCTCTGTCCATGCGCTGTTCCTTGACTTACTTTTGTTGAACTGTTCACCTGAGTGATTTCTAAAGCATAAACTAGTCTGCAAAAAAGTCTTGACTGGAAATGATTTTTTTTAAGCCAGAATAGTTTGTAAATGCCTGGGTTAAATGAAGCAGCTCCCTGTGGTGCAGACAGAGTGTTGATATTCAGAAGGGAAAAGGCAGGCAGTGCTATATGGTAGGTGTTAATTATATATTTCTTAGCAAAAGAGCATGCACACCCCTATGTGTAGCCTTTGTGGGCCAAAATATTCCTATTCGAATGAGTCTTTCACCACATCACCTTAGATTCCTTCCAAGACGCTGCCACTGAGCACTCAGGGACTTGTATCAGCTGAGCTGTAACCTCTCTGTTCAGTGAACGGCTTTCTACATCACTGTGAGGCAAATCAACACGTATTAGAATGTTAAATGCTGTTCCTTAAAGTTCAAATATTTCTCTGCATAAATTCATTATTTCCATGGGGATTAAACCCAACATTAGAACTGTAAAATACTGTTCTCTTGTTTTCAGATGCTGTTCTGCTCTGCATCCAGCCTACCTACTGTCCATTATTACTTTTTCTCTGCTTCTACAACAACATCTTGGTTTCAAAGTCAGCATTAGAAAAAACTGACAATGTGGAATATTATCTTCTCCTAAAAAAATACAATAATTGTTGTGGATAACTGCAGGTTGATGTTGACACAAATAAACCTTTAAACAAACTAAATGTTCCTGGTATGCATGTGAGATAAACATGCTTTGGACAGAAATCATTATATGCATGCAAATAAAATGTGTCTTTTTAGTAGTATCACTTGCTCACATGTTTTGTTACAGCTTTCTCTCATGTCTATCTTCCCGAGGATCTCAGAACTAAAACACTTTTCAGAACTGGAAAACAAACAGTCTTTACCCTCTTTCTGTTGTGCTAATCTCCTTGGTGTTAGCTGCAATTCTAGGAGTGCAAAATGTTAGAAAATATTAGTGTGAAAATCCACACTTGTGTTCATAGGATCATAGACTGGTTTGGGTTAGAAGGCACCTGAAAGGTCATCTAGTTCCAACCCCCTGCCATGGGCAGGGACACCTCCCACTAGACCAGGTTGCTCCAAGCCCCATCCAGCCTGGCCTTGGACACTTCCAGGGAGGGGGCTGCCACAGCTTCTCTGGGCAACCTGTGCCAGGGTCTCACCGCCCTCACAGTAAAGAACTTCTTCCTAATGTCTAATCTAAATCTAACCTCTTTCAGTTTGAAACTGTTACCCCTCATCCTATCACTACACTCCCTGATAAAGAGTCCCTCCCCTTCTTTCCTGTGGGCCCCCTTTAAGTACTGGAAGGCCACTAAATGGTGTCCCCGGAGCCTTCTCGTGCAAGCTTTGGCGTACATTTTAATCTACACAAGAGGAATTCTGCTGTCTCCTTTAATTGTAATATATATTTTTTTTATAATGAACTGTTTAATTCATCACGGATGCAGTCTCATTTCAAATTATCCTATACTCCGACATTGCTGTTTGCACATTACTGTATTGTGCCATTCATTTTTTAGTCTCTTTATTGTAAGATTCTTTCAGTTTGCTCTGGGTTTAGCAAAACACTTCTCTGCTTATCCTCGAGTAGGCAGCTCCTCTGCTGTAGCTGCAAATAGATATGGCTAGGGTTTCAGTTTATTAGTCTACTTGCATGATTGCTATTCCTTTAAGCATTTGTAAGAAGAAGCATAATATCTATTGAGATAAAGACAAAATGACAGATGGACAGGGATTGATAAGTGTTGGTGATTTTGTGCACATTACAAATATTCCTCCATAAAGATCTTGATTTTATGCTACACCAAGTCCTGTTTTATCCCATTCCTGCTTGCAGCTCCCCTGAACCTGGTTTTCACAGAATCACAGAATCACAGAATGTCAGGGTTTGGAAGGGACCTCAAAAGATCATCTAGTCCAACCCCCTGCCAGAGCAGGATCACCTACAATAGGTCACAGAGGAACGCGTCCAGGTGGGTTTTGAATGTCTCCAGAGAAGGAGACTCCACAACCTCCCTGGGCAGCCTGTGCCAGTGCTCTGTCACCCTCACAGTGAAAAAGTTTTTTCTAATATTTTTATGGAACCTCCTATGTTCCAGCTTGCACCCATTGCTCCTTGTCCTGTCAATGGACACCGCTGAAAAGAGCCTGGCTCCATCCTCCTGACACTCCCCCTTGACCTATTTATAAACATGAATGAGGTCACCCCTCAGCCTCCTCTTCTCCAAGCTAAAGAGACCCAGCTCCTTCAACCTTTCCTCATAAGGGGATGTTCCACTCCCTTCATCATCTTTGTGGCCCTGGGCTGGACTCTCTCAAGCGGTTGTCTGCCTCTCGTGAGCTGAGGGGCTGTATTGGTTTGGCCTGGCTGGATTTTGGTGGCAGAGGGGGGAGCTGCAGGGTGGCTTCTGCAAGAAGCTCCTAGAAGCTCCCCAAGTTTTATAGAGCCAATGCCAGCCGGCTCCAAAGAGGGACCCGCCGCTGGCCAAGGCTGAGCCTATCAGTAAGGTGATAGCAGATGAACGCCTCTGTGAAAACATATTTAAGAACAGGGAAAAAAAACTGCGCCACAACAGCTGGCACAGAGATGGAGGAGTGAGAATCTGTGCAGACACCAAGGTCAGTGAAGAAGGAGGGGGGGGAGGATGAGCTCCAGGCGCTGGAGCAGAGAGAGTCCCCTGGGTCCGTGGTGAAGACCATGGTGAAGCGGGTTGTTCCCCTGTAGCCCATGGGCGAGGTGCAGATGTCCACCGTGAGGATGACCGCGTAGATGTCCCCTGTGTAGAGGACTCCACGCCGTGTGGGTGGATGCCTGAAAGGGGACTGTAGCCCGTGGGAAGCCCGCATCAGAGCAAGTCGCCGCCAGAACCTGTAGCGCGTGGAAGAGGGAATGCCCACGCTGGAGCAGGTTGGCTGGTGGGACTTTTGTGACACTGCGGGGAACTCATGGTGGAGCAGTTTCCCCTGAAGGACTGCGCCTCAGACTCACTAGGGGTGGGCTGCCCCTCATGGGGTGTCTCCCGTTGGGCAGTTTGTGATGAATTGCCCTTCGTGGGACGACTCACGCCGGAGAAGAGAGCGTGAAGCTTGTCTCCCGTGAGAGGGACCCCACAATGGCCCTGGGGAAGAGTGAAGAGTCCTCCCCCGGAGTGAAGAAGTGGTGGAACCAACGTCGGAGGAACTGACTGTAACCCCCATTCCCTGTCCCCCTGCGCCACTCGGGGGGAGGAGGTGGAGAAACTGGGATTGATGTTAAGCCCGGGAAGAAGGGAGGGATGGAGGGAAGGTGTTCTGTTTGTTGAGATCTGTTTGCTCTTTCTCACTTCTCAATACTCCTCTCTGATTTGTTCTTTTAATAAATGTACTTGATTTCCCCAAAATTGAGTCTGTTTTGCCTGGGATGGTAAATGAGAGTGATCTCCCTGTCCTTATCTCAAACCCTGAGCCCTTTGAAATATTTTCTGCCCCCATCTAGCAGTGAAGGGGGAGTGAGAGAGCGGCTGTGTGGGTTCCTGGCAGTCGGCCAGGGTCAAACCATGACAGGGGCCCAGAACTGGAGACAATATTCCAGATGTGACCTCACCAGGGCGGAGGAGAGGGGCAGAAGGACCTCTCTCTTGACCTACTTGCTACTCCCCTTCTAATACACCCCAGGATGCCATTGGCCTTCCTGGCCACGAGGGCACATTGCTGGCTTATGGTCATCCTGCTGCCCACCTACACTCCCCTGCGCTGCTCTCCAGCAGGGCAGTCCCCAACCTGTACTGGCACCTGGGGTTGTTCTTTCCCAGGTGCAAAACTCTACACTTGCGCTTATTGAATTTTATAAGGTTTCTCACCTCCCAGCCCTCGAGCCTGTCCAGGTCTCTCTGAATGGCTGCACAGCCTTCTGGTGTGTCAACCACTCCTCCCAGTTTCGTGTCGTGGTAGAGTTATCCGTTAGAGGGAGCTACAGAGCAATTTATTAGTAGATCAGCTTTAAGATACGTTTTTTAAACATATTAAATATACATATGGAATAAAAATGCATCAACAAGAGGTTCAGAAATCACTCTGGCCTTTTCTCGTTATGGTATATTAGTTTTGGGCCCTCCTAGCACACAATTCCTTGCCACTGTATCCAGAGTCCTCTGTTTTAAAGCATTTGCTTATTTTCCTTGACACCCCCCTCCTGCTGTGCATTTATCCCATTCCCAGAGCGCGTGCATTATTTACAAGGATGTTTAAAATATTTATGTAATCTCAAAAAAATAATCACTCTTTTGTTCCCTAGGCTGTTACTTCTCTCATCTTGATAAGAAAATATGCTAAGAGAATTACAAGAGGGAGCCTATCCTTCCTGTGGTGGTATTGAAGAGCCGAACTGTGCTCAAAAACACCTCCCGCCAGCTGGCTGCACAGGGCACCCGTGCTGGGGATAAGCCTCTAAGTGCAAAGAGGATTTAAGCACAGCCCACAGCGGCTGGTGCACAGAACAGAGATGCAGCCTCTGCCTGATGAGAGGATTTAATATCTCAGACCTGTTGACTGACAGAAGCTGTGAGGGTAAATGAAACAGGGCCACGAGCACTCCCCACAAGTTTGGGTCATACAGTGTTTGCAGCCGCTTTTGCAAAAGACCCCGGCACAGCTTCTCACCCAAAGCCTCATGCAGGGGAAGGTGGTGGGTGACTGATTTGTGGTTTGCAGAGAAATGCACTGGAGGGAACCAGTGAGATGGAAATGATGCACGAGAGAAGCCAAATTTAGAGCCAAGTTGAGCTTCCCAGAGTCTGAGGAGGGAGGGGGCAGCCTCCAAACAGGAAATCTGAAAATACAAATCCAGGCACGGCTGGCATTGCCGTAGGAAACCTACCTGCAAGGTGGGGTTACAGCTGGCCTGACTGACCCTGGTCTAGGATATTTCCACCTCCAGCATTAGCAGCGCTTTCTCAGCGACTTATGGGCAGCAGAGCAGGGACTGTGCTCCAAGACACTGCTTTCAGATGCAGTCAGCTCATCTGCAGTCAGATTTCCTCTTGAAATCCTCAGGAATTTTGCCTGAGTGAGGCTGTGCAATGCTTGACTTACTGAGGCAAAAGCTGTTTACAGATGTAAGATACAAACAAGCCCCGAAGCTTCTGTCTTTTGTTACTTTGCATTGACTTGCTGTGGTCTGCACTGGGTCCAGCGTTTCATCCTACTTCATTCGTTACTCCAGGCAGTGATGAAACTGAATAAGCCAAATGATCAGCTTGGCCTTGATGTGATGATAATGCTGTTGAAAGTAGGAGGAAATGCAAGTGTATGACCTCGGCCATGGGAATTTGAAACCATCCTGCTTTATTTACAGTAAAAAAAAATCAGAAATCCTTAATTCCCTCACTTCAGGCTTCTCTAGTATGCGTCCACACTAAGACATTGCAGAAAACATCAGGAGAAAGAAGCCAGAAGACTTCTGTAATTTGATCTTTCAAATCTCTCAGTGAGAAATCCTTTGAACTTTAACTTCTCACTAATGAAAGCCAGGTAAAGCTGTAGGGACATTTTAATTGTATTAAAAATAGTCACCCAGGATGGCGGCATCACACGGAAGCAAATGCTCATTTTGAGTGATGAACTCCTGCTGCAAGATAAACTGCCAAAGTGTGTGTAATAGATGATCTTAGGCAGGACCGCTGGCACAGCCTTCTCTGTGACTTTGAAGCAGCGAGGAAAGATCCAAATACTTACGCTTTTACGACAGAACTGGAATAATTTATCTACTCTGGTTTATGCTGGCACGTTTACGTCCAAGTAGCTGAAGCGAAGATTCCAGTTTTAGTGATAAATAACATGGAAAATTAAACCACCGCCTCTGGCTTGCTCAGCAGCATAGTTCACATTGTTTTGCAGCAGCGGCAGGATGCATTCTTTGCACTTAATGTAAACAAACAGATACGGTCCAGGCAGAGGAGGGGATCCCAGGAGAGCGAGGGCAACCGGGTGCTGCAGACCTTCTCCTCCCCGGCCAGGCTGCTGCCAGGGCTGGAGCTGCCTGGGTACTGGGCAGAGGGAAAGCTGGAGTCTTTAAATGTTGTTGGCATGGGCTGTATCCTATCCAGATTTCTTAAAAGTGGCTATTTTATTGTTTGAATATAAACCAGTTGCTGATTAGATGCAAGAGGGTTTGTTTAATTAAAAAAAAAAAAAAAAAGAGACATCTAATTGAATTAAAACTATGTGGTTTATGGGAGAAAATGCCAAAGTTAATTACGGTTACCATCTGTTCCTTCAAAACACTCGTTTGCTTTGAATACCTCTATTGTCAGGGCTGGTTTTAATATGTTTCTCAAATTTATTCCAGTGAGGAGGTACTTTAAAATAAATTAAGCTGTTCCCCATAATCTCTAGCAAACAACAGGGTGGTGGTGTCTGCAGTGACCTTATGGTGCTATTTCTTTTAAAGGAAATACTGTCATGGCTTTAATCACTGCAAGCTTAGCTCTGTGCAGAGGAAGCTTGCATGATTTTTTCCAGGGATTTATTCAAGGATGTCTTTGTGTATGCGTTTCCATATGAGGAAAATTGCAAACACGGATGGCATTTTTTTTTCCCCAGTATCTCCTTTCCTCTACCTGGCCATAGTTAATTCCTGCAATACTGATTCTCAAAAAACTCATAAAGAATTCACCTCTCCCCGTGGAACTTGCATGCACTTATGTGCCCACACCTTGCTCTTAAGAGTTGTGTCACACTATATGAGTTAGCTGTCTTGAGAGTCTCCATGTACTTGTATAACAGCACGGAGGAGCTGAGTGACTGGACGTAGCACGAGCTTTTACCTCCTGAACTTGGTTGCAGCCTGGGGACATCTATCGTGAGCTCCCGCTGCACTGCTGGGCTGCCTGCATTCGCTGGGGGATACCAACACAAATGTCAGCTCTTGCTTAGTTTCCAGGAGGGTTATGAGGTGTTTGAAATTAGAGTGTTGCTACCGGTAAATAGAAGAGTTTGGGCCAGTGCTCAGCTGACAGAAGCAAGGTAGCTGTGAAACTGGCATCAGGAAAACAAAAAGCAAGAACTTCTTCTAACAGCCCATCTGTCTTATTTTATACACATTCTGCGAAACACTCATTTGGCTGGCAAGTGAGAGGGTTTCACTGACTGAATGTAGTTTCCAAGGATCAAAGAAACATGTGAATTCATGCGTACTGAAACCTATGAATTTGAGGAAAATTCAATGGAGATTTAATCTTCTTCTGGAAAGAGAAATCCTTCACTCTGCCTGGTTCAAAGAGAAACAATAATATCCTTTATTATTCTTAGTAGAAGGATCAAACTGCTACCACTCAACATAGTGAAATGATCACTCCTAGAAAATCTTGCTGCTTTTATATCTTGAAATAATACTAGACTAATGGGAGTGATAGAGAATTAGGCAATAAGATTAGAAACAGAGATTGTTCCTGAATCAGTCCATTAGGATTAGCCAGGCTTTGTTCCATGGCAACTTAGCTAAGAATAATCATGACTGCAAATAGTGCTGTTCCAGTTTCGTGGGTGGAGCACGGAGTAAAATTGCTGGTCTCCAAACACCATTGTTAATGTGTTTGGCGGTTCCTAAATGTCACTGTGGCCGCACTTCAGCAAGTCAGTTAGAGCCGTCATTTTGCCGTCATACGTGATGCATAAGGAGTTCCAAACCCTGCATGTGAGCTGAGTTCATAAGGTCCTTGTATTTTCAGATTGTTTTTTTGGTGGGACATGGTTTCTGACATGAGCAGTTGAGGCTGACAGTGTTGTCTCTGCTACCTGCCCCGAGTCATGGGTGGCAGCATACGAGGTGTGATTCAAGTATGTGAGAGATGTGGGCTGGAGTGGTCAGGCCAGCACATCGGTGGGTTCTGATGATAAACTGGTTCTCAGGAATGTATATTTCTGGTGGAGGAGAAGTTCAAAACATTTTCTTTGTTAATTCGTGCTGCAGTACACACATACGCAGGTCCTGTTCTGAGTGCAGTTGAGCTGGGTCCAAGGAAAGGCAGTATTACCAGTGAGCAGTTCTGGGCCCCTCAGTTCAAGAAGGACAGGAAACTGCTGGAGAGAGTTCAGTGCAGAGCAACTAAGATGATTAAGGGAGTGGAATATCTCCCTTATGAGGAAAGACTGCGGGAGGAGGGTCTCTTTAGTTTGGAGGAGACTAAGAGGTGACCTCATTAGTGTTTATAAATGTATAAAGGAGGAGTGTCACAAGGATGGAGCCAGGCTCTTCTCAGTGGCAAACAATGATAGGACAAGGGGTAATGGAATCAAGCTGAAACACAAGAGGTTCCACTTAAATTTGAGAAGAAACTTCTCAGTGAGGGTGACAGAGCACTGGAACAGGCTACCCAGGGAGATTGTGGAGTCTCCTTCTCTGGAGACATTCAAAACCCACCTGGATGCCTTCCTGTGTAACATCATCTAGGTGTTCCTGCTCTGGCAGGGGGTTTGGACTAGATGATCTTTCAAAGTCCCTTCCAATCCCTAATATTCTATGATTCTATGATACTGTAATTCTGTCAAGGAAGAATATTCTGACTCTTTTAAGAATCATAAACCTTGCATTTCTTTATATCTCATTTCTTTATATTCCTTGATTTTATTATTTTACTGTACATTCCCTCTACCACACATTGTACTATATCTTTACTTTAAACACATATGCCTGTCTAATCTGTGCTTGGAAACTGTGGTGTTTTCTTAATTCACCAATCTAAGCTAGCATGAATCATTTTTACCTATTTGATTTTGGTGGCATAATCATTTAACCAATGATGATGAACCTGAATTTATTTACTGTAGGCAGCACCAAACTTACACAGAGTTCAGGTATCATGTATTTGTGTATGAAAAACCATTGCAAAACACTCTGGCTGGAAAAACAACATATTTACTGGATTACAGTTTAATGCGTATTTCCAAATGTTCATGTATTTCTCCTAAAACTCGATGAGGTTCTAGAAGAATGTGTGTGCAGGAACACTGCTCTTCACAAGTGTGTCTCTTTAAGGGTCTCACTGGGGCAAATCTGTGCCTTTAGGACACTTTCATGCCTCTCCTCCCCATACCATTTACCAGGGCTGTTAATCCAACAGACTCAGCTTCTCTGGGCTCCCAGCAGCCTCTGTCTTCAGGGAGTCAGGCTGACGCCAAGAGCAGATGACGTCTCGCTATCTTTAGCTGTCTTGCCTGAGCCTGTTGTCCAGGTTCCTCCATCAGCTGCTGGAGAGTGACAGGTACCATCAGGGGACTGAAGGCCTTGGGAATGGGAGAGCTGCCTCCTCCCTGAAACTCTGCCCTCCCTTCCCCAGCTGCACAGTGGACACAGGCATCCAGCCAAAACCCGACCCAAATGTGTTAGAAAGGTGTGGAGATGATTGCCAGCCAAACTGATACAAACACAGATTCATTGGAATAAAACACTGTTTATTCATTTGAGGGGACATGGACTGCGGAAGAGGAGAAGAATGGAGTGAAGTCCATGCATACATTTCTCCATTAACCTCAGTGTCTCCTACTTAAAGACACTTTCGATTTGACTGCTCTTATTCGTGAGTTCAAAGAGTCACTCTTTATTATGGGTGTTTCTCTTTTACACACACACATGCACACCCCCTCCACCTGGCTCCTTTGGCAGGCCAGCAGCACCTTTCAAGTTTTGGTTTCCTCTTTTGCCCTAGGTCCAGATCTTGGTTCTCACTGGATGGGCTTTCACCAGGGCATTCCCTAGCTCACTGCATCCCCGCTGTTATAAATGGGTTTGTGGTGTTAGCTGAACTCCACCTTGCCTTGCCGTCATTGCCTTTCCCATTTTTATTCCCTCCAATAGCTTACCTCCAATTTAACTCATAGAATCATAGAATCATTAAGGTTGGAAAAGACCTCTAAGATCATCATGTCCAACCATCAACCCAACACCACTATGACCACTAAATCATATCCTGCAACACCACGTCTACATGTTTTTTGAAGACCTCCAGGGATGGTGACCCCCACTTCCCTGGGCAGTCTGTTCCAACACTTCACCACTCTTTTGGTAAAGACATTTTTCCTGATACCCAATCTAAATCTTCTCTAGCACATAACTCCTTACAGCCAGAATGGATACCGGCAAAACAATAAAAATTACAGTGTCTGTACAACATCATATTCATACCAGACACATTTACCACATGGTGTTCAAACTCTTCAAACATACAGTTTCGTTGAAGATAATTCTGGAGTCTGTTTACTTTTAAAATAGCTGGACAAAATGAATACACCATTTGTGCTTGTGGTTACGTAGAGCTCTGTGTGCCTTTAGGAATGCAAGGACTGTACCTTCAAAGTCTGTGGCTGCGTAGAAAACATCTGTAAATCTTATGGAGACATGACAGTCATTCTGGCATGTGACATTTGGGAACTTGTAGACACGTTTGCAGAAAGCTGATCTCACTGATCACAGCCTTCAGGCTATAGAGCCTTGCCCATGCAAAGCAGACCTGCTGCATACGCACACTCAATGTGTTGGGTACAGGTATAGGTTGTGACAAAGGGCCCATCCCATCTGAGACTTTTCATGGGCAGTGTAGTTAGCTGTAAGAGTGATACACATGCGGCCCTGATACCAAAGTTCCCATTTGCCATGCAATCTTCTTGTTGTGGTAGAAGCATTGTTATCTGACATATTTTTTTTGCCATGAGGAGGGGTATATACTGCTTACTAGTTGTGTTTTAATTCCACTGCGTCCTCCTGTACATACACGTCAAAGGATGACTGCCGAATCATTCAGCTGAGACTGAAATACATTTCAAGCTACTGATTTAGGAAATATTTATCCAGGAACAACAAAGGAGAAAATATGGTCTCTCTGGCGTCCTTTGGCTGGAAGCTAAAACAAAGTTTGTCAGTGGGAGAGAGGAGCAGATGATCTGCAAGCCAGTGCTGCTGCACAGGATCGTGCTCTGGGGCTGACCGCAAGCCACAAGGGACAAGGATGCCTCAAACACTCACCCCTGGGTAGCTCACACCCACAGCACTGGGGTAAAAAGACAGTGAGGACAACAAAGTACCTTTCCCATGCCCACCCGCTGCTGAATACCCACCCTGACAGGAGCTGTCCTTGTGCTGCTTACAAAGAGCATTCGTTGTTCCTCAAGTTTATATTTAAAAAAAAAAAAATTAGACAAAAATAACACACACGTATCCCCCCCCCTTCCCTAAATTACAAGAATTTATCCAATGCTTTGTGCTTTTTTGCCAAGCATATAAAGAATGTGTTCTTTTCAATGGTTTGCAGGAGAATGCTGATATTTTTTCCAGAACTGATTTAATCTGTACGCATTGAAGTTTGATATCCTGCAGATGTTTGGCTAAATTCTAATAAAACATCCAGAGCTACCCACCATGGGAATTTTATCATAATCCTCCCAAGGAAAAAAATGTTGATCCCAAGGGATGCGTTATAGGTCAAACACAAACTGTCATACCTCCTCCTTATTTTGAAAACACCCATCATCTTTACTTTTATTTACAACAAATATACAAAAGCTTTTTGTCAGCAATTTGTCTTTTTATTTATGTACGGGTGTGGTAACTAATCATTACAAGTTCCACACACTGCTAATCTTGCCGTAATGGTATTTCTAGTATGACAACTTTCATCTGCTGACTAAACAAGCACAGTCTTGCCTTTTCTCGGCATGGCCGTGAGTCAAAACCAAGTCACTGGGATGTGAGGATCTTGGGGCTTGCCTGCACGCAGTTTTTTTGCATCAGGGCAATTAGACAAGCTTGAGCCAAAGCAGCGCAGCCCCTAAGCGTGGGTGCAACTGCGCTCTTGCTGAAGTACCTTTATCAGCACAGCTCATCTGGATAAATTCGGTGTAAGAAACAGTCCATGCTAGGATAGCTGCACTGGAGTACACAGACTGGCTGTCCTGGTCTGGCTGAGACATCTCCACAACATCCACCATTGTGCCAGTGTCCCTGGGACACATTTTTTTTCGGACATGTGAGATTTAAAAAGAGCTCATGGGACAAGAAATTGGACATCATGCTGTTCACCAAGAATGTGAGATTTTTCCCGTTGCCTCCTTTCAGATCTGAGAATTAGGGGCCTGGACTCTGAGCCTACAATTGGTTACAGGAAATGATGCAACACAGAGACTATCTCCCTCTCATATCACCTCATACCAGTCAACTGGGTACAGGAAACATGTTCTTTGCCGCGTACCCCAGGGCAGCAAATGTTATTCTGACATAGAAGCTCATGCAAGGGGCTCATCACGCAGAAACCTCACCACAGGACCAGACTCAGAGTACTTGTCCTCCACCACATGCTCTATTGCGTATGACGAATCTTCTGTGTCATGGGGGTTTTGTTTGTTCCTTTTTTATTCTTTTTTTTTTTTTAAAAAAAAAAAAAAAGTCTGGTCACCATGTGCTGGTGGCGTAGGTACACAATGTGTTTGCTTTGGCAATGAAAGCAGCTGAAGAATTTCCCACTTCATCCCCCAGCCCAGCTGTCCCTGTAGGTTGTGCTGATGCAACTGTTTGCAGTTAGTGGTATAAGCCAGGTCAGAGAAATAATGATGTTACAAAGTAACTTTCAACGAAAGAAAACCCCACCCACAACTGAAAGGGGGACACTAACTTGTTACTGGAACTGGAACACACTGCAGAGGGCAAGCAATTTTTTCACATATTGTTACAAAAGTAGTTTGTGTAGGACTCTGGAAAAGTATGAAATGACTTGTATTAGGGGCAAGGGGTTTCAAGACACAAAAAATGTGAAAAAACAAGTGTTGAAATAAATAGAGAAAACAATTAAGATGACATTTGGAACTACACAAATGTGTTGTCATCCACTGTGAATATCAAGTGCATTCTTCAATCTGTCTAATCTAATACAAACACAGAGCAGGCTGTATATCTAAAAAAAACCTCTACCAAAACATTGCAGATACCCATCTTGCCCTGGGGAGATGATAAGGGAAGAGACCAAACCAGGTATGACAGCTCCTAGAGGCATTATTTAATGCATGGTTAGAAGACATTTGCATTCCAGTCTGATGAGTCGTAAAAGCAGACGAGGAGAGGAGAGGAGAGGAGAGGAGAGGAGAGGAGAGGAGAGGAGAGGAGAGGAGAGGAGAGGAGAGGAGAGGAGAGGAGAGGAGAGGAGAGGAGAGGAGAGGAGAGGAGAGGAGAGGAGAGGAGAGGAGAGGAGAGGAGAGGAGAGGAGAGGAGAGGAGAGGAGAGGTCTCAGTTAAAAATGAAAGCACATTAACGGTGAAAGTCAGTTTCTCAAAGTCTTTCTCTTTTTCTTAAGTCAAAATAGAGACCACATGAGTTCAGCATGAAAAAAAAAGAAAGGGATAGCATTAAAGCTTCATTTTGGATGCTAAATTTGCTGGAACAAATGTGAATGCTTTTATTACCACTGACATATTTAAAAGCAAATCTTCCTTCAACTTGTTTTTTTGTCTCATAGCAAGCTGTTATGGTTAAAAAAATCTCACCTCTTTCCAAACATGCACAGCACTAAGTGGAAAGAGTCCCTGCATGAATTCTGGTTTAAAGGAGTAAATTTGACTCAAATTGAAACTCTTTCAGGACACTCGAGAGAGACAGGGAACTGCTTGAGAGAGTCCAGCGCAGAGCCACAAAGATGATGAAGGGAGTGGAGCATCCCCTTATGAGGAAAGGCTGAAGGAGCTGGGTCTCTTTAGCTTGGAGAAGAGGAGGCTGAGGGGTGACCTCATTCATGTTTATAAATATGTCAAGGGGGAGTGTCAGGAGGACGGAGCCAGGCTCTTTTCAGTGACATCCAATGACAGGACAAGGGGCAATGGGTGCAAGCTGGAACGTAGGAGGTTCCACAAAAACATTAGGAAAAACTTTTTCCCTGTGGGGGTGACAGAGCACTGGAACAGGCTGCCCAGGGAGGTTGTGGAGTCTCCTCTGGACACATTCAAAACCCATCTGGATGCGTTTCTGTGTGGCCTACTGTGAGTGATCCTGCTCTGGCAGGGGGGTTGGACTAGATAATCTTTCAAGGTCCCTTCCAACCCCTGACATTCTGTGATTCTGTGATTCTGTGACTCCTCTAGCTTACATTTTGTAGAGATTGAGACTGATTACAGAATTTTTAACTTGACTGGTAATTCATGAACCCAGATTTTTTATTCCTGCCATCTTAAAGTGCTATTGGCAAGAGAAGTGAGGTGTCAAGGTTTGATGTGATTCGCAGTGAGGGTAGGAACCAAGCTGCCATCTGATTTTAATGACTCTTCAGACCCTGGCTTGCCCACAGATGATGTTGCTGAAGAAAGAGGAGAGAGAAGTTCAGGTTTTGCAAATGAGAAATCTTCCTCCTGTGACTAGAAGCAACACTGTCTGCTCTGTGACCCTCAGGCATCTTTCCATATTGATGTTTAATTAAGCTAAGAGACACATAATAAGGTTTCTGCCATATTTTAAGTGCTGTTTGGATGTAGTCTATACAATAACAGCTTCTAAAATGGCTTTGCTCTGAACAGGAGAGGATTTGACATGTGTTTTTATCTAGCACTAAGAAAAGATTTCTGAGTAGGATTAGCCAAGGAGACAGTGTTTGCATTCAGATTACTTTTCTGCCTTGAGTTTAAGTCCTCATTTAGTAACTGGCTTTATGAAAAACTTTTTGGTGTCATTTTCCCTGTCAGTGCTGGAAATCCCATGAAATCACCAGTGATCGTATTTCATAGGTTTCAGGATGGAATCTTGAGGGAACTCCCCAGAGATTTTGGCTGTGCAATGAAAGAGGTTGCAAAACTGACCCTTCTGTCTTTGGCTTTGATGCAGAACGACTCCTATCTGTGTGACACAGTCTTTGCTCCCGCCCATCGTGTTCTGGCAGGAGTGTCTTCCCTGAGTCCAGCTGTTTCCTCTCCCTCCTGCTCTTCCCCCTTCCTCAGGCCTTCTCTACCTGCAGATGCACTTCAATCCATCTAGGCAACTTTCGTCTGTGGCCTGGAGGGAAATCTTAAAAAACCTGACAAACAACAGATTTCAGCTGCTGACCTCAGCAGTTCTAAAGAATGACGTGATTTCCCTAACACTTACAATCCAGTAACCAGAGAGGACACAAGCTGGCTGTCTTTTGGGCAGGGAGATGGTTCCTCTGCAGATCCCCACAAGCAGTCCAGGCCACTGCCACAGGCACCAGGGACCGTTTCAAAAAACCAAAAATGTCCTAAAGATGCCCCAGTCTTTGCAACGCTATACAAAAGAGAAGCAAACAGCCTATTGCTGCTCCGGGAATTTAAGAAGTTTCAGTACTGGGAGGTGAATGAGACCATTTTCTGGTACACATTTCTGCATGGGCACTGTTGGAAACAGTGGTAAAGCAGTGATTTTCTGCCCCCCAGTTTCACATCGATCTCCTATTCCTGAAGGAGCTCCAGGCTGGCACTTGACACACATGAGCTGATGGCCACAGAGAATGAAAATTCAAGTAGAATGAAATATCAATCTACTCAGCCCAATATTTTTGATATTGGCCCAAAATCTATCTGAATTCCCTTGGATTTATTTTTTTTCCCTTTCTGAGTGGCACATATATCAGTCTAGCTATAAAGGGTAACAAGCCAAGGATCAAACCTGTCTATCTCTGACCAGGATTGTTCAGTGGAAGAGGAAACTATGTTCAGAGCTGGAGGGCAAATATGTCTCACACACAATGTTTTGTTTTCTGCAGGACTCCCTTTCAGTGCAAGTGGAGAGCAGGCAGTCCTTGCATGGGTAACACTCACTGTCAGCTATATTATATAATTTCTATAATTTGCTTTTTTCCTTTCTAGGGTTTCAAGTCCTGTTTGCTGAACATCCCTCAAGTTTTGTTCAAAGGAGAAAATTATTTTCTCAGAAGACTTTCTTTTATCAGCAACCATCTGATGGCTTATTCAAGTCACGATGGTGGTATCATCTCCAAAGGAACTAAAACCTGTGTAAGAAGTGTCCATGTTATGTGTGTTAATTATTTTGGATGTCCTGCCTGAGATGTTACAGACCCAGCATTCAGAAGCATTTGGCATTATTTGGCACTTTATCAAATCAAAGCCAGTAACCCAAGGTAAGACTGGTGGGAAGAGTTCTTTCTCAAATTCTTTCTGGGACTGAAAACATGGAAGAAAAAGGCTTCCTAGTCTCAGTTCCTTCACCTGTACCCGAGGTGCTCAAGAGAGTGAAGGACTGCATTTGCAGAGAAGGGTCTACTCAGCTCTAAGATGGACCATATTTCCAGAAGATAAAGGTAAGTGTTGCTAGCATGTCTTTGCAGAGCATATACAACACACATTTTTTCAGACATTTGTAACCTCGGAATAGGAGAAAACACATTTCACATCAAACTGCAATTCCTTCCTCCTGAGGATGGTGACGTTGCGACATTTATACACTTTTTTTTAACATGAAAAACGACACTTCATCCTTTGGTGTTATTCTGTACTGCCTGATTTCCCACACCTGACATGAAAAGAGACACCCTTCCTCCCCTGCACAAAGTCCCTGGTTAAATCAAACTGAAGCCAGAGAATGGAAAATTTCAGACCATCTGTTCAAAGTTATAAACAATTGAAATCAAGGTATTTTTCTGGCCAGAGCTACCAATCATATCTACAATAATTATGTTTTGTTATGTTTCTTTAAACTGTATTCCTTTTTCCCACTCCCCGCCCCGTACAAATGCATTTGTGATCTAGAGCTCCAAAGGCACTGGAAAAGGCAAAACAAATACAAAAATCCCCTTCCTGTGAAGATGAACAGGGAGAAAATACTCTTCCAGAGCCAGAAACAAGGATACTCTTCACAGCAAAGACAAGCCATAGCTGCATATGCTTGCAAAAATGGCTTATATTCAGGTGGCACATGGGTTTGTTGCCACTCTTGGCAACAAATTACTTTCATCTTTCATCCACAGCTCTTCAACATGACTATCCATGGTTTCATCATAGTCTCAGAGGAGTTAACAGCACAAAGTCTCCAAACCATCATAAAGGAAAAAAACCCATCATGTTTGGAATTTTTTTTTTATCTTCTGCGTTTTTCACATTTTTTACATATTTGTGGCTATCGCCGCATAACAGGTGACCTGCAGGGGAGTACGTACATTTAAATGCTTCTGTGGCTATCTACTCAGCAGCTTCGCCCTAGAAGTCAGCAAACCTCAAAATACATTTCCATTTGAGAAAGTCTGCTGGGGTGAGGATGATTCCCTAATTAACCACATCCTCAGTGTATCAGCGTTAGATAACACAAGGAAATATGTTCACGGTTTGCTGCTTCATCAAGCTGCTGCGGTGATTCATTCCACATCGACTGGCACTGGAAGAGCAGAAAAGGCCAGGCTGACAGCAGAGATGTGAAGGAGAGCACCATTCCCACATGAATCTTTTTCATGTGGTATCTCTCCCATTGTTTTGGCACAGACAAAGGTTTGCCTGAAGGAGCCTGACCCTCATTTACCTCCCAGAGTCAGGGATGTTTGATGTTGGGTCAATGACTCAAAGTGTGTGTGTCAAAATGTGTGTTTCCCAAACTCATCTGGGAGCTGCCATCTCACAGAGGGATTAGCTGGATGCCAGTCTCTCTTCAGAGCAGTAATACCCAGTTCCCACCAAATTCTGCTGCTGGAGATGGGAGAGCTTGCGATGAATTTCTTGCTGTCACCGGCCTATTTGCCTAAGAGAATCTGGGACATGGCGCCCTGCTCTGAACACTGCACATGCCACACCAATGAATTATTCTTCGTTGAATCCCCTGTCCAACTACGGCCACCTGAACACTATCTGCATCCTTCCAGCTCAGGGCCTGGATTGCCTCTGTGGTCAGAGAACAACAGCGACGTGTAGGCAACTCCAGAAGCTGTTTCATCTGTCTTCCTTCAGACACCCACCTCCATACAGGAAGCCTAAGCAACCATTTTTGGATCAGATCATTGAGCTCTTAGAAAACTGCACTTAAGCAAGACACATCCGCCTCTCTATATTCAGAAATAAATCTTGTATTTCCTGAAGACATGAAAGAAGATTTATATTTTGAAGCATCTCTGTATTTTCATTTGATTTCACCCACCCCAGCATCACTTCTTGTCACCCACATGTAACCTGTCCTCTCTTACAATATTATGACTGATGGAAGACTTCGTGTGTGTAGTTTGAGGGTCTGACACCTGTCTGTTAAATATGATGGGTGCATGAATTACTGACACTACAGCCTGGTGTCCTGAGTTATTTCAGGGACTCAGAGTTATTTTTGTAGGATGCAACATATTTTATATTACGTGTCTGCAACACTGTTCCTTACCACTGCCTTATGACATTAACTTCTCATCCAAAGAATAGCCTCTTCCAGGTGGCTTCACTGGCCTGTCTTTCTCTGCAAGCATATTCCCTAAAGAGGTGAAGCACTGTTTGAATGTGTCAG
The DNA here is from genome assembly GCA_020746105.1 of Trogon surrucura. Classification (NCBI taxonomy): domain Eukaryota; kingdom Metazoa; phylum Chordata; class Aves; order Trogoniformes; family Trogonidae; genus Trogon; species Trogon surrucura. The sequence continues at coordinate 68,715,891 of CM036617.1, forward strand.
GTACTTGATGACTCCTCTCCCAGGAGGTATGCCAATCTTAAGGATTAGATTCAGTGTGTGGAAAAGTGCTGGGAGTTTCCCTCAGGAAGAAAAAGTCTGTTTTGCTCAGCCAGTGAGGGCTAGCACTCATTCCAGCAAGAAGTATAGTTTTATGGCTTTGCTCTAGTAGCAGCATGTTAGTTAGGTCCATATTAAAGCATGGTTCAACAGTTCTTTGTCAGTAGTTCAGGGCCAGATGGCAAGGCCTTATGCTGATCTGCACCAAGGGAAATATTGTGCTTTGGTCTTCAGTACTGGCTAGTGCAGGCTCCTGCCAAGTTCTGCAACCCCCAGTCTCTTTACCTACCACCAAGCAGACTGATAAACTGCATTTCAATTCTCAGTCTTGTGTTGTCTGTCTTTATTCTCTTTTCTGAAAGGCTCCCTTTCCCTCCGTCCATGTCTTTCTTCTTTTGTGCGTTGGCATTGCGGCCCAATCTGCTTCAGAAACATGCCTAAAGATGGCTGATATGTGTTACACACAAGCAAACAAAATGTTTAATATGTTATTCTAAGTCTTTTGGTATTAACTATGTGTACAACATAGGGGAAGCAGGGTCTGGTTGTAATTCTTGTCTCACCAAAAAAATCCTGAGTGCTTGTTCTACCACTAATGTCCTGCTACACATCCTATTTTCGTGCAGTATTTACTACATTCATTTAGATTGTGCCGAGGACACAGACAAGGATGAGAAATTATTAGGTGCTGAGCCAATAAGAGATATGGAAGAGACTTTAAGGCACAGAGTTGACTGTACAGAGTGAGACAAGTAGACAAACCAGGCACTTGGCCTAACAGCCAGTTGGGAGGTTGTTGTTACACTGAAACAAACAAGGTTATTTAAAAGCAATTAAAAGCTACAAATTAAAATGCCTTTGATAATGGCATCATAGCTGTATGTACCTCCAAGGAAGACATACCTTTAGGAAGACAAGTGTCAGCTGTGATCCCCAGCAAAGGGGAAGCAATTTATTACTTCTTGTCAAAGGTCTTCACCTTCATTGAAAGTGGTGGATTTTTGCTTTTGTCAGTGCTGGAATCTCTAAAAAGTGCAAATGTCTTAAAAAGGGAGAGGGTAGCTTTGAAATGTTGTGACAGTTCCTTAAGTTATGACAGCTTCACAAGCAGGGCGTTTGTCTAGTGCCAAAGTAGCCTGGCATGTGAGTCTGACCTTCAAGAAGCCGGTGTCTTTAGTGTTAGTGGTAATTCTCTTGGGATGCCCTTTTTTTTTTTTTTTTTCCTTAAGAGTAAGCTAAGTCTGTTAAATAATGTTTTTTCGTTATCAAACCTTCCATACTTAGGAAAGGAGGGGCCTTCTTCCTCTTTATGGGTGTTTGTTCTACTTCTGAGGGTTACTCATTTCCAGCAGGTAGCTTAGACAAGCAGGGCTTAGCAGCAGTTTTTCTGTATCTGAGTCACAGGGTGTACTATGGAAAGAATATAACGTTCTTTAGAAGGAATTAATGTTTTGTACGTAGGACATACTGTCTCTTCATTTTCTTCATGCAGAAAGTGTGGCCAAAACCGCATAGATCTTTTAAGAAAACATAGCCTTAATCCTATTCTTTTTAATACAAAGCAGTAAATAACCTGAGATATAGTTTGCTGCTGCACAATTACACAGAACAGAAAACTACCATAACACCTTTCTGTGTGAAAAGTCTGTCTTTTCTGAAGAGACTTCTGTCTTGGCCTGCTGCCATGCCACCTGCTTGTGGAGGTGTCTAGCCATCGGCTCTAGTTCGATTAAGCAGAGCTAGCCAGGACTCATCATCTTCCCACTCTTTGCCATCTCCTTGCTCTGTCCCTGTCGGCAGTAGCCCAGGCTGGCTGACAGCTGCTTGGGCTCATATCTGGGTAACATCTAAACCAGCATTTGAAGTACAGTTTGCTCCACTTCCAGACACAAAGGTAGGTAAAGTCATCGTTCCCCAGTCTGTGATCAGCTCCATGAAACAGGAGAGTGTGATCCAGGAAAAGGCTGCAGAGTAATATTGAGAATAATCATCCATGCAGCTAATCACATATGTGAACAAACAACAACCAAAAAAGAGTAGCAATGACAGCCAAGCCTTCAGACTTTGGCCCTGTTTTGTGGCCGTAAATGCAAATCTTTGTGGCACTTCTGTACAATGATCTCCTGTGATCCTTCAACTAAAAATATTGAGAGGCACTGGAAACACCATCTCTCGGTTTCTTTGATTTTTTTTCTATGCAAAGGCTAATTAAAGAGTGTGTCACAAGGCACGTGTGTCTCTTCTGCATTTCAAATGTGACCCTCTGCAGCAGCAATGAATGAAAGAAGCCGGGGTGGCTGTAGCCCCTGCCTTAGTGTCCCTGCTCATGAAAGGCACTGAAGAGGGGCACTGAGACTTCTCCCCTGTCACTGAGAAAACTGCTCCCTGCAGGCATTGTCAAAGTGACTTCCCGATCCTCCTTACAAACCCTCCTTAAAGCTCTTCTTTGCCATGCCACCTAGCCTCACAGATAACACGCTATCAGACGCAGTGGGCCAAGGATGTTATTGCAAATCGCACTGACTAGTTTTGTCTCAGTGCTTGATCATTTTTTTGTCTCTCGTACTGCGATCAAACTGTAAAGGTCTGGGGCAGTGATGATCTCCCACTTTTCTGTATGTCACTTAGCCTAACAAGGTCTAGGTCATGATGAGGAAGTAAAAAAAGGCAAAAAAATATTGAAAAGAAGTGAAATAATAAAGATACAAACAAAGGAAGTAATAAGTGCCCATATTTAGCATACTACACATATTTTTAAACAGTTAGCAATGGAAAAGATCACAAGAAAAATAATTGTTACTATTTTTGCCTTGTGCAGATCTTTTCATCTCTAAGTCTCTGAACACACTTATAAAAGACTACACAAATCCAAATATAAATAATTCCCATCTGGAAGGGATGGGATGCTGAGAACAAAGTAATCTAATGCCAACAATATCCTCATCTGACATTATCACTGCAGATCCAGGGTTAAGCTTCCCTTTTTAATTAGTGAGCAATCTTAGTATGACACAACTAGATTAAGTAGGTCCTCATCTACCGTTTGATACGTGGGCAGGTAGGAACCACCAGATTGTGGATGTTTGCTATGGGCATGTACCAGCAAATCTGTGACTTGTGAAGTGACTCAGTCATTGGCCAGAAACACCTTCATGCCAGTCTGCTTAGTGTTAGCAGCAAAGCTGAGATTCAGCTTCAGAGCTGAAAGTGGCAATTTCCTTCTCGTTTTACCACTCATCATGTGCTGTTAAATAATTCCTTCCTCCAATTTATTATTGCTAGCATTAAAGATTTTAGCTTTCCCTTTGTGGGTTGGCAACCATATCTTCTCTGCAGTAAACAGCAGAGCAATCGGTGTCAGTACCAATCACACAACTTTTCCTTGGAGCCAGGCAGCTGCAGCCCCAGAAGACACTCTTCTTGGTAGAGAGCAGTAAGCTTTTAAACTTTCACCATAGCGTGTTTTACTAAAACTTCTGCAGGTAAGTAGATGACTGTTTTCTGTGTGCCCGCGGAGGAGGACAGAGGCAATCAGTTTCTTCCCGCCTCCCCCACTTTGCTGTTCTCGTCTCCATTTCAGAAACCAGCTACCCATTTGCAAAACTCCCAGGGTCTAACTGCCCTTCGCTTTTCACAAACTAATAAGCTCCCAGTACTTCTTGGAGCAGCTCTGAGTCAGGTTTGGGTTAGTGCCACAGACCCGTCACAAGGAGCCAGGGAGCCAAATAGGCGAAAGGCACCGCAGTCACATTTAGCTGTATCCTTCAGTAGCTGTTTCAGTTAGAATTCCCTTTCTGTTCAGCCTGGAGCAGATGGTGGCTCAGAGCACCTTCGAGAGCATGGAAAACCCTCCAGCAGCAAAGTCTGGAGCACTGAACTCGGCTCCTCGCACATCCTCCTCCCTGCCCAGCTGTGCTGGCCCAGGGGGCTGTCTGTTCAGATGGCTCCAGACGGAGAAGAGGGTCGAGGAGGAAAAACGGCAGATGGCAGCTGAAGTTGGATCAAAACAGGAGGCCTCGCCTCCGTGCGACAAGCACTGACAGAAGCTGGATTTTTTTCTTTATGCGTTTTGGTTGACTGTGTTTAAAAAGTGCCCTCTGCAGAGGACTGTGAAGGTTTTGATTTTAGAAATCCACAATTTTCTGCAATGTTTTCCCCATCTCACCCCACCTGTGGATGTAAAGGACCATACCCAGACCTAAGTTAACATATTTTTGTGAATGTGAAGTTCAGGTGGCAGGGCTTCTTGTTACTGCTCCATTGACCAGCTGTAATGCTTCAGCTTTGGGTAACTGTTTCAAGGATTGATCCATTTTTCGTGCTATGTTTTCTATGTCAACATGTCTGTGCAAGATGTGTAGGAAAATCAACACAGCCTTTTCCGTGGCCCTACTGTGTTGACAGAAAGCTGGAAAAGCTGTTCATGGCCCTTCCCATGTGCCCTTCTTGTGACGATGCCAGCATGTTTTGCAAACACTGAATTGGCCAGCACAGCTGCTTTCATGTGCACTAAAATTCACCCATATATAGTTCTGGAAGTGGATGAGAGTGGCAGGCAGACCTGTAGGAACTGGTCTATCACCATGCATCTCTGTTCTCTGTGCAACTCTGGACACATTAATGCTCTTGCACAAATCTGGAGGTGTTTAGCAGAGGTGCTTGGTACCTGCTGCCAGCTGTTACTTCTTCTTCTTGCTTCTCCTGCTTTGTCAAAAAAAAAAAGAGATTGATTTGGCTAGAAGGCTGATGTCAAGTCCTTGGACAAAGCGACAATATATTAGACTTTCATAATTAAATTTTGCAATCTCAGGATGGGGAAAAGCTAGAGATGAGACCAATACATGACAGTAAAACTTGCTAGCAGGACAAGAAAACGTGGCAGAGGTATTGAGCCTAGTTCTAAGACTTAGATCTTCACTAGTCAAATTGATTAGTCAGTGTCGTTGAGATCCATAAGCCTGTGTTTGTTACTCTATCCAGAGTGACAGTGCCTGTGTTCTTGGCATAAGACTGAAGCGTCTCAGCCACTCTGCAACAAGCTCCCTGAAGCAAAGGAGATCTAGCTATGAAGTTTGCCAGGTGGGGAAAGTTGAAACCCAAGCAAATCTGAGTCAAAATTCTCCTTAATCGTGCTAATAGTAGACAGGGGACAATCTGTTTCTCCTGGCTTTCGTCCAGATGATTAGAACCACTCCTATCTTTTCGATCTGTTTTTATCTGGAGGAGACTTCATAGGGCATGCAATGTCTTGGGGAGAATGATACTCAAGTATACCAACTGTGTGCCTTATTGCAACTAGGAAGTGGTTTTGATGAGTTTTCCTACTTCTCTTCTGACACTTTCAAAAGCAATTTGTCAAGCTAGGAGCCACTGTGTTACATGACCTAGGAGGAGGTGGGCTAGTGAAGGTCTCTGACTCACTGGCAAAAGGCTAGGCTGGAGCAGGTGGACTCTACCAGTAATTTGTGTCCTGCAGCACCACATGTCTGATGAATGGTTACCTTCTGAGACTTGTATCACAGGAAAAATGAAAAATTGGATGTGGCATTTGCGTCTCAAACTATCAGCAAGATTTCCTGAAGTTGTCTAGAATGTTATATAGTTGACATGGAGTGTTTCTCCTTTGGTCTGGGGCTCCATCCCATCATCACCCGTAGATGGAAAGAGGTATAGGGAACCTCAAGGCCTGTCTGGTTGCACAGGGTATGGCTTGCTCCAGTGGAGGTAACTCTGCATTGGAGCAGACACACTCTGGAATAAGATCAAGGAGGGGTGTTTTGGTCTTTTTTTCATAGAATCATAGAATGGCCTAGGTTGGAAGGGACCTTAGAGATCATCTAATCCAACCTCCCTGTCACGGGCAGGGATGCCTCTCTACTAGATCTACTAGCTACTCAAGGCTCTGTCCAGCTTGGCCTTGAACACCTCCAGGGAGGGGGCAGCCACAACATCTCTGGGCAATTTATTCCAAAGTCTTGTCACCCTCGTACTGAAGAATTTCTTCCTAAGATCTAATCTAAATCTGTTCTCCTTCAATTTAAACCCATTTCCCCTTGTCCTATCAGGGGATGCTCTTGTAAAAAGTCCCTCCCCAGCCTTCCTGTAGGATCCCTTCAGGTATTGGAAGGCAGCTATTAGGTCCCCCCGAAGTCTTCTCTTTTCAAGACTGAACAATCCCAGCTCCCGCAGCCTGTCCTCGTAGCAAAGGTACTCCAACCCCTGGATCATCTTTGTGGCCCTCCTCTGAACGCGCTCCAACAGTTCTATGTCCCTCTTATGGTGGGGGCACCAGAACTGGAAGCAGTATTCGAGGTGGGGTCTCACATAAGCAGAGTAAAGGGGGAGAATCCCCTCTCTTGATCTGCTGGCTATGCTTCTCTTGATACATTCCAGGATGCAGTTTGCCTTCTGAGCAGCATGAGCAGCATGAGCAGCATGAGGTCACTGCCAGCTCATGTTGAGCTTCTTGTCTATCAACACCCCCAAATCCTTCTCTTCAGGGCTACTCTCAACCCACTCTGTGCCCAGTTTGTATTTGTGCCTGGGATTGGCCCGACCCAGGTGAAGGACCTTGCACTTAGACTTGTTGAAGCTCATGCAGTTTAGCTTCTGCAGCAATCACTTTTGTCATTTCGTGGCTGGGAGGTGTACATTCACCTGGCACCAGAAATTGTAGGGCACTAGCATGCCTGTAACCAGAGGAAAACTCCTGGGTCTCTCAAGGCAGTTTTGTTAGGAAAGAAGGTAGAAATCTGCCAGAAGTCTGCTAAAATGGGAGCAAAATATTCAGAATATTAACTACCCCTTGGAGGAATGTTTAGGGAGATACTTCCCCAACTGTGATTTTGAGGGAGGACCAGGGAGGAGGGCAACTCCCTGCTCCAGCCAGCTTCCTTGCAGAGGAGAAGGAAGCAGAGGGGATTAATTTTCATCCAAAGTGAGACCTACAGATTGACAGGGGGTGAGCCTGTGGCACCTGGCCCTTGGGGGTGGTGTTGTGTCGGTGAAGGAGCCCATGGGCCCCATGGCCAGCCGAGACCCAGCCCAGTAGCCAAGGCCTGTGGGTCCGGCCTGGCCTGCCGTGGTGACCCTGCCGGCCCTGCCTGCCCCCGCCCTCTCACCCTCACCAGTCCCTGCGTTCAGGCCAAGCTGAGGGTGTTTTAAGGAGAAATAAAATCCTGTCGAAGAACCTCTGGAAAATTTGACTGTGGGCCTGTTTTAGTTCTGAAGGGCACTTGTGTTATTTTCCTCCTTGCTGGGGCTGCCAGGCTCTCTGGCTCATTTGTAGAAACCGAAGAGCCAGAAATAATCGGACAAAAAGCTGTCTCCCAGCACGCGGCTGCAGATCTACAATAAGGACTCTTGCATTGCCATGGAAATTAAGAAATCCCTGACAGCTTAAATTTCACTGAGCAGGGAGCAAAATAGTGAAGCGTCACAACATGCTAGGAAAAAATCTGTCCTTCCTAGACTTTCCAGTGAAACAGACAGCTTCGGACCAGCATCAGACAGAGTGATAGGGATTGCAATTCTCTCTGCGCTAGCAAAGAGAAGTAATGTCTTGAGCAGTGGCAGTGCATTGAAAAGTTCTGTTCTGCCCCTTGGAAAACATGCTAGTTAAACATTAACGTGGTTCCTTTGCCAGTGGCACAGGTCCCAGGATGTGGACAAGCACAGACAAATGGACACAAACTTGTGTTTCCTTTGCCTTTCACAGATCCAGGGTTATGTCCTGGCTTAAAGTTCGTAGCCCATATTTACCTCATAGCACAAGAGCACCTGCTACAGCCGACATAGTGATTTTAGGAAATACTATCGCTGATGGAGCAGGATGAATGTGTGGTTAGACAGCACAGGCTAAATCTGTTGAGGGAGGTGCTGCTGCACCAGTCCCACAGCTCCCTTCTTTCCCTGTCGCTCAAGTATTTGCTATTGCTCTGCTGTTTGGCCAGATGCTGGTGCTTCTCTGACTCTTCTCTAAGACTAAGATCTTTGTTAAGATAACAGAAAATAAACTCTACAAAGGAAAAGTGAATCATTGCTGGGTCTGGAGCAGGCAACTGTGTCTGTTCACTAAAGGGTCTGGTAACTGGCAAGGAAGGGATTGCATGTCAGGGAAGAGCAGGGATTAGGAAAGCAAGGGGCAGGTCTCTCTCCTTTGGAAACAAGGAGCTGTTGGAGCAGGTATACTGTCTTGTCTAACTGCACCCTTATTGCTCATGGCTTGCATACAGCTGCCAAACCCTGGCAGCATGGCAGGCTGCTGCTCCATCCCTCAATGAGGCAGAGCAGTTGAGTCAGGGCAGGCTGTAGGTGCCACTACAAGGTAGGTTTCACCGGGCCTCTGGCTTGAATGAAGTTATGTGGCAATGTAGGACAGCAGACATATGAATATAGGGAACAAGAGGAGGGGAAAAGGAGAGGAAGGCTTTCCCCAGCTCCAGTGGCAGTAGCCCCACATCCTGCTTCAGGTACTGCGTTCCCTCCCCAGTGCTGTTTGGATGAACTGGTTTGTTCCAAAACTTTCTGGGACAGCAAAGTGAAAAAACAGAATAACACATTTGTTACCGAAAACACTCAGTCTTGAGATATACACATGCAGGGGAAAAGATGGTGTCATAATCTGGTGTTAAATATGACAGGCCAAAGATGATGTTGATGAGGCAAAGGCATGCGGTCCCAGACCCATGGGGTCAGGAAAGTGTGACATGGGATTTGTGCTGCCTTGAGGCTCGCTATAGGAGATGACAGATGACCCAGCATAAAGCTCACGGCACAAACAGATAATACTAGATATCCTATAAAACTCCCCCCTAACCCTGCCAGTACAACAAATCAGCTGAGAAAACTTGACTCAGCAGCAGAGGTTTAGCTGAAGTCAGCACTTTAAATTGTGTGATTGTGGCAATTTTGACCTAGGAGTCCTAATGCTGGATTTACTGCACTGTGAGATCAAGGGCACAAGAAGGGGAATGCAAATGACCAAGTGAGGCCAAAGAACTCAGTACCTCAGGAACTGTGACTGGTAGGACTAAGCCAGCATAAAACTACAAGTTCTGCTGTGTCTGGCAGTGTTCAGAGCTCCCAGCTCTATTGTAAGCACTCATCAGAGCAGATTAACAGCTTGCCAAGTTCAGTATCTACATTAAAAGCTGAGAAGAGGGAATATGATGAATTATCTTTCCATGTTCTGATTACATCTAATTTGGTGACTGACCATCTGTCTACTTTTTTTAGCTTCTTTTCGAGTCTGTGGCATATGTGATGGTTTTCAAAATCACTTCTAGATGTAAAACTCTTCCAGGTAACAATCCTTTTTTTCTTCTTTCACTTAGATATTTAGGTGTAATGGGCATTGCAAAGTGATTTTTTTTTTTTACCATTGTCTTTTTCATAATATTTGTGTGGGATTTTTTTTAGTTAGTTCGTTTGTTTGTTTTTACAGTGTGCCGTATTCCAGAATGAGTGCTTGTGGTCCTCTCAAGTAAGGGGTCCCATTGCCTATATTATATACACCGATATCCAAAGTTTATGGCCCACATGCTCCTCTGCATGAAGAGGGGTCCCTTCGGAGAGCCGGCCAAGTTAACGATCATCACACCAATATGGCTACAGATCGTCCTCCCTTTATTGCTCCGGACAGCTCAATATATACAGTTCAGCAGTGTCCCCGCGCCTGCCCCTTCACAGAGTTGGTCGGTTACAGGTTTACACGCGCCAGCGTTTTATTGGGTAGTGCCATTCCACTATGCAAGCGGCTATCACCCCCTCTTCTCCCCCCGGGGCCAGCACCTCCCACCAAGCATCTCGCAAAGCTCTCACAAAACAGATAAAACCTCCTCCTCCCTGTGTTCCAAGGCAGCTTCAAGGACAGAGCCTCTGTTTAGGCCTACGCTGGGTTGTCCACGTTTTTAAAGTAATACCGCGCCTCTGCTCCACAAGAAATTCCTCTACATATCCCCCTTTTTCTTTTTGGACAACCCAGGCTTCATCCGCTAGCTTGCTTATAATTTTCTTGATTATACTTATCAAACAACTAAACATAAGTAAGCCTATAACAATTAAAACTGCAATAACCAAAAATGCCTTAACTAAACTCTTAATTCATCCTGTCAAAGTTCTCACACCCATCACCCTAAATCGTACTTTGATCCTTAATCACACACTTCTAACAAAGCAAAAGGCAGCTGGTTTCCCTGCCTTGCTTTTAGCTAAAGAAAGATCACTCTGCTGGTTAGTACATAAACCTTAACACCTACTATGTGGCTTTGATTACACAACCAATATAAGCTTCATTGTCAGTCACACAAAGAGGATACATATTAATACAACAGGTAACATTGAGAACAGTCACATTTTCCCATAATTGCTCTGCCATCAGCCATAAGCATCTTCTGCCAGTCCAATCCATATCGTCGTTGGTAATCAGTACCTCAGGGTCCCATCACGTCACTGGGCGAAACAAGGGTTTCAACAGGCAGGCCCAGTGCACAGTCATGTTGCTGCTGCGCTGCTGAAGTGACAGGATGCTGCACAGCCGCATCATGCAGGATCATGCGGTTCCCAGGTCCCTTATCCGTTATTAATAATAACAGGACACGCAATCGAACTGGCTGCTTCCCAATCTCCCTCTGTTATAGCGTCTCTGATGACACCGCTCCATCGCTGTTGCAAAGGATCCTTTATGGTTCAAGCTTGAAAATCAGGCTTGAGTGAGGGAGCTGATGGTAATGGGGGAGCTGAACTGGTTTAAGGGTTTCTTCTATTTCTTGCTTTCTAGTTGATAATTCAGCGAGTTTGTTCAGCATCTCTTTCAGGGGTTCATCCTGATCTTCCTTCTTCCCCCCCCCCCCTTTTTTTTTTTTTTTTTTTTTTTTTTTTTTTATTGGCTCAAGTATTACTTCAATCACACTGTTATCACACAGGGAGAGCAGAATTTCCCAGGTCTGTTTTGATCATACTCTCCCGTTCACTCCCATGCACATCTGGTGTACAAGAAGCGTCTTATCTTCATTCTCACGGACAAGCTCTCAACATGAGCTGTACCTGGCTAGTCAGGGTCTCTTTTCATAATTAGCAAGCAAGAGTTATGCACTTGTTTAGAAAAGAGCTCAGCTCAAGGACGAAAGTCTTAATTCTGCAACGCAGTGCAGTTTCTCCTTTTTCTTCTTTTTTTTTTTTTTTTTTTTTTTTTTTTTCCACCCAGTTGGGACGAGCAGGGAGTTTCTTCCTTTGCCTTTTTCCTTTCCTGCCCTCCCCCCAATGCTTCGATCGCTACCGCAGCAACTTTCTTTTCTGCTTGCATGATTTCTAGAGTGCGTATTACGGTTTTCCAAACTGTTCCTAGTTCTTTCGCTTCTTTTCCTTCTTTTCCTCCCTCTAGAGTACAGTCCCACAAAAAGTCTCCTACTTCACGCCATTCCGTGGAACTAAAGATTAATGGCGGGTCGTTCATTTTCTCCTGTTTCCGAGCCCATGGGGCTAATACATCTCGCTCCTTTACTTTTCCTCCTCTCTTAGAGAGTATACTAAGGAGGCGAGTTGCCGCGTCCGTTTCCATCGCGGTCTTACCTTGGCAGGGGCTTGATCGGCTGCTCAAGCTCTGGTCTCCGGTGCCCTTTTGGTCACACCTGGAACTCTCCTGCCTCCAGCTCTCCGGCTCCCAAATCGGCTCACGTCCGATGCTTCGGAGTCTTCCCGCATTTAAGCAATCCGCATTTAAGCGTCCATAGAGGGTCCCTTGTTCAGGCGCCAGATGAAGAGGGGTCCCTTCGGAGAGCCGGCCAAGTTAACGATCATCACACCAATATGGCTACAGATCGTCCTCCCTTTATTGCTCCGGACAGCTCAATATATACAGTTCAGCAGTGTCCCCGCGCCTGCCCCTTCACAGAGTTGGTCGGTTACAGGTTTACACGCGCCAGCGTTTTATTGGGTAGTGCCATTCCACTATGCAAGCGGCTATCACCCCCTCTTCTCCCCCCGGGGCCAGCACCTCCCACCAAGCATCTCGCAAAGCTCTCACAAAACAGATAAAACCTCCTCCTCCCTGTGTTCCAAGGCAGCTTCAAGGACAGAGCCTCTGTTTAGGCCTACGCTGGGTTGTCCACGTTTTTAAAGTAATACCGCGCCTCTGCTCCACAAGAAATTCCTCTACATCTGCACAAAATACTGGCCCCTTAAAGCAGCAGAAAACAGAGCCAGCTCATGGGGTAGTGTGGGGTCTGCTCGTGGTGGGGTCTGTAGGGAAGAACTTTATGAGACAAGGGAACTATGTGAGAAAGATATTGGTGTTGTCTCTGATGATCATTTTTTTTAAAAATAGCTAAGGACTTTGCCTTGGAGTGTTACGACTTCCACAGTGACAAGAACTGAATTTATGGAAAAAATCTAAATAAGCAAAACACTGAATCCACATGAAATGCCATGAGTCTGAATGTCTAAAATTTATCTTCTGAGGATTTCTGGACAACAAATTCCAAGTACTCTAGCTTACAGTGAAAATGCTTTGAGGCCAGCTCGGAAGTGAACGCGTTTCTAAAGATGCCTCATCTCCTCTCATGCCCTTTTACTTTCTGGCTCAGCTTTAGATAACATGTTGGAACAATTGTTTCTATAGGATTTATCACAAGCAGTATCTTCTGGCTGTTGGCATTCACCTCACTGAGATGAAGGATTTCAACGAAATAGTTTTCTTTTGTCAGAAAGTTAAGAACCTCTGTGTGAAATTACCAGTAGTGAAAAAATCTCTGAAAGCCAATCCTGGTTGTCCAAGTTACCTGTAAGTAAGATAGTGAAGATAATGCGTATTTTGAAGCCCAGATAATTCAGAAAAAAAATGAAAGGAAAAATCATTTTGAGTTACATCAAAACAGAAACCTTTCAGAAATGGCTGGTGAAATAAAAAATGTTTGAGAAAGGTAATTTCAGGCTAAATGAAATATTTAGTTTGACCTAAAATACACTATTCCTTCTACTTTGAGCATTGTCATTCACATTTAAATTACTAGAAAGTCAAGGAAAGACCGAAATAAAAAATGGGAAAGAAACTAAATTCATTTTGAAAAAAGCAGAAGTGAAGCAAGAACTTCTTTTTTCTGAATAGACAATTGAAACCCAGAAACAATTCACAAAACGTTGCAGAATTACTGAAGCTTCTCCGAGAAATAACTCGCACATTTGTACATGTGAATTGCTTTTCAGGAGGGAAGCAGAGAGAGAGCAAGAGGGGGATGCAAATAGCTGTAAGGAGACAGTAGCTACAGGTCCTACTGCCCATCTGCTCTGTCAGGGTTCCTGAGGGGCCTGAGCCCTGGTTTGCTGGCAGGACTCACAGAGAAAATGAATCTGCCTGAGGCTCCCAGCCTACACTGTGCACAGATGGAGACATCTCGAGCCAGTGGAAGAAAATCAAAACCTCTTGTTCTGAAATTACTTTAATCTGGTGAGGGAGAGACTTCCATATGGATGCTAAAGTAAGCAGAAATTCTTACTGACATTGTAACCCATTTAGATTTCCTGTATCTACAGATTTAAGGAATTGCCATCAGAGCATGTTTGGGTTTTTGTTTTTTTTTTTAATCCCAACCCTGTTTCTGAGTGGCACCTGAGATGCATCCCTGATTCAACACACACTCCAGGGGACAAAACCCCTCCTCCCTCTGGGTCAGCCCTTGAAGCAACAGTCTTTCTCCACTATGAGCAGAGGGACGGAGGGTCTTGAGTCCATGCCCTCAGTGATTCTGCTGGGAAAACTGCTGCTGTGGTATTACAGCTCTGGCACTCACTAATTCCACCCTGAATTTTCAGACCACTTTGTATTTTATGTTCGATCCATGAGTTAGCTTGCTTCTCCTTCTTATCTTTCTGAAAACCATACTGGCTTTCTTTGGAAGACCATTAACAAACAGTTAATACAATAGAGGGAAAAAACGTTTCTCCCCAAAATATATGAGAGATTCCTATTCTTAAGGGCAGGTTATCTCAGCTCTAAAACCCTATTTGCACATGAACTGTACTGCCTTGTAATTAACCATCTTGATGTGGAAATGCTTATTTCTGGAAAGAAGAATCCATCTGCAGAGGCACCTTTGTACTAATGTGATGGAAGGTGTGACCTGTGTGTTGTAAACAAACCAGTAATGATAAAGCCTCATCTTCATATATAATTTGGTGGAAACTTTCCAGTCAGAGTCTTTTGGTAGTATGTCATTATTTGAAAGGGCATATTACTGCAATGTGGTGTTTGCTTCCTTTCCAGCTATCCTGTGTAGTCTTTGAATTTAAAAAAAATAAAAAGATTATAATAGATCTTTTGGCATAGGACAAAGCAAAGAAACAATAACTTTAAAGCAAGGCACAGAAATCTTTCTGGTGACAATCACTTCCCGCACTAGGAGGCTGGTATTCAGCTAAAGTAGTTTGCTGGTACAGTAGGTTCTGGCTAGTGAGGCTCCATTGTCATTTACAAGCAAGCATATTTTAGTGGTTAGGATGTCTTCATTCCATTTTGCTCTGATTTGGCTGGCTCTCCTTGTCCTTATTACTCTCTGAGCACACTTAAGGGACCAACCCCTTCACTCACATATTCAGTTCCACAATAATTTTTTTCATCAGGTCACTGTTTTGCAAGTTGCCATTTGCCAAGTACTGCATTGGAAGCATTTGTTGGTCTCAGGAGAGGCAGTGCTTCACTTGTCTTGGGAAGCAGAAGTCCTCACAGGCAGGAAAAGCTGGGCTAGATGGAAAATGCATTAGCATAAGTAAGATACAAGTTTAAGGCACAGAAATCGTACTTGCAAAATACGTCTGTGTGAATTCTGGCATTAAGGGAACTCTGGAAACCACAAAGAAGATAACCGCCATTAGCCTGGGAATGACAGTAAAAGAGGTTTAAACTGAACTACATTGCATGGTGTTTAGGATGCACCAAGAGCACATGTAAACATTGGGCCATACCTGCACAGTGCATGTGAAGATTACCAGCGCTTTGCCACTGCCAGGAGCAGTCCAGCCACTCTCCATTGTTCCTGACCCAATCCCTCCAACCCCGCTTTCAGCCACATAGCTTTGTCCTTTCTCTTGAATCATCTCTGTCTCCCAGACTAGAATAGGTGAGCAAATTCTCATCTAGCAGAAACTTCTCGCTTTTTTTTTTTTTTTTGGCAGAGTCATTTTCAGCACAGTAATTTCAATTGACTCCCCTGTGAGGACAGGCTGAGAAAGTCGGGGCTGTTCAGCCTGGAGAGGAGAAGGCTCCAGAGAAACCTTATAGCGGTCTTCTAGCACTTAAAGGGGGCTACAGGACAGCTGAAGAGACTTAAATTTTGGAAAGAACTTGTTTACTGTGAGGGTGTGAAACTCTGGAGGTTTGCCAGAGAAGTTGTGGATGCCTCATCCCTGGAAGTGTTCAAGGTCAGGCTGGATGGGGCTTGGAGCAACCTCGTCTAGTGGGAAGTGTCCCTGACCACAGCAGAGGTTTGAAACTAGGTGGTGTTTAAGGTCCCTTCCAACCCAAACCAGTCTACAATCCTATGACTCATTATATTGATGAGGGCCAGTGCTTGGAAGAGGTTGAGGGCTTTCACTCGGTGTGAGTGGGGCTGACACAGAACTGGTACCTCCTCGTTCAGTTGCAAGGAACATGCAGGTTGGCAGAGCTCTCATATTACAGCACCTGGGAGCTAAGGTACATCAACCGTGCTGCACAGTTTTGTAACCCAGAGGAGTCTATTTCCTGGCTATAAGAGTCCATAATTTTTCTGCAGGATTCATAATGCTGCATCATCTTTTTCTTCATATGAATTTTCTGAGTATAGAGGGAAAATCAGCTTGTTTTGGGGCACAGAGTATGTACCCCTTACGGTAAGAAGCATAGGGCTTGTGTAGTTGGCAGGCATCCTCTAAACAGTGTTAGAGAAATCTATGCCTTCGGACTGAGAATTACTCAGTTTACTTTTCCCTCCTCCCTTCCAGTTCCTGTGAATGTACAGTGTCAATATTTCTCACCATGTCAACAGAAAAAATACCTCAAAATACCCAGAGTTTGTCCCTTCCATGAAAGCTCAAAAAGAGAAATAATATAAAAACAACTGAGAGTCTCATTCAGATGCAACCACATCAGTGTGGGTTACTGCTGACATAAAACATTTCTTCCTGCCCAAGTGTTGCTCTCTTTGAGTTGGTACCAGCATACAGCCTGTTCCTCAAAACACTACAAAGCCAGCTGTAGTTACTGTCTCTTGGGCTGCTCTCCCAACTTGACAGTCACTGCCGCTAAACTGCAGTATAACTGAAATGCTGAGGTGTTTGCTTGGGTAGGGACTTTCTGGAGCCTAAGCAAAGCTTGTAAGGATAATAGTGTTAAACTTCAAATGTATATGTGAGGTCTAGTCTGTAGAAAAGATTAATTTGGGACTTTTAGAAAGGTAAAGGAGATTTAACCATGTATCTTTCATTAAATAGTATGAGGAAAACCCCATGTCCAACTTGGAAAATTTTTATGTAAATTATTTAACTGATGATGATAGAGTCTTCCTGGGCCACTCTGACCCCTTTAAAACACCAAATTCGCTAGAAAAGAACGAAAGAAAACAAATACAGACAAGTCGTTACACATATAAAAGTGCTGAAGAATGGAATGCTTTCCATGGTGATCTAAAAAATCCCAACAAATCACAACAAGCTCCTAAAATCAAACCAGCATTTAGAGGCTACAACAGTGTAGAAACGTTGGCAGGATAAGGACCTCTGACTGAAGGTTATTGTAATTGCTAATTTTCTGGCAAAGCAGGAGCCAGTTGTGGTAGAGTTTATCTCAATAATTTAAAAGACAATTATTTAAATACCCTTACTTATTTTTTTAATCGTTCTCTTTAACTTTTGGCTACTTCTGGTTTCATTTTTTTGGGGTCAAAACCACAGCAGTTTGTTAAGGAGGACTTGGTTAGTTCAACTCACATTTTCACTGCTTGTTTTCTGATTATTGTTTCTTTTAAATCTTGTACAAGCAGAGGTTAGCTGGGTGGGTTCTGACCTTCAGTTCCCATTCTTTGACAATTTAAACTTGGGAGAACTGGAGCTCGATATAACACTTGGAGTTAAAATGAGGGAGATGCTAGGTTTCTGCTCAGTCATCTGTTTTGTTTTTCAATCACTGTTAGTTTATCTTTTTTCTTTCCCTTTAATGACTGCTGAATAGTTTGAAAAGAATGCTGCAGATGACCAGGGTTCTGTGCTGCAAAATGTTACATTCCTCTGCCCCTGGAAGCTCCCCAGTGCCTAACAGGTTACACCGTAACACGAGATGGGGAACCAAATCTGTAGAATTGTGCATAAAGCCACCTCCAGCTTCTGGTTTGCTACTTTGGAGCTTCACTGATGGCCAGGATCCCCATACACTAAACTTTCTTTTTTGAGTATTTTAGTGTTGCCAAATGACAGAATCACAGAATGTCAGGGGTTGGAAGGGACCTTGAAAGATCATCTAGTCCAACCTCCTGTCACAGTAGGGTCACCTACAGCAGGTCACACAGGAAGGCGTCCAGGCGGGTTTTGAATGTCTCCAGAGAAGGCGATTCCACAACCTCCCTGGGCAGCCTGTTCCAGTGCTCTGTCACCCTCACAGTGAAAAAACTTTTTCCTAATATTTTTGTGGAAACTCCTATGCTCCAGCTTGCATCTGATGCAGCCTGTCCTCAAGGAAGGTACTTTTTATCCTGGAGTAGCATTTCTTAAGCTTTGAGGCATGAAGTATTCTGTGGCAGTCCATAGAGAGGCAGCTAGTTATTCACAGAATGGCACCTTGTACATCAGTGTGTCTCTCTTGAAGTTACGCCTGGCTCAATTTGCAATTGTCAGAACAGAGCAAAAGAAATAAAAGTTGGATGGAGTACTTCTTTGAAGTTATTCTGTAATCTGTGGACTAACAACTGGCCTGCAATGCCACAATTTGCTGTGACGCTACTTGCAGTTTGCAAATGATGGAGAACTCTGCCTCTCTATTAAGTAATTACTATAAAAAAAATTATGTTTGCTTAAAAGTTCTTGTCCCCTCCTTTGGATATAAAAAGATTGAAAACAGTAACTGATAGTCATTTAACTTCTTGATGGCCATATTAATCCTAAAGATTCTGCTCGTCAAGATGCTAACACTGCTGCTGATAGAATACGAGTTGGCAGACACATGACAGCACCAAATTTATTCCTGCACTTGACATGAGAAAAGTGTGGCTAAGGTTAATCATAAGGAAGTTCTAGTTAATCAGAGGTCTGGAGTGAAGTAGAAGCAATGTACATAAATTAGAGTAATACAGAGTAATTTTCAGGAAAAAAAAAAAAGCCTAAAATTTTATTATTATCTCCCTGTGAGACTGTAATTTGCAATTTGCACTGTAATTCCATTAGCTGTCTTTTCTCCTTCTGTGCACAGTCAGATATAGCATCACTGTGTCATTAAAGAAACAATTATTCTAACAAGAGAACTAATAAATGCCTTCTGTTAGATGCAGGATTTAGCTAGCAAACGAAAATAGACCTTTTACATCAATACCCGCTAGGATTAACAGTGACATTTAATGTCACCCACTCATTCATGAATTGCCACATTGTCACTGTAAGCCACAGGGCGGAGGGAAAAAAAAAGGGAGACAACTAGCAAACGCAGAGTTATTATTCATGGGAGTGAAGAAACTGTGACTATTTAAAGTCTTTAGTCAAAACCTCTAAAATTAGCAAATATTTGAATCCCACACAGATTCCATAATTAGGGTTGTAGGATTGAATATTTAATGAGAATTTGAACAGATTTTTTTTCAGGTACAGTATGTTATAATTCCTACTTATTCACAGCCTTCCTCCGTTGACTTGCACAACTCACGCAGCATTTGTGTGCCTCTTACTTCCTCAGGCTTACAATTTTGGGGGTATATTTTACGGTACTGTTTCCCATTTTATATGTGGTTTGGAAAGCAATTTAGTAGTGTCCGCAGAGAATCTAGATATGTTCTATATGGATAGGGTAACACTGCTGTTATGATGAAGCAAAGGAACCTGAGGATCCCACAGCAACAACTGACTTTTTTTTCTCACCTCACCTTACCTAAATCAAAAAGCATCTTACAGGAAGCAGCAAGGTTAGTGAGATTCTTAACTGGTGTATAGTTAAAATCATACTGTGAAATTAGACTAAATTTCAAATATAACTCTTATAACAGAGCCTTTTTTCCCCCTGCAATTCTTTTGTAAACATTAGTGTAGAAACACAAAGTAGATTTTTCTGTAGCACTCATTATTACGGTAGTAAGGCATCAAGCCGAGGATCTAAATGTAAATTGTCAGCTAAAGCCTTGTAGCCAGTCTTGCAGTCATATTCATTGACTAGGTTGGTCTTAAGTTCTTTCCTAAGAATATTAAATCAGTTTAGCCTGAACTCAATTGTGTTGTTTAAACCAGGTCTTAAGAATGCAGGTATGAAGATTTAGGCTAACAATATCCTTGTAATGGTATTTGAAATTTCATAAATGCCAAATATTCTAGAAGATTTTCAAATGAGTTGACTAGCTCCCGGGAAAGTCGTAGTGAGGTGTAAGGGTAAAGCAGTGAAACATTTAGCCAAAAGTTGTATGCCTGTTCTTTTTTGAATGTGTATATATGCTCTTGATCTATTTTGCATATTATGATCCCTCCCTGACTGCCACCATTTGAACAGGCTACAAAGATTCTAGGGACACTGGATGTGGAGCTACATCCTTTCTTGTACTTGGACAACACCTGATATTATGGGGTACCTAATGTGATTTAGCAATAACAATGTACAACCAGTACTAGTAGCAACATCATCGAAAGAAGTTTTGACAGCCTAATGCATTTCCTCCACTCCTAGTCAATCAATTTCCACTTCCTCGGTATCACTTCCCTGTTGTCTCATCCAACTTCAAATCAAAAGAGCAGGCAAAACCTTCATGTGGCCATAAAAGATTGGAAAAAAAATGTGCTGGCAACAACAGCTCCACAGTTTACAGTAACAGTTCTAAAAAGCGCAATGGGGAAAAAGCAGTACTCTCAGAGTTGGTAATTCTTCATTACTGACCCACTAAAGTAACAGGTCAGAGGTAATTAAACCAAGCACCAGAAGATGACCCCCGAAGAGCACTGGTGTGGAATGGGGAACGCTAGAACCATTCAGCAATTTAAAAAAAGGAGCTGTTGCCCTGTACCACTTAGTCACTGTGTGCACTGGCACCTTTGAAATGGTTTTGTTTTTTTTTTTTAAAGTTGAAGGAGAATAGATTTAGATTAGATCTTCGGAAGAAATTCTTCAGTACGAGGGTGGCAAGACTTTGGAATACATTGCCCAGAGACGCTGTGGCTGCCCTCTCCCTGGAAGTATTCAAGGCCAAGTTGGACAAAGCCTTGAGTAGCCTGATCTAGTTGAGAGGCGTCCCTGTCCATGACAGGGAGGTTAGTCCTTTTCAGCCTAGGCCATTCTATGATGATTCTATGATTCCTTTTACCTCAGGCATTCAGTTTGAAGGGCGTGTGAGGAAGTGAACTTTCGAAACGATTAGTCACCTTTACATTACATCTACTTTTAATTGGATGTGAGGAAAAGTTCAGCTACACACGGATCAGAAGAGACTCATCTGCAAAGGAGGATGAGGTGGGAATTCAGGTCAGCCAGAACTCCCATTTAGGACCTATCATAAAAGATGTTAGCTGTGACATGGCTAATGGAATAATCAATGGAAATCTTGTCATCTATGCTTAGTGATTCTTATACAAAGTGATCTGCTATTCACAGCACTGCCTTTAAGGTACACAATACTGCAGTCATTGAGGTGAAAATGTGTCTCCTCTCTTGCCCACCGATTTTAAGTTTTCTTGTCCATGTTTTAATTAGAATGTTGTACGTGGAGATCCTTATCATCTAAACAATTTTTGTTCTTCTCACTCTTGAAGGAAAGCTTTAGTTATCCCAGAAACAAAAATTTTACTAAAAGGAAGTTGAGACTGCTGGAGGAACTTGAAACAAACTTCAGAGGATGATAAAATTTCAGATTAAAACCCAAAAGCCTAATACTTCCTCTCACCCTGACAGCTATCAGTGACCTACAGCCCTTCAAAGACATACTTCTTGGGATATAATGCTGCAGGCTATCACCTACCCTGTAACTAACTGATTTTGCAACTCCTATGCAATGAAAAAAACATCCATAACAAAAGATGTATCTTAAGAACAGATATGATAATTTTGCATCAACCCCTCTGCAGGGGTTTCCTGTAGCAGCTGTTCAGTGTTTATCCAACTGATTTCTATCAGTGACTAAAGATTAGTAGCACACTCTAATTAGCCATATCTGCTACACAACATACTTGGCACCACTTAAATGTAGAAGTGTCCTAAGCACTCCAGAATCCTTCATAGTTCAGTTTATGCCGTTTACTCACAGCCCAAAGCGTAATACCTTTCTAAAAGTCACAAGCAGATGAAATGACGTAGCATCTCTGCTTCCAGCCCCATCAAGGGAACTACTGCCAGCAATTTCAAAAGGCTTCGGATTTACCAGTGTGGCTGCAGACTGCACAGGGTGGCAGCTCTGACACCTGCAATCTGTTCCACCCAGCCCATCTGCGATAGAAGGGGAAGTTTCAAGAGGCAGAAGACAAGTGCTGGGCTGGTAGCTAACAGTTCTGCTGTAGAAGGCAGCAGGACCTTTCTACATCCCTTTAGTTATCTTCTTATTGTCACAGAGTTACTTCCACAAGAAATGGCTATAGTAAGATACTATGAGATAGGTAACAAGGAAAACAAATAGCAAATATAAATGTACTTACATATTCAAGGGTTATGAACATGTTTTCTGTTACTTTGAGGCTTTCTGTCATGCAAGTTCATGTCCAGTGAACAGAGGATATCTTTATAGCTTGCATAGTTAATTTTATTTTTCTGTATTTAAAGTGGTAACAGGGAGAGCAACTCTTTAGTATGAACTGTCCTGAGAGATTTTTGTGCCCCCAAAATATTGTGGACGTCTTTTATCTCCTTTTGAAAAGTGAAAAAAGATCCCAAAACCATACTGTTAGTAAAACCCACATGATACCACCAGAAAAAAATCAACCATCTCATCTAGCTTCAAAAAGAGGTATCTCTTGTTTATGTCCACCCTACCATCAGTTTCTTAGGCACTCTAAGGAACTGCAGAGTGGAATAACTGGTAGAGCTCAACAGCCTGCTAGCAAAAGTGACAGGCCTCTAGCTTCACTTAAAAAAACACTGAGGGAATACCCAGTTTCAACTAAAGTTAGGGCTAGCTCCAGATACAGCCCAAGCAACTGAATTGTTCTGGCAGTTAGAAACACTTAAGTTTCCAAAGTTTCTTTTCATGGAGAAGGACTGTTGCAAGGATACATTCTATCAGCTGTCTGCTTTACACCGACAGCAGCAAGCTTCAACAGTTTACCCGCATTGATATGCGCGGACACAAATTTATTGACTTCCACCATCACCTCTTGGCATCCTACCACAGGTTTGCAAAATGCCTTCTAATGAAATAAGGGCACAGCAGAATAGTCAGACTTGCTGGCTTCCTCCTCATACTTCCCAGTAACTTAGGGGAGGAGACAGTTTATGGCTATCTATAAAAGGGTGAGTGCACCTAAACTACAATGGTTCATTTTACGTGACTAATCTAGCTGAAAGAACACAGAATGCTTTACGCCTTGGCCCAAGTATTACCTGGTTTTAAGTTTACCACATGACATTGGCAATTTAAGTCCTTGTAAAAATCTCAGAATTGTGTTTCTTCAGGTTTTAACACAGAAGATGAAATACTTCACCTGTAACACAGTTCTATTAAAGACAAACAAAAATTTGGTAGCTTGGCTCTGTTTTTCCAATAACGTGTGCATATCAGGATTTATCAGTACTAATTTCTGGCTAAATTATACAAGATAAATTCTGGAACAGCTGCAAAATGAGATGTTTCGTTATAACAAAACTGGAGATTTCAAACCACATGTTCCACTCTTTCCCTGCCAAATTGTTCACAATTTAACATAAACTGAAAGGTTAGTCCCTCTCCCAAACCCTAATATTAATCTCAGATGTCTTCCTTGTCTCCACACCCAGCTGAAGACATGAAAAAATGACCATGCGTACCTTTTTCTTTTTCCAACTCCAAGAAGAAAACTAAACTACCGTTTTTTTTTCTTTCTGGATAGTCTTCAAAGTTTAATCTAATGCCTTCACATCCATATGCATTCTGTGTACCTCTGGGCGCACTAAATCAAGACTGTAGTCCCCTTGCCCCTCCTTTCTAGCCAGTGGAAAAGTAAGTTAGCAATGCAGTGCTGAAGGGCTTCTTTCCCAGTGAGAAGCCTCAAGTGGGACCAATCTGATGTACCAGGACTCTCTTCCAACAGCTGTAGCTACACTCAACACAAGAGTTGTTTGTGCTCTTGCAAACAGTATTAGCTACACTAACAAATGCTGGTAAAAGGACCAGCTAAAATATTTACCATCAGACATGAATTTACATTTGAGCTCCCAGCAAGCTCTCTCTCAGTTGCTATTCTGTAGAAGGGACACATGTTTAGATACTATTTTCTAAACAACTAATCAAGCCCTTGCATGGTCAGCAAGGCTCATGCAGACTCCTCACTCAGGAAGTCTTCAGCTTCTCCCACAGCCTCAGCTGTTTCCCACGTGCCCTCACTCTCCCCTAAGCTTCCAAGAACATTTCCTCCTCCCTCCTCCTCTCACCCACATCCCCAAACTACTGATTTGGGGTTGTTTGGTTTGGAGCTGCGTGCATCCTGATCCACCAGCATGGTAACAGCCGAGTCCTTTTCAGTCTGCGCACAAAGCTGGATGTCTCAGAGTTATTGGCAGCGTGACTGGTTTTCACACGTATTTTGGTAAAGCAACAGCTTCAAACAATTTTTACATATACCAAATCCCACAATCTAGCTTGGTAATGAAATGAAATGTCCCTTTAGAGAAGCTTCCAAGCTACAGTTAAGACACATTACAAAAAGCCTTAATCCTAAACCTCTTTTAATTAGGTATTGACCTTTGCACAGTGCCCAAAAGTAGTACTAGTCTTCCCAGTGTCAGAGATACTTAGCTGCATAAAAATAAGGTCAGGACACTATTTTAAGTTAAGCATTGCCACTCTCCCAGGCCCTTATTTAGACATACTTCTCTAAAAAAAAAAATAAATTGTTGTGTTTTCATTTACTTTGACATGAGCTATTAGAGTAACTGCCAAAGAAAAATGTTACTGTCCTGCAAAGAACTTAACTGCATTTTTTCCATTTCTTACTCTTCATTATGTGGTATCAGATACCTTCATGAAAAAAAAAAGGTAGATAGTTTTAACAGCCAATATGCAAGTAGCACCTAAATATATAGCATACAGAACTTGACTCAAGCATAAACAATTCATGATCTCTTTTTATTTCAGTAAAACTAAAGCTTACAGATTCTTAACTCATAACCATTCAGAAAGACATCCATAAAAAGTTGTATTAATTAAAACTGACAGGCTTCCAGGCCTCTAAAATATTTTAAACGTAAGATACAGTAAGAGATACCAAATGTTTACATTACAGTCTTGCTGCCTTACACACCATCACAAAAAGTGAACACATTCAGTAACTTCAAGCGTACCATTAAAAAGACACCAGTAAGCGCATCATTTCTCTGTACCATACAACTTTATTTCAAATTCACATCTTTCTAGGCAATGTATCCAAAATATTTGACTTAAGAGTACCTTTAGACAGTAAATATTCTGAAACAGGGCATCAAGCCTTTTCCATCTCCAAATAAAACTTAAGTTTTAGCTCATGTTATAAAAAGTAACCACGTGGAATGTGACAAGTCATAACGTGAAATCAAAGTGCTTTAGTCCCGTAGCGCAGGGAGTCGCTAGTGGTTATCCAGCCATTTCTCAACAGATCTCAAACACCAGAGATATTTGCCCTGTTGCACTCGACCTTGCAAAGACCTTTGGACTGTTATAGCGAAATTTCATTAACTGACAGCTAAATAGTACGAGTGGACCAACAGTTTCACTTTGACACTTAAAATAACAAGTTATGAGGCATCTTTTTACCATTTTTCAAGTTCCCTTAGTAATTACCAAAGTTCTACTGTATTATGCAAGATAAAACTATGTTCCAGTTAGTCTTTTAAAAGTCAAAGTGTGCCGTATTCCAAATCCCAAAGCATCGAAACCCTCAAGCTATTTTCCCGGATCCCAACAGCTATCTAAGACTCAGTATTTTTGTGCAATTCTTTGCATGTGAAGATGTAACACTTCACCCAACAGCTCATATGAAAAAACTATAAACTCTCAAATTAGAAAGTTACCTTAACAATGTTTGGACACATGCAGTTCCCTGGAATATGTGCTCAGTTCAGAAGTGGCCAAGCTGAAGAGGGCTCATGTTGCAAGCATTCCGTCAGAAACCTTTCTTTCTACTGAAGTCTAAAAAGCTATTTATATTCCAGAGTGAAGGAAGTTTAAGACTTGGGCATTTAATTTTCTCTTACAAAAGAATTAATTCTGCAGTACAATCCGTTCAACTATTCCTCACCAACACCTTCAGACACCCCATCTTTGTACAAGTTTACAGCTTAAATAGGAAGAGCTGAAGGAAAATTTCTGGTCCTGTTCCACAGACTTAAAGGCAAAGTGTTTTGCAAGACTGATTTTATCCATCACATTTGTGGCAACCAACTGAAAATGAAGGCACGTGGAATCTATGATAATATAGCTTACCAATTACAAACTAAAGCTGAATCTCTGTATAATTTCTAGTCATTTTACACAAAAGCAATGACCAGCATCTATGCAGAGATTCAATTTTTTTTTTCATGTAACTTTTCCCAGAAATAGTTAAGTGTTCCTTACACGCCTATGCAAATACTGTCATTTATTAGGTTTTGACACAAAGTGCAGAAGTTGGTAATTTACTTGCACGGGAAGCGTGAAACCAATGAATCGCTAGCACTCCCTTCCCCTGTTGCTACAAGAAACATCAAGCCACCGGCGACAGCTCCAGACAGCTGTTTCCTTGAAAGTGCACAACTCCCAGCAGTAGTTCCCCTGTGAGGTGTTCCAGAGCTTGTTGCATGTGATTAATCAGCGTCTTGGATTTGGATTTTAACACGCTTTGGCGTGTTAAAATCAACTTTTGGTTAGTTACCAGCCAGATGTGCACAGGCGTTCTGAGGCAGCCAACTTGACACGCGCTTTGACAAACGCTGCGTTGAAACTGATTGTACCTGCACAGTGAAGCACAGGTGAGCTGCTACCTTGAGCAGCATCTGGGAGCCAGGGTCAGCTTAACACCTCATTCTTAAGGAAAGAAGAACCTGGATACAAATCCACCTCCTAGATTTCACTGGAATCGCTACCTTTAAAGCAGAGAAATGAGATTCAAGGTTTCTGAAAGCTTTAGCAGACGGATAGGCTTTTCAATCAAATTAAGACTTACTAGGTTGTTCAACAATGGTTCAAAGCCTTGGTTATCACCTCTCTAGAAACGTAAGTTTAAAAGAACTCGAACACCATTGCCATCACTTAACTAGAATGTGTCATTATACTGCTTTCACTCAGGATAATAAAGAACAACAGAGTTTCAGAGTTCTGGTTATTTACCTTGTGTGTGAATTCACACACTCTCCTTTGTTATTTTTTTTATTTTTTTTTCTCCACTTCCACAGTCAGTTGAAGGAATTGGCATATAAGTTACTAGTGAACGCAGACCTGTAGCTTTTACACTACAGGACCATATTAGACTTTCATGAAGATTTCATGCAATGGTGTCTGTGCTCTTTTCTAAAAGAGAACGACTTTCACAAGTAACACATACAACACAATTTTCTGATTTTAAATGCAGTGAGTTACACAAACAACATTAACAAGAACTGACCAGACTTAATAACTGGAACTGCGCTAGGTCTGGCACTTGAGAATTCACAGTGATTAAAATAAAATTGCTTTGCTCAAGACAAAACATAGGATACCAAATATAAGATGACTCTTTGCTTCCATTATGCTGTATTAGTGTTCCAATAGCAACGAGCAAGCTCAGTAGTACCTCAGACAGCAGAGACTTCTGCATATGGTTAACTTTATCCGTTGTTTGCAGTGCAATGGAATTATTATTTTTTTAATATATTCATGATGTCAGATCAGGCAATTTTCAATGAATAAAGTCAACATAGGCTCAAGTCTTTGCTGCATTGAAGCTTGGATTCTGACAGGAAACTGTTATCTACCGTCTCACTTTGGGTACCCAGCTCCACACTCTGTCAGGTGGTATTGCTGTTAAAGAGAAACTTAAAGCATACTTGCATATTACTGAGGTGCTCTTCTTACATAACAAGTTGTTTGTAAGTAATTTATAGTACCAGTTGACAATATAAGGGTAGACCATTTGCACTTTTCTTCCCTCCACTCAATTTGCTAATCCTACTGGATTCACTAACACAGGTTTCCAATCCCAAAGCCTGCCTTTAGAGGGAAAGGAGCACAGCTATTAAACACCTCAGTGTTTCTCAACACACCCACTGCCTCTCATTTCGGCACGGAGGGCCTGGCCAAAGCAGCTGCTCTCAGGGGCTGTAAGACACCAGAGTCCCGTTGACTCACTGACTCCACCAAACTGAATGTTAGAGCGAGATACTCAGGACCCATCTGCTCAGAGTCCATGAGTGTAGATGAGCACCCACTCGTACCTGCCTCACCTTCTGCACTACACCCTACGGCACTTTGGTCTGTGCACCCACCTCCCAGACCTCCTGCTCCCTGGCCTTATCCAAAGACATTGGACTTCGGCCTGAGCTTGAACGATGCTTTCAGAGATTTCTCCTCGTGCTCTTCCTCCTCGGTGTCACCGCGAAAGGAGGGTGTGTTGTGGATGATCTGAGTCCTGAAGCGGATCTTGTTAAGCCGAGGTTTCATCCGCCCGCTGCCGGAGGCTTTCCTGGTCATCTCCTTGCCCTTGCCTGGCACCGCTGCCCCTTCAGTGCCCTCAGCTTCCTCCCCAGTGCTGTGATGGTGGTGGTGGTGGTGGTGATGGTGGGAGAGCCTGTAGTTCATGAGGTTGGAGGGCAACACCTTGGAGAGCCTCCAGCGCCCGCTCCCATTGCCGGTGGCCCCTTCTTCCTCCTCTTCCTCCAGGGCCCCCACGAGGCTCCGCATATCCCCCGAGGCGCTCTGGTGCAGGTACTGGGCGGCCTTGCGCCCGCTGTAGTCGCGGATGTCCACGTCGGCATCGTAGGCTCCCACCAGCAGCTTGACCACCTCGGCGTGGCCGTGCATGGCAGCTATGTGGAGCGCGGTGTGCCCGCCGCTCGTGCGGGCATTGATGTCCACGGGCAGCTGGTGCTGCTGGGCAAAGTTGACCAGGGTGGCCAGCAGCTCCTGCCGCCCGTGCTTGGCTGCCCAATGCAGCACCGTGAAACCGGTGATGAAGTCCCGTTTGCACAGCAGCGCCGGCTCGCAGCTCAGCAGCCCCTCCAGGCTCTCCCACCGCCCGTCCGAGGCCGACAGCATCCAGGCGTGCTCCAGGGGGTCCAGGGCCACGGCGCCGGTGGTACTGCCCTCCTCCTCGGCGGAGGATGAGGCCACCGAGGCGCTGTCCGAGTCGCCGCCGCGGCCGCGGTTCCCTCCGGGGAGGGCGCCGCGTTTCAGCTGGGGGGAGCCGCCCCGCGCCGCCTCCCGCAGGCTCCTGCGGCCGCTCCCCTGTGCCGCCGCCTCGGGGGCTCCCTCCGCGGCCGCCTCCTCCGCCGGCGGAGGAGGAGGAGGAGGAGGAGGAGGCCGCCCCGGGCCCGCCGCTACAGCCTCCTCACCGCCACCCCTGCCGCGCCCGGGCGGCGGCCCCCGCCGGGAGCCCTTCCGCTGGCCTCCGGCCGCCGCCGGGCTCGGTCGGGGCGGCTCGCTCCTCCGCCCCGCGGGCTGAGGGCGGCTGCCGGCATCCTCGCCCGCTGGCAGCGGCGGCTCCTCTGCGCCCGCCTGCGGGGCGGACGGCGGGCTCGGCCGCTCCGCGCTGTCTCCCACCGCCGCTGCCTCTTCCCCGGGGGTCAGGGCGGCGGCAGAGGTCTCCAGCGCGCAGTACCGGCGGCGGAGGTGCACGTACTTGACGCCGGTGCCGGGCTCCGGGCGCACGGTGGCCACAGCGTTGACCAGCTCCTTGAAGCGGTGGCGGGCGGCGGCGCGGCGGCCGGGCTCCGGGGGGCTGAGCCAGTCCCGGAAATGCTCCAGCAGCTCCGCGTTGCGCGCCCGCCCGCCCCGCGACGCCAAGAACCGCACCACCGACTCCTGCTGCAGCTCCGCCGGTTCCGCCATCACCGCCCCTGACCCATCGCGTCGCTCCGCCGCCGCTCCTCCCGCTGCTGCGGGCGCGGCGAAGCCGCTGCTGCCCGAGCCCCTCCTCCCGGCGGCAGCGGCATGCTCCGCAATCACGGCGGCGGAGGAGGAGGAGGCGGCTGCGCCGCGCCACCCTGCGGCCGGGAGGGGCCCGCGCGGCCGCCGCTGCCCCGGTGCCCCAGAGGCGGCCGCCGCGGCCCCGCCTCCGCCCAGCAGCCGACAGAGACCCGTCACGGCGGCCGGTGGGTGCCCTCCTCTCGGCGGCAGCTCCGCCCGCCCGTCTCCCTCCCTCCCTCCCTGCTTCGCCTCGCCTCGCCTGGCGGGGCTATGGCCGCTTCCCACGCGGCTCGGCAGCCGGTAAGTGTGTATCCCCGCGGGGTGGGGGAGCCGTGAGTGGCGTTAACGGCCGCGGTGGCCGCGCTGCGGGTACCTGGTGTCACCGAGGTGACGGGTCTGACGGCACCGGCACCAGAAGGGCAAGGAGGGCGGCGGTGCCCCTCCAACCGAGCCGCCCTCGTCGGGGGGTGCCCGGGGGTGCCCCTGGATCTGTGCCGGAGGAGCCGGGGGTGGTGGCGCGGGTGGAGAGTCGGGAGGGAGTTGCGGGGTAGCGGGACACCTGAAAACTACTCCGTGTGCCGGTTAGTTCCCCAAGTCGCTAGGCTTGTGAAAAACTTACTGTTAAAGGCTCTCCTTTTGAGATGTCGCTCTTCTTGGATCTCCTGTCGTGTATCGCGTATTCCACGTAATGAGTTGTAGCTTGGCTGATTGAAGAAATCACTTTTCTTATGTATAATGGCAGAGCTGCCAGCTTAATGCTTTGAAGGCATATCCACGCATTAGTGCTGGAGCATTACTTTGCTTTTTGAACGTGAAATGAATTTATTATGCCTTGAGTTTTCATCTGTGTTTTACATCTCCGCAGTGCAGAGCACAGAAGGGTGCTAGAAAGAACATGAAGTGGGAGGAATTTGGGGAAAAACTCTTCACCTTAGCGGTGTAGTTAGTTGCTTCTGCATTTTTCGGTGGCAGGAAGGTCGATAAAGCACCTGTTTCTGGTGGTTCTTGGCTCATTTGTATCGCTGCGCTGTTACACCTCAGTTATGCCGGTGGAGCTGTGTGTGAAGCTGCCTCATGAATTGCAAAAATGAAAAACAAATGTTACTCTTTTGAAGTTTTCTTTCCTTGGAGTGATTTACATCTGGGGAAGTGTCTTGCTTGGGTTCTCGATGGCACACCCGAGGGAGCGGTGTGGGAGTGCCAGAAAGAATAGGGGCTGCTTTTTTGGGTACTGAAAGAGTTATTTGTTGGACCGTTGTTAGAGCCATTGCAGGGCACGACCTCATCCCAGCCAGCCTCCACTGCCGGGGAGTGAAAGGGCATCATTCATGTTCCCCCTCTTGCTTGCAACTTGACTGCTGAGCATAGATTTCCTTCTGTCGGGGCTCCCACCCTGGAGCTTCATTCCACACATACTCTTTTTCAGGCCTGTATGGGTCCTTTGGAGTTGTGGTATAACCTCGTGCAATGCATTAACTTTATATAAGCTTTCTCTCTTCATACATAATGTATGTACGTATAGCGAGGTGGAGAGTTGGTACCTCACAGTCTGGCTCTCACAGGAGACCAGAAAAGTATGTAAAGAAAAGGACCTAAGTATGAGAAAAAATGCAAAATGATTTTGTTGATTAATCTTTGCATGAAGGGTGTGGAGAGATGCAGTAAATCAGCAGAAGTGAGGGAGAGGGGGACTGAGGGTCAACTAAGTGGATACGTTTGGTAAGGGAAGAGAGAGAAACGTGTACATGGAAAGCTTTACAGGGAATGCTGTACAACATAGTTCTGTAATGAAGGAGAGTGAAGTTATGTTAGGTTTATAAATGTAAATTATGTAAATGCAATCACAAAAAATATACTGACATCAGATAATACTTCCTAGTTTAACACATGCTATATAATTGTAGAGTATGTCTTAATACATTTTGGGAAATACTTTGTTTTCAGTTGTTCTGAAAAAATGGAGTCTGACCTTCTATAAATCTATTTAGAGTCAGACTTCCCAAAGTCTGAAATGCAAGTATTTAGTACTTCTGGTTTTTGAAAATTTGACTTCTGGGAAAGTTCTGGCAGCTACTGGCCCCATACAGCAGCATACAGTGCTTGTCAATTAATTAAAAATAAGGAAAAAAAATTCTTTGTTGCCATCAAAGAAGCCTTTTGATAGCAGCCACTATTCTCATATCCAGAACCAGTATTACTTTCTTGTAAGGACAAGGAACATCGACAAGGAGGGGCTGATATGGATAAGGGTTAAGAAGAGTGACGTGCTGCTCTTCAGCAAACACAGCACTAAAGCTGCAACAGGCACAGCTGAGCCAGCACAGCCAGAGAGGTGCACATCTTCCTGAAGTGACTGCAGGTTTGATACCAGTACTGATACCAGTGTATTTTTCTGCGTCAAGGTCATCTCAGAGGGCTGCACCAGATCTCTCTTTCTATGTTTTTCCCTTCTTGAAAACACGCAGTTCAAGAGAGGCCTTTCTGTGTGGACGGAAAAACCGAACACTTTCTCCTTCTGTGTAGCAGTGGCTGAACAGTCTCGTATGAGCCAGCACTGTTGTCAGCTTTTGTCTGGCACATGGGGTGCTATCTGTGAAGAACTGGATTCTTTTCTACCTTGAAGTCTAGATTCCCCACCTGCTGCCTCTTGCCACATCTATCCATAGGCAGCGACCGAGGAACAGGTAGTACCTGTGCTAGATTTTCAAGTTACTTGAACGCCCGTTGGTGAAGGGAGGCCGTAGTGGCATTTACAAACGAATATGGTGTTGTCTATGAAGTCACCTCATCACTACAGAAAAACTAGCAAAGTGTATCTACTTCTTTGGGTTTTTTTGTTCCTAAACACCTCAAAATCCAGTCTGGAAGTTGTTTTCAGCAGCATCCTGTGCATTTGGCACCCTGTTCTCTGCTGACAAGGCTGTCACTTTTTCCTCTGCTCACCCTGGATGATTTCGGAGCATTCAGGAAGATTCTGTCCTGCCTCAGATTTCTCCAGGCAGAAACGTATGGCAAAAACGTCACCTCATTTTTTTTTTTTTTTTAAATTTTTTCCAAGGTTCTTTTTCAGGTCTCTCCATATATATGAGTATGAAGGAAATCTTGTGGTGACCTACGGTTTAAGATAATTTCAGCTGTATTGTGTGTTGAAGTGAGCTAGAAAAGGACATAGTTGGTGCACCAGAATGCAATGTAAGAATTAATTTGAAAGAGTTGCGTGAAGAATCCTGAGCTTCTGATACCTGGACCAATCTCTAAAAGTTGCCTACTGTTTCTGCAAGACTGAATAAATTACCTGATAACTGTGAGTGAAATTGTCAAATGCATTTTCATTGAATCATTTTTTGGCCAATACTTTTTTTTTTCTCCTCACCTTTTGAGGGTAATGTTTTCTTTCATACTTGACTCCCATGTGTTGCTTTTATTTGATAGAATACTCTGATGTGTTAATACCATGTAACTTTTAATGTATCTCCTTTCTTACTCTGCATCTTCAAGGACTTTTCTTTCTTTGTATTTTTTTTTTTTGCCTCCTATACTTTCTGTTCTCTTCTGTGTTATTTTGCTAAGGTTTCCTTTCTGTTCCCTCATCCCATCTGTTCTCTGTCTGTCTCTCACTCACGTATTGACGTCAAGAGATGTCAGTGGTATGTATGCCTATACCACGCGTCTGCATTTTAAATTTTGACTACCCCAAAATGGAAAGTATTTCTCTACTTGCTTTCAAAATCTGTTTAGTTTCCTACTTACCTTGTGTGTTAGGAGTCAGTACCAACATTTATGTTTTCTGGATTAAGTATAACTTTGGTTACTAGGAAAGTAATTGATTATAAGAGAGTAATGAAATTTGTTACTGGAAGGTTAAAATAAATTTTCTGGTTCAATGTATGTCTACACCTGTTCATGATAGTGAGAAACTCAGGGCTCTGAAAGACTCTCATTTGGGGTGCCTGTGGGCATGTTAATGTCTGTCCTTGTGGCTGATGTCCAGGCATCCTTCCGAGGGCCTGTGCATCACCTGTGTAGCTGCCTGGGCCTGGGAGGACCCTTGCTTCCTCCTAAGCACACAAACATTGATTACTTATTTTTCTTTGGGTGGCAAATTTCAGTCATTTTTACAAGCCAGGTGGCAAGCTAGTTATTTGCCTGGACTGCAAGTCTGGTTCTGCAGGAGGCTTATGCAGAGAGATGCATGTAGTCTGAGACCCATATTTCGCTCTGGAATGGCCCAGTGTTGTGCAGTTTTAGTCTGAAATATGTGGCAAATGTAAAAAGTAATTTTTTTTTTTTTTAGTTTGTTTCTGAAAGAAAAAAAAAAAGCACAAGTTGCTTTTGTCTCAGGCAATGATTTTTCTCTGCATTATTTTTTTAATGCACAGGACAACTGTCCTGGTTTTGGTTGGGATAATTTTCTTCCTAGTAGCTGGTACAGTGCTGCGTTTTCAATATAGTATGAGAATAACGTTGATAACACATCAGTGTTTCAGTTGTTGCTAAGTAGCGCTCATCCTAAGTTAAGGATTTTTCAGTTTTTCATGCTCTGCCAGCGAGCAGGTACACAAGAAGCTGGGAGGGAGCATGGCCAGGGTAGCTGACCCGAACTAGCCAGAGGGATTTTCCAAACCACAGAACACCAGACTCCCTATAGAAACTGGGGCAGTTGACCAGGGGAGGGCAAATTACTGCTGGGGCACTGGTCAGCGAGTGGTGAGCAACTGCATTGTGCATCACTTGTCTTTTCTTGGCTTTTACTCCTCTCTCTTTTTATTCTGTTTCTTTTCATTGAATTATTATTATTATAGATTATTATTATATCTTATTTTAGTTGTTAAACTGTTCCTATCTCAAGCCACAAGTTACTTTTTTTCCCCCCAGTTCTCCTCGCCATCCCACTGGGAGGCAGGAGGAGTGAGCGAGCAGCTGTGTGGTGCTTGGTTGCTGGCTGAGGTTAAGCCGTGACAATGACTTTATATAAACCAATACAATTAAATGAATAGGCACAAATACAGATGCAGTTCCTTGAAACCCCTTCAAAAAGGGTATGATTTGGACCATCTCAGGCTACCTATGTTTTGTGCTATTTTGAGAGTATGAATTCAGGTTAGGTCCCAATCAGCTGCTGAATGTGTGAGGTTTTGAGGGGGTGATGTAGTTAGGATATTTTGGTTTACTGAGTCATTACCTCTGACAGAAGGAACTAGAAAGAGTGATCTGGTGGTTAAGGTGCTAAACTACATGTGGGGTGAATGAGATTCATGCTCTTGTTGTCTTAGTCTTTCCCTTTATTATCTCAACTAATACATTTGTGTCATCTCCACATACACAAAGTGTATATGTCTCTTCCCCTCCACCCAGGAGAGCACTAAAGAAAGCTGTGCATAAAACATGATTTCTCTGTTGGGGAAGTTCTTCTAAGTACTAGCTTCTATAATCTGTTTTTACACTTTACCAGGAATTTTCTGTCTTGTGATGATTTTTTGTCTTGTGTCTGAAATGACAGAAGTCGCCAGGTACTTTTATATATTTTTATTTCCAGAAAAAATGGGTTTAATTTTCACTCATAGCTGTGTAGTGTCATTAAATTAACTTTTATGTACTGAAGAAAGATGAAATACGCTATCTTAAACTAGAAATATGCTATCTTAAACTAGATCTCATCTGATATGACAGCTGATATGAATTTTTAAGTAGTGATACAGCCAGATGTCTGTTGAGTACAAGCATAGCCATAGCTTTCTAAGTAAAGCAGAGAGAAGGCACCTTGTTCTTCATGTTTATTATTTCTTGTTGTCCTGTTTCACATGGAAAGTTGATCAAATTTTCTGTGACAAACAGCCAATATAACAGTGGAATAACTAAGCATTGTTGATTTTTTTTTTCCCCGCCCAGGAAACAGTAAACTCTTGAGTTTAATTTCTAAATTGTAATCAATGTCTCCCTTCCTTTTGAAAATGAAATTGCAGAGTTAATGGCTGAGGACTCCAGCTGTCAATTTCTGCATTTAGCTTTGTACAGCAAATACAGCTGTAATACTGGGGTTTTTTTTGTTGTTTTTTTTTTTTTTTCAGCTAAATGTTTTTTAATCCTGACATTGTCTCTTGTGGATGACCTGGTATTTTTTCTAATAACTTCTGGAAACGGTCAATAAGTTGTGGATATCAGCGGTTTTGCCCACTGAAATCCAAGTAGACTGGAAGGAAATTAATTTCTTTCTGCTAGAGTTTTTTTGGATTTTTTTTTTTTGGGGGGATTAGCAAGTGGCTGTGCAGGAATTTTGAGGATAGCCCAACATGGTTTAGGTTTAGGCTGGTGACAGGAAGATGAACAGTTTCCCTTCTACCATTATGCTGAACTCCTTGTGCTGGTTTTTGATGTGAAGGCTTAATGATTTGTTTTAGAATTATCTTGTACTGGTGGTGATAGAGGTAGTTTGAATATCGAACCGCGTAACTATAGCTGTAAGATGTTCTACTACCCTGTCTCAGATACCTTGTCTTTAAATGGACAGGATATTCACAGTTTCCAGTGTTTCTCAGTCCTTTTAAAAAGTAATTTCCATATAGTAGAATACCTTGAGAAATTTATTTTTCAGACGTTCTTTGAATGGACGTTTATTTTTTGTAGTCCTAAGAAGTCGTGCTTTCTCTTTAAATTGTTCATTTTGCTTACACATTTTCACTAATTATATTAGTCTGAAATGGAGTTATCTAATTATAGTAGTCTAAAATGAGAATTAGTGCAGTTTGTAGTCCCACACAAGAAGTCCTGTGCAAAACAAGAAGAGGAAGAGTGTTTGCCATGAGAAATGTCCATATCCTTTTAGCTACAAGAATTCTGAAACTTGCTGTGCGTACCTATTGCAAAAGGTGACACTTTTATGGGCTTGTAAGTGTTAAATAAAAAAATTTCCTATTGTTGGCTGTATACATTTTCCCAGGAACCAGTAATGTTTTCAGTTCCATGTGAATTGGAAACATAAGAGAAAGAATAGCATGTACCTGTCACTGTTTACACTTTTGATATGGAATGTTTGTTTACAAATACAATGCATCTGTATGAACCAAGATACTTCCTTTTATTCCTATGCATTTTTAGTATGCTCATTGCCTTGATGTCAGGGTGCTAGGTTGCTAGCTGACATTCAAAAAGGAATGTGTACCTCTAGACTTTTCTAATAATATATATAGTATTATCTCTTAGAGTTCTGGTGTGTAGATATTGTATTATTTTACATAAATAACAGAAGAGTTCTGATTGACAACATATATCTTCCTGCGATTATGGTCTCTATTTTGAATTCTGATGCTTAAGTTGTTTAAAAATAAATTTTCTTGGTTTTTAAGAGCAAACCAACTGTGATCTGTTTTCTGTCTCCCGTTCTCATTTTACATTTTCAGTTGGATTTGTCAGCTTTATTTTGTTCATGTTTCATGTTTTGGTTTTTTGGGTTTTTTTTTGAAAAAAAAACATTTGTAGGCTTCACTTTGAGCCTGCAAATAGTCCTGTAAAACAAGTTTGAATGTTTTCTCAAATTTCAGGCTTCCGCTTTTCTTGGTTCCGTGTAAATCATCAGGAACAAGTTCTGTCTCACTAGTAGAATTCCTTTGTCGCCGTTGCTGGTTGCTCTGCAACTTACTTCACTAACGTATTTTTACATGATTTTTCTGTAGCAAAATGATGGCTGTCGAACTTTATCCTTGTCTGGGCATGTTGGTTTTGGTAGTTTACCTGATCAACTGGTTAAAAAATCCATCAAGCAAGGCTTCTGCTTCAACATTCTTTGCATTGGTAAGTAGTACGTGGGTGGTTTGAGGCGTTAGTGGTATACTTGTCCTTAGGTAGTGACTGAAATTTAAATCCAGTTGCTATGTTCAGCTCCTTCTTTAATGTTAAGCATGAATTACAATTCCATCCCTTCCCCCAGCTATTTGTATCTATCCTTTGTTTTTATATTTAGTATTTTCATAAACAATTTGAAGGCCAAAAATGTTGCAAATGGATGACATGCCTTTATTGATTTTTGGGCAGCTTCTTGGATTCTTTTGAGTTAATAGGGCTATACTCTATTTTTACTGTAATAAACATCTTCAGATAAAAAAAAAATCCTAAAAATAGCGATGTTACTTAGGTATTTCTATACTTATTAAATGTTTTCTCTAGAATTTACCCTTATTCACAAACACCTGGTGTCAAAGCCTGTGGTTTCACAGCTAGTTATTTAGCTTTTAAAAATCTCTAGGAAATTATTTCACCCTTTTAAACAAAAGTGTTGAAACTGGTTCTGTTTATTACTCATTAGCAGGTAACTTCCTCTTATCTGTAAGATGAAAAAAAATTAACTAACAGATAGTTCGTGTTCATTATGAAAAGGAAGGTAGGCAACGATTTTGCTTGAAGAAATCACTTGATAAGTTTTTGTGTAAGTTTATCTAGCTGCTGTGGTAACACTTTCCGTGCTTAGTAGGTATTTATCTGTTGTGCAAAATGTCTTTCCCAATCCTGCTGTTTTGTTTAAGGGGAAACTGGAAGTGGGAAATCAGCCTTGATAAACAGTTTGTTTAACACCAATTTTGATGACCCTGTGTCAACGCATTTTCTGCCGAGTGTACAACTTAGAGCCCAGACTTACGAGCTCCGGGAAGGTGATGTTCTTTTGAAGCTGACCGTTGTAAATACAGTGGGATTTGGTGACCAGATAAACAGAGTAGATAGGTAAGTGCACTCTTGTTGCTATGGTATGCGGAATTTTTTTGGTCTTCAATTGCAAGGTAATTTTTTCTTGGGCTTTGTAGTAAATATTTGTCTTAGATATGTTCAAATATTTGGTTAACTGTTTTCTCTGTGTACCGAAGTAAACATGTTTTTCTTCTCCTCTAGGAAATGATTTGAGAAATCAGATGAGTTCTGC
The DNA here is from genome assembly GCA_020746105.1 of Trogon surrucura. Classification (NCBI taxonomy): domain Eukaryota; kingdom Metazoa; phylum Chordata; class Aves; order Trogoniformes; family Trogonidae; genus Trogon; species Trogon surrucura. The sequence continues at coordinate 68,754,297 of CM036617.1, forward strand.
CCCTTTCTTTATGATATAATCTTTTATGAGTATATGTAAATAAAATGTGTAATAGTGACTAGAGTTTCTTTTGGTGTAAAGGAAAGCAGGGAGAAAGTCAACAGGAGCCTTTTTAAACAACCAAACAGGCTATAAGGTGCTGTAGATTATATAGATTAGATCTATGGGTTTTTAAACAATTTGACTGGAACATATTGAAGACCTTAGACTGGCAGGAATATCACATGGATTACTGAAGGCCTCTATCTTTTATGTTGAACAGCCTATGCTGAGTTTGAGTCTCTGCTTTTACGAATTGAAGTTTTAAAAAGATCAAACTGTCTCTGCAGGTTTTTTTCTCACCATAGTTGTAAAGAATTTTAGGAATCCTTTGCACTGTATCAGTGCCTAAAACGTGGTAATTGTAAATGAAGGCTAGAGTCATGTTAAGATTGTCATGAGATCTGTGGTTTATGGTAGGACTGGAAAATAGCTACTGCTAGTGACTTGGATCAATGAGGTGCAAGTAGATATTAGTGTATATATTAGAGTTTTCATGTGTGGTACAGGTCCTGCCTTTTAATGTGTGGTATAGACCCTCCTTTTAATTTTTATGTAACAGCTACTTCTGAATTTTCATAGCATTTGATCTGGTTTTTAAATTTTGTGTAGCAGCAGCAATGTAAGAGCACACTACTTGTACATCTAGCAACACTTTATTTTAGAAAGCAGGTTATAACTGGGTTTAAGTAGGATAAAGTATACTAAACTGTGCTTATTGCAGATAAGATTTACATTCTTCTCTTACATTCCTCCTTTTCAATTTTTGTCTGTTGTTTAAGAGCTCTCTCATGTACAGTACTTCATCTTCAGAAGATTAAGGAGGTCCTATTTCTTGGTACTGGTAATTGCACATTCCTTCTTTTCCTGTTTCTTGTATCTTGTATCCTGTTTCCTGTATCTTCCTTATATCTAAGAGTTCTGCAATTGCACAGCTTGATAGCAAAAATTTACAAAACATCACTTGGGAAGATCAGTTATAATTATAACTAACTTTATGTAGCTTTTTTCACTAAGAGTAGCTAGAAAATGTTTTATCTGTGTTAGGTGCACGATTCTTTGTTTTTTAGTAGCTTTCAGAAATTAAGATTACTCTGTACATTTCATTTTCTGCTGTACTGGGTAGATGGTTGGGCAGCCTTTTGACATTTAAAGCAAAAAGACACAAAACAAGACAAGAGGTATTCCTTTCTTAGGAGTTTAGGATTAGCTAATCTCTGGTTGTTAAATTTTATTTCTTACAGCTATCAGCCAATAGCGGATTATATAGATGCACAATTTGAAGCCTATCTCCAAGAAGAGTTGAAAATTAAACGTTCTTTATTTAGCTACCATGATACTCGCATCCATGTCTGCCTCTATTTCATTTCACCTACAGGCCATTCCCTAAAAACCCTAGATTTGTTAACCATGAAAAGCCTAGACAGCAAGGTAAGCCTTTAAAATAGAATTCTGAGAATTTGTCTTGTTTTTTGAAGCATCTTGCAGCTTTTAGATCCTCTACCACCTTTCAGTTCTATACCCTTGTGTTTGTTTTTGAGATGTTTTTTGGTACTGGTATACCTTAAGTTCAGGTTAAATTGGTTCTGCACGTAGCTTGTAGTTTATCACCTGTTTATTTAAAAGTCAGAAAGAGAGAGAGAAGCATCTGACAAGAACATTGAAAAAAGCACAATGAGATTTAAAAAAAAAAGTAAAAAAAATTAGAACCACACTAACTCGACTTTTAACAAACTTAATATCTTATTGTGATTGGATAGGATACCTCCCTGAGTACTCCAGTATTTCCAATTAAGCTTGTTTCTAGTTCACTGTGGAGTTTTGGGACTGCTGGAAAGTTGGCATATAAAAAGCTTTGCAGGTCTTTGAAGATCTTTGTTATAGATAACTGAAGAGGCAAGTGCCATGAGCAAAACACCCTCCAGCACAGCTTTTTCTAAGATGGGCTGCATTAGTGTTTTAAACTTCACATCTTGACTTGTTTTGAAAGCTTTTAAATAGCTGTTTCCAATGTCATTACTTGCACTTTCTGAATTTTTAACTTTCTTCCTGTAATGGGGCTGTGTGAACTAGAGGAAGTTAAATGTTTAACCCACTTTAAGAATCCTTCCATTATTTCAGTTTAATGTGTTGAAATTTTGAGAAATACATTTGGTGTTCCTCTAACCCTTTCAAATGCATTTGCTGTTCCTCTAACCCTTTCCTTTGTGCTTTACTAGAGCCTCTCCTGCTAAATTTTCTTTCTGCAGTTTTTTTTTGTTTGTGACATGTTACTTCAAGGTAACAAGGGTCTATTCCACATTTGTGATTGATGAACACGTTTGGTGTTTTTTGTAATGTTGCTTGTGGCTGTATTTTGCATTTTGAACTTTCTCAAAAGCACAGAGCAAGGTGTGGGGGAAAGGTGTGGTAGGACGAAAGTAGGAGAGAGCAGCATCTTTCTGCTTTGATGTTGGTTTATGCCAGATTAAAATGTTTATGAAACTACTGGAATACCCACTGATAGCTAAAGAGCCTTGATACTAGAAAATGGTACAGTTTCATGGAGCATCTTGTTCTACTCTGAGGTTTGAAGTCGGAGGTCATGTTACACCACAAAAGTACCCGGTTTCTAGGTTGTGCCATCTCTTTACTGAACCTCATTTAAACCAGTATTTCTTCTAAAAGAAAAGGGGATAGATTCATGAGTGCCAGCATCCTGAGAAAATGTTCTTCCGTCAAGACAAACCGAAAGTAATTCTACTTTAGAGGATTTTGGCTTTTAGCCACCTACTCTTAATATTTTTGGTTCTGCTTTGTCTCAGATAGAACATGAACAGCATGTAACTTTGGTGTATATATTTTAACTGTAGTTTGTTTTCCATCTCACTGTGGAACTTGTTTGTGATGCTTTTAGTACTGCATTTTCCTAGTGGCAATTCAGAACTCGGGATTTCCCAGATTTGGCACGTCCCATGGCACATTTTCTGAGTATGAGATTCCATCAAGAGAAGGTGGTACAGCAACACACATTCATCTAGTATATAAACCTATGTCAAAAGTTGTCTTCAGTTTCTTCTTAAATCCAGGACATTATGAACTGTTATGGTTTTGTTATGATCTTCTTGGTACAAAAGAAGACCAGATCACACAACTCAGAGACAAAGAGAATTCTTGGAATAGAATAGGATCATCCTATGCTCTGTAATCCTGGGAGAAAAAACCAGACATGTCTGTGAGCAATTAATTTTTCTCTATTGCTTATAAATAGCATGACTAGCCAAGAATTTGGCATCTAGCCTTTAGACACTGGAAAGTCCCGTAGTTCTGCATAGGACCAGCCAGGTTTCATTCACAGATGAAGCGAATCTTCTTCTGTATGACTTCTTGATGAAAATTAGTGATTATTCAACTGATACCTCTGCATTTCTAGGTTATTCTTGCAGAATTATATGCAGATTACTGTTAAATCAGGAAATGACATGAGCGTACCTTGTGGGGTTTGTTTGTTTTGTTTTTTTTCTTCAGACAGAATATTTGGAAGATTTTGTATCGATTCGTAGAGACACTTAAACTAGCCTGTAAAGTATAAACCGATAATAATTCCAAGTATATGCAATTTCATAATTTGTTCCTTCTCTACAGGATAAAAGGGTAACAATGTTTTGACGTTTATGTAAGGTTTACATGAAAACCTTAATTTAGAATAATAGCTTGTTTTCTAATGGGGGAGAAGTGAGACTTTGCGTTTCAGGCAGAAAGATGATTAGAGGGCTGAATTTGGTGCTAGCAAAGAAAGATGCAGAGTGCATGGACAAAGTTTATTCTGGTGATTTTATATGGCCATTCTGCATTGCTGTGGAATGGGGTGGTCTCAGCTGCTTCTTCCCCTTGTGCGTGCTTAAGTGTTTTGGGCAGCCAGCTCCCTGGATGAGGGAACTGATTTAAATTGAAAGCTGAATATTTTTGCTTGGTTAGGAAACCAATCAAGCTGAAAATTGATGTGTTTGCTTGGACAGCTGCGCAGATTTTAGTTCTACCTGGCAGCTGCAGACAAGGAGCAAGGCAGGGCTGTAGGTTTTAGTGCAAGTCTGGATTTTTATGTTTAGTTGAAGTGATGCCGTGTTAACAACCTATAGCTTTGTGGCAAAAAGGGGAAGAAGCAGGAAGGGAGTCAGTTGTTTTTCCAATGAGTAGTGGGCATAGGAGGGAACAGTGGGAGTTGGGGCACATCTGCACATGGTCCAATTCAATACTGTCTAAGTCTCCTGTTAGTACAAATGTGTACTTTCAGTTAATGTTATTCGTGGATGAAGGTACTGAGGTACTAGTTTTCAAGTAAACCTTAGATGGTGGAAGCAAAAATTAACATTTTTTTAACAGATTAAGCAAAGATAACTTTTTTTTGTCGTTGTTGCCTGTCTAGTGTTGCTTTGAAATGCAATCGTCGTGATTTAGCATCAATGTTGATAGCTGTAATCACAGTTTCTGGCAGTTTTGCTTTTCTTTTGTTACTGGCCTCCTCAGTAGTCTTTATCTGCTATTCATCATCTAAGAATTTATCTCCTAATTAATGAGTCCTTGAAGAACTTTCATGTTGAAAAGACAGGTTAAAGGCTAATTTAATTCAATTTTTAAAGCTGTATGATACAAAACCTAAATTGATGTCGCTCAGCTAATTTGATTGAAGCTGTAAATTACTCCTAGCTGTAACAGATTGTTTATACAACCCTAAATTAACTCAGTTTTAAAGAAAATCCTAGCATTTTATTTGATTTTATGTATTTTACACAAATGTGCTTAAGGTTGTGTGTGCTACTCAGTTAAAGACTATCATGAGGCAATTTTAGCAGTCATACTTTGGAGTTGGCATGCTTTTTATTTTTTTAATTTGGGCTTAAGACAGAAGAGTTACTTAAGAAATATCCATTTTGAATCCATTCTTGGTATTCCATGCTTATGCATTTCCATTCAGACAAAATATTCAAAAAAATAAAAGAATATTTGCAGGTTTTTTTTTCTTTTATTTTTTCTTCTTCCTTTTTGCATCTATGACCAAGGAACTCTGTAAAACCTCATCTTCTGAAATCTGAAAGAATTGTATTATTCTTCCAAAATATTTGGAAATCAGCACAAATCCTTTGTATCTAGTTCTGAATTGCATATTTTGGGAGTGGTGATAGCATTTTTAAGAAAAAAAATTGTCATCTACTACCTTCCTAAATTACTGTCATAACTATTTTAGGAAATGAGGCAGTTTCCAGAACCTAATTCTGTGTTCTAAATAATTAGTGTAAAGACTGGTAAGCCAGATCCATCAGTCTTCTTCATTCCTCTGCTCACAGAGATACTTGAGAAACTCTTTGCTGCAGTGGTGAGGTGAGCAGGATGTTGTTGTGGCTGAAAGGAACTCAAGGAAGAGACTCAAGGGCAGGCAGGGTTTGGTAACCGGCTTCCTTTTCTTCCTATATTAAACTCTCAACTTTAATTTTAACACCTGAACTGTGTCCCCTGGTGCTATAAACTAAAGCAGTCTCTTTTTTAGCAGAGGTAAAAGTACCTAATGTCATTTACTTAATAAGTAGCTGTTGCTGTTCTTTGGAATCCTTCACTGTATGAGACCTCCTTCCTTATCCTTCTCTCAGAATCAGTTAGCGCTAAGGGAGTATATTAAATAATCTGTTATCTTCTTAGGTGGTGCCAGTGAATGTGTTTTTTCATGCTTTGTGAAGCTTTGATGGAAAACTTTGGACTGCAGGGGATGTTTTAAAGAGCTTGTCACTAAATAATTTAATTTATAAAAGATGTCACCTCGAAATTGAAGTCTTACACATTTCATATAATCTGTATCACAAATAGGTGAACATTATACCACTTATAGGCAAAGCAGACAGCGTTTCTAAAACCGAACTACAGAAGTTCAAGAACAAGATCATGAGTGAATTAGTTAGTAATGGCGTCCAGATATACCAGTTTCCAACTGATGACGAAACCGTTTCTGAAATTAATACCACCATGAATGTAAGTAAATGACAAAACCATTGACATTTCGGTAGTAAAGCATCACTTTAATGCAAATTCATGCCTGTTCTTTCACCATTATCTTGGGACTTACAGGTTTGTGTGTAACAAATTTGTATGTTTATTTTTCTTTATCTTTAAAAAGCTTGTATGTTTTGGTTTTCCCTCCGCACCGCTCACAAATCTTCCTGTCCCTCTGTTGTTGATACCATGTGTTTTAGGAGGCTTTTTTGTTTCTGGCTCAGCAACAAAAAAGAGGTTCTCACTCGTAAATACTTTTTCTAATTGCCGGATAATTAATATATAATTACTAACCTGGATGGATGGATTGGCTTTGCTATTTTCCTTAGCAGACACTACATTATATTTGTTAGGGAATATATTCAAGTGCCTAATTTCTCTAGTTTTCTATGGACTTTATGACAGGAAGTCTTCCATCTCCTTTTTCCTTTTATTGAGTACTTATTTGAAATTAGGACAAATTGTCTCTGGGGATTAAGAAGTCAGGTATAACTCTGGCCATTTTATGGTTGTCTTTTGAGGTACTCCAGGAGTATCTGCCAGCTTCAACTAAGCTTGCAAAAATCTTTGCTTTGAGCACCCTGTCTCTATTTGCTGTTTGTGTGCATATGTTTGCAGATGAACATGAACATATGTCTGCATGTACCAGGATTTGAAAGCTGGGAGGAGAAGCTGATGTGCCAGAGTGTAGGGCTCTGCGGTCCCAGTCTCTGTCAGTTGTGCCAGGGAGTGAGGATGTGCAGGCTGTCATTCAGTAACACGTCCCTCTGCTGTGGGGAAGGGTGGTGGTCTGTTACTTACCCCTTTCATGATTTGTTACAGTCATAGAATCATAGACTGGTCTGGGTTGGAAGGCACCTTAAAGGCCCTCTAGTTTCAGCTCCCTACCATGGACCAGGTTGCTCCAAGCCCCATCCAGCCTGGCCTCAAACACTTCCAGGGAGGGGGCATCCACAGCTTCTCTGGGCAACCTGTGCCAGTGCCTCACCAACCTTACAGAAAATAATTTCTTCCTTATATCTTAACTAAATCTATCCTCTTCTAGTTTGAAACCATTACCCCTTGTCCTGTCACTACACTCCTTGACAAAGAGTCCCTCCCCTTCTTGCCTGTAGCCCCCTTTAAATACTGGAAGGCCACTATAAGGTGTCCCAGTTTGTTTTTTTTTCATTTGGTCAGTTGCTGTGGATCAATGCACAGACAGTACCCAGCCTGTATTTCTGGCTATTTGGCCAAGGCCACAGCAGTAACCGTACCTCGGGTTCAAACCTGTGATTGTCTCATGACTGATGCTGGGGATATGAACTCTGGCTCAGTGTGAATCAGAGCAGCTTTCTATTTACTAGTGATGCTCTTCCTAATGCAGCTCAGGATGTAGTCGTCCCCCTTTGCCACTGGGGCAAACCTGCTGAGTCCGTTCCAACCTGTTGTCCACCAGGAACCCCATGTTTTTTTCTGCAAAGTGCCTTTCCAGACAGTTGGGCCCCAGAGTGTGCTGGAGCATGGGATTATTCTTCCTGACATGCAGGACTTGGCATTGCTCTCGTTTGAACTTCATGAGATTCCTGTTGGCACATTTCTCCGGCCTGTCAAGGTTCCTCTGAATTGGCAGCACACCCATCTGGTCCATCAACTGCTCCTCCCAGTTTTGTTATTTTAGGTTGACTTCTGTATCAGTAGTTGGACTAGCTACTGATGTCATCTTCAAAGCAGTTTTTGGTTGCAGACTGCCTGTTGGGTTTTCTTGAAGTGGTGGTTTGGTTTTTATTTCCCCCCCCACCCCCTCCCTGATTTATTTCTGAAGTGTTTGCTTTTCAGAATGCGGTGAGATAAGACTGTATTGGTGTGGCTCTTACAGGGGCATTTGCCATTTGCTGTAGTAGGAAGTATGAAAGAGGTGAAGATTGGAAACAAAATGGTGAGAGCTCGTCAGTACCCTTGGGGCATTGTACAAGGTAAATGAATTCTTGAAGGTATTTTAATGAGATTTTTGTTCTTGTTCAAGTACAAAATTCATCAACACTAAAAGCGGCTGGTATTAACCACTGATGCCCTATTGATTGTGGTTTTGATCAATGGTTTAAGGAGTTTAGCAATTAATACTTGAGGGGTGCACTATCTGATAATTTCATCAGCACTGATCCATTCCTAGAATCAAGCTATGAATCATAGAATGTGAGATGGTGTATGAAATATTTGTGTAGGTTAGTATGGTGGTAGTGCCTCTTGCACCAGCAAATTTCAAAGTTTTACGATTTCCAGTTAAGAAGAGTGAGGAAAAGAGAGAGAAAATTTATCATTTTTCAACTCAAACAGGAAATCAGGACATGTTTGAATGTGTTTACCAGTACTTACAGTTAGTGTTTTAGTGGGTGTATTAGAAATTACAAGGAAGTATAAAAGGTATAATGAACAATAAGATACCTTTCCCTGGAAGTATAATTAGTAAACAAAAGAAATTATTCTTAATACCATCTAAAATACATTTTGACAATTTTGCTACTTGTGCATAATAATAAAATCTTCCTCTTTTAACTGATTAGTGGAAAATAAGAACCACTGTGACTTTGTAAAACTTCGCGAGATGCTCATTTGCACAAATATGGAGGACTTAAGAGAGCATACTCATGCACGACATTATGAGTTGTACAGACGCCGCCGACTGGAAGAGATGGGCTTCAGAGACATTGGTCCCGAGAACAGACTGGTCAGGTAAAGGACTTGATGTGCCCCACTTGCTTTCAGCATCCATTCACTTCATATTGGACTCTACCAACCCAAAACAGAGCAAGGGTCATACATAGAATAGTTTTTCTAAGAGGGAAAGAATTGTTTGCGTTTTGTTTTTTTTTTTTTTAAAAAGAAATTTAAGTAAATAGCTGTTCATGTACTTATCTTTGTGGAGAAGTATAAGGGATTATAGGAGCATTGCTTTTAAAGATATACAAGCTAATTGTATTTCTGAAATCTTTCTCTTTTAAAATCAACCTGGGGACTTTAATTTTTGTCATGGATAATGTCAATTTTCTTCAGGTACCTGCACTTTATGCCTTTTAAATTATTTTATTTATTAGCATGCTGTTCTACTTTCTTTCTTAATAATGTCTGATTCTGAACAATGGTTTGATTGGACTCAAGGTTCGGAAGGAACTGAAGCAAGCAATTTTACAAAATTATTAGTTATACTGCTGTCTTTCCACATTATCTGCCATGATAACAAATATCTAGCCTTTTCAGGTCAAAAAATCTCGTGATAGGCTGTAGAAAATTAACAAAGGATTCTAAATGGAAGTTAAGCAGAGAGTTAGAGACACTCAGCTGTTTCATGTAGTAAAGCTGCTTCCTGCAGGAGGTATTTACATTTTTTATATTCGGTTTGTTTAATCTTTGATTTCCAATTCTATCATCTCACTCTCCCAACTTCCTTTGGTCATTTTGTGCATGGGACTGTATTTTGTAAGCGGTTAGAATCCTGATGGGGAAGAACTGATGCTTCGGAAGTTGTTCAAGCCTTCATGGTTTAGCAAAGTGCTGTTACTGCGTAGTCATGGTGGGAAATACTGACTTAAACCAGACATGAAAAAAAACCATGATTTTGCATTAAAACCAGTTTCTAGTGCTTTGAACCAACTCTTTTGCTTACCTCTTGTTTTACTTAGCGATCAGACTGTCTTTACTGTTCTGGTAAAAATAAATTACTTTTAAATGACTTCCCTCCAAATGGTATGAAGTGGCATGTTTGTATCAGAATGTCGTAGTTTTTTATGCTTCAGAAGCTGCTTTAGAAGTGGATTGCTTCGTGGAGATACAGAAAAATGGAGTTCCTTCTCGTGTAGTTTTTGGGTTTGGCCTACTAAATGTCAGGTTATCGAGAGCTTTTTGGCAAGACAATACACCTAGCAGTTGTTTTTTGTAATTGCATCTATTGAAAATGTCATTGTTTTGGAAGGATAAGTATTCCGTAAGAATCTAGAAAAATAAGCTTCTTCCCCAAATTTACTGTGACAGGGAGAGAAAGGTGCTACTGGATCTAGGATTTGTGGTTGTCCCTCAGTTACGTGGCATAGTGAAAGAGAAGGCATTCAGTCTTTTGGGACCAAGAGATGTTGTATGATGCCATAAAAAAGGAAGAGAATTTAGAGGATCTGTATGTAGTGTAATTAACAGACTAAAGTAGCCTTACTCATAAGGTTTTTTATGAAGCTTCTGAGGAAATGATAAAAAACATCCTCAGTGGTGTGATAGAAAACGTCTCTTTCCATAGAGGAAGTTCAGTGCTTCTTGTTTTGCTGACTTGAATCTTTAATTATCTTCCAGGGTAGGGACTATCCTGTTCTCCTAGGCAAAAATGTGTTACTAAGTTATCATCCTCTTTGTCCTTGAAGTTGTTGACAACATATACACATGGATTCTAAGAGCTGTACTTCTAAAGTATAGTTAATATTACATAGCAGTAAATGTTTACACTATTTGTGCAAACAATGATCAAAATGCATGCTGAGTAATCGAATTTTGTGTCTGTGATATAGCTGTCTATGTATTAAATTTGGTAATCTGAATTGGGTTAATTTATGTAAATTTAGACAATTTCTGCTAGACTTGAACAATTGGCTCATTTTATGCCACTGGGCTTTGTGGCATCTGAACATTGAAACTTGAGCAGCTGACATGCCCTGCCTTTTGGCATGTCATGAAAAATCTGCCTGTGAAGTTCCAGCACCACTCTCTTAGGTTTAAAAGAACAAGAGTAGTTTATTCATCCAAAAATTGTATATCACTGCAAAGCAAAACCAGTAATTCTTGGATTTTCAGTTACCTTGCGAGGTAGGTTGTGGGCAGACATCTGTAAAGACTTTCACTCTTGCCAGTGAAAAGCCATGTTGGCAAGCTTATTTTTTATGGGAGACATGGAGAGAGATGGTTTGAGCACACAACGGAAAGATATATTTGCATCTTTATTACTAGGTGCGTGGAGGGAAGAGATAGATAGTAGCGTGAAATGACTATCTTGGGTACACTTTTAAAACACCTATTCCCTAATCTCCTATTTTTGTGAATTTGTGTCATACTAACTTTGTCCTTTGTTTATTTGCAATTGCATTATAAGAATTAACTTTTTCTTTGCCCAGATTTCCAGGGAAAGTTAATCATAGAATCATAAAATCATCTAGGTTAGAAAAAACCTTTAAGATTGAGTCCAACCATTAGCTTAGCAATGCCAGGTCCACCACTAAACTGTGTCCCTGAGCACCACAACTGTACGTCTTTGAAATACCTCCAAGGATGGGGACTCCACCACTTCTCTGGGCAGCCTGTTCCAATCCTTAAGAACCCTTTTAGTGAAAAGGTTTTTCCTAATATCCAGTCTAAGGCTCCCCTGGGGCAACTTGAGACCATTTCATCTTGTCCTATTGCTTGTTAGCGGGGAAAAGAAAGCGACTCCCACCTCACTACAACCTCCTTTCAGGTAGAGAAGGTCTCCCCTCAGCCTTTTCTTCAGGCTGAACAACTCCAGGTGTTTACAACCATGCTGATGAACTTGTATTATGAAGTTTACATGATCAGTCTGTTAGTCTCTCCTTAGTAACTTACAAACCAACTCTCCATTTTCAAACTTCAGTAAAGGGTTGGTGTTTTCACTGCAGAAAAAGCAGAAGACCTCTGTTCCTACGAGTTGTTGGCCAGTTAATGTGCATTTGTTGTCAGTAAATCATTACCTCTGAATGAAGTAGCATCTTTTGAGACTCCTGGGAGCTTGGCAGTACTGTGGTAGGATGAGAAGGTCATGAGTGATTTGGAAGTAGCTAAGGCTACTACATGTGAAAGATCCATGTGAGTACTCACAATAAATAAAGAATATTTAGGAACTGTGGAAGGACACTGAGTGGTATAGTTATAAAAATGTAAGGATGTTGGCAGGATTGGGTATTACAGTCACTGGGAGAATAGAACATAAAATCATGCACAGGAATTTGGGCTGTTAATTCGGCTGCTTTCAGGATACCTGGTTTATACTGGCATTTTATCAAACCATTGTTTATTTAAATAAGATAACAATAATTAGCATAAATTAAATTAATGGATAATTGGGAATTTACTTAATCTCCTTCATATACCTTACAATAACAGTATACAAAACTTTTTTATGAAAAGTTCAGTCTTATAGTAGGGTATCATAAGGTCGTAAGAATTACAGACAATGTATTTACCGTATCAGATTAAGCTGTAACATGTGGTAAACCACTTTAAAAATGAAGAATCCACCATATGGTGCTTCAGGGAATAAATGGAATACTGGCTAAGGCTAAACTTAGTCATACAGGTATAATTTGGTTTCCAAGCTGTGAAAAGCAGCCAATCAGGAATGGGCTTGGAAAGCCTGTTACGGCAAAATTTATGTAATGAAGTCAATACAGAGCAGAGTACTTGGGAAATGGTTTATGCATTTGATGTAGTATTTGTTGGATGTAAAATCCAGGAAGTGCTTTTACTATCATTTTTTAATACTTAAAATCGGGATTTGCATTTCTTTGTTGTTGAGTTGGAAAGATAGACCTATTTTTTTGCGTGTGTGGATTGTCTAGTCCTGCCTTTTTGATGGTCCAGTTGTATCCATTAGAAGCATGAATTCCTAGTTTCAGGTCAGTCTCAGCAGGAGATAATTGCTGGGATGTCCTGAGTGGTAAAAATGGAGATACTTGGAAATAGAAATCTAGACCTGAAGAGTGGTTCCAGCCAAACAAACTTCTGTATATGTATACACACACGTAATGAGCTTAGATGTTTGCAAGGGAGAATTACTACTGTTTTGAAGCTGGACAGTTTGTAAGTCCGTTTTCTAATCTAAGCTATGTTGTTGCTTAAGGGGACATTCTTGATTTGAAAGAAGAAAATAGGCAGGGGTCTGTTGAAAAAATCTATATTCAGGCTGTATGCTTGCATTTTTGGATCTCCAATGTAAATCATTCTCTTGTTGTTTTTCTGTGCTCATAATTACAATTTGTTCTGCATCTTAACTGCAGTTAAACATAATTGTAACATGTTTACGTCCCAGTTTCTCAGTATGTGCATCATGCTTTATTCCTCCCTGAAACTGGGATATTCAGACCTTGCAGTTCTTGAACAAAAACGTGTTTATTTTTCAGTCTGTTTTGAGGATGATGACAGGAAAACAGGAAGGATTCAGTAATGAGATTGAGTTTACATGTAGAGGAAGGCTGATAGGACTAGTCTTTTCTAAGAAAGGGGTCCTAGTATCCGAAAAGCTATTACGCTTCTTCCTTAGGAGGTCACGTGGGAATGGAATTCATCTGATGTACCTTTGCATTGGAGCTAAATATTTTAACCTCGTTATGGTCTGAACTGCATCCAAAATACCTGGTTTTCATGCCTCCACTGGGAAAATGGTCATTATTTCGATCTACCGCATACTTCGTGTTGCTTACTATCAACTTAAGTAGTTCACTGAGTCAAGGGACCATACTAAAAATATGTGCCACTAGTTAACTTTTACATTTTTTAGTATTTCTTATATACCTTAATTCATAGTCAAATGTTATGCAAAAAGCTACAAGTGTAGTTTTCTAATTTGAAATATTTTTTTTTAAATTTAAATGAACAAACTGTAAAATATTGTGTAAATACCTGTGTCATTCTAAGCGCGCTGTCATTGCATTCGACTGAGTTGAATTCACTACAATCAGTGTCTTTATGAACACTTTTGATTTGCATCTTTATATTTAAGCTTCCATGTTCTAAGTCTAATGCAGATAGAAAAACCATCACAGCAGTGCTTCTGTAGAAAGGTGGATGTTAGTGCTGTTACGAGGTATGTAATGGAGTAGCAAGGTATAGACTTTCTAGATAATTCCTTCCCTTCCTCCAAAACTTCAGTAAAAATATATTATTTAAATAAGTTTCTTTAACATCTTAATTTTGCAAGTGGTTTTGTAGAGAGTATAAAATTTTAGAGGTCCAACCCAGAAGAATGAGAGAACCTCTGAACTTTTTCATGATGTGCTACATGACAAACAGTGAAACCAGTCTTCAGGTGAACTGAAAAGTGTTTTGCTGTGAGCAATAGATGTGGTGATATTGAAAGGATTGGCTTAAGATCTGGAGAATTATTTTTCCCTGCTCCCCAAGCCTCCTAAAATCAAAACCTGTTTGCATCATTGTGTTGCTGATACGCCAAACACAGAAAAATAATGTTTCTTTTAATTTTGCCTTTGTGATTTCCAGAACAATTCAGTCCAGAGGGAGGCGAGGTTTAAAAAGACATGTAAGTTGATTACCTAGTAAATCCAATGTCTTCAGAGTTAATATTTTACTAATTTCAACACAAAATTGCTTTTACCTGATTAAACTACTAGCTTAGGTTGAATCTAAAAATGTCCAGATAAGGAAGTGAAGGGGCGATTGCAGCATGTTAGCTTAGTCTAGCACTTCTTCCTGTGGCTTTATTGTACCTAAAGGCAGCACGTTAGCTAGCAGGACTGATACAAGGCCCAAGAGTGTGTGTAGTGACATTGCTAGCACCTGAAAAACCTGTGCTGTAGATTTATTGTTATTACAGATGCTAGAGATAGTGTGAATTAATATACCTGTGTGAAAAACATGCCCTCATTTCACATGGTGGATATAATTTCAGTGACCGAAGTTACTTCACATCTGATAAAAAAACCCCAAACCGACAAACCAAACCCCGGAAGGTTGTTGTTCTGAATTTGTTTTGTGGTAATGTATTGCTCAAATAAGATAAAATAGGCAAAGTGCTATCTTACAAACATTGTCTGCCTGTGCAATTTCCAGACAATTCTTCTCTTGAGATTATATTTAGAATACAAATAAGAAACATTAGGATTGGGAAACTGCCTAGTAATTGTAAATTTAAATATAGAAGGGAGCTATTAAGCTTACTGTTGCTCTAAATAATTAAGTTTTTAGATGTGATTTTTTGTAAGTCTTTCTATTTATGAAGTGTTGTAATAGAAACAGGAAAAGATGAGACTTGAGACTTAACAGACTTGTACCAGTTTTTATGTGTATTAAAAATATAAAGCTATGTGATGTACATATAGATGTATTTTACATCAGAGTGGAAGGCATAAGATAGCTGGCAAAGGACAATAACTCCAAAAAGCAGAGAAGAGCTAACTAGTTGGCACTCAGGAGGTGTTAGAAGAGATGAATGGTCTAAGAGAATAGCCCCAGAGTAAAGAGCTAGAACATTACCTATGTTTTGATCTGTTTATAAGCCCTATCTCTTACAACACACTGGACCAGATCCTTTCATTTTTGTTATAACCATTAGCCAAGCTCTCATCTGCCAGTTCTGCCTCTCTGGAATCTTGTGACTTCAAGAATTTGTGGTAAATGTTTCGTTGGTTAGGCAGGTATGTATTGCAAAGGCACTGGACTCTTTGATGTATGAGATACGTCTGTGTAGAAGCTCCTTTCCTTTTCCCCTGAAAAGCAGAACCTTTCCTGCCAGCACCATGGTGATAGCAGTGACAGTATAAACCCTGAAAATGTCAAACCTCTAGTAGCATATGAATAAATTACCAGCATATTTTAATTTGCTGTGATACACTTTGATAGGCAAGAAGTTTCTGTGATTTCTATAAAACAAGTACCTGTTATTTGGATGAAAAAAATTTCTGTTGTGTACTGAAATGTCAAGTAGAGTAACTTGAAAAAAAAACATAGGGAGGGAAGCACTAGATTTAAAGGTAAAGGAATGTTTTAACTACTTGTTGTTGTGTTCTGTTGCCAGATATTTCCTCAATGATTTGAACTACTTTATACCTCAAATATGGATGTGGTGTATATGCAGTATATTAGTTTCTGGGAGAGAGGATTCAGGAAAAAACAAGCAAGCTTGAGGTTTTGGCTGATACATGTTGGAAAGTAACCCTTTTGGATGTTGAACTACGTAGGAAATTGTATTAATTCCATATTAATGTAATAACTATGTTTAATTTTTGCCATTACATAGAGGGCTATATATTCTGAAGGTCCTTTTCATATAGGAATAATGAGCTTGTTAGTTGTGTTAATGCTTATTTTAAGACTGGGGATTCACAGTGGGGGATTTTTCTGGCAATTTCAATGTCTTATTAATATGTAATTTAAACGTTATGCATGTTGGAGGCAGAAAGTTTTAACTCAAGTCTTTTAGAACATGGGGTTCCTAACGTGCCGTGTTCACTTTGAAATGTAAATTGTCCAGAAGCTTTTAACATAAATAATTTTACCCAGGATTATTTACCTAAATAAAAATTTGGAAATCCTTGCTTCTGTTTAGGTTTGTTTATGATTTGTTTGGTGGGGAGCTGTATAAATTAATATTTCAGATTAATATTAATTGTTTAAATAATATTCCAGATTGTTGGTTTTCCACATTGAATAAAGAAGCGTGCTGGAGACTTGCTTACATTTTTTGGACTTCAGTCTACAGGAAGCCTATGAGGCAAAGAGGCAGGAGATGTATCTTGAACTGCAGAGAAAAGAGGAGGACATGAGACAACGGTTTGTGCAGAGAGTGAAGGAGAAGGAAGCAGTATTGAAAGAAGCAGAGCAACAGGTAAGCATGCCTGTCTGTCTTGAATTTGTTTGCTGAGATTTGGAGCAGTTCTCAGCGAAATCATAGCTAGCTGATATTTATAATTTCCTAATATTTTGAGGGCAGTAAAATCAGATGCAGGTTGGTTACACAGATTGATTGGATTAGCAGATCGATTAGACACAAGCAAATAAGAGAACAAGTCTTATGAGGAGCAGCTGAGGGAATAGGGGTTGTTTAGTCTGGAGAAAAGGAGGCTGAGGGGAGAGACCTTGTTGCTCTTCTTGCCTGCCAGAAAAGAGGTTGCTGTGAAGTAGAGGTTGGTCTCTTTTCCCAAGTAACAGGCAATAGGACAAGATGAAATGGCCTCAAATTGTACCAGGGTGGGGTTTAGATTGGATATTAGGAAAAACTTCACCAAAAGAGTCATTAAAGATTGGAACAGACTGCTCAGGGAAGTGGTAGAATCCCCATCCCTGGAGGTATTTAAAAAACTGTGGAGTTGGGGCGCTCAGGGACATGGTTTAGTGATGGACCTGGCAGTGTGAGTTTAATGATTGGGCTCAGTGATCTTAAAGGTCTTTTCCAACCTAAATGATTCTATGATTCTATTAATGCAGTAGTTTGTTTTTTTTTTGAAAGGGTGGAGCTTATGGTCTAAAGGCTTTGGTGGATGGCTGGGACAAGTCAGCAGGGAGTGATATAGTGAAGTAAGAAAAAGACGAATACAATGGTTTCATGTTTCTTCATATTCTCTAGCAGTGTGCTGAGAAACATCAGTATGGCATAGCAGCACAGTAGCTGCTTTTCATGGGTAGGTTGCTCTGTAAAAAAATCAAGATTTTAGGAGAAAAGCCCGTGTGTTGTTTTTCAGCCCAAGAGAGTGGAGCATGTATATTTTTATGACTTCCAGGCTCAGTTATTAAATATAAGCTCAACCCTCATGTTGAGGAGCTTGAAAGTGTGTGTTGGGGGGTTGTTTTTGTTATGCTAGTTTTGTTTTCTTTTTAAAATCTCATCTGTTCCCAGCCACCTTAAGAATACTTGAAAATGAGGAACATTTCTTGAATATGTAGTTGAAGATTTAGTCCTGTTGAGCTGGACTGGCAAAACAGGATCTTTCTGCCAGACTCTGTCATGATCATATGTATTTATATTCAAACAATGGTTTAATTGAAATTGGAAACCTGTGTATATTTATTAAAGTTCTTTTCTGTACTTAAGTCTATCAGCAAAGATGTAGCAGCTTTTGCAAGCATTTTTTTTAGCCTCATCCTGAGAAGGATTGAACCCATTTCTTTTTTTCTCTACAAGTAGCATGGGGGACATAGAAGACTTAGAAAACAAAGTTTTAAATAAGAAGGCCTAAAACTTGGTTTTCTAAATCTTCTCAGGATGCGACTAATTGGAAGAATACTTGGCCATGTTCAAAGTAGGTTCAGCAAGGTCTTACACAGTATCTGTGGTACCCTTTGATCTTTTCCTTCTGTGATTTATACCAGGTGGTTTGTGAGCTCTGCACATTGCAGTCAGATTATAGGTATTTGTTTTCCCAGTTTCTGATGTGGGAAAGTGATCAGGTAGTCACTCTAAAAGAGCAATTGTCATATACTCTTGCTGCTCATTCTTTGAGAAGTGTGTATCTGGAAACTAAAGAAAATCAGGAATTTCTGTTGTACTTAAGATTGCTTTCACATACTTCATTTAGAGGTAACTTGTAGGTGCAGCGTGCAGCGTTGCCACTCTCCCGAGACCTACGGTTGCTTAGGCTCTTACTGTTTCTGCCCTGAATGTTTTTATTGCTATACTTGTTTTTACAATGCACCTGGTTAACTGTTGCAGTGAAAGAAATAAATCAGTAGTATACATATATACATACATACATACACACACAAAAAATTTATATAGTCTGGCAGCTCTATTGTGTAGAACAGGCATACTGTTACCTTTATAATCTCAGTTATTTCTGAGTTCTTTCTTTGCAAAAGATGGAAATACATCTCTCTGATTTCTATGCCAGTGTAGCTCCGCTCAGATGGAGTTAACCGATACAGAAGCAAGGTTCTAGGAGAGTTTGTGTATGTGGAGATATGAGGTGAGGAAGGGTGAAGTACTGTTTGGTTATCATGCACAACTGCACATTAGGTCAAAATGCCTCTGGAGAGTAAAATTCATAAATATATCAAAAGAACACTCAAAGAACAATTACCGCAGAAGAGCGGTTAACTTCTTGCAGCCCACAAGTAACTTCCCCAGTGAGACTTATTGTGTGTACATATTAATATATAAATGTAATTAATATAAATATTAAAAGAATATATATATGAAAATACCTACCTCTGTAACTACAGTATGTATGATTCCTTGCTTAGTTGGTTTTAGGGAAATAGATTCTACTTGACCCATCCTGAATTAATCGTTCTACAGGTGAGCGTGGTGCTGATAACACCAAGGTCGTGGGTTCAATCCCCGTCGGGTCCCCATGTGTTGCCTGATCTAGTTAAGAGGCACCCCTGCCCATGGCAGGGAGGTTGGATTAAATGATCTCTAAGGTCCCTTCCAGCCTAGGCCATTCTGTGATTCTATGAATTATTTCCTCTCTAAAGACTTCCTTATTTTTGATGTAGTGATGTAAAATCCAGTAGGAAATCTAACATTTATTAAGTGCCTTCCATGGTTTCCACCTATACTTTGTGTGTAGTAGACTGGCTTCTATGAGAACAATCTGATACGAATGATTATTTTTTCTGGGTTGCTGTTTTTTAGTCTTATCAGGCTTGAGAAAGAACTGCAGTTTCTTTTGACTTTTAACACAAGTTGAGGTAGGTTACTCTGTTTGTGTTGTGATATCACCACCTTGTGTTGCTAGTTGGAAATACTATTTTTTGTGCTTTCTTATAAACAGGTACAGACTAAATTTGAACATTGTATGCTAATGAATCAAGAAGTGAAACTGAAATTAGAGAAAAAGAAAAAAGTTCTAGAAGATGAAATAGCTATGTTTATTGAGAAGAAAGCTAATGCTGAATTACTCCAATCACAAGTGTCTGTGTCTACCCCTGTTCTAAGTTTGAGGAGAGACAAGGACCACAAATAGTAAGTGCTGATACGAGTCATCAGAGGCAGCAATAAAAAGATTCTTCACATATCACTTCTATAATGCATATTTTGTTATTTTTTAGGAAAGGGCACAAACATGCTTCTGGTTTGTAATGTGATAAGAAGACAGAAGTGTGTAAAATACCCTTGTGTTTGGATTTCCTTTTAGAGTAACTGCTGTATGTTCCATGAGCGTTCTATTTAAATTTATTTATTCATTTATTATCTTTATTTTTCCATGAAGGAACCAAGGTTTGCCACTTGAACTCTTGTGCTTTGATATCAGAGATGAAGAAATTGTCGATGTTCGTGAACAGAGTGAGAGGGAGAGGAATTCACCCAGGGAATTCCAGAAAGTCTTTGATCGGAGCACATAGGTTTTGAGTGTAGGATATGTTGGGTTTATGAAGCGATGACCCATAGTACTAGAGGTGTCTTCCTAGTACAGATTTTTGAGAGCAGAGATTGATAAAATTGGCTATGAAATTACATAGAGTACAGAATGTGGCCTGATAAATATTTCGCTTTCCTTCCTTCCATCTACTTCTGCCTTTCTTCTCTCCTAAAAGTAAAGGCCGAATAAATTGTGAAATTTTGGAAATGTATTTTAAAGTAGTCTCCAGAATAACAACCCACCTGGACGAGTTCCTGCGTGACCTACTCTTGGTGATCCTGCTCTGGCAGGAGGGTTGCACTAGATGATCTTTCAAGGTCCCTTCTAACCTCTGACATTCTGTGATTCTACGTGATAATGTGCTTAATTTCTTCATATACAAACCTTGACTTAAATGTTCATATATAAATGTTACATTAAATTGAATATTTTTCCTCCGCCAAACCCCAAAGTCAATTAATTTATAATTTTAATTTCCTGATAGGTTGCAACTTTACTGCAGATAACATTTTCTTGATTAATAGCTTACGGCAACTGAAAGCAGATTTTTTTTTATACAGAAATTATTTATAACTGCTAGATTATGAAAAACTTTAGAAGATAAATGGGTGCACACGTTTCCACAAATACCGTCAAGACAGCTCTGACATACTTGGGATGTATGCTAGCAGCCTGCTTGCGGTTTTGCCAAAACTTGAATTTCTGGTAATGTTACCGACTTCCTTTTCCTAGACTCCTTTTCCTGCATTTACATATGAAAGTGGAATTCTTGTTAACAGAAGTCATTACCTGCACTGTTATGAGTAACTCTTAACTTCAGAAATTTTTTAGATTAGTTTTCTCTGGTTTAACTTTATTTCTTGAGATTATGGCACAGTTTATATGCTTGCTGTTTTTTTTTCAGTTCCAGCTTTACATAATACTGGTGATAGAAGAAACAATATTTATAATTTCTCTTGAGGAAGCAACGATTCACAATGTGCTTTCAGAAGAAGAGGAGTTGCAATTTCTTACTAAACAATTTGGAAAATATCTCATGTTGAAGAATATTGAAGTATAATCTGTGTGCAGATGGTGCAGAGATTACTGTCATGGACTTTCTGTTACAAGTCTGCTTTGATACTCACTTGCCTTACATATGTGCGGCCAACTCTAATTTGAAATGCATTATACTAAAGAAAATGTACTTGCCATAAACAGTCCCATTCATAAAATGAATACTGTAGTACAAAAATATTCAGTGAATATACCTGCTATAACTTTTGTACAGAATTATTTTCATATGGTATCGTATATTAGTCTACTAAATATTATTTAATACAACTGTTGACATAATTCAACCGTGATTTACTGATTTTGCTGACATATTTTTTTATATGTCCTAAAATTTAGATATGATCTTTCTCATGGAAATTTATTGAGATATTTTTGTAGAGCTGTACAGTTGCACGATAGTTTATCTGACATTACTAACTTAAAATGGAAAGTACCTATAACTCTTCCATGCTTGTCACTGTGGTGTTCAGTTACGGCAGTGGCTGAACTTTACAAAAACTATTAACTACAAGAGCTTCAGGTTAAAACAAGTTTAAAATGGTTTTTGTATCTTCAGTAGCCATGGTAACTAATGGGAAACTACAAGAGGTGCGGTTTTCTGAAGTTGTTTTGTGCAACTCTAAAAATGAAATGCTAACCTGACAGAAATAAAGTACATTGGTTTTGCTTAAGTTTCTGTTGTTTTGCTTCCTCTTTCTCTCATGTTATTAAAAACAAGGAGTAAGATTTCACACTAATCTGAAAAATACAAATGTTTTGCATCTGTTTTAAATGTCTGAAGTAATTTATTGATTGGAAAAAATAGGCAATTTGAGCATACTGTGCCAGAAGGACAGTACTGAAAAGAGGATTATAGGAAAACTAGCAAATGAGTGCATCTAAGCAAAGGCAAAGCTATTGATTAATTACATGGATTGTCAGCTATTCCTTAACAATAGTCAAGCGTTGTAGAAACCCATTGAAGCAGTTAAAGACCAGTTGATACCAACTCTGCAGTTTGGATGAAAGCCGAAAGATGACTGAGTCTGCGCAAGAACCAAAGGTGAAAAGCACACAATGAAGAAGACTACGAGCCTTCATCGCCACGACCCTCAACGACCACCACCAGGAGGCACTGCGCAAGCACAGTTGTCAAGAGTTTATGTAAATAACGTGGTAGAACTTATTTGAATACGAAACGGGACAAGTTATGCATATGTAGAGCCATATTGTGCAACTCTATGAATATGTAACATCTTATCGTATATATCCAAGGCGAACACCGAGTTGAGGCACGCACGACTTTGGTGAGATGTTCCCGTGTCTCCCAGCGCTGAATAAACATACCTACTTTACGATCTAATCGATTGTGGAGTCTGTTTTCCGCACGTCAGTACCACTTGTGATATACTTGACATATAAAGCTGTACTTACCATAGGATGTCTTGAGTTGGAAGGGAGCTGTAAGGATTGTTGAGTCCAACTCTCTGCTTTTTACAGGACTACATAAAACTAAGAACATCGTTCAGATGCTCCTCAAACTCTGACAGGCTTGGTGCCATGACCCCTGCACTGGGGAGCTTGTTCCAGTGACCGACCTCACCTCCTACTTTATTCACACGGTGATGCGTATCATATAAGATTGTTTTCCTTCAGTGCTATAGCAATGGGAAGGAATAAATGCTAAGATATATAAACCCTTCATTGAACAGGAAAAGGCCAAACTGCTAATTCATTCAGTGCCACAGGCACAGCAGGCTGTGGCACGGGAGGGAGGGGTTAAGAGGAGACTCCCATTTAGCCCACACACTCAGCCAGCAGGTAACTAATACTTCTTTTAGGAGAAGAAAATGCACCAGGGCCAGGCCCTGTGATTGCTGCTGATTGCTCCTTCCTAAACAAAACTTAGCTTGATGAGAGACTCCTGATTTTTGTTTGGCTTTGTACTGTTGACTGGACCATTTGCATCTGTTTGATTAGAAGCAAGGGATACGCCCTCCTTGAAGGAGATAAGAGCCAAATAAAAAAAAAATTAAATCACGTTTTGAACTGAGCAGTAGTTTGGAAGCATTATCAAGTGATCTTGAGCAGAATGTAATTACAGTTGAGTGATGTGTACTGTCAGCACGGTTATCTCAGCAGCTGATGGTAGTTAGCTGAAGCACAGCTCTTCACAAGTTACAAAACTGCATCTAAAGACAGATTTACCTGTCTGTAGTGTGGCCACTTTGCTGAGGATAATTAATAATGCCTGAGATAATTAAGTACTGTTTGACCTAGATAGCTCTTTGCCTGGGTTGACTAGAGGATGTGCTGGGCTTCAACAGCTGGAAATCATCAATAGTATCTCATGTCTTGGTCAGAATGGGTTTATCTTCAGCAAAACAAAACTGGTGCAGGCACCTGTGCAGATCTTTGGAACAGATGACAATTAAAGTGACTGTGTTCAGTTGTAACAGAAAATGATGTAGCACATAATGAGATAGCCATTGGATTTTTCTCTTTTTTTTCCCCCGATAGTCATTTAAGCATCAGAGAGTCATCTGTAAGTATGGGAAATTCCATAGCTGTTTTGTTTAATTTTGCCTAAAGATGAAATATTAGATACGTGCACAAGCGTACATCACAGTCTGATAGTCAAATGCAATTCAAAGAGTTTAAAAGGAACAACTAACAATATCCCCTGAAAGTGGAGAATTAATAGTAGTAGTAAATAACCTACAGTGAGGCATATACATTTTTGTCTTCACTATGTGCTTTTTAATTGAATTCTTGAGAGAGGTTTATCCTGCAGGTGAAATTGTTTCAGAACCTTTGTTAAGGTCTCTTTATTATTATGGTACCTTCTGCAAGTGACTACTGCAAGATTATTTATGGCTGTTACAAGTCTGAAGACTTTACCTTTTTAAATTCTTTCCTTAGGATACTTTCCATACATATTTTGTATATTTATTCTTAATTATGTCTTTAAAATTACTTTGCCACCGGAAGACACAACCAGGATGCATAGGTGGTCTTATCTTAAATCTTCTACCGCTAACAGTATAGCATTTTCTGCGTATTTGGTGTCAGAAACATATGTAGATTTACAGTGTGAAACTAGGCAGAGAATACACTGGACTTCAAAAATTAGAAATGTATGCACAGTGGAAACAAGGATAGGCAGCACAGGAGGACTACGGAAATGCTGTTTGCCACTGTAGGGGGAAACTATCTGGCCAAAGCTCGAACAGAGTTCAAGCTGGCCAGTGCTGTGAAGGACAAGCATTACTGAGAGACAGAATAGCTCAAATTGGAAGGATCCCATAAGGATCAAGTCCAACTCCTTCACCCAAAGCTTAGAAAAAGCAGAGGCCCTGGTAGTCATCACCCCTTCGGAGGGAAAAGAAAATAATGAGCATAATTAGAAAGAGGATACGAAGGTGCCGGTATTTGTGTAGGGTTTTTGGACTAGATTTTTCGTGGCTTCTACTTACAGCAGTTTCAGATGGTGGTTATTTGGTTAGTTTTGGGAATGTCAGAGATGGAGTTCCATTCTCCCTTGTACTGGCAGTGTGAAGATACTTGGTCCTGGTAGAACCAGCTGAGCTGTCTGATGAGGTGTGCAAGCAGCCAGAGAGATGAGACATGCAGAACTCCATTGCAGATTTCTTCTAGTGCGTGTTAGCCTCCCATCACACTCTTGAAGGCTCATTTGAGCTGTTCTGTGATTCTGTAATTTTAATTTACAGGAACTCCAGCCTCTTCCCTCACAGCAGTAACATCCTGTATCAGGCCCTTACCAGGAATGGTGTTGCCTGCGGAAGCAGGGAGCATTCCCCCCTACTCAGTGTTGGTGAGGCCTCACCTCGAGTCCTGCATCTAGTTTTGGGCCCCTCACTACAAGAGGGAGATTGAGGTGCTGGAGAGGGTACAGAGGTGGGCTACCAAACTGGTAAAGGCCTGAGTGATCTGGGGCTGTTTAGCCTAGAGAAGAGGAGATTGAGGGGAGACCTCACCACTCTCTACAACTACCTGAAGGGAGGTTGTAGCGAGGAGGGAGTTGGTCTGTTCTCCCTCGTGGTGAGTGACAGGACAAGGGGTGGTTCAGGTTGGATATTAGGAGGAATTTCTTTACTGAGAGGGTTGTCAGCCATTGGAACAGGCTGCCCAGGGAGGTGGTTGAGTCACCATCCCTGGAAGTGTTTAAAAGAAGGGTAGATGTTTCCTTGAAGGACGTGATTTAGTGGTGTTGATAGGGCTAGGAAAAGGTTGAACTCGATGATCTTGAAGGTCTCTTCCAGCCAAAACTGTTCTATGATTCTGTGATCATCTCTCTTTAGAAAGGAAAATACTCAAAAGATCTTAGTGAATACTTGTGTAATTCCCATTCAAGTGTATACTGCAAAAAGTACTTTATTGTAATTCATAGACAGTAAATTACCTAACTGGAGTTTTATAAGGTGCTGAGACATCTACTTCTCCTTATTTTCTTTACTAGATATGTGTTTTAAAATTCCAGACCCTAGCTTTAAGGCAGCAAAACATTGATAGCTAGGTGTAGGAGCTTGCAGGTTTTTAAACCAGAAAAAAAAAAAGGCTTCAACAAGATTTTCACTAGGGTGCGCTCAAAGAACATGGCTTTTGCTTTTGGGGACAGGGCTGCTGGCACCAAGTAACTGTATCACTGTCCCAGAGCAGCTCTCTCCAGCTGGACCTGCTTTCATCAGGGGATTTGAAGCAGGTGATCTCCAGAGGCCCCTTCCAACATCCGTGATTCTGTAATTCAGTAACTCATTTAGCATAAGCAATTTTTATTTTGTTTTCATGGAAGAAAATCTTAAACTTTTTTTTTGTAGAAACAAAGCTCTAAGCACAGGAAGCAATGTGGAAGTAAGTACACTAAGAGCTCTGAGATCATGTGGCTGGTTAGATCTACTAGGGCATGAAAATGCTGAAATTGCTCTTTATAATTTGAAAGCTTGAGAATACAATTGCATCTCATTCTGATGAAAATAGTGGGCTTTTTTCTTGTTGGGAAATACTATTGAGTTGTGTCAGGGTGGTTTCTGGGTGATCATCCTGTGAGCCTTAAACTTTCTGAAGAAGAATATTATGGAGCTGCATAAATGTCTTTTGGCATCGGAACTTTAAGTGTCTCCTTATTTTTGGAGTACTTGTACTTGTGATCCTTAAATAATTGTCTCATTTGCCACTTTCATGTATCACAGTTTATTAGTATAATTTTAATTTTAAAAAAGGAATTTAATGAACTAATGGTTTCAGAATTAAGTTCCGTCTGCCAGCAGAAATTTGCCTTTCTCTGGTTTTCATATCTAAGCTTGTAGGATTTGGATCTGTTCCTATTCATGTACACAATTCCATATTTTTTTTATACATATGCATTCACAAGGAGGCATATTTCACTCCTGCCTGTCTAAATATGTGTACATGGATATATACAGACCACTCACAAGTGACACAGTGAGGCTAAGAGTGGTCCCCAGGCTGTGCAATCCCTGGTCAACTCAAGAGACTATTTTAGTGCTTAACGTTTGGTCTTGATGCCTGCCAGCAGTTTCTGCATTCCCTTGTGCTGTGAGCAGGAAATCTTTACTACCCCATTAGTTTGCATACTTTTGGAGGAGCTGATCCTTCCCACTGAGAAGATGTTGTGAGGCAGAGCTCTCAGCACCTGTGAGACTTTACTCCACTGTCCTCATAGAGTGGAAATGAGCTAGTCCTTCCTTCTCAGGAAGACATTGACTCCTTCACCCCAAGCTGAGAAAAAGTAGAGACCCTCATAGTCTTCACTCCTTTGGAGGGAAGAGAAAATAATGAGCATGTTTAGAAAGAGGATAAGAAGGTGCTGGTATTTGCATAGCTTCTTCTGACTAGAGTTTTCATGACTTCTACTTGGAGCAGTTTTATTGAGATTTAGGTTATTTGATTAGTTTTGGGAATGCCAGAGGTGGAGCTCCATCCTCCCTCATGCTGGCAGTGTGAAGATACTTGGTCCTTTTAACCTCCTGGGTAAATGTGGCAATCCCAGTTCGTTTTAGTAGAACCGGCTGAGCTGCCTGACGAGGTGTGCAAGCAGGCAGAGAGATGAGACATACAGAACTGTGTTGCAACCTTTCTTCTAATGCTCGTTAGCCTCCCATCACACTCTGGAAGACTTATTTGACTTGCAAGCTCCAGTGCAAAATTCTTACTTGTTGCCATGTAGAAACATAGCAGGCGATACTGAGGGCCTGTGCACAGAAATACAAAATGCTGGTACTGTTTTATGATGGTGTTTGCAGGTCATGAATGACATTCAGGCTTTGCACCAAGGTCAAATCATTCTACACTCTTAATTGCCCTGTGTAGCCTCCTGCCTTGATCAGACCTCAGGCTCATCCCTGACCTCCCTGGTCTGGCTTCAGTGGAGCTCTGCCAGTTACTAACTAATTGGACAGTATCTAGGCACAAACTGCATGCAAATACAGACTTAATTCATATTTAGTTGGCTGAAGAGAAGGACACCAATGAGCCACCTGACTGACAGTGGCATGGCTTCCCCAGGGCACTGCTGGTGGGCAGAGTAGGGAGGAAAGGCTCAAAACCTGTTCATCTCCTTCATAAATCTGTCCTGGGCCAGTCTGTGTCTTGCCTGGATCCTCTGCCTGGAAAAAACTTTGGGGCAAATGTGAGATGTACCAAGACTCTTTGGGACGCTGCAGTTCAGTGAGCTGAATTTTAAAGATTACCAGAAACACTCATGCTCTGTTTCAGTAATTTTTGAAGAAAACAGGAGAGTCCTAATTAAGAAGCTACGTAGTGTTTATCTTGATGTCCAAGGAAGTACTACCCTAATATTCTGGTGGGGTGAGAAACATCTCAGTTTATGAATCTAGTCATTGAAGATATGATCACAGAAACTAGAGATCATGATAGCCTGAGGGCACTGCTCTTAATACTCTGTGAGTGAAATGTAGTTGTGGTAGATGGAACAGCAGATCTCCCCAATAAAAGTTTGCATGTCAGTAATATGTTTTGAATACATGATACTTTGCCTGTGAGATCAGAAGTGATCCTCGAGAGTTTTAATGGATGATATAATGGAGTTTACATATTGGCAGAGCTTATTGGATCAATGAGTAAAGATACAGCATTGGAAACTGTGAATTAACAATTGCTGCAAACAGTTGGCTGTGGTTGCTGTCACCTTAAGTACAGAAATAAAGGAATTACAGTGTCGTATGCTCATTGCTAAAAGCTATGTTTGGAAGTGTGCCTGCATAGGGTATTTAAAGAAAAAAAGTAAAACCCTAGGTGCTTTTTAAAAGTTACGTACACCTTTAATTTTTTTTTTATCAGATAGAGTAATATAAATGTCATAACTTGGGACATAATACTTGAACCAGTAAATTCCCTGCCCTCTAACTGAGAGACAAATCCCCCATTCAAAAATGTTAACTTCATGTTTTGGGACCTGATTAGGTATGAAATGAAGTACTCAGTATTTGGTCCAGTTTTAAACAGAAATACTACAAAATTATCCCTAATCTTGTAACTATGCCAAATGTAAGAGAATCACAGACCGAGGTGTCCTCTGGGTACGTATTTCTGGTGTCATCCTTAACCTGTTCACCTGCATAGCCAAAACTCAGTTAATGACTTAAAAGTTACTGAAAATGTTCTTCAGTTAAAATGTTTGGATGTAGATGCTCAGAAAAAAAACAACAGATGTGAATTCAGGGACTTCTGTTTTTTGAGACACCAGATCTGTTTGCAGGAAAGACTGTTTTTAAAGAATATTGCAATTGTCTTGGAACTGTGATTTCTTGGAAATTAGGAGGGAAAGACATATTGTGGTTGCTATTGATTGGGGTTTCTCTGGATCTTCTATTTTGCAAATTTTTGATTGTTCCTTCTCTCTGTAAGTTAAAGCAATTTTAGTCTGGTTTATGGAGGCTGCCAGTAAGGGGTGCTAAATAACCACGCTAGGGAGGCTGCAGCTCCTGGAGCTGTGTCCTGCTGTGAGCCAAAAATTATATTTAAGCATAAAAACAAACCCTCAGGCAGAGGAAAGCCATGAAAGCCCCACTTTATAAAGCCAAAATTAAAGGATTGTCAGGATTTTACTCCTCAGAAGCAACCAGGATGGAAAATGCTCGGGCAGTCTGAAATCTGTGAGAATGTGGTCACAGGAAGGATTTGGCAGCGCAAGGTGTGAAAGGATGGTTGGTGAGGATGAGGTCTCAGGTGTGAGTAACCTGGGGCGAGTAGGGAGAGAGAATAGCTGCCAGAGTGGGCATGGCATGGTAGTAGTGAAAATTTTGACCTTCCCAAGGTGGAGAGTTTCATACAATATATTTTAAAGCTTAGACGTTGAAAAAGGAAGACTCTTGAGATTTTTCTGTCTTGTCTTAGTTGTCAAATATGTGAGAGATTCTTTTGGTTTAGACCAGTTTAACAGCATATTTTCTTGCTGTGCATATTTTTTCTTTTAATTCTAGACATAACAAGATATCCTTCCTCTTTCATGTTAGCTGCTTGCTCAGTATGTCTCCTGGTGAACGTTCCTCAGCCTTAAAGCCAAAAATGTGCATTACCTAAGTCAAAATGAATGCTCTTTGGTAATATACTCGGTGGTTTACATCCCCAAAACAACCTTCAAAGTTAAAACTGCACAGATGTCCCTGCCCTGGTGTGTTGACATTGGAGCACGTTGGCTCCATCAGGCACCGTGCAGATGCTCGCCACTTGCTGATGCGATGCTCTCTACCAGTGTCTCGGGATGGATTTGGAGGTAATTCAAAGCAGAGATTAAAGGTGCAGATATAGCCAGGTAACACAAGAGAAAAGCTCCCTTTTTAGAAGGAAGAAATATCTTCTTGGATTTCTGGCATGACTTCTTGTAGACTTGGAGGGGTTGACGTCTGGTCCTCTTAAGGATGGGAGCAGTCCTGTTGCAGCAAATAGTAGAGACAGTAGAAGAAAAAAATTCTTTCACCAGCTGAAAGTCAGCAATGGTGGGAAGAGTATTTTCTACTGCTGTTGGAGACAAAGGAGTGCTTGAGTCCTGGTTCTTAAATGACAGTATTTTCACAGGTCCCTGAAGAGAAGGACTTTTCTTCTACTTTCTGAACAAAACCCAATGAAATAAAACATGTAATTTAATTTAATTCTGCACAAATTGCTCCTCTAGGCACAATGAAACATTTTGTTCTCAGGCATGAGTGGGTCAGTATGGTCTCAACACTCATTTGCCATGTGATGTTCATCCTTCAAGCTGCCAGACAGGATTTGTTCTCGGCTTCTGTGGTAACGCCTCGGGCATTGCAATGATGCTCTGAGATGGACAGTATTATAGAATACCAGGTTGGAAAGGACCTCAAGGATACATCTGGTCCAACCTTGGTAGAAACATGGTCTAGACAACATGGCCCAGCACCCTGTCTGGCTGAATCCTAAGCATGTCAAGTACTGGGAATCCACCACCTCTCCACTGGGGAGATTATTACAGCGGCTGATAGTTCTCATTGTGTCCTCTTGTGCCCGGTTGGAATCTCTCCAGGAGTGATTGTACCCATTACCCGTCATCTTTTCCATGTGACTCCTTGTAAAAAGGGAGTCTTCATTTTTTCTGTAGCCACCCTTTAAATACTGGAACATGGTGGTAAGGTCTTCCCTAAGCCTTCTTTTCTCAAGGCTGAGCAAACCCAGTTCTCTCAGCCTTCCCTCATGTGGCAGCTTTCCAGTCCCCTGATCACCTGTGTGGCTCTTCTCTGGACCCTCTCCAGCCTGTCCACATCTCTTTTTTTGTATAGCAGGGACTAAATCTGAACACATTGTTTCAGGTGTGGCCCGAAAAGCACTGATCAGAGTGGGATAATGACTTCCTTACTTTTAGTAGTCACGAGGATGGAGCCAGGCTCTTCTCGGTGGCAAACAATGATAGGAAAAGGGGTAATGGAATCAAGTTGGAGCAGAAGAGGTTCCACTTAAATTTGGGAAGAAGTTTCTTCTCAGTGAGGGTGACGGAACACTGGCACAGGCTGCCCAGGGAGGTTGTGGAGTCTCCTTCTCTGGAGACATTCAAAACCCGCCTGGACGCCTTCCTGTGTAACATCATCTGGGTGTTCCTGCTCTGGCAGGAGGATTGGACTAGATGATCTTTTGAGGTCCCTTCCAGTCCCTAGCATACTGTGATACTGTGATACTGTGATACTGTGATACTGTAATAGCGATGCCCTTGTTGATGCAGCACAGCATCCTGCTATCTTTCTTGGCTGCTGCAGCACACTGTTCACTCATATTGACCTTACTATCCACGAGGGCACTCAAAGGCACCCCCAGTCCGTTTTCCACACCATTATGTGGAAATTCCAAGTTATTATCTGAATAACAATCCTTACAGCTGGGCTAGGCAGCAAGGGACACTGCTCATACCAAGTTGTCTGATTACAGTAGGTGGGCAGGAGGATGGCTGATCATCCTCAGAGCCTGATGGGAAAGGTTCCTCTTCACCTGGGAAGAGGTGAGAGCTGTCACTAACTCTTTAGCATTCAGGTAAGGGCCCCAGTTGCTCAGCTGGTGGTAGCAGGGAAGGGGCTACTACCTTGGGACTATTTTTCAAACAGTTTGGGGATGAAAAAATGAGCCTTTTGGAAAAGAGATAGAAATAATCTCCAACTCTTATCTCTTGTCTGCTGCTGCTCAGCACCAGCTTACTTTTTCTTTCTAACCCTCTCCATGATTTCATTTGTAGGTCACAGGGGTCTAATCCCTTTGCCTTAGAATCTGCAGCCTGCCAGTGAATTGCTGGCAGCAAGGCAGGCAGACACATGATTTACCCTGGAGGGATATGACTCCTCCCTGAGAATGCAGCGCAGGGACAAAGCTGGTTAACTGCAAGCTGGTTAACACAGTAGAAATGTAGCATAAATGACGAGTAATGTTTGCCAACCTTTTGCAACAGATTTGAACATAAGAGCTTGCTGAGCGCTGCTTGGAAGGGTTTGCTCATTGATTTATCACATCAACCACCTCCTTGTACAGTGTAGTACAGTCTGTCACCTCTGCAGCATGGGACTCTGTGCCATGGCACCTAAAGAAAGGCAACAGGAGCCTCTGAGGTGCTGGAGGCACCTTCCTGGGGGCACCTGGCTGCGATGGAGCTGCTCGGGGCTCAAGCTCAGGGCTAGCCACTGGGGTCCCAGGGTTCTTAGGAAGGTGAGGACTCTCAGCTGGGACAGGGAGGAAGTTCTGTGTCCTTTCTTCCCCTACTCCTCCCCGATAATGCTATAGCGGCATTGACTGTGTGGACATTAAATATGGATCACAGAATCATAGAATGTCTTAGGTTGGAAAGGACCTTAGACATCATCTAACCCAAACCCCCTGCCATGGGCGGCGACGCCTCTCAACTAAGCCAAGTTGCTCAAGGCCTCATCCAGGCTGGTCCTGAACATCTCTGGCAGGGGGCATCCACAACTTCTCTGGGCAATCTATTCTCTTGTACTGAAGAATTTCTTCTGAAGATCCAGTTTAAACCTATTCTTCTTCAATTTAAATCCATTTAACCTTGTTCTATCGCAGGACACTCTTCTAAAAAGTCCATCTCCAGCCTTCTTGTAGGTTTCATTCAGGTATTGGAAGGCAGTTATAAGGTCCCTCCAGAGTCTTCTCTTTCCCAGGCTGAATCCCAGCTTTCTTAGCTTGTCCTTGTAGTAGAGGCGCTCCAGCCTCTGGATCATCTTGTGGATCTCAGTGTCCTGAAAACTGCAGTATGACCCTGTGTAATTCCTGCTGAGAAAAACTGCACTCTTCCAGGTTCCCGTTTGCTCTCTCATTTTCACATATGCACACACTCATTCTTCATCTCTTGCTTGCAGACTTATTTTAGCCCTTGCTTTCCGAGTGGTTCCTTCATGAAATATCTGTGGGTTTGATTATTTTCCCCAGGTATATTGGCTTGCACCTTCAGCAGGTTGAACTTCACAGTAATTCTTTGTTTGGACAGGACTTGCAAGCTTTTCAGGTCCTGTTGTATTATTTCTCTGTCCTCGTTTGTGACTTTAACACCTCCCAGCTCCATATTGACTCCAAATACATCATGCTATTTTCTATAAAGACTAATAAGAAGACATCAGCTTAGGTATCTGCCAGGACACGTGCTCCGCACTAGACTGCTCTTCTGCTGTATGCTCTGAAGAAATGAAGCGGTGACAAGTTGGTGGGGTACCTCACCTCACAGCCAAAGTTGTGAGGTCATGCCTTGTCCTCCTGTCGAGGAGCACGATGCAACCAGCCCAGCTGCGAGCAGTTGGATGCTCACTCAGGCTGGAACCGTCGCTGTGTCACTAGTCTTAAAAGCTGGATTAGCCCTGACAGACCCGTGAGGAGTGCAGGGATTTCCAGCCCTTCCTGATGGAGCCTGGAAGCCTGATGCAGGGGAGACAACTTTGCTGGAGCTGTTGGTGTCAGAGAGAGT
The DNA here is from genome assembly GCA_020746105.1 of Trogon surrucura. Classification (NCBI taxonomy): domain Eukaryota; kingdom Metazoa; phylum Chordata; class Aves; order Trogoniformes; family Trogonidae; genus Trogon; species Trogon surrucura. The sequence continues at coordinate 68,787,912 of CM036617.1, forward strand.
TTTCAGCCGTTCTTTTCAGACATTATGTACTAGCAGGATGACAGCGTATTTACTTAGTGGCATGGTGGCAACCTAGTCAGGGACACTTACCAGGAAGCCCCTGTATTTAAAATGTGAAAATGGAAAGAACTGTAGTTTGGGGAGAGAGGGGAGATCCAGTTGTCCTGAACTTGGGACTTGAACCAGCTTCCCTGCTATTCCCTGGCATTTACACAGGCCCTGTGGTCTCTGCCTGCCTATGTTCAGCTCTGAAACACAGATAGTTGTTTCCCTGTGCTGGAAAAGTTACCTTTCTGGGCCTGATACAAGCTGCTATCAAAGACTCAAATTTTATCATAGACTCATAGAATCACAGAATGTCAGGGGTTGGAAAGGACCTCAAAAGATCATCTAGTCCAACCTCCTGCCAGAGCAGGGTCACCTACAGTAGGTCACACAGGAACGCGTCCAGGCAGGTCTTGAATGTCTCCAGAGAAGGAGACTCCACAACCTCTCTGGGCAGCCTGTGCCAGTTCCTCGTCACCCTCACATTGAAGAAGTTTCTCCTCATGTTGAGGTGGAACTTCTTATTATTTTGTAATACATGACATAGGCATGTTAATCACTGTCTCAGGACTAAGACTCACTTTAGCCTTACACAGAAATCGATCAGGCAATAAGAGCCTGGGCTGTGGGCAATCGTATGGTGAGTCTGTACATACACATCCATGCTGAAGCTCTTCAGAGATAAAGCAGATCTTGCTGGATGGATAAAGTATGATAATTCCCCAAATGGCAGGTTAGAGCGGAAAGAGTGCTCATTTAGTGTTTTTCTACCCTTATATTTTCACAAGGGCTGGATAAATACATTAGCAGCCTGAGGCCCTTTTGTCCTTGTTGCTTATGGATGTGGTTGTCCACTTTGTGTCTGTAGGGCTTTGCAGCTCCTGTTGTGTTAGAGAGATGGAGAGCACATATTTAGCTTCAGGGACAACAAGGAGCAGAGGACAGAAGTGGGCTGGGGCTGACTGGGAGGTCTCCTGGGAGGGAGAAGAGCTGAGCAGTGAACACCTGTGTTATGCTTCTGGTCCCCTGGGTGTTAGTCCTGGGGGAATTTCACTGCCAGCATGGTTAGGCAGCCGTATTGATAACTGTCCCAAGGGAGGGATGGGAGAGTCCTGCCACTTACTGCTGGGACCACCCCTTTCCACCTGCCATGCCTGGGATTTTTGCTCTGCTCTGTGGTTTGCTTCTCTTTTCCTTCTTCTTCCTTCACTTCTCACAGCTTTGCTTCAGCCTTCCTGTTGCTGGCTGGGACTGTTTAAAGAAGTTAAGGGAAGGACTTGATGCTGCTGGCCAAGAGCAGCCACTCTGAAAGGAGATGAAGTAACCCCCCTTGGTGGCTGAAGCGTGGCTGTGTGGATTCCTGGGTCTGAGCTCTGTTTGTGAAGGACCCCAGCCCAAAAATGCTGCAATGAAGGGGAAAGCAGAAGTGCTCCTGGAGACCTGCCACACCACTGGTTTGGTTCTCTGGTTATGCAGGTGAGGAGGGATAAAATCTCTGGACAGAGGCGGTGTCAGCCCTTGGTTGCAGAAGGAGAGGTGCTGGCAGCAGGGCAGCACATAGGACATCCCTCTGCCAGCCAGACTCACAGCCCTGCCAAAGGTCTGTGTCACTATATACTATATAGGCTTGTGTTTATTCTTCATCTGCTGAGGGGGCTCCTGGTGTGTCCTGACTCTGCACCATCAGCTGTTTCCATTCCTCCTGTTCATCTGACCACAGAGAGGCAAAAGCATGGAGTGTCCTCGCAGCATCAGGGTGGTGTCAGGACTGGGCACAGGAGCAGAGAGTGAGTGATATGAACTCTCATCAATCTCTCCCTGGGTTGAAAACACTTGTAAACATTTGAAGAAAGGAAAAACCAAGGAGGAGAAGAAATAAATTTGACACACTTACAAAAAAACCCTAGACCTATCCAAAACTAGATTGCAAAATATATTCGGTTAGAAATATAAGAAATACTGAAAAAAATGCAAGTCAATATTGTGGCAGATTAACTTCTGAAAACCCAAGGTAAAAACTGAGTTACGCTTGTTAGGATACGATGGAGATTTAAGTGAGACATTAAAGAGATGTGTTCTGAGTAATGTATCGGATTTGCTGTGATTTTATTAAGTCAGAGGCAGGCTGGCACTGTGCCTTCCTTCACTTCGGTGCTGCATCATCCCAGTGCTCAATGTTGTCCGTAGAGGAAAAGGAGCGAGTACCAAGGATGCATTTTTAACTTCATGTTATCATAGTTTGGCCCAAGGAAAGGCAATGGCTTAAAGGGGCTAAAATAAAGCCTGAAAGCCATCTAAATAGAAAACAGATGATTACTGGCATTGCTATCCAGATTTGTTTAAATTACACCACTCTGCTCAGTGAGGATGGCAGTTTTAGACTTGCTACAAAGGCCTTTTGTGCTGCACTCCTCTTTAAAAACATTATTTTGGGGTCTCCTCAGCTCAGTTATGGTTGTGCTCAGGCCACTAGAAAACCCTGTGCTGCCACGTTACCTCCCGTACGATGATAGAAGGATGCAGTGCGAAAACAAAGAAAAACTCTAATCTGCATCAAGCCGTAATGAAACTAAATTTTGCCTTAACTGCGTTCAGTTCTTCTGCCATCGCTGTCGCATGCCAGAGGCCTTTTTTTCCTAATTGAAAATGATAGCTCCCCGGGTGCCGGGGAGTCATGCGGCAGCCTTTTATTGCTGGGCAGATTATGTGCCAGCTATATTTCACACACTGCCTGGAGAAATGCGGCAGATTTTACTGATATGAGGGACAGTCCCTCATAGCTTTTTCCTCTCTCTCTCTCTCTCTCTCTCTCTCTCTCTCTCTCTCTCTCTCACACACACACACACACACACACACACACACTTGCATTCTCAATGCAGGTCATTTCCAGTTTTATTAACCTCTGGGATGTGGTAGGAAGGCTTCAGTACAAAAATTAGTGGAGAGCTCAAGAAGAGAAATTCCCTGATGTTCAAATGACAGGGATGCACATATGTATGTTTTCACTATTTTAGTAAATGAAAATTTGGGAGGAAAAAATAAATCCCCTGAATTTGTTTGATGATGGCAAAGTTAAAGAGAAGTCATCAGTCCTCAAAAAGATTAATTTAGTCTATCAAGTTGAGGAGATTAATGAAAGCGCAAAAACTAATAGAGTTTAGAAACAAAGTCAGCTTTAGAAAGCAAGGTAAGTCTAACGACAAAATAAATCACTTCATAACCGTTTAGCAAGAGTGCTTTATGACTATACCAGGAGGGTGCCCCTTTCCAAGTTGTGGCCATGCCCAGCGAGGGCGGGCCAGCACCTCCCTCGTCCCCCAGTCACCGACTGAGGCTGCAGCCTCGCATCCCACTGGGCCTGCACCAAGCAGGGGAGATGCAGCACCGAGCATCACCAGCCACGGACAGCAGGACTGTGGGACAGGCCTGCTCTGCTGCAAGCCTCGCCAGCACTGGTATCAGCAGGATGCGGCACTAGGGACTTTTCAAAGCAAAATTTGTTTTGCCAACTGCTGAAAAGCGCATCCTTTTCTGTATGATAGAAGTTGCTCTGCTCCTGCATGGACCTGACGTACCTGGTGAGAAAAACAGGGTGACTTGGGTAGCTCCTCCTCAAGCTGTGAGGGTGGCCCTTGGCTCCACCCCACCCTGCAGCCCAGAGCTGGGTTTGGCCACCTACATTTATGTGTCTTATTTTTGGACTGAGTCCCCACCAGGGACGACCTAGATCGGTACTGGTAAGCCTCCTACCTGCCATCTGCATCTGGGTTCATGGGTGTCAGCAGACATCTGACCACCCGTGCCACCCAGGGAGGGTATCAAACACTGATCTACATTGCACCCTGCTGCTGCCTTGATAGGCACAGGGAGGAGGATGGAAGGAAATTATTGATAGATGACCCCTGTCCTGGAGCTGGTCCAAAGTGCTATGGGCTGCTCCAGCCCTTCCTGCTTGCGCTGAACCTCAAGCCCCGCCTGCCAGCACTGCAGCAGCAGTGGAAGATGCTTCTCCACCAGCTGCTTGAGTATCCAGCCATGTCTAAGGCAGCATTGCTTTAGGCGATAGCAAATATTGAAGCAGTGATGAGACTCTCCAGGTCCTTGGGACAAGCTCCTGAGCTGCTGGTCCTCCTCCCAGCACAGTGGCCCAGAGATGTGGCAGCTGGAAGGTGCCTCAGGGACTCATGGTCTCTCTCTGCTTTGTATAAATAACCAAACGCCCGCTGGAGCAGTGACAGGCGACCTGATCCTCCCTGCCCCAATTACCCTCCTTTGCTTTCCTGTGCGCGCTCTCTCTCTCTCTCCCCTAATGAATATTTATTTAGACAAAGTGAAGCAGTGCTTTTAACAAATTGTCTCGGGCAAAATTTAGCATTAATTGGGTGTGGGTTTCCAGAGCACTTTACTGTCCTGTGCTTAGGGTAAATGGATGGAAGTGCAATATTGCAACGGCACTTCACATTGAGCCGTGGGAAATGCTCAAGAATACATTTTTCTGCCTTTAAATCTGCATGAATGCTATCCTATTTAATGAAGAGCTCTTCTATGAGGGCCAGAGAGTTGAAGGAAAGGAGGCTTCATATTTTGCTTCATTTTCCTTTTAAAGTGCCTGACCCAGAGTTATTTGGCATTAAGAGAAAGCTTGAGCGTTGGATCGTTTCTTATACGAATTCTACTGCTGTATCTCCAAACTGGTGGGAAATCATCAGAGGAAATCCAGAAGCTGCCAGAAGGGCTGTGCCCTTCAAACGAGGGAGTCATTGGCAGCTCAGACCTCAGGGTGGCTTCCTTCAAGTTCCTGGTGTTGCTGACACCTGAAACTCTTGCAAGGCACTATCTCCTCTGTTTCTTACCACAGCCACAGATTACCCTGGACAAACTTAAATAGCTTTAATTAAAAGAGCACGCAGCACTGCCATATTTTTCAACAACAGTAATTTAAACAGGTGCTCATTAATTGGTTGAATTTGCAAAACTGTCTTTAGTCCTTCTCCCAAGGTGCAATGAGTCCTTTTTGAGGGATGCCCTGGCTGGACCCTAAAGGTGTCAGTCACAAGAGCAGAGCTGGTGAGTGAAACCAAAATCCCAGCTGCCCCCTGAACAGATGGAAGAGCCCTCCTAGATGGGGCTACAATCACTGCTCAGTGATTTGCCTTCCTAAAAGCTCACATTTCTTGCTCACCCCTTGTGTATTCTTTTACTTCCAAATACCCTTTTAGTTGTAGATTTGTATGACTTGGCTATTCTACACCAAATAGTCTGAGGGCCCAACAATTTATACACATACAGCTTGTGTCGCTTTTACAGATCTATTGCTTTTTTCCTGCTTTGTAGAGATTCATGAGCATTCTTCTGGATGAGACATATTTAAAACTGAAAATAAAACTAATACATTAATCCTTTCCTTCCTCTGCCTTCCAGATGAACAAAACTGTTGGAGGAAACTGAAACCTGTCTCTTAATTTATGGAGAAATGCAGAAGCCTAAATCAAGCTCCAAGAAGATTAGATTACAAACTGTCAGTAGAAAAACTTCAGGGAGACCAATTCTGTGAGTTGCTGAAAACTTTGAGTTATTGAATCCCCCAAGCTGCTGCACACCCCTCTTCCCTCCAGGGCAAGACTTAAGAAAACTATTGCCTTCCCTGTGGAATATGCCACACGGCACAAATGCCAGCGTAGATCTCATGCCCCTGTGGCCGGAGCCCGCGGGTGCCAGCCCCAGCACACTGCCCACTGTGGTGCCCACCACATCTCACCTCGGATCTTGGCAGCTTAATGTGAAGTAATGTCCTAGTGAGATACACTGAGCAGGTTTCAAGGCTTTGACTTTTGCAATAACATTTTTTAACAACCAACCAACTGGCAAAAAAGCTGCTGCACATCCAGCGCGGGGCAGCCACCACAAGAGGTGACTCCCAGCACATAGTGGACTCTCAGGAAGCTGATGGTGTTGGTTGCATTTCATTTTTCAGCTGTGAGTGTTCCTGTGTAAGAGCTTGGGAGATAGCTGGGCAGTGCTGCCATGTACAAAGCTGCTAATCTAACAAGAGAAATAGGCCAGGAGTGCAGCAAATGTTTTTCTGCCTCTTTGAAGCACTGCAATGTGTTTCATCAGAGGAGAACAAGCTGGGAGTAATAGACGTAACAGGATTAAAATGGTGGCTGCTCTGTCACTTTCCACGCTCACCCAAGTGCTTGAGAATTGCTGAAATATGGCTGAAATGCCACTGCACTACATCTTGTTTAAAAAAAGTGATTTGTTAGAAGAAAACCCGTGCTGAATAACCAAGTCTGGTCCATTAAAATAATATGTAAACACTGGCCCCGCAGTTTAACCATCCCACATTTTGGAGCTGAAAGGCAATTCTCTCCCCCCTCTGCATTATCATATAACCTCATCAGAAGATAAACAGCCTCTTTACCCCCCAAACATTTTGCAATTTGCATTTAGATTGTTCGGTGCCAATGTACAGGATAAGATACTTCCCAGCTCTGTCAAACAAAACCTGATTGTCATTTAGCAGAATGGCAGTCAATTTATGTTTCCATTAATGCAGATCCCAGGCAATTATCTGGGGAGGGGGAAAACCTTAACAAATTGCCCCCCTCCTCCCCATCTGATTAGGCTGATTTTCTGATGGGCAGCTGGAGGGCAAATCTGACATACCCATGAGGAGCAGAACGTCTTTCTGCTGTTGCTGGGGAGAAAGGAAAAGTGAGGGGGCAGCTCACAGACCCCTTGGCTGTGCAGTATCGCATGAGAGCCAGCCTCAAGCTCTTCGTGGAGGCATCAGTGATGTGGGGCAGGGTCCCCACACCTGGGTCACAGATGATGGTGGGGATGTGTCAGGCTTTGACTCCTAGCCTGATTCAGCAGCAGAGTCAGGGCCCTGGTGGGTTTCCTCAGACTGGAACGGTGTGTGTTTGCTCTGGAGATATCCTGCCAGGCACTGCCCTGTCTATGTAGTCCTCTGGGCTGTGGCTGTGCCCTCCTTGGGGACTCTGGCCCCCAAGTGCTCGTTGTGGTCTTGCTTTACCAGGTGGGATGGCAGAGGACTTGCCCTCCTGGCAATGGCGCTGCCCTCTGCTGCTGCCATGCACACCCCAAAACTGCACTCCTGAGGCCTGCCGGGGCTTTGCATGCACCGAGATGACTGACATCAGCATTACCAAGATCTGTGCAGATAGAAAATGCAAATTTAATATGTTTTCCTTCTCTGATGGTAAATTGAAGACACTCCTCTCTTCCCTCATGCCTTAATGGCTTCATTTTTCCTCTGCCCCATCACTTAGCTCCCCTTCATGGTTGCACTCCCCACGGGGAACCCATGGGTGACAGACAGCAAGCTCGCTGCCAAAGACAGGTCCCCCATTGCTTACCCCCATCTTCTGCTAGGGCACAGCACTGATGGAACCAACCAAGCCTGAGGTTTCCCCAGGCACGGCATCCCCCCTCAGGATGCTCACCTTTAACTAAAATACCACCCCCCTCCTTGCCAATGCCCTCTCTGAGAGGGGCGTGCAGGGACCACCAGGGCAGCCCCTCTCCCTGGCAGCACTCCTCGCTCATGGATTTTTACACACACACGTAGGTGTGCACACAGGTGGTTGTGAAGCTCATAATCCTGCATGCTTGACCATTTATTTTGCCTTTGCAAAGTCACCACATTGTGTACGAGCTGGTGCAAAAGAGCTATTTGTGTTGGAAACAGCTTCCAGCAACTCCTGTGCCAAGTCGGTGGGACACTGTCTGATTTTCTCCTGGGCTGCCAGGGTCTCCATAGGGTGGGAGTAAAGAAGAGAGCCAAGAGGCAATGGGGTCACCTGCAACTGAGCTGTAGTTGTAAATGCGCAGGGACACGCAGGCTGTCTGTGTGCCGCAGTGTGGTGCTGGGAGGAGCCAAGAGGATCCTCTGGTGCAAGACCCTCAGTGTCCTGGCTTGTGGCCTCTATGTGACGCCATGGGGCAGGTGGTGCTGCTCATTGGCTGAGAAAAATCAAGTTGTTTTCTGGAGGGAGGGAAGACACCTGCACCCCAGTGATTGGAAATACATCTGTGACTGCCTGGAAAGTTATTTTTGCTACATGAAAAGCCGGGATGTGAGGACAGGGCCTTCTCCAGACTGTATCACCTCTTGGCTTCCCTGCTAGTACAGCTCATTTATTTGGTTTGGCATCGACTAGCCGAGTCGCGTAGCTGCCAGGTTCACCATGTTATAAGGAGCTGCTGATGTCAGGAAGAGCTTTTGGCTGCAGGAAAGCCCTGCAGATGTTGTCCAGGTGGTTCTGCTCTCCACAAGCATTTAGGAATAGACAAGCCATGTGACAATTTTACAATGATTACTTTTAATTCGAAACATGACTGGAATTCCTATCAGGCTCTGGCGCAGGAGCAAAGGACAGCGTACTGTGTGAAGGCTGGGCTAGGTGCGCAGCGTGTGCTGGCAGCCAAGAGGTGCCAGAGGAGAAGGACTCATCGAAACATGGAGGGGACTGGCACTCCAGACCAGCTTGGAAATAGCTGTCAGGCTCTGCCATGCGGTGTTTCATACCATGCTGCTTGTTGGGTAGGGTAGCTGGTGAGGCCAAGAAGAAAGAGAGGTGTTGCCTGCTAACATTCAAATTCTTGTGGTTCCCACATTTCAGAATTTTGACTCAGGATCCAGCTGAGGCAAGAAGAGACTCGTGACACCTCGCTGCAAGGGTGGTTGCCTTGAGCAAGCCCATGACAAAGACGCCCTGGTGAGCCAGCTGAGTGTGGCTCCTTCGTGCCCTACACTCTCCTGACTGGGGCAACGAATCACCACCTTCAGGCCTCTCTTCCTCAAAGGCATCCCTTGGATGAAATGAGGTAAATGCAGCCAGATCCAGCCCCTGCTCCCTCTCCAGATGCTCTGCACCATGCTGCTGCTGAATGAGAAGCTCAGGCTACATGCAAAAACAGGTTTACAACCCTCACCTAGGCTAGGGAGACGTTTGGATGCTCAAGGTACAACCTGCTCCTTCCCTCTCTCCCGGTTCTGTGGCTGTATGTAGCCTGGAAGACACATGGACCCTGCCCAAGCGCACCAGGGGAGAAGGAAGGGAGCCTTCCTCTGCCCACAGACTTACTCAACTCACCCAGCAAACTCAGAGCACTCCTGAAGCCCACTAGCAGGATTGGAAGCTGCCATTTTCCTTGCAAAGGCATCTGCTGCCACATCTCCTCCCAGCCTTGCCCTTGCCAGTTTAAGTCCCTCTTCCCGGCCTCTCGCCGCTCTCTTTCATACACCTTTTGTCCACAGGTCCGTTGCTAACTTCTGCAGGTTTTGAAGAACCGCCAAAAGGAGATCCAGAAAGAGATTCCGAATTCTGCTCAGGCATCTCTTACCTTTATCTGGCCTTTATTTATGTGGGAATTACTATGGAAAGAAAAGGAGATGTAAGGTCTGCTCAAAAAAAGCAGGGTCTGCAAAGGGGTCTTCCCTGTTTTCTCTGCCCCTTACGTTGCTTGTTCACTTTACAGATATCCAACAGAGAGAAACCTCAAGTTGCCTTAATGTTTATTTTATTTAAAGAATCAGAAACACAGTCATTGTAGTTCATTTGTACTCATATCCGCCAACATTTTCTAAATCACGTTAACATTCATGTATAACAAAAACATTTTCTGAGCTGTGCAAAGTTCAAAGGAATTGTTCAATTACTTGAACCCATTTCTAGAAGAGCAAACCTGGCATTTTACAAACTGAGGCCACCAGAAGGAGTCTTCTCTTTCCCCTCCTCCCTGTTGTAGGAGACGCAGATGCCCCCTCCTCCCCCTTTCCCTGGTATGATAGGTAAAAATTAGACCACAGTACGAATCAAACCTCTTTCAGTCCAGGACTTTCCGAATGGCACTGGGTCATGTTTTCGTATCACTGAGCTGTATTAAGTTATGCACCTGTGCTCCTGGCATGGAAGTGATTTGTCCAAGAAGATTACTCAGTAACCCAAACTGTGATGATAAGCAATAAATGGGGGCCAGAAACAGCTGTTATCAAAGTAGAAATATGCCGCCGTCCCCCCACCCCCCCCCCAAATATTTTCCTCGCAGGAGGTATGACTGGAAGGGTTGTCATCCATTAAAAACGCCATCATCCTCCCTGCAAAATATATTTTAAAGCACTGATTTCATGACACGACATCTGCATGTTCTCCTTGATCTTCTCACACACCACCTTTTGTCCTGTTAGAGTTAAGCATGAAAAGGTGGAAATCTGGAACCATTTTAGATCTGGCTAAACATAATAGACAGCAAGCAAGCAGTCATCCTGTTTCATTTTTCTGAGCGTAGTAAATACACCCATGGAACAGAATTTTAAGAGAGTTTTAACCATGGTAAGTTATCAGAAAAAATGTCCTCATCTCTGACAGATCAGAATTTTTATTGGAATCAATACAACGTGTTTTGGCATTGCTGGCTCGCTGACTGTGCAGTTTACTGTTTGAGGTGCAGTGATACCAATTCTGATGTGGACCAAGTAAGTGGAACAGATATGGCTCTAGTCTCAAGCAAGTCTTTCCAGAAGACATTTCTTCAGTCTCTTATTGGTTATAAAAAGGCAATTTCCTCTCAACAGTAACTAAACTTTTAGTGGCTGGCTCATTACAATCTGGAATATGAACAAATGTGGCAACGTTAAGTATAAAAAGAAACACCCTGAAAATGATGCCTCCCTGTTTGAAGGTGCTATACTTGGCCATGGACTGTGTTTCTGGAATCGGTTTGTTACATGTGACAGCAAGAAGAAATTTATTTTACAGAGAACAAAGTCACAGAGCCGAACTTAAATAGGAACGCTCACTTACATGGGTTTTGGTATGTACTAGTATACACGGCTTGAATGAAAACAAAACTTACACCTTCGCATATGAAATACTGGTAACGCAGTAATGATGTTCACCCACTGGGCCTCTTCCTTTTAATAAGATCATCTCCAGGTTACAGTGCCTCCGACACGCTTTTAAATGACCACCACATGTGGGCTTTGGCAAACAGCCAGCTGCTGGCAAAGGCAAGGTACGGATACAGCTACGAAAAGCCTTTTATCACATTTCATTCCTCGAGAGCCGATGCCTTTTTAAATACGCTCACAATTGCTTTACAGATTTTTTAGCCCCCCTTCTCATTCTGCTTCATACAAATAACTGGCTAAACTCGCTTTACATTTATTGCACCTTTAAGTCCCTGGTAGATGGAAGCTTATATTGCCTGATACGGTTTGTATTGTAGCTTGACCACGTTAAGAAATCAAAGTCTCCAGAACTGTACATTTCTACAGTAAGAAATCACATTTCAATAACGCTAATTACAGCCATTGCAGATCAGCTTTTGTCTCCGTGATGCAACAACAGAGGAAAACTCCACAGTCCCTGTGTGTGCTAGAACCTGCAGTGTTCTTCTTATTGCCATGAAAAAGTCAATTAAGACGACTCCTCTGGGAACTACTTCCAACTCTGGAGGAATTATCACTCTCCAGACAGAACGTTGTGCTTCAGCGTGGGTCTTCAGCCACTCTGAACGCATAGGCGAGAGTGAGTGCGTGCGTGTTGCACGGGCATGTCTCTCCAGGTATAGTTGTTGGCGACCAAGCAGCTTTTTCTCTTTTCCTCTGTGAAGCACGAACAAGCAGTCTGATCTCGGTCTTCAGGTACATTTCTAATTTCAGATGTTGAATGCGGATCTTGCTGCAGCCTCTCTGTTTAACCAAACCAAACCTTTAACAATTAAAAAAAATAGCACCAGATGTATGAAAAAGAGGAAATGTCTGACCTAGTAGGAATATATATAAAGTAGAGCAATTCTTACAGTAAAAAGGTACGTCATACAAAAAAGCAATGGGAACTGATACCGAAGGACAAAAACCCATGCTGCATATAATAAGGGCAGAAGACAGGCAAAAGGGATTCTGCTCAAATAACCACAGTTTGATGGTGGAGCTGTACTTCCTCCAGGACCTCCCCAGTGGCAGGGCGGGACACCGGATGGTGCGGGACTCTCAGCACGAACACGCTCACTGACAAACTTGCGCAGCATATCTTTGAGGTATATAGAAAGCATGACGTTAACGTTTTGGACTCCTCATTCTTTCTTGCATGATGACGCACCAATCTTCAGCTGGGCTTTTCGCCACCCTCCCCTCCCTCATTTTCCCTCGGGAAAAACGAAATCCCAGTTTAAGAGCTTCCTAGCACACCTCCTTGAACTCTCAAATCCATCTTGCATAGGCCAGTAATAAGAACACTGCAGCTCTGACAAATAAGTTACAGCAATATAACAACTTTCCTCTTAATTTCTTTTTTTAAAGATATCTTCTCTATAATTTACACAAAAGGGTTAACAGCCGGAGTTTAGGTTACGTATAGTCCAGATGGGCGTCCTTTCAGTCTGTGATTCCAGGTGGAAGGCACTACTTCAACATACCATTGTATGCACCGCACGTGGTCTCAGGAGCACAGCGGGGCACTGCGTCTCCAGAGCTGTAGACTGAAGGGCCTGTGGGGGGAGTCTTTGGAAATAGAAATGGCAGTGGTTATCAGTCCAGTTTCTCTTTGCTGTCTCTCCTTGTGCTATGCAGTTTCCCCTGAAAGCTCCTCCAGTTGAGAGAGCAGTGAGCTGACCTCAGAAGCTCTCGACAAAACTGCCGGGGAAGAGGCCCGTCCTGCCGTTTCTCTGCAACGTCCCTTTGTACCAGCCGTCCTCCCGCTTCTTGTGCACAAACACAATATCACCTTCCTTCAGTTCGATCTCGGCCTCGCTCTGCGGCGGGTACGGGACCACAACACGGTACCTTTGGAGACAAAAGCGCAAAGACCTGGTCAGCCAGACGCTGAGCCCGCACCTGATGGGAGCAGTCAGGCACCAGAACCAAGAATCTCGAGGAAAAATGCTTTTGGAAGCATCAATAAGTTACATTTTCATACATCAGTTGTAGCCTATGCAGCTCAATTTTCTACTAAAACTCAGTATGACAGGGAGATTTCTAGCCAGCTTGCCTGGAGACTTGACCAGGACATGTTCTGGAGTCAGCCCATGAAGGCAGGAAGGTATTATCAAATGGCTGGGCTACCTGCAGTGATCCCCGCTCCTGGTCACATGCTGAGCCTGCCCCAGGGACTTGGACGCTTTCTCACGGCACTGCACCTGCCTCTGCTGTAACACATCTCATCCAGCATTGCATTTGCTCCATCCAAAATCACAGAATCATAGAATGGTTTGGGTTACAAGGGATTTTTAAAGGTCATCCATTCTAACCCCACTACCCCACATGGGTAGTGACACCTTCCACTAGATCAGGTTTTTCAGAGCCCCATCAAGCCTGACCTTGAATGTTTCCAGAGATGGGGTTTCTACCACCCCTCTGGGCAACCTGTTCCAGTGTTTCACCACCCTCATCATAAAAAATTTCTTTCTTGTACCCAGTCTGAATCTACCAGCCTCTACTAAAAAGTCTGTTGCCATCTTTCTTACAAGCCCACCTCAAGTTTTGAAAGGCCACAATAAAGTCTCCCTGGAGTATTCTCTTCCGCAGTCTGAGAAGCCCTCAGATCCATGTGTGGGACCTTGCACTTGGCAGAAGTTCATGTGCCCACCTTCCAAGCTTGTTCAGGTATGGATGGCATCCCATGGCTCAGGCATGTAAACTGCATCACTCAGCCTGGTGTCATCTACAAGCTTGCTGAAGATGCATTCAGTCTCACTGTCTATGTCATTGATGACAACATTAAACACTGCTGGTCTCAATACAGACCTCTGAGGGACACCACTTGTCACTGATCTCCATCCAGACACTGAGTCATTGACCATTACTCTCTAGATATCACCATCCAACCAATTCCTTATCTACCAAACAATCAATCCATCAAATCCTTTTTGAAGTTTAAAGAGAAGGATGTTTAAAGAGAAGGATGTTGTGGGGGACCATGCCAAAGACCTTATAACAGTCTGGATAGATGACATCTGTAGCTCTTCTCCTGTCTACTGCTGGTGAAAAATGGGTTTGCAGTGCTCCCACCAACTGGCTGTGATATTGGGAGAGGTTAGCTAAAGCAATGCACATTTTTTTTTCTCACTATGTTTCTTAAGAACGTACTTTGGGCCCTCAAACCTGGAAGGGAAGCTAAGATAGAGAGGTATCAAATGACTTTCAAAGCACCCTCCAAACCAACAGGGAGCCCCCATCCTGAACCATTCACAGGGCTCTCTGAGCACTTAGTTTTCACGTGTCACTTCATTTCAATGAAGTGATGAGATACGGCTGTTCTGCACTCAGGCTTATCAGCAGGCATTCTCCTGAGAGCACGGACTGGGCACTTTTATATCAATGCACTTATGTGCAGAGCAAGGAATACATTTTTGCTGCATCATATTTTTTTCTTCAGCACATGTACGTTCACAGTTGTCTGCCATTTGGTTAACAGTCAATAACTGTCTTGCTAATTGCCAAGTAATGAATATAGTAAGATAGTTAAAAGATGCCAATTGATTACTTAAAGCCCATCTCCTGATGATTAATATCTTCACAACCACTGCATGGCCACTGATGTCTCAGTCAGGTTTGTTACAAAGCGAGTATTTATTTAAAACAATATCCTGTCCTTGAGGGCTGACTTCAGCATGCCCTGGAGGCTCTGGACCACTCCCTGAGGCCATTTCCAGTGAGATGGTACCAAAGCCAGGAGCTCTTCAGTGACAGTCACTAATTTTCTTTGCAGGCATTGCTCAGGTACCTAGTGACAGTGGTTCTGAACCTCCAATTTTACATGACAGTGAAAATATCAGCTTTGGCTCTATGTTTGGACATCTCTACACACAAGTACACCATTACTTGGAAAAGTATTAAACTCCATCTGGAGTAAGGGTTCTCCTCTAAAACCTGACTGCGGCCTTTTAATCTTAACACAGCAACACAGTCATGTAGAAAAACATATGTGTTCAAGCACCATCAAAAATCTGCTGGTCACCTCTGTCTCTTGGTCAATAAATCTAGTTGTCACTTCCTTCCTCTGTGGAAAAGCAAATAGCAGAGGTTGAAACACGTGCCACTGGCTGGCTTCAGGAAAATGGTCTATCACGCTATCATCTGTGGAACTGCTACTCTTATATTATGAAGCTTTGCCAATTACATCCATTATGCAAATGAATGCACACATTATTTCAAACACTCTGCTGCAGTGTTGATTAATTAAATTATCAGAGTGGAACAATTTGAGCTAAGATGATGCCAAGTTTCAGATCTTGCAACTCTATGCACAATCAGAGCGCATCGGAGCTCTGCACCAGGATCTCAAGAGGGTTCAAGAATGAAGGAGGACAGACCTCAACATTAGTCAAGTGGTGCCAAGGTACTCATGAACCCTTTTTTTTTCTGGCAGATCAGGAAACAGAAACGGTGAAAAGGGTGGTGTCTTGGGGAGAGTTTCCCTAAAGCTGGCACTACCAGCACCTCATGTCATACCTGAAGCACAGAGGCATCCTTTTGAAGTCAGACTAAATCCTAGGAGCGAGTAGCTGCTACTCCCTAAATGGTTCACATGAGGAGGGAGGTAACCATGCTCAACAGGCATGTGCCCTTCCTCATAAAAGGGGTTCTACATAGGATCACCTTAGAGAGTTAGAAAAATAAATCTCAGTTGCTGCATTACCAAACAAAGCACCTTTTTTTTCCCATTTAAGGAAAACCCGAATGCCATGGTTTAGATTTAATTAAGTACAGTGCTTCGTAGGACAGCATCAAAGCGTTTCTTGGTAGAATAAGGAAACCTTAGATACAGAAGACTTTTCAAATTGGTTAAGAAATCCTCCGTGAGAGATGGAAAAAGATGCTGTGCTTTATCCCTTGAGAGCTTTTCGTAGCGGGGCCCGGGAGAGGCCGCCCGGCGAGGGCTGCAGCGGGCAGCAGCCCGGCACCGCTGAGCTGTGCCGCCCCTCCGCGCCTCCAGGTGGCATCTCTGCCTCGTTTATCCCCTGGAACGGAATTGCAAATAGAGATACTGGCCGTATTTTTTTTGGCAGAAAAGGTCTTTTCTCCCAGACATCCTCTCTCACTCCCAAAAAGGCAGTCCCGCATACTTCTATTTATATCTCCCCTTTTCATTTCCCCTTTTGCCCCTGCTTTGAGAAGCTACTATAAAACTAG
This sequence comes from Trogon surrucura, assembly GCA_020746105.1. Lineage (NCBI taxonomy): Eukaryota > Metazoa > Chordata > Aves > Trogoniformes > Trogonidae > Trogon > Trogon surrucura. The sequence goes on from CM036617.1 coordinate 68,804,119, forward strand.
GTTTTCTTATACTGAACTGTCTCCCAGTATTTGAGATGGATCTTAGAGCCCTCTGAATTTTGCCTGCGTCACACTACACTTCTAAATTACCAGCTTTTAAAAATGCTAATTAGCTGGACAATAATCATGATGACAAGTGTGGCAACTACCTCTGCCTATTATTAACATTGGTATTTTCCGTTGTAAATCGTACTCTCAGAGAGTTGCGATTCTGCCAAATGTTAATTATTCTGGCCCAAAGTTTCAATGGCAGTTGACTGTGTCAGGATTAGGGTCCCACGTTCATCTCAAATGGCCTGATCACCTCCAGGAGTAATGTGAGGGGTTTCACAGCACCAGCAGGACCCAGGCGAAGGCTTCCACAATCTGCCCTCAGGTGCCCACGCTTGGGAGCAGAGACCTCCTCTGGCCTGTCAAGTATGGTGTTCCTTCAGAAAACCACCTGCTCCCAGGTGGGTTAAAAGCATTCGAACCACCTCAAAAGGGCACATGCCTAGAAAAGGCTTGTAAGAGCACTCAAGGTAAAAATCTCAGCTGATTCATGCTGCGAAACGTCCTAACTCCGTGGGATGTCAGGGCAGTATTTCTCTTCCTTTCCAAGGAATGGGTTCCTCTCACGCTTTTTTTCTCTGAGGGCACAGATTTGACGTTGGACTTCCCCACCGCTGGCTGCTGTGACATCCTTGGGTTGGGCACTTCATTCCTGGAGGGGATTGTCTGGGATGGGCAGTGGCCTGGGGAGGGTCCTTGGTGCCAGAGTGAAAATAAATGAGAGGCTGCAAGTATTCTCAGCAAGGGGTATGGGGTTTGCTGGGCAGGGAAACCTCAAGGAGTTGGAGAGCGGGTAAGGTGAGGTGAGGCAGCAGTGGAGGGACAAAGAGGCTGATGGGAGAAAAACTGGGAGCTGAGGGAGCATTGGGACCATGATGAAAACTGGGAGCCCTGAGAGAAGGTGTGGATAGGGTTTCTGAGCGAGCAGCTGTGCTGAGCTGAGACTGGGAGAGCAAAGAGCCCTGGTGGAAGCCAGCCTAGGGCTGGAACATGACATCCCGTGAGGCAGGAGAGACTGCACAGGTGAAGGCTGGCACTGAAGCTGAGGGTGGGATGGGGACGCTGGCAGCAATCACTCACAGAGAGCTGGTAATGCGTCCGTCATCCCTGTCCCTCTGCTGTCAGCAAAGGCCTGGGAACCCCACTGTCCCCTGTCCTTACAGCACTTGTCTTTCCAGTCAAAAGAAACATCCCTCCCACCACAAAGCTTTCACTTTGCTAGTGCTGCCGACAGCTACAAGGTGCAGCTAAGACTCCTAAACTCAAACAGATGTTACATGATGGAAGTTCTTGTTTTGTTTCCTTTAGAAACGCAAATTGACTAAAAATTATGTACGTAGATGCATAAAGGCATCTACTACCTTAACAGAATGTTTCACATCAACGAACCCGAGGTGAAGAAACAGGAAACTAAAACTACCCATGACTTCACTTTTGCTTCCATGCAATATAATCTTTCATTACATGATTGCATACTATTTTTCCCATAGGACGCCTGCCTCATTTAGTGCACAAGATGTGCTGCTCTGGATGCGAGTCAAGGCTCTGACACAGAAGAGATGTGTGGCTGCCAAAGCCACTCCATCTTTTGCAGAGGTTGGGAAGTCTCTAGCAAGTGACCACAGCAAAACTCACTGAGTAGCGCAGGTGTGGAAGAAGTGGCTTCTCTGACTCCTCCAGCCGCACGGCATCGTGCCACACTTTCCATAGAGTAAGACTCATCTCACACACCCTAACTGTGTAGGAGTCAGTTGTCTCGTCTAAATTACTCACACAGGCTCTCTGTCAGCATGCACAGACAGGCATTGAACAATATCGATCAGAACTGATTAGTAATTAAGGGCTGAGCTTAGGCCTGGACACTGAGGAAAAAAAACTGATATCTGCTCACAGAGTAAATACATGCATACAGGACACTGATGAAGCTAGAGAAATGTAAGGAAAAAAAAATGTACAGTGAGGCAAATTAGGTCTGTAGGGCTAACCTCCAACCTGGTCCTCTTTAGGGTGCTTGGATTTCGATGCTTAGGGCAGGTTCCTGTTTGTCAAAGTATCATGACTAAGGATAGGTTTGAGGGGTCCAGGCCTGTGACTCCAATAGATCCCTTGGTTATCAGGGATACACAGTTTTGTGCAAGGATAGATTGGGCCGGTTTAGCTCACTCGGTTGAGCGTGCTGCTGAAACACCAAAGGCTGCGGGTTCGATTCTCGTTCGGTCCTCGTGTGTTGCCTGATCTAGTGGAGAGGCGTCCCTGCCCATGACAGGGAGGTTGGTCCCTTCCAGCCTAGGCCATTCTATGATTCTACGATTCTTGCTTATCGATGGATCTCAGTTTCTCCATCCTTTCACTGGCAGACTGCAGTGACTTGCAAAGCACCTCTGTACTCTACAAGCCAGAACCTCCTTGACCATATTATGGTGTCTACATCAACAGCCTTAGAAGAAAAATCTCAGTTGGAAATACTGCAGGATTCAACTTCTGAGATGGCTTAGTCTCTCAGTCCTAGGGCAGGTATCCCTAGTCAGAGAAGCGCTTAACCATGTGCATACATGTCACTGTTCAGTCAGAACTTACTCCTGGAGTCATTTGTCTAGTATCACTTTCCAGGAAAGAAAAAACCCCTTTCTTCACTTTCCCTTTTGGCAAAGAAGATATACATGTGCAGCAAAATTGAAGTCAATGGGCGTTAAGCCCATGCTTGAATGCTTCCTTGAATTGGGAGCTCAATTTCTGACATGGCAGTGATTTGTAGAAAGGATAAATGGAAACACAGAAGGGGTCTATTTTAAAGGTCAAACTCACTGCTCCCATCTCATTCTGCACCACTGCTGTGGTAACAAGTTGCTTGAAGGCGCCACGAAAACCACAGAAACATGACATGGATACACCAGTCGTGACAATAAGCCTGGACATGACTGCTTTATCAGAATATAACATGGCAGAATTAGTGCCAGTTACTATAAAAGAGTCAACAACGCGTGACATGTTTTACTCAGGTTCGCATCTGGGAACAGCGCCAGGCAGTGCAGGGAACATGACTCACGCACACACACACACACACACATGCACACTCAGCTCTCCTGTTTTGCTTAATGTACAGTCATATTTTCTTGAAGGGGGTGGCAAGGAAAGTGTTTTGCTTTGGCGCTGCTACGCAGACAGCACATCCCACTCCCACATGAGCCCACAGTGCTGGCGGGATGCGGGCAAGCCACCGGCCCAGTTCCTGCCTCACCACGGCGCATCGCTGCGCTGGTCCCGTTTCTCTCACCAGCAGAAGCTGGATGCATCATCAGCAGGTGGAAAAGAGCGTATGGCGGGGGCACACGTGGCTTGATGGGCTAATTCACTTGATAATCACTGCAACACAAAGTGACAAGGGCACCACATGGGAAATCTCTTCGCTCTACTGCTCGGACTGCTGGATGCTTTATGGCAGAGAGCAGCTGAAGGAAAGTGGTTTTATAAACCAATAGTGGGAACTGCACCCAGAAGGCAGAGATGGGCACTAACTGTCCCAGCAAACCAGTTAAATACTGTGAAGAAGTGATGTGAGAGCTAGGAGCAATTTCCTTTCTAATCCAGCCACCCATAAGGAGGTTTTGGAATACCAAATAAGATAAAATAATTGTTTTCCTCACTTTCCCCCTGCACAAAACATAAATGAGAGTATAAACACTAGCAGCATCTCCGAGAGGGCAAAGCTCACTTCACCTTCCTGCCTGCCTGGTTGCAGCTCCCAGGAAGGGCTGCGCTATCAGGCAGTGGAATAAGCAATTCTTTCCTCAGATCGTGAGCGTCGATGCTGTGAGCAATCAGAGCCTTTTAATGCACCTCCAGCATGGCTAGTGGCGCGACCGCTGAGGTTTGATCAGTAGCTGGGATGTGGCAAGGGCTGGAGCTGCAAGCCAACCTCTCTGGGAGAAGTAGCACTGCTCCACTGCCTGCATGAGCCTCATTTCGAATGCTGTAAATATTAAGGAATGTGCTACTTCTTCCAACCTTCCAGTGCTCTGCCTCTATGCGCGCAGATGGGCGTTGGGAGACAGAAAGCCAAGTACAGCTAAGTGCACTGAAATGCTTTGCAGCTTTTAAAAATTTCATCCAGCATCTGAATCTGTTTATCTAACCTTTATTTTTTCCCCCCTTCTCCTCCCTTTTCTCTCTCAGAGAATTGCTCCTACTGTGCAGATGAAATGCACCAAAATGCAAACAAGCAAAATACGAAGCTGAGTGACGCTGAAGGCGAGTTCCTCCATTGCCAGATGTGAAAAGAACAAGTGGTTTGAAAACCATAATTTGTTTTAAAAATAATATAATTTGGTACTTCTGAGCAATTTGATGATTTAATGAGGACAGATGGATGTGGGATGAATTTCTAGGAGACGAGTGTTTAATGTATCTGCTCAGATTATTCCAAGACTAAGTATTATCCCTCCTAGTGCATGAAGGTAATTAATATTTCCCATTATGGGCATGAAAAAAACCCGTATGATCAGCTAAGGAATGCAGATACACCAATGATATGGAAGTTAATTCATAAATCAATTAGAGAATCTTGCCTGCTGTGTATAATTAGGGTTACTTCAATTATAGCTTATTTTCAGATTTAAAACTCAGGAATTAAAATGCTTAAAATCAGAGTAAGTTCCTTACCACCATACACTGCATTTGAAAGTATTTACTTGGCTTTAGCGATCTAAATCTATGTGCTTCTGATTCCAGTACAGCTGAGCAGATGCAGCTAATCTATGTCCCTCTGGTTCTATTCTGCCACTTAAAATTGTCATCAGTTAATAAATGTTTCGCTATCCAGACCATCCCGAGGTGAACTTAGAAATTTGTAGGATATGGGACTAGCCCTGGCATATTAAATAATGTGCCTGGACTTCTCTACAGTAAAGGTCTGAGAGCAGCACCTCCACAGCCAGGACTGGAGACATCAGGGGATGTTCTTCCTGGCTTCTCTTCACAGCCACGTTTAACTAAAGGTGCAGCATTCCACTGATTTAGTTACACTGGTGCTAAATCTGGTTTATATTGATTTAGCTTTTCTTACAGCATTAATTTAAACTGATGCAGACCAAATTAAGTGCACCTAAATAGGGATTGGTTTTTCACTCCTCTTACTAAATTGCTTTTTCATGGATTTTAAGGACAAGAGACTACTGTGATAGTCTGCTCTCACTGCCCTCATTACAATGCTGAAGGGTTTGCCTGTATTTATTTCTGCTTCAAGTCTAATAGCTGAGCTTGAACAATAGCATCTCCTTTAGACAAAACGCCCAACCTAGAGTAACAATATTCGCATGTCTGTCCTGTCTGCAGTCTCTTACATTCCTAAGCCTGCTCTTTACCAGGTGTACCAGACCTTTCTGGATCACTCAGTGCAAGAATATTGTTTTAAGTCTTCCATTGTTCTTCTGATGTTTTTCTGAAGCCGCTTCATTTTGCCTCAGATTTGGCTCTTCTGAAATATAATGCTGCTCTGTGTTCTCCTTACCAATGTGTTGAATTAGCTCTGTATCAATGGGTCTGCCCTCTTTATCACCTATCTCCCACTTTCATTGCGCAACAGCAAAGACTTGATGTTGGACACTGCAGGTCCAAGCACCAACTCTTGTTGAGCTGCACTACATGATTTTTCAAAATCACTAAATGATTTTTCAATCATTTTCTGGTGATTTCTGATCTAGAGTTAGATTTGATGGCAATGAATCAGTTTTCAATTCACTTAGTACCTGCTGTGACAGTTATGTACAGTTTACCCAGTAAAAAATGTTATGGTAACAAACTAGATGCTTTAGCAAAGCTTAAATACGTTACGGTGTTATTGTTACCTTCCCAACCAAATTTTAACCTGCATTCAGTAAAATACCATGTAAGGTATGAAGTGTCCTGTAGCATCCCTTATCATGCCCTGCATCATCTGCTCCATGACCCCAGCTGCATTCAGGGTCAGGTGGTTTGCCCAGTCCATTCCCTTCAGCCTCCTTTGTACACTCAGACAAAAATAGTTTCTTTCAAACTGCTGCAACTTCACTGTTGTTCCAAGATTGTTTTGAGCTCCCTAGACTGCTTTTTGAAAACTCTTTGATGCTTTTGTAAAAAACATGTTCTCCACAATCACTTTTTGAGTGGAAAGCATTTCAATAGCACCATATCAGTGCACTATCTGCTCCCTTCCCAGTCCTCAAATTGCAGTCTTGTAGAAAATATTTACCTGAAGCCAATACGATTCTGCATATGGAGTCCTAGTTCTTTTCAGTACCCATGTTTCTAGTAAGTTATCTCTCTCCCCATTTGCCTTCGCATTCTGGTTTTTGCTCTTTTTAGGTTTCCAAGGTCACTCTAAGGTTCAAAGCAGACTGCTGAAATGAACTCCAGAATCACCAGTACATGCCTCTCTTGAAATAAGATACATTTTTGGAAACAGGTCACTGAAGATGGCATTACCTGTAAGTATCCTAAACAAGGAGAATTTGAAACAGTCTTTGGCATTGCAGAAAAGGCCAGGAAGGGCCTTAATTCACAAACACTTCACTCCTCTTACCTCCAGTTAGGAAACGCCATGTGCCAACTTCCTAAGTTTATTAAAACATAGGGATCCCACTTAAAAAGTGGCCTCTGTCAACAGTATTTAAACCATTTGGGCTGAGAAAGCACTGCTGGTCTCCACATTTAGACATGGGCTGTACAATGTCATTGACAGATGGCGCTCACCAATTTTTTAATCAATGAACATTAAACCTGCGTTGTGTGATCAACAATTTTCAGTGAGCAGATACACTTAAGTCCTGTGTCCCTAAAAGACAACTGAGCCACCTGCAGCAAAACTGCGACAATCCTTGAGCAAGCTGAACTTGCAGCCCTCCTCCAAATGCTCCTTGAGGATGCCGGCAACCTCAGGAGATACACAGCTTACCTTTCCCGGGGCAAAGGCTTGGGCTCTGGCCGAATAGCTGCCATAGAAGAGAGGGGCTGTCTGGCAGGAGAAGGGATGGAAAAATTCAAATCCAAGGAGCCTGTTTTCCTATGCAGAGGTTCCAGCCCCATGGCTCCCTGCATTTCACTCTCGATAGGGCATGAGCCAGCCCTGCCATGGCTGGAGAGGGAGGAGAGCTCAGGTCCCACCGCCCCTTGTAGGACTCCTTCAATGGCCGCCTGGGGATCATGCGTGGGGGACACGGACGGTGGGGAGCGCGACTTCTTTTTTGTTGATGCTCCCGCTAGAAGTTTCAGCAGTCCACTCTTCTTCTCCTTCTGCAAAGGAACCAAACGAAATATGGGCAATGAGCAGACATATCAACTCTCTTCATCTTTCTTTTGGGAAATCTCAAGGTGTGTGGTGGGAAACCTGCCAGAACTGTCATGATTAGAAGCGGATCCAGGTAGAACTTGAGCTTTCAGTAATAAAGATCCTATGAAAATCCATTCCCATCCAACAGGGCTTCAACTCATTCAGCAGGGTAAGGACCTTACATACTGCAAAGGTTATCTCAATTTCCAAATTCACCCAGGCAGTGATCATGTATCTTTTGAAAGAAATAGTGCAGTTACACCAAGACAGCAAAGGTACAAACTTCCTGTGGCAGAGAAGGTGGCAACTGAAGTGCTATCCTCTCCCTTCTGGGAGAAGCCTGTCCCTCCACAGAGAAACTTCCCAGAAGTAGTAAATCAGGCCTATGACTAAAAATCTCCTCTGGAAAGCACAAGGGTCTGAGGAGAGATTTCAGATCCCAGCCCACTGCAAGAGAAGTCATCATTACTGCCTTGTTTACTACCTGATGCAGATTTACTGTAGGGAGAATGGAGGCACATGACTCATTTAATAGCTCTTTCCAGTATGTGCCCCTTTTTGCATCCTGCATCATGCAGCTGTACCTATTTGCATCTCCCTCACAGAAGTGGGTCACTTCTCCTCATGTGTTAAGGTAAAGGTATCACTTGATGTTTGAAGATAGAGCACAAAATTCACAATTAGCAATTGCAGTGGCAGGATGTGGGAGGGTTCAAAGCTCTGCAAGGATTTCTGATACAGAGGAATGAAAACAAGATAACAGCACTCTTTCAATTAATGTGGGAAAGAAAAAAAGTTCAGCCCGGTTACTGAAGAAACACATCTGACTTTGTGGGGTTTATGGCAGTATGCGAAATCCTGCTGTACCTCAAGCACACACAAATTTACCTCAAGCACACACAAATACCAAATATTATGTCCTTCAGCTAGAAAGTTCTTTTGCGTAGAGGGATTGTGTGAAGAAAGTGGCCATCCTCCAGGACAAGATGCACAGCACTAGGTTAGAATTGCAACAAGCAATGCTGTGCAGTAACTTTTCCATTTTTTTTTAATGACACCAGAGGTTTTGCAAAAGGTCTGTTAGATTTCTTCCTCTTCTGTCAGAAGTGCAAGCCATTACCCAAGACTATCTTCAGAGACTCAGGGCTGTGAAGTTTAGCTACATCTGATAATTTGTTCTATAATAGGATCCCATGGGATAAAGACGAACCCAGCAAATGCAGTGCTTATGGAACAGAAACTGTCTCTCTATCTTCAAGCAGGAACACTCTTTGGAAATACAAGCCAGTTAATTTATTTATTCTCTATAGATAAAATGTCCCATGCAAGGTTTAAAATTATGCTCTTTTATGTGCTGACTGCTGAAGAAATTTCTCAAAGCAGCTTTAAAGAATAAGAGAACTGCAAGAAAATAAATATAAGCTTTTAGAAGGTGCTTGGATTTACTACAGTAAATATACTTGGAGTTTCTGATAGCTCTGCTCCCAAAGTTCTTGTTTGCAGTCTTTAGCTGTCACAGACTGGTAAGAAAACAGAAATACCTTAGATGTTAATATACAGAAGACCTGAAATGAAGCACGGTTGTTATCACAGAGACAATGCTCACTGATTTTTGAAGAGTAGAGTCTGAACTATGCTTCCAGATCCCAGCCTCCTGCATACCACTGGGTCCTACTATACGCTTTGTTTAAAAGGCCTTTTGACACTTACAGGATGAAAGGATCCATCCTGCCAAGATGTTCATCCAGGCAGAATCAAGGGAAGCTAAGGGAGGCTGACCATATGGCACCATCAGGTCAAAAATACTAAATAAATCCCCTTGGAAACAATAGAAAAGCAGACCAAACGCCCTTGACAAACATTATTCCCCAATGGGAAGGCACTGATGTAGGAACTGTGGTAGGTGTGCACACTGGCATTCACCTGAAGCACCAGAAAATACACTTCCATTTTTCTCTCGCTCTCTAATTAAGAAATATCACTGCTGTCATCATTATGTCAAATTTTAAAGCTCTTCACAAAATTGCAAAACTCTCCTTTCCGTGTAGCTCGCTGAAACAATAGCTCTAATGATCCCAGCACACTGTGTCAATACGCATTTGAAGGTGTGTAAAGGTCAGTGACAGAACACAATAGCCATTGTGGGGCTCTGGAGGAGCAGCTATTGTGCAGCAGCAGCACTTGGAGCCTCTTTAATTGGCAGCTTTGCACATGCAAAGCAACCATGTGAACCAAAGCCCCGTATAATGAACAATTAATATTCCTATGTGGTAGCGGCTTTTCTAATTTTTGCTTCTAATTTAAATACCTTGGCAAATTTTCATTAGAAAAACCTTGTGCGACTTGGACCATTCAAGGCAGAGAAGCCTTTGGAAAGAAGGAGCTGCATACATTCGCACCCATCTGCACATTAAAAAGCAGACGAGTCTGACAGTCATTCAATTTTGTTTACAAGAACGGGCTTCCCACTCGACAGGGTTAGCCCTGGCATAAATTTCTACACTCAAGCAACTATCCCTCAGACAACAGAGAGCTATAATGAACTTGCTGATGTAACCTTTGTTCTCCTTTAACAAAAGGGAAAAAATAAAGACTTTGAGACTAAGAGGTGTGTTCTCCAAAGAGAGAAGATTACTTACTTCAGTTGCTAAGCCTATCCCTGCTAGTCAAAACCTGTGGAACCCCATCTTCCCCATCCTGGCCTTGGGAAGATATTTAGAGGTGAACCGATAGGAACCACTTTGGGTGCCTGGAGACTAGCCATTACATCCAGTGCTTTCTCCCTTAGAGTCTGGCAAATGCTCTCAGCCTTCTGGTATCACATTGCCAGATACTCTGCCGATGCTGCTCAGAGCATTTCAAGCAAAACAAGGACTGTCAGGAGCTGATAATTTACTGTGATGTCTCTCATGAGAAACAGATTGGGTTCGAACCTCCTGTGATCAGCAGTTCAACCTGAAACCCTTTATGCCTCCTCTGCCATCTGTAAAATGGGACTAAGTTAAAACTTCTCTTCTTAATGACTCCAGTGTTACAAAGCTGCACATTTCTTTGAGAGCGAACAGTCCTTTCACACGGCTTTAAAAGCAAAAAAAAAAAAAAGGAAAAGATTTGGAATGGGATGTTAGTATGCAGACCCAGTAGTGATTTACTGCAAATGTCCAAGTATTATGAATTCATTTAATACTTAGTGTAATAGGAGCCATTCTTCACAATAAATTCATTTAATATTTATATGGCTGTCCAAGACAGTCCTTTCTTCAGCAGTTTCGCTGTAAATCAACGAGTCATTAATGGGCATAAATGTTGTAGAGAAATCTACACTGATTGGTTACAGACTTTGTGGGTTTTGAAAAGAGATAAGAAGTTTACAGAGGATGTACCTGATGACTTTCAGGAATTAAGTTTCTGACCGAAAAAAAAGAAAGGATGGTTTACTCTTTCCATTCACAGATGACTGTTTTATTGTTTTCTAGGAGAACTGTAATCTACTGAAACAGCTGTGTAATTATTGAGTTTGCTTTGTCTGGTAGCTACATTTCCAACTGACTGCAAATTGTGTTTGACATCCCTGCCTCCTGAACCTGTCAAGGTCAGAGCTTCACATCTGTGTTGATGGATGGTTTCACAGTGCGGACAGCACTTCTCCCATCTCCTGGTTACTGCCCACATGTTTAACTGATTTTAAATCATCACCTTTGGATTGCTCAGGTTTTATTCTAGAAGGTTCAAAGTCAAAACTTCCAAACCATTAATTTTGTAAGGATCAATACCTTTTTCAAAAAAAAAAAAAAAAAAAGGCAAAAGAGTAAAATTAGCTCTTTCACATAAATCCCAGGCTGTTTCCGGTTAAGAAAAAAAAAAAAAGGACCATAAACGCAGACAGTATAGACAGGGCAGAATTTCTTTACTTCTCTAGCTAAACCTAAGCTTGAGATTCCATTCCTACAGCGTAGCACGAGGGAATCTCAGTGGAAAACAGTTTCTGGCAGCACAAGGATGGGATAGGCAGCATTTCTGTGATTCTGAAGCACACACCTGGGGAAGCCAGCACTCAGACAGGTGCAAGTTCCCCTCGATATGTCACTGTGGGAACGTTTGGAAAAGTGAATTCAGTCTGAGCTTAGGAACTGATGAAGGACTAGATCAAAATTAAAGTCTCAGATATGTAAATGTTGAAATATTTTGCTTCACAGTAATTGGGGATGATTTTTCCCCTCATTAATAACCTCACTTGAAGATAATAACTAGCTCTTCTTCCAGCTCCAGAGATGAGATGAGCACAGAATGCAGCTACTTTGTTGATGACTGAGTGATAACGGAGTCTCCTGTCTGCAGAGTAATAATCATGCCATAATCCAAATACCAATTATATGTACTGGCTATATTAATACAGGGGTTTTTTTAAGCCACCCTAATAAAAAGAAAATTCTGTTTCAGTTTTCTTCATCTGCAGCTCCTATTCTTCCTCCGTAACTCCTATTCTTCCTCTGCAACTCCTAATACTTAATTTCCTACCTATCCAGGCTCATTAAATAAATGAGGAAATCTTACTGCAGTTGATAGAAAAACTGGCTCCAGCCGCTGAAATGAGGTAATTTCTCACGCAACACCAGTTATATCAATAGATAAGGGAGCCAGAAGGAGAAAAAAGGCTTCATTTAAAAATGAAGAGAAACAAAACTGTTTAAAAGCTGCCCTGAGCCTTAAAGAACAAATGAGGAACCCATCTATCAGTCAGTACCCTCAAACCACCACTTTTATTGTTTGCTTAACTTGGTCAGTACTTGTTTCAGTAAATTTAAGTTAGTGTCTGGAGAACTGTGCATTTTTATCCTGATTCCAACTTGGCTACTGGTTATTGATGTTTCCATTGAAAGAGTAGGTGGTATTTTGGATTACAACTTTTAGGAAAAAAGCTACTTGGGTTTTAAAAATCTTAAAATTATTTGAATTGGTATTTTGATAATTACTTAAAAAGCACAGAAAAGCAAACTAGCATCATCTCAAAGGAAAGCTTCAGGTCTAGGATATTTTTGGATATATATTCATCATTTTCAGTTTACCACTGTTTCTCATGAGGCATAGGTTACATACAGAAAAATACAATAGTGATTACTTACTACAGAATTTCTTCTGATTTTAAGAAAAGACTAGTTTTGTATCATATATTATATGGAGGTACTTGCCAAAGATTTAGTTTTTTAATGGAGACAACTGTTTCTAGTCAGAAGTATATTACTACAATCTCAGTATACAAGTTATATGCCAAGGAGCAAAAAAGGCTTTCAGGATCATAATATCATTATCTTTTAAATCCTAGTAATAGTAACATGCATACATGCATGCACAGACAGACTTATGGTCATTTACTTGAAGTTAACTAGTATTAAAGCCAGGAGAAAATAAGTAAAATGCCTTGCAGCTAGACTTGATTGGAAATTTCAAATGTTTTGAAAACAAAACTGAGAAGAAGAGATTAGTGTTCAGGTCCCAACACAGCAAAGCACACAGGCACTTCATCATGTACTTTTGTTGAACTGGGGCGGATGCAAGGCTCTAGAGACTACTAAAAGAGATAAAGAGGGAATCTAAAAATATATTTGAATATTCAATTTAGACAGAATATTAGATCTTTCAGACACTGGAACAAAGTTAAAGGCTAGCTCAAAGGAAAAAAAAACAACTGAAGAGGAAGCAGAGAGTCTCAGCTATCGTTGAGCTTCCTGGAGGCTGCTGAATTCATGAAAGGCAGAAGGTAAAAGGAACACAACTAACAATTAACAGTGAATGAGAGAGGGATGATCTGCTGCACTGATACTGTCTTTTTTTCTGTGATCAATACAGGGAGAAGCTGATGGATGGAGAGTTTTGTATTTTGTTGCTTCTCCTGGTCTGGTATGTAGGCAATAGGCAGTAGTTATGAAAAGGACTGAAAGTTTTTAAGATGCACAACTTACTCCAGGCTCCAGTAACAGTTTTTAGTGATACTTTTATAGTGGGAGCAGTTGAAACAGAGCACTAAGGAAATGCAAACGAGTGCTGCGATCAAGTAACTCAAAACTATGTACTGATAAAGTGAAATGCAAGGAAAACACCAAAGAAGGTGATGAGACCATGGCTCTCATGAAGCCTGTAGTAACATTTCCACTATACATTCAAGCAGTGCTACGTCTAGAACTAAGCTCAGATAAATGTGTTTTAGACCTGACTTCAGTCCATCTCTTCCTTTGAAGTGTGAGCAACCTCTGTGGGGACACAAAAGAAGGGAGTAGGCATGATATCCTTGTGCACATTTGACATTCAGCTCCCTTCTTCACCCAGCAGTCCACTGGATGTTTGACTGTCCTACAACAAGTAAGGGAACTTCAGCACGAAGCATTGAGGTCTCCCCTTCTCTGCTCCACTCTCCTGCCCCCACACAGCCTATACAGAGGGGTGTAAAGCATACATACTTCTCCCGGGGAATGTGGGCTCCGATCTCATTTTGGGAGAAAGCATGAACAAGAGTTTCTGCTCACTCGTATCAGAAATCCTCATCCTTTATTTCTGGAAGGAAACCTTGGCACCCTGCAGAGCTGGGCACACGCTGTGAATCCCAAGTGGAAGCAGGGAACTTCCTCACAGTGAAAAAACAAGATCCAAGCCACCCTTCTCTTCCCAGTATCTCCTGCTTGCTTAGACATCTGTTCTGCTTGTCAGATTTTGTGAATCCTATTTTCTAGGCACTTAATTCTACTCCCACATTAAATGTGAATTATGAATTCCACTGCTAAGCAGAGCCTTAAAGGTAATAAACCTCTGTACTCAGCAAAAGTCAATGGCTATTGTGAAACTGGCCAAAAAGCAAATGCAGTGTGAGCTCTGAGAATACAGATCCCAAGCATTCTGTTTACAAGGGTGTGTAGCGACAGGACTAGGGGCAATGGTTTAAACTAGAGCAGGGTAGATTTAGACTAGGTATCAGGAAGAAGTTCTTTACTACAAGGGTGGTGAAACACTGGCACAGGTTGCCCAGAGAGGTGGTGGAGGCTCCATCCCTGGAGACATTCAAGGTCAGGCTTGATGGGGCTCTGAGCAACCTGATCGAGTTGAAGATGTCCCTGCTCACTGCAGGGGGGTTGGACTAGATGAGCTTTGAAGGTTCCTTCCAACCCAAGCCATTCCATGATTCTATGATTCTATGATTCTTTGACTCTATGATCCTATGATTCTGTGATTCTATGATCCTGTGATTTTATGATCCTATGATTCTATTCCCATTGACTCTCAACCACCTGTTTTAAAATACAAAGGGAGTCACTCCTAAAACCTGATGGTCAGCAGTGTCAAAAAGGAAAAAGAGAAGATTGGGAATTGTTAGGAAAGGTCTAGAGCAAGAGGTAAAAACCATCTGGAGAAAAGAGTGCCATGGGAAGTCCTGCCATGCCTACCTTCCTGAATGCTGCATTCTGTTCTGGCCACTGCAGCTGGAGCAGGATATTGCAGAACTATGAGTAGCACAGAGAAGGGCAGTGAGGACCATCACAAATGTGGAACAACTCCCGTACATTGGAGATACCCACTTGGAAATATGATAGTGGCCTACAAAATCCCTGCTTGCACAAAAGAAGGTAACTTGGGAACAGATGGGTTATTTCCCACAATACAGGAATCACAGAATCACAGAATGTTAGATGTTGGCAGGGACCTCAAAAGATCATCTAGTCCAACCCCCCCTGCGAAAGCAGAATCACCTAGAGCAGGTTACGTTAGGGGCTGGAAGAAACCTCTGAAGATCACCTGGTGCAACCCTGCTGCCACAGCAGGATCATCTAGAATAGATCACACAGGAACAGGTCCAGGTGAGTGTTGAAAGTCTCCTTAGACGGAGACTCTATAACCTCCCTGGGAAGCTTGTTCCAGTGCTCCGCTACCCTCAGAGTAAAGAAGTTTCCTTATGTTTAGGTTGAATTAGGGGGAATCTAATGAGATCATCAGAAAAATGGTCGAAACTAAAAAAATACGAAGCACTTTTTCACACAACACATAATTAAATGGAGACTTACTGCACACAGTATTGTGGAAACCAACAGTACGACCAGGTTCAAGGAGGATTAGACAAATTAATGGAGAACAGATCTAGCAAGAGGTATTAAAATAATGGCATGGATCCAATCTCTGCTTCAGGAAGTCTCCATAGGTAAATGAAACAGTACTTACAGCATATACAAGGCGACTCTACCTCACTACAAAGAGATCACAAAAACAGTGAGAATGATTGCTATGATTCAAAAATTAGCTATTTGGGCAAGAGTACAGGAAACCACACAAAGCCAGGAATGAGCCCTCCCCTGTGCCCTCTCAGCTTTGGGAAATCAGCTGTTCAGAGACTTCCTCAGCTGCAGGGGTCTGAGAGAGGGCGAAAGGCAGTCGGCAGGATGCAATGTCAGCCAAGGAAGAGACACCAAAGGTTGGGAACTGCAACCCCAGAGCACTTTCACAGCCTCACAACCGCTGTTCAGATTCCTCAGCTCCATCTCTGCTGTGCAGAACATCATGGATCAAGGGCTGCAGTGCTCACCCTGCACCAAGGAGCCACAAAAGTACTGGTGATGGGGCTGACAAGGTGCTATTGCTTCCCGGAGCCCAGCTTGCTTCCTAACCTGCTTTGTACACACCAAGGGCTTCCTTGGAGCTACTGTGGGGCTCTCCTACATACTACTACACCATGTCTCAAAGACCTATCCTAAACCAAAGCCCAGCAAATGTTAAACCTTTGTGTTGACATAAACCAAGTATGACTAGATAATTTAGTCAACTGTGGTACACTAGCTATACTTTCTAGAGAATCTGGGCAAAACAGTTGGACAGAGTATGAGCACCTTTCTGAAACTTTAAGCTCTTTTTTTCAAACTAGAGGAGAATCCATCAGTGTCACTGACAACACAGAATTCTGAAATGAAAAAAGACGTATAAATACATTAACTGTTAGACAAACTTCTTAGAATTAGTGTTTTTTAAGTAAGACGATTTAGACTGACTGGTTAGCTTGCTGCTACTTTTCTCTCATAAGGAAGTGAAAAAAATTTTTTAGTCCTGGGGAGCACTGGGAGCAACACTCACATTTTGCAGAAAGTCAGAGCAAGCTCACTCATGAGCAGAGTCAGAGCAAGCTTCACTCACCTGAATGAAAGAGAATCCATGGCAGAAGTCAAGATGTGCCTTGACGTACTCTAATATTACATATAGTTAGCTCTGGTTCTCCCTATTCTCAAGGGATGCATTTAATTTCAGAAGCAACAGTTAAAATTGCTTGGTCTTGCTTTATAATCTTATTAAGTGACAGGCAAGTGAGACTTGTATTTTTACGGAAAGCAGAAACACGTGGGTAAAAGGTTTGGACTAGTGGAGGTCATTTTGTCCCTTGTCACTGATGCATCTATTCCCGCTTGGTTGATATCATTCCAGCAGCTGTGCCACCTCAGGCTGTAATTTCAGCACTTCCAACAAACTAAACGGTATTGGGCTGGCCTGTGCTCAGAGGGAAAATTGCTTGTGGAAAATTCAGGCATCACAGGAGGTATGTTTTTCTCTCAAAATCAATTCCCCATGGAAGATAAAAAGGGCTGTGTGTGGACAATGAAGAATTGTCAGGATCTGCAGGTACTAGACACTGGAACACACTACAGTGAAATAATTCCTAAAACCAATTCGTCAGTTCATGAAAGATGCATTTAGCTAGAGACTGAGGAGTCAGCTGAGATTGACAGAACGTATCACACCTGCATGGACTGTGGCCTAGAGGTGACAAAAGCAGAAGTTCCTCTTGCTCAGACAACTTATTTCTGAAAATTAGCCGGGCTTCACACTGCCGCTGTGGCAGCCAGGACAGGGTGAGGGATGACAGTGAGAGGGGTCCTGATAGTTCTCAGATGGTCTGATATTGTAGAAGCACGTCCTTGGCATCATCAAAGCATGAAAATTTTGCTCTTGCTGAAGGCTGCCCTCTGGTTTTGGCAGCACCCACAGGCTCAAAACTGAGCATCCAAAAAATGATTCCTAATGTGTTTCATGTATTAAAAAAAATCAGGTCTTGCCCCTTCTCCCTCTTGCCCTCATGACAGTGTGTCTCAAACAAGGCAAGTGATACTTTATTGGCATCAAGAACAGAAATACCAACATGCTCGAGGCAACAGCTTCATTTCTGGCGGTAAGGGGCAGCTCAGCCTCTCAGCGCCTGCAGGAGTGCTGGGAGCCCCAGGTGCTCTGTGTCCATGGGCATCACAGGCCTCCCTGCACCCAGCAGCACCGCACAGGGATAGAGCTCTTGTCCAGCACACTGAGGTGTGATCCATCAGTTTGGTGCCTAAGCTTTGCAGGCAAAGCGGCTGAGGTTTCTGCAACCTCCCCCACCATGTGTTTTACAGGCATTTCTGGTCCTGATACATTTCCAAGCAATGCCTTGTGAACTGGTCCTGGGACACACTGAGGTGGCTGAAATACTTTTCCCTAATAGGGACCAGCTGATCATATGTGCTCTTTGAAAAATGAAGAAGCAATCCCATAATCATTTTAAAGGCTGTCAGTGTCGGAGGAATGCCCAGGCATCTAAATGACAACTTCTTTGATAAAGTGACCAAGGCACTGTGGCTTTCCAAATGTCACGACACTTGGGTTGTAATTACTAGTAAGCTTTGCAATAGCAAAAGGCTTGCTAGAAGGTACTCAAGCCTGGCAGTATTTGTCATAAGAGGATCATCTCTTCAGCAAAAATTGGATTTAATTTTTTTCATAGTTTCGTCTTTTTGTTACTGAAAAAATTGCTAACCCCCCCATCCAATATCCTCATACTAAAGTCAAGTCTTTAGGAGTATAAATTTCCCCTTTCTTAAATTAAAGAGCTGGGCAAGTGGGCTCATCAAAGAAAAACAGAGCTAACCAAAGGGAACAATTAGGGTGTAAGTAAGGAAAGGGAGTCAATAGCACTGTGGCTTTTTTCCTTTTGCACTAAGCCTGGTTTTGCATTGCAATCCTATCTCTGTTCTGTCTTGCCTTACTTTGTTTTATCCATGTCTTTTTCCCTGACACATGACCTGCAGGTGTGACCATATAATTAAATGCAACTGAGTTGCACTGATTTAACTAATTACCACCTGTCACGTGTGCCACCTAAGCCAATGTTCTCCATTTCCTCATCTTACCCCAATGGTGACGTGTCAGCTCAAATGTCAGGCCTAAGCTGATGTGGGTAACCCAAGATATTCAAGGACATGCTTTATGCCAAAGCTGGTAGTAGGGTAATTTCAGTGGTGCAGCCAGTGAGAGGCATCTCACACAGGTTACACACATAGACACATCTGTAACCTCAAGAGCTCTCTTGACACAAATTTGGCTGGAGCATGCTGTGCAACGAGGCAGTCACATCTAGCTGGTGTTTTCACATGTGACTGCTGCAGAGGACCAGTGTCACCTGAAATAAACGGTGCATCCTGGCAACTAACAGCAAGAAATAGTTTTAACACCCTAGCTCAAAATACCTCTGTGAAGATGTTGGTCACACACACCTCACATCTGAAAATGATGAAAATTTTACAAAGATATAATCACCACTGCACTGGAGCAGAAATGACACTTTTGTCGTAATAGTCCATTTCTGAGCCTGTCTACCACAGCCGAAGATGAAAAACCCTTTACACAAGTCAGATAACAGTGCAAGAACATTTCTCCTTGGCTATGGTGGCTGATGGACTGATGGTGTGTACAGACTGACAGCCTTTCTTATTTTCATTTTAGCAAAGCAGTGTGGGTAAACATTGACTTAGAATTGTCTCATCTTCAATTTGATCATGGTTGATTGGAATGTCTCTGTCTACAGAGATAAAAGAATTAGTAGTCCATTAGTTAAGCAATCTATTCAAGCTGTTGTTTTATGATTGCTTTGTTGTATCTGACAATCTTCCCAGAACAGAGCAGGCAACATCTTACACAAGTTCATTCTTTCAGTTTCTTCCTGCTAGGACAGCAATGTGTGTGTTTGTGAGGTCCCTTCCAGTCTTGCACTCTCCCTTTTGTAGCTCAGCAGCATACATGCAAGAACTCAAACTGCAGATAACCAGATGGTACCAGTTACTTTGCAATGCTTTTCAGTTAATGATTTTCTATCAAACCAAGAGGACGTTTCAAGTAGGTACCAAAAAGGCTTGTCTCAGTCCCAGTGCTAGTCGATCTTTTCATTAATTACTTGGTAGGCAAGCTAGGGAGTGCACTTCTAAAACCAGCAGTGGGCACTGAGCTGATTAAGTCTACAAGTAGTTTGAAGGTATACTGGTTTTAGCTGGTATAGCGTTATTTTTTATTGTACTAGCTTGTATGGTGCTATGTTTTGGATTTGTCACGACACAAGGGGAGTAACACACCCATTTGCGTTATTGCTGTGCAGCACTTCACAGCGTCAAGGCCTTTTTTGTTCCTCTTAATGCCCCACCAGGGAGCAGGCTGCAGGTGCACAAGCAGTTGGGAGGGGACACACCCAGGACAGATGACTCCAACTGACCAAAGGGATATCCCATCCCATCCCAGACCATACGATATAGTGCTCAGCACACAGAATTAGGGGAAGGTGAAGGAAGAGAGGGGATGTTCATAGTGATGGTATTTGTCTTCCCAAGTCAGCACTACTCATGATGGAGCCTTGCTTTCCTGGAGGTGGCTGAACACCTGCCTGCTGATGGGAAGTGGTGAATGAATTCCTGGTTTTGCCTGTCTGCATATGCTACTTTTGCTTTACCTATTAAAATGTCTTTATATCAATCCATGAGTTTTCTCACTTTTACCCTTCTTATTTTCTTGCCCTTCGCACTGTGGTGGGGATTAAGCGAGCTGCTGTGTGAGGCTAAGCTGCTTGCCAGGGTTAACCCACAACAGAAGAAAAAACAGAGTAAGAATTCAGAACAATTTTCCTAAAATGGAGAATGATCCCAAATCACCATGGTGAAATCTGCAAAGACAAGCATGACATGCTACTGTTAGGAGGGAGAAATCAAATGCATAGATGCAAAATAAAGAGTGACTGGACAGCAGAGCCAGCAACTCTGCTAAAAGGGACATGGAGTTACACTGGATCATAAACTGGGTGTGAGTCAAGATGCTGTTGCAAAAAAAAGATGAACTTCATCTGGAAAGATATTAACAAACACCTTATATGTCAGGCATGGAAAGTGCTTACTCCATTCTAACTGGCAGTAACAACTCCACTTTGGAGCCCTGTTCTTTGAGACCCCAGCAAGCTGAAGACTGCCCAGAGGGGGGCTGAAAGTGTAAACAAAGGTCCAGAAAGCATTACCTGTGAAGAAAGGCTAGAAAGTGGGCTCACTGAGGCTGAAAGAAGAGAATTCTTGAGGACTGCACACATTAGTTCTCTAATACATGGAAGGCACTCAGGAGAAAGCTGATCTGGAGCAGGACATGAAGAAGTAAGACACATTTGTAGCCATAAAAGATTCAGGAGGGATAATGGTGAATTTTCTGTCCCTAGGAATATGAAAGGACAGGAATAGATTGCTCAAGGAAGTTGCAGAACAATCTTAAATGAACGATTTTAAGAAAAGTTAGACAGTCATCTGTAGTGGGTAGGCATCACACATCTGACTTTCCCATGGCTGGTGAATGGAAAACCCACGCCAGGCTTGTGGGGCCACCATCCTTCCTACCTTCTCTGTGCCACTTTCCCTGCTGGCCAGCTGTATCTCTTGGCCAGGCTGCATCTAAGCTGGCCAATGAGGAGTATCTGTCTTAGATATAAAACCCATCCAGGAAAAAAAACCAGTTGGAAAATCAGTTCTCTCTTTTATGTCCTGATCAAAGGCTAGCTTATGTGTTTCCCTTGCCACATCAGGCACCATTGTGTTGATAGGATCTGCCTGCCCAACCTCCCCTCTCTTCTGTCTCAAAACTTAAGACATGAAGAATAACATGATATTGTACCGAAGGGAATAGACATCTCTGAAGTCATGAAAAAAAGCCAGCTAGTTCTATTTTAAAATATACAAGTTCTGAACTGATCATGAACTAGGACTAGAAACTGCAGTACAGGAAATC
Organism: Trogon surrucura; assembly: GCA_020746105.1. Classification (NCBI taxonomy): domain Eukaryota; kingdom Metazoa; phylum Chordata; class Aves; order Trogoniformes; family Trogonidae; genus Trogon; species Trogon surrucura. The sequence continues at coordinate 68,825,552 of CM036617.1, forward strand.
TACCTTACTGCAAAATAAGTTGGCCATGGACTCACATTAAATCACTTCTTCTGTCTCTGGGGCATCTGTTGATGAAGCCCAATGCCAATCTGCTGCCAGCATGCTGAATATAGTGAGCTGTGAGCTAAGGTTAGTATTTTAGCTTCTGTAGTCTTAACTTACAGAAACATATCCATGAATATGAACCAAACAAAATATATGTGAAAAAGTAAAGCAACAGGTCGAGTTCTGCCATTACACTGAATTGTTTTTTAAAAGGTTAACTGCTTGTCACCCTATATTAATTGATTACAGGCAGCCTGCAGACATGGTGTCTAAAAAAGCAACTTTTGCATGGTGTACTTTCTGAGTTCTCAAGACTGATCTTTTCTCTAGAGGGCATAAGAGCATGCTGGTTTTTTCCTTCAGTCCTACAGAGACCAGCACTGACTCCATGTCTTGACTTGGTCTGATGGGAGTTACTGGATGTTTGAGACATTCAGTCAAAAAAATAACAACCCAAGCCGACTTTAAAGTGGTTTTACCATTTGGCAAAAGAAAAGCTGAGGGCTTGTGAACCTTTCTGCTGCTACTGCAGAATGAAAAATAAACAAAAATGTACAAAACGAGATAAATATCCCTTTGCTATAACTTGGTTATGCCCTCAAGTTACATGATAAAAACAGAAACATACCACAGATATCTGCCGTCTGTTATAACGTGCTGTTCCTACAGCACTGATGTTTGTCAGAAACTGCAGATTCATTTAGTTTATGTAATTCTTCTAACAGAGCTTACTGAAGTAGTTTTGCATCGATGCTAGATATTTTAACCCATCTGTTATGCGTAACTATAGAGAAAAACAAGGAAAAATACCAGGACCTGTGTTACTGAAGAAAGAAAAATGGGCACTCAGAAGTTGATTATAGTCAATTTTCACAGGAAAGTTCAAACTTTTTCTCCATAAAACAATGACATTGGCACTCAAGATATGTGTATCTTGGTGAATAATTTCTGTTGCCTCTTGGTGTTTTAAGACTTACTGGCTTCTGAATTCATAGTTGGAAAACCACTGAGGAAAGTAAATGAGTCCTGGACACGTGGGAGACCAAGATGCCACCAACTCTGACACATTGCAAGTTGTTTCACTGTTTTCAAGGCACACAGCCAGGCAACTAGCTCCTCGCTGTGTGCTTCTGCTGGACTGGTTTCATCCCGCAAGTCTTCCTTCCTGGGAGCAGTGGGACAGCAGCAGCCTCATGCCAACCCTGCGTGTTACTGCTCCAAGGCAGAGAGTGGATAACAGGGACAGGCACAGCATCTGCACTCCCATTTCTTTTTTTTTTTAACCTGTGTATGGGAATTGGGAACTTGACGTTATGAGGGGATGAAGGACCGAACCATGTTTTTTCACTGTGAGGGTGACAGAGCACTGGCACAGGCTGCCCAGGGAGGCTGTGGAGTCTCCTTCTCTGGAGACTTTCAAAATCCATCTGGACACGTTCCTGTGTGACCTACTGTAGGTGATCCTGCTCTGGCAGGGCGGTTGGACTAGATGATCTTTCGAGGTCCCCTCCAATCCCTAGCATTCTGTGATTCTGTGATGTTCTTCAGGAAGAGGGCAGAGAGAGGGCAGAAGCTGTTGTTTGGATGCTCAGCTGCAGAGTTGTGCGGTCTGAGGTAAGGATCAGCCCCTACCAATCTCTCAAAAGCCGGAATGTGTCGATGTCTCCCATCCATACCATACGAGTGCTTACATTTCACCCAACTAATCCCATGAGATGCTTGCCATCCCCTCCCACAGCCTGGCCCCATCCAGCCATCTGGTCCTGCGTGATTCCTTCAGCAGGCAGGGGAATACCATGGGAACGCCAGTGCTGGGATGCTCACACGCAGACGCTCCCTCGCGCGCACACACGCCTCCAGCCTTCTGCTTCCAGCGCTCCCTTGCATGCTCTTTCTTTTGTCGGTTCTTCCTCAGGCAGTGCTAAGGATTTAGGAAAAGCCCATGGGTCCTCTGTGTTATAAAATTAGGTCTCCACAGGTGCCAGAAGAACGCTGTGCCTTGGCATCCAAACAGCTTTGTCTCCCGTTAGTAGATAAACTGAATTTCCTCTTGAAGCTAAAGCACTCTCCATCTCCTCCTTCCCGGCATCGGTGTTCCCTTACGGCCACAGAACACAATGCAGAACCACTCAAAACACCGTTAGAGAAATCCGCTGCGGACACTTGAGAAATCCTGTGACAGCACTATGAGGCAGATAAGCAGAGGAGAGGAGAGAGAAGAGGAATAGCTTTCGGAGACTGCTTGGCAGCAAAGTCAACACTTGAAATATCTGTGGGGAGTTTGAAAGCATTTCCTAACATCAAAAACGTGAAGAAGAAAAAGAAATTTTGATCAATGGCTTATTGCCCTTGATCTAAGCAAAAGAATCCTAGCCAGTCAGAAATAACAGAAATCTGTTTTATTGTAAAGCTGAAGTTTTCTCTGTTTTGACAGCTGGGGCTCATGCTTTTGGCTGGGTTATTTGCCAGCCTTAAAATATTCATCAGTGAGTTGCCAGGTTTTTGTCCCTTCAAATTGAACTCTAATGATGAAGGAGAAGGTGCTGGAGAGATTTTAAGCACGAGTTCTCTGCCCTACAACAGAACTTTGTGGCCTGAATTCATGTGACCAGAAAAAGAGGTTTCCACTCCCTGGCCAAGTTTCTGGTGAATCACTTGCTGGTCACGGAGCCAAGATTCTCCTTCTGGAGCATGGGAAGCAGTGGCTCACTCGTGATGAAGACAGCCCCCTTGCCTTTGTTGAGAGGAAATGGATTAACAGTATGTACTTTGTGCACAGGTCTTGAGAGAACTGAACTAAAATATTCCAGATAAAAGCATCCATGCTGAGGAAAAAGCTGCAACACAAGTTAAACTGAAAAATGAAATCTGACTCTGAAAATTATTGGTGAAGTGTTGGTGTTGGTGGCTCCAGGATCAGCTCAGATGTCTTACAGAGTACCCAAGCAAATTAGTGTCAAGAACTCTGTTGTTTTGATGCAAACCTTTACATTACTGTTCCAATGTTGCTACTGCTTAACGCTTTCTATATTTTGATATACTTATTCTAAGAATTCAAACCAGGCTCTTCTGCTCTTGTGCAATTTGTTCATTCTTATGTCTTGTGCTGCTTTCATTAAGTTGCTTAGTTGTTATCATTCCATTTCATACCCGTACAGCTTAAGGGGCTTTCTGAGGTGAACTGGTTACAAAGTGAAAAATATTAAATCATTTCCTATCTGCTAGGAAGACTGTTCCTCTTCCAAAAATTCAGGGTCAGACATAGTGGCTTTATATCTGGAAAATCTACTTTCATCAGCTCTGTCCTTAGCTTCCTTTACTTGTTCCAGGGTGACCACTATTTTTGTCATGTCATTTTACATCTACAAAGTCCTTGCAAGTGCTCAATACTTCACTTTTGAGACTGATCTTCCGTTTTCTGGATAAGGAATTCAATTTCTTTAGTGGGTATGAAGTGATAACAAACCCTTTTCATTCAGGGACAAGTTAATATGAGAAGAGGTTGCAAAGCAGAGACTAACAGCACATGAAAACTGAAGGTGCACTACCGTGTAGGATGAGATCCTCCAGGCAGTTTCACTTCTACCAACTGACAGCTTTAACAGAAAGCTGTAATGTGAACTACGGCCAAAAAGCATCTTAGTGGTTGCAAAGCCAAATTTTCAAAGAGTCTCTGATCTAGTCTCCAACCCTATGTAAAGCCAGGGTGGACGACTAAGCATGCAGGTGTTAGATCTGCCCTGAGGGATATTGCCTCGTGGGACCAGGCACTGGGCTGCGAATTAGGGGAAGGCAGAGGAAGGCACTGGCAGAAAGGGGGAGCAGCAGAGAGAGAAGTCTCTCTAGTGACATCTATGCTGGCATATAAAACGAAGCCAGGACTTAGCATCAAACCCTGGTCTGCATCCATTAACCGCTGTGGATTATATCAACCTGCACGCTCCCAGGACAGCCTATGGGCATGGATGCAGTCGCCCTATTTTGGGCAGAGAAGAAAGTTTAGAAGTGTCGATGCAAGTCACGCAGGGATATTTGCAGGGCCAGAAAACAGGCAATGGCTTGTTTCATTTTGTAACACAGTCTTTACACCAGGATCATGCCAAACATACTGTATCATTTGAGGAATGAGACTATTTTGAGTAGAAGGACTGATATTTGAGTGAGTGACACTGGTGAGAACAGACAGATGTTTACTGATTCAATCTTCACATGCAAAACTGTTGGTGCATGTTCAAAAGTAATTTCTGAAGATGTGTCTCTTGTTATCTCAACATCAGTAAATAGCAGCCCAGTGTATTTTCTCATTTGTTGTGACTTGCTTATCCAGATCCTCTATATATCCCAGAGACACAGTTACTACATTTAAGGCTGCAAACATATTTGTTCTCTCAGCACACTTGTAAGAAACATTTAATTTTACATTGCCAGTTTTCAAATATTTCTATATACTCTGGCTAGGTAAACCAGTAAGAAATTGGTGGAACTCAGTGATAAATTAATGGCTTGCTCGCTAGTGCAAGCTCTTATTTTCCTCTTTAGTAGATCTTGGGCCAGACATTTTGGAAGACTTTAATCAAAACCCAAATGAGTGGATTTTAAAGAAAGTTTAATTACAGTGGTCAAACCACCCAGCATGATGTGCTTGATTTGATTAACGTAATGAGGAGCACATTTAATGAGAAATGCATTAGTTCATTCAAACAAGTGGTTTTATCAGAGGTATTAAGCATTGGCCCAGATTATGTACAGCAGAAACTATTATAGCAAAAATTGACCGAGGTCAAAGCAGTAGTCATGCCATAATTACAAGCTCTCAGCCCTAATCCACTGCGGAACTTCAGCAGTCCTCATCATGACTGGAAAAGTAGAGTCCTCATTTTAAAAAGCCCCAGAACACAGGGGTTTGCTTCCATTCCACTGCTGGTATTTCTACCCCTTTCTTTCAGATGCTCAGAAGATCCTGGAACTGGGATTGAGTTCTCTAAGTTTCAGATAGTTACACATGTAGATATCATTAGGAGACGATGAAGCGGGAGCTCAAAGGACCCCTGACACCACCCTGCACTTTTAAAGGAAATGGAGTCCTCCCCATTTGCTCACTGTTTTACCTCCCTTCTGTCCCTGTGATGTTTTTGGGACACTCTTGTACCTAACCTGGAACAGAGTGACTTGGGGGAATTATTGTTTTCCTTCTGGGGAAGGAAACCTTCCTCTCAGAAAAGAAGAAAAACTGGCCTCAAGCAGGAAATACTTGGGAAAAAGAAGAGAGTCTCCTTCACACCTTGCTCTCTTCAACTGCCTATATTCCCACTTTCTCGTTTCAGAATGCCTCCCCATGGGCTTTACACAGCACCCTTCACCCTCCCCCTGCCCGCTGGCACCCCTTCTCCGGTGCCCCTTGTTGCATCTCTCAACAGCTACTGATGCTCTTGTCTCTCCTATGCCGCCCTGACCACTGTCAACTCTGAGTTCTGCCACGCTCCCTTGCCTTTATTCACTCCCCATCTCGTTATTATTCCCGCAGCATCTGCACTACCTCCGTGTGAGCCACCATTCCTGCCGCTTTGTACCGCGTCCCTATGACACTGAAACAGTTTTGATTTTCACGTGCTCTATTTCCAAGACTGCTCGGTTGCCTCAGCACTTTTCGAGCACTATTGCACTATGGACTTAAGCACTATCTATTGCTCGGTCTTTCAGAACGTACCACCAGCATCTGGCAAAGGAGAGTAGCTTTGAAACTGTTCCCTGAGTGGACAGGAGGCTGGTCAGGGAGCTGAGAAGCAGAGCACGAGCTCAGTTACAGACAGGATCCTCCTGGGGTAGGTGCATAGTGACAAATGAAGACTGGCCTGGAGGCTGAATTTTGCCTCTCAATTAAACTGACAGGAGTATGACAACCAGACACTATTATTAGGGTGCCTAAATGAATGTAAGTGCCAAAGTTCACCTGCAGGTTTGGAAGTTCTGATTGAGGCCCTCAGGAAATAAGCTGAAGTAGAGAACTAGAGATATGAAAAAATAGACATAAGGATTTGTTTGCTATATTGATAGAAGATGAGCAAGAAAACCATTTCTGCTGAGCTGAAAACTGTAATCCTTTGGATTATTTCTGCCACTTGCCTTTAAACCACAAGGAAACAAAAATAAAAATTGGAATTGGAGTCCTTTGGTTTTAGAGAAATCTTGGGACGTGCCTACATCTGACTGCTGCGCACCAACAGCATTGAACCCGTGATATTGGCATATAAACATTTACACAGAGGGAAGCGTGTAACAGTGATGATCTCAGCAGTACACTCCTCAAGGCTGTTGCCAAGGTAAAGACAATTCCATCTCGGAATAAGCAACCCAAATAACACATATAGACTCACCACAGCAGCTTCCCCTTCATGTCACATTTAGTATCCCCGAGTGGAAACTACGTGGGAAATCACAAAACATGAATTGGTAGAAGATCATATCTTAAAATACTTTTTCCTACTATCTCCCAGCCCAGCCTTCAAGCAGCCAACCAGACTTGCTAAACTTATCATCTGAAGAAAATTTCCCAAGGTCCAATATATCTGACTATATCAGAATGATAAATGCAAAAATTGCAATTTATCACCATAGCCCTCACAAGAAACAGAACCGTGAAAACCGATGGATCCTCAGCATGACCATCCCCAAATACAAACCGCCTCTTCCCATGAACTATATGCCCCCTGTACCATAGTGAATTCGTAGCCACGATCAATGAGCAAAGGAAAAACGTGGTTAATAACATGAGAATGTTTCCCAAAACAACCATTCTCCTCTGAACAGTCCGGCCCTTATCTTCAAGGGAATCCTACAAAACAAACTGGAAAGACTAAGACGGGATTAAAATTAATCGTTTGATGGGACACCAAAAATTGTTTATTCCAACAAGAATACTAATTTTATGGCACATTACAAGTTACCTCAGATACGACTTGCTAATCTCAAGTTTTTCAGAAGATAATTACCTGTGCATTTCTTCCATCCTGTGTTCAGTAGAGCTGAAGACCTTATTATCACTCCTCTTACTAACATCCCCTCTGTTCCTTTCATCTCAAAGTACCTGACTGATTAAAATAATGAAACTGAACTCATATAAATTGCTTCCAATCTTTTCTTATCTGGCAGTTTGCTAGTTATGTCCCTGCTTCTGTTTTTTTGCCCCTCGGACCTGTCTATTTTTTCCTATCAGGTGTACTGATAACAGATACTGCTTCTCTCCACAGATATTCCTCCTGAGTGTTATGACTGCTCCCTGTTTACTAGAAAACCTGCCCAACCAGCCTCCACTGCAGCAATAACACTTTTTTGGAATAGGTATACAGCTTTTAGTCTTTATGCAAAGGTTTTATGCAGAGGCTTTATGCAAAGAACAGGAACACAACTTAACTGGCCAAATGTCAGTCACTACTTCTAAAAGGAACAGAAGAATTATTAACTCAGATTTTTCTAAAGTGAAAGATGATTCAGGAATATATTTCTAAACACAGGAAGTTATGCATCACTCAGTCCAGTCAGAGATGAAAATTTTTATTGTCACTTTTCTCTGATACTTCCCAGGTACTGAATCGGTCTTTGGCAATGCTCATTGCAATGATGTAGCATATTATTTGCTTCTCCCCTTCATCCATGGAGTTCAAAAGCCCTGTAACTTTAATTCCCTGCATCCAAATGCAGTAACTTAAAGATGTAACAGCTTGGGAAAGGTTAATCAGTATCTTAGGAAGGGACTTGCCTAGGAAATTTCAGTGTGCTGTCCCACATGAATTAAAATACATGGACCTATAGAATAACATGATACATTTTAGGAAGTGTTGAATGTACCAGTATGCCATTACTCTGAGGTAATCTTCTGTCAAATACCATACACTTCCCTGGGCTTGCAGAAGTAGCAGATACTATTCTCCTTACATGGCATGCAGTCCCTGATACACACTTGGAAATCATTCTCTACAAACAAGTACGGACAGGGAAGAAGTTCTACATGCTTTTTCTTTCACCAAAAGGCACTCGGAAAATTCAAGAGAAGATGAAGGAAAGGATTTTAAAACTTGTATTCCTCGTCTCGTGAAACTAGGGGTTATCTGTGACCCTGACCACAACGAGACCTGCAGCCTCAGCATTACCATGTACAAAGAAAATGTTTATTCCATGTGTGCCTGTCACCACGGAAAAGGTTGGGGACCGTATGAAAAGGAAGACCAAAGGAAAAGCAGGCCCCCACATCTCTTCCTCCTACTCAGACACAAACCAGGATCTTGCTTCCAGCAGGTAGTTTGTATCAGTGGGCTCTGAGTGCTTAAAGCAGGTCTTTGTGCTGGCTTTTATTAGCGAGGTGTACAAGGGACGGGCACTCAGCTAGCGGTCCCACTGCTGGCTCCTAAGTGATTGAACCCACAGTGCATCATAGCTACGTCCCAATGAGCCATATTTAATTATCTTCTCTCTGTTTGGCTGTGCCACCACAATGAAAGTTTCTGCAAGAAACTGAGATGTTTCCGGAGCAATGAAACAGCCTGTGCTGCTCACAAGCCAGTGTTTTACTGTACCTTTGACACCAGCCCTGGGGCAGATGCCACCATCAGCTTCTTCCATGTAGCGAGGCAGACGGCTTCTGACTTGGCCACCTGGTCTCTATGACCAAGAGCCCTTTATAACATTTTTCTGCACCACTGTAACTTGCAGACCTGGGTGCTGATCGTTGGAAGAAGCACACAAATTCAGCCCATTAGTGGCTCAACCTCGTTTCCCAGCATGAGCGTGTAACGAGAGGAGAGTTGGGGATGGCGGTGCTGGGGACAGCTAAAGCACGAAAATGATAGAGACAAAGATGCCCATGCTGGAAGGAGACGAAAACCAATTTCCACCCTCCTGGGTGGCCGTGGGGTCCCTCCCTGACAGCCCCATGGCAGAGAGAGGTGACGGGAGCGTGGGGCTCATGGCAGCCCTTACCTTCTCGTTCTTCCTCTCCTCAGCCTTGCCAGCAGGTCCAGGGGCAACAGGCCCCCCCAGGGGCCCGCTGCCCACCTCGCCATTGAGGTGGGCTGCGCTGACGTTGGGTGGCGTGATGGCGGCAGCGGCAGAGGTGAGGGGGATGAGAGGCCGGACACCCGGGGCAGGCGGCTGATGGCTGTGCTGCGGGGACACGGCAGGGTGAGGCCGGATGGCTGCTGCAGGCAGGCGGGAGGGCGAGCTGGGCGTCCGCAGGGGAGAGACCGTGGCGGTGGGACGCTCCGGGGTCGGCACCGGGGGATGAGCTGTGGAGGGAGGACAGAGAACGGTTAAGCCCCCCGCCATGTGCTGCCAGATCTGGCCCTTCAGTGGCCATCGCAGCTGTGAAGTGCCAGGGCCCAAACAGATTGCTAAGCTTAAAGTCTTAACCCAGGATATCACAGCCTTCAAGTTTGGGTAAATTCTGAAAAATCCCCCTCCCGGCCTGTCTGCAGTCACTCAAATGGCTGGTCATCCCTAGTGATGTGGCTGTGGAGTGGCATGAACTTCCCATGTTTGAAAATAAATAGCAAGCCTATCGCTTTTTTAAAACACCTTATCTTATTCCAGCTGAGCTGTTTTCCAAAGCTCTGAGACCCCCTCCTAGCCTGACAGGTTTCAGAGCAACACAACATAGAATCATAGAATCATTAAGGTCCAAAGAGACCTCTAAGATCATCTAGCCCAACCATCTACCCAACACTACCATGACCACCAAACCATGTACCGAAGTGCCACATCCACATGTTTTCAATACTCCCAGGGATAGTGACTCCACTGCTTCCTTGGGCAGCCTGTTCCCATGTCTCATCACCCTTAGAATAAAGAAGTTTTTCCTAATATCTAATCTAAACCTCCCTTGGTGCAACTTGAGGCCATTTCCTCTTGTCCTATCATTAGTAACTCGGGAGAAGACAGTTGCAGAGAGCAATGAGGTCTCCTCTCAGCCTTCTCTTCTCCTGGTTAAACAATCCCGGCTCCCTCGGACCTAAAGGGTTAGCCTAGATGATCCACACTGACCTCAAAGACATGGCAATTACAAAGAAAGGTATCTTGTTTTAGTCCTAACAAAATGATCAACAGCACATCACTGTGCTGCACAAGATAAATCAAACAGACATCCATCGGAAGATTTCTGACCTCAGCCTTGCCTCCGCCAGCAATGTCCCGAAGGGATTACACAGTGCCTTTTAGCTTGCTGCCCTACTGAGAAAATCCTGCCTACAAGCACTGAGAACCAGGAATTAGCACTGGTCTTGTTTAATGGTGACCATGACACACTGCTGAGGTCAGCTCTCCAGGGATTCGGGAGCCTGTTGCATGCCTCATGTTGCAAAATGTGTGACAGAACCCTAGCTTCTTTTCCACAGCAATGTTACCTTTGACTTCCAGGTTGGTTGCTTGCTTATGTGTAACCTCAGCAGATCCAATTCAAGTATGTACAGGCCAGAAGCTGAGTCCACACTCGGACATTTTCTCACCTAAATGTTTCTATAGTAGAACCGTCTGGAATATGCCCATTTCAGGAATAATTTCAAGGTTTCGTAATCTGGTTTAGTTCTGCCTCAGTGCAAAATTTGAACCTTTGAACATTTTTCTGAGCACAACATACTCACCCAACCCTCAATAGCCTCTATTTTGATCAGGCGTCCTGGGATGTGAAAACATCCAGTCACTGCACTGTTCTCCTTTGCGAAGAGCAGCTCTGGGCAGTTATCTATACCCTTTGTAACTTGAGCCAGGTTCAAGGCTGAAGTCCGGCTGAACTACATCCATTCCTGACAAAAGGCTTGGAGTCCAACAAATCAGTTTTTCTTTGACCAAGAAGCATTTTTCTTGAAAATATCTGACTCACTCTGATCTGTGGGTTTCTTACAGATTCATTTTAAGGATACATTTTTACACAGAACCAGCTGCAGTTCACTCAATCTGTAACTAAACAACGCGAGAACAACTCAAAAAACTATGTTTCTGTGGTTAACAATGGCACTCAGGGGCTGAAACAATAAGGAGTGCCATTACTCATACATACCACACTGGCTGAACACTCCTGCCAGGAGGGAATTTCATTGCCCAGCCTTATGCCCTATTATCAGAAGCAATACTGAACATGTTGGGCCAGTAATCATCAGATTAACACCTCCAGAGTTTATGATTCTCCCACACAGTAACTCCTTGACTAAATAACATATCTTCTTATTAATGCTGCCCATAGCAAATCAACCAAACTATCATTAACCAGTCTTGATCTGATTTTATGATGTGATTTTATGATGCATGAGGAAGGGCCTAAAAGTTGTTGCTACAGATGCCTTCAAGAGTATTCTTACTATTGGTTATCATTTCTCCCTCCATGGATTCCCAAGAACATAGATTGGAAAGTGCAATTTCCTTCCAGAGATCCAGCCATGGCACCACTGGTTATCTCAAAGTGATTCCCTCCTTCTGATTTTCCCATTTGGAACCTGTGTGAAGATCAACCACTGCTGCCAGAAATCTAATTTTCCAGGATGGTTAAGCTTGCACGGTCAGGTTTTGAACTATTGGTTGTAGGGAGCAATGGCTTTCCTAAATTTAGACGAAAAGCACGATAATGGAATTTCACTGCATGTACCTGGATGCAGATGACTGGTTTGATAATTGTATTAGGTATATTACTTCCTTCATATAGGACTTGGTGTTTCCAGACACAAAGGCAACAGAAAACATGAGAAACAGTAAAATAAACGGCCTGAGAAAAATCAACTCTTAGCAGAGCTCTCACATTTTATTCTGTAATTTCATCTGCTTACTGTTACAATGTATGCCTTTGCTCTGGGATCTTTGGATCTGGACTGTGCTGCATCAAACATGCTATTAATTAGCAATGCTCACTGAAGGCTATTTTTGTTCTACACCACTCATATTTCATTTTGGGTGTACTCCTACATTAGTGGCCTTGTGCAAAATTGATTTGTTACTCATGTATACTTCAAGCCAACAGAAACGTGATTTGAATACTGTGCCAGCTCTCTTGCAAAGCTTTTCCAAAAGTCAGTGTGCATTGCCTTGTCCTGCAGGACTAAAGAGACCTTTTGAGGGGCTCTGGTCCACAGGTTACTGGTGAGGACAGTCATTATGAAGAAAAATACTGATAATCATGAAAAACTTCATTTATCCTGGCCCAGGTTTATTTAATTAAAACGACAATCTCATGAACCTTCTGGAAGGGCTGGAGAACTCCCGACTTAGTAGGTTTTGGAGCAGTTTTGTGGTCCCTGGATCATCCTGCCTGCCAACTCCTTGGCACTTTGTCAGAGTGACCTAGAGGAGCAATCACAAATCAGAGAGGCTGCTGGAGGTGTAGTACAGCAGCCCTGTGAAAGGAAGGTGTGGGGCATGACAGGTGTGTGGGGCAAAATGATCTGTCACCTCAGTTTCAGGTGAGTCTCTCTGCCTGGTTGGCATGTGCACAGGAGGCACCAGGAGCCCCCAAACGCTGCCTGAGAGCCTTGCCCAAGAGGGGACATTTCTGCCTTTGCATTGTGGGAAAAGAAGAGCTTTTGAAAGGGTATGACTTGCTGAGAAAGCAGCACTTTCTGAACTAGACAAGAAGAGGATAAATCAATTATTCTCTAGTGTGACATGGATGCTGTGCAAAGGTCTGACACTGTTTGTTGAGCAGTCCGCACTTTTCAAGATTCAGATTCACACGTATTTGATTACATTTTCTTCCCTTTGGTCTGGGCTGTGTAGGAGGTGAGATTAAATGGCCATAATGGTGCCTTCTGGCTTCAAAAGTTATGAATTCATGACTTATGCTCCAGTGTATTTCTCATTTGTGCCTGCTCTGTTTTGTATCTAAGACCTCAGTTTTCAGCACAGTCCTTACTGATCTTCCTTTGTAAACACAATAGCTCACATCCCTATAAAATGTAAGAAACAAAATGTTTTAAATTTTGCTATAAAGTTCCACCACAGCATTTACTTTTACTTTATTCAACATCAGAGCTGTTTAACATCAGGGAAAGAGGAATAAATTGTACTCTAGAAAATTGTGCTGTACATCAGAAAGGGAACCTAGAAAGAACAGAGGCCCCCTGGCGTGAGAAGCTCTTATTCTCATTTCAAAAAGGCGGCAGTATTTTTCAGATCTTTTGCTTTATCGCTAACACTGGGCCCCGTTCTGCCTAATAAATACCTTTCATCTTTGAAGCCCAATGAAATGCTTCTTAATTTCAAGTCGTGTATTACTTGCCCTGCGATAAGGGCAGTACTCTCCCGTCAGCAAGCCAACCGGATTCAGATTTGTTAATCTCCTCAGTATGCAGGGCTCTTGCTTTCACTCAGATAAATTGTATAAATATTTGTAAACACTATAATCTATTTCAGCTGTAGCAACAGAACAATCTGATAAACACAATGTGGTTCCCAGAGATCAACAGGACCCCATAAATATTACCAGCAAATAAAACATACTCTATTCCACACTGACTGAGTTGTGACTAAGAGGAGAAAGAAAGCTGAGGGGACGGGTAGATTCGAGCGGCTTGTGCTCGAGGGGTATGACATCAATCCTGCCAACGCGGGGCGAGAGGCATCGGCGGGCGTGCACACATACCCATCTGCAAGGCATTGCGGGTCTGGCTGGCTGGCTGCTGAGCTGAATACCTCAGGCAGTTATTCAGCTGAGGAGAGGCTGCCTGTAGCTGGGGATGAGTCTGAGGAGCAGTGATAGGAACAACCGGTCTGACAGCTGTGGCGGCGTTGGTGTGACCAGCCCCGATGGGGTGGATGGATCCTGGGGCTCCTTTTGTTGTCGGAGCCCCCCCAGCTCCGCTGTTCCTGGGCTGTCCAGCTCCCACCGGCACCCTGCATGGAGACAAGGCACAATGTGAGCATCCCAATACCCTGTCACAATGCTGATAAGCACCCCCAGTTACTTATGGGGTTCCACATGATGATTTCTCAGATGTTGAAGCAAATCAAGACATAGGTATATACGTATCTTTATAGGAAACTGTTGTAAGCCTGCTGGAGAACATTTTCACTCTTTCATCCTATGGGAAGAAATGCAGAATAAAAATGGAAAAGATAAATTTCTTCATCACTTCTTTTCTAAAGCCATATTTCTGTCTGAATTGTTTCGAGTAAAATCATAGATCTAAATTCAGAAGAAACGGATATCTCCCAAATGTCATTTTGTGTGCCAGAGGCTATTTCACAGACACTAATGGAGTGATAATTAAAACAGACTCGGAGATCTTTTCTTAGAACTGAACCTGTATACAGCCCCACAGGGAGAAAAAAAAAAAAAAAGATGGATAACACCAAATCTGTCTGTGCCTGTCGACGGAAACTGAAAAGCAGGAGACTTGGCAGGGCTTGGCTGAGGCTGAGCACTTACTCTACTGATGTAAGTAGCCCCAGCTTAGACTTGCTAAGGTAATGCAAAAAGGAAGGGAATGCAGCTGACCTTACTGAAAAGAAAATCCAAACAACAATTGATCCCTCTTTCGCTGCTCACTTAAGCTGTATCCATAGTTTGTATTTCATCTGAGTGGCTGGGTAGATCTCGGAGGGAAGGGACAAGGCTCTTTCTCCTGTGCAAGGAGTGTAGCCTAGGGCAGGTCTTGGTCCTCTTACCAATGAGACAGAAACTCTCTGACTGGGGCAAGTGGACACTCGGGAAGACAGAAGATACCAATGGCCAAACTCAGTTGCTGCTCAGCAGCTTTTCCTCTGAGTTTCTTACTCAGGCTCCTGAGTAGTATCCTTTCCCAGCAGTAGATGGCATGAAACAGGGGGATCATTCTGGGCTGTTCTTTCCTGGGAGAGGGAAATGGAAATGAGAATGGAGGAAATGGAAATGAGAGACAGCAGCGGGTTAGCGAGGGACAAGAGGATAACAGAAAGGGTACAAGGCTAGCCTTTGGGGGAGAGGGATTGGGAGAACTTCTGGGGCCCCAAAATTGTTGTGTGGGAACACAGGAGAACAGCAGAAAGAAGGACTATGCTGAAAGATCTGGTCTGATTCAGGGGACAAGGAAGACAGAAGAAGTAACTCTAAGAAAAGAGTGGAAAATGGAAGAGCTAAAAGAGTGAAATTCTGACAGACAGAGACCAAAACAAAGTCTGGAAGATATGGTCCAAAAGTGCAAAAGATAATAATCTCCTCTGCCCAATGCCTCTTCCCCTCAAAATCACAGGAGGAAAAACAACACTCTGGCGCCATTGACTTGACTAATCTTAAGGCGTAAGGTTTGCCTGGATTACTTTTACTAAATGAATCTTTTTTCTTTTTTTTTTTTTTTTTTTTTTTTAAATCATCCTTCAGGTAGGGA
Source organism: Trogon surrucura (assembly GCA_020746105.1). Lineage (NCBI taxonomy): Eukaryota > Metazoa > Chordata > Aves > Trogoniformes > Trogonidae > Trogon > Trogon surrucura. The sequence continues at coordinate 68,840,932 of CM036617.1, forward strand.
AAAGCTGGGAATCCCACCAGATGGAAATCTTGACTGTCTGTCATCTGCTGTGAAGAGCTGGCAGGGTAGCAGCAAGGTTCAGCTGGAGCTGGCTTGGCCATCTGCACTAGATTGAGTTTGCCAGAAAACTACACCTAGGAGAGAGCTGTCTTCAGGTAAACATGCACACCGACAGGTACAGAAACTATCTGTGACTCTCACAAAGCTGGACAGATGTTGAATGTGGCAAATGTTCTCTCCTGCCCTGTGCCTTTTTGTCCATCTAAAGGGTCTTGTCCTTTTTGCGGCATGCTCTGCCCACACATGTGCTTTAGCAACTTATAAATCTACTTCAGTGTTATTAAATTCACGGGCAACTTCTTTTTCTTGGGTTTCGTAGGGAGTGGCAGAAAAACATGTATGAATCTAATCCTCTGCTTTGCTGTGAAAGTGGAACAAAGTAAGTAGAAAGTGCAGCAAATAGGAGATTTTGTTGCTATCAGATTTTTCTTGCTGCTCTCACTGAGGGTGATTTACACAGGAACTTAATTAGCTCACAGGATCATAAATATAATCATAAAGCTGTTCCTGGGTTTTGTGGAAAACACTTTTGCCCTGTGGCACTTCTCTGTGTCTTGTTCTAGCTGTGACATGCTGCATTTAATAAAAACTCTTGCTGATTCAGATCACCAACCCTTCAGCACAAGCTTCTTTACTAATTAAGAGTTGAAGAGGCAAGGAGTGAAGGCAGCCAAGGGGCTCTATAAAATCAGGTAAATATATTTAGGTTGATGAACAGTGAAGAACCCATGAATTAATGTGTTTGGGTTTTTGGTTTGTTTTTTTTTTTTTTTACTGAAACGCAATATTAGGACTGTCAGCAGACTTAGTTATTCTCTTCTAATCTGCTCTTAACTTTTGGCCTTTCTCAGTCCGCATATTATAAACTTGATACAAACTGAAGATGGAATAAACCTGGATCAATTTTTCAATATCAGCGCTATTTGAATTCCTCTGGAAAGGAGTGAAAGATGGTGGAGACTTTGTGCATGTGGGAGGAGAGACTGAGAGCATATGAGGAGTGAGTTTGGTTTGCAAACCCATGGGTTGGTCTAGAGGAGACATGGGCATACATATGCCAATATTCACCTGCAAGCAGCACATGGGGCAAAACAGTCTGTAACACACTGACGAGCTTTCTCCTCAGCTTGCAGACTATTTCAGAGTGGCCTTTAGTTCACAAACAACCTTCGATTTGGTGTTGTCACATACCGAACTCTGATAAATGGTATTCCTCCCCAAACACACTATTCTTTCCTTTTCTCATCTTCTGCAACTGAGACAGAGGTAGCTTAAATCAGACAATTTACTGAACTCTCCTACCACTTCTGAATTTTAATGGTTCAAACGTCAGTCCAGGTCCAAACAATCCAAGATCTTTGATTTAAGAAAAACAAAATCTCTATCAGGGATTACTGGAAAGCAAGACATAAGCATTCTTTATTTTGTTTATCCCCTTTACACGTCCAGTAATTTTATAACAATAAAAAGATCACTAGTAGTTCTGTAAGTAGTTCTTTACCATAGTAAAACTTGGGCACATCAAACTTTGTCAAGTCAGAGGTTGTAGATTCCATTATCTAGCACAACTAACAAAGTCTTCTGAGAATATGGATAACTCCAGTGCTACATCTAGTAAGTTTCATTACCCACGTCTGCAATACCACCACAAAATTTCTGGAAGGGGAATGTGATTTAAAAGCAGAGTTGCATTACTGTCAGCATCCTCCGGATGCAGAATCTCTCTCAGCCCCAGCTCAGGCACATCTGCTTTGGCCAATGGTCCTCACCTTGAAACAGGAGTCACGTAGTTGCCTGGGAAGACGCCGGACATCCCACTCCTCAGAGATGTTCCCTTGAACCAGCCATCCTGGCACTTCTCAATGACCCGGTACATCTCACCTTTGCGGAGCTCCAGCTCGTCGTTCTTCTGAGGCTTGTAGGCATACAGGGCTAGGTAGCTGCAGGGAGAGGTCACACAAGAAGAAAGCACAGAGTGATGTCGACCAGCACCTGTCCTGCTTCGATTCCAGCCCCGCAGAGCAGAAAGTGAGCAGAAACATTGCCTCAGGAATGGTGGTTAAAGAGGGACATCATTACAGCACACCAAGCAAGGAACGGCAGAGACAAGGTCAACTGGATGCTAACATAGTATGGGAAAAACCAACCAGATTAAATGGAAAGGGTAATTTAGAAATTCATAGGACACACTTCTCACTCAGGGCACCACCAAAACAAAACACTGCCACAAAGCAGCATTGAAGTTGAGGACTTAGCAGTAGTTTCAAAAGGACAAGGCAATTACAGAGACAGCCAGAGTAACTAGGGCTCAAGTAGGAAGGCTTTGTAAAGCCTAATGTCTGGATAAAGCATATATTCATGTACTTCAGGGTGGGAGCCATCTCTATTGTGGGTTTTCAGAAGAAAGTTTTCTTATGGCTATGCTACTTCAAAAATGTTTAAGGTACCTCTTCTTGTAGCCTTCCTGAATGTTATTTATGCTGGCCAGTTTTGGAAACAACAAACTGTTCTGATCTGGTATGGTAATTCTTGTATTATGTGGGTAAACCAAAAAGTGACAGAGGGCCAAATTCTGCAAAGGGATTTTTACTTAAGTCAGTCAAGTGGTAGAATCTGGCTTAGGGTGTTTTGCATGCAAGTATTCTAATAAATCTTTTACAGAGGACCCAATATGTAGAACTTTTTATTTATATTTCATTACATTTTTTATTTATTTCCTTTGTTTAGACTCTTTCTTTTTATCTCTCTTTTGTTCTTCCGTTACTACTTCAGGGATGTGTCTAATGTTGTGAAATGACTACAACTTGAAGTCCCTAAAGATATTCTCTCTCTTTAGAGAGCTCCTTGTTGAAAATTAGGAATGATTGCTTGCACTTTGGGGAATAATGGAAAGAGAGGATAGGATAGTAAGAGTGCACAAGCAAAACAACACTTTCTTTGTAAATACAGATTATTTTTTTTTTGTACTGCCACCTTTCTACAGATGCAAAAAGGGATTTCTGGTAATTGTTGATCAAGATTGTGCTTTCTTGATTTTTTTAAATTTGTTTGTGTGATGGCTGTAAAGAGAGATTGAGATGAATGGGGAGGCACTTACAGAAAGTCCATTTACACTACAAAGTGCAGCAGAATGCTCTTAGACTCAGGGGTGGATGAGAAGAGGCTTGCTGCCCACCTTACAGCAGCAGAACAGAATCACAGAATCACAGAATCACAGAATGTTAAAGGTTGGAAGGGACCTCAAAGATCATCTAGTCCAACCCCCCTGCCAGAGCAGGATCACCTACACTAGAGCGCACAGGAACGCGTCCAGGCGGGTTTTGAATGTCTCAAGAGATGGAGATTCCACAACCTCCCTAGGCAGCCTGTTCCAGTGCTCAGTCACCCTCACAGTGAAAAAGTTCTTCCTCATATTTTTCTGGAACCTCCTGTGTTCCAGCTTCCACCCATTGCCCCTTGTCCTGTCAGTGGACGCCGCTGAAAAGAGCCTGGCTCCATCCTCCTGACATTCCCCCTTGACATATTTATAAACATTGATGAGGTCACCCCTCAGCCTCCTCTTCTCCAAGCTAAAGAGATCCAGCTCCTTCAGCCTTTCCTCATAAGGGAGATGCTCCACTCCCTTCACCATCTTTGTGGCTCTACGCTGGACTCTCTCAAGCAGCTCCCTGTCCTTCTTGAACTGAGGGGCCCAGAACTGGACACAATATTCCAGATGCGGCCTCACCAGGGCAGAGTAGAGGGGCAGGAGGACCTCTCTTGACCTACTTGCTACTCCCCTTCTAATACACCCCAGGATGCCATTGGCCTTCTTGGCCACGAGGGCACACTGCTGGCTCATGGTCATCCTGCTGTCCACTAGAACCCCCAGGTCCCTTTCCCCTGCACTGCTCTCCAGCAGGGCAGTCCCCAACCTATATTGGCACATGGGGTTATTTTTTCCCAAGTGCAAAACTCTACACTTGCCCTTATTAAACTTCATCAGATTTCTCCCCGCCCAGCCCTCCAGCCTGTCCAGGTCTCTCTGAATGGCTGCACAGCCTTCTGGTGTGTCAACCACTCCCCCCAACTTCGTATCATCAGCAAACTTGCTGACAACATTCTCTAATCCCTCATCCAGATCGTTGATGAATATATTAAACAGCACCGGCCCAAGCACTGACCCCTGAGGGACCCCACTAGACACAGGCATCCAGCCAGACTCGGCCCCATTGACCACAACCCTCTGGCTTCTTCCCTTCAACCAGTTCTCGACCCACCTCACTACTTGGTCATCCAGACCACACTTCCTCAGTTTACCTATGAGGATGCTGTGGGAGACGGTGAAAACAGAGAAATAAGGAAAACTGTAACCATTGTGATTGTAGACTTGCAGCCAATAAAAATGATATATGGCTTTTTACTTCTGCTCTCCAGGAAATATAATTGAGGAATAAATCCTGTTAGTTTTCCTGATTCTACTCCTTTATGACACCAGTAGATTTTCTTATTTTTGTTCTGAAGATAGTAAATAAACAGCAGTAATGAGAAGAATATGAAATATTTGGTAACAACTCCTTGGGGCATGCTTAGGCTGATGTGCTTGGCTCTGTTTACCACGTGCATGGGGTACAAAGATCTAATCAGAAACTGTATTTCATTAGTCAACAGATGGGAGAAACCATTCTGCACATCCTTTATTTAGCTTGTGTATTCAGGTGGTCCTGAGCAGGTCTGTAGCTGTTCACCTGACGGAAAACATGAGGCTACACAGGAGCTGAAGAACATTAAAATACATCACCCTGACATGAAATAAGGTTGCATGCTTCAGTGCTAATCCTTCAGCACTGTGCTCTGATTGGACATAACGGAAAGTGCCAGACTGCACTCACTCGAGGGATCAGAAAGCATGGCTTTGACTACCCCTTTTTAAGTTGCTGCTTACACAGGGCTCATATTTAGAAGCTATGGGTAAAGCAGAGGGTCAAGGACAGAGCCTTTTAGACTCACTTAGCCCTTTCCCCAAGGGGCTACATGTAATAATGTAATTTACACGTTGAGATGCTGGAAGAAGGTGCAAGGAAAATTACCCTAAGTGGATCATCGACTGCTTTCCCTTGGAGCTATCTGCAGCTCTCCTACTAGTTTCTCTCTGTTCTCCCTGCAAATTCTCCCAACTCAGACTACAGTAAGCCTGAATATCCAATGCCACAATGAGCCTAAATATCCTCCAGAGAGAGTAACAAAATCCTTGCAGAGACTAAAAAAAGGTGACCTGGACTCCGTGCCAAAACTGACCAATTTCTCTATGGCTAAACTGATGAAAATTTGCATGTGACAACCCCATAGCATTGCCCCGGGACAACAGAGGTGATCAGCACTTTCTTTGTGGACTGGTGATCACACCACGTAAATGGGGAGGGAGGACACCTGTCCCTGGGGGGTTCTCCCATTAATGTGCAAAGAGTCAGAAGCTTATCCAAAACCAGCGACAGGCCCAGCCTGGGCCCACTGCCTGGCCATGGCTGCCATGTCAGCCTCATGGGACAGGCACACACCCCATGTGTTGGCAGAGGGGCTGGGAGAGCTGGGAGGATGCCTGCTCTCATACATGGCTGAAAACAATCGGAGTGCAGGCAGCTTCGCCCCCCTCGCCCCCCCGAAAGTGTTTCTGGGCTTTTCCTCTGGCAGGGAAACAGGTCTACTGACCCATTTGTTAAGTCTGATTTTGTCTTAAGTGAAAGCCTTTGGACTTGGACACATCTTACCGTTCTCTAGAGTTTAGGTGTGAAACTTCACCAGCAAACTCTCTGCAACCGAGAAGAAAGTGTAAAAACAACAATCTGACATCTCGCAAAATGTAATGGCAAGTTATACTGGGCTACGTGAAATAGTGAAGCTAAGGGTTAGGGAGCAAGACTAGAAGAAGTCAAAATGTTTATTAAAAGTTCCCTAAAAAAAGGTCTAAGGGAGAAGTTAGCTCATGCTCTTGGCCTTGGGGAACTCCCTGTGACTCTACTTACAATGCAGAAGCCCCTGGGCTCTGTCTAAGGCTGTACCTCACCAGTTCTGCTACAGCTTTCAGAAAATGCTTTATTTCTGAGTGGTACTTGGCTTGCAAATGCAAAATGACAGACTGGATTATGAAGCTGCTTCACGAGGGAGACGACAGGCGAAGCATGGGAGGGAGAAGGGGAGGCTTGCTGAGGCATGGGGGCAGCGCTATTGCCAGAGAGTTGGCAAATGTCCTGATCTAGCAAATAAATACTGGATATACTGCCAGTTACTATTTCTTAGTCTGGGCAATGTTAGAAATAAATCTGTGCCCCACTATGTGCCACACAGGCTGCACAGAGTGACCACAGGCTGATGATGAGACCTCTCTGTGGGGCAGTCAGTCACGTGTAGTATGCCCCTGATATGAAGAACAAATTTGTTCTTCAACTCTCCTATTCTCCATAAAGCAGACTATGTTATTTTAGGATCTTATTTGTAAATTAAGACATTGTTTTAGCCATATCATAAAACCCTAAAATACTGGTGTGCATATGCGTGTGTCTATGTCGTTCCATTGCTTTCACAAGGTACATATGATGACAGCAAAGGATGCAGGTGTCTAACTAAATTGGTACCAGATAAGCCAACCAGGCTAGAAGGGATTTATTACAAAGTCTACCATTTTTGCACACACTATTCAATAAGCACATATGTCCATGATATGAAGTTAATGCTGTCTTTGTTTATGGTACTCAAAAAATGCAACTGGATCATTTTTTATCAAGTGTTCGATTTGATGGGACTATACCTTTTTAAGAGTTTTAAATGAAGGAAGATTTTTTTCCTAGTTGAGAGGCATTCTGTCTGCTTCAGAGTGATTCATACAGCTGCAATAAATATACCAGGAGTCCACAAGGGCTCACAAAGAAAGGAGGAACCCTTGCCTTTCCCTACTCATTTTTCAATTTCAGCAGAGCCTGAGTCATGTAAGAAATTGTGATCTTCCTCTTCTCAGAATGCTCCTGGGATGAGATTCAAGCTTTCAGATTCAAACGCACACACGGGATTGGAAACAAAGAGTACAAAGAGACCGAGCCAATCTGCTTACATATTGAGGGGGAGCTGGACCTTCGGTGGTGTTCCCTGATCTCCAATTATTGCACTTGTCCTGGGACCAGACACTGTGGCTGTTCCAATCGAAGAAGAATCCTGAAAATGCACAAAGAAGAACCAGGATTAAGACGAAACACATCATTTCCTAAAACACTATGAAGTGAAAGCACAGAGGAAAAAAAAAATCACATCTTTCATCAATTCTCAGACTTCCTAATTTCATGATCCTGCATTAAAAAAGACATTTTTCAGCCTTACATGTTCCAAAAATACATTTCTGACACAAGGGATATTAAGTTATTAACAGCATTTTCACTTACCTGTCACACAGATTTAGTTATACCTTGCATGCAGATCTTAGAAATTTTAGAATGCAAAACTACCTGACTGCTTTGTAAAATCAGCTCAATATGTACATCTGCACACGTACAGCAGCAATGGTACCTTCTCCAATGAAACTAACCTTTTCCCCTCAAAAGTTTGTTTTTAAATTTGTACTCTTTTGGTTAATGGTTATGGATCTATGGGGAAGAAGATACTATTCTATTTCCAAAATGCAGTCTTATTTCTGTATACTGTTTTTATCATCAGTGATGCTCTTCTCCTTAAGAAAAAAGATGCCAACACATCCCAAAACAGGAGTATCTCTGAATGGAGAAAGTAGGAGTCCACTTCACTTCTACCACAGCAAATAAATCCCTGCTCTCAAATAGAGAACTGGGCAGATCTTTTCCAGCTATTAAGGTTGAAAGGCAATTCAAAATGTAATCGTTCCTTTTTCAAAGCTTAATGCTCAGCAAAAGGTTGTAGGGCAAACTCTTTTCTCACCAAAGTCCTCATTCATCTATGTCAAAAATGAATCCTGATGGGAAACTTCTCCTGAAGTAATGCCAAGGCCTGTAGCAACAGATCTTTGCTGCCAAGACAGGGCAGAGCTGGGCTGATGGGAGTTGTAACGGTTTACTTGAGCAAAAGTTTTTTTTTAGTGAGTCTAACCAAATGCTGCATGCACATCCACATGCCGGATGGATCTATAAAGTAGGATTAAAAGTTTATGCACAAATTGCAGGTTCAGACAAAGCCTGTGGCACAAAACAAAGATTCTGAGCAGTTCACAGACCTCCAGTGTAGCTATTCTGTTTCCAAATGCTGTCTAACAAACCGTAGATATTGATTTTTTGGGGGGAAGGGAAATGTATGGACATTTTTTGCACTTACAAATGACACTGAATTAAACCAAGACACACATTGCTACTTAATTAATGGTTTCAAGGTCACCTCAATCCAAAGAAGCCTGCATAATTATTACAGTGTCATATCTCGATAGTGCATTGCTGAACTATATTGCTTTGCTGTATATTAACACAACGCCATTAGTAAATCACGCGGCAAAATATGAACACGTTGCACTGTGATTCCACAGCTTCTGGCAACAGGCAGTAAGCTGTCTCTCACCGACATCTACGTTCAATCATGAAGTTGTAATGACAAGTACATCTCCTTTTTCTCATTATTTCCCCTCACTTTCTGGCTGCTTGCTCAAACAAAGAAGGTTCCAGGCAGCTCTTAGTCCTTTGCGTAAAAGTAAGCATTCTTTCCAGTTCTGTGACTAATGCTTTATTAATCCTGCCTGTCACATCAGTGAGATAGTATCAGCTTACAAAAAAAAAAAACCCAACCCGTTCAAAAATGTAGGGATAGCTGGAGAATGATCCCTCATTTGTTATTTTCAGCTGGTTAATGGGGTTAGGGATTGTGGAAGATGCTAGGCAGAGCGAGCTGGCAGCTGCCTCATCCAAGGGGTAATTGAGAAATCAGCTGTTTCAAACTTCTTCATGTTGTGCCACCAGTGTGAGCCTGCTCTGAGCTAAAGAAATTGCCTCCAAGAAAACCGAAAACAGATTGGTCCCCACCCTTTCTTGGTAGGACAAAATACTTTGTTTTTACCTCATGAAAAACCAGAGCTGAGTGAACAGCCTCAGGATGCAACTGTAACGACAGAGAAGATCACAGCAGCATAGAATAAAACAGAGCAGAGTAGAATATTTTCAGTTGGAAGGGATCTAAAATGATCATCTGGGCCAACTCTCTGAACAGTTCAGGGCTGACCAAAAGTTAACGCATATTGTTAAGGGCATTGTCCAAATGCCTCTTAAACACTGACAGGTTTGGGGCATTGACCACTTCTTTAGGAAGCCTGTTCCAGGGCTTGACTACCCTCTTGGTAAAGAAATGCTTCCCTATGTCCAGTCTAAACCTCCCCTGGCGTAGCTTTGAGACATTCCCAAATGTCTTGTCACTGGATCTCAGGGAGAAGAATTCAGCACCTCCCCTCCTCAGGAAGCTGTAGAGAGCAAGCAAGGTCGCCCCTCAGCCTCCTTCTCTCCAAACTACACAAGCCTGAAGTCCTCATCCACTCCTCACAAGACATTCCCTCCAGCCCTTTCACCAGCTTTGTTGTCCTCCTCTGCATGCACTCAAGGACCTTCACCCCTTCTTAAATTGTGGGGCTCAGCTCAAGGCGAGGCTGTACCAAAGCTGCATACAGTGGATCATCATCTCTTTTGTCTGGTTGGTTAGGCTGTGTTTGATCCACCCCAGGATGGGGTTTGTCCTCTTGGCTGCCAGAGCACACAGCTGGCTTCTACTGAGCTGCTGTCAACTAGCACCCCTAGATGCTTTTCCGCACAGCTGTTCTCCAGCTATACTTCTGCCTGGAGTTATTCCATCCTAGGTGCAGAATTGAGCATTTCAGTTTGTTAATTTCCTCCCGTTTCTTCCCTTTTTGACACTGTCCCACACGACATTGTCTCTAAGTTGAAAAGACGTGGATTTGCTGGGTGGAGCACTCGGTGGATAAGGAATTGGCTGGATAGTCACACTCAAAGAGTTGCAGTCAACAGCTCAATGACCGAGTGGAGACCAGTGACAAGTACTGGGATTGGTGCTGTTTAACATCTTTGTTGGTGACACGGATCGTGTGATCTAGTGCACTCTAAGCAAGTTTGCTGACAATGTCAAGCTGTGTGGTGCGACTGACACGCTGGAGGAGTGAGATGCCATCCAGAGGGACCTTGACAGGCTGGACGGGTGGGCCTGAATGAACTTCATGAAGTTCAGCAAGGCCAAGTGCAAGGTTTTGCTTATGGGTTGGGGCAAAACCAGGCACAAATACAGGTTGGGTCACGAGTGGATTGAGAGCAGCCCTGCAGAGAAGGTCTTGAGGGTGTTGGAGGATGAAAAACTGAATATGAGCCAGAAATGTGCACTTGCAACCCAGAAAGCCAATTGCATCCTGGGCTGCATCAGAAGAAGTGTGACTAGTCGGTCAAGGGAGGTGGTTCTTCCCCTCCACTCTGCTCTCATGAGACCCCATCTGCAGTGCTGTGTCCAGCTCTGAGGCTCTCAACATAAAAAGGACATGGACCTGTTGAAGTGAGTCCAGAGGGCCACAAAGATGATCAGGGGATTGGAACACCTTCTCTGTGAGGACAGGGTGAGAAAATTGGGAATGTTTAGCCTGGAGAAGAGAAGGCTCCAGAGAGACTTTATAGCCTTTCAATACTTAAAGCAGGTCTACAAAGAAGCTGGAGAGCGATTTTTTTACAAGTGCAAGTAATGATAGGACAGCAGCTAGATTTAGATTAGATGTAAGTAGTTCTTCACTGTGATAGTGGTGAGGCACTGAGACAGGTTGTGGATACTTCCTCACTGGAAGTGTTCAAGGTCAGGTTGGATGGGGCTTTGAGCAACATGATCATCTTCTATGATTCTATAAATAATCATTTTCCAATGCTTTAATCTATCTAGATCCCTCTTGTCCCCCAAGAGAGTCAAGAGCAACTCCTAGTTTGGTATCACCAGCAAACTTGTTAATGGTGCATTCAACTCCTGCATCCAGATCATTGATAAAGATCTTACACAGAATTTGCACTAGAATTGAACCCTGAGGAAGACTGCTGCTGACCGGTCACTAGCTAAATGCAGCCCCATTCACTATAACCCTTTAAGCTCTGTCCTTCAGCCAGTTCTTCACCCAGCACACTATAAACTTACTCACCCTGCAGCTGAACAACAAAAGGCAGAGTCTGCAGAGATGCAGCTATCCCAGTCAGGAATGCCCACTGCAGGCACCCTGCGCTAAGACAGCCTGACTCTGGGGAGAGAGAAGATCAAACGCGGAGAGCAGCGTAGCTGTTTAAGCATCATCTATTTTCCTGTTTGTACTGACAGCGGTGGCTTCTGTCTTCTGTATTACTGAAAGCATGAGCCCAAGTATTTCCTATGTGCTATTACACTTGTACTAACATACAGTCCTAGACATTAAGAAATTGTGTCATTCAGTGTTGCTAGATGACAATGTTGCTTTCTTTCCTTGAATAATCCCAAAGAAATCTCCATAGTCTTGTATGTCCTCTACACACCTGACAGTCAGCTTCTTGCCTATGGCCTGTTACTGTAATTTTTCTGCATCTGGTGCCAGTCTGGACCCTACAAACCATTCATTTTTGCCACTTTGCACAGCCCAGTATCATATGCATCCAAACTCTAAATCGGCGCCTGCTTCCTGAATGAGCCCCAGTTTTCCTTTTCGCTGCTCTCTCCTGCAGGCTTTGATACGACGGTGTTGTCAGCTTGCCAGTCTGTCTATGACCCTGCTTTTCATCATCAGGTTTTTACTCCACAGGACGTACTGGCCTTCCACCGCATTGAATGCAGCTTCTCTGTTTGCGTCTTGGTGTTTACTTCCACACAACTATTCTGCTCTGCTGCTTCATCCACCTCTGTGCTCCTTCATCAATTCTGTGTGCCTGCCTGATTGCTACTATGCGTCTGAATGTTCGCCAGCTTTGCATTTAAACGACAGTTCCTGACGCAATCGGTGAAGGCTTCCTAAGCCTCCTCTTTCAAGGTCCCACTCACTTTCTTATGTATCACTAATTAGCTCATATTATAAGATACAACATTGCTAGATTATCGTGGGAGATAATATTTACAATAAGATTTTGAAGAGACTGAATTGTGTGAAAGAATAATCTATTTCTTCATACTTCTGATTCCCTTTGCTGGAAGTTTACCTTTCCACTTTCCATTCCTACAATTTTTTGTCAGTCCCCCCAGCTACTGCTAACACCACTAATCCTCCCAGAGAACACAGCAGGCCTTTCTCCATCACAGCTGGTAGCAGGGCTTAGTTTGTTTTCCCTCTCTATTTAGCCCTGGAGCCAAGTTGTACTTTTGCTATTGTGATCTAAGGAATAAGGTACTAAACATGTCCTCCTTTCCTCTTCTTCTTCTCAGGGGAACAGGAATCTGAGACAATGTTCTGATTCTTTTCATTCTCTGCTTTGACACTTTTTGGGAGGCCTGCGTGCCTCATCCTTCCTTTCTGATGGCATGGCCCTGTGTGATCCACCTTCCCGTGGCACCAGGCACACAAATACAGCCACATACAGGCGTTACACAGGGAGGGCTCAAACACTGCAGCATTTGTGCCTCAATCCTTCTTCTAACTCTGCTACTAACCGCTGTCGAGTGTTACTCAGGAGGGGACATACATCTCTGACAGCCAGGTTTTTAAGAGACACGTGGACAACTATTGATAAAAACAGACACCTTGCAGAGTTTTCTCAGGGAGGCATTAAGAAGTACTTCACCGTCTGATTCCCATGGATTTTATTGCAATCTAAGTAATAAGAGTCACTTCTGAAAATGCCATTTTGTGCCCCTCTCCATCTTTATGAGCCTCTAATGCCTTTAAACATTTGACTACTGAGTTTCCAGACGTGACCTGCTGGATAATCACACTGTAGCACCCCTCCTGATCAGGAGACCGTTTACTTTAATGGTGGTGTGCAGTTTTCTGAGCTAGACACTGTCAACTCTCATCCCATTTACTTATGCTGCTAACCAGCCAAATCCAACTTCTTCATGCTTCCACTTACCACTGCCGATCCTTTCAGCTCAGCAACCACAGTTTTCCTCTTCCAAGGGACAATACAGCCCCAAGCCAGCAGTGCAAAGCTGCTGCAGGAAAGCATGCTGAAGACCACCTCTGGATACCTCTGCATTAATTCCTGCTTCTTCGTGCCCATTAGTAGCACAGCAATGTCACCTATACTGCAGAAGGCTAAATCTTGAGTAAAACTCCCGGACTATACATAGGGGCATGATGATGCTGCATGACAGGCATCTCACTCCCAGCTCCTGCTTGTGCCATCTGTTTTTATCACCAGCTACTTTGGTGTAGCACGTGATTATATACCCGTGGGCTAGATAATAATATAAAAGCACTTTTTGCTTTTTGTCTGTGAACACAACAGCCTTCTTATGATCACTGAAAAACAACTCCCTCCTCTTTCCCCAACACTTAAGCTACTGTCTTGCAGAAATTCCTAACTCGTACCTTGAGGCCTCCTTAAAAATTGTCTGTTTCTTTTGCCTGGTCTCTGTGTTGGCTGTTACAAGGAGACTTTACATGACAGCCAAGCATGAAGAAAGGCTCTAGCCAAAGGCATCTTGGCTAAACTAGTCCTAGTGTCAGCATGGTCCTCTGGAACAGAACAGCAGCAGAATGCGGAGTCCCTGCCCTCGGTCTCCACACAGCACTTTGAGCACCATTTTTAGATGCTTAAGCAAGGCACAGCACCAGGCATCATTCAGGTATCATGCAAAACGAAAAGAGGCAAAGCAAGCTGACAAAAATTAACTCTGCAGGTGATTGTTCAGCTTGAGGGTCAGTGTTTCCTGGTGAGAACACGCAGCTCAACTTCCTCAGAAGTCACTGCAAGGTGTCTGAGCTCAGATGGATCTCATTCCTCCTCCAACTGATAAATATTATTTCCAATAGAACTACAGGAGCATCAAAGCAAATTGCATTTTAATATATACGTAATGATATATTTCTATTACAGTTTATAGCATATACTCCTGGGTAAATAATACACTGCTGAGATGTTGCTGCCCCTTGTGTCAGCTCTGACTTATATTTAAAAGCAACCAGGCTGACAAAACATTACTGACAAGCCCACAGAGACCAGGAAATTAAAGGTAATAACCACTCATCTGGGCTGAAACTTCATCTCAAATTCATTCTCTTTCTTTCCTTCCATCCACATCTCTATGAAAGCATTAGAATTAGTAGGCTGGACCTCCAGCACAAGTTATCTCTTTTCTCTCCCTTGCAGATTTACTTTAGATTTTCACCAGTATTTTAAGGCCACGTTTGGGGTTTAATTGGAAAAGACATGGTGCCTGTGGGGATTAGTGAAGTGCCTTGCAAAAGCGTGGGACTCGGTCTTGGAGGGGAATAGAAGTCATGAAGACAGCGATAAAACCAGGAACACAGTACCATGATATTGCAGGTTGCAGCAGCCTTCACAGAAAAATAATTGCTGCTGCTATCAGACGAATGTTCTTACCATCTAGAAAATCACCAACTAGAAATCTCTATTTTGACTTCAAAGCAAATCCAGCACTGTCTCACCACAGGGCACTTATCACATTCATTAATTCACAGGAAAATTTCTTTTAATGTCTTGAATGCATATTTACAGCTTATTTTAAATTTCTCTTTAATATTGCCTTAAAATAAGAGAAAAGCACTCAAACATTCAACTCATACAGGTTGACATACCATCCTCTGGAAAAACCAGAAATGGGCTAATGGTCTCTAAGATTCCTGTGACTCGTTTCTCTAAGTTGATGACTCCATAAAACAATGACTGTGACAATCACTCCTGGCCTTAATGTTCCTAGAAATAATGTATCATCAGTTAATGCACAGCAGTGCCACCAAGCATTGATGGAAAATGGTACATGTAAGATCAAGTGGTCTCATCAAATGCTAATTACTAAAGTAGGAGCTGAAATGGACTTAACAATTCTAGAGTAAGATGTTTCTTCCATAATGCTATGTGTGCAAAAAATAAACAAATGTGCACAATAACAGCTGCAGTCACATAAATAGCTGCAGATGTATAAATAGCTGCATAAATACCCAGTTCCTTCCTGCAAAAACTGGAGATAA
Organism: Trogon surrucura; assembly: GCA_020746105.1. Taxonomy (NCBI): domain Eukaryota; kingdom Metazoa; phylum Chordata; class Aves; order Trogoniformes; family Trogonidae; genus Trogon; species Trogon surrucura. The sequence goes on from CM036617.1 coordinate 68,856,110, forward strand.
ATTTATATGACTTCACATTTATTTTACAACCTGTAAGTATCCACGGATGAAAGCGAGGCGAATATCATGCCAGCTTGTTCTAGCATCATGTTGGTCATGATTATTTGTTGGCTCATAGTAGGTCAAAAACTCTAGATCATGTCTAGCTCATGGAGCTATGCAGAGAGCTGGAGAAGTCATGCAAAATACACTTCCTGAGCTTCCATTTCCACTATCCTGCAATCTAAGGATAGCTGCAAGTTGGAAAAAACACTCAAATTTTTTTTGTCATCTTCTTCCAAACGTTTATCTGCCATTACCATCCATAAAAGCACTGATTATTCGGTTTGTAGCTTCTCAGTTCCCCCAAATGAAGACTAATTAAGCATCATGTGGATGAGCATCATGAGAATTATATTTTATTCAGCCTTGTTTCTCTCTCAGACTAACCCTTTCAGCACTGAACACCAGTGTCTGGCTTACCGCCATGAGGTTTTAAATGGTTTTATAGTAAATAGTTTCTTGCAATTCTGGGAACAAAGAACATGAAAAATCAAATGCAGAGAGATGGGAAAGCTTAAAGTGGAAGCTTGACCTCTGGAAGATGTTAATTTAATCCCACGTTCATAATTATCCTTTTGATAACCACACAACGAACTCGTCAGGATCCTACACAACGCCTCATGTAGGAAGTCCCACTCCAGAGAGAGAGCAGTGGTAAACTAATAAACAAAAAACCCCCAAACAAGCAAACAATATGCACTATAGTAATTCCTGTTCAAATGTCACGCATATACAACTAGTGTGTGCTGGGTGGACAGGATTTTGTGGTATAGTGTAAATACTTGCTTGCTCTTGAGGCTTCCAGATCATTAGTTGACTGGCAGGTAGCGTAAAGCCTCAGGATTAGCCCTGTGGAAAAATTAGTTCAGTGGCAAAATGGTTTTAGGTTGCTACCCTGAGGAGCATCTGGAACAAAATATTTTGGTTTTGTTTTACAGGTGACAGGATTTCATGCACGGTTGAATAACCCTTCCAAAATACCACCTTCTCCTCCTTGATCCTGTAAAAAATTAGGTTTTGTGGTATTTGAAAATTCTTTTAAAATGTATTTGTGATGAGGCAAATTATAGGATAGAGAAAAGACACTGTCTCTAAAACGGTAGTCTCTGAAAGGCAATTTTGCTTTGACCTGGATTCTTAGTAGTTTATGTAATCAGTCAATAGATTGAGTCAGCTCATGTGTCTCATTTGCAACAGTTTTGACAAATAATGTAACATATCCCAATATGCACAGAATATACTCAAAGACCTACTGGTAGCCAAAGAAAAAAAAGCAGTTTAAATGCATGCCCCAAACTCTCTGCTTAAAAAACCTTAACTCCTTCTCACCTACAAACCCCCCAATAAAAGTTCTTTATGAATTTATTTAAAATAGAGATGAAACAAACAGGCAATGTTTGGAACCAGTTTGGAATAATTTAGAGTAGAACGAGAAGTACACTAAGACCATGGAGTAGTATAGGTTAGACTTCAGCAAAGTCTCTTCTGATGTTTTCATGACATATTTCGATCTAATGACAGAAACGCGGGTTGGGCTACAATTACTTCTCTTTTGCCATTTTGACCAGTGCAGCCTTCTGAGATAGCTGCCCTTGGTTTCAGCTGTCTCACTCTCATTAATGGACATCCAGCCAGCTGCCATCCACAGCCAGCAGCAGAGCAGGCTGGGTAGGATTTGGACTCCAGGCCAAAGCTGAAACATACCCAAATTTCTCTTCTTTTCCTCAGTCTGTTGTGCACTTGAAAATCCAAGGTTCCTTTTCAGTCTCTGGATTTTATGTATAATCTATATGCTTCTCATGGTCAGCGCATTTAGGTTATCAGTCAAGGCTCAACCAGAGTTCTGCTATTACATTTTCTCAGCTAAAATTCAGCACTCCTAAATAACTGATAAGGAGTCACACTTCCAAATGATTTATATAGTGAGCCTCTTCAAGTAACATTTTTCATTTCAAATGCTGCCACTGTTTGGGACTGGGAGCGTGCAAGACATTGTTCTCAGCTTTTCCTGAGCATGTGGCCTCTGGTTAGGAGCCTCTACTAACACTTGCAGATACAAATAGACTTCCTGTGCATGGTGATGAGTTGTTCAAAATGCACACAGAAGTTCCTTCTGCGAAGAAGATCCTTTCCTCCCCACTCAGCTGTTATCCTGGTGTGCACAAAGCCACATTCATTATTCATGAGACGCATTTTCTGCCAAAAACCAGGGGATTTGGAGCAGTACTGACCTATGACCTTCCCAAATAGCAGGGAAGAAAAATTCATAAGGGGCGAAAATGGAAGCAAGACAAGCCATCTGAGGCCTAGGCACGATTACTGTCCCGGGGGACTTTCCCTGCTCCCCAGGGAGTCTCAGTTACGACCCGCTCCTATGCACCCGTAACCTAATTCAGCTTCAGCTCCATCACAGGCCTGCAGCACTACTTACATCTCCAATAAAAATCCATTTTGCCAGCATGATAGGACATTCTGCATGATGGACAGGCACTATTACCTTTTAGATGGAGATCTTAACGTTTAATGACTGATAGTTGGCATGCAACAAAAAGCATACAAGAAGTACATTTGGCTGCAAGCAAAATGAAGATCCCAGCAACACCTCTTTGAAAAGAAATGCTCTGAATCCTGGCTATTGTGGTCTTCCAGTCACCATTTTATCCAGCTGAGCTGGATTGAAGTTGATTCTTCTGCCTTTGAGCATCCCCAGGTTTGCAGTCAATGAAGATGGTTTTTAGACCATCACTCATTTCAAAATGCATATTGGTATCTGGGAAATAGCTGAGTTCTGATAAAAGAACAATGAACATGTTATTGAAGGACTGTATTCTTCAATTATTAAATTAACTATATGCAGAAGTGCTTTCAAAACATGTGATTTCACACTCTGCTCTGCATGTCAGTGCTCAATGCACATAAATCTGTGTCCTCCCGGAGAAACGGGAGGCTTACAATAGTCCAAAAACTCATAAAAACAAAAATAATGTCAGCTCTGCATGAAAGTCTGGTTTTAATTCACAAAAAATTACAAAAGCCACAGGAATATAGTACTACGCATGAAATCACTTCTAAGAGGTGGAACATATTCCACATTTACTGAAATATCTAAAATTTGCATGTAAATTTTAAGTTCCTAAGGTAAGCAGCCTTCGATGTCTCTGTTTCCTCTCATGTCAGCAGAGAAAAAGCAAGTGTCCCAGATGTAACTGCCTCAGGTCTACAAGGAAAACGGATGCTTGTTTTAGGAAGACTCTTTTGCTGGGCACCAGCCAGTTGCCTGAGGTAGGGAACTGGGTGCCATTCAAGAACTCCTGTAGTTGAATTCCTTTTCAAAGAACAGGTTACAGGAAAACTGTGCCAAACCTTTAAAAAAGTTAGGACCCCCCTGCAAGCTAAACACCTGATATGCACCAGAGAAGCTCATACCTACCAAACTGAACAAAATTCCTTTTTTTTTTTTTTTTTATATGAGGAGAACTGTTAAATAACCAATGATAAAGTACCTGGAAATTTCAAGGACATGATATAAAGACAGAAAAAAACAAATTGGGATTTTAATGGTGAAAGGAAAGGCATAAATTTGCTACATCGTCAGCACTGAAGCTGTAAATTTGCTATTTTCCCTATAAGAAATATGCCTTGCCTGACTTTGCCTCTGCAAACAAGCAGGGGCTTGAGATGGCTACAGAGAGCCACTCAAGAGCTGTGATGAGGACTTGCAGAGCTGAGACGTTCCTCTTTCAGTGAGGAAAGAAAAGGTGAGACATATATTCCAGCAGCAGATTTCACCAGTAAGTTAGGCAACTACAGGCACAGCCCTCCTACCAATGCGCCCATGATCTCACCAAGATCAGCAACATCTTCCGAAGCAGCAGCAGAGTCAGTTTATAGGTTGTCAAGATGCCAAATCCCTAACAAGACATACAGGACATTTACCTTAAAACCAGAAAACATGTTTTAGAACAAAATGATCTGAAGACAAGATTCTCACTGCCCCGAATGCCTTGATGTAAGAGCTCAGGGGCCCTTTGTTTATGCTACTGTGGCTGGCGTTCAGCCATGTGAGTAAAAGAAAAATGCTGAGCTGATTTTCTGTCTAAGGCTGCTGCATCATTAATTGTTTCAGAGCCATGTCAGGTTTTAGCAGATGGCACAGAAGGAACTGAATTTCTGACATTTTCAATTAAAATGTAACCCCTAATTATTATGGGATTAAGAGATATATAAATATAGATGCATAATTTTAATGTGCATTTTGTAAGAGGCAAATTCTGGACTCCTATAGACCCAACTAAAAGGCCGAAAGCAGGTGAATTCATGTTGGTAGCTCTTGTGATTTTATTGTTACTCTTAGAACGGTGAGGCATGTTTCTGAGGGCTGCTTCTACAGTAAATAGAAATTAATGAGAACATCAGCTCCATTTTTTTTTCCCACCAATAGATTCACATTCCTAGCAAAGTCTGCAGAAGAAAATGTTTAAATTACTCAAACCAGAAAGCAAATAGTAAAGGCCCTCAAAAGCAGAGATAGGTATTTGTACGTGCAGATGCCACACTTGAGGTGACTGGGTGCTTGGGCTGCAAAAACGGTTTTTGACAGGGAGAAACCTCTTCTCACTAAGGTTGATTTGAACCATCAAGACTATTTTTCCCCTCTCTGGATTTTGGCCAAGACAGTTCTGTCCAGCAGTGAAAGACGCATGTGCTCAGCTGCCTTGTCCGCAGGCCTGCTCTATGCCCTGAGGCAGAAAAACCACTCCCCAAAGCTACTCCCACCACAGGCACACTGGAGCGGTTTTGTTATACCCTGTCCCTAGCTGTGCTTCCAATTGTGACACCAATTACACGTGTTCCCATCTGCTGCAACAGACCCAATCAACCTTGCTTCAGGCTGGATTTTGATAACCATAACTTGTTACAGAGAACATGGGGCCCTTCTTGTCCTCTACCACTTGTGCCCAAATGCCACGATGGTCTGCAAAATGAGAGTGGGTTTCCCCACCAGTTGCTCAATTAAAATGATAGAAAATAATCAAGGGACCCTCTGCTTCACGGTCTAGTTTTTGTGGTTTACTAGCTTAGAAAGTTTTCATATGACTGTAGCAAAGGGAGTGCATGGTTTTCCCCTCGACTAGCACGAGAAAAGCCACAGTCTGTCACATCTCTGTAAAGTCCAAATGTGTCACTCTGAGTGCCAAAAACCTGGGTGTCATTTACTTGACAAGCTTGGGACCCTCACTCATGTCTAGTGCTTGTGCTGCTTCACAGATGTCCCAGCACATCTTGGCATACACACGGCTTTGTCTGAGGGCCATATCCTCACCTTTACCCTCCTACTTTTGCTGAAAGGAGCGGGGAGACCTTACAGAACAGAGATCGTGCCTGGAAAAGGCATGTGGAAGAAAATGAGTGAAATTACGGTTGGGCCGACCTGCCTCTCTGTCTCTGGCATGTGTATAGGCAGCGGAGGGAGGCAAGCAGCTGAGGCAGGAGCAGAGGGAGCTGCTCCACCATGGCAGTGTCCCCCTGGCACGCTGTTTTAGCTGGCCTCACGGCATGCGTCGGCAGGCACCCAGACTTCGCTGCGGTGTCCTTGCAAATCTGTGCTGCAGGGGCCTGGGGGCTCATGTCATGGGTGGCAGTGCAGTATGGCTGTTCAGAGCGATTCCACGGTCTGGGGCACCACAATGACACTTAAGGGAAGCCCCACCAGAGCTGCAAATGGGCATAAACAGGCAGCTCCTGCAGTTTGCTGCCTGCGTCCCTTCCCGCGCTGCCCTCTCCCAGCCATCTACACACACACCAGGGCAGGCAGCAGCTGCAACGTGGATCATTTCCCACACTGGGCCACTGGAGGGGTGGGAAGAGATCCACAGCTGTCCTGATATGGGGATATGGGTGTAATGGGTAGGAAGGCATAGCCAGAGCCAGGAAAAAGACAGGTCTGCTTCTTTCAGCAGAGCAATGATGAGTGAGGAAACACCACGATGCTCAGGTTATCTTGGTGCCAGCAAGCAGCACAAGCCATGAGGAGCTGGTCTGTTGAGGGAACCTGTTGCTGTTAATCTGCACACCAGGTCTGTAGATGACTGAGCAGGAAGGCTAACACAGAAGAAACTTGGGACTATTATTATTCTCCATTCCCTTCTACACCTTCAAACTGCAAACTACCACTTGGATTCCCTCACTGACACAAAAATAGTGGGCATTTGCAAGAGGTTTCAGTGTGCCCCTGATGAGTTTGGCTCCTAATTCTGTCAGCCACCCAGAAGCAGCCTCTCAGAAGCTCCTTTCGGGATCTGTGGGGATGCCCAGGAGGCTGCTGGGACGCAATGGGAAGGATGGGGGACTGCACCCTCGGCATGTCTGATGATCTGAAACCTCCTTGGGTGTTTCTGAGCAGCAAGTACTCACTGGGTACTTCTCAAAGCCCATTTGCTCATCCTCCAATCATCTGTAAGGAAATAATTACTCCAAAAATATTTTTTTACCCCCAATATGTTAATTTCATACCAACATTGCTACATTGCAAGGTAACAGATACATTCGGGGTAAACAGGATCACTCAAAATTTTTCCTCTCTACAACAGCAAGTGATGTGACATAATCTGCATTACTTCAAACAAATTGTAGGATTACTTTTTTTTATTTAAAAAAGTGCTGCATTATTCTGAATCAAACTTGGCTTTATCCTCCAGTTCTTCACGCCTGCCCACCAATTAATGCAAGGATGGGAACAACAGATGCCAAGTACCATCACATCGGGACAACAGCGCTGTGCAATCAGCCGTTTTGAAAGAGGTGAGACAACGGTGTGCCGTCCACCAAGGGTGCCCAAAACCCGCCTGCACTCCCACCTTACCTGGGCTGGGGCACTGGAAGAGAGGTGGGTCAGATCCCCGATCCTGGCAGCCGCCCGTGGGTCACTGGAGCTGATGAGGACGGGAGCACTGATCTCCATGGAGTGCCGGTTGCTGGCGGCCTGGGAGGACTTGTGCGTCATGCTGAGGGCAGTGAAGGAGTGACGCTTCTTGGCGTTCTTCTTGCCCTCTGCCTGACGCTGGGCTGCCCCGGCCACTCCGGCCCCAGCCAGCGTGGAGCACGGTGCCAGACCCACCGCTGCCGCCGCCGCTGCCACCGTCTCCGTCGGCAGTGGCAAATCGGAGCCAGAGGCGGCAGCTAAGCACGTCTTGTCCATCTCGATGAGCTGCTTGGCAGATTCGTTCAGCTGTGCACGGAGGAAAAGGGAAAGATTAAAATAAAGACTAATAAAAGAAAAAAAACGGGGGGACGTTAACAACCCCTCACAGCTTGTTGATGATATCTCCTTGACCTGCCCGCATCTTCCTCCCCAAAATATCACGATCCTTTCCTGGTGGCCTATCCTAGCCACAGCCACAGCAAGGGGATCATGCTGGGCACCAAAATTTGTTGACTCTTCCCTTGGGTGGAGCGGGGTCTGGTGTGCTGCGCATGTCTGCTCTGGCAAAGGGGGTGGCACAGGTCCCCAAACCAATCTGGTTTCACTATCTGTCCATCATCTCTCAGTTGGCCGGGCAGGTCCCCAGGAGGCACACTAGAACATTTTGTTCCAAAACACCTGTCCCAAGCCAAAAGTTACTGTCTATCTCCAGGGTGATGCTCATTTTTTTTAAAATTTCCATCCACTTCTTAATGCCAGAAAATTAAAAGAGGGGCAGAATAAGCATCCAGGATAGTTAGGCTAGAACCAGGCACCACAAATTGGAGCACATCAAGGCACAAGGTTTAAAAACCATGATGTTCCACAAAAGAGCTTGTCCCAGGCTGCAGAGGCAGAGCTGTGGGAAGGAAGAAGGAGCCTCTTCATCAATGTCTCACTATTCACAGGTCCATCACTGGCCTATGCTTGGCATTTGCAACACAGGGTACTGATCCAGGGATAAAGCTTCCAAATCCTTCCAATTTCATCTCCCTATCTCCCACCTTACATAGTTTATCCAAACAGTTGCAAACTGAAGGCATTTTTTCCAGCTGTCACCTCAATTGGTGAAGAGCAAGATGTCCACTGCAAGATTTGCTTGGGGTTCAGCTTGAAAAATTTGACTCATCACTCATCCCAGAGCATTTAAAATTTGGCCTATAGCCCACGGAGACAGCAGAGGACCACGACGTTCAGGCCAGTTTTCAGCCCACTGTTTCTCATTCAATCCACACTCACATACAACCTTGTGCCTATAAATGTCAAAGACATGTTGGGTGGGACAGCCCCGTCACTGAAGCTTCTTACCTCCTAACCACCATAGTTCGTACAAGAAGGCTACACCTTACATAACTGGAGAGTTTTTAGATGCACAGGGGTGCTACAGTCACTGATGGTACATGGGGTGCACTCAGAAGTCAGCAGTGCTTTCTGCACAGTGTTCCTTGCCAACACATCTTCCCTTCAGGGGTGCCAACGGCTGTGAGAAAATGCCACATTTTGCCAACAGACCTTTATATTAAATTAGGATGCACCGTAATATGTTTGCGTTTAAAGAATAAAACCAACATATGAAAAAGGGACCCACAGCTAAAGCACAAGTGCTTTTGCATACGCTGCTATTCGGAGAGCCACATAAACCAGAGGCGCGTGTTATACTATTCTGGACCAAAATCGGGCTATTTTTGTTTTTACAACCACTGTATGAATTATGGCAGCATCCAAGAAACTTGGTGAAGGACAAGGTCTTCTCCGGCTCTAAATAAAAGGGGAATAGCTGCTGCTCTGAGCCAAGCCAGTTTAGAAACTGAACACAAGTAAAAGTAAAAGGGAAAAAGAGAGGGGTGGGAAAGATAACAATAGAAGTGTGCAGTTAAACAAGTCTGTAATTGTGTAGCTTTTATGACTCCTGACCACTGTCACCATGCTGTAAATATAAATTAGAGATATTGCTAACCTTATGCCAGTCCTCCTAAGTCTGAAAGCCCTTCTGACTCCACGAGGACTATTGCAAGTAACAGGCAATAAACACACCAGCACCAAGAAAGCACACATCAACTTGCAGGATCCTTCATTCTGTGACAGCTTCCACCAAGTCCACCAAAAGCCTCGAATTAATGATGCTCCACTACTGTCAGAGCTGCTGGGTGTCCTGTGACCATTCCATTAGCAGGCCATTTTCCCAGCTGCACTCTCCAACCTGAGACCATGCTTACAGCCAGCGTAGTGCACTGCACCTGCCAATTTTTGCCAATAACAGCTGATCCCATTTCAGATTCTTCAAGAATGTCCATTATTTCCCACTTCATCATGCTCTAAATTGGTACAACCCAATATCTGACAGCAGGCTCCAGGTTGTGAGGAAACCAGATGGCTCCCCTCCCTTAAGTAGGTGTTAGAGCTCCGCTTACCCAATTGATGGAGATAGTCTAGCTGAATTATTTGAAACACTAAGCAAAGGAGAAAGACACCAAATATGAATGATTCTTTTCTACAGCAGAGGGTGAAGAAATACTTTGCAAATCAACAGCAAGCAGGAACAGAATATGTTTCAACTCTTTGACACAGGAAAATATGGAGTTAAAAAAAGACTTCAGAACTTTCTGATTTTACAACAATGCTCCATAAGGACAAAGAAGTGCTCAAGCTCTTAACATCAAAACTCCGTTTCTCTTGTAAGAATTAGATTATAAATCCCACCCGCTAGAATCCTGTTTAACACCGAAGCCATTATTTTTAAAACCACAAAACCCATTGCTTTTTTGTTCAAAACAAAATCTAGTTAAAAAGGTCAATAAGCGAGCGAACATCTAAACATGGAGTGATAAAAAATAGCCCAGTATTGATATAAACAAAGTCATTCTCAATATCAGGAGAAGATTAAAGGCAAAAAGAAAACCCTTCCACAAAACAGTCAAGCTAATGAACTTTTGGGAATGCCAGAGTCTTCCTGAAATACTGGGAAAAGATTATTTTGGTCTGCCAAGATAAAAAATGTTTTATAGCTTTGTGACTTTATTTTTGTAGAGAACTGTTTTTAAACAGATTTTCCCACAGATGCTGAAAAGTACTTCCCAAACAGTCTACGAATACCAGAGAAAAGGTTCTGCTTAATACTTTGTAAAAGCAAATGGTGCTGCCTCTCCATAAAGAACTGTTAGAAGCCCCTTTTTAAACATAAACATGATTGCAAATTTCTTACTTTAAATTTTGAGTATGTAAACAAGCATTGCTTTCTGGTATTTGTCATCTGATCTTCAGGCAGACCAGCTTCCAGAGGAGAAGCTTAGTGGAAAGTTCTGACCCACAGTCTGTCCGAGGAATTTGACATTTCTGGAAGGCTGTAGCTCTTACGACAACTCCTAATACCAGAACTCAAATTTCTCCCTCATTTTTGACTCCCTCCTCTGGAAAGAACCTACATTTGAAATTCTGGTCCTGCTAATTTCAAATCGTAAAATGCCCTTGAGACTGCAGCTGGACTGATTTTACCCCAAATCCATTCCATAACAAGAGGATGTCCTAGAAAACTCGACAGATGATTTAGAGGGCCAAGGCTTGGATTTGAATGCCAAACCAGCCAAACACTCTCAGCAGCCCTGCAACCCTGGGTCTGGGAATGCAAAACCTTGCGAGGGCAAGCCTTTTAATAGCTGAGGGGTCCTACCGTGCCAGAGACAAGACGAAATGACACAGTGAAAGTGTTCACAGGGTCTCAGTGAGTATCGACTGCGGATGCCACATGCCGAGAGAAGGATGCAGCAGCCTCAGCTCACAGAGCGGTTGTGCCTGTTTCCCAGGAAGGCGTTCCCCAGCTGTGAGGAACCGTCCCGGAGACAGCTCCAGCTCGTCTGGTTTTGAGAGTAAAGGAAGGCGTGTGTGGAATACCTCTGTGCACAGAGCCTTGTTCACCTCCAAATAACCTTTTCCCACAAAGGGAGCAGTAATCAAGCCCCGTTCATTAAAAATTTGCTGACCTTGATCAGGGAGTCGCGCTGCTCTCCCTGCCACAATGCAAGCTGTCATGGCTTTGGCCTCCAGCCAGACAGCCCCATGCAATATGAACTAAGGGAGAGGGTTTTTTTTTCCTTCTTCTGGCTTTTAGACATGACTATTTTAGATATTCTACTTGAGACTTTACCATATGGGCAACAAAGGTACAAACATAAAGCTACCTCACTCAGGGCTTCTCTACTGCCAAAATTATTTTTTACTAGTCTCTAGATAAACCCCATTTTCCTGCAGAATGCGTTACGGTGACTTTCTCCCTGTTACTGTTGCACGTGCTTGCACATACACATGTACCCACATACCCCAATTCACCTCAGCTCCTGATACATGTGGGTTTAAAAGGGACTACCTGCAGACATTTTCAATATATTTCTCTGCTACAGATTAGGGGATACAGGACAGAAATGTTCATTTGGACTGACTATACCCACATGGAACTAAATATGCTCTTTGTATCCCAATGTGATTTAATGAACTATAGTTTCAATGGGCAGCGTTATACACCTACTTATATACCACAGCTGGATTGAAGAGTGAGGAAAAAACTACTTCTCCAGTGTGGGTCATGATTAATCCTAGTTTTCGTCCAAATAACAAATTATTACTGTGGAACTGATTGTTATTATTATGGAACAAGATAGAAGCATGGGAAATTTAGGTCAGATTTAAATAATTAACCTTTATGGCATCTTCCTTGACAAGTACATCAGTGTGCTTACTAACCCATGATAGTGGCAAAATCATTCTAGCCCAGTTTAGACCTCCAAGGGACACCTTGATAAACCAATTACCACAGCAGCTCCTGGGTGGCTTTAGTTCACTGACGGTCCTGACTTCTCTAAGACAGGGAGCAGCAAGTCTTATTCTGCTATTGAATGCTCTTGGCTTTATAGTCATTTCGGTCTGGTCAAGAGATTAATTTCTGACTGATATCTGACCTGTCAAAGAGAGGACCTCACTCAGTTTCGGGTTTAACAACATACTTCAGTGCATACTTGATACTACGCAGACCAAGGTGTCACTAATGGGACAAAAAGGTCATTCTGTTCTGAAAAAGGAAAGATTGCTTAAATTCTCAGTGTTGCACTAAAGTATTTTGTTAAATAGGAGCCAGTCTGAACCAGAAAGTAGATAGTTTATTAAAACTTTCAGGAAAACAATGCTTCATTCACTACATAAGCTTTTCTACTATTTTTATGGGAAGTATTAGTTAAAGGATGATGCTGTTCAAATACAGGTATAAGATCAGGCCCCTTTCAAAAATGAAAAGTTACAAAACCTCATAAATCAAGCAACTTGGTAAGAAAAAATGTCATGCTCGACATTTTGGAAAGGAAACACAGAGCAGAGCAGAAACGAAAATTAAAATTATTAATAAAACTTTTTCACAATGTCCCCCTGAAAGGCTGAAAATATTTTCACCTAGGGACTGCTAATTTTTATGCTTTGCAGTTCATAAATATTGAGAAGATCATGCACATCCCTGTTTTATGCCTTGCAGAAACTTTGGCAACTTGGAGTTCCATAGCTGATTTTGTGATTAAAATAAACAGTCTGAATTTATTAGTGCGTTTTCACTTCAGAGTAGTTACTTTCAGGAAATATTAAGTTCTTATGCCCTCATTAAATTAGTTTCGCTAGTTTTATAATTTATGTTCTGAAGCACAGTGAGGTTATTAAGTAAGTAAGGGTATAACTATACAAGAGTCTCGTGTCTCTGCTAGTTCCTCGAGAGGACTGCATCTGTGAAAACATTTTCATCCCCAAAAAGCAGCATTTCAGAAAGCTAAAGCAGCTTTTCCTTACTGTTATCCCTGCTGGCAAATGCAGGAAACAACCCTTCTTCTACTACAGCCAAGTAGCAAAACACCCTTTAACTCAAATGGGCATTAGGAGAAAGTACATAATACTTCACCTAATACTTGACAGGTTCGTTGGGTAAGTTACCACAGTGGATGCACAGCAGTTCCAAGGGCTTACTAATGGGATATTAACAGGCAAAGTTGTGCCAAAGGCTCTTCGACCAAGTTATATTGAATGCATCTGTAATTTTCATCTTGTACATGTTTCATAAATTCTAATTTAAATATGCTTAAAGAAAGCCTCCCAAGTTCTCCATGGACACTTTAAATTCATTGGACAGAAGCTACAAAATCCTATCTCAATTATTCATTTAGGCACCATCTTCTAATGAAAAATCATTAGTAAGGCACAGTTTAAGAGAAAATATTATAGCTAAACCAAAGCATTATTTAATGGGTTTGTGTTAATCTCTAGCAATCTACTATCGCCTTTTCTGATTTATTGCGAGTGAGGGACAAGCAAATGCGGAACAGATTTTCTGTGCGTGGTTTATCCATCATGGGAGACAGATTTCTAAAACTCTGCACTGTGACTGAGAAGACTTCATGCGCCCAGAAAATACATGTGCTTCCTTGAAGACATTCACGTGGACCAATAGCTGCAGAAATACTTTGCTAGAACATACCTCAGACTTCAAGTGTCCTGTTCCCTCAGTCATAGGCTGAGGGATACATCTCACTCTCCCTTCCAAAAGTCTAAAAAACATGTTAGCATGTTCCCAAGGAAAGAAGTCCCTAAAACCATACAGCAGATACCCTTCCTAGGAAGGGTCATATATATACACAACTACATATAGTCCAGAAAAACCAAAGCAAGTAATTTTTGTCTACACCATGGTTCCCTGAAAGGCAGCAGTATTTAGCAGTCTATTGCCCTGTCATACAAGATCTTTCTCATTTAGCAGCAATGTCACTTCTAATGCACTGAGAGGCCAAAGGAATGTAGCATATTAGAACAGCATGTGCTTGGACGAGCGTGTCATCATGATCTTGCAGAATGAAAATAAATGATGCGTGCAGCAGAAGTAAACACTAAGCCTTGGGTGGTGAACTGGGAATTTTTTTTTCTTTCCTTTTTTTCCAAACAGTTTTAAGATGGAAAATGGTTTGCAGTGATGGAGAACAAACACATGGCTTGGTGAATCCCAGAAAAATGTGCGGTCTGCTGCAAAGTCTTCCCAGGACCAAAGTGCAGTGAGTAACCTTACAGAAACTAATGTCCAAATCACTGAGAAGAAAGAAAATAAAACTAAATGAAATGGCATTAAAAAATAGATGAACTCACCAAAAAGAGGCATGCTTTGTGCATCCCTATCCACTCCCTAAAACAATTCTTGCTATCTAGCCTTCAGCTCCAAGTATGCAGATTATTTTACTCTGATCTGTCATCTCTGAATCTCAGATCTGCTGCGTGTATCCAATGTGCCTAAGGATTTCCTTCTCTTTTCTTCCTATCTGTCCTCTATGGATACCCTTTTTCATAATGAGATGCTCATGATGCACCAAAGCTCCTTTGAAAGCAAGAAATGTAACCAAATACAACTTTACTCAACATCAGAAAGAGTGGGAGAATCCAGCCTATTTTTACATTTAAATTATTCAGAAAGCTAAATAAAAAGTGCAGTCATGAATTCATGGGCTTGATCGTAATTCCTTTGAAGTCAGTGGCAAAACTCCAGCTGCTTTCAACGGTGGGAGGACTGGTGCCCATCTGGCACCAGTTTCAGTACCAGAAGAGTCCTTGTTTACTGACAAACTATTTTTCCATCAAAACCCGAAACTCATCGGAACTTAAGCACTTCCCAGGAACATGCTGGTTTTGACAATACGGCCATCAGGATACCATTTCTCAGATGATGTTTCTCAGTTAAGACACAGAAATGACCAAGGCTACAGTGGTTTAAGACAGTTCACCTGAGAACCTGGGCTCCTGGGTCAAAGTCCCCTTGTGGACGAACAACCACAGGAGACCTGAACCAACGGTGACACTTTCCTAGTAGGAAACCACCAGCTTTCTGGCTATGTTAAGTCTCCCTCACTCTTGTTCTTGTTAAACAGAAAACCTCTGAGTCCAGATGCTACGCTGCTACAATGCTGGTGGTGCCCGCGCAATGACAAAAGATGCTGGTCCTGGCAGAAGAAGCAGGAGCAGCCTTATGCTGGGCAGCAGCCTGGACAGAAGACCAAGTTGGGCTCAGGAGGCTTTCAGAAGCAGTTCAGATGTAGCTCACTGGCACTTGGCAGTTGGATGAGCCCATTACCGTTGCTACTAGCTACTGCGAGGAAGGGAAGAAGCTTTGTGCTGAAGTCTAGAAACTCCTTCGCTTGCAAAAACTTTCACTTTGAGCCATCTAGACCTCAAAACTTCAGCATGAGGTATGAAAGATATTGCAGTTTCTCGAGTAGAGTTGTGAGGATCACAAGTGATCTCTAAGCAGTATCTGCAGACCTCATATGCCTTAAAAAGAGCCAAGCCTCGCATTTCCAGAGTTTTTCTGGCAACTTTCTACCTCCTTCATTAACGTCTCACAAAGCTCCTTGTGCTATTGTTTTCTTGAGTGATCAACAATACTCAGAAAATTTTGCATTAACTGAAAATTGACAAGTCAAATACCACCAACTATGGCAGAGTATCTCTTCAGAGTCAATGCACACATCAAGCCTGGCAATCTTAAAGTAAATGGCTTCCAAATCACAGTGTGTGACCCCAAGTAATTATAAATGGGATTATGAACCAGGTAATTCCATGCTCATGTTGTTGTTGTGTGGACCCTTGTCTTCTTGATAGCTGCACTGTGCACACATGCTACCAGACATGACATCATGCCCCTTTGCTCATTCTCTGAGATTTGTTCCTGGAAATATTGTTCTTGAAAATACTGGTTTTGTAATGCTCAGGGTTGTGTGTGTGCCTTTTTAAATAAAAACATTTGCTTCCAATTTAATGTGACAAATGATAGGGATGAAAGAAACAAAATATAAATGTTTGCTGATGTCCCTTCTGAATCCGGTAACAAGTGTTCTGGTGGACAATGAGAAAAAGGTCTACATGCATCTCACATCATCAATGTTATTCACAGAAAGCATGAAGCCGGATAAACCTGTGAGGGTCTTAGAAGCTCTTGGAATTGCAGCACAAGTAGCACATGGGAAAACCAAAATATTTTTCAAGTACAGCAGGGCTTTTCCTACACTGAGCAAGCAAGGAGTCTTTTTTTGTGGTGATTTACAACTTCGTGTAGAATAAGAAATCTTGTGCAATTGGGGAAAATTAAGTTTTATGTGCTGCAACTGAAGATTACCTGTGGGGAATCACACACAAACAAATGTTCTACTCTCTCTATGTCTGATAAAGCAGTGAAATGAAGAATGAAAGAAAATGCCAAGAAAATGTTTTGGTTCAATCACAGAGTCACAGAATTATTGAGGCTGGAAAAGACCTCTGAGATCATCAAGTCCAGCCCATGACTCAACAGCATCGCAATGGCTAGACCATGGCACTAAGTGCCACATCCAGCCTCTCCTTAAACACCTCCAGGGACGGTGACTCCACCACTTCCCTGGGCAGTGCATCCCAGTGCCTGAGCACCCTCTCCATGAGGAAGTGCTTCATGAGATCCAACCTAAACCTTCCCTGATGCAGTTTCAGGCCGTGTCCTCTTGTCCTGTCACTGGTTGCCCAGGAGAAGAGTCCGACCCCCACCTGACTACAACCTCCCTCCAGGTAGTTGTAGAGAGTGATAAGGTCCCCCCTGAGTCTCCTCTTCTCCAGGCTAAACAACTCCAGCTCTCTCAGCCTCTCCTTATACGACCTTCCCTCTAGTCCTTTCACCAGGGATCATCAAGTCCAGTCTATGACCCAACACCACCACATCGGCTAGGCCATGGTACTAACTGCTTGTAAAATGAACTAAGGTATACACACTTTAAGCAGACACTAGCACTAAAGGGTTGTGATAAACAGCATTTGCCCTGTGTGTACTATATTTAGGAAAGAGATATGTTTTACTACATGGTTTTCTGGCTCCTGCTTCCCAAGTACAAGACTGCTGGACGCGATACAGGGTATTTGCAACAGAATAATATCCCATGGGGCTGTATAGTTAGATACTGCATGTGTGGAGCTCCTCCTACAGCTGGCTTCAAAGCAGGGCTGCTGGCTGTAGTGGAGAGTTGCAGCACCAGCTCCAGAGTCACACTATGTGTTTCACTGGGAGCAGTCAACATCAAAGGATGTCACCCACCAGTCACAAAAGCTGCTGCATCAAGGGAGAGCTCTGTCCTTGCTTTGGCTTCACTGTTTGCCAGCTGGGGTGAAAATATGAGTCAGGACATGATGTGCTGCTGTTTCACACAAGCATCTGGTGATGTCCCAGAGGGACAGTTCTGAGATGCTTCTCTGAAACGGGAGATGAACTTGGTGTGCTTGAGATGGACAGCAGCATACGTGGTTCACCTGTGTGACAGGAAACTGGCTTTCCCACATAGGCACACAGATAAAAACACAAGGAGTTGTTCTGAGAAAGACACAACTTGACAGCCTGAGTTTGTGTCTTGTAGTTGTGCTTTCCTGTGGCTATTATGGTGTAAACTCTGTATGAAATCAGCTGCACATTTAAAGCACCTTCTTCCCATGTAGATATGTTGATGTCTGGTACAACAACACAGCTCTTTTCCCTTGGCGGGAGTAGTACTTTGCCTCCTTCTTCACTCTGTGCAGTGACCAGTTATTTAAAAACAATTTTTACACGAGGTTGTCTTACCTTGGAGACCTTTATACTTCTGTCATATTTGTTAAAAGGTGGACAACAGACTGGGATGGCATTAGGAAGCAGTGGCTGTTGCACATGACATAATCACGCATGTCTCAGTCATGTAGGACGCGTGATCAGTAGTTTAAGGCTCTGAAAGCCAGTCTGTAAGATATGAAAATGTGTTTTCTGTGCTATATGATGAGGTAATTGGGTTCACAACCCTCTTCCCTCATCTTGTGCAATAAAAATCTGACAAGGCTGAACTGTGATGAATTCCCTCAACTCTGCAAATTCTTGACTGAAAATGGCAGTATTCAGCCTTGCACTCACAGCACAACTGACGGTCCCTCACCTAGAGGAACCATTTGCAGCCTTCTTTGGAGAATCTGAGATGTTAAAATATGATTTGGTACAAGGCCGAGGTCAGAGTCAGATGCCTCTCCACTGACTTGTCAACAGCTGCAGCCAAGGAGGTCACTGAACTTTCTGGCTGTCAAACTAGAAAATGCTATTTGTTCAACTTTATGAGTTTGATTTCTGGTTTCGGGTAAATGACATGCATCCAGCACTATCAAGCCATGCAATGAAACATGAGTACCCTTCCCTCTTGTACGCTCATTTAAAGCTGGATTCATGCTCTGGTTTCCATCAAAGCCTGCTCTGCCATGGGTGTCACTGCTATAGATAAGAGGTGTGCCATTTCTTCAACGCCCATGAGCTTTGAGCAGGCCTTTTAGGATGCTGAGGCACATGTGCCACATTAGTGCAATAAAGTACGATGATTGCCGGCATTAGTCACTTTTATGACATCCATATGCAAATGCTGTTTATGTTAGTATGCTACAACTGGAAGGAATTTGGAAAACCACAGCTCTAGGCCATGCTGTTTGAGTTGTGAGATGGCAAAATTAATGGGCTAGCAAAAAATCTGCACAGTAGGAAATCTTTCAGAAAGTGCAGAACATTACGGTTTTTTTTCTGTTTGTGGAAATACTCAAGCTCGAATATTTCCCTAACACATGTATTTCTGAAAATGGACTGCCCTGGGTTGCACCTATATTCTGTAGCCAGAGACAAGCTGTCCTGAGGAAACTGAATTTTTGCAGACTGTGACCGCACCATATGACACAGTCACACAGAGACATTTGTTAATAATACTTCTATTATTTTTGCCACTAGATGCTGAAGAACTCCCACCACGGGCCAGAACTCCATTGTGAGATGCATTATATAAGCGTAGAGCAACAAGACATCCCATGGCCCAAAGAAAGCACACTTTAAGATGAGGATGAGAGACAATATATAGATATAGATACAGTGACACAGTCTTATCAGCAAGATGGACAGATGATTTTGCACACCATAAATCTTCTATATGCATCACAGCCAAGAACAATTTCAGAGAGGAGTCTGGAGGAGCAATGCTGATGCAGATGTCCGGGTGGTTTTGAAGCATTCATCACAACAGGGAAGAACAGAGCACTATGGAAGAAACTGTGAATTTGAAAAAAATCACAAAATGATTGGCATTGCTGGCTGATCAAAGAGAGAGGCTGATCTTTCAGTCGTAAATAAAAAACAATAGGTATAGAGAGTAATGAGTTACACAGGTTCTACAGGACACAAAAAGGTTTCAGAGCTGCAGATGAGCACTCTGGTTGGTCATGAATGAGGCAGGTCTGCACTTGCTAAGGATGCAAAAATGATGCAGCCATGAGAATACAAGACGATGAAAATTTGATCTTTGTAAAGGAATGCTCAGCAATCAGGTTGGCGAAAGACCAGGTAGGACTGCCAGGCACATGGATCAATGGAGCTGAGCACGAGGATTTGATTCCCATTGGCAGTGTATTTATTACTTGTCATGAAAGTAATTCAGCCAGGGACCAAATAGGAACAGTAACACACTTAACTCTGCGTGTTGCACTGAAACCTCAGGCATGTGTTGAGTGTGAGTTGCTGTATGCAAAAGCAGACATAGGCATTGCTGGAGTCCTGTGGAGCTGCCTTTGCTATGATCTTAAACTCAGTTCTCACGAGTGCTTTTGTGCCTTCATGGGCACTCATATGACAAAACTTTGTGCTTGAGTGTCCTGCGTTTAGCTAAAAACCCAGTTCTGTTTAGTGATTTTTACTTTCCAGTTTAGTCTCTTCTAAAGAGCTGCGCTTTCTGAAGTCAGCAGCATGGTTTTGCAAACAGTGTGTGCTACTGGCAGTGATAACACCTGATGTTTACAGTTACTGCCTGGCAGTGGTGTGCAGAAAGGTTCTTGCTTATACTTATTCCTACAGTGACCGAGGCCACTGCTGGCTCTTGTGTGCCACGCTGGGGGTGCTGGGTAGTAAGAGGGATCTCAAGGAAATAAGAGGTTACACCTCCAGGGAGTAAAAGACAGGACAGGTAACCAACGAGAGTATTCCATTCCATATACAGCATATTTAGTATAAATTGAGTGATTACGAGTTTCGCCCCTTTTCTGCAATGGCCGGTGTCCAGAGAGGACTCCATCTGACCTCCTGATTTTGATCTGAATCCTGAGTTCCCAAATCCAGCTCCCTGTATCCAGCTCCCGCCGCTGCTGAGCCTGGGGCTTCCCCAGTGCCTCCTGCTCTGCAGCACCAGTGAGGATTTCTATCAGGGGAGGGAGTTGGGTTTGATATCGGGCTACTGTCTATAGTTGTATATAGTTCTTTTATCATTTCACTATTTCTTCCATTATTTCATTAAAGCTGTTCTACTTCTTTTCTCTAACCCGTAAGTCTCTCTGCCTCATTCCTTTTCCTTCCCATTTTGGGGGGGAAGAGGGGGTTAGAGAGCCTCTGTTCATGTTAGTGGCTGGCCCAGCCCTAACCTGTGACATTAAGACAGAGAGTGTCTCCAAGCAGTAACTAGCCAGGGTTAAACCCTGGCAAACCCACAAGCTGTAGTGGGGTAGAGAAGCTCAGTGCCAGTATTAGTTGGTCCCAGACCTTGTCATGGCCTGGGTACTGCCAGGAACGCAGTATCAGTCCTCTCTATAGCCTTCCTTCTACCCTACTAATTCATATATCGAGTGAGGGAAAACAGGCACCCACCAAATCAATACAGCCACACTTCTCTCTCCTGAGCAATACCTCTATGGAAGTAAACGGCTTTGACTGGGAATGGGCAAGCCTCTCTAAGCACTAGACTGGAGCAAGGAGAGAAGATGCTGAGGCCATTGTTTCTTCTTCTCAAAGGGAAGCAACACAGTCCTTCCTCCTGGGCTAGGAATG
Organism: Trogon surrucura; assembly: GCA_020746105.1. Classification (NCBI taxonomy): domain Eukaryota; kingdom Metazoa; phylum Chordata; class Aves; order Trogoniformes; family Trogonidae; genus Trogon; species Trogon surrucura. The sequence goes on from CM036617.1 coordinate 68,876,995, forward strand.
GAAAAGAAAAAGGAGACATAAGAGGAAGATATGCCTGAAAATTCCTTACTTAGTCTATTGCTGAGGTAGAAGCAGATCAGAGAAAAGAGATCAAGCAGATAACCATCAAGAAACATGTCACCGAGCTGTATTTTTCCCACTGACAGCAAGGCAGGCAGGGAGTGTTCCCCCTCTTTTTGCAGGGTTGCTTTCTTCTCAAGAAATAGTAACACAAGGCAGAGCTGCCTCTTCCCTCAGTGCCCCCCCCTTAGCCACGGGGTAAGAGAAGAATATCTGCAGCACGAGTCCACCACTGCCTGAATGCTCTGGCGCCTCTCCTGCTTTGTTCCAAGGTTTCCAGAAAAAATCTGGTATGGAAAAATTCTATTATGGAAACCTCTCTCATGAAATTTCCTGTCAATTTGATTCAATTGTGTCTAAATGGATTGGAAGACTTCAAAGTCAGATTTAGAGCAGGACACTCCCTCCAGCCTTATTTAAACCGAGCCTAATATTATTAACCTTGTTTATAGAGTATCTAGTGCTGTTTTGTCATAAAATTATAATTTAATAAAATAATTGGATAAATCGAAGGGAAATCAGGAGGTAGAGGACGTGGCTTGCACAAAGCCCCACATTCCCCACCTCACCATTTGGTGTGATGGCTTAGAGGATAGTTCAACAGCAGCAGCATCTGCAGAGTACCTGTGGGTGAGGGTTGCTGCCCTGGTCGTGTTTTCCTGCAGTGAGCGTGAGATGCCACAAGCCCTCCTTTCTCACCTTCCCACTTTCTGCCCTGTATCAGCATGGATGCTCATGTGGCTGTGAAGTAAATAGGATGATGAAACAGATATGACTGGAAAGAAAAAGAATGATGACAACTTCAGTGAGTAGCTTTCAACAGGGTGAGCTCCCTGATCCATCTCAGCCACATGTCTGAACAAGGAAGGCAGAAGGAAAGTGTTGTCAAAGACAACGCAAGACCAGGACAATTCCTTTGGTAGCAGCCCTTGTTTTTGTCAGATGAAAATAACACCAATATCACACTCAAAAATGGTGCAGCAGAACATAAACTAAACATGGGTTGGTCTACTTTGTAAAGGAACAAAGCAAGGAAAAACAAGGACACCTCTCTAATTTCTTCTGCAGGACAGATTAAACACAAAGGGGTGAACCTTCAAGAATCCTGTGTACTCCAAAGAAAATCTGGAAAAGATGGAGATCACCAAATTAATTCCAACTATCTTCTCTTGTTTACGATTTTGTTTTGAATTCGTTTGTACTAACTCCTTCTCCAGTCTTCCGAGTTTGGTTTTCTCAATGTTCAGCTCTAACACCTAACAAAAAGTTAGAGAATCTGTGACTTAACTTGAACATCTGGTTTTGGAATAGCTAATGACATTTTTAGGCTGAAAAATCAACATCATATGTTATTTTTGTTGTTTGAAGTATGCATTGAGCACACACATGCACTCCCACATCTCTTTATACCTAGAATAAAGAAAGTCTGACCATTCCAGAATCTGCCATAATAAGCAGGAAAGAGGTAAAAATAATTCATAGCCTGATCCTATCAGGAAACTGTTGTTCTTGGAACTATCCATCTCTGAAAGCCTAAAGGGTCAAGCTCAACCACATTTTGTGACTCTTTACCACAGAAGAATAATATTTGTGTAACACGTTATCTTCTGAAAACAGAAATCAGAGGGGGCTCTGGCTGGCATCCCCTGCAAATCACTATGTTTTTACTGACATCAACTGTCCATCCTGTCCCTCTGATGGAGGTCATCTTGCCAACCACAGGCACATCAAAGGATAACACGTGCTTTGACCTCCTCCAGGTCCTTTCACACACTGGCATTTTAGAATTGGAACTACTGTTCTCTGGCTCTCCCAGCACCAGTGTCACAGCTGATACACAGAAACATTTTGCCCTTTGCTCAAAGAGCTGCGACCACCAGCAAAAGGGCAGAGAAGATAGACAGTCTGCCAAGGACATCTCCCAAAACCCTCACACCCTCCCTCCTCAGGTACATTTGAAGTTCTCCACTCTGAGAGTTTTAGGGCACCAGGAAAGCTCCCCAAGGAGAAGGCTAATTAAGATGTGCAACATGCACTAACAAGGACACTAAGAAACAAAATGAAGAATGCCTGTGTGAGAAATAATAAAATCCTCTAGGATTTTATCTTTAATTAACTGCTAGACAAATCATGTATCTGTTGACATATAGCTTCTTAATATACATTCATGCATTAGCTCTAGGTAAGTGAGACTGAAGGATCCTTTCTATACAAAAGGAAAAAGGTTGCAGGAATTCAGCAGTGCTGAAGCAATCTTTAGAAGCTGTCAGAGGTGATCAATGGCTGGAAAAGACAAAAATCCTGTTCGTGTCTCCTCTAGAGAGAGCAGATTACTGATGATGTGCTCTAGAGCCACCCCAGGGCCCTGGTATAGTGGGTACGCTCAATGGGGAATGCTAATTTCTTAGACCTTGGAAACCTGTGCCATTGCTGAAACATTTCACTTCAGTTTCACCCCAGACAATTAGTTCAGATGTAGAGATCTATCTGCTGTTGGTCAGATGAACTGTAGCTAAAGATCTGAAAGGTCTTGCAAGGGATTTGGAAAAGCACTTCCCAGTTCAAATGTGCTACTGGGTTCTGTCGCTGCTGCTGCTGCTTCTTTCTGTGACTTGCCAGTATGTCTGCAGATGTCTCTTCATTCACCATCCAACTAAAAATTTGGACATTTAAAGGAGAGGGTGGGAAAAAGGACAAAAGAATAGTAAAGAGAAGGAATGGATGAAAATATCAAGCAAAAAGCAACAGCTTGTGAAGACTTTTTGTTCTCCCTGCCCAGGGAAATTGGGGAATCATTACTAGTGCTTGATTTGTAAGACGGGAGAATATAAACTTTGAGGCAGAAGCCAAAACTCAGCATAAAACTAACAAAAAAGAGGCAGAATTGCACCCATGACCAGAAACCATTATTCAAGCAGGAGCATAGTTCAGAAGAGTTGGAGGAAAAGGGAAGGGGCTGATGGCAGCTGGAGGCTGACAGCATGGAGAAGTGTCAGCACATGAGAAATGCAGCAGACAAGACCTCAGCCAGTTGGCACCAAGGACAGCAAACAGTATTTTGCAGGGGAAGTGCTGGAAGTCCTTGAGCAGATTGTGGCTGGAGATCCAAGTCTTGTTATCAGTCCATCTTACTTAGGTACCTAACTTGCACTTAAATCGTTGGCATCCAGGAGGCAGCACTTCAGAAATACCCCACGCAAATATGAAAATTATATTCATGTTTTTGAAAGACTCATGAAATGGGCTTATTTGCCAAGATTGTGTTCTTAAGTTGGCTGGGCTGGAAAACCTTCTATAAATTACCCTAGAGAGTTATTTTTAAAAAATAAAATCTAGGGAATTCAAATGTTACTCATAACGGGTGGGGTGGGCAGGGAAGATATTCCTGAATGTGACAGCTGGCAGATTTCTGGTCCAACAGTCCCTGAAACAGTAAGAGGTGATAAAAATTTGGATGTGGTTTTGATTAATAGAAAGATTGGTCATAACACATAAATCTAAATAACCTAATTATGAGTTCATTCACATGAAAGTAGGCAGGAGGATAAGCAAGAGAAGACCTGTAACTAAAACTGTCAATTCCCAAGAGCAAATTTTCACAACCTACAGCTATGTCTAAATTTATGTGCTGGCTCTTACCGCGGCTCACCACAGATCTCATGACTGTCTGGGCTGGAGGATGACTCAAAAGTGACAGCACTCCCACTTATCTGTGTATGCAGGCTTCCCCTCTGTGGCACCCACCTGAGATGACCTTTGAAGGAACGTGCTCCCTGATGCAGAAACCAGAAAGCAATTCTGCATTGACTTGTCCAGACATAGCCTGAGGGGAGTGAGTGATTAGAAAAGGTCTACAGAGCCAAGAAGCTCAGCTAATCTAACACAGAGGAAACCTGGCATTTAAATCAAAAGGTGACAATGCAGCTCAATTTTGTGGCCTGAAGATGGAGGAAGGTCTTATAGAATCCGCATGAATGATCAGCTCATGAAGGATGTGAGAAGCTAACAGAAAACTTAAAAGAAATTATTCAAAGAAAAAAATCTTTTTACTTTTTTTCCTGAAGTCAGTCTAATTTACATTTCCTGTAGGAAATTAAATCAAAGAGCAAAAGGTTCTTTAATTATATATGCAAAAAGAAAAATAAGAACTTGAGCTGTTATGCAGAAAAAATGGGCCACAGATTAAAAATAAAGTGTGTGTATATAATACACATATACAATTATATGTTAAATTTCACACTGTTTGCCACAGCGTTCTCCTGGAGAAACTGGCTGTTCACGGTTTGGATGGGTATTCTCTTTGCTGGGTGAAAAACTAGCTTCATGGCTGGTCCCAAAGAGTGGTGCGGAATGGGGTGAAATCCAGTTGGCCGTCGGTCACATGTGGTGTTCCTCAGAGCTCAGTGTTGAGGCCAATTCTCTATAATGTATTTATCAATGATCTGAATGAGGGGGTCAAATGCACCCTCATTAAGTTTGCAGACAACACAAAGCTGTTCAGGGGTGTTGATCTGCTTGAGAGTAGGGAGGCTCTGGATCAACGGACCAAAGCCAACTGTACGAGGTTCAACAAGGCGAAGTGCAAGGTCCTGTACTTTGGCCACAACAACCCCCAGCACCGCAACAGGCATGGGCAGGAGTGGCTGGAGAGCTGCCAGGCAGAGAAGGACCTGTGGGTGCTAGCGGACAGCTGGCTGAACATGACCCAGCAGTGTGCCCAGGTGGCCAAGAAGGCCAATGGTATCCTGGTTTCTATCAGGCATAGTGTGGTCATCAGGACCAGGGAAGTGATTGTCCCACTGTATTCGACTTTGGTGAGGTCGTATCTCAAGTACTGTGTTCAGTTTTGTACCCCTCCCTAAAAGAAGGACATTGAGATGCTGGAGCTTCTCCAAAGAAGGGCAACGAAGCTGGAGAAGGGTCTTATGAGGAGCGGCTGAGGGAACTGGGGTTGTTTAGCCTGGCGACAAGGAGGCTGAGGGAAGAGATCTTATTGCTGTCTAAAACTACCTGAAAGGAGGTTGTAGCAACCTGGGGGTCAGTCTCATCTCAAAAGAAACAAGTGACAGGACAAAGGAAATGGCCTCAAGTTGTGCCAGGGGAGGTCTAGATTGGATATTAGGAAAAATTCTTCACTGAAAGGGTTGTGAAGCACTGGAACAGGCTGCCCAGGGAAGTGGTGGAGTCCCCATCCCTGGAGGTATTTAAAAGACGTATAAATGTGGTTCTCAGGGACATGATTTAGTGGTGGACTTGGCATTGCTAGGTTAACAGCTGGACTTGATCTTTTCCAATCGACATGATTCTATAATGATTATCATATATTCTATAATGAATATAACTGTTGGAGCGTGTTCAGAGGAGGGACACAAAGATGATCCAGGGGCTGGAGCACCTCTGCTACGAGGACAGGCTGCAGGAGCTGGGATTGTTCAGTCTTGAAAAGAGAAGACTTCGGGGGGACCTAATAGCTGCCTTCCAATACCTGAAGGGATCCTACAGGAAGGCTGAGGAGGGACTTTTTACAAGAGCATCCCCTGATAGGAAAAGGGGAAATGGGTTTAAGTTGAAGGAGAACAGATTTAGATTAGATCTTAGGAAGAAATTCTTCAGTACGAGGGTGGCAAGACTTTGGAATAAATTGCCCAGAGATGTTGTGGCTGCCCCCTCCCTGGAGGTGTTCAAGGCCAAGTTGGACAGAACCTTGAGGAGCCTGATCTAGTAGAGAGGTGTCCCTGCACATGACAGGGAGGTTGGATTAGATGATCTCTAAGGTCCCTTCCAGCCTAGGTCATTCTACGATTCTATGATTCTATGATTATTATATATTGTATGTTTAATCTTCTTCCCCATTCTGACTGCTAATACACTTAGTTTTCCCGATTGACATCACAGTTATTCTAAGTTCTTTAAATTATTTTACTTTGTATGTGTTTAACAGTACATTAAATCAGTAAGTTTTATTCATGGATAGATGTGAAAGTAGCAGTAGGTGTACAGGTTCTTAATGAGGTCCCTCTTGCAGCCTACAACACAAATTCTGCATGTTTTAGTTTGAATGTGAAACAGGCAAACTGTATTTTGTCTCCCATTCATATAGTAATTTGATATCAAAAATTACCTTAGAATATTCTACAATATTCTATGAAAGAGGAAAACAAGTAGGAACAACTTTTTAGAAACTATTAAAGTGCAAGAATGAAAGTCTTAAAACTGCGTAATTGTGAAATTTGAAAATGCGTATCAATAAAGCTTTTCAATAGAAATTAACTGAGCGCCTCTTAGAGCTTACATTATCGTCAGCTTTACAAGGTTCTTATTCCATTTTTATCTGACACACAAAAGGAGAGAGAACAGAAAAAAAATCAATTCTGATGTTAATGGGCATAATTCTTAACTCGTTAGTGTTACACATACTTACTACTGAGATGGATTTGCTCCTCTGAGATTTATTAAGTCAGCTTTTCTAAAATCCTCTACATTAGCTTCCTTCTACCCACCTTTCAAAATCGTCCATTTTTATTAGCATTAAATGATACTAGCAATGGTAAAATGAACCATTTTGACAGTCCTTAAGAACAGATATAGTATGTTCTTTTGGGAAAGAACACCAAACAAATGTTACTGTCTAACGACTGTCTAACGCTCTTTTTTCTGGAAAGATTTCATAAAGGATACTCTGAAAGGTGCACAGTGTGCTGCCACTGAGACCACACATATATAAATGACGGGTCAGACATGAAGGTTGAATTCATTATGAGAGTTCCATAGGGATTCATCTGTCCTGTAGCTGAAAGGAGGAACCAAACAGACTGAGGAGAAAGAAAACATAGACAAGAAGCGGACAGGCCAACAATTATTTGTTGATGTTACTGAAAATATTCAAAACATCTATTAGAGCTAGAAATGCACATGCACACATCTGAGTTTTCAAGAACGTAACTGTGATGACTACCACTGGGGACACCAGGATATTTGCACATGGCTAAGATGGGAAACTGCATATAGAGAAAAAAAGTAAAAAAACTGTCATTCAGACTGAATTCCAGACTGGGGGCCATACCTCCGGAAAATGTGGAAGAGTATGAAAGTTAAGCAGCTCTATAGGCTGGGCTACAGGAAAGGCTTCGCTTTCTTCAGAGTGGTTCCCTGCATCTCCTTCTGAAAGCTTCTAAGTCTTTAACACACAGACACACGGACACACACAGAGACACACGCACACAAAATTCTCTGTCATTTGCATTCATCTGCAGGCTAGCTGAAGGTTCCCCTCAGCAAAGTACACAGAGCGTTAAGGACAAATTCAGCTGGGTAGATGGGTCTCTGTGACCCTATTTAATCAGCACAGGTGGAATCCCAGTAAAAGAGCTCAGGTTTACCTCTATGAGTTAAACTGATTTAAGATGACTGGTAGATTCAGTGGTATAGCACAAAATTGTTCAGTGTGGTGCTCTGCTATGTAAAGCTAATTTTGGAAAGAAAAATCATTGTTTTCTTTAAGAAATGCATTTGGCTTTGGAATTTGTTTTTTTGTTGTTTTTTTTTTGCTTTTGGCTGAGCTCTTTTTAAACACGGACTCGCAAGAATTCTTTTCCTCTGAGTCTCTGGGGAGTTTTGTGGATCTGTGCTGCAGGACACTGAAACCACCATCTCTGCCTATTCTCCTCCTTCCTCTTTCTCCTAGACCTCTTTTCCACCTTTTTCTCTTTTTGATTGTGAAGAACAGGAGAAGATCTCCATTACCCTGCTTCACTGCTCTGTAAAAAGAATTTAAAAACTCCTAATATTACTTAATCACAGCTTTCAGTGCCCCTGCTGCCATAAAACATTATAACAATGGGCTGGCACTTCATCAATTGTAATTTGCTGATATTACAGTCACAGTAGCGCTCAACATAATTGCCTTGCTCTGCCACTGACTCATAAGGCTTGCTGGTCTCGGTTAATACATCTCTGCACTGGAGGATGCAGTCAGAAATCCTGGTCTAACAGCTCAGATTCTGAATTTCCAGTTCCTGCTCATATGAGCAGGATGCATCCCTTCAAATACTTGGCACACCATTGCTCCCAAATTTCATTCCTAGACATTTAAACCTATTAGGATACGCTTTATTCTTCATAGTTCTCAATTTTACACATAGTAGCACAACACTTACAACTTCAAAACAGAGATACACTAACAGCAGTTCTCATGGATGAAGGAGCTAGCTTGAAGACAGCAAAATGGAAAAATTTTAGTTAGAACTTTGAGTTCCTTGCAGTTCCAAAACTCCACCCAGCAACAATACAAATTCAAACCATACAGATTATTAATAAGATGTTTATTTCAGGATAGAAGGCACCTTGAGAATAAATTTGATTATGCTGTGCTTTTCTGTAGACAAATTAAAACATAAATTATCAACCCAAATGACTTGTACTGGAGACAAAGGACAGCAACAAAATAAAAAAAACCCAAAACATTGCAAACTCTTCCTGACAGAACATATTGTGTATGACTCATTCTGTAGAAGTCACCATTGTGAGCTGTAGATATTTATTTCTTATACAATTGTAGCTTCTCTGAGGTTGGGACAGAGATGATGCTACAAAGGCAGGAAAAAGCCTTTCTGCAGAGAGCAATCAGACACAGAAGACATGCAAGCACCCTTGCTGGTCAGTGGTAGGGAATAAAGCATAAAATCCATGCCATGTTACACTTAGACGACTATATGGACAACCACACATGATGTTGAGATACAGACTTTCTAAAACACTGCGGGGAGCAGATAAATTCTGATGTCTTTGGCTAGTTTTTTTGTGCCACTGCTTTGTGACACCAAAGTCTGTCTCTAAAAGTTGCCCTCCAAGGCTTCCCTTACAGAAGTGGACCACCTTCAAACTCAGTAAACACAGGGTGGAAAGGAGATGAAGGAGCCTAAGTGCAGACTTCTACATGGGTCAGCTAACAAGCCCAAGTGCTGAGAGGCCAGTGAGTTTCTGACGAGGAATTTGGTGATCTCCTAGTGGGGCTATGGTACACCCCTCCTTCCCTTATGCCTGAGCCTTATGCCTGCAAACGCGTTGCAACAGAGCACTTGCAAAAGCCTTTCTTGCAAGCATCCATGGCAGACCATTGCCAGGATGAAGTTCCACTACAGGGGGGCCACAATGAGGGTTTAATTGCCTTGTTTGCAGCTCTGGCATGCTCACCTCTAAGATCCTTAAAGCCCCTAAGATCCTCAGATCCTCTAAGATCCTCCTCCTCAAAGATCCAGCTTGTTTTCCAACACTCTGGCTGCTGCAGCAAGGGTAAAAGAGCTCTTGCTTGGGCCGTGGGAGCAGCTGGGGACATCAGAGCCTGCCCCTAGAGATGAGCTCCAGTCTGGAATTCGCTCCATCCAGAGTGCAGGGCTTTGGATGCCGTGTGAAATCCCATGCACTCCGGCCGACCAGCTCACACAAGTGGAAGGCTACTGTGAGAATTAAGCTTTGCTTATTCTGCGCATTTTGCCAAGATTTTGAAAACCACTTAATGGACTTGGACAGGCTCAAGGAGTGTTTTTAGATTCAAGTACTACTTGTTTAATGGATTTATTTTATAAACATTGGCATTGAAATCTTCAAAACTTCTTTGGGATTTGGCCTACTGAATCCTCTTAATTTTTAATGCAAAGTAACATCTGAAGCGGGCAATAGCAGCATAATTGTATAACTCAAATAGTTGCATAAGCTCATCTCATATTCAGAACAAGGCCTCCATTCACCAGGATGTGGATGAAATAGGTGGCTGGAGGATCATTTCCCTTTGGTTTTACAAACCATGGTGCAAATATTACGCCCACGTCACTGAAGTATCTCCTTTGAAAAGACTTTTCATGTCTCCAGATTTCAAATTTATACAGACAACATATATATATATATGTGTGTCTGTATACAAACAAATACATGCCTAAGTGTATGCAGCTGTATTTATTTTATATATGTGTGTGTCTGTGTATTTATGTATATGTGCACACACATTCCTGTGCAGGTTCCTCTTCCCTGGTGCTGGCTACCCGGCTGTGTGCACCTCTTTAGAAACTTCCAGCATTGCTGTTTTGCTGTTCTGACTCTGCACTCCTGCTCCTCCATGGCCACCCAGGATGTGCTAGAGCTTGAAGCACTTCGGTGAGATATCATTGCATGTGTGGCCAATGGGCTGTTCCTCTGAGGCTTCAAGTTCTTCAACCTCTGAGAGCAGTAATTAAGGAGAACAGATACGTAGTGGTGGGAGAGGGATCAAGATCCTGTATGGTGTGTAGGTAGTGCAAGCACTTACAGTCTACAGGTGAAACTAGAGCTGGGGGAAGGTGGTGGGGTGCAACAGTGACTGGCTGTGCAGAGGTCCCCAATTCACTTTCTGCAGCAAAGTTCAGGACGCTAACATTGCATGCCCCTGGGACCAAAAAGAGGAATGAAAAAGAACGAAATCTGGGAGAAACCCAGCTTTCTCATTTATTCACAACAAAATGAAAATGTCTTACGCATTCAGAATGGAAGAAAACTAGTCATTAACTTATGTGAGGCAGCTGGTTTCCCAATAACGGCTCCTACACATTCTGGTTTTAATATTATTGTTCTTGTCAACTGTGGGAACGCAATGTATATTAATGATGGTTTATTCCAAATTGGTCATTGTCGGAGTTAATAATTAGGTAGTCAGGCACTAATTATCTCTATTTTGTCTCAAATCATTAACTAAGAAATCTGGAAAAGTAATTTCGGAGGCGGGCATCAGAGCCACACGCATTAGGGCGGGCTCCACTGTGGGCACAAGAGACGCTTCACTGCGGAAAGCGGCATCAGCCTACGCCTGGGAGCAGAGCCAGGGTGATACTGTTCCAAGTACCGGGTGCAGAGTGGCAGCACCTCAAAAAAATACACGTATGGTGCCCATCCATTCTTTGTACCCCTGATTCACCCATAAAGGATGAAAGGGTACTACCCGGAATCTGGACAACAGAGCTGCTCCAGCTGAGCCACCACAGGCCACTACTGCTGGCTGTAGCTCTTCTCCTGAGTGGTATCCAGCTGTACAGGCACCCGCAGTAGGGGACAGAGCAGTGGGAAAACATGTCTGCTCAGATGACATGAGGCTACACCATTTACTTTGAAATAAGACTCCCATGGAAATAACCCCAGGAAAGTGCTCAGGACAAGGACAGCTCTGGTGCACAGGGAATGAGGGACCTTGGGCACACATGTGGAACTGCCCAAGCTCCTTCTGGGGCATGGCTGAGCCTGCACCAATGCTCCCAACTTGCTAGCAGCACCCACTTCTCCTCTGGCATGTGCAAGACACCCCAAGTACAATTGTTCTTCCATATTTTTCCTACATATTGTGGAGATCACACCAGAAATGCTAGATGGGAAGCCTGCAACAGAACATACATTTTGCTGGCCAGTTTAATCTGAATGGATTTGTACCGTCACAGTGCCTTAGGCACCAACAACCAAAAAATTCCCTTCTCAGTTACTCTGGTATATTTTTTTCTTCTTATTTAAGAGTTTTCAACATTATTCTGTCCATGTGGGCACAAAAATCCCATGACACATCATGACCACCACCACCTGTTATGAACTTACCTCTACATAGAGGATAGGGAAAATGCCAATCTTGTCACCCAGCATTCCTTCTGCCCAGTTGTCATCTACCCTCCTGATGACTGTCAGAATTTCATCCTAAAATCAGAGATATACGAAACACATAATCAGATTTTTTCAGCAGAAAGATGCCACACTTTCTGTTAGTCACACTACAGCTTAGTGAGACTACAGAGAGGAGGCCACAAGTCATGTAAAATTGTTCCCTGAATCCTGGGTCTGCCAGCATCTTTGGCCCAGCATCCCATCCCAGGCATCCCACCCAAAGTGCACTGAAGCACCCTGCAGATGAGTGCAGCTCATGCCAGCAGCTCCACAGGCTTGGGCACAGTGGTTGGGAATAGGAAAATTCACCACAGGGGCAGGGAGAATGTTTGACCCCGGAGGCTGCATCCAGAGGAAAGGAGTGGTATGAGAGAAGCTGTGAAGTGACATCATGGCATTCAGTTTTTCTCCATTCAAAAAGGAAGAAAACATCTTCCTCTAGAAAGCTGAAAAAGAGTTCCCTGCTATTCGCATTCTATTTCCACCAGTCACTCCAGGAAAACAAGGGCTACAAATGGTCTATCATCCTCCATGTAACAAGCTATCCATGTTCACAGGTCAGGCGAGACGAGTTCTTTTTTTCGCAGATAATTCTCACCTACGAAAAAAACCAAGCCAACAAATTCCTGATCTAGAATACTCAGACCATGGATTTACATTGATGGAAAATGACCAGAACAGGGATGTGACATGATGTACTTTGGAGTTTTTGAACATGTGCCTTCTGAACACATGCACTTCGAAATAGTTTAAATGTTTTCTTTGAATTATTCATCTGAATGATCCATTTGGGGAAAGCTCAGAGAAATAGCTACAGACCGAGTCCTTCAGCTATTTATTACAGTTGGAAGGATGCAAAAAGAATTTGTGCATTTAATTTCCTGAAGAAACAGATAGCATTCCCTTCCAAAGCCCTGTCTGCACAGACCACTTTTGATCTGTGTAAAGAGCTGACAGTAATACGTGTCTGCAAAGTTTCCACATGCTCTTACAAAAGACCGATTACCATAAATTTAGAATCTAGGTAAAGGGGGTAAACGAGGAAAATAAAAGCCTGCATCACTTCAAGAACCTGCTATAAGTGTTCCCACTTCCTATATTTGTTCAGCTATTTTCGTAAAAAGCTTTTTAAAAACCCAAAATGCAATGGGTCTACAGTTTCACTGAATGTTGACGTATTCATACATAATCTTATGGGTGTATGTGCACACTTATGCATATGTATGCTTATATATAATTTGCATATATATACATACATAAGGTAAGAAATTAAGGGTTTTAAACTGCAAAATCCCAGAAGCACTCAACTAGATTTTGTTAGAGGCTCTGTGCAAACTCATCCCTGGAGCAGGTTGGACAGACATCTCGCCAGAAAGACTTATCCTGCCTTGAGCGCACTTGAGGATGGGATAGGGATAAAGTGGCCTTTAAAGGTTTCTTACTTAGTTTCTACAGACCTATGAAGACTTTCCATGCACCGATCTTAGTCTGGCTCTGCCAGGTCTGGCTGCCGAATGCAGGCATACAGACCTCAGAAAGTCAGGTAGCCGCACATCCCAAGATATGCTGACATTCAAAACATTGTGGGAGAGCAAGGCACAAATTCTTGAGAATGCTTTCCATTACAAGATTCATTTTCAGAAGGGTGTTGAAAATCTCCAGGAATTACAGTAAATCCCAAAACATCTTTTGAAATTCTTTATTAATAGAAAATTTCTTTGAATTCACAGTCCACAACATCATTCTATACACTGGGCTGATGAAAGCTTTAACGTGAACTATTTTAGTATCTTAAATCAGGTGGATATCAATGCTACTTATAAATTCTTAGAAAAGTTCCTGAAAGGATCATGAATACTAAAGAGCCATGGATCTCTTGGCACACCACTTCAGCCTTCTGAACTTCACTATTTGACATGTACTAAATTGATTTCCAGGCAGCATAAAGGAATCCAGGCCTCAAATCTCATTTTAAAAACCAGTGGTATCCACTGTAGTTTGACAAAGATACCTCGTGCTCTTTTTATGCCTGTTGCTAAAGTCTCTAATTATTTGCTCTCTCCTACTTGCTCAAGTCTCTCTCTATTCATCAAGACCGGGCAGCCTTGCCACAAGCACATGGGACCTGCAGTTCCAGTTTATAGCCATTATCAGAAAGGAAGTCCAAGATAGATCACTTAAAAAGCAATCTGATCGACAGAGAAATGAAGCCTTTTGGAGAGAAAACAGCACAAAATTGTGTCCAATAACAGTCATGATTCACAGCCTGATTTTTATTCTAGTCATTAACGGCCATTAACGAAGCAATACAAAGCAGATGTGTCTGCTATTCTGCAGAGACAACTCCATCTAGAGTGCTGGGGAGATCTCAGCGATGGCAGGATGGCACTGTGCGGTGCTTGGTGAGCCCAGCGACAACCCTTGCCAGCTGGCGCAAGAGTCCCAACTGTCAGCTACTGCTGGGACCGTCCCTCTGAGAGCAGCAAATGCTGCTGGAATTGAGCACTAAGGGGCTGGGATGATGTTCTGCAGCCAGGAACCAGTATTGGATGTGACGATTCCAAGATCGGCAAAACATTTGCTAAACATCAGTATGGGCTGGGAACGAAAGTGCTGGAAAACGAAGGAAATAGCTGATGTGATTACAAATGTGATGAGCGATAAAGCATGGGAGACAGTTGGCACTACTTTGACAGGTCTGAGATTCATCTACCACTGAGCCCGCAAAGGGCCACATGAACTCATGCATGCAAAGGGTAGTCCAATGCCAAAACGAAATTGTGGGCTGAATTTGGACTCAGTCTAAGCCTTGAGTAACTACACAAGCAAACAATTACGCAGTTACTCCAGATTTGCACCACTATAGCTGAGAGCCGAGCACTCTTGTGCAGGGCTTGTACCAGAGCATGAGTAGCCCAAAGAAGGAGGTGTTATTTCTCAAAAACAGAGACAGCAGGAGCCCAGGCTCATATTGGCCTTTCACAAAAGGAGACATTAGAAAGCTAAGTTAAATAAGTATCTCCCAAGGGCATACAATGAGACTCTGCAAGCCACACGCTGTTTGCAACCACGCTAGTGAACATTTCTGAAGCTGCTGGAACTAAACTGGTGCAAAGCTGAATCAAGGCTGGAACCCATCATTACAGAGACCAAAGTAAACACTGATTTGGCTGATCACTGCTAAACACTGAGAAAAAATATATTAAGTCACAGATCTGGAATGTTTCGTCTTCTTGTAGCCACTGCAGAGGAGGGAACAGTGATGGGACCCTACACCTGTACATACGGCTACTTTGGGAAGAGGAGTTAGCGGGAGCATACTATGTGGTATAAGAGAATGACAGGCTGGAGCTTTGTTTATTGCACTGGGTACTCAAGACAGAGGTTCCTCTGTTCCTCGCGTTTTTATACTTATACCTACAAAATTATTATATTTATCTTTCTTCTTTATCTGGAGAGTTGTGTCTACAGGATATAAAAATGGACAAATGGCAGAAGTCTTCTGCAGCACTGCTCATGAAGACCAACATAAAAGAGACTTCATTTCCTTGCAGTCCACCTCTGGAACAACAGAACATTTTAATTTTGAAGAAAAAACAACCCAAACCACCAAAACTTAGTAAGAAGAAACCTCAAATATCCTTCCTTTGTTTTCTTTTACTGCCCTGACACATATTTTGACTGCATCATAACAAAGTGGTAGTCCAGCAAAAAAGAGACAAAACATAATGATACAGAAGATCCCTATGTTTGAATTCCCTTCTTGCAGTTTCCCATCAGCGGAAAACTCTTCTTTACTGTATGCTTATAAGTAAAACCCAACTAAAAGTGTCTGATAGCAGGGCACATATAGTTTGTACTAGTTCATATAAATGGTATGCTGATGCAACTCCCCTAAAAAGGAGTGAAGAGCATAAGTGCAACTGAGATCAGGTCCAGCATCTTCAAACGCAAACTGAGACATTCAAATGATGAATATTGCTCCAGGTGACAAACCACATCTGCAACAATGAAGTTCTCATGACTCTGTGCAGAGGAAATGACTACATCAGCAGATGATCTAAAATCTGGGCTAAACAGGAACCTTCATCAGCACAGGTGACAGCTAAAATTAGCATTAAACTGTTGAAAACATGATGGTGAAGTCCTGAGTTGAAAAATAGATTATTCACTGTCAGGGAGAACAATAGGCAAGACATAAAAACAGTTACAGCGTGACAGTGCGCGTAGTGGAGGGAGCTAAAGAAGAAAATAGCAGCAGAAGAGAAAGCAAACGCCTTTAGGGAAAACACAGACATCAGGGATGAAAGGATGCAGACAGTAACACAAAGGGTGAAAAAAAGGAAAATTGAGGGATTGAAAGTAGAGCTATACAGCAGAAAGAAATGCTCCATGTGAGCCAAGAAAATGAGAACTATCAGTATACAAAGACAGTTATTGTAAAGCAGGTATACTAATATATGGCACCAAATATATCAAATACAAATGTGTCTAGGAGAGGACCTGCTCTAACAAAAAGGCTGCAACCGCCTACAACACCTATCCAGCTTCTCAGATCGAGCAAGCGGTGAATACCTTAAGACAAGGAAGAAGTAGTCACGGTTGTACCTGTGGGCAAGCAGTGAGGAAAACAACATGCCAGCAAATATACATTTACGGATAGGATCTCAAAGGTAACTTCTGGCTAACCTTCTGTTAGTGCACGGCTGCAAGTCCTCACTAAGCAGCCCGCTTTCTCGCAGAGACTCACTGCTGCAGGGAGGCTGGGTAGTCACAGGGTTTGCAGCGTTTGCAATCAAATGCTTCGCTTGCTATGGAGCAAAAGTGCTTACAAATCTTTTGTTAAATAAATACAAGAAAGTATACATTCTAGGAAATTGTGTTCTGCTGAGAAACGTTGCGTGAGTGAAAAAGATGTTACATTCGGTGAGAAAATTATACACTGCAAATAATTCATTCAGCTGTAATAAGTAGCCTCAAAAACGGAGGTCAGTAAAATCCCAGTGAAGGGTATTTTTATCATCTATTTCATATTCATTTCCAGCATAACTGTTATTACTTTATGTGATACTATAACAACCACAGACAGCTGAAATAAAACAGAAAATGACAATGAACAGGTTTCTCATAGCATTCAGTGCCATAAATTAACAATAAGGGATACGCTTTATTTTACTGTGCATTTCTTGATATCTATGAAGCCCATCTAAGGTCAACACAAATTGTGAGGGAGGCAGGGGAGGGGGAGACAGAAAGCAGGTGGGGAGAGGGGAGAGAAAGGGAAAACGTGACATTTTAAATCCAAAGGAAATTACAATATCTCAGTTTTCTCTCATTCCAACTCGAATTTATTAAACATTTTGGGTTTAAAAAAACCCAAAGACCGCTATTAAATGTCTGCTTTATAATGTCTTTATGTTCTTAAAACAGGAAACACTGTGATATATGATGATAGTGTATTTCAACTGCTAATTACTATATGGTATGCTGCAATATACATTTCAAAGTTGAATGGCATTTTAAAACACTGGAACATCTGATCCAATAAGAAACATTAAAAGGCACACTTCCATCAGATTTTTTTTCTGAAATTAAGTGCTTCTTGCAGAACATTTCAATGCAGATGAAATGTATGCTTTTTAGACAGAAAAACATTCTCAGGAAATGTGTAGCCTGTTCTGCTTGTTACGTTTCGATGGCTTTATACCAATCCTGCTCTACATGGTGTGAGCTATCTCACTGGCTTCTCCTTTAGGAAAAATAGGAGCAATTTCCTAATGATGCTAACATGGGGCAGCTTTCTGATCTTTCTTTTTTAAATCTATTTTTTTTTAAAAAAGCCCAAACAACTATTCCCCTACCTTGGTGAAAGTCAGGCAATCCTTGTCTTGATCTTTATCCTTAATTTCAAAGTCGTAAAGTGCTTTGCCCTGAGGTGGAGCTTGCGGGAGGGGCTTGATACACTGGATGTAGCTGGCGGGGAAGAAGCCGTGGTTCCCATTGAGCTCCCCATGGTACCAGTTCTCGTCCACCTTCCGCCGCAGTATGATGATGTCCCCCTTGTTAAACTTGAGGTCACCGGGCTCCTTTCCCTCGTACGTGTAGAGGGCTTTGCCATAGGGAAGCTGAGAAACACTCTGGGGAAAAAAAACATGCAACATCTTTAAGCAAACTCGAGCCAGCACCAATTTTCTTCTTAAAAGTCACTTACTGCTAGAAGCAAACTGGTGGCCCATAATCAAATTATACCTATGGCTGTGGCTGACAGCTATATAATGCTATACCCTGGATCTTACAGGAAAACTAGGATGTGCATGATGGTAAGACCGAGAAGGTAAGTGTGTTACATAGGAGGCAATGCAGTTCTCTTAAAGTTCCACTGAAAACCCATGGTACCACTTACACAATCAAACAGCATCTGTCAACTTGCAAAATGTCCTATGTAAGCAGGACTATGTGTTTAAATAAGTAAAACTCGACATGTTTAAAGGTAAAATAATAGACTCTACGACCTTCGGGGGTTGCTTTGGTTTCTGAGGCTCAGAAGATAAACAAAACAAAACAAGCTTGAAGATTCACATGGTTCTAAAAGTTGGCAAGTTGA
The DNA here is from genome assembly GCA_020746105.1 of Trogon surrucura. Classification (NCBI taxonomy): domain Eukaryota; kingdom Metazoa; phylum Chordata; class Aves; order Trogoniformes; family Trogonidae; genus Trogon; species Trogon surrucura. Next base: position 68,895,329 of record CM036617.1, read on the forward strand.
AAATTTTTCATTGTGTTTGTCTGAGCAACTCCAAACATTTTTGAGTTTGAAGCTTTTAGTTTAGCTTTTGATTCTGTAACCAAATACCCTTACTTCTTTCAAAATTCCCAAGTCTCAGGCTGTTCACTGAGGGCTACTGTAAACAGTTAGAATGTTCTTTGTTGCTTATGAATTAATGTCCCTGTGGAAAAACAGAATAGGCAGAATGCCTCAAATCTTTCTTTTAGAACTAAAAAAAGCTCTGAGGCTTTCACTCTCATTAAAAGAAACAAACTTTAAAAAAAGATCACAGCACAAGAGCAAAAAAGCCTAAAAAGTTAATAGTTTGGTGTGATAGAAATGAGAAACCTATTTCATGGAAACTACCTAATTGTGAAGAATTCTTCCCAGAGTTCACTTTGGCCCAGTGCAAGACTGCAGTCCACACGACTGCATGTACAATTTTTTGGAGGCAGTACTGGTTTACGCAGCCCTTGCACTTGCCCTCCCCAGATACTTGTTCCTCTTCTTGCTGAATCCCACAGAGCAAGGGTTAACTGTGTTGGAAACAGCTGACTGCTCCTTTGGTCCTATAGTGATTCTTTAACCCATACTGGGGGAGAAAAGGTGTATCACTGTTTTATCCTATACCTTTTTTTTAATTTTATTTAGCTTGAGCTAAGAGTCAGCTTGCAAGCCTCAGCACAAATACGTAGCAGCACATACCACGGGGGTTGTTAAATGGATCCTGTAAAGTCAACCTTTCATAAGAGTCCCTTTTTCAGAGATGTATTTACAAAAGTGACAGCTTTCTGTTCATATATATGTCTACGAACAGTCGTTCCCTGCTCTGTACACTGGTTTGTCAATGGCGTGTCCCACAGGGCCAATGGAAAAATAAAGGTTTTACAGAGATTTTGTAAAGGTACAAAACATCCTGGTATTCCCCCAGGTTTTTCTTATACCTGTACTTCTGGATGACATTCCTGTGCATAAGAACCAGCACTCTGATGCTTTTCTACAGGAAGAAGGTGTGAGTGGCCTGACAGAAACACTCCATTTCCCAGCCCCATCCAGAAAATGAGACCCTGGGATGGCTTTTGTTGAAGTATTTTGTTAAAGTATTTGTTAAAGCAACATGCAAAGGCATTTCTCCTGATCCTGATGGGCACATTAAATGGACCTGCTCTGGTAGGGCAGGTTTTATGCACTTACACCTGCATCTTTTGGCAAGAGGAGGAGAAGCACCAGCCCATCATCTGCTCTGCCTGCCAGCGCAGCCTCTTCTTGCCACTTCTGGATACCAGACGGGCACTGCTGTAGGCAGATACCACACTGTTCAAAAAGTAAGTTTCTTGAATGCATTTTCACACACAAGAGTTAACCTACTTGTTTTATTAGAAAGGGTTTTAGTAGCTGCACAGGTCTTAGAAAGCCTGTGCAGCAGATCTTTGTGCCTGTATCAAACAGTGAAGGAGGCAGTCAAACAGGCACAGCTCTACAAAGGACCATCCACTCTGTCTGGACAGGGATTTAATTTCATTCAGATGTGTCTCCAGCTCCTGGTTTTCTCATTACCAATTTACAGTTCCTCTTTTTTTTTTTTTTCTTTTTTCTTTTTCTCTGTATTCTATTGGATTTTGCTGCATCTGAATGAAGGTAGCCAGTTAAAGACCAGCATTTTGAAAGCACCTTCAAACATGACAAAAGAAGTGTAAAACCAGAAAAGAAAATCAACAGCCAGCTAACAAAGCATGCATCAAACAATCTCTGCCAAATCAGTATCAGCATCCTACTGATATTTTTCTTTTCCAGGATGGTTATTCCTCCTTACACCAAAGCTTTGCCCTTGTCCCCAGCATTTTAAAGATTAAAGCATACGATACCGTCAAACTCCTTAGGTAAGGCATAGATTGCATCACTTATTTGAAACTAGAGAAAGCTGAAATACTACAGAGCCTTGTAGTAATTTAGAAATAAAAGATTCATTACTTTAGTTCATGCTGGGAGAAGACAATTTATCAAATACTGAGTAAGACTTCTGCCAGGTGCACACTGAACCACTGCTGATCCAGGCACACGCCTGGCAAGCACGCTCTGTATCACTTACCCTAGACGAAGCCTTACAATTCCCAAGATCTTTGAAGCAATTCAAGGTCAGATCACTTTCTTTACTTTTTAAACACTTTCTCTTCCCAAGCTTCATTTTACTGCGTAAAAAGTCAAGAGCCCCCAGAGCTACAGAAGACGAAACTGGGTTTTATTCAGTCCCACACAACATAGATGAAATTCTTAAGCAACACATGCTGGGTTTTTATTGCTAATTAATTGAGCTGGCTAGAAGATGATTCAGGTGCCTGTTTATACCCTCACCTGATGCAAATGTAGGTTTTTTAAGGAAAACAAACAAACAGCAAGACAAAACTTTTCATTCCAAATCTGGCATTGTTTCATTTGGAGAATTTAACGTGGCACCCCAAGGAATTTGCAGTTTAGGTGCTTGTGTTCATTCCCTTTCATGGGCTTAGTTACGGACCATGTCATCTGGGGACTGTCCTACGCAGAGAAGATATGCACATAAGGTACTTAAATTACAACCGCCAGAGGCAAGGTGCTTCCAGAATAATATGTTTCAATTATCAGCTACAGCTTTTCTAATTCTGTGCCACTGCTTTTCAAGCAAAAAATCTGTAGAGGCATTTTTTAAAACCAACATGTTGTTTAGTGGAACAGACGCTCTCCTATAGAAAAATCGTTGCAATTCAGACATTTTCCAGCCTTACCATAAGGCCAAAAGTCCCCATTTTGATTTAAGCATCCCAGGTGAAGCTTGCATTTACTGTGGCCCAGGCAGAGGTAAAGAAATAATGGAGTCCTATAACCCTTTTCATATAAAGCTCCTTTTCCCATTCTAAAGCTCTAAGTGTCTGATCCAAGTGACCAAAAGAGAAATTCAGTATCACAATTAACAGAAAAACTAAAAATAAACTCTTGAAGCTTCCTTGATGGTATTTTCTGGTCAAAACATCCAGCGTTCAATGGTCAGATTATATTAATGAATTCCGGTCCCTAAGAAGCAGATTTGGGGAGGTTTCACATAATTGTTCCTATTTTTGGTTAATCCATAAGTGAGAAGCAAATCACGTTCAGAAAGCTCCTCTTAACTACACCTGAAAAGAGGGAGAATTGAGCATGTTTCAGAAATAGAAGAAAAATGATCACTGCTGCTCTTTGCTAGTTGCAATGTCACTCCCCATCAGCAGATGGGGAAATCTTCCTATTATCATTTTCCCCTTTGATGAATCTTTGTGCAGTACAATTCTGGTCTAATCACACCCTTTTTCTTCACTTGACTCCCCAAGTTCAACGAGAAGAGGTTAAGCCAGGACTGATCTCTGACTCACATGCAAACCCCCCAAGCCCTGCCATAGAGCACGCCCTTCCCATTTTCTGTTCAAAATCTCTGCCTCGTGCCCTGTCCTATTTCCCCTCAGCTCTTTCTTCTATACAACAGCGTTCCAGTCAGACATCATTATCTTCAGCATGCCCAGGTAGTCCTTCTTACAAAAACTTCTAATCTATAACAGGCTGCAAAGTGTCATCTAAGGGATCAGACCACAGAAAAGCAGAGGCAGGCAATGGTTTTGGTGGAGGGCAGTGATAAGCACATACACGTTACTCCAGTGACCACAGGAGCACTTACATCTTCCTCTTGCTCCCTTCTTCAGCTGAGCAAACCCTCCTTACCCCTCCTCTGCTGCTCCTGTGCCTGAGCACCACTACAGCAACAGCTGCTTCATCCCCTGCTTCTCAGCCAAAGCCCCTTCTTGGGGTCTTCTGCAACACTGTGTCCTGGGAGGAAAGTTCCCTTTCCCAGCCTGGCCCCAGCAGCATCGTGCTGCTCCCCTGCCCACGGCAGCCAGCTCCACCACGGCCACCCCTGGATCCAGGGATCGACATGAGAACATCCTGGTTGTCTCACAAGTAGCGCAGTGGGGACCACCACGCCACTGCTCTCCTCCAAGTCAGCTCTTGACCTGTGCTCCTGCCCTGAGGGATGCCTGCCATCATCCCCCTCCCCAGCTGCCACGAAATCTGGTCAGGCATAAGGCCATCGGCTGCAAAATTAAATGGCCTCCGTATCTGGCTGTATCAAGAAATCGATTTGCCCTGCTGATTTACTGCAAGGTTAACTGGAATTCAGCTATGATGTGTATTAAATTCCAAAACTCAGTGTGGGTGTGTACAGAAATACGGAATGTAAGAAAGAAAGGAAGGAAGGAAGGGATGAAGTCAATGGCAACAGCCAGTTTCTTTTTCCTGCCAGTAAATGTGTGTTGGCACAATGCTGAATACTGCCAAAGGTTTCTTTCTATTTCAGCAATCAATACTGACGTAAAAGCCTGAAGCGTTAATATGCTGAAAACCCCCCTTGCAGAAGACTCAATGATATGTTGGCAACTCAATCATTCTGTATTTGTGTTTCAGCGATGTCAAATGGCAGCAGTTAAGCAGAAACCTGCTGGCAAATTGACAAACAACAGCCACGAAGCAATTAAGTGGCAATGCTGGAGAATTTTTCGTTATGTATCCTGGAGAACAAAAGGAGAGAAAGAAAAACCAAACATCCTTGTTTCCAATAAATTCTCCCAGACTGTGAGCTGCATAGGTCTTAAGTTTTCAGAAGTTACAGAAAAGAGGTATTTTCCCAATATGCTCGAGAGCAACGCAAGCTCCAACATGGGTCAAACCCTGTCAGCTTCTGCAGGCAATACTTGATGAAGGAGGTCACGACTTAGAAAAAGGTCTGATGCTTGCCTGAAGTACAGTGCGGGTGCCTACAAAACATGCTTTTCTTACTTCCCAGTCTTTGGGAAGTGAAAATAAAGGCTTCTCCATGCAACCATTTTTATTTTTTTTTTCTGAGAGAGCAACAGAGCCTGACGACTAAGATGAATGTGTCTTTAGTTTCTGTGTCTGTGCTCAACTAGGGATGGTGTAGACCGAAGACAGCATCAAAGTCCCACGTGCAAAATCATCAAAGAGGCTGGCCAGATTTGCCGGCTTTCAAACACCCAGGAGAAAAGCCTAGGACCATTCCTTGACATCAATACATTGTATTATATAGGAAATACTGAGAGAAGGTAGATCTAGATTAGATATTAGGAAGAAATTTTTTACTGCTCATGGCAGGGGGTTGGAATTAGACAGTCTTTAAGATCCCTTCCAACCCAAACCATTCTATGATTCTATGAAATTAAAACTAAAATATACAGGGGCAAGGCCTCCAGCCACGAAATTCAGACAGAAACGCTACGATACAATCCTTCTCTCAAACCAAGTTTGTGTTCAGATTCCTGAAACCCATGGAGCTTCTTGAGCCTCCAGCTATAACTCCTTTCTGCAACAGCAGAGCAGAAGATTGTTTTTCTGCCATATTAATGCTGAAGGGTAATTTTCTTCACCCAAGCTCTTGCCTTGTGCAGCTCAAGCTGTGCAAACAAGGGAAACCTCAGTCTCTGCTGCAAGTGCTTCCCTTGCACATGGGCATCCCCCACGAGAAGCAGGTGTGATGGTGCCTGCCTCTATTTCAGCGGCATGAAAGAATAGAGGAAATGCTAACGGTGGAGGAGTATTTTACTCCTTCCTTCTGCTTCAAGGGTCATCTTCATAACGAGAGCAAGAGGTGAAGCAGGACAGGATGAAGCCAAACAGCCTCAGAACACACTGTTGGAACAGCCTGGTAAGAGCATTACTATGGACAGTAATTTATTTATTTTTTTTAGACCGTACTTTAGTCATTTTAGGAATACACACTGGCGTGTTGCTTGTTGCAGTTCTTCACATTTCTCCAGCACCACCATATCTCCCATCCTCCAAATGCATATCTGAAGAGTCTGTTCCTCTGAATGAATAAATACACATTTATCTCCTTCACGAAGTACTATCAAGTGTAAACATCCGAAGCAAATCAAAAAGTCGATTAAAAAAAAAGACACAGAAAGGAAAAAGTAATAAAAAGCACGCACATCTCGACAGTAAACTATAATTAATCTCCAACTATTAGTATAGAGCATAAATAATAATTAAAACACATATTGTTAATTTTTTGCTTCATTACTCTGAAGCATCACATGTTATTCTGAATCTCCCAGTCTACACAAGCAAAGGTTTGGTGGTGACACAAGAGACTGCATTTATGTTTTCCAACTAGTCAGAAGCTCCTCACGAGCAGGCTGGGTGACACTTCAGCATATGGTTTCCCACCATCCGTAACAGCTTCACAGAAATTGCAGCAGCTGTGCTGGAGAGGACAGAGGTTCCATGGTGGAGCATCCATCAGTGGGACTGCTGAGGAGGAGGCAGGCTGCTCCCTGTTACTAGCACCTAGATCTTGGCATTGAGAGCACCCATTCAAATCATCTGAGAGTGACTTAGATCATGAGCGTGAAATGCCTACTCGGTTCCCTTTGGGATGGAAAAGAAGAAGGTAGTCTGATGCTCAGAGTCGTCAGTAGTAAGCACAACAAGCTACCCAGTGGTGGTGGCAGTGACAACCATGTCTGGTGGGCTTGGCATGGGCCACAGCGTAAAGGGCAGCGGGGGCTGAGTGCCACTCCCTTCATCCTCGTCACCCAACAGTCACTCTTGGTGTAACGTCTTTTGAGACACATTTCACCAAACATTTCACTTAAATCGGCAGAGGCGCTTAAAACACGTCTTGTCTTAGTCTAGAAAGAGCACTTGTCCATGCAATGAGCTGAAGAAAGAAGGGGCCGGGGCAAACTTTAGCCAGTGCAGTTATAACAAATGTATGCCACCACAAGACCTGTGACCTGCAAATTTTTTAGTGGCTTCTGTCCTCAAGAGGAACTCTCAGGATGACAGATCATAAATCATCATTATAACTCACAGCAAAATGTTTTAAAACGTGTTTTTTCTTCCGTGTAAGATGGTTTGTCTTACATACAGCCATTCAGAAGCACTAATGCCCCCAGGTCACCTGTCCTGACACTGACACTGCAGCATTTGCTTTCACAGAAAGCTAATAATAGGAAAATTAATCAAAGATAATCTAATTTTGCACAAAGTAGCAAAGACAAAAACCAGCAGCATGCTATTAGTCAGCTCAATGTGAACCATCAGTAAAAGCCTGAAATATCACAGCTTGCAGGTACAACCTTTTGAAATCAACTTTGAGAACAAAAGTAGTTAAGCCAACAATAAAAGCAGTACTGTGAAGAATGAAAACTAAAGGTAATCCTTTATACACCCTGGAAAGTGTCATGCTTATTTATAGTGCCATGTAAGTAGTAATTAATCACAATACAAAATAAAACTTCTTAACTAAAGCTTTGCTGTTCTATTTAACTTGGAGAGAATGTTTAGGCCCTGATTCTGGCTGACAGTGCTGCAGAGGGTTGCAGTCCTTGTGACACCTGAGGACATGTGCAGACAATGTGCACTTGAGCTGTGCACGGCTCCTACCTAGACTAGAAGGTGAAATCCTTCTCTGAACTGTTTTGAGGTGCTAAGAGGCCTTGGAAACAACTTCATGCGTTCCCAAGAGGTGGTCTTTACACATGTGGAGGAAGTGCCCAAACAGTTTAGGAGCCTATCTGCCATTTCCAGAAGTGACTTTTGCAATTAGCATTATCACGGGAATCTCCCAGCAGATGGACACAAAACAGGTACAGCATCATTCTAGCATGTCAACATTGCTCCCCAAAGAACAGAGAACAACGACGCTCATCACCCCCGAACAGCAAAGGATGATGTTCATCTTCTTCAGCAATGGGTGAACAGAGGACAAACTACTCTTTAAAGAGAACAGCATCTCAGCCAAGGTTATTTTGTAGTTTATATGGCAAACAGGCCCAATTTGCATTTTACCTAATAAATGCATCTTTGTATGCACCAAGGTTAAAGAATGTTTAGATAGCTTGTCATATAGGTATGTTTGGGATTCTCCACATTACCAAAATAAGAGCTCAACTTTACAGACCATCACTGTTTCTTTTAGGAAGTTTAAAAACTTAAATGCAAGACCATCCCATGCTGAGCTCATCCAGTCTCATAATCGCAGCTAAAATAGCTTCACACCTTCTGCACATCTCATGCTGCTTCAGCCCATCATTCAGTTTCTATCAATATTTACAGAAAGATCTCTTTTTCCAAGTAGCACCTTGTTTAAAGCAAAGTATTCTCAAACTACATGCACTTCTGTTAAACAACACCTGATTTTCAGGGTCAGATTTGATTTCTAGCAGTGAATTCACAGCTATCGGTGCCCAGAAAACCAGTGGGTAACACCAGCCAGCTGTTTAACTGTGTCAGCACAAAGTCCCTCATGTTCTGCAAAACCTGAAAGCTTCCAGACTCTCTGCACTTTAATAAGTGGTACTGTCAACACACTGCTGGCATTGTAGGTCAAGTTCTGGTTGCAGTTAAACCCCTTTAATCCAGTTAATCTTGATGAAACAGTGTGGATGTATGGAAAATTCCTACACAAAATAGAGCTTTATCTTACAAGTAATCTCCTCTGAAACAAAGCTGAACGGCTGGCAGCCTCTACAAGGAAAATATTTAGTGATGTCTCCTGTGTTGGTCATAGCCTTTATAAAGCCTAGATATGCTCTGAGAATCATAGAATCATAGAATTGTCAGGGTTGGAAGGGACCTTAAAGATCATCTAGTTCCAACCCTCCTGCCATGGGCAGGAACATCACCCAGGAATCTGTCTGTCCTTCACCTTTCAGCCAGAAAACAGTCACTGAATCCTACGGGCCAAATTTTTATCCTTGGAGTCCTGCACAAGAGTCCCAGTGAAAAGACCAGATGCTGCACACGGACATTTCAGAGAAGAAACTGGCCTACAAAAAGCCCCAACCAATTCAAGTACACAGTGTGGCGTCATGAGAAACCACCAGACAAAATACGCCTCGCCTGCCTGCCTTGCAAAGGCCAGGACCACCAAGCACAGCCTGAGCGAGGACTTCAGGAGCTGGCGATGGGTTAACAGAGAAGAAAACAGAGAAACCCCACATCTTCTGCTGCAACTTAAACACGCAATCTCACTGCAATGTGCTGCTTGAGCATTTCAAGGAGGGAAACCGGCAAAGTTAGCTACATTTAGCCTGCCAGAGCCACAAATAGAGACATGCTGTAAAACAAATAGGAGCTCCCTCGAGGCTATGGAGAAACACAAACCCAAACCTTATATTCAAGGCACTATGGCAGTCATCTATTTAAGGTTGCCTTGTGTTCTCCACTCAAAGTGTGTCTTAAATCTTTTGAATAAACATAAAATGTCTTACTGGTTACTCCCCAGATGATACTGGTTCAGACAGAACCACGACCTGGTTTTCTCAGCTGCCTGCCACAACCCAGTCCTTGCTCATTTTTCGGTAAAAGAAATGAGTTAAAAGTCAGCTCGCTGCACAGTTTGGAGACACATGGTTTTTTCAGGCTCCTTCACCTCCACAACGGCAGCATGTACAACCCTGGAATTTTACGCAATTATTTACTCTGTAGGTCACAGCAAGAAAAAAGAACATTTTTGGGAAAATACTAAAAAGCTTATAATGTGAATCTGTGCTGTAACTGCTTCATTTGATCTTTCCTGGTGGAAGCTGACAAAGCACAGGACAGCTTACATTTTCCAGTGGTGTCGTTGTGACTCTGCTATCCAGCCTGATACCTCTGGTTTGCTTTCCAGCCTTTCCACATCTTTCTTCTTGGCTCATTGCCTTGTGACTCAAGTGTTTCCTTAGCAGAAACTCTCTCCCACCTCTACCCCAGAAAGGACTTCATGGTCCAGTCCTCCTACAACTCATCAGAGCTGGGTTTCCTCCTGGCAGACACCAGGCAGGTCACACTTGGAGGTCTCAATTCCAGAATCTGCTTTGCCAGGTCTTTTCTATTGCAATTTTTTCTCTCTCAGGTGGACACCAGAGAGAAGAGAGGTGCAAAGAAGGGCCTGGATATGAAGCTCCCCCAAAAAAGGAGCTGGCAGCTGTATTTACCATCTGGCAAAGCTCCCAGAGCTCAACAGAGGGAGCCCCACTCCGGCGAATCTTGCCAGGATCACTACCAGTGGAGAAGACAATTTTTTTTTTTAACATAAATAAATGCACACCAGGAAAATCTTTCTCCTCTCTTCTTGCCTCCCTTCCTGCAAACATTAACTTAAAGGTGGTGGAAAAGCTTCTCCCATCTTTTAAATCACTGAGAAACAAGAAATTCAGCGGCTGATACAACATGAGCCACTTTGGCATCCTCAGCACGCAGGCTCCAGCACCCAAACAAAACAACCCAGAAAAAATTTAGAAATGGAAGAGTTTTTTAATTTATCTTTCTGAGGTGATGTAGGTAGGGTTGTTCAAGGACCATGTTGGTATCATTCCTTCATATGGAAACCTGCATTTGCTGAGGAGCTGAGACGTCTCTGATGTGTCAGAGTAAGTGCAAGGTTTGAAGGGTGAAACAGGGATGGTTTTACAGGGGAGCAAGCAAGACCACTGCCAGGGTTTCCACGGAGTATAGGAGAGGCAGTAGAAGACAAAGGACCATAAAGACCCTCTGATATGGGAATGGGATGAAAAAGTGCCCACCCAAAGAGCCTTCCTGTCTAACAGTGATGGTGCAGGGTGGCTTCTAAACTGAGATGGGTAAATGGGTGAAGGATGACAAGGCAGCCTTAATTCTTATTTCTGATTAAGGGGAGGATCTGAAATTCCTATTTAAACCCTAACAGTTCTGCAGAACATAGTGTCTGATTTGCTTACACTGCTCTTACTGTACGCTTTGTGATAAATAAGCGCTGTGCCTAGAAAGCACCTCTTTCTGTTGTGTCTTCTTCACTGCACGTGACCACAGAGCAGAGCCCTGCACTATAAAACTGCAAATATATCCTCTGCTTTTCCTTTGTTCAAAGTTTTCATAAGGCAGCTTAAAAAACCACACACTATGAGAACTTTCTGAGGTGGTATTATCAGTTTCATAAATACTATATTACCTGAACTGTGCCTTTCCTGAACTGACAGGGCGTTTGATAAATGCACCGTGGGCTGCATACACAGTGGAGCTAAAAAACATGTTTCCTCCGTAGCTCAGTTGTAAACTTCAATAGGTGGATAAATTCCCATGTCACTAGAGAATATTTACAACTGAACCTTATTTATCAGCAGCTTGCCCTCACCAACAGCCCACACAAATCCTGTTACACAAAAACGGCTACGGCTCTTTTCTCACAGTTACATGAAAATCGCAGAGGTTTCTTTTACACCAGGGCAATCTTTATGGCCAGGGAGATGAAACTGCATTAGGAGATACTAACATTAAAATATTCTTAGCCCAAAATGTCAGCGTGAGAGGAGTTAGCTCATTCACATCTGCGCTGTGTGAGCAGCCCCCTCATCCCTTTGCTGTCGGGGACCTTCTTAAGTGAGAGCACATTGGGGGTCTCCTTGCTCATGTCATCTGAAGAAACAAATGCACTGACCTACTTGCCAGGAATTTAGAGAGATTATTTCCCCCATGCGTGCCACGATAAGTAATATTAAAATATCTAGTATCCACTAAAAATGAAAAACTCATGTTCTTTAAATCACAGCATTTCAGGTCTGTTTATCAGAAATGTCCCTGTCGTTCTATTTTCCCCAAAAGAGGACCTTATTTTTCAGGATTTGCCTCCACTTTGTCCTCCCACCCAGGTCCCTCATCTCAAAATGGCTCATTAGCTCCAATTTACGGACACGCGCTCTCTTCACAAAGGCGATTAGGAATCGTTTTCAAGCCTCAGTCCCACTGACAGGACATACTGACACCTTCCTGCCTGTTAAGAAGGGTTTTAATCAGCTCCAGCTTTGATGAGTACTGAGCAGTCGGAGGAGAGGGCTGCCCCGCACCTCCTGCAGCCTCACTGGACCGAAGAGGTCAAAGAGCATCTCGTGCTCCGACATTGTGAGTCCTCATCTCCTCCATGGTGGGAAAGGTCCCCCCCGCCGCCGTGCCAGGCTCCCATTAGGAGTTCAGCTTCTCTCCCGGCTGGAGCAAACCTCGTTGCGGTTTGATGTTAGGAAGCAACGGTAGTTGGAGCAGACAAGGAAAACATCAAGGAAGATACGAGGCTTCATAATGCAAATCATGCTTTTATGTCATTCTCTTGAATCCCCTTTGGGGAGAGGAAAGTTGATTATCTACAGAATATGGGTCAAAGTTATGCCTTAAGGATCTTTCGGTGCTTTGACTGTTTGCTGACATACTACAGGGCTCCTTCGTGCCTTTTCAGGTTAAAGCTTTCAAAGTGCTGTCCCTGTGCATCATCATCATCATCATCATAATAGTAAAAAAAATAATTTCCTGCACCCACTCCCAGGAGTTTCTCTCGTGCTGAATTTAATTGATGCTCCCTCCTGCACTCTGAGGAATGATTAAATGAATGCCACACATATTTGGAAGCACCTCAGATTTCAAACTCTGCATGGTTTCTAATTAAAGGGACACACACAGGATGCTTGTGCTACATTTCACTTCTCTCTGTGGCTACTATTATTACATACATTTCAGAAATAGTCAAAAGAATCTCCTCTACCTCACATAATAGGATCCTGATTTTGACTGGATAATCACCAGCCGTTGATCTGGGTGAAAAATGTCTTTAGGAAAGTTTAAAAAAAGGTTCGAGACAGAACTAGCCCTCTGGCATAGACATTGATATTAATGACCTAAGTGTTTGAACTGCTGGCTAACCTGGAGTATGTAGTACCCCATGTTAAGCACTGGTGCTAATGAAGTGTAAGAAAAAAGCCCAAACAGCTAGAAAAAACCCCGTCATAATCTGTCAGGATGTATATGAGTGATGAAGCAGCAGCTCTGCTGTCTGTGTGTCAAGGCTCTGTCGCTACAGCCAGCTCACTTGTTTTGAGGATTGTCTCTTCTCCAAGGTGAAGAGAATCAAAGGACTTGTTATGCTCTCAATCATATCCTGATGTATTATTGACATATTTGACATATTCCTCTATCATCCATGGATGTGTTTCCACAGAGCACAGTCAAAGCCACATACTTGGTCAGCTCCAGAGTTCTTTGGGAGCCACAGCCCAAAGGAATGGGGCATGGGCAGGTGAGTCTCAGCATTAATCCTACCCTTCCCCACCCACCATCTCCATCCCAGCTTTCTGGTCTCTGTGTGTCTTGGTGGTAAATACTTGATTCTTAGTTAAAACTTCCTAATTTCAGGTACAATTTCTGAGATGTTGCTCAACTTTACCTTCACAAATCTCAGAACCCAAACAGCCGGGTGTAGCAACCAGCATTGAAATCTTGCCTCATTTAGTCACACATCTGCATCATCAGCACCTGCATCTGACATCAACAAAGCTGCACAACAAGGCTAACCCCCCTGCTTTTCTGTAAGAAAATATAGGGCTATAAACCTCCAAGGGGAATATATTTTATGTGTATTTGTTATTAATATAAAGCCAGCTTATAAGCCCTATCTTGCAAAGCCATGCAGTCATTTTGAAAACTGCAGCTACACATTGCTAGATGCAATGACCTTAACGTTTTCCAAGGCCTGCTTCTGACTTTGCTTACATGAATGTAAATAAATCAAGAGCTCCCCCACTGACCATAATGACAGTATTCCTGATTGTCACTGTTGTGGCAGCACAGTCAAGTTCTGTGGCAAGTGACACTACGGGAAATGCTATGACAGCAATCCTATGCTGCATTGCGTGCATCTTTTACCACCAAGTAATATTTAAAATACGGGATGCATTTGCTTTTTGAATGTCTTGTAAAATGCTACAAGCTATAAATAATTCAAACCAATAATAATGGGATGCCTGGGCATTTCTTCTTCAGGTTTAAGGCGGCAACTGCTTAACTTGGTTACCAAAATAGTTTTTACCAAAATAGTTTTCACTGCTGATAAAGAAATGGCTTACAATTAGATACACTGCATATTAGCAATAGAAAAAGACTTAACAACAAAGCAAAATAGTGCTGGTGTATACAGTTTTCTTACTTACTCCTTTTCTGTATGGTTTCAAATCCTTTCAGAATAAAATCAAACTCCTGTGCCTCCACCCTGGGCTAATGCCATAATCACCAGGATATTGTACAAAATAGGAGCACTGGCTTCTCCTCTGGCCATGTTCTAAAACTGAAGAGTATTTTACTTTTCGAAGACAGATTTTAGACACAACTTCGCGTAAGGATTAGGGCATATCTCTCAAAAGGACAAAGAGACTTCAGCCTCTGGGAGGGGCAGAGGTAAGATACACTGGCATCCTCAGTGCTTCCCTAGCAGCTAGTTCAGTACGTTGGCTTTACCTCTCCTCTTCTTCAGCAGGCTAGCACTTCAGGCTCTCAGCCTGCCCTAACTTCTCACCGGGTGATAAGCTTAGGTGACCGTTTCAGGACAGAGTATTCTGATATGGGAGCGAGACACCAGCGAAACCAGGGTAAAGTATGGAGTTAAGTACTGCATGGAAAAAATATAAACGTAGCCTGAAAAAGACTACATCCTGTATTTCCATGACATCAAAACCAATTAAGCTTTGTTTTCCTGCTCATTATGCCTAATTATTCCATCATACCGCCTCCAACAAGCTATTCATAGTTACATGTGTCATGTGACCTCAGCATATCTCTGAAGACTAAAGGTTTTCAAGTACATTTTGTGAAATAGCAGCAAGTGCTAGGTGGTCATGGCATCTCTCTCTGAGGCATTCCCCTTGTTCGAGGTGCTGCAGAAAGCTGCAACCCCCTTGACTCTCTCAGCAACAGGACCCAGAAGAGAGAGCTTGAGAAAGGGATGGCCAAGGGTGTGGTTTTATGATACGGGTGAGTCTATCTTCAAGCAATCTTTGCTGGTTAACACGGCTGTGGGTTTAGCTCCCCAAGCTGACTCCCTCAGGCTGCGAGATGAGCACAATGTGCTGTACAAGGAAGGCAACGGAACCACAAACCCGATGGGAGGGCTCAGATGGGAACCAGAACCCCCTTTTTCAGCAGCAGCCCCCAGATGGGCTCTATAGGCTCAACCCTACCCTAAAACCACAGCTTCAGTATGACAGTAAGTGATAGCTCCAAGTCTGAGAATGAGTGCTGGATCCCTCACTTGAGCAGATGGGAATTAATGTGCTGAATTTCAAAGGAAAGGAATTTAATTTCCATATGATGCCAATGCTTTCTTTTCACCACCGCACTTCCCTGCCTGCCAGAACCTTAACTAAGGAATTGTCCACATCCGGGTTTGAACGTTTCTATAGAGTCAGAACTTGAAAGAATATGCCTGTGCTCAGAAATTATGCGTAAGTCCATGACAGCACAACAATAACTCAACTGTAATTGCCTAGTGGTACAGGCTGGAACAAAGCAAGTATGAGCAAATCCAGAATCTGGGAAAGTCTGAGGAAAGTAAAGACATTATGGACATAGACCCCTTTAAGACTGATGGACTCTCACATGACCACTGAGTCTAGTCCTCTGCAAACAACAAGCACTATTGCAAGAGACATATTTCTCAGGTTCTCAAACACTTTTTCTACATGCTCCTGTTCACCGCAGGCAACAAAGCACCTCTCTAAGTGCTCTCGTGAACTTAACACCAAGTAAGAACGACCAGACAATAAATGAGGAGAGTGAGAGAGAGCAGAAGCATTGTCAATATTCTCCTGCTGATGAGGGAAGCCAGCTTAGCAAAGCTTGGTAAGACGGCTTGCTTACCACATGAGATGATAGGTACCAAGAAAAAGTCAAAAACACATCACCAAAGTACTTTGCAACCTGAGTAGACCACAGATCTAAAGCTGATATAAGGCAGAGAACACTGCAAAGACACACTAAGGGGACGGATACTTGGTACAAAAGTCCAGCAGCATGAGATGAAGGCAATGTAAGCATGATGCAGTGCGATAGTAGCTTTACAATCCCTTTGGGCACATGCTGCATATGAGTGTAGCAAATACCTAGTGATTCATACTTCTAGAGCACAAAACATGCCACTACCCCTGCAAGAACCTGATAACTGTAAAAATCTCCAGATAGATAGTTGGACGGTTCAGCTAGTGAGATCCTGTTGCTATTAGATCGATGTTTTCTCACACAGGCAGGAAATAAGAAATTATGTGTTGAATAGTTGAAAAATACAAATTTCTCCACAGAATAAAAAGACAAAAAAATCAATCCCAGTTCCAACACATTCCACTCAGATGTCATCCCCTCAATTTGGTCTCCTTTATAGCAATTTTTGGCTCTTTTAACAGGAAAATTGCAAGAAAATTTGCAAACTTGCTTTCAAACAAGGTAATTTCAGGAGAAGTTGAGAAGGGCTGATCACAGCAGAAAGATCCTGCAGACTGAACTCTAGAAAACAATCTGTGTTAATGATGTCCAGAGGAAGTGACAGGAAATGCTGCTTAAGGGAGAACGAGCCCATTTTACCCTTGAGCAGATGCTACATGCAAGGGCAACAGCAGCTTAAGATGTTCCCTTCCATGTTTGCCAGTATTGACCTTGTTCAGGCAAATTATCAATCTCCACATCTTTGAATTCCCATCATTATGAGTGCACACACCCCCTCAATGTCTGATATGCATACATTAGCTACATGAATTAAACCAACTTGCATTTGTACGCTGAGCAGCTGGTCTGAAATTTACTCCAGAATTAAAAAAAAAAAGAAAAAAAAAGTAAAAAAAAAAAGTCCAAACCCCATATATGCAGCTGGGATTGCTTATGAGTGAAAAATGTGGTATCTTTATAGCCAACAGCATATGTATTCAGTACGCAGATCTACAAATATTGGATTCACTGCCAAAATCATTGTTAAGCAAACTGGCTGACTCTCTGCATTTTCCTGATGAACCACAAGGAACCTGCTGAAGAGAGAGAGGCAAAGTAGAGTACTTTGCAAGAATACCAGATCACGGATTTATGGCGTGCACACTGCAGTGCCATCCAGCTAGGTCCAGAGGAGCTGCTATGTCCTTGCAGCACAGCACATTTCTGACCTGGATATGAGCTTGGGGAGGTGTCAGCACCTTGGGGAGGTGTCAGCACCGTTGTGACGAGCCGCAACGGTGTGGCTCTGTTGCGGCAAACCAGCCTGTCTGGAGCAAGGTCAGGTACCTCCACACACTGCTATGGTGAGTGCTTTAGAGCCACCTAACACCATCCACAAGTGACACTGGAATAAGATCTTGTTTTCAAAGGGATTCAGTGGCCTCCTGAGATAGAGAAGATGACACGTGCAACAATATCTTCCTCTGCCTCAGCCGGAACAGCTATATTGCTTGGTTTGCAAGATCAAAAATAAATATTTTTTTTTTAAAAAAGTCTTTGTTTATGTCTCTTTTCAAAACATTAATAAATACTAAATTCCCCCCTACTTATTTCAGATAATGGAATCTATGTAATGAGAATCATTTTTAATAGAGCTTCTCTGAGTTTTTACTGAGGGCATATTTTTACCCACTGCGTGGAGCTGACTTTGCACATATTCATTCTGCTATTTTAGCAGTAGGAGACTAGGTTAACACACCAGTCATTCACTCCTGGAGATCTGGATTCAGTTCCTGGCCTACATGACAAGTGATAATGAGTTTGGTTATTGAATCTCCAGGGGATATTTGTTCACATTACTAAGCAACCGCATAATTTGGCAAGATGTGTTAAGTATGTGCTAAGGATAAGACCAGGGGCCAATTGCTCAAATGACTGACACAATGCAGCCTCCCTCACATCACTACACCAAACTCCTCCTTTGTGCAATTCTGCTGGAGATTGGGAGAACAGTGCAGGGTTTTCAGCATGTCTGTTTTATTGCACAGCAGGGCAGGTACAATCTGGATCTGCAGATACATAAAGAAACAGGACTTATGCTCCTACTTCTATCAAATTCAGCACATAATTCAAGGTTACTTCAATCAGATATGCCACCTTTTTTTTCAGCACTTGCTGCACCCAAGCAGTAATAAAACACAATGCAAGTGGAAAAAAAAATGCGATTTAAAAAATAATTACATAATAGCTATCTTTGTTTGCCTGTTGGCAGGTGACTCTTCAGGTTTGCACCTTAAGTGTTTTTGCTGGAACACAATGCTTACAATGTTTAATTTAAACAAAATGAAAACTGAAACTTTTGCATGACCACAAAACTCCATAAAACAGTATGTCGGCCATTGCAAATACAAGTAACTCTGCAATGTCATGTCAGATAAGCATTTCAGTCTTGAGTTTCTTTAAAATGGGCAGATTGGTTCTGCAACCAACATGGCAAAAGTGTCCACTCAACCTAAGGTTACTTCTGTGTGATCTTCTCTTGAGCCTCATCTAGTTGACTGTGCCCCAGCTTCAACGGGAGGCACATGCGACCTTTCCTAGATGTCCTCTGGTCTCATGGCTTGTGCCACCAGGAGAGCAGAATGGATCTTTCAAGGATGATACCTGTGTGTATATAATTGCTACGCTATTTTTAGCAAGTCTGGCAACCTCTTCTCCCTGGTCATCTAATATAGTAGACCTGTGGGCTTCGAAAACACCTAAGGAGCAAGCTCATCCCAGAATCCGGGAAGAGAAAGCAGACTTTGCCATGTCTCTGCATTACAGTGGCACATGCATGGGTGCATGTGGACCTCGGAAACTTTGGGATCAAGTGCTGAGGTGCATAAGGAGATTTACACACTTACGGAACAAAGGTATTCTTCATCGCTTTCTGGGACCTTGTCTCCATTGTTCAGGTAAGGAAAAGAGAACATTCTTGGATCCTTTCCTCAACATACTGGAGTAGAAATAAACTTATTAATGGGACACAGCCATCCGCTACAGATTAAGGTACAAAGGGGGTTAACTCTTCCAGCATATAGGAGATCTATATGTCACATCATCACCCAGTTGTGACAAAAGTCGGAATTCATTAATAGCTTCTGTAGGAATTAAGGTTCAGCACCTGGCAGGCTTAAACCCACAGCAGAAAAAAAGCCCACTACTTGAGTAAGCCACTACCATTCCAACAGGAACGATGCTCATCGTGGGGGTGGCTGGTAGCTGAGTAAATCTGGAAATGGCTGCAAATCAGGAAATGACTTGTCAGCCAACTCCAAGTCTTTTTTTGGCACACAAGTCTCTTGGGGAGGATAGTGGCAGGAATGAGGCATTTATGTTTGATCATTTGGGAATTTTATGAATAAAAAGACAAAGTTCACTTGCTGTGAATCACAGAAAACCAGAAGACTCTCCCTGCCATGACCAAGAAAGTGTATGAATAAAACACCTCTGAAGAGGAGTCATAGTAGAGTGTGATGTTATTTATAAACAAACGCCGGTAAGCTTATGTTCACCATGAGCTGGGACATGCAGCCAACAATTAAAGAGCTCCCGTTTACATCGGAAATAATGTTATGGCACCGTTCCAGTTTTCACTGAAGGTCTGCACAATGACAGCATCTGAAGACTTGAAGGGAAGGTGGATGTGAGCGTGATGTTTCATCTCACACAGAAAGCTCACGGCAGCCAGGCAGGACACGAGGCCCCACTCTCCCCCACGCCACCCTCGCATTACAGCGGTGCCGTGACTCTGAAGCACGAGCGGCCACTGTGCCAGCAGTAACTTCGAGTACAGCACTGTGGGTGAGAAAGATGGTTACAGCCTACCTGATTTGGCAGCCCCTCTACAGAAACATTGAGTCATGTCAGAAACGACAGAGAAAACATTTGCTTTGATTTAAAGCGCCTGCCTGCTATTTAAGGCATGCCAGAGACTCCAGAAGTGTGAACAAGCAGCAAAGCGAGGAAGGCATCTAATCTAGCATTTGAATTTATTTTATATGTATTTTTCTCTCTTCTCTCATACCACTCCACCTTCCCCAGATTATCTTTAAATCAAGTTCTGCTCCAGTCTGATGCAGTTACTCGGATTTGTATAAACCTGTCTACTCAAACGCTCCACCCGCAGAAAAGCTATACCAGCTTTAACTTCATCAAACCAACCATAAATTCTAAATGTGCCAGAAAATGCTGCTGAAATACCAAAGCAAGCCACATTTTGCAGGTTTTCTACAAGGAGAATGAGCTCCCAGATGAAGGCTTGTAAAAATCAAGTAAAACTCTGGGTTTTGCTAATTGGAAGACCATTAATACAAACACCACTTTACTCACATATGAAGCTGTCTTTTCTCCTGCCAGATGCCCTTTTAAGGATGGTATCCTCCTATCTTGGAGCATTAAGGTGCATTCACCTCCTGTTAAAAAGCCCAACAAGATAAAACCAGAGGGTCGGTTTAGCTCAGTGGGTTGAGCGTGGTGCTTGAAACACCAAAGGTCGCGGGTTCAATTCCCGTTCGGTTCTCACGTGTTGCCTGACCTAGTCGAGAGGTGGCGTCCCTGCCCATGACAGGGAGGTTGGATTAAATGATCTCTGAGGTCCCTTCCAGCCCAGGCCGTTCTACAATTCTATGAAATATGAATATGCATCAGGGAGTCTGGGAGGCCATCCAGGCCAGCATCTTCTCCTGTGCAGTGGCAGTAAGGTGCCACAGAAAGCATTCTAGAGCCATGCCAAAGCATCAGACAAGCATCCCCAAGAAAAGCACATTGTTTGCTACAACATCCAGCAGTCAATGGATGCTTGACCAACAAGAGATTGTCTCCAAAAGTTATGATTCTCCAACCCGCCCAGGCAGACGTGCCTCATTATCCACTGACAGTGGTGTAAATCAAGCCTAAGCCGCTGGTGAAAGGGCAGCCCAGAGAAAATGAGGGTCAAGAGCCATTTTACTTTTGGCACATCAGATATTAAGATATTTAGGAATACGTTAACAAAAGGCCTCCTGACTCAAAAATCTGCCTCCGCATCATGCGAAACACGAGCCACGGCGAATTAGAAAAATTATAGCCTGATCCTATTTGTGGCATGAATCAGTATGGTGTCAGTAGAGCTGGGGCAACTCACACCAGCTGAGGAACTGGCACTATACATTGAATATACCACGCCTGAACATCTCTGTCTCTTGGAAACTGCTGAAATGGCATCTGTTGCAGGTCAGCTTTCAGCTGAAGGGATTAAGCAGCTCAGGAGGATGGCAACGGGATATGGGAGCTTCCATCCCTGCTCTTGGCCACAGCTCAACCCAGGTTTAACACCGACCTTAGTGAATGAACGGCTGTGCCGAGAGAGGGACCCAGTCGATGAGCTCTCCTTCTGCTCCCAGCAGACATGCTTCTGCACCGCAGAAGCAGAGCATGATGCAGCTTCATTATCTCACCAGGGAGAAACTGATGGGAATGTAGTTAAATGGTATCATCTGCCCCTCAGGCTGAGGTCAAACCATACTGGTGGGAGAGGCATGAGGTCCCTCTGCCTAGGCAAGGTTGTAGACATTAATTATGAATATTATTAATTCAAGGTATTCTATCCAAATGAAAGCTGGCATTTTCAAGCAACTCCCAGGAGACAAGAAATCTTCAGAAGCGTTTTATTCATGCAGCAAGGTAAAATTCATTTTGTTGAAACAACTGCTTCTGCTAGGCTACAGAGTTCAAAGGCAGAAACCTCTTTGTACTATCACTGAATGTCAAAAACACCCTAGCTAATCCAACAGAAAAAGGAATCTCCTAACTTTCACTCGAAAAACAGGAAAAACTTAACAGGAAAAAAAAATAGTCATAGAATGGCTTGGGTTGGCAGGGATCTTAAGATCATTAGGAATAAGCAGATCTGTTTGGGTAGGGAGGACATGCAGGTTGCCTTGTGGCACCCGTAGTGCCAGCTTAACGCGTCCCCATCCCCTCTGCGCTCTCTGAGGTGTGAGGACCAGCCATGCCCCCATGGCACAAGGCTCCTTTTCCCCCTGGGGCTTTCAGAGGTGCCGAAAAGCAGCTGCAGCTAAGGCCATGCATGCTGCGGTGGCAATGGGTGCAGGCTCTCGGGGAGGGCAGCTGGAGCCTCCCTGGGCAGCTGGCAGACACCCTCTGCAGCTGCAGAAGCAGGACTTGCCCCAGCAGGGTGAGGTAATGACACAGTTTGGGTCTGTTGAGTTTTGTAGCTGGAATTTCTCTGGAATCGCTTGCTGCTTATAAATGTAAAAAAGAAGCGTGCTTATACAATGCCGAGACTGAGCAGTGGGACAGATAATATAATACTCCTTCTGTGGCAGTGTCATTAAAAAGAACTTTGCATAGAAGCCAAAGCACAGCATTGCACATCTCTCTCCCTGGCAAATTCCTCACTGCCTGCATTTTTCTGTATTACTCATTACCACCAGGAGAATGATTTATTTTGAAATAGAAGAGAGAGGAGATGCTTGGCACAGCAGCTTTGAAGAGTTCCAGTCTTCTGTTCTGCAAAAAGTATTCCAGCAAAAATACCACTAGGAAAAAAAAAAACAAAAAAGCATTGCATATCAAAAGGAAGAAGAATAAAAGATTTTGTATAGTGTGAATTCCAAGATGATTCACATCCTTTCCCCCTTCCTCAATATACGTCCTTACAGTACCCTGACATCTTCTGCAAAGAGTCTTTCCTTGACAGGGAAATTCACCGAGGAAGGTCAGCACAACGTTTTTGCAAAATGAAAGCTCCTCCCACTCCGATGTTATTAGTGCTAATGGGAATGACTTGTTAAAATGAGGCAGCAAATAACAATTCCCTATCACTTGCATAAAGGATGGAGGCACTCAGTGAGATGGCAAATGTTGACATAAATTTTGTGTATGTGACACATATGACATTTGTGAAGGGGAGGGCATGAGACAGCTGAATATTGCATGGTTTGAGAAATGAGAAACTCCGCTTAATTAAGCTGTACTGGCCCCTTGGCTGGGCAGAAAATACTCTACCTTCCTGCAATATCATGTCTTTTGTTTAATGCAGTGCCCAGAAGGGATTTTAAGCACATGAGGCTTCTATCAGTTCTCCAGTTTCTTTTCATAAAGGTCCAAAAGAAGTATAATTCTTTAGCTGAGCCAACAAAATAAATTTTTCACTCCTGATGATCTTAAAAATCCCTTCCTGCGTTTAGTTTCAGTTTATTGTGAATTCTGTCGACATCTAGTGACATGACAGAAGGACCTTTGACAACAAATCTTAGAGGTGCTCCCTAAAAATTCAGAAACTCGGGATAACCTGCCACAGATTTCTAATGGCTACCAAATTATTCCCAACCTAGTTTCAGCTACTCCTCCCCTCTTTTTTAAACGTCCACAGAAGCCAAGCCTTTAAGATGATGGGAATAGCATGTTGGAGATGCTGAAGATGAGCAGTATTTTTTTTTTGGTCTTCACAATGTGGCCACCAGCACTCTGTTATGCAGGAGGTCTTCGTTGTTTCGTGCACCACCTGACTGATCCCTCATCTCAGCTGCAGGCTTTTGCCTCTCCCCTCTGCTAGCATTTCTACCATCATTATAGAATCACAGGATGTCAGGGGTTGGAAGGGACCTGGAAAGATCATCTAGTTCAACCCCCTGCCAGAGCAGGATCACCTATTAGCCACGGTTTTCACTGAATTTTTCCCATCGTTATCTGCTTGATGGGCAGCTGTCAGTTTGCTGCTAACCCTTCTCTCGCTAAGCAGCCCTGGGTGGCAACTGAGTTGGATAAGTCTGATGGCAGGGCGATGCTGACCGATTTGTCAGGAATCAATCACAAGCTGCACAGTTCACCATTTATTAAAAGGATGCCATCATTGGATCATGTACACATAGGACGGCCAGTTAAATCAGACTGACAGCCCATTGCCAGCTCAGTACAAGGGAAAACACCAGGGCTGACAATATGACAGCTTTACAGCCAGGCACCTGTGGGAATGGGATGATGTGATGATGAACAGGCTGCTAGAGCACACCTCAGTCCCACAAAATCCCAGTGCAGGGCAGTTTAACTACTACAAACACGTTACGTACTTGTCTTCTTTCATTAGATCTTGTCTAATCTCATTAAGCTAACAACCTAACCGATGGCAATAAACTACTCACTCAACAAACACTCTGTAGCTCTTAATTGGCATTAATAGGAGATACCGGCCAGCCCCTCCATGGGTGAGAAAGGTGCCGTCCTCCAGCTCTGGTTTCCCTGCCCAGACATTGACAGCGCTGCCTGCACCCGCTACCCCTGAGACTGGGCAACTCCAGTCCTCTGGGAGCCAAGTCAGAGGGACACGCACTTACGCCAACAGCAATTCTTCTACCAAGTTGGAAAAAGGCATAGGTAAAATTTTCCTACACTCTGCTAATCCCGGGTGCCAGTAAGGTTCTCCAGCAGCAGGGTGTGGACCATCGCATGCTCTGGGAGACTCTCCCTTGGACTAAGGGGCTGGTACTGCCAAGGATGCTCCTACAACTGCGAAAGCACCAAGCCCACAAACACACTCTCCTCCTTGTCTGTGCCAGTAACATCATTGCAAGTGAGGCACTGTCTCTCTTGTGCAGAGATTTTACATTCTTTAAATATGGCACAAGATTATATTTCCACATCCAAGAATGATAAAAATTGGCAACATGCAGCAGATTTACTCCTTTAGATTTATTCTTGTACCAGCAGCAGTGAAAATCTGCCTCCA
This sequence comes from Trogon surrucura, assembly GCA_020746105.1. Taxonomy (NCBI): domain Eukaryota; kingdom Metazoa; phylum Chordata; class Aves; order Trogoniformes; family Trogonidae; genus Trogon; species Trogon surrucura. The sequence goes on from CM036617.1 coordinate 68,919,876, forward strand.
TGCTTTACTATATGAAGCATCATTTGTGGAATTATTCATTAGCACTTCATTTATAAATCAGACTTTTAAAAAATTATTGGCAGTATCTTCCTTTTTCAAATTCCGAACTTTAATAAAAATAGATTTCCTTTCCAAATTCTGTGTATATAATATTCCAGCAATAACTTTTTTTTCAGTAATGTTCGCAAAATGTCACCATAAATCTTTACCACTGTCTTTCATTTGTGAACCATGGGTGTGCCATTGAGCACAGATTTTATTTAAAAGTGAACATTTAAAAAGGAATGTGCACATAGGACAACTCCTTTTGAGCCCCCCATCGCTTCCCTAAATTGTCCCAAGGAAGAAGGATGAATTTGCTTCACCTTTTGTAACCGGTTGGTCACTGAAGTGACTGCTTCAGACAATTCGCTGCTCTCAGCTCCTTGAGGGGCAGCCAACAGGACTGGAAGTGGCCAGGGTCTGGTGCTAAACTGCTAATGGGAGCTGGTTGAGCCACCGTGGCCCTCCCTGCCTGTTGCCAGCCTACTCAGCCCTGGGGTTATGTGCCAGCTGAAACCTCAAGGAAGGGCAATAGCTTGCTGAGATGACGTGATTTGACCACATGCCAAGCCCTCATGCCTCCTTATCCACTTAGAAACAGATTTGCTCAACGTGCGTTTTGCTAAGAAACATCTGAAAAGATTAATAAATTAGGAGATTGATCGTGCAAACTATTACTCACATGAACCCCCTGCTAGTGCCAAATCTCATAAATACATCAGGAGTCTCCAGGTTTGCAACTTTCCTAAAAGACCCAGTTCCTGGAGGCCAGCTAAGACTCCCAGTCATGTGCTGGTGAAGAGGAAAATCCATTGGAGGCCTCAGTGCAGGCACGTCCATCAGCCATTCCTTCCTAGACCGGACAAGAAGAAGCCAGTGGCGAATTTCTCCTTTAATCACATCTAGTGTTGCAAATGTACTTTTTAAAATGCAAATGTATTTTTACAAATCGGCTTTAACTCTCACCTTTAGGGATGCGAGTACGTAAAGCTTGTCTACATAAAACTGCAGTGGTGAAACCCCACCAGGTTATTTTCCTATCTAAAAAGAAGGTATACTTTGCTGAAAACATATTATCCTGCAGTGCATGCATTCATTGTAAAAATTTATTCATTTAACAGAAATAGTTAAAAACCCACAGCTACTCATCTGATGCTCTAATCAAGAAATTACAATCGCCTGGGAGACAAATATTACTGTTTACTATTTATAACTGTTAATAAGCTTCATCCCATGAAGTAAACAATCTTCATTTCCAGTCCAAAAGATTGTCTTTAGTGAAAGAAAAAGCATAATCTAATTTTTCAAACCACACCAAAACCAGACAGAATTAGGAAGGCAAGCATTTAGTTAAGGAGCTTCCTTCTCATGTGCTAATCCCCATCACTTCTCACCATATATGATGCTCCTGCGTATTTCAGTTTACATGGCACATTTGCTCTGATGTTTTATTAAAAGGCAAAAGAGGGTGAGGTAAGAGAGGTCTTATGTGGGAAGAGAGGTTTAGAATAAATCGAAAAGAAAGCACATTGCAAGACAAAAGATAATCACAACTGGGGCACTACAGAATCTGTTTTTGAAGTAACATGAATTTAAATTTTAGACATACCCTTTGATCTAACTTTTCTAGGTTTTTTATTAAAAAGGAATATATAAAAGTACAACAGTTGCAAGGAAAAACTGCTATTAATTTCTGGTAGATGGAAAGAGTACTTCATACCAGCGTTTGCAGGGCTTCTGTGCTTCATGGAGGGAACACTGAGGGCACGGTTTGTGGTTTACACATCAACACCTCCTATCAGCGATGCTTTTCAGGCAAGCACCACCAGTCTCTTTGTGCTGTAAAAATGGCCTAAAATTATCAGGCTTGGCTCTGGGTTTCCTTAAAAGTAAAGGGAATTTTCCTACCAAGTGAAGAAAAGTTATCCAGCTTCTGCTTCCAAGTACTAAGTAAGTGCCCTGTTTTACTATTCATCTGTGGTTGTTTTACCACCAGGAAGGTGAAATGGAAAAATGTCCAAATTCAAAAAATCTGTCCATACATGGAACAGGGCCACGTACCTATTACATTACAGGCTCTGTCATCTGCTGTGGTAACGAATACGTACCCAAGAAATGCTGCAGAGCCCGGAGGGGAGCGCCCTGTGCAGGCAATACGATCAGGTTATTGTTTAAAACACATTTTAGAGGATGAAAATATCTCTCTGGCAATGCTGCGAAGGTAAAAACAGCTCAAATTATCTGCTGTGTAAGCACCATTCATGTGAATGAAATATGCCCAGGGACTATGAATCTTGTGACAGACCTTTCCTAGCTGCATTATCCATAGCATGTTCTATATTTTAGATAGGAAACACATTCTTTGCTTCTTTATGTTTGTTTACCTTGGTCTTCTCATTTCTACTTCACATTACTCATATCTGTTAGGCAGCTGGCTCTGTTGGGATGATAAAACCGCCAATTTCAAAGCCACATATCCTTGTTTTGGGAAGAAAGCAGCTTGCCTATACTGCTCACAAGAAATTCAAGCACGAAGGCTCACCCATGGTCAGACATGGTCAGATCCCCTTCTGGGAAGCACTGTGGACACAAGTTTCTTCTTTGTGGTTGAAAATATCCATTGCGAGGACTCTCAGAATTTTGAGTCCACATGAGGAGATGTGCTGATGTCCAACCAGGGGTTGCACGATGCCACATGGAGAGGCTACGCCCCTTTTTCTCAATGCTGACAACGATGCTGAGCTAGCTGTAGGGCAGATCACCACTTCTTTATAAACACAAGACCAGCAGCAGTGACAAAAAAGAAAGGCTATGAGATATCAGTAGGAACAAATTAAGAAGTCAGTACACAGACAGAGTGGAGAACAACATCATGAAACTAAACCAATCACTTTATAAACCCCAAATTACATAGGACTGTCTGAAAAACAGCCACCTACATCAAGCAATGCCCTTACCAGCAACTCTTTAAACTTATAATTCATCCAGTCTCTTTCCTCTTATAAAATTATTTTTATAATTGATGCACTGAAGGCATTTATAAATAAAACAGCCATCAGTTAGTACTATTAACTGCTGCTTCTCTATGAAGATTTGGTGGGTCACATCCCTCATACCCTTTGCCATCGCTAAGCATAAGCTGAAAGGGCAGGATGAGACCAAGGAGGGCAATGGGCCAGCTCCCACTCTGGCGGGCACCCCTGTGTCCTGCCAGTCCTGCACAGCCACGGGCACAGCACATCCCGTCGGCAGCAGTGAGGAAAAATCACAGATACGTGAAGGCATCAGAAAAAGACACAAATAATAACTGAAAAAGGGAGTGCTCTGCAGACAAGGGAAAAAATGACATTGTTTGTACCACTCTGAGATGATAGTAGAGAGGAGCCACTTTCCCAAGGAATAAAATTATCTTGTTTTTCTGAAGATAACATTACAAGTCTAAAATAAAAAGTGTACAGAGTTATCGCATCCACTCCAAAATTTAATCTACTGAATACACTTGTGCATAAAGCCAACACACTTTTATGAAATCAACTTCTCTTTATCCATCTGACTTGTTCTCATGAGTCATATTAAAAGAATAGCAAACGTTTTCAGATTCAAAACCTGAAATATTTCAAGATATCTAGAAACAGGAAGAACTTCTGAATGGTTTGAAACCACAAAATGTACTAAACCAAGCATACTTGCAATGTAACATCAAATTCCAACTTCTCCTGGCAGATCCTACTTGGAGGATCTTTGCCCTCTTAAGGCTCAGTCCTGCTAATTGTCTGCTGAAAGCTGAATAAATATGCTTTCAGGGTAGCCAATGTGCTTTGAGGGATTTGGCTGTCTGTTGACATGAAGGATCCAAATTTTCCTCGTTGCTGGGTTTTTTGGTTGTTGCTGTGGTTTTGAGAAAGATTATGTTAATATTTTGAAAGCAATCCAAGCCTTCTTTTTACTTGAATATTTTCAACATCATTCAGTGTTTTCAGCTTTGGAAATAATTCCTGGGTTCCTCCTGGTGATCATCTACCCCATAATGTAAAAGCGGACAAGCACGTCACATTTGTTTTGAGGTAACTGGGAGTTATATCTCTAGCAGTGGAACAAAATTACTCCGAAGTCAGCCTTGGCTATGTTTCAGTTTCAAAGTTATTTCGTACTTACACACAGCATTAATTTTAGGATACAGCAAACACATTTGTTCTGATTTTGAAATCCGACTCAAGATTTTTAACGTTGTTTTCACTCACACTGCAATAGATCTCCCTAACTTCAGGAAACATTTACTACATATTTTCAACCAATTTGAGGTTTAACCTCATAAAAATCTCCTTAAGGTGATGACCTCTGTACTGATCCACTTCCATCACAGTTGAATTTAATACACCTACTTGAGAGTACACTCCACTTAATTTTCCTGCTGAATGAGGCTTGGCCTAGAAAGCCAGTGTGTTGTATCAGAGAATTTCCAAGATAAGTTTTGAACCATATCACAGAATTTAGAGAGAAGTGGGCAAGATCAAAACAATAAATAGACCTTCAGAGTGCTGGACACCCCCTGCAAAGAGCAAGAGCTGGCAACCTGCTCATCTCAGCAGGGTTGACTTGGCTATCCCTGTTTATGGAACAAGGCCAGTGCTTTTGAGGGGTACTTTATACTGAGTTAAGTGAGGTGCAGCTCAGTGTAAGGAGCTTATCAGCTGTCCAAAAAAGTTATTCTTTCTTGCTCAGTCCTGTCCTAAAAGCTGTGCCTTAACCCATACAACCACACTGGGGTTTTTACATTTCCACTTGGAAGTCAGAAGAGCTTCCCTCCAACTTCTGAAAGACAGAGCAAGCCAGGGCTCTGCGATGTTTTAATTGGTTCACTTGGGAGACACCCAGATTTGAATTCCTGATTTATGTTAATCACAGGTTGAAAATTCTCTTTACGCTGGAGAAGCCCTTCTTATTCCACCCTCACTTAACGTCATAGCAGGGAAATATACATGAACACAATTAACATTTATGTTCCTGACTTGGACAGAAGAAAAATAATCTGTCAGTTAGTGTAAAATTTACCATTTCTATTTTCATTTTAAGAAGAATTAAGTAACTTAGGCTTTTGAAAAGTAACAGACAAAGGCTATGTACCCATCACTTCTACTCTGTAGTCTCTGATGCTACATGCATATATTTAGGGGATATAAAAAAAAAATCAATATAAAACCCAAAGGGTGTTTAAGAATGCAGATCGACTTCCCCATTCTTGGGTGTATCATTCCCTGAAGTTCCAAGAAGCTGGAAGGAACTCACTTCCATTCCGAAGAAAAGCAAGACTCAGTCAACTCCACTGCAGGCTCCTGAAGTTCACTGGGAGGGACACTTTGGAAGAGAAAGACTCTGTGCATGCCGGCGCGTGGCTTGGAGCCGTACAAGAGGATTGGCAGAGTGGAAGAGCTGGTGCTGAGGACCTAAGGACTGTACTGTAGGTGTTTTCTGAGCTTTACCTCAGATGAGGCTCCAGTCTGCGGCCGTGAACTAAATGTCTATTGCCAGTTAGGGTGCATGAAGTGTGCTGGACTGTATCTTCCCACTCAGTTTCCTCTGAGAAGAATCAGAGTCGTGTGCTCTAAGACCACCTTGTGACACAGCCAAAGAACAGTCAAACAGGATGCTTGGATGAGACCCTTCAAACACACTCCTGGCCCAGATGATAATATACATGTGGACAAATGCACAGTGACCAGACAAGGATGATGTGTGGTATTTACTTTTGCCCCAGGAAACTTGACAGAACAAAGTACCACCTCTCTCCAGTTTTACTGCAACCTGCTACACTCATTGTGCAACTGAAGGAGGCTGCCACAACTCTTCCTTCCTTGAGGTTCATGCTGTTGGACTTGCACCAGTCATATTAAAAGGAAGCAGTACATGTCCACTACATCAAATCAAAGAATGCACTTGGTTGGAAGGAACCTTTAGAGGTCATCTAATACAACCTGCCTGTAGTGAGAAGGGACACCTTTAACTAGATCAGATTGCTCAGAGCTCCATCAAGCCTGATTCTGACTGTCTGCAGGAATACGGCCTCCACTACCTCTCTGGGCAACCTGTCCCAGTGCTTCACCACGTTCATTGTAAAAAAATTCTTATATCCAGTCTAAACCTACTCTCTTTTAGTTTGAAGCCATCACTCCTTGCCCTGTCACAACAGGCCTTGCGAAGAAGATTGTCCCCGTCTTTCTTGGAGGCCCCCTTTAGGTACTGGAAAGCTGCTATAAGGTCTCCTTGAAGCCTTCTCTTTTCCAGGCTGAACAACTCCAACCCTCTCAGCTGGTGTTTGTCATTCGCAAAACTTGTACTTTTTAAAGTCGGTTAACTTGTACTGGACATAGGTGAAACAGGATTTAGACCAACATGAAAGAGGTGCACGTGAGCCTCCAGTCCAGGAAGCAGCAGTGCCCATCAGTGAGAGAGTCAGCTGGTGTCAGCCTCCAGTGAGTCCAGCCTTTTCCCCACCAGCACTGATTCTGCCACATTGAGACACCATGTAACATGTACAGCAGTTCAGCACTTTCCTCGCTGTTCACGCGACCTCATGAAAAAGTATAGTTACCCTGGTGCCAGATGGTATAGAGATGGGTTGGAGGAGCAGAACCAGAGCAGATCAAACAAACCATCATTGGACCACCTTTGTCAAATGGAGATGAGGAACCCGAGTCAAAAAAGAGATACATGAAGCATGGAGATGTGGTCACTTCAGGGGAAGACCCAAGCCAAGCTGATTTTTCCTGCAGTGTGAGGCAGACCTGCTGCAAGGTGGGTAGGACAGCAGTTCCTGAAGCACGTCCCACCTAGTCAACAGGAGAAGTGCTGCAATAAAGTCTGCTCAGTCCAGACTTCACATCCCCCTCCCACATGCTTCCTCATCCTCTCCTGCATAGTAGTGTCTCTGCCCAAAGACCCTGAACGAATGGATACACAGCCTTTTACTTGCTTGTTTTTCAGATGCTTGAGAGCATCGCATTCTCTACCAACTCCAGTCCACTCAAAGCGGTGCTTTTTTATCAGCCCTTCCTCCTCCTGACCAGCTTTTCCCCAAACAAGGCTATTGCACTTTATCTAGATCCTATGTCTTTCAGTTTTGCAATACCGTATCTTAGTTTTATCTACATCTTTTATATAACATATATTTATCTACCTCTTGTGTCCCAAAGCACTAAAAGAGGGCACTTGAGCTTTAAAAACGCAGCGACTGTTTTTAAAAAAAAATTCTGTTTTGTGTGTCATTCATTCCAACATGCTGAAGACCAATTTTCCCTTAATAGAGTCTCAGGAACCTGGAGAACCTGGACAGGACAGATGAAGTGGAATTGCTTCATTTCTAATAACCCAGACATAGTGCAAAGTGCTCTGAGAGTTTTTCCTTCAGCACTTATTTATTGTTCATAATTCACCTCCTTCTGACAGAGAAGGGCATGATAGAGCTAATTTAATATTTCCATGGTCAGATTCCATTCATATTTGAGTGAAATATCAGTAAATAAAACTGAAGCAGCATTTATTAGGCTTCTGGAATTGTCACAGGTCAGGTTATCAAACACACTGTGCACCGACAGCATGAAAATTAATTCACAATCCTGCTCACCAGACAGTGGCCAAGGAATCATTCAATCCAGGTAGCCGGTGCTTTTGAGGAGCCCTGCGTCCTTCCAAAAATACGGCCTGATTAAAAAGTCCAGCTGAGATAAACGAGAATCAAGTGAACATGGCAATTTATACAGAATTGTTTAATGGAGCTGAGCAAAACTGTTTGGTTGGGGTCGAGAGGGAAAAAAGTGCACTTGGTGTATGGGAAACATGGAGTGGATTTGTGTCAGATTGCTCCAGGCCACAAAAGATTAAATCATTCTCATCCCCAGAAAGAAAGTGTTCCATCTCAGCATTTACCAACTGAAGCAAAGGGTTCTTTTTCTTTATTTTCACAGAGACTTATCTATTTCAACCAGTATCTAACAGCTGGCCACTACCAAGTCCTGGCTCTGCTGGAAGAAGCCTGGAGATGCCAAGAACCTTGGCTTGGACTGGTGCTTGCACATTGTGCAGCCCTGGCTTTCAGCAAGTTCACTAGGATTTTTCTGTGAGCCAGAAACCTGAAGGATGCTTCAGGGAGGTTAGGAAACATAAGGACTCCTTAAGCCACTTCTAGATTCAAGGTAGATCTGAAGTCATGCTGAGTTTCAGAAATACTGGAAGAAAGATTTCCTTCCATTTTCTCCCAGTGCATACATTGTTTTAGCTTCCGGCAAGGTAAAACAGGGAAATCATGGAAATTGCTTAAAAGAAAACTTGATCTCACAGCATTTCAAGCTGGCTTTGGCAGCTTTAAGAATATTGCGTAGGTTCCTGAACTGGTAGTTATACATCTTAAACTCGAGAAGAAACTTCTTCTCAGTGAGGGTGACGGAACACTGGAACGGGCTGCCCAGAGAGGTTGTGGAGTCTCCTTCTCTGGAGACATTCAAGACCTACCTGGACACGCTCCTGTGTAGCATAATCTAGGCGTTCCTGCTCTGGTAGGGGGATTGGACTTGATGATCTTTTGCGGTCCCTTCCAGTCCCTGGCATTCTGTGATTCTGTGATTCTGTGATCCAGCCTGACCCTTTGAAGTGCACACATCTTAAGTTCAAAGCGAGTCAGAGTTTAATAAAATGATTTAGTTAAAACTGCCCATGTTTTGAATTCTCAAGGGCCAAAGCCCTCATACAATTTGAATGCCACCAACAAATGGCAACATAACGTAAGACTGGAAAATACCAGAAATTTGCCAAGGCTGAAAGAAGGACTTATATAACCCAAGAATGACTACATCAACATTTCTACTTATAACTCATTACAAAAATAAAAGGACTTTGCAGGCAAGATAATTAAAGTAAAGGTAATTTAAGAAAGATAGAAAATACCAGTCAACTAAGTGTTTCAGCCAAACTCATGCTTTTGGCCTATGATTTATGATGTGCCATTCATTGGATTGTCATGGGCCATCCACAGTCAGTACTATTTGCCAAATCAAGTCATGCAAAGACCAGGCAGGGAAGGATCGCTCACTGTAATGCAGTACATCAATCAAAAATGTTATTTTCATGGACTTGGTCTCTAATCAAGCAGCAAATCATTTTCCAGTTTTGCTATCAAGGACCATTACTTTTAGGAAGTGCTTAACTTGAAAAAAATGCATCTATTTGGAGCTACAGGACGTCTGGTAAGATATACTGAAGACAGAAGAAATGAAATATGTGCCACACAATTTACCCTCTCTGTAGCATTTTATGAATAACTTATTTGTGGAAAGAGGGGTTAGTTGCTGGCAAGACAGGAGTTTTAGCTTTCTATTTGTCTAGTTTCTTGAGTTATTACAAAGGTCATTCCTGCACTTCAATTATCGTGAGTGCCACTTTTGATGGGGGAATTTTCAAATCATATCCAAGGTGCCTCAAATATTTGCAAAAGGCTTCAGGGTACATGTGCCTTTTTAATTTAAGTGCCTAGATAAAATTACTGTTATATCTGCGTGTTAGAGCATTTTCCCATCAAAGTCAGGGTAAAATCCTATAAAGCCTCAATATGGCACCATGCAGGCAAAACATCCCTGCCAGGGCTTGCTGTGCCACCTGAATGTGCCGGCTGGGTCAGCGCTAATATGAAAGTCATTTACTGCATCCTCCTGGTCTGCCAACCATCGCTTGGGAAATCCCAACCAAGGGACTGTACACACGTACAATGCTGAGAAAAAAAGCAGCAATATCATGGTTGACTTTGAGTTACTCCCTAAACAGGTTTATCACTCTTTCACGCACACCACAGTGAGCATCTTGCAGACCTAATAATCTGAATAGCTCCACTGTGCAGAGAGTGGGATATAGGAGCCCACATCAGCTTTCAGAAAACAAGAGTGATCAAGGCACAGGGCCTGCACCAGCTGAAAACTGACTATTCTCCTGTGAGTTTTGCTTCCAAGGACAGATTTTCCCAGTGGTCAAAACCGGCCGATATGCCCCCATGTACACAACAGGTCAGCTTCCTGATGGCCTCTGTGGTAGGAAAACAGGATGGAGTATGGACATAACAGTCCTGACAAAGCTTCATGCTGGGACCTCTGAATTCCTGTTTTCAACTGCTGGCTGTTGTTCACCATTACACTTTGCTCCAGCAGTGATCCCACCAAAATTCTAGGGGCACTTTTTGAGCAAGAGAAACTGAGAAAAACAAGCACTCAATGGATGAAAGCAACATAGTGCCTTCTTGTACAGGCGTTCTCTTCCTCATCCTTGAAAGATTCCTTCCACAATTGTTAGGGGAAATGTTTTACTAAAACGTGTTCTTAACTGCTTTCACACAGGAATTTAGTTGCTGCGTAATGAAACCCGCTAGTAACCCCTCTTTGTAATATGTAATGCACAGACCATACAGAATTACTTTGCAATGGCCGTTCAAAATGTGATCTACATAATGAAACACATGTTAGAATAATGTGTCTTAATGCGTCCTCTCTGCTGCCAGCCACTCGCTCTGCCTGTGCCTGCTAACTCCTGACAATGCGAGGAGATGCCTCAACTAAGTCATCATCAGCTGAGCACATACGTACAGAAACACCCGGAGGAAACCAGGTTTTGGATATAGCTCTGAGCACAGACAATCAGCAAAGTGTACTTTTCTTTCTCACACATTTGTTTCAATTAGAGCTTATTGAATCATCTCTGCAGCCCCAGAGAGGGCTCAAGAAATCATCAGTGTTGCTCAGGAGGTAATTCAGGATGACGTCTGGAATATTTGTCCTTTTTAATCATCTGCCACACACTGCTCTTTTAGGATGTTGTCACTCAGAGACTGAAGAACAAAAAGGAATATTGAAGTGAAAGGGTGTCTGTTTGAATGTGGCAATTGCCTGCATAAAAATGAGTCCCATTAACAGGAAAGCCCAACCTATCTCGAGGCAATATTTCAAGTCCTTGTCTGTCTGTAACCTCAGAGGAATTTAATTCCTTTATATTATTTAAATTATACACTAGAGGGAGAAATTATGAGGTACTGGTCATTTTAAATGCCTTCTTTAAAATATATAATTAAAAGAGCTAGAAGCCCTCTTAACAGCAGTTTCATCATGGCAGTCTACAAAAAACCTGAATTTATTGGCATTTATAAAGTGTCATTTTGTCCTACAGCCTTGGGTCAGTAAACCAAGGCTTAAGCAGCTGCCCTCACTGTCTCATTCACTAATATGTAAGCATGTAAAAACAGTAAGGGGAATGGCAGCAGACCAAAAAAGGCAAAGGGGTCCTAAAAGAAGATATACAGTGCTCATACACTCCTGAGTTCGAAACCTTAACTACATTCAGTGGCTTCCCACTTCCTAAAGGAGTTCAGTGCGTGGTTACTATCTGGTTTGTAAAGTCCTGGGGGACTGAATATTTGGGCCAGACTTTTATCTCAGTCACTTGACTATAAATCCAAAGCAGCTTGCTGATCTCAAATGTATTATTACAGTTTATAGGTTAGGAGCAGTTCTGCCCGAGCAATGTACACTTGAAAAATCCCCTTTCTGAATACAGCAGTTGTTCAAACAAGGTAGCTGAAAATCAACTGTATTGTTAGGAACCATCACAAAAAAAGTAGGACCGCAATTGATAACATACATGCCTACTAACTAGGTATTTGCTGCAACACTACATTCTTATTTTTTTCCCCTAAAGACATTACCTATTTCTCTTATTCTACAATCCTGTGCAAAACACCTCAGAAATCCAGGGCAGGTTCAGCAATGTATAACCATACACTATTATAAAACTAGAATGCTATTAATGCTAACATTACAAATTTCTTTCTTCTCAAAACAGCAAGGAAAAAACATATCCTGGAGTGGTATAAAATGCCCGTGTAAGAACTCGGTTCAAAAGGATTTTAAAAAGAAGAAAACCCATCACAATCAAGGAGATAATACCTTTTGGCTTGCCCACATATATGTGCATAAAAACTGTGTTCGTCTCTGAAAGTGAGGCTGTGGAGAATTTCCAGCAGGCACGCTTATCATTTTAGGGTCAAATACATAGTTTAATTTTATTTGGGACATTTTTAAGCATTAGGCTATGTTAGAAGTGAAATCAGGCATGACTTACAGAAAGGAAAAAGCCAGAGAGTTAAATCTCTCCAGAGCAGAACATGCATTTGAGAAGCAGATGACCCCAGTTCACATCTCTTTTGCCTCTGGATAGTTGCGAGCACAGAGAGGGTGGATAACATTTATTTATTTGCTTATTTATTGGAACAGTTCCACTTCCTATAAAGCAAATGCTCACTCTGGAGCAGGGATCCACATTGCTCCCCTCCCAACTCTGCCACATGCAGGGCAAAGACTCTTTTCCTGCTCTGGTGAGTGTATTTCATAACAAAATAGCTTCAGGACTAATGGCTGAGGGCAACTATGCTGGTGCTCAAGGCATAGCCCTGCAAGAGCTGCAGGGTGAGCATCTGCCTTGAATAGAGCAGGACAAGGTCACAGACCTTCTCCTCTTTCTCCTGTCACGAGGTCCCTTGACAGGTTGGCACGTGGTGCTTGAGTCTCCTTATGCATCCACTCTCAGGAAGAAAAATCCAAGCATGAGGGACCTGGACAGGCTGGGTCAATGGGCTGAGGCCAACTTATGAAGTTCAACAAGACCAAGTGCAGGGTCCTACACTTTGGCCAGCACTGCAGACTGGGGGAGGAGTGGCCGGAGAGTGGCCCGGCAGAGAGGGACCTGGGAGTACTGGTGGACAACTGGTTGAACATGAGCCAGCAGTGTGCCCAGGTGGCCTGCAAAGCCAATGGCATCCTGGCTTGTATCAGGAACAGTGTGGCCAGCAGAAGCAGGGATGTAATTATGCCCCTGTGCTCGGCACTGGTGAGGTCTCACCTCGAGCCCTGTGTGCAGTTCTGGGCCCCTCACTGCAAGGAAGACACTGAGGTGCTGGAGCGGGTCCAGAGGAGAGCAACGAGGCTGGGGAAGGGACTGGAGGGAAAGTCCTATGAGGAGAGGCTGAGGGAGCTGGGACTGTTTAGCCTGGAGAAGAGGAGACTCAGGGGGGACCTTATCACTCTCTACAACTGCCTGAAGGGAGGCTGTAGTCAGGTGGGGGTCAGGCTCTTCTCCCGGGCAACCAGTGACAGGACGAGAGGGCTTGGTCTGAAACTGCATTAAGGGAGGTTTAGGTTGGATCTCAGGAAGCACTTCCTCACAGAGAGGGTGGTCAGATATTGGAATGCACTGCCCAGGGAAGTGGTGGAGTCACTGTCCCTGGAGGTGTTTAAGGAGAGGCTGGATGTGGCACTTAGTGCCATGGTCTAGCCCATGTGGTGGTGTTGGGTCATTGGCTGGACTTGATAATCTCAGAGGTCTTTTCCAGGCTTAACAATTGATTCTGTGATTCTGTGAACTGTTCCCAGTACTTCCAAATTGTTTTCTTCAGTTTATAGTCTGGTTTTCTAAGGATTATGTGATGCTAAAACGTGCCTCCCTCTACAGCTGCCCTAGGGACTTGCAGCAGCCAAGCCTGAGGCAGGAGAGCAGAGCCCTCAAAGATAACATGATGGTGATGTGGAGGAGATGGTGGTGAATGCGCAGTAGTGAGGGGAGCTGGAAAGAGGAAGGAAAAGAGAGCAAGTCTTTTTGAGTTCTTAGAAGAAAAGCTTCAGCTGAACTGTGCGTTACTAAAACAACAGACCATCCTCGTGGGAGAAAAACTTTGGCTGAGAAGTAGATTCTCTGGTGCCTAGAAAGGGATGAACGCACATTGCAGCTGCAGCATAATTTAGTTAAAAGCCTATCAACCAAGAGACAGGGACCCATTGGAAAGAAGACATTGTCAGTCTGGCTGTTCGTGGAGTTATTTACTTACTAGCTGAGATGGCACCTCTCCGCAGTATGCTGCGGGAAAAGTTAATCCAACACGGAAAAGAAAATGGGCGCACCTAGGTTTAGCATGAAAGCACAGCCTGAGAAGCAAACACAACAAGTAGAAGACAAGAGGCTTAGTCTGTTTCTTCCACAATTAAAAGTGAAATGAGAGAATAGTGGAGTTGACTTCACAGTGCAGAAAATTGAACTCATGTAGTGCACTATGTCAGTAAAAATAAATAAGGTCCCTGCATCTCCCTTTTCAATGTAAAAATACATTTTGTCCATTCTGAACTATTCTAAATACCATCTGACTTCTGAAACAAACACTATTTAAAGCTTAATTTCATTTCTCGATATTGCGTTTCAGGTTTTTATCTGTCCATGCTCCATAATACAGTACTAAAGGCCTTTTTAGTAATTTTTTTAAAATAAAAATCAAGCTTTTTCTGTTCTGCTTCTAATAGTGATGCACAGGCAATGTATTAGTACACTGTAGGAGATACGTGAACTGGATTTTAGTTCCTCATTTTAAACAGGTTAGTATGTTAGTTTAAGTCTAAAACACAGTTTTTTTTACTCTAGCAGCTCATTTTCTCTAACCCTTCTCTATCCTAAGGTTCACAGACCATGCTCATATTTATGTCTGATAATGAAGTTAACTCCAGTCCTTTTTGTTTTCAGGCTTAGCAGAAGCAAAGACTGTTAAAAATTTGCAAAGATTAGGAATCTGACCCTTTCAGAATAAAAATAGGTGAAGCACTCTCTGTAAAAGTAAGCATAGAAGTAGGTATTAAGAAGGTAAAACCTAGCCCCAAAATAAATGAGGGGGCTGACTTGAGATGTTAGACAAAGAAGTAAGCACAACTCTGTGAAACATAGGAGGGAGATATGTTTCCAGAAATTAATCACAAGTGTATTAAAGTCTGAAAGCATCCACAAATCCTATGAGGGAACCAAAACAGCCACAGCAATATTCCTTGTGTAGGTAACACAATGTTCCTTGATAACTCTGTTCTGTGCAACGGTAAACAAGCCTCTTTATTTCCCCAGTTTTGTTCTCTAACAGCACAGCAAAAGCTCACGATAAAGCAATGCTGTTTTCCCTGGAGCACACTTTACGCCTAGCACTCACTACTCCTCCAGCTCTCCAACATTTCTAATTTATAAATTACAGAGGTTTAGCCTGAGAAACTCAGCTATACAGTGTTGAGGGAAATTTCCTTTCCTCTTGGCAAAATATGACTTACACATACACACGCACGTAGCTCAAGCTGAACTCCTCATCCTTTAGGAATTTGGAATCGGCGAGACCAGGCTGCACTTTGGGCTGTGACAGAGAAGCTCATGCACAAGCCCATGATGAGCTGAGGCTTTAGTTCGGTTTTCACATTACTAAACATTTTAAAAATGAGTTTTTTTAAAAAATAATTAAAAATAAAAAGCCAAAATGACAAAAAAAACATTGTGGGAGGGAAAAACTGAAAGCAAGCTGGAAAAAAATGCCTTTTTGTTCCCCCCCAGCACTACAGATCACAGCTGATCAAGCTGGAATGACTCTTGAGGGAAGGTCTCACATTCCTCTCACAGTTATGAATAGGTGAATATCAAGTACTGTCTTGGACATAATGTTTATTTAAGCCTATGTCAAACACTTTGCATTTTTTCAGTATACAAAGCTAAGATAGAATGTCATAAGTAAATGAATACTGCAACATGATGGCATTTCCTCCTCAGCTGAAAAGGCATTTCATTTTAGAAATAGGGGTTTTGGTTCTGATTAAACTTGGGCACAAATTCAGGCCAGTGCTTTATTTATGAATAAGGCTGTTTCCACTCCTTGAAGTTAACTCCTGGACCTTTAAACAAAAATATAATCCCCCCCCTCAAACCAGAACTGCCACCAATGCCAGCTGTTTTGAGTGTGGGAAAGCCTTGTCTTTGAGTGGGCTGTTAGCTCCGCCTGGCAGGATGCACTTGTGAAAGCTGAAGATGATCTTGAGGAAACCTCACCAAGCAAGAAAGACACCCAGGACAGCAGGGTGACATCTGAGAGGCAGAAGGACCACCAGAAAAGGGCCATCATGAAACAACCAGCTCAGGAGGCTGGAGAGAAGCTGGCAAGTACGCATGAGCCATTGCTTGGCCCCTCTGTCTCTGCCCACTAATCTACTCATGATTATGGATCGTTATTCCACTCTGAGTGAGTGTCTTGTCTTCTGCTATGGGCCAATATACCCATACCAGACCAGGTTTGTCATCCTCCATCCTATGGTCAAATGTTTTCCATTCTCAACAATAATCCTTTGAAGCCAAGAAAAGATTTACACCCAAACCACCTTCTGCTTTCATTTTGCCTTAATGACAGTCCTTCAGCAACTAGGACATCACAAACACTTTTGTTACCAAATTTCAGAGACAAAAAATCCTAATGTTATAAGACTCCTTCATAAATCAAACTAATGTCAACTCTGAAATGCTCTTACAGAGACAGAAAAAACAACCCCTGTCTTTCACAAAGCAGTATCTTTCATCAAAACTACAAACCTGCTTAACCATTTCACAAATAGACAAAACTCTTCCCCAGTTTATATTCTGCCCATTGGAGATGAATGCAGGAACAGGTATCTGAGTAATGCACTTAAAGCTCTTATCACAACCGTATCCGTAACAAGTGTGTAGCCGCTGCACACCTAAACAGCTTTAGGAACGAGTTCACCTTCACCTATATCTAAGGGCCAAGATGAACAAAAGAAGGACCAAAACTCCTTCCCAGAAAGAAAAAAAAACCCACAATCTCTTCTATAAAGTTATTCAGACAAATGCTCCAATTCCTGTTCAAATAGTCTCTTTATTTGTAAGTTCACGTAAGGTGACGAACTGCCAGCTTCAGGAAAAGAAACTAGTTCTTTGGACTGGCTGAGCAGGCAGCACCTCACGCCTGGCCACATCCAAACGGTTCAAGTCTCTCGCTGTCAATGATTTCCACCTCATCCCCAATGTTTTTGCTAATACTACATTAGTGCGCTTGGCTGTATGGTCTTTAGGGTAGTTTTCTTTAATTTACCTCTGAAGTAATTGCTCCTTGGCACTGACAAAGGTATGGAAAAGGTTGTGTAACAAATCATGCTCTGAGGGCACGTGAAAGGTGCCAGCTGAAGCACAAGTCCATCCATGTGTTTCAACAACGCCATACCTGGGTTTGCTGATCAAATGAAAATAAGCAGCAGGGACATTCAGCTTTTATGACTCACTGACTAGAGAACGATTAATTTATGAACTGTCCAATGCCAAAGGCAAATCATTACAGAGCTGCTTAAGCGCAAAACTCACTGGGGAAAACAGATACTACACTAAAAGAAGTCAGTCAGGCAGATGCCAGACCTGCAAACCCCCAAGGAACAGGCAATACCAGCACCGATCTTCCAGACTCTTTGGGTGCAGAAGAGGTGACCTGATGTGTCACTGTTGTGGCTAGGCACAGTTCTCTTCCTCTGCTCTACCTCATCTTTAACCCTTGCTTCCTCTCTACCCATCTTGGTACTGAACTGATTCAAACTCCCAAACTAGTGGAAAACTACTGGCTTTACTTTGGACGAGTTTTCCAGGTAAGTGCACTGGGTCAGCTGTGTCATGTAACTGCGTCCCAAAAGTAGAGGTTTTGGCAAAAAAATGGAGAGCTGTGGCACTCTCCATGATAGCCGTCCATGCCAATGGTGCCGCAAGGCCCTGTGCTCTACCCAGGAGCAGGTCAAGATACCTCCTGAGCACCAGGAGATCTTCACCAAGAAGTGCTCAGAGGTGATCCAGAAGAAAGGTGATGTGCAGAAGGAGGAACACCAAGTTTGGTGTCTTACTGCCATGGGGAAAGCTGTCAGCCTGGACAACGTGACCAAGGAGACAGCTATATATATAGTAGAGGGCAAGCAATGAACATTCCATGTGAGAAAGAGCAAGTCCGTTCAAGAGAGGCCAATAAAGGTCTGCCAGTCAACTAAAACACCAAATAAAATCCTTGAGTTCTGTTTGAAACCCCCCCAAAAGGGTGACCAGAAGCAGATGACCACAAAGAAGGGTAAGGTCAGGACAAGTCTGGGCATCATTGCTTTCTACTCATTCTCCCCATTGGGTCCCTTTTGTTTATCATGTAGGACAGAAGCTGATTGTCTCCACTCTCCAAACCCCTCATAAGCTATTTTTGATTCAGTTTTAAGCAGGACTGGTAGCAGTGAGCTCCCAGTGTACTCACAGTGACAATGAAACATTCCAGCAATAATTAACACTGGGGGAGGGGATGGGGGGAGACAATGGGTGTTTGAAAAAGCGTCTTTTCTCAAACTACAAAGATGAGAGCAACGTGCCATCTGTGTTGGTCAGAGTGCACTTGCTGGGTATCACCTCTCAATGATACTAAATGGATACAATATTTTTAGTTTATTCATTTCCATTTTTTTGTGATGGTTCGGAAAATCCCCCGCAGCCTTACGAAAATTATTTTGCTGTAGTGCAATTTAATGGCAATCCAATGAGCTTTCCATGACCTATGATGACATCAGCACAAACAATAACACCGCCATTTGCCAGTCAGAATAATTTTCTTTATGCCCTTGGTAGGACCATAGCAAGTTCATCAATGTACTCAAAGACACAGTTTGGAGACAAAAATGCCATATCGCAAGCTTTGCATGCACAAGTACCAGTCACTTTTACAGTGCCACCACCTGTTTTTCCATATACAACATTACAACTTCCAGAAGGCCACTAAAACACTAAGCCATTAAACTTCCTCATAGCTTTGGACCATCTGCTTCATTATCCCGAAGGCTTCGCTCCTCACCTTCTATACTTTTTCCCCTAGCTAAGGATCAGAAGAAAAAAGATAATTCCTCCTGAGAAAGGCCTGTGCATCTTCCAGCACATACAGGTTCATGAACACAGTTACAACAGCCTAAAAAAATCATCTTGGACAAACTGATTAATTTCCATGTTTTCACAACTACACATAAGGGTAATGTGACACGTGATGCTTCTGGGAACGCATGCAAAGGCTCAAAACAGCATTACAGTGGATTCCCAAGGAATTCATCAACAAAGACTTTTTATCTTTTTCATTCCTTTAGCAACAATCTATCTTAAAGGACAGCATAAGAATGTGTAGACCCCATGGTGTCTAGAGAGAAACCAGATCTTTGTTTGTATACTCCCTAATATAATTTAGATCCCTAGAGATAAATATCTCATGGATTATCCCTTTTTATGCCTGAGTTCACTGCACTTTCCCACCGAGAAAACATTCTGTCAATCAACATAGGTCCTGCTTCCTCTTTGTCGTATGCCAGTTTTCTTCCACAGTGCCAAATCCAGAACTAACAACTTACAGCAGGCAGAACAGATGGGCACACAACTGCCCTGAGCTATGGAGATGCTGCAAACTATTTTTAACAAATAATACCAAAAAATAATTATTAATGGTTTATAAGTAGGTTTTATGGGTTTGTCTCACGTAAAAGGTGAAGCAGTCATCACAGCATCTTCCAGACATACAGCCTATGTGGGCAATCAAAATGGTATCAAATCAATGGTATCAATCAAAATCAAGGGCAACTTAGTTTAACCTATATTTAAATGTAACAGAGCACTGGAACAGGCTGCCCAGAGAGTCTATTCTGGAGACTTTCAAAACGCGCCTGGACGTGTTCCTGCGTGGCCTGCCCTAGGGGATCCTGCCTTCGCAGGAGGATGGGACTAGATGATCTCTAGAGGTCCCTTCCAACCCCTGACATTCTATGATTCTATGATAACAGAAGAGCTGGGTATCAGTGCTCTGCTGAGTCCCCAGAATTGCTGCACGTAAAAGTACTCAGAGGATCTTGGGACTCGCATTGCATTTGTTAGCCAAGGAGCCTCACACCACCAGCAGTGATGCACCCAGCTCCGTCACAGCCCCATCCACCCTTCCTGGTTACAGAGGGACTTGGGCTTCTCCAAGTCCCATGCTAAATCTCCATAATGCATTGGCTGGAGGGGCAGAGACCCTGAGGAGATGTGGGTAGACAAAACCTCACTCAACTGCAGGCCAGTTTTGCTCCAGCAAACATCAGTCTGGAAGCACTTGACCTGAATATTGGTTCTGTGCATGTACTGGTATAGTTTCCAAGGTTTAACTGTTGTATGCATGAGTAGGTATGAAATGCATATTTCTGTCCCATACTTTTTTAACATCATCTTAGCTACCTGAAGCCGCAGAAGTTTCTCCACACATAAATGTCAGATTTATATTCAAAGAACCTGAAAATAAGAATTGTTTGCTACTAACACCCAAATCGAACAGTTGGGAAGGGGAAAAAAAGAGAAACAAAAAAATATGCAGTATATTACCGAGCACAGAAACGAAGCAAGCAATGATATAAATGAGATGATAGCAAGAAAAAATCTACTACTCTTCAGGAAGTAAGATGTTCTGTGTACCACATGCAGATATTGATATAAAATACTGTCTGTGTAAATCAGAGTAAATAAAATGGTGCCACTATGTTTGGATAGTCAGTGCATTAAGGATTAGATGCAACTTGGTAAAATTTGAAAGTTCCTCCAAATGCATTCTGTTAACTTTCTCATCATTATTGCACAGAGGTAATTAAAACTGGTGACAGTTCTTATATATGCTTATTGGCTTCCAGCTTCCCAATGCTTTTTTACTTTATATTGCTAGGCCATTTCTTTTCCTTGTGCCAGAGATATATCAACTCCTTTGAAAAAGAAAGGCTAAAAAAGGCAATACAATCCTCCAGACAGGTCATTCAACACATGCTTTGCTTAATTGATTGGAAAAACCTAGTAATTTCCCGACTTAGACAATATAGCTTCTCTAATGCCTCTACTGTCTATTATAAAATGAGACAGAAGAAGGGACAGGTGCCGCCGCAGAACACACTCCCCTCAAGGGCAGAGCTGGATGCAAATGCTCACTCCGCTGACCCCACGACCACCGCTTCCCTTTGCTGCCCCTCCAGGGTGTGCAGCACCGCTGAGCGGCACTGATCACCCGAGTGACCCAACCTGAAAACAGCCATCTGAAAGTGCACCATAAAAATGGCCACTGCAAAGGATGCAGCCGTCTCTTTGTACACCATCTGCCCGCTGGGAATGGCTCCCCAGCCTGGGAAGGGAACCAGGACCTGGAGGCTGGGGTGCCCACTGGGCAGACCTTGTGCCCCTGAGCAGTTTCACACCTGCTGAAGGCCCACCTACATCTGTGCTGCTGACAAAGGAGATGGTCCCCATCTTCCTGATGGACCCCCTTTCCTTTTTCCAGCCCTGTCTCTTTTGCATAGAGGAGTGCAGCCAGCCCACTCCAAGATTTAGTTGGACTAAAACCATAATCCTTTTTCTCCTTTAGGTTTTGGTTTGTTGCACTGTTTTGCAGCCTGATTATCATGACAGGGAGGTCTGTTGCCAAAGCCAGTACCTCACAGGGATGTGATAACCCAGTTGCTTACTCTTATTCTATGTATAAGTAGCATGAGCACATAAATGCGAGGCATTATTCACTATTGCAAACGTGATACTATTGCTTCTAGCTAGAGGAAAGAGGAAATACCAGGATAGGGAAAGAGTGTCCATCTGCAAATGTGTTAGCTGACTTATTTTAACTAATGATATTTCAAGCCTGACTTAACATAAGTGTGGACAAGCCACAGGCTATCCCAGTGGTCTAGCCACAAGCAGCCTACATGTTTTTAAATAAAGCTTGCCTTTACTTGTATCCTATATTCCTAGAGTCTTCCTGATTTGCAGATGCAAATTTCACTAGTGGATTGAGCACACAACCCCAGTGCTCACGTCAGGAGAGACTGAACAGGATTTGCTGGTGTACAGGTATCCTCAGACCCAGTTTTACCAGTGGGCTCAGGCTGCAGAGCGCGGCTGCTGCAGGCACCATCGCACCACAGGGGAAACATACCCTGCAAAGCCTCAACAGAGGCTAAATGCAACACATTTAGGTCAAATGCCGCCTTCCAAATGGTGTAGAAATCTAATATGGACCTAATCCTACTTGCCCATAAAGAGGTCTCTAGTGGGAGGTCCCCGAATACTTTGTAGAACCTACAACACACATCTCACAGAGAGGAGAGGGAATCATGAAAAAATTTTCAAACCTCTGGAACTAGACATGTGGGAAACTGGTGGAAATGTGTACTTCTGTCCTGGTCCTCAGTCTTTTAGTGTGTCCTGTCTTCCTGTTTGGTCCCCCTCACACAGCACCACTTCTAGAGGGGACACAGCAGGAGCCGAATTACTGGGAGCTGTGCTCATATCCCCCGCATTGAGCATGGCCTCTCAGATTTCATCAGGAGCTCAAGCCATTACAGCACTCTGCTGGAGTCCCTGCTTAGAGGCAGATCTCACCACAACCCCTCTTGCAAATTCCTCTCTTTTCTCCCAAGAGATTTAAAGACCTGATTGCAAAATGTCAGGTGCTGAGAAAAGGCAGTATTTTTATCCCATTTTGGATGTACATTATTTTCTAAGCAAGGTCAAAATTGGTGAGCTTTTCTTTTACAGTGTCACGCTTCAGAACCTATTTCATCAGCCACCAGAGTTCCTCCACCTCTCTGGGGCATCCTCAGGACCCCGCTAACAGTTGGGCACAACTTTGCCTTTGATTTTGGAAGCCAAAGTTTGAGCACTCAGGCTAAGCCTTGGACCCTTTTGCTGTCCCAGCCCCTCTGAGTGCCACCCCAAGTCTTCCCATCAGGCTGACACCTGAGAATTGTTACTTGAGTCACTTAGTGAGGTGTTCCCAAAGCCAAGGAAGCAGAGGACACCTGCTACAAGCCTGGGACCTCAAGCTGCTACAGTTTTTACGTTATTGCAGTAGGCAGCATCTGTCTGGTAGTGTGAAAAAAAGGCATTAAGGGCTAAAAATCAGGGTTCAGCACTCCTACAGCAGGGGTCTTTGCACTGGGAACTTGCACTGGGTGGTATATCCCTACGCAGGACACCTCAGCCCTGTATCTCCAGCGACAGCAGAGAATCCACACCTAACTTCAGCAGAAGAGAGGCCCGCGTTTGTTGCCTCGGGCAGGCAGCAGACACAAAGGTCTGACACCAAAGTGTAAGGAGACATGCCTTTTAATCTCCAGAATTTAAACAGGCTTGTCTTCTTTGCAACAGACAGATGTTGCCTGACAAATCTAGCAATGAAACTTTCATAAATTCTAACATGTTCTTCTGTAAAGTACAGCTCTGAGGGGCTGCAGAGAAAGGCTAAATGAGCTCCAGTCCCCATTCACACCGCATGAAAACATTCTCTGACTGTGAATAAAACATGTATTTATCACTCTTCTCCTCCTCCATTAAAATAGAAATCTATGACCCGCTACCCCAGCTGATGATAGCTTTACACTTGGGGGGCGGGGGGGGGGAGAAAAAGAAAGCACGCCACCAAAATGAACCTTGAAGACTACCAGCTGCAAGTGCTTTAATTCCAATTATGAGGAGAGCATTTGAATGCCTGTCTTGCAGAGACGAGATATGGATCTCAAAGACTGTTTAATACAGCTATTAACAGTTTATTTTAGCCACTCTCACTTAAGACTCAATTTGGACTCAATCACAAGGCGTGAGATGGAAAAGACTGTTGTTTCCTTCTACATTCAAGAGGTCTCATCGGTCCGTAGGAGGACTGAGAGGCATGCCAGGTCCAGAAGGCTCCACAGGTCTGCTTTCCACACCCTGCCATCCCCCCCCACCCCCAAACCCCAGAGCCTATCTACCTGCACCAAAGGGTTACTTCTGTGCCCTGCTTTTATCTTGCTCCAATTACAGGATGAGTGAAATCTGACTGCATTTTGATGCCACCTGTTGTAAAGCCCAAGAACAATATGCATTGAGACTCGCAGCTGTTTCCTATATTGTTCTCATTTTTAATATTGTGAAGCCCGAATTCCCAGAGTATTAAAACAGCCTGAATTTAAAACAAAACAAAACAAAAAAAGCCAAGGCTGCAATGCAATTCTGCAGAAACCACAGAAGCATGTGCTCTGTGCTGAGGTTTACTCCTCACTACACAGAAATGATCTGGTGGACGTGTATGAAGGGACCCACTCAAACAGACCCCAAAAGCAAGCAGAATTACACTTACGAAGAACATATTGGATTTGGCACAGATCCCCTTCTCATGTAGTCATTTTAACAAAGAGAAAAGGCACTCCAATTGCTTAAATGCTGTCTTGGACTTTCTGTAGATTCTATTTCTTTAATTGCATTAGGTGTTAAATCTGCCCTCCAGCCATAAGCTCAAGTTTCCACATAATTAAGTATTTTAAGTACTTCACCTGTGCTATGAGAAAATAATCTTTTCCTCATTCTGAATGCGAGTACACATGTACAAACAAAGCCAGCATGTATCCTGTTAACAGTGCCTCTTCTCCCTCCTCCTGAAAATATTCTTTGCTGTATATGAACTTTTGATGCATGTAAGTCCTCTCAAGCATTTTCTGAAAATGCTTCACAAAAAACATTGAAGCCTATCATCAAAAAGAAATGTGAGATGGACGCCCAACGAAAAACTGCCAGCAGCAAGAGCGTCCCGCATCGCTCTTCCTATCCCTT
The DNA here is from genome assembly GCA_020746105.1 of Trogon surrucura. Lineage (NCBI taxonomy): Eukaryota > Metazoa > Chordata > Aves > Trogoniformes > Trogonidae > Trogon > Trogon surrucura. The sequence continues at coordinate 68,944,440 of CM036617.1, forward strand.
AGGGCCCCTTTCGTGTTGGCTGTGACATTGAACACAGTGACATCCCTCCGAACTGGAGCCCAAAGATCATTACAAAGGTTAGGTCACCCCATTTAGCTCCCACACAAAGGTCCAACATAAAAACCTACTCTGATTACTTACAGCGTAAATCAAGACACTGTCCAGAAAGATCAAAGCATCCCAAGCCTGCCTCAACCAGCCTTATCAATAGCTTGTTGTCTTGCCTTATGCCAGCCCTACCCTCACTGCAATAATCATGCAAATCAACAGCAAGTTGTGCATATATATTTGTAATTTATGTGCTCAGCGTTAACCCAGCACCTTTGGGGAAACTGTACAAGAGGAACTCAAGCAAAGCAGAACTAAATCCAAGGACATCCATAGTGAAACACTGCAGAAAATACTGTAAAGAAATAACGTCAGAAGGTGATGTTTAAAATACTCAACAGGAAATGGATTAAGTTTTATGTCACGTGTCCCATCATTTAAACTATTTATATCACCCATTTATGTAATTTAAGTCTTTTTTACAAGGAGTTAAGATATCTTACTCTGCATTTTAACAGCAATTCTGTACTTTTATGAAGAAAGACATACATTTGTCATTTTTATTAGTGTCTGTCACAGACTGTTCAGGGTTGAGAATATATAAGAGAGAAGAATCTGATGTTGTTAAAGGCTTGGCTGTACAACACGACACAATGCTTAAGCTGGGCATACTTTTTAACTGTATGCCATTTGTTGGAACAAAATGAAGACTCATGGTCACATAAATATTTCATGAATTTGTACCAAAATTGCTGAATTGTTAGCTTCAGACAAAAGAAATCAGTGAAAAATGGAAACACTTCATTTTGACATTTTGAAAATGAAAGGTTTTGATTTTCTCATTTAAAGTTACTTCCGTATACAAATTTCCCTTATTTCTTAGAATATTTGAATTGGTTTGAAACCGAAATAAAACCTTTCATTTTATGTCAAACAAAATGTTTCACTGAACCTAAAAAATTCTGAAGGCTGTGGGGGGCGGTGGCTATTAGCCCTCAATTCACTGAAAATTTTATCTAATTCACTTGGTCTGACACGAAACTGTCCTTTTTTTTTTCCTTAGAGACAGTGGGAAACAGAACTGTCTGTTGTTCTCCGTTGTCTGCTCAGTGAGTATTTTCATATCTAGCACCTGATATTCTATGAAATTATTTTGATAAAAGTAAGGTCTATGCAGCACTTTAACACTGGTAAGTAAAAGCAATACCCAGAAGTTGGTTAGTAATGTTTTCTTCCAATTTATAACAGCCTTTTTAGAAATTCCTACTCGAAGGTACAGGAACGCAGCATTTAGGTGTTATTTCAAGAATGACAATGGGATTCAGGAAGGCCTTAAAATCACCCAACTTCACAGTCGTAGCAGCTGTGGCATCATCGCACAAGGTGACCTTTCAGCATCATTCAGGCTCTGAAAACCAGACAGAACTCACTCACCCCCTGAGTGTTGGACACGTTAAGTCAAAAATTGCATATATTACCTAGTGCTTTCTCACTGAGAGTTTGTCTGGGCACATTTCTCTTTACTAAAAGAAAACCAGAAAATGATTCATCTAGAGCCAGAGACAAGTAACAAATCTGTTCTTCTGTAAATAACAGTCTTCCTAATTCATCGCTTAGAGAGGTATTTTAGTTTGTGGAAAACTCAGGTAAAAAGACCATTACTACATAATAAAATACATTTTACTGGTTTATTCTTATTTTCAGTATCATAATTGTGGATTATTTGTGTTTAATTGTTATTTCTTCTTCTGTGTTGTTACTCTAACACAGAACATACTCAGAATTCAGCATAGTATTGCATCGGATCTGGTGCTCTGCAGGGGAATTGTGCTGTCACTCAGCGACTGCAATGACTTCTCTGTGAGACGAAGCAAGAAAAAAACCTGAAGGGTAGGAATATGGAAAGACCTCTACTAGTAAATATAGATTCTGTGCCATGTAAACATGGCATATTCTAAAAAAGTTTTTTTTATGATGTTTGAATTTCCTTTCAGGAAGGCAGACTCAAATGCAGGATTTGGTTTTATTAAACAGATGTATAATTTGCTGAAAAAATTCAAATTATTCTGTGTTCTGCACTCTACATTCATTATGAGTAGTTTGTAAAAGAGGATGAGCTGCAGAAATCAGAATGATCTCTTTCAGGACTAATTGTCAGGTAGCAGAATTCTGATGATTATTACGGAAGCTATTCTTCCTCATGCGTTTCAGTAAGAATCAGATCTAAAATGTTAGTTCCTAATTTAGTCTGAATCCCCCTCCTGTCTCTGTTGATGATATGGGTGATTTACCAGTTTTAAAATACACTTGCCAGATAATTAATGCACTGGCAGAGCTTTAGTGTCTTTCTCAAGCTCAGTTAATTTTCCACATGTTCGTATTCCAGCCATAAAATCACCTTTTAGTGGAGTTCACAGCATAATACAAGAGAGAGAGGGAGGGAGGGAGAGAAAGGGAGAGGGAGAAGGAGAGGGAGAGAAAAAGAGAAAAAGAGAGAAAGAGAAAAAAAGAAAGGCAGGAAGGAAGAGAAAAAGAGAGAAAGAAAGGGAAAGAGGGAAGGAAGGAAGGAAGGAAGGAAGGAGGGAAGGAAGGAAGGAAGGAAGGAAGGAAGGAAGGAAGGAAGGAAGGAAGGAAGGAAGGAAGGAAGGAAGGAAGGAAGGAAGGAAGGAAGGAAGGGAAAGAAAGAGAAATAAAGGAAGAAAGGAAGAAAGACTTCAAAAGATTTATATTCATATCTAACTGTAATTGCCTGGGCATAAAATTAGCAGGAGCACAAGCAGAGTTGTTCTGACTTGTCAGTTGTCAGGTAATGTTTGCTGTGTTTCAGATCACCAACATTAGAATCACAGAATCATAAAATCACGTAATCATAGAATCATAGAATGACTTAGGTTGGAAGAGACCTTAGAGATCATCTAATCCAAGCTCCCTGTCATGGACAGGGACGCCTCTCAACTAGACCAGGTTACTCAACGCCTCCACATCCATCTTCTCTGCTGCACATTTGCACTAGTGGATGGTGCAAAAGAATGCACCTAAAAGTCACCCACAGCTGCTGCGTTGACATTTCACCACTGTCCTCATTACTATCACTGCGTGAAGCACAAATGAGAGTTCCACATGAAATTCTATGAATTTCTGAGGCCTTGAGACTCGTCAAGACAATATCCACTCTGAAGGGAAACAAAATGCTTTGAAAATCATACATAAAGAGAAATTGCATATGGAGGGAAATTACTGAAATTACATGTCAATATGTGAAATTCTCTTCCAGCCCACCTGTTTGTATAATCTGAAAGTTACTCATTCACTGGGAAGATACACTTGGTTGTGCATATGTAAAAGGTGGCAATTCTTTAGATAGTTATTTTAGCGATCCTCATGTAAATGGCATCACAATTGAATCTTGCTCAGAAAATCCTTCTGTGTATCAGCAGAACATGGATTTATGAGAAATGTCTACAGAAAGAAGAATGTCCACAACAAAAATAACAAAAAAGGAAGCCAAGCTAAAAAAAAAACCCCACAAACCCAATAATTCAAGCTAGAAGTGTTTATAATGGTGAGGTTTAGGTTAACGAGAGCTACCTGGAGTAACCACTTTACTTTAAATGCCTGCTCTGAATGTAATAAATACTAATTATGGATAAAGACTCATAAATTAATTTCTAGAAGCTGTCACTGAACAGCAGAGCTTCAGAACATGATGTAATTGTACCGTAATGCCTCTGAACCAGAAGACAATAAAAAAAAAATCAAATTGCAAGGCTTTAAAGCAAATCTTACCATGATGGTGTCTTGACTCAAGAGTTCAAGAGTCAACCTGAGTTCAAAAGGGTGGGTTAGAAACAGCGCAAGCCCCAAGAGGCAGATGTGCAATATATGAAGCCCTTCTTAAGTAAGGCCCAGCTGGGAACAGTGAGGTTCAGAAGAGAAAGCCACAAGGTCTTGGTGCCTGCAAAGCTGTACCAGGGAGACGGAGGAGCTGGGGTGCCAATGTTGGCCCCGTATGATTTTCTGCAGGCTACCAAGAGACACAGTTAAAGACCAATTTTCTTCTCACAAAATAATTCTTCCAGCAGGGAAGCCCCAGGAGGGACATAAAACTATAAATATTCCTAGCTGTTAAATTACTTCAGCCATTAACAGTTTTTTACTTTTGTCCTGATGTTATTTAATACAAAACACAACAAATGCTGCTGAGGTTTTTGTGCCACCTTCACAGCCAGGAGAGATAATTTCCTCCTGTGCTATGACATCAATAGCTCTGTGGTGAAGTACAGATGATTAGCAGGAAGTTGGAGTGATCTACCGTTGAAAAGGGATTATTGCCAGTAGTTTTCATCTGTGTTACCAGTGTTTCAGCTGCCTAAGTGTTTCCAACACAAGAGCATTGGTACTGAGCAGGTTTCTGGAAGGATTATGAAACAAGTTATATTCACTGTTGAAATGGTTGTTCCTACAAAAACTAAATGGGAGCAAAGCAAGACAAAAGCTGAATGCTTCTGAAAATGCGAGGTCAAAGCTTTATGCCATCTTGTTCTTCACATAACTTCTCTGGTCCCTTAACTATAGTAACATGGCCACACATATCTTCCCCATACCCGGAATAATGTCCATTTCCACCTCCACTTATATGACTCAACCAAGGTAAGGCTGACAATGGTTCTGCTTCTCAAGTCCGATCCTCACTCACGGAATGTTCACTTCCAACTGCTCTTGCAATGCTAAAGGACCTTCAAGAAGATGCAAACATGATAAGTGTAAAAACTGAGCATGGGGTCTGTAAGTCGATCCTTTCCTGAATGTCCTGCAGTCTGATAACTGTGACCTCCAAGATCCTCTAAAATACAATATCTTAGAACCCTACCCACATATGAAGATGAGTCCTCTGCTCACTGCCTTAATTTACGTGGTTTCTTTGTATTGGGAGACATTCCTAATGCCTCCTAATGAATGGGCCAGTTTAGCAAGTCATACAAATTGCTCTGTAAGTCAGCCCTAACCTAGTAGAAGCATAATGTCCTCTTTTATCACCACTGAGCTGGAAAGTATTTTACCATCATCAACTGATTTTTTCCAGAAAAAAAATACAGAACAGAAATGTTTATTGATGATTTCTCTGTTTTGCATCATTAACAATTTTGTCATCTCCATCAAGTGATGCCTTATACTGTTGCTAGGATATCTTTTCTTTCTAACATACTTAAATAATCCTAACTGTCCCCAGCTCTGTTAGCAATTGATTCTTCCCTTATGTCTTTAGCTGTCCTCATCAATTTTCTACACCTCGTAATTTCTAACTCATATTGACTACCATCTCCTACACTTTTTTTTTTTACTTGCTCTAATATTGGTTCTTCATTTCTAATTACTGCCTTCCTCACAATCCTGAAACAGGATGGGCTTTTAGCTGATAGTGTCCCACTCCGTAAGAGAATCTGTATCTGCTCATCCAATAAAATCCACTTTAAAAACTCTTCCTTGCATTTTTACAGCAAAAGATTTTCTCACAGTTAATTTTACTACTAGTTTTCCTTAGCTTTGTGTATTGAGCCCTCTGAGGAACAAAGCATATATATTACTTGTCCTTTCATGCCACACATGTATGCCCACATGGGATGTGATCACATTGCAGTCACAGGTTCCTCCTCAGCCACTAAGGCAGAACATCTTTATCCATTAAAAGAGGATTTTAGAAGGCAACTACTTCATGAGATAAAATATTCTCATCTATCTTTCATTCACATTTTAATAACATGTTAGCATTGTCTCCATGAGGCAGCATGGCTCCCACTGTGATGCCCTATATCACCGCTCTTCCTCCTTCCACCCATTACAGACAGAAATGTAAGCAGCACCTAACAGATTTTGCTTTCTGGTTTAACATGGTGAGCAATCTGAGGACCACCACCACCACCATACTCTTTATCAAGGTTCTGCTGATTAATATTGATCTACACACTTTCAAGATCCCAAAATTTTGAGTTATCTATAGTCACGTAACATGCAGCACTGGCTTTTTGCAGACTGTGTAGACTCTCTCCACTCATTTCCCACCCTTCTTGCCCTCTCTGTCTTTTATAAGCAAGATAAAAATCAATGATCTTAATATTTCAGTGTTAGGAACCAAACTATTAGTTTTTAGAAATGGCATTTATACAATAACTGCCTTTTTTCTTCAGGGAAAATGTTGCATTCCTATGGCTTGTCTGAACTATTAACGCAGTTTCCAGGCACTAAGATTATCACTTTATCTGACATTCTATATCACACTGACTCAATTTGTTCGCAAAAAAAAATAATCTAAGTTTGAATTCTTTATTGCTCCCTCTTTTGTTTTTAGATTTGTATCTCCCTTGATGCATTATGTAGTTTCCAAGTGGGAAAACTAACTCCTTTTCCTCCCACTTTATCTGTACCAAGCCCTATGATCACATAATTCTCCACGGAACTTAAACTTCCAGTTTCACCTCAGAAACACATCCAAACCCTGAGCCTCCTATCTTCTGTATTTTTTCAACCATTCGCTTGAAATGATATCTAAGAAAATCATGCTGGCTTTTCTCCATGTGATTGCCTGAAGTCTTTTATAATCTGCATAATTCTATATTTGCCCAAATAATTTCCTCCATTGTTGATAACCACTGGTGAAAAGTTGCCAGCCTTACAGTTTCATTTCATGTTTTTATGCAAGGGACACAGCTGACAGATTTCTTGCTGAATTATCTATTCATTTGCCTAAACATAGCATTGACGGTGATAGTTGAATTTTAGGATGACTGAAGAACCTCATAGCAGCAGACTGATTCTTGACTCCACAAACTGAAACCCTTCAAGTATCTCTCCAATGTCTCTCTCTTCTGCTCTGCAAGAGGAAGTTTCATAATTTTTTCAAAGGGTATCTGAAAAAGGGTTGATATTTCTAGCTAGGTTGCACGTCCTCTGGTTTGTTCCCATAATCTGATCATATTTCTTTAATTTCTAATCTTTACTTAATTGTCCCCTTAGGATCTCAACAGCATATGGTTGTCCTAGTCTGTTTGTCAGGATCTTATCTTCTAAGATTGTGTATGTTCTCCTCACCTATGATGATTATCTTGCGTTCACATACTGGAAATCTCATGCCTTAACAGGAAAAGTCAGTTCAAACTAGCTCCAATCTCTGCGTTTGACCAAAGAGCCACTAGTCCCTGGCTGCACAAGCACACAGATGTTTTCAAGAGTCTCACAAGCACCTTTCCTTGACAGTCACACAGAGAACAGCAAGCTCTCCCCCACAGGGACAACTGAACAAAGAGTAAGAGAAAGGCCCAAATACAAATACATGTGCTTCACCAGAACACCAGACTTTCTGTTTCTTTGCCCAGAAAGCAGCCTGCAATTCCTGCCTTGCCTGGGTGAATGCTCCTTACCACAACCACTGCCACGTCCTTATCTATATTTTAGGCAGTATTTAACTATTCTCATTTTATAAACTATATCACCCTGGGAGACTATGACTAGTTCATTTAGAATTGTCGGAGAATAAATGACACTTCAGTTAGGTTATTATCTGGAAATTTACACAGATTAGCATAGATATGTCATTGTAATATATGACTGGATCCACAGAACTTCAGCAGTCAGAAAAGTAAAAGCCACATGGAGTCTAGGTACAGTTATACGGTTGAGCTTAAAGTCATGCCTCCTAACTTCAGAAACCTACTTGAAGTCCCCAAATTAGAAGCACAGTCACCCTTGCCTTCATATGTAGGCTATGACCAGTGATGCACAAATTGAGTTTCTCTTGAAAAGAGCCTGAAAAGAAACTGCTTTCTGGAAAGTGCTTATTTCTCTCCCCTGACTGTATGGAGGGGGCCTCCACAACACGAGTTAGGTGGGCTGGTCCCTCACAAAGGTCAGCAGCTAGCAAAAACCAGAGAAAATACTCAGTTAATGTTTGCCTCTTTTGAAATACAGTATTTTCCCAAAATAGATTGGGCAGCTTCCTTCCAAAGAACTGTTTCAGTTGCACATTTTTCGAACAGGCAGCTCTTGTGATCCCGTTCAGACACAACTGGTGATTTGGTGCATTAATAACACCTCAGTACTAAGGTAACCTAAGAATATAAAATGTCGAGGATGTGTGATGTCCTATCCTAATGTGCTTTTCCTGAGGAGCTCTGCAATGAGGCCAGTTGTTAAGTGTTGTTATGACACACTCCTGAGTTTTCACTTTGACTTCTTTTCACATATTGCGGAGTTTTCCAACGTCTGAAAAGGTCATTTTGATGTGCTGAGGTCATATGTTAAAAAGCTGAAAGCAGGGGCCCTTTGCTAATGGTGCTCTGAAAGCAATTGTTTGGCAGAAGTTCACCACATAAATCGCTCTATACTTTTTTTAGGATTGTAAAAGGAAAACTTATACTTCATCCTCTAAGGAGGGGATGTAAAGATGATGTCCAAGAGACATTGTTCAGCCGCTGAGAGCTGGAATGGGGACTAGAATAAGTGGGTGGGGAAAGAAAAGGCCACTAGCATGAGTGAGCAGCCAGAAGAGCACTGGCAGGCGAGAGGAGGGAAGACGGGAGTCAGGGAAGTCGTAAATAACAGCCAGAAGAAATAAGAATATTCTTAAATACAAGCACAGAGGCAGGCAAGTCCCTCTTCTGCAAAGCTAACATCAGACTTTTGTTACACGGTCAAGTTATAACATTTAAATTTTACACAGATATTCACAACTTTCACTTAAAATTTGTACTAATTCCTACATTCAAGACCTGCCTGGACACGTTCCTGTGTAGCATAATCTAGGCATTCCTGCTCTGGCAGGGGGATTGGACTTGATGATCTTTCGAGGTCCCTTCCAATCCCTAACATTCTATGATTCTATGATTCTATTTGGAAAAGCATATTTTGTTTTAAGGATAGTTTATTTCAGATTAGGTGGAACACAGTGCTCAGCAGTTTTAACCAAGTAAATTAACTTTAATGAAAACCGATGAAGGAGATCTCCCACATCCTGCTGTACCACTTGAGGCACTCTGCCTTAAACACATGCAATTTTTTTCACCATTCAGAGCTGTCAGGAAAAGGTTTTCTTCAAAGTCCCAGGTGTTGGGAACAGTGTTTAAGATTGGTTGCATTAGAGGATTGCAGTAAGGGACAGCTTCGGTCAGTACAAAAAGGAATCGCTTGGATAGTTTCCGTTTCAAGCCCTTTTCCCCCCAAACTGAAATCAACAGCACCTGGAGAAACAGTCCACTGACATTTCCTCCCTGTAGGCACAGAGCCAACATGCCATGAGTTCTCTCACGACAAGTACTCCTGGGGACTCTGTGGGGGTGTGTGAAGGTGATTTGCAACCTCTGAATCAGACACCGTCGCACTCACGCAACAGCGTGTGGCTCTGCTATCGGCGCTGCTCATTCCACCAAAATGGGCTGGACTACTTAGGGGAGAAGCTTCACAAGGGAACATAAAAGATTGCCATCTGAACCAGGCACTACTATTCGATCATAATAATATTTACAGTACTTAACTATAGATTAGTCCTTCCTTAATACTTAAATATTCAAGAATCATATATAATACAATTGCACATACGTCTAGTGACATCCTTTAAAAATACTGGCCAGATAGGCTTGCAGAAAAAATAAAAAGGGTTAAATAAAAAGATAGTCTGTGCTTCAAGAGAATAGATACGGTTGGAACACAAAATGAAATCATGAGGAAAACTGCACGAAAATTTACAGGAAATACAGAGACAGTTCAATCTGTTTGCTTCAAAATTATCACAGGGAAAATAGAAATGCTAGCAGCAGTTAAGAGAGAGCAAACAGGATTTTGGGGAAGCAGGGCCATTTACTTGTACTCTGTTGTTTCCAGTCTTCTATCTTTATTTTATCTGCTTATATTGCAGACTCAGGCTTGCAGAAAGGCTAGGAAAGTAAGATCCAGGTAGAATGCTTTTTTTTTTTTTTAATATAGGTGAGCCTGATTTTGTAAAGATACGCTTGCCATTGCTCACTCAGGTAGTGCCACTGACAGGAGAATCAGTTGTGAAGGCAATGGGGAGCACCATGAAGTTTTTGCAGAATCAACAACTTAACAAGCAAAATCTGTGCCATTCACATCCTCTGACACTTGGTGTGCACTGCACTGTACCCTTAAGTAGAGTCTGAGTAGAGTATGAATGCCCTTAAGTTAGGGTATAAATTATTTTCATACACATAGCTATTCATACTGTGCATCAATTGTAAAATATTTTAATGCCCTGCGCAGTTGAAGATGACATCAGACCTTCTGAAATGTATACTAAACCTCCAGATTGCAATTCAAAGCATATGTTCTGCCTGGTCTGTTGAGGACATAATGGTACAAAACTAGGATGCCTTTAATGAATAAAACACTAGTTACTGATACCATGTGCATTATACATACTTTCCACTTCACAGGCAAAGCAGTTACAGCTTTCACTGCCTGAAGCCATACTACATCGGGCCGTGACTCTATCACATCTGAGAACATAAGCACATGGAGGCGCTGCGGTCTTTGAACAGGAAACTTTGAAATGAAACCAAAGGTGCTGCCCAAAACGTTGCTGGTGATCCCAGACCTGGCACCTCTACCTCTGAGTCAGCAGCAAACCCACTCTGCAGCTTGTTCCTGGGGTCGTCGTGAAGTTTTGCCTTGAGAACCAAACCACATGTTGACCGTCATCTCTGCTCAAATGTGATGCCATTCAACTGGTTGCCTGGCCAGGTTTCAGTTTAAACAATCATACCCTGCCTACCTCTATTTCTCTAGTAGTTTCAACAGCGTATTATAACCTTATCATTTTTTCTGCCCTAAACTATCATTTTCTGTCCCTCCACACTGCAAAAATAACTATGGTAATCCATGCCAAAAGTGCATTCCAGCAATACTGAAAATCACATTAAGACTTTATCCTAAGCTTGCATTCAGCAGGGTGTATTTAAAGTACCTCAGCAAAAACTGCGCAAGAAGAACTGTTAGAAGCGGGCGTGAGAACTACCTGTTTTGCACTGGGCAATGAGTGTCTCTTTGCTAACCCACAAACTCTAAGGAAAGACAAGCTGGAAATACATGAAAAATTGGCCCAAATCCTGCCAACTACATGAGAATAATGCTTTATCAATACTTGCATTGATTTAACCATATTTATCCCAAATTGGTTTTAGGTCAAATTTAACACAATTTCGAAGCAGTATAATCAGGGAGAGTGGTGGCTTTGTGAGGGCATTTAGGGTTGTTTTTTTTTCAGGATCCATCTAAATGAAAATAAACTGCTCCTCCAGTATGAATGTTAATAGATAGACCTATGATGGTCTAGATAAATCCGTATCTTAACCTGATGTGCAGATCTCTCATCTTCCTTCATTCATGGTGTCAAGTCGTGCTGGTGTGTCTCTATGTGTCCAACACATGAGACCATGGAATGGGGTATCTGCCCCATTGCATGAGTCGGGGGAGCTGGGGTGCACCAGTGATGGGGTTCAAAGGACAGCCCACACCCTGTCAGTGGGTCTGTCTCTCCTCAGGGCCACTGTGTGAGGTACACCTCACCAGCAGATCACAGCTCAAACCAGTCAGCAATTGCTGGACACCACGGGAGCTGCAAAACATCCATTTTCTGTGATCTCAGATCCTCCTAATCCATTCACAAACAGTGCATAAGCCGTGTGAGGGGCTCAGTATAAATCCACTGAGCTTTTTGCAGTTTCCCACACTTTGATTCCAAATTAAGAATGTCCACGAACAACTTCTGTTGATTAAGTTTGATTTTTCTGCTATTTTTGCAAAACAGTGCTTGAAGTTTACTCCCAATTGTATAAGGATCAAAATAACAGTTGCTCACTCATCCTTCCCAGCTCTGGTGGCATATGTTTAAGAAGACAGAATGTGAGTGGTTCTGTTCTCACTTGCACCTGTGCAAATCAGGACTAACTTCATTGATTAAATGCAATTGTACCAATCAAAATAAAAGTTTGAACACCTTATTTCAAATTATTTTGGCAGAATTACATTTAACCTCATGAAAATTTCAACTTTTTACAGAAGAGAGTAGTATGTTGATTACTAGTTTTCAGTTAAAAGTTTCTCTTTGCCATCACACCTTTCCAAGAGAGCAAATATTTTTCGATTAGGCCTAGTAACCAGTTTTTCCTAAAAGAACTATGATGAGGGTTGTTTCCAAAGTATTCAGTTTTCCATTTCCTGATTCTGACATTTCATTCACTTCAGGGTAAACTTAGGCAGTCAGGAAAGGCCCTCATTTTTTTTCCAGAGTCCTCATAATCCAGATCGTTTTTCCTGGACACAATGCATCCTACTTTACTTAATTTCTAAGGTAGAACTTGTACAAATTCAAAGCAGACTGCTTCTTCCTCTCCTGTCCTCCAGCCTATTAGTTATCCATATGAATCTCAATACATCCAGAAAAGCTGCCTTTTGCTTTTTGGCTTTAGGAAGTGGGAATTATTTCTGAAGAAATTTATAAATATTTGCTCTGAATGCCTGAACAAATGAGTTATTTCCTGCAACTTGCCTCTCGATACCTTAAATCTGTGAGCGTTTTGGCATCAGATCCTCCGTTCCCTCAATGTCTCAGGATCACAGTGTGAATTGATGGCGTATGAAAAAAAAGGACAAAGTAATCTCTGGAAATACTGAGAACCAAGAAAAAATAATGAAATAAAAATAGAAACAAAAGCAACTGAGGCTCATCTGGAAGCAGAGACTGGACTGGAGAAGCATTAGCCATTCCTGGTGGCTCTATTGTTCTGGTGCTTTTACTGTTGTCCTTCCTACACCTCCAAAGGGCAGGTTTAGAAAGGCTTCACGTCAGCGGGTTCTCTCCTGGCTCTGAGGCTGCTACTCGGGATTTACGAGAGCCTCTCTGCAGAGAGGTCAAAACATACCCAGGGGGAGAATAAAGAATTTGGTGCTTTTACGGCCGGTTCTCCACCCTCCAGCCGGGGTTTTGCTCCAGCTTCGCTCCCTTAGCTCCGGCGAGGCGCGGGGCCAGCCTGTGCCTGTTAGCCTGCACGTCTCCCAGTTAGATGTGAAAAATGTATTTATGGGACACTGAGAATTGGCAGTAGGTGCTTTTACTGTGCTCAAAAGCCGGACTTGGAGGATGTCTGCTATCCAGTGCTGGGGGGCGGGGAGCAACCAGTGGAGAAGATAAAAACATTACTCTCTCATGTCGGGACTAAGTTCCCCCTTCAAAACCAGATCCACAGTTCCCCGTAAATCAGCGAAAATTCTAACTGTGAATTGCAGGGGTTGGACATCCCTCAGACAACATGAGTACACACAAATCCTAATCCTGCTCTGGAGCAACCCAACAACTGCCCAAAACAAGACCATTTAAAGAGAGAGGAAATATATCTACATCAGCTAGATTCAGTCTTTCCTAAAATGACTACACTCCAGAAGCACTAACAAAGAAGCAGATGTAAGATTTTCTGTGACTTATCTCCAAGGCAATTATTTATAAATCTCGATTCATTATGTGCAAAGCCTAAATTAATATCCTGGTTTAACAACAGAATTATATATGAAGACTTGTACATTGCAACCAATAGTGCATGTGAGGCATTTTGCTTTATAGGTTATTTTTGACAGCATGAAGGAATTTTGCCCCTTTTGAATATTTTAGGCAGAAAAATAATTTTATCAAAGAAAAGACCTTGTCTAAGGACAGTTCCTGCTGTGTGATCTTTTATCTAGCTGCTTCTCAAGGCTTCTGAGGGGTCAGGGAAAGCCAGCACTGTGTTGAGAATTGCACAGAACAAGCACAGACCCAGATGCACGTGTGCACACACACACGCACAGAAAATTGCAAAGCATGGTCTCCTCTCTCCTCCTTCCCGTAATAAAATAAAATTAAATGACATGAGTCCCTAAAGATTAACATTCCCCAGAGTTAGCTATTTTGCTTATCCAAAAGACATCTCCTGGTTGCCAGAGGCAGTGCAAACGAGGAATGACGGGACAGCTGGTATGATATGAAGTAGTTTTGTCTGTGCTGCAATCTCTGCTGCATCAGCTACAGATTTGAAGAAGCGGTGATGTTATTTACGCCGTGTATGTCACAACTTCTTGCTCAAAGCATCAAAAAGTTCATGTTTGGAGGCCAGTATTTTTCTACTCAGCCCCTCCACCCAGACACTAATTGTTCTTGCTTTTTAATGACAGTCAGCAAAGTACAGGAATTTAAGCTGTCAGTCAAAAGTAATGGAAGAACTAGAAGGCCTGACACTGCTTCTTTTCTTCATGCTGAGTAAAGCTATGTTAGGGGGTATTTTCCAACAGGAATGAGGAAGGAAGGACTAGAGCCAGGATAATTAGCAACCCAGCCTTATCTAGGACAAATATTATGAGGGAATAAAGCCATTAAAATATGCCACTTATTTGCTGATGCTAGAGCAGATGCAGCTTCTTTTCATGGGAATTAAAAAATAATCAAGGCAATAGAAATTGTGTTCTGTGTTGTTACAGAATCTGGCAGGGACTCTGCTCTCACCAGAGGCAGGGAAATTGAACTCAAAATGGGAGATGTCAAATAAATGTCCACAACTGTACACAGCAGGGTGCTGGCTGTAGCTGGCAATCTGACCGACCAAGTGGGGTGGTGCAGAGCTGTGGGTACTGGTAACCTGGAGACCAGCCCTAAGTCCCTTGGGGCAGTCGGGATTCCCCTTTCAAGTTCCCCAGGGCTCGCACATCCAAACCCAGCTCTGGAGGAGCCCACTGCAGTGGAGTAGACAAGCTAAGTTCAGCAAGGTGGATCCATTCTTGTCCCCCAAAGGGGCACCCACTGAAGATGGCGGGAGGGAGGTTCTGGCTCAGGATGAGGTGGCAGGTCCCAGGGCTGGGACTGTCCCCAGCCTCAGGAACCCTAATACGGAGGGGCTTGTGTGCAGGAAAGAGAGAGGAGGCTGCCTCATGCTTCTTGTGTTCCTCATCACATTATTACTGGAGGGTCTTTCAGGCTATTCTCCTCCCCCTGTTGCCATATGTTTTTTCTCCTGCCTGTCCCTCCTTTTATGATTTCAAGAAGTGGTGTCTGGTTTTATTGTCTGCTTTGAGATTCATTCCCTATATGGCGTAGGAGGATGACATCTATAAAAAGCTATATGTCTATCTATCTATGTATCTTATAGATGCAAAAATGACTCAGCCTTAAACGAGACGCAATGCAACTCCTGATTAAATTGCCTCATCAGTTACGTTTGACATATTATAACCTTGAATACCAAGAAACTAGAACAAATATTAATTATAAAAAGAAAGCTACATGCAAATAGAAAGGATGATATTAATATACCAGGTGGCAATAGGCTTCAATCGTTTTGGTTGAGATACTCAGTTTGACTCCTTCAGTTACTTTGTCAAAGGGCCACAAGTCCAACTTATTTTTTACTTCTAGTGTTCTGGGACTCGTTATTTGCCATTCACAGCGTTATTAATTCTGGCTGCCTGAACATTTTCATTATTAGAGGGAAAGAAGGAAACCAAAGATAACTTATCAGGCATTGTTCCCATTTAGGTGTTCCTCTGAGACTTCCTTTTGACTGGAATGCATTTCATTAATTCGGACGACATTCTGGCATGGATGTCTAATTAGATCTGCTTAATGGATTTCATGTCACAGAGGCCTGTAAATCTTTCCATGAAAGACAAGGTTTGCATTGAGAGATCCTATCTGGTTTTATACTTTCAGATACAATAGAAAGTAACGGACACAAATTTCAGTTTCTCTAAAAAAAAAACCAAACCTGTAATACGTTGCTACAAACTTTTCCCTTCTTACCTCTTCAGACACGCAGAGCTATGAAGACCTGATCACATCAGTCTCTTCATGGCTTTTATGTATTAGCAGTAAATTGTTTTTCACTAAGAGCTTTTGCCACATCTGTATTTTTCTTATTTCTTCCAGATTTTCAGTCTTCTGACATTCACCTGTTTTTTACAACCCACTGCATGTTATTTCCTATGAACATTTATATTCAATTTTGCTTGTTCAGAGGTGGAAGGGATCCCAGATGGGGTTTCTACACTCAAACATCATCTTATCCTAGACCTTAAAAAATGCTACTCTGGTCACTGTGATTTTTATGTTACTGCCCATTTGACTTGAATGCGTGTTCAGCAGCTGCATACACTTGTCAATTTGTACACCCAATACCACCCTTTAAATACACATTCTTCCATCTTAAAGTCTTTAGTAGAGTCCTAAAATCTTCAGAGAGAGAGAAATTGCTGTGCCTGGTTTGGTGGCTCGCCTGTTCTCCTGAGAGCAGTGCAGAACATGCACCCACAGGCCACTTCCATCCTTCAGCTTAAGCTTTATTTTTCTAATGCTGGAGGTATTTAAAGTAACTGACGAAGCAGTTTCCACATAATGTATTAGACACTGAATAGGAATCTGTAGCTAATTTGCCCAATACTAGTATATTCTGCAAAACATGCAAAATATATTGCTACGATTTGGAAAAATTCAGTTCCTGTAATAACTAGTTTGGTGTTACATTCCTTAAGGTCCTAGGATGTTTCTCATTCAGCAGGAACTGCAGATCTTCTGTTTTGGCACATACTCCAAAATTTTGGATCAATCTTGCAGGCTATCTCATAAACTTCCAACCCCTCTTTTAATGTTGCTAAATACACAGCTTCAGCTATATCCCATGGCATGTTGCATGGGTTTATTCCTGGTAGCACCAAACCCTGTATCATAACCCACTTCTGTATGACTCTACCTTAACAAAGACCTCTCTTCATGTGTGTATTTGTAAGCCATCAAAATTGCCTTTTCTATATGCAAAAAGCACAATATTGTGGTATATTCTTGAAAAAATGGGCCTCTGTTGTGAAAAACTTTCTTAGCTGGAAAGACTAGAAATTAATTCCCATAAAGAGTTATGTTTTGCAAAGAACAGCGGAAGAGATAACTCCTGCCCTCTCAAGAGATAGATTTATTTTTTAAGCACAGTCAGGTACATGTCAAAACTGCTTTTAAAAAGTCTGTTTTCGGGTGTCTCAACACTGATTTCCAAAGGTTAGACAATAAGAGATCTCTAAAAATCAAAATGTTTAAGATGTTTGGAGTTTGGCAACTGAAACAGAAGCTGCAGAAGTGTTTTCCTTATAAACAAATTATTTTGAATTTTGATTAGTTCACACTTACTAAAACTTAAAATTATGCACATCTGATAACCTAGTAAAGTCACACCTTAAAATAACATCACCTTTCTATTTTGCAAGATTACATCCTTCCCCAAGTCGAAACAAGGAAATAAACTTCCCTAGTGCACACCATGTTATGTCCTTTGCAATATTGATAATAGTTATTCAAAATTATATCTTTTCATGGTCCCTCACAGAGAGATAAATGAAAGAGGGGTTTGGTATACAGAAGCTCAACCGTGCAGATTTGTAAAAAGCAAACACATGCTGATATAGCAAAATCTTTAAACTGGGTAAGTTGGAAACTGGTTGCCATGCTTATCCATTATCCCCAGACACAAAGCCCATAAAGGGTTCAACTTCAGTCCACATCAGTAATGACTAAAAGCCATTAGCATACGTAACGGCTGCTCGGTGGCCTATGGGAAATGAACGGATGGTCTCGGCTTGGTTTGGGCAGGGCAGGTGGCAACATCACAGGAAATGCCCCCAGCATCCCACGAGGAGGAGATCGAGTTGCCCTCTCCTCCTGAGAAGCCCCTTCCTCGCAAGCTGTACCCGGCAAGTGGATAAACAGACATTTCTCACTATCGATTAGCTACTTCTCTCAAATGCGAAGCTCACTTCTAGGAAGGAGGAAGAAAAAAGTCTGGAGCCTCCCGATAAGCCCCAAGGATTAATAAAGGCAGTTTGGTTTACAGGATAAAGTAGAGCCTTTATCACCTGCAGTTCAATCTCCCAACTTAAAAATACATGAAATCACAGGACTGGCTTCAACACCACATGAAATAAAAAGCTAAAATAAAGTCTGTGTTTGGAGAAGTATTTCTAAAAGGTAAAGAAAGGATATCCAAGACTGAAGGTCATGCTAGGAATTTCTCCCACCCTATAAAGCTTAAAGTATTGAATATAGTGTTGTAGTGACAGAGAGCATAATAGTTGTCAGAGATTTTCTTTAAGAACATAGACGAGGGAGAGGGATGGGGCCAGGACAGAATCTCAGCTTTGCAGAAGTGGAGTGAGTTATAAGCTTTCAAATTATATTCTGTTTGCCTGCTGCTTTGGACACTGTAATTTTTTCCTAAAACTTAAAACCTCCTTCTAAGCTTCTAGATTCTTCAGAGTGCAATTTATCACAACCTTACTTTATTGTGAAATGCACTAAAGCATCAGGGCGAAAAGGGAAGATGAACTCTGTTTAATCCCTCTGTTGCACTGCAGTAAGAGCGAGCAAGCAGGGAGTTTACGACGAAAAGAAATGGGAACGGAATAATCTCATTGCAACTGGGTCTGGAGCTCCTGAAAAGGCAGTAATAAGCTTCTAGAACACAGCTGTTTAGTCGTAGAGTAGAAAAGCACTTCCAACCTCAACTTGACATCGTTCAGCATCTCCTTAACTGGCAGGGAGAAGAACATGCTGTTATTTTACACAGCTATGAAGTACACGCCACAAGAGATTTTAGCTGCAGCGAGGGCCAAGCACAGACATCAAAGGCTAGCATTTGGATGCAAAGAAGTGAGAAATGCACTTTATTTCTCATAATGAGAAAACGCGACTTACGCTTTATCAACCCCGAGCTTCTAATAGGAGTTACATAACGAAAAGCCCTGCTGACTGCCGAACAGCTATCAAATATTAACGAGACGAGCAAGTGCTCTGAAAGGGGTTTGTACGGTCACAGCGTGGCTGCCTTAATGTGCACGTGTGCGTGCGTGTGCCTCTGCGTACGTGAGCAAGAGAGTCTTCATAGCAGGGTGGATCCTGAAAGCCAGAGAATAAATCCGTAAACCACCCCTCTCTGTGCTGCATTCCCCCCATTCTCAGTTGCCCCATGAGGCAGGTGCCCCAGGGGGGATGAGGAGGAAGGGAAAGAATTGGGTCGGGTGCTATTTGCTCACTAAGTCAATGGGCTGCGAGGGATGGGCTATTAACAAGACCAAGCCCCTAAATCCTACAAGCAATGTGGCCTGCTAGAGATTGCAGTGGTATCAATCCTCCTAATAACGGGGACTTTCTGAGATCCAGTGGCTGAATAACATGAAAATCTCAGCTTTTCCCTAAAACACTAGTTGCTTGCTGGCCCCTGATTAAAGTAAATCTTGAGGGTTTTCCTAGACAGGAGGAAGGGAAAAGGAGGCTGCTTCTTGGATTCCTGATGCTTGGAGCTGACCATGTTGTGCCTAGAAGAACCAAATCAAACATTGGGAAGAAGATGAAATGCTGAGGGAAAACTGTTGGGCATCTTCAAGACTAAACTTCAGTTTAAATATACTTTCTTGTAGTGCTGAGTTAGCAGGGAGGTAAGCCCTCTTGACAGTGGATGAGGCTTTTCAAGTGGATCAAAGACCTGGAAGGCAAAGAGGAGTGGGATGTTTCTACTGACTTCCAGGTGGTTTTGTAATAAGATGAAGTATAATTTGATTCCTTTTGTACTCTCTGCTGACATAGCCATTTTCACAGAGGGAATAAAAACAACTTCAGGACTTGTGGGGAGCAAGACAGAACTGCTGACTGCTTGATTTCAAGTAGTTCACCCATCAGCATAGCCTAGTCAAAAAGCATACTGGACATGTATATAAAGAAATGCACTACAATCAACTATACTTTTGAATTTTTCGATTCTGGAGAAAAGGACAAGAAAAAAAAATAAGGGAAAAAAGTGAAGGTGAAGAGTATTAGAAATATTACTCCAATATAAACAATGTAAAAATAATTTTTAGAGAGTGTCCCAATCAATGAAAATTAAATTCAGAGCTGAACTTGAACAATGTCACTATCAGGTAAGTTGAGATCTGAGTGTAAGAAAGATGTTACTATAGGCTCTATCTTAGTCAAAAACAAAGGATTTATCACAAAAGATGTTTAAATTGTACCTGCTTTGACAAAATATAGACATGTATTGAATAACCCAGGATCTGGTACACGTTTATACTAAGGTTGGTAACATTATTGTGGAAGAACCTTCTTTTGTTTACCTACTGTGGAACATCATGTGTGTGAGAAGTTTCTTAATTTATCCAGAAACCTTTGCAAGAAGCAAGGCTGCTAGTGAATTTCTGAAACTCTTCCTAGCAAAAGTATTTTCAATTACTAAGAAAAAACCTGAGATTAATCTGTTAGTGGCTAATGTCACCAACAATTTGGTAGGGAGCACTTCATGAACAAGAAAAAGAAGGTTGTCCCATATTCACATTTTCAAGATAATTAAAAATCAGATCTAAACTATCTGTTTACATGACTCCCAAGAATGTCAACAGAAGCAAAAGAAAAAAGCCAATGAGAAGAAGCATGCTAATGTGTCCTCCTTTGGAAGATAACTAATGAATAAACAAAACCAGTCAATTGAAAGCAGCAATGTTTCAGAAAATTGGAGAAATTATCCTATGAGAGTCTCCCCAGCATGCTTAGCAATATCTTGCACGAGTTCTGGCCATTCAAATGAAGCTGCTCTTTAACTGATCATTTCTACCAGCCTGCCCAAAACGCAGAAGCAGGCATCGAAAATTGCCCATCTTATGGTCTGCCTTTGACCAACTAGGTCCCAGAATACAGTCTCCTTTCCTATACATGAGCTTCTTCCCAATTTTTTAATTTTTTTTTTTTTTTTTTGCCACGTTCATACAACATGACCTACCAAGAAGCACCATAACCCAGACCTCTGGGACAAGGAGATCCAGCCCTGCAGAGGACTGGGAGCAGCATGGCCCACGGTAAAGGTCATGCTGGGCATGACAGCTCCCACTTCCACAGCCTCCTCCTTGCAGATCCACACCCGATCCCAGACAGTGTCCACTCTGGAGCAAACCACACAGTTTGTGAAGCAACATGTTCTCACCTCTTCAGTGTATTAGTTCAATTTATGTTACACTAATGCTCCAAAGATGTAAATTCAAGGATTAATGCCATATTTATGTAAACAGTGACAAGCCTTTTGCAGGAAACGAAAGGCCACCAATCTACAGCTAGGTTTAATTTGGCAGTGCCTGCCATGAATAAATGCACTTTAATGCCAACTTCTGGCACCACAGCTACTCACACTTGGTTTTATAATTCAGCCAGCGTTAGTCCTTTCATCAAGCAGTTCAACATGCAACGCTTTTTAATTTTTTTTCCTCAAAATCATCTATGCCTTTGGGATTTCTTTGGATTGGTTTTCAATAGAAATAAGCCATGCTATGAATAGGATATTAAAGGACAGACTGGTGACAGAGTGAACTCTCACTTGTTGTACGGTTATAGTCAAGAGACACCAATAAAAAGAGTACAAAGAAAAGTGTGGGTTTTAACTACCTTTTGGGCACTTTTAAGCAAAGTGCCAATTATCCTCTGAAACTCGGGTATTAGACTTAAATGAGCCAAATAAAAGGAAAACTCCAACGATAACAGTGCAGTGATCGACAGCAGGCAACTCCGCATTAAGCAACATACCGGGCCCCTGATTTTCTGCAAATATCTGCAGAGGATTCCCATATTGCTTTGCCCTTCATGTGTTTGAGGGCGCCCTGCTTAACAGCAAGAGGTACCATTCACAGAATCATAGAACTGTCTGGGTTGGAAAGGACCTTTACAATCATTGAGTCCAAGCATATATTGCTACGGTTTCTCATGCCTCCCTGGAATATGATCAAAGACCCAACAAGTAATTTTTGTAGTCCCACGCAGTTGCAGTCTGAGTATCAACTCTTCTTTCAGGCACAACTATTTGTACTTGATTGTTTTCAACAGTGCATTAAAAGCCAGCTGGAGCAGGAAGGAAGGATACTACAGAGGATATACATATTTTTTAATCCAGACAGGTTAAACCCACAGCCCTATTATGCCTAGCACTTCAGAGACATTAAGTAAACCTTCACTGAACATCTATCTTAAAAACCGTCAGTTACGCTTCATTTGCACTATCCCTCTTTAGTTCCATGTGGTAAGGTATGTCTTTTCCTGTAATAACGTTGCAAAAAATTAACAGTTCCCCTAATTACCCAGCATGGCTGCAGGGTGCAGAGCACAGGTCAGGCTGCAGCACTGGTGGTCACCATCCAGTAGCTCTCCTGTCATCGGTGCTCTGTCTCTTAACTGTCCCCATTCCTTTCCTCTCTTTTTAATTTTCTTTTCCTCTAGCATATATCTTTTTTTTTTTTTTCCTAAGTCATTGCTTTTCCTTTGCCCACGCATAGCTATTGTATGAGCTTGGGCTGATATCTGGGTTTAATTAACCATACTTGTATAATGTAGCAATACAATTTCGATATGACTGCTATGTTAAGAATAGTGGAGTAATATAATGGTCTACTGAAGCGTAGCATTGTCTGTTAAATTGAAGGTGCAGCATCTCCTAAAACACAGCAAGCAAAGCCACCCACATACTTCACGTACTATTAAAACACCCTTATTCAATTTCACTCTCAAATAGACTTCTGAAAAGAAAAACTGTATCTTGTAAAAACATAAGGTGGCCTGAAACCAAATGCATATTGGTTTATGATGAAAAAATGCCCTCTTGTCACCAGCTGGAAACATTATCCACTCAGCACAGAAAATGTATCGAGAGAAAGGATTGCAGCAAGGAAATCCATGTCTTGAGATTGGTGTGAGAAATGTTGCAGCTTATGTACATGGTGACACATTGCTTGATACCTCTGGATACTTTCTCGGATTTTTTTTATTTTCATGATCTCTAATGCGCTGAGTGTGCACACACACATGGGAAAAAATGCTGCAGATGTCTCAACTACTCCGTGTTGATCAACACATTTCAAAATGCTTCTCTGTCCAGGAACACAGGTAACATTTTCGCTGCCAGAGCCAAGAGAAAAATCACATCACTGAAGTTGCATGTGTAGATGAAGTCAGGATGACAAAGGAGGGATTATATTTAGGCAAATTTTGTTTACACATAGTTAGGGATGTTTAAAATCCTCAGGGATCTGAGCGCTGGAGCCAACTCGGAAACAAATGTTCCTGCCCTTGCCTGCAGTAGGATCAGCGCAGTGCTGTCAGGAAAACTCTGCTTCTTTATGAAAACAGGCAACATCTTCCATTCCTGCAACCTGTTCTAAAACAAAACCAAGGGGTTTGGTGTTTTCCACACCAGCTCAGTAGTTAGGGTGTTAAATCAGAATAGGAACAGACATGTATAGGTCCCTGCTCTGCCTAAATTCAACCCAGGCGTCTGAGCATTGGTCTCTCAGGTCTCAGGAAAGGGTCCTAAAAGTAAATTATAGAATATTTCAGGGTTGAAGGGGACCCACAAGGATCATTGAGTTCAGCTCCCTGCCCCACATCTATGAAACACAATATTGGCTATGTCAAAAAGTTAGCCCACTTTGCGATGTGGAGACAGAAACCACATAGGACACCGTGGTCCAGGCCAGGCCAGTAAAAAACACCACAGAAAGACATGGGAGAGCTACAGCAGGAGACACCAAAAGACAACCAAAGAGGAACAGCATGTTGATTGTGGGGAGTGAATCAACACAGATCTCATGATCATGATAACCCTACAAAATCTTCTGAACCCCTTAACTGTTTCCCCACAATAGCCAAACATGTCTCCTCTAACCACACTGTTACCTCAGTGGCAAGTCTCAGGACCTGCCTGGCCATATCAGCCAGTAATGGTCACTATAGGCAGGTGTGGTGCACCCTGTCACACAAACCAACACTGACAGAGACCCTCAGGACTCCACACCACATATCCCCAAAGGGCTTTAATACCTAGCAGTCCACACTCTGGGATGCCAATTGAAGGAGATCTGGAGTCACAGATTAAAGAATGAAAACCTTAAAAATAGGGTGAAAAGTGAGGTCTTTCTAATCTCAACTACCAGACTATGGCATGTTTTTATCACCTTCCGACAGGTGGGCCCAGACACTGTTGCCTTTCTCCATGACTACTCCCTTAGCATCATTTCTGTGAATCTCCCTCTCTATTTGCAGCAAGATCGTTCAGTGACTGGCAATACTCTTCCAGCTACAGGATTTCAAATTGGGAAAATCAAAAGACTCCACTGGCCATTCCGGACATGGCCAGGGTGGACAACAGGGCCTCCCAGTACTCGCCTTGCTATTTTATTCAAAAGCAGAAAATGCCAGCCTGGCTGCAAGACAATCCTAAAACACGTTTGTTGCAACATTGGGGGGCACAAGGAAAATGTTCTGCTTTCCCCTTGTTGATCTGTATAATAGTAATGACAGGAATATAACATTTAAGCCACTTTGGTGAGATATCTCATGGATTACAGAATGTCCCAGAAAGCACCTGCATGGCGCTTGTCCAAGTGCTCCGACACAGATCATGAAGCGCTTTGTGAAGTGCTTGACAAGCAGCAGAGCTGTGGTGCAGCTGGGCTGACGCTTGGCCTGTTGAACATCCAGCAATCAGTAAATGCTGTTTGTATCCAAAATCCTGAAATTCAGGGATGTCTGGGCTTGCTGCTGTTTTACAGCCCATCAGCAGGTGTGCCACAGACTCCTGTATGATATGGCAAGCCTGGCTGGCGGCACATCTTTCCTTTGTAAAGCTGGGACTTTTTCCAGTGCCAGGGTGACATATACAGCACCATGCAGTAAGGGCGAGACAGGAGTGATCGTACGGTATATTCAACCAAAAAGCACTTAATAAAGCCTAAAAGCCATCTAAATCCAGCCTGCTGCAGTTTGCCACCTTAAAGTCAACACTCAAAGGCAAAACCCCTCGGATCACAGGACGCTCTACGTTCCAGATGAAGCTCCAATTAGTTTCATTAGGGCAGCTGGCAGCCAGGATGGGCCTTGCCAAGCCACAAACCCTGTACTTGGCAGGGCAGCTTTATCTTTACTCTGAGATGTTACCAGAGTAGGACTGAAGAGCAAAACCCAGTGCCGAAGTGCCTCCGTACTTCTCCTGTCATTGGAAAATTGCACCTGCAAACTGGTTTCCCTTTTTTTTTTTTGCCCAGCACAGGTGCTGGATGGCTTTTAGAAATACACAAGCAAATGCTTTCGCCGGCCTTAATGCTTCTCTGATTTGAGGTTTTGTCCATGAAGCAAAATCCCTACTATTGAGAATCTGTGCTCCTGTATTCTACTACTCCACAAACTATTATGTAGCAGCCTTTATTGTAGACAAGGGGACAGACCATGACTAGAGTTGAAGGGGTGTAAGTACAGACAGATTAATTCTGCTCTAGCAAATGAAGTTTGCCTGGAGTGATGTAGAAGAAGACACTTGCGCCTGCTTCTGCTCTTCAGCTGAGGGAATAAGAGAGGGAAGTATGACCATTAGGTGCCTGGGGAAAAAAAGGATGTTAGCACCCCATTCAGAAATAGTCAATATGGCTCAATAAAAGAGTAGTTTAGAGAACATAAGATACTCCATTTTGTATTTTGTGGACAATAACACCCAGCTTCCACTTTCTGATTTATGGGTTTGCTTCAAGGTATTCAGTGCTAGCTTTACAGCCCAGTTAAACATGATTTGTACTATTTTGGAAGCCCAGAAAGGATTCAAAATAGACAACTGAGTATTCGTTTCACACCAGGAAATTCTCATTTGGCACAAGACCAACACGGCCAGCTGTACGCAGTGTATGGGACCTGTCAGGGATACTGCTGAGCAAAAAAGGCATGATCAGAATACAAATTGCAGTAACCAAGTCATTGTTTTTAAGGTCCCTGCCTCCATCTCAGATATCTTTGGGTCTTGCACTGGCTGGTGCTGGTGATTTCTAGTACAGCTGTCTTGGAAGGGAGTATGATGAAGGATGAAACCACAGCCTATGACTTGGTGTGATAAATAAAATACCAGAGAACATGCTCTCTGCAGCGGCGGGTGGAAAGCTGGGCGCAGAAGGCACCGTTCTACGAAACTAATAAGCTTCTCCCCAGTATATGGTTGGCACCATGGCCAAGCTGTCGTTGTGCCAAGCGAGCTTCCGCCAACAGCAGGTTTGGCAGTGTAGCTGTGCCCGCACCAGGAACTCGGGCTGGCAAAGCCCTGCCAGCCACAAATCATACCTTATCACAGCTCAGCTCAACAAAGTTATACTGGCAAGAAGTCCCAGGGTAGAACGGGGCCAAGCCTTGTTAGAGAGCTGTTCTATTAGATGATCAGGGTGATTAAAATTCTTAAAACTTGTGAGCTGACTAGACTTTGAGCACTGAAGTACACCTCAGGTCATCATTATCATCTGATACTGAAACTCAGCCTATCCTTAAAAGAAGCGTAATCCTGCACATCATGGCAAACACTTGTGCTACTTTTTGGGAAATACAGCCCCTGCTGGAATTCGAGTCACCAAGGGACTGAGGATGTCAGGCACCTGAACTACTGGTGCACCAAAGCATGGCTTTGGAGTGATAAGCTCCAATTTTCTGGTATTTGTATCTTCATTTTCTTGTGAAAGCAGATAATTTCCACACAAATGCTTTGGCCAAAATCCCAATGTTTTCACAAAAATTGCTTTGACAAACATTTTTCAGCCTTTTCTATTTCTATGTACATTCAACTTGCAACACAAAACTGTAAAGCAATGCCCAACTGCCAGCCATGTGCTTCCTTAGATTAGAGATCATTTTGACCAGAGATAAAAGTGAAAGAACTAGCCTGGCTAGCTCAGCAATTTTTGACCAGATTCGTGGATAAAAGAAACTTATATTTATTTAACCTGTTATATTTACTCCAAACTTTCCACTACCTGAACATGTCAAACATCCTCTTCTTCTTGTACTCTCCCACCACTCTCTTTGCAGTGAGCTTTTCTTTACGTTTGCTTTGCTGTGATTCAGCACCGCATGGTATACTTCTAAATAAAAGAAAGCCAGGGAGTGAGGCCAAATGCTAGCTTATGGTGGCTCACCTCCCTTTGCTGTTTGCCCACTGCCTGCTCTTTTCTGGCCTCCTCGTGACAGTCTCTGGACGTGGTCTTGGAATATGCATCTCCTAAGGGTGGCATTGTGAAGACTGCCCCAGATTTGTCTGTGTCCTCCTTTCAGAACTCCCCCCCTAAGACTGTATCGTGAGAGTCCTCAAATGCTACATGTGCTCTCTCCTCACAGTTCCAAGGCACTAAAAACACGTCCTCCATTTCCTGTTACCAAAACACCGCCCTGGTGCTCCCAGAAAGTTGGAACTAAAAGATGCACAATAAGTAACAATCATGTCTTAGGACCACCAAAGACCACATGGGAGCTCAAAGGAGATTTGGGGCTGAGGACTATGTGGTGTGGGTGTGGCCTACTAAAGGGCTCCTCGTGTTTGAGGAGGGTAGAGGAGGAGAGCAATCCCTGTCTAAAATGGAGGCATTTAGCTTATACAGATGTTGCTGCTGGTCCACAGAGCTGAGTATCCCCAAGTCACTGCCCCAGCACTGCCTCAGTTGGCTCAACGCTTGCATATGAGCAGACCTGCAAACCTGCACATCTGGAAGTGTTTGTGTGAAGATGGTTGGAGGCGGTTCAGAGATAGTTCTCCTGCCATGTCATGGTCTGAGAACACACTTTGGTGTGTGCAAAAATCCCTCCGACCACCTATCGCTTCACATCCACACTTGCTTTTCCAAGTATGTTTTTAAAAAAAAATTAAAGACTACCTTACTATTACAAATTATGCACGAAAGACAGCCTGCAATATCAAGAACAAGTACATGTTCGAGAACTTTTACCAACTCCAAAAGGTTCTGTAGATAATCATCTGTGTTCAAGAAAAACAGTAACATGATATACAAATGGCATTCTGAGAAAGAAAACTGCATTAACTAACCCAACAAGAGCTGCTCTGCAGGAAAATATAGTTAGACTCTGCCATCTCCTAATTTGATTTTCAAAATAGCCTTCTTTTTTCCCAAACATTTTTAATTTTAATTTTTGTTGTTGTTACTGTTGTCTGCTATTCCCATAGCAATAAAAAAATGTAACCAGAGCATGTGTGTGTTAAAAATAACCAACTACTTCAGCAAGTTATTCTAGCTTCAGGTTTTTTAAATGTCTGCATTAATGTCCATTAAGATACCAACTAGCTCAAACAGATCGACATGGCCAAGAAATGTCCTTAAAATTAAGTTTCTTATTGATCTCCAATTTAATTTTAAAAGGCTATACATTAACGGGTGACAGCTTAAAAGTCTACTTAATATCCACATTCCTGTATTTTTTCTGCATGACCGAGGAATGGAAGAGATAACAAAGACTCAATATCTTTCTCTTCAAAACTAAAAAATAAGCTCCGTTAGGTAATGTTAACATCTTGTCAAATTAGGAGTTTCAACTATTCCAAAACAATAGTTCAGCTAAAGGGCAGTCAAAATACATTTTTTTAGATGTAGATATTTTCAAGTTGTTACTTTCTAAAAGCATTTCATAGGAGGGGATTCAGAAACTTTAAGCAGTCTAACGCATTCTCTACCTGAAAAGCCCGTCTATGACAAATAAGCTTCAGTGTAGACACTGGGACATGTGACTTTTTGAAGACTTGCAGAAAACTTATCATGTTTACTAAGCACATCCAACTTCATGCTTTATTAGTGTGACCTCAGTTTTCGTAAAGTGTGAAAACGGACCTCTAATGTGAAATCTACTTGGCATTTCAGCCTTACAGCTGCAATCCTACTGCTGAATAAAGAATGTAAATTGCTTCCCCACTTTCATTCTCCTGATGATCAGTGTGCAGCTGGAGTACTTCTAGCTTATTAGTAATACCCATTTGAACTAATATATTTAACAGAGCATAAATATCAGAATGTATTACTATTTCTTTCCCCCATCATGCAGAGGTAGGTTTAAGTCATCTGCTGAAACTCGTATTCAGAATGCCTCCACGGTGGACGTTCCACACGCAGGCCATGCCTGAAGGAGATACCAGCACGGGTGAAAACCGCTCCTGTGGGCTTTCACCTTCCATCAGCACTTACATCTCTAAGAAATTCTTCAGTACGAGGGTGGCAAGACTTTGGAATAAATTACCCAGAGACGTTGTGGCTGCCCCCTCCCTGGAGGTGTTCAAGGCCAAGTCGGACAGAACCTTGAGTAGCCTGATCTAGTTGAGGGGCGTCCCTGCCCATGACAGGGAGGTTGGATTAGATGATCTCTAAGGTCCCTTCCAGCCTAGGACATTCTATGATTCTATGAAGAAAGAAGTTAAATAAAATGTCATGAGAAGAAGAAAACTGAAGGTCAACAGCAGTGCTGTGGGTAACCGAGAGCCAAAACCTGTTTGGGGATGAGACTAGCAGCCATGGAGAGGAGGCAGCAAGGAAGGAAGGAAGGATCTGGGCTCCTGTGGCATGGCTCAAAGCTGCGGGGACTTCACTGACTTCGGAGGACGGCAAGCCAGTTCCTTACGAAGAAGCAAGGAGGACTGGCACGGCAGCGTGAAAAGAAACTACAACCTGTTATTATGAAAGGCAATTGTCACAGATGAAGTGTCACATTCAGCAAGCGGAGCTGCACTGCGGTGTTACGTGAAGCACACTGCACTGTCCTCCCCATGCTGGCAAAGAAATTGCCCACCAAAGTGGGTTTCAATCACAAAGTCCTCCCAGAAAGCAGTTTTAATTGTGTGCATTCAGATAAGCAATTATACTTAGGGCTATTATGCCAGTTACCCAAAAACAATATAGTCATCTCGCTGACAGATGAAACACATGGTGCCAAGCTCCTTATAGCAACAGGACAGGCTATTAGTCCCATTCAGTTTTGATGATATAATGCCATCTAATATATTTTTGTCCACATTACTGACAATTAATGCAGCCTGCACACTGAGAGGGAAAGCTTTGTGTTCAAGGGGAGTAAAATTTCCATGTAAATGTGGGACAAAGGTTCCAAATGGATGGCAAGCCTGAAAAGGAAAGATTTACTACTGAACATGCATTTTGCCAAAGAGACTTTTTTTTTTTTAAATAGTGGTAATAGCAGAGAAATGTCCGGCCTGATAACTAATTGGATTTCTGCAATTCAGGCACCCTAATTTATACTGAAATCGTTTGCCTGCCTTCCCTCTTTTCAGCCTGGCAGATGGACTAGGCAAAAATGTGAAATTCATGCAGTCATTGCTACTGGTAGCCCACTTAATTCACGGGCCTTTGTCAAAACTTCTTTAGTCAAGATTAAAAGAGAGGGTACCATATCTATCATAACCATCTGGACTGAAATTTGCCAATCTGGACTGATTGGACAGAAGCCTAAGGTCTACTAAAGAGCAAAACCCTGTTTGGGCTCAGTGGAAGGAATTCAAGCAAAACGGAGACAAGGTGCCCGAGGAGCTGGGCACAATGAGCCCCGCTCTCTTCTCCTCAGCTCTTCTGCTGTTTATATGCAACTAGAAACGGGCAAGTGAAAAATGCTAATCAAGATGTTAGCATTTATATCCTTTTTTTTTTTTTTTTGACAACTGGCAGCATTTATACAAAGCAGGAAGGAATTAAGAACGTTACCCATATGCTTTACTTTTAAAAATGAGAAATTGATTAGGTGATGTACTGTCAAAGCATCACACTTTCACTTCTAATGAAAACATACTGCCGGTTGCTGAGCACAGTTAGCATATCGACTATGTATTTACGATTCATCAAAGCTCTGATGTGCTCAAACTGCCTCCAGCACATGGTAAAAGAGCCAGTCTGGAGAGATAGGGGCCAGGAGATCAGCCTGGGTTGGCCTGTGGATAAGTTTAAAGCTCATTTCATCTGCTGATAAGCAGGACTCTCAACAGATCCCCAGACTCCTCGTGAAAATGAGCAGCAACTGTTGAGAGAATATTTCATAGAATGATAGAATCATAGAATAGTTTGGGTTGGAAAGGACCTTAAAGATCATCTAATTCCAACCCCCTGGTCATGGGCAGGGACATCTCCCACTAGACCAGGTTGCTCAAAGCCTCATCCAGCCTAGCCTTGAATATTTCCAGGGAAGTCACATACAGAATTTCTCCTAATACCTGACCTAAACCTACTTTCTTTCAGTTTGAAACTTACCCCTTGTCCATTCACTACACTCCCTGACAAAGAGTCCCTCCTCTTCTTTCCTGTAGGCCCTCTTTAGGTACTGGAAGGCCATTATAAGGTGTCCCCAGAGCCTTCTCTTCTCCAGGCTGAACGACGCCAACTCTCTTGGCCTGTCCTCATAAGGGTGGTGCTCCAGCTCCCTGACCATCTTTGTGGCCCTCCTCTGGACTCACTCCAACCAGTCTGTGTCTTTTTTGTACTGGGGCCCCAGAGCCAGACACAGTACTGCAAGTGGGGTCTCACAAGAGCAGAGTGGAGGGGAAGAATCACCTGCCTTGACCTACTGGCCACAGTCTTGATGCAGTCCAAGATGAGATTGGCTTTCTGGGCTGTGAGCACACATTGCTGGCTCATACTCAGTTTTTCATCCTCCAACACCACTAAGGCCTCCTCTGCAGGTCGGCTCTAAATCTACTCATTACCCAGCCTGTATTTGTGCTTGGGATTGCCCCAGTCCAGGTGCAGGACTTTGCACTTGGCCTTGTTGAGCTTCAAGAGGTTTGCATAGGCCCACCTCTCAAATCTGTCCAGGTCCCTCTGGATGGCATGCCTTCCCTCCAGCATGTTGACCACACCATACAGCTTGATGTCGTTGGCAAATTTGCTGAGGGTGCACTTGATTCCACTGTCCATGTCATTGCCAAAAATGTTAAACAGCACCAGTCCCAATACTTGACCCCTGAGGAATGCCATCTGTCACTAGTCTCCACTTGGACATTGAGCCACTGATCACAACTCTTTGAGTGCAACCACCCAGCCACCTCCTTATTTGTTAACATCTATATTTGCAAAAACTAGCTAAGACTTTTTTCATCTACACATACCTCCTGAGGGCTATCCCTGGCTTTCTAACTTCCAGAGTCAAGTATCACTGCAATCTCCTCATGGAGTGGTGCTCACATGCCATCTGTGAATAGCACTGGGGAGAGTATTGGTCCTGCACTCCAATCATCTCCATGCCATGTAGATGCTTCTCTCTTGTCTTTGCCCCTCCATGACTCTGCAGCTGAAGTGATTGTCTTGAGCACTCGAGCTGGCTGACAGGTATAACGCCATATTTTCAGTCATGGGCTATAGGTTTTACTCTCCAGCTTGGTTTCCCCCAAAGAGAGAAGGGATGAGTCAGCTTTGGATTATACTGTTAATTTAGCAGTTCTCCCAAGCTTTTGCCAAAGGTTTGGGTGGGAGCTGGAGGGTCGGTATGCTGAAGTCTACAGTGAGGACTGTCCATTTTAAATGAAATATATACAGATTTTTTTCTTTTATTTAATTAGACAAAACATGTTTGGATTTTAGATGGGCAAAAATAGAATACATATAAATAAATAATGAGGTTCCTGGGGCAAAATAGCTATGAAAAGTTTTCCTTTGTAATTCTTTGCTGAACAGAAAAAAATATACCAAGGTCAGACACCTGATGGGAAAAGTGAAGGCAAGTGAAGCTGCCAGGGAACACACTTTCGACACAGATGCTCTGTTTTCGGTTGATCAGTACTAAACTGTTGGCAGCACACCAAGAGGTAACACATCTACAGAGGCTCTTTCCCATAAAGTGGCCGGCTCTTGGGACCCCAGCTGAGCCATAATGCTTCCCTTCCCACCCGCACACAGCTCGCAGGAAAGGTCCGCCAACACGACTGTACATAGCTTTACTATGGAGGTTTTTCAGTCATCTGCCTCTTCCATCTCATGCCAACCCTGTTGCAATTCAAAAGAGAGAGAACAAAAGATGAAGAGAAGCAATGGAAGTATCATTAGAAAGGCCACCCTGCCTTTCATGGTTGCGTCCATCCCCACGGGGCTGTTTAAGTAAGCAACATCTAGCCTTCCGTCCCAGTAAATCTACACCACAGCATCTTCATTTTCAAGGTTGGTGGGTAAGAAAGCAACGAGACAGCCAGGGACAAGTTCTCTGGAGGATGTATTTTTTGCTGACTACAGGCAAATACTTCCCAGCTGGCCAGACCTGACCCTCTCCATGGATGCCGATGTTCCATCAGACAAGGTGTCTGGCATCCAGGCACACATCAGCACAGGGCGGACCCTGGCACAGGCTCCTTGTGATCACGTGGGCCTGAAAATGTCTCTTCCTCACCTGCTGCGAGCTGTGCAGCCGTGCTCCCCAGCACCCAGGCTCCCAGTAGAAGGCATCACCACAGGGCTCAGTTCAGAAAACGACTTGTTACCGAAAAGCGAGATCAGACTTCTCCTCTGAAACGGGTCTGACACAACACTGAATGGCAAACGGCGGAGGGGGCGAGGGGTCAATGGCCATAAAACTGTTAAAACATTAACTTTTGGGGTATTTTTAAACAGTGTCCCATGGTTGGACTTGAGCTTAGAGGTCTTTTCCAACCTTATGGTTCTATGATTCCATGATTCCAGGCAAGCTATGAAGGAGGCAATAGGACTTATCTCTTAGTGAGTAAAATTCCTTCAGGTACAACATGGCCAGGTTAGTCTTGGTGTCACCTTTCACTAACAAACCAAATACTGAGCATAAAGGTCTTCTGCAGAAGAGCCAGGCTTTGAGAAGTGAGCAGCACAGAAGTAGGTATTACCTCTTTGAAATTTGTATTTATAAAAATCCAGTCTTCTAGTAAATATACTTTAACACAAAATGTGATTTGCACTACACATACTTCTAACATATAGGCATGACAAAATTTGAGCTGTATATCTTATCAGATATTCAGGGTCAAATCTGTAGGTGGCTCCATTGACTTGACTGCATTGACTTACTTTTTTCTAAAGATCTTGTCTAATTTTGATACATTTTATTTTCAGAACTGACTGAGAACAGACTGACTCTGTCAAACTAAAATGTTTACTTGTTTTATGAGTTGGTGCATTTAGTTTTCACTCATCTGACTTGATTATGTTATCAAACTTTTTTAAAGACATCATTGTATCCAGTTTGGATTGCAGTAAATTAAATATTTGCTTCTGCACCAAGTCTTTGTTTCTACAAATTTTGAAAGAACAGAGAGAAAAGGTTCTATATTTAAACAAAACTGTGGAGTTTTTTTCCTAAAAATACTTTGTAATAGTTATGTTTTTAACATAACTAAGATAGCAATGACAAGTCAGAAGAACTAACACCTGGATGTATAGCTAACACTGATAGTAGTATAATATTTACATGTAAATATTTTATTTTTGTTTATTTATACAAACTAAAATGAGGTTTGTATATATTTTCACTTTATCTATAAATGAGATTAGCAACCACTGCTTTTTCCAGAGGGATTACAGATTGCATATAAAAACAAAGCTAAGAAATAATTTGGAGCGTGAAGTACATGAAAAAGAAAACATATTCCAAAATATTTTTACTGGCATAACATCTAGAACTCCAAATAAAAGAATGGATTCTTTTTAGCTACAGAATCAGGGAAAGAAGCAAGCTCAAAATGTGTCAAGGAAAATAGGAGTCAAATGGAGAGAGATGGGGATAACGGCATGGTCACTCAAGGTACCCATAGAGAGCTGAAGTCCTGGGAGGCAGAAGTGACGTCCAGACCAGAAAGAGAAGCCAGCAGTAACGATTTGCAGGGCTTACTCCCATAGAGGACTTCCAATGTAGCAAGATGCTACCTTTCACAGTTGCTTTTTGTTGTCTTTTTTTTTTTTTTTTCACCGAGTAAAAGGGACTGCAGAGATGGAAAGGGTTTGGTACTTATGGGGAAAGCAGACAAGTAGTTATTAAGAGCAATATAAAGATAAGGTTAGACTTGGATGATATAATGTGCTGATAAAGCTGGGGGAGATGTCTCCTACCAAGAGCGTTTTAAAGCCCTTGATCATTGTTGCAATACCAACCAGTTAATTAGAGCTGGGACACATGTAGCAATTTATCAGGAAATGAAATTTCAAGGTGCCTTAAAGGAAGACGACAAAAAAAAAAGCGTTTTCACACCACTGTTTCCAGAATGGTTTGATGTCCACATACTTAATAAAAAACTACGAAAGCAAAGGTATAGACTTCTGAAATGCTGTGGGGAAAGGGCAGAGAAGGAAATGCACTTCCCAGTGCAAGAGCTGGGTGCCTCGGCTGGGATGCCCAACTTCAAGGACTTGATGAAGACCTACTATCCCGTGGCTGAAGACCCCATGGCCAGGCAACACCAGACTTCAGCCGCCTCCATCTGCCAAAATTGCCTTGCACAACTGCACCATACCTGCCCCTTTCATCAGGAATACGCGTGAACGCACAGCCATTGCTCTTACAGCATCCTTGCATGGCAACAATTGCAAAATCATAGAATGCTTTAAGGTCATGTAGTCCAACACCCCTGCAGTGAGCAGGGACACCTTTAACTATATCAGGTTGCTCAGGGCCCCATCCAGCCTGACCTTGAATGTCTCCAGCGATGAGGCTACTCCTACCTCTCTGGGCAATCTGTTCCACTGTTTCACCACCCTCATTGTAAAAAATTGCAAAAACTGTAAAAAAAAAGTGGTTGTGCATTACCGATCCCCAACTATCGCAGGGTAAACAGAGGAGTCTCTGGGCACAGGGAAGTGCATTACCTCCCACCCCCAAAGTGGAGTAGCTCAGGGGCCAGGTGATGCTGCAGCCCCTGTGCAATAGCAGCAGCTGTTTGGCAGTGGGTTGACGAGCCAGGGACCACAAGCTCCCTGGGCACCACTCTACATCTGGCTCCAATGCAGAAAGCTCACTTTTCTCCTCGTTTAATGAATATTTAAGTAAGCTGTGCAAAGTGGGAACACCATTGGCAAAGTAAAAAGGGATATTCTGGGATCAGCCGCTCCCGTTTAGAGGAGTTGTTCCTGGAAATGGGTTCAAGTCCCCCCAGGCAGTAAAGGGAATTGAGCCTCTCGCATCTTGGGTTAGTGGTATAATTATCTGCCACTGAGTAAAAAGGCAATGGGTTCACCCTTCCTCTTTGGTTTTCTAACCCGGCCTTTTATCTCATTTGCCTTTATTGCTGAGCTTGAAGATGAAATGTGACACAGAGAAAGAGAAAACACTAGAACAAGATGCATGGGGTTTTTTCTTTCTCTTTGGGCAGAAAGAATTGCTTTGGGTTGATTTAAACCATTTTTTTCCCCAATTGCTTGCTCTTGGACAGAGAACTAAAGAATGAATAAGTGAGCTATTAATTGCAGTTTGGGATTTTATATCATGCTCTCCTTGCTTTTTTCTACAGAACAAGCAATGTGCACACACACACAAAGCTTTTAATACATTTACAAATGAAAGTCACATAATCAGAACCTTTAAAGAGCACAAGTTAAAAATTCTTAGTATTTTCTTTTTAATGTCACTGTTTTTAAAGGAGAAACCATATATCCATATATCTATCTCTGTCTATCTATCTATCTATCTATCTATCTATCTATCTATCTATCTATCTATCTATCTATCTATCATCTATCTATCTATCTATCCCCATATATCATAGTTTAAATGATATTTAAGTATTTCTTTTGGGGAATAAATAAAGAATTGTAGATGACCTTAAGTTGTTTTGAAAATTTGTTTAAGTATAAAGGGAAAAAGAATCTTTAAGAAAGAAATTTCTGTTTCTCCTCAGGCACCTTTGTCTCTTGCAAAGTACTATTTGGCAAATGTCACTAAAGACAGTTAATATGGCCTTATCTGTCTCAGCAAGACCTGGCAAACTTCACTAGCAGAAAGTTGAAAGCACTGCTTTTCATTTGTCTTTGTATTACAGTCATGTTGCTGGTCTTGGCTAGTTACACCAGACTATTAAAATAAAGCAGCAGATAGGAAAGAGGAGGAAGGAAAAAAAAAAAAAAGGAGGAGAAGAGAGTGGAGGACAGGGTCAGATGAAGCAGCTACCTGACTGTCAGAAAGGGAGGAGAGGGGCTGTATGGCCCTTGCAAACATAAAATCACCCTTCACCCTCCACAAAATCTTTCCCTGAGGAAAAGGAGACAAAAACAAATGGCAGACACACACAAAAAAATTGGCAACCAACAACATTTTTACCACTCAAGTGTCCAAACATGGAAAGGGTTTGAAGATGTTGAATGTGTTACAACAAGCAGCTCTCTCTGTTGCATTTGACCCAGATTAACAATCTCCATCTCGCTAGCACTGATGTGAAGGTGCAACGCTGGTGATACTGGGGGAGCAACTGCAAGGAGAAGGTTTCCAAAGGCAGAGCCTCGGAGAGCTGGGAAGGAGCGATGCACCCTGCACATGGAGCAAGTCTGCCCACACACATATTAGTCATTTCAGAGTCTCAGATCTCCAACTCTCACCACCTCTCCTGTAACCAATGCAGGAATGAGAGATGTTCATCAAGGTCTAAAACAGATCTCTCCCCTTAACTCCTTCACTCTGGGGGCTGACAACAACAGTGTGCAAAAACACTGGCAGGAAAACACTCTTGCCTTGCTTAGCAATAGTTGTATCTTGGCTTATTCTTAGCAGTACTCTGAAAAATTTTAATTCCTCAAACTTCTTATCCTGTTAATTAACTTTTGTCAGACAAAAATGAAATTATACTATTGTCACTAGTGACTATTGTCACTATTCCTATAAAAGAACTGTTCTCATACAGCTGATGGCCAGGATAACACAAGATCGACAGCATGCACCAGAGTACTTTATACTGTGCGGATTATGACTTCCTTTCCTATTTCAGGGTTGTTTCCTGAAACACACAGCTGTAATATCTTCAAAACTGCTATGGTTGGGAATTGCTTATTTGTAAAATCAGGGATCATTTTGCAGAGTGTCTATGACCTGAGAACTTATTATAGACTGGTGGGTCCTGATGGACAGCAGGATGACCACGAGCCAGCAATGTGCCCTCGTGGCCAAGAGGGCCAATGGTATCCTGGGGTGTATTAGAAGGGGGGTGGTTAGTACACTGAGAGAGGTTCTTCTCCCCCTCTACTCTGCTCTGGTGAGGCCACATCTGGAATAATGTCCAGTTCTGGGCCCCTCGGTTCAAGAGAGACAGGGAACTGCTTGAGAAAGTCCAGCGCAGAGCCACAAAGATGATGAAGGGAGTGGAACATCTCCCTTGTGAGGAAAGGCTGAAGGAGCTGGGTCTCTTTAGCTTGGAGAAGAGGAGGCTGAGGGGTGACCTCATTCATGTTTATAAATATGTCAAGGGGGAGTGTCAGGAGGACGGAGCCAGGCTCTTCTCAGTGATGTCCAATGACAGGACAAGGGGCAACGGGTGCAAGTTGGAACATAGGAGGTTCCACAAAAACATTAGGAAAAACTTTATCCCTGTGAGGGTGACAGAGCACTGGAACAGGCTGCCCAGAGAGGTTGTGGAGTCTCCTTCTCTGGAGACATTCAAAACCCGCCTGGACGCCTTCCTGTGTGACCTGCTGTAGGCGTTCCTGTTCTGGCAGGGGGGTTGGACTAGATGATCTTTGAGGTCCCTTCCAACCCCTGACATTCTGTGATCCTGTAATTTTGTAGCTTAAAAACCATGGGACACAAATGTCACATCTCTGTAAAGCAAGCATTTATTTCGTTCTGCAGAGGGGTAAATTTTGGAACAGGTATGCCCATATCAGACAGTACATCACTGACAAAAATTCTTGATCCTCCTGTACTAGCAGTTAACAAGAAAGACAAAGTACTGATGCTGTAGCACATTTCCACCAGTTCAAACATTTCCTCCTAACTCCATCCATACATGCCCTGCTCAACGTCCTAAAGCGAGCTGTTTAGGTGGCAGAGCACCTCAGTCAGAAGACTCAGCAAGATATCTTGAAAGAGACTTTTTTTTTGTTGTTGTTATCATACAGTGCTAGCATTGAACTCTGTGTTGTCATGGAAATCCTCTCTTTCCCCAAAATGTTTAAAGCAAACAGCCATCCCTCTGCCTTTCCTCAGTTTTCATGAATGACAGCTTAACTACCACAGCCACCACTTATTCACAGGTGCTTTTGGCAGTTTAGGGGGTATTTCTCATATTTTTTCACTGAAGTCTGGAATAGAGGTTAAGGCATTCCTCTCTAATCGCTGACCTTCCTTCTCCTCAATTTCTTTTCTATGTCAGCTGCTAGAAAGAAAATGGAAAAAAAAAAGAAAAAAAGAAAAAAGAGAAAAACAAAAAAAAAGAAAAAAGAAAGAAAAAAGAAAAAAGAAAAAAGAAAAAGAAAAAAGAAAAAAGAAAGAAAAAAGAGAAAAGAGAAAAGAGAAAAGAAAAAAGAAAAAAGAAAAAAGAAAAAAGAAAAAAGAAAAAAGAAAAAAGAAAAAAGAAAAAAGAAAAAAGAAAAAGGAAAAAAAGAGGGAAAAAAGATAACCACAGATGGAAAGATATCAGTTTGAAATTTCTCACTTTTTAAAACTACACTGAAGTTTGCATTTAAAACTCTTCGAAGTGCTACCTTATACTCTTCTACTTTTCATAAAAAGAGCGGGATGAGAGGAGAATCATCCCTCTGTAAATTAGCAATATCAGCTTCTTCTTTCAGCAAGACTACCATTAACAACATTGCTGTATTTGCAGAAAACATGAAAAACACTGAAATCACTTGGAAAAACAACATGTCATATGCAGAAGCAACCATCTTTAACACAACAATGATCTACTCTTCAGGCTGTCCTGAATGCCGACGACACTGCAAGTCGTCGCACATTTGGGCACACCTTCATCAGTACTGTCCAAGACTAAATACCTTAAAATTATGCCTGGAATGGATGAGCTACTGGATTTTAAGAGGAAATCATATTTTTTTCTGTGCTCTTAATGTCTTAAAAATGAGATCTGCTAAGGAGGATTGTCTGTTGATACAAATCTACCTCACACTCTCCTTATTTTAGAATGAGAGGAAACAACCTACATGGACACTAGTGTCACCATACTCGTTGTTCTTCCCCTTTTGCAGTAGCAAAGAATCTGGACAAGTAAACTAGTCAGCACTGCACACTTAGAGAAAATCCTTCTCATCTTTCTGTGCTATCTGCTAATTACTACCATGTTCAAAAAACAAGGGTGTCCCTAGGGTACCACAAAATGCTTCCAGTAAGCAGCCCCAGGGGAGATGCTTCTGCAGGGAGAAAGGACATGTGGCCACATGCATCGCAAAACAAAACCGTAGAGCTCCGCGGGGAAAGGCATAGATCTGGCAAAAGTACTTCTGTACTCATACCAGAGCTACTTTTCTCACATCACAGATCTCTCCTCTCTGTTTCTGGGTTGTATTAAGGAGCAAGAGAGAGACAGAGAAACTTTGCACAGCAGCTGAGAGCCTGAGCAGCATCAGCTGTAGGAAAATGCTGGTTTTTTGCTGCTGCTTACCTTCATCAGTCCTGGCACATGCCATGCTGCCCAAATACATCCTCCCCAATCCCCACATCTTAAGCCAGAAGCTTTGAAGGAAAGTCACTCATTGCACACATATAGTACCCTAGAAAAATATTAGCTTTGGGGTTGTTTTGCACAACGTGCCAAGCACAAAGCACCACAGTGCTGTCAGGCTCACCATTTCATTTCCCTGCTCTCAGAGGACTAAATCACAATGTTCACGTCCCAGGCTTGGTGGAGCACTTTGCTACCCTAAGTTCAACAACAATGTGCAACGATTTAATTGCTTCATTTTTCAGGTTCTTTACTGTCACCTGAATTTGATCTGTCAGAGTCTTCTCTGCTAAATGTCACTGACTACCCCATTCAGCGTGCTCTTGCCTGCACAGTCCATTTCCCAAAACAGTCCCTGCAAACTCAGGGTCAGAAGGGTGACCATCATCTTAATGCACCCACAGCTTTCTTTGTCAAATTCTCTGTTCTTCAAACTCTGTGA
This sequence comes from Trogon surrucura, assembly GCA_020746105.1. Taxonomy (NCBI): domain Eukaryota; kingdom Metazoa; phylum Chordata; class Aves; order Trogoniformes; family Trogonidae; genus Trogon; species Trogon surrucura. Next base: position 68,985,432 of record CM036617.1, read on the forward strand.
ATACAAACTTGGAACACTTCAAACACAAAGTTGCTCTTTTTACCGTGTTTTACTGTCAACTCAAGTCACAAAAGCACACTGCTCAATCACTAAAACACAATTGCAGCCTGCAGCAATCTCCTTGATTCATTCTGGCCCAGGGATTTCCTCCTTCAGGTTGAAATACATGGCAGTGGACTTAAAGCCACAGAAATTTCAACTGTTTAAAAAAAGTAAAATAAAAAAAATTAGTGGACATGAGAGTGATGCAAGTTGCCTAATGACATAGAAGAGGTCCATTCTCATCGGCCTCCCTTCACTCATCCTCTAATCTTTGGCAGATGCTGGTAAGAACACCTGCTGGCTGCTTGCTGGGAGAATCCTAAATCATCAGGCATGAGCTGAGGTCTCAGGTCCAATCTAACAGCTGGACTGTGCAGCAACGCTCCCAGTGAGATCAGCAGATCACGCATGACAACTTTCTGATGAGCCTTTGGAAACCCTGGACCTGCTGGCTAGTGACCATTTTGGTTTTTTGGCTAGGTCACAGACTTGGACAGCAAGGTAAAAGTAAGGGCAATGAACCACTTTCCTCTACTGCCGAGTCCCATGCCTATCCTATCTGTGGCTAATTTTCACCTTTGCTAGGATCAGGAAAACAATGCCTCCTCTGTCCACAGGGAATGGCAGGAAAGTACTTCCAGATCAATGGATGGAAAGTGCTACAGAAGTGCACTTCTTTACTCTGTTAAACAGAATATGTCGTTGGTAACCATGTAACTAGACAAAGAAATGGAAATAGTAAGTGTCCCAATCAATAAAACAAAATAGTCTGGAGCAGTATCAAACCCAGAGCTGCTTATCATCACCACACAAATTTCGGTTTTGTTCAAGGTTTAAAACTGTGTAAAGAAGGTAACAAAAATTATAACTGTAAGGAATGGAATGGCATCCTCAATTGTTTATGAATTATATCATCAACGAAGAAAAAGAAAAGAAAAAACAAGTGAGTTGGAAAACAACTGTTGAGTACATTATACATCAAAACCAATTTTACTTCTAAGTTCTCAGAACGGAGTGTTTCAATTTTCACACTCTAAAACAAACCATACGAGAGCTTTAGATGCTCCAGATGGGATGCCTTTTGTTAAAGCTTTTGAAATCAGCACTATAGTTGTGTTTCATGGATGAATTTTGGCTGGTGTGTTATTGCAATCAGTAATGCTAAAACAGTCTGTCAAGCTCTGTAGTAGAAAGAAGACAAGAGAGAACTAAGAGGAAATAACACATACAAACACCCTTAAAAAACCTGTAACATCATTTTTCTGGAGGACTTGAACTGAGAAATAAAGAAAAGCCAGACACTCAGGAATGGCTCAGGTGGTAAATCGCAGCTCATCATTCCACACACTCCCGAATTTATGCATGAAAGCTTGTGGGAAACAAGTATATCTTACTTCCTATACATTACAAACCGCAGGCTGGACTCAGGAACCTAAGTAATATGTAAATCAAATTAAATAGCGTCCCCTTAATTTCTAAACACAGCGGTCCAAATTATACTCTTAATGAAAATACGATAGCATATGATAACTTTAACCAACATAACAAAAATATGATAACTCTAATCAACATGGTTTCAAACAAAACAGGTCTGGTCAACCAAACTTGCTCCTGTTTTCTGACAGAACCATGAGTTCGACAGGCTGAAGTCATTGATAGTCCCAGGACAGATCTCTGTACGGCACCCAGATGCACGCAGCTAGCAATCCTGACTTTTTTAAAAGCACTTACCCAAAATCAATGCACCCGATGCTAAATCAATTAAAAGGCAGCTGACAGTGAGTTCACACACAAGAATGAAACCCCTCTAATCATAAATTGGGATTCATCATCTGACAGTAGCTTTTTTAATGGGGCCTACAGGGATCTGGTTTCTGACACAAAACTGCTCCATATTTACATCAATGATCTGAGAGAAAACACTAATCAATTTTTGGTAACAGTTGGAGACGGGTGAAAATTGGAGGGAGGGGGATAAACACAACTGTGTCAATTATTTAAGTCATCTTGAGTTGCCTGATAAGGAGGGTTCTTCTGAATTACATTAAACCCAGGCATCCAGCTGAAAAATCTCAGGTATACCAGTAACAACTAAGGAAAAAAGGATGAAGATCTACAGCAGAGGTGAAGCTGTTGGGGGAGCACCGTGTCCCATCCCGACAGCGACCCGTCTGTCATGGGAAAATATTGACAGACTGGACAAGGACTAGATTCATGAAAATGCTGTAGAATTTATCTGAGACTGAAGAAATGAAACAATACTGAAAGATTTTTTTATTTACCCAAGAGAGCTCAGAGGTGACTCATTAGTAACATTCAGGTTGTTAAAGGGGAAAGAGGTTTCCAGTCATAAAGTGTGCTTTAACCTAGTGGGAAAAGACATAGAAATATCCAACTGCAAGTCTGAATTCAGACTAAGAAGCAGAATTCAACACTAAAAAAGCCTTATTTAACATATCAAGACCCTTTCCCAGGCAAAAGAGTTTCTCGATTGCTTTGCTGTTTTCTACAAAAAACAAGGGGCTGCACCGAAACAGGAAACAGGGTGCACGTATCTGTTAGATGTGAAAACAACTGGCTTTCAAACTAAGAATAAAATCCAACCCCTTCCATTTTATAGGCATACAAACTCACCAAGGAGGCAACGCTGGCTGAACCATCACAGTTGAATGATCTATTTCATAAGAAAAAGCCAAGTGCCATGCAATAAGACCCTGAAGGGGTACAGCAGAGATAAAGAAGGGATGAGAGAGGACTGGCCAGGGGCTTCCTCAGCACCTTGTCGCCTCCAGCCCTCTGTTGCTGCTAGGAAATCTCACAAGGTGCAACCCAAGTCTGTCAGGTGGATTAAGTACCTATCATTTTTCTGAGCAGTAGCACTTCTGTTGTAACCATGACCATCTCAAGACATGGGAAAGGCAGGATTCATAGAGAGGTGCAGTACTCTGGGAAAAAAATCATACATGCTTTTGGGCACACAACTCCCTTTTCCAGGGGCAAGATAAAGCTGCGGAGCAGAGCAGGACCATAACCAGAGGAATGATGATGAGAAAGGTGGTGGTGGTGGGGAAACAACAATGGATGCTGGGGAATTGTCCTCACTGGCCCTAGTGTGGCCTTCCCATGCCCCACTCCTGCCCCTACAATCCTGGCACTGGCTCCCCCTGCACCCTCCTCCCCATGCTGAGGCCAGCACCACGTTGCAGGGCTCTCTGCAATGTTTGCACTGTGCAGCTACTTTAATAAGTAACTGCACTTAATTCATTAAGTCTGCAAGATTAGCAGAAGACGCACACCGCAGCCAAGACCAACAGAGCCAAATAAATTCGGAGTTTGGAGGCCAAGTCACACGGTTACAACTAGCCAAAAAAAATTTTTTTTAATGAGGAAAACATTCACTAAGTACTTTTCATTCTTGAGACCGTTGCAAAACCTTTTGTAGGATTTGCTACAAATGAGGCTGCTCCTAGAGCAAGTGTCAACACAAAACTTCAGGAAGACTTTTTATTTTGATCACATTATTTTTAAGAAGTATATTCACAGTAAAAGGTCAGCTTCAAACTCACCTATGAACAAGAGCCGGATATAGCTGAGGCAGATCATGGCAAAGAGGCACGAGACCTAGGGAAAAACTGTCAGGGTGGATGTGGGTGGAAAGGAGATGATGCAGAAAAACAGCTCAAGGAGAGTGAGGCCATTTCTGCTGCTTCTGATACCAAGTGCCCCAGACTGACGGACTGCCGTCCTGCACAGGGCACTGCATGCATCCAAAAACATCACGCCAGCGAGCACTTGCAAGCCAACAACCTCTTTACATCCATTAACATTATGGTCATCACAAGTGTTCGTTTGCACCGTGATTCCAAACAAATGCAGTCCTATGCTAATGACTTCATGCTTCTTTATTTGTGTGCCAGGCACCAGGCAGGTCGGGAGCCTTCCATGTTTCCACGTATGCACTTCAAATTAAAATGCAGCTGCCTGAGGAAATAAGTCAGAGAGTTTCTGCAAAGTTTTTTGTGGCCTTAAAATATGTATGAACGTAAACCTGTAAGGAAATACCACGCACACAGACAGTAGGAAGACTTAGAAAGAGATACCATCCATGTGAAGCAATGGGCAGTGGCCAGCAGACACCTTCCCCTTTGGGGTGCCCCTTCCTCTCCATCCCTGTTCACCAACTCGCTCCACAAGCTCATCCCAGCTCCCTGCCTCACCAGCCTTCAGGTCCCCACTTAATGGGCAGTGGGATCTCAGTGAGCCCTCTGCTGTCCCCACCGTGCCTCAGGGAGCTCCCTCACCAACTCTGGGGCTGGCAGCCAGTCAAAACCGATGGCTGTTTCAGGGGAGACCCCGCATCCCAGAGCTCTGAGTCCAGGTACACACATCAAACACACCACCTGTGTGCACAGCATCCCTGATGCTGAAACAAAAAAACCCCATACCTTTGTCAGGAATAAGAACAATAAGCAAATCCCAAGAACTCAGTATTGTAATTGTTCATTAAGAAACTCCCCTAAAATCTGTGCTTTGCAAGTATTATTCATCTAGAAAAATGTTATTATTGTTACACACCAAATATACACTAACATAAGCCTTCTATGAAATTTGTATGAATGCATTTCAATCACTGATCTTAGACATTAAGATGCCAATACCTTCTTCAAATAAAAAGGCATAGGTATGGAGGTTGATAGCAAACTCATCTTTTAAATATTCAAAAAGCCCCTATGGAACTACAAAACTCAAGAATTACTGAGTTATGCCCAGGGAAGTTGTGGAAGCCCCTTCCCTGAAAGCATTCAAAGGCATGTTGGATGGGGCTTTGAGCAATCTGGTCTAGTGGAAGTGTTTGGAACTAGATGATCTTTAAGGGCTCTTCCAACCCACACCAATCTATGATTCTATGATACTGTGCATTATTTCACAAAAGTGTTAGAAAAAGTAGAATTTCTTATAAAAGCTGACACACAATGAAATGTAATTCACATAGTTTAAGAACATAAAAGTATGAATAATAACTTAATATTAAGTATATATAGAAGTTATTATTAAGGGAAAGCACATATTTCCTTTTTATTATGAACTGGGAAAATTCTAAAAAGAATTTGAAAAATGTCAGGACTTTATTCAGAGAAGTTTCTTCCAAGCAGAGCTTCTTTTAAAAAATCCTTGAGAATAAAAGTTTATGTGCACCTTCTATTGCTCAAAAAAATCTGGCAGAAAGGTGATCTCTGGCAATGCTGGCAATTCTAGCTTTCTGTGAGTGGCTGCAACCTCTGTGCCTCAGCTGCCCCAGTTCTTGGTGCAATGTCTTAATGACAAACCCATCTCCTGAGGTAGTTTTATCTAACATGCTGAGATAGAGGTGCATAAACCCAGGGCAAACCAGTGCCACTGCTGAAGAGGATACTCTGACCCCCCTCACCACCTGCAGCTGTTCTTTTCTCTCCCATCTGCTCCTGCCACCACAAATATTTGGATGCCGTGCAGTGAGCTGGATCAGGGAACTAACCCAGCTGAAAATGAACCCAGCATAAAATAGAATTCATATCCCTTTGGTTTCACTCCTTTGTGCAGCTGGGTGAATCCCAGCAGTGGCAGGAGAGGGAAAGGAAAGGGAGAAAAACAGTGAGGGCAACACATGGTGAGGTGATCAGGACCCGCTGCCTAGCAGCAGTCTGCGAGAACAAGCATAAAAATATTTAAGCCTCTGCGGCACAACAAGCTTCTGGTCCTATGCTTCTAAAGCCTTAGACATAAAAAAATCAGGTGGCAAGTTTATATTTTATGCCCCAAACTCAGTGAAAGCAAACTTCTGCGCAGTGGCAGAAGGGGAGGAGGATGGCTGGTGGTGAGTGGTACTGTCCCAGTGGGTCCGACTACGACCTATGGGCACAGAGGGCACAGCAGCACACGACCATGATGCAGGGGAGAGCCAGTGGCACGTGTTAGCACTCAGAGGGACCCCAAAAGTTCAACTGTGATTCTTCACCCCAAACACTCAGCCCTGACCTGTTCTGTCTCACTTGGGTGATGCTGAATTCACTGCAAGACAACCCATCCTGCAACAAGGACTGTCAAAACCTGAGTGTTACCACTGGATGGAAGTACCCCAGAACTCTGCATGTCAAGTTCTCAAGTTCTTCTCTCTCCTTTGCTTTTCAGTCACTTTCCACCACACACCTTTTTCAATCATCTCCCCAGTATGGCAACACAATGTTTTTGTTTGTCAGCTTTTAGGTGTCAAAGTATATTGACACTTTGGCAAGCAAGAAACTACTGCAAGCTGACAGGCATGACTTCCCTGCAGAAATTACAACTCTGCACCTTCTGCCATCTATGGCTGATGTATGACTCTGAAAGCAATCTTTACAGCAAGTCTTGAAAACTGAATCCTTCCATTTATGCTATTTCTTAAAACAACTGGAGACCATTCCATAGGAATGGTAGGAACAGAATACCAAGCAGGATCTCAGCTCTGGACTTCAGCAGGGCCAGCTTTGGCCTTTTCAACCAATTGCTAGGGGAAATCCCATCTAGAAGGCAAAGGAGCCCAAGATAGCTGGTTAACATTCAAGCACCACTTCTTCCAAGCTCAAGATCAGTGCATCCCAACAGGTAGGAAATCAAGAAAGAGAGCCAGGAGACCTGCATGGTTAACCAGGGAACTACTGGGCAAACTCAAGTGGAAGAGAGTCAATAGATCACAGAAGGAGGGGCTGGCCACTTGAATGGAGTATAGGACTGTTGTCAGAGGATGTAGGGAGTCAACTAGGAGGAAAGCTAAGGCCTCCTTGGAATTAAACCTTGCAAGGGAGGTCAAGGAAAACAGAAAGGGCTTCTTCAAACACATTGCCGACAAAACTAACACTAAAGGCAATGTAGGCCCACTGCTGAATGAGGTGAGCGCCCTGGAGACAGAGGATAGAAAGAAGGCAGAGTTGCTGAATGCCTTCTTTTCCTCTGTCTATACTGCTGGAGACTGTTCTAAGGAGCGCCAGACCCTCAAGGCCCCAGAGGAAGTCAGGATAAAGGAGGAGTTTACTTTGGTTGCTGAGGACTGGGTTAGTGATCAGTTAGGCAATCTAAACATTCAGAAATCCATGGGCCCTGATGGGATGCACCCATGGGTGCTGAGGCAGCTGACAGAAGACTTTGCTAGGCCACTCTCCATCATCTTTGGTAAGTCGTGGGCAACAGGAGAGATGCCCAAGGACTGCGGGAAAGCAGATGTCACTCCAGTCTTCAAAAAGGGCAAGAAAGAGGACCCAGGTAACTACAGACTGGTAAGCCTCACCTCCATCCCTGGAAAGGTGATGGAACAACTCATCCTCGGTGCTGTGTCTAGGAATATCGAGGATAAGAAGGTCATTATGAGCAGTCAGCATGGCTTTGCCAAGAGGAAGTCATGTTTGACCAACCCAATTGCCTTTTATGAAGACATAACCAGGTGGATAGATGATGGCCATGCAGTGGATGTGGTTTATCTGGATTTCAGTAAAGCATCTCACACTGTCTCCCACAGCATCCTTGTAGTTAAACTGTGGAAGTGTGGTCTGGATGATCGGGTAGTGAGGTGGGTTGTGAACTGGTTGAAGGAAAGAATTCAAAGAGTTGTGGTCAATGGGACAGAGTCTAGTTGGAGGCCTGTATCGAGTGGAGTCCCTCAGGGGTCCATACTGGGACCAATACTATTCAATATATTCATCAATGACCTGGATGAGGGAACAGAGAGCACTCTCAGCAAGTTTGCTGATGACACAAAACAGGAAGGAGTGGCTGACACACCAGAAGGTTGTGCTGCCATTCAGAGGGACCAAGACAGGCTGGAGAGTTGGGCAGGGAGAAATTTTATGAAATTCAACAAAGACGGGTGTGTAGTCTTGCATCTGGGAAAGAACAACCCCATGTGCCAGTATAGGTTGGGGACTGACCTGCTGTAGAGCAGTGAAGGGGAAAGGGACCTCGGTGTCCTGGTGGACAGCAGGATGACCACGAGCCAGCAATGTGCTCTCATGGCCAAAAAGGCCAATGGCATCCTGGGGTATATTACAAGGGGGGTGGCTAGTAGGCTGAGAGAGGTCCTCCTCCCTCTCTACTCTGCTCTGGTGAGGCCACATTTGGAATTTTTTGTTGTTCTGGGCCCCTCAGTTCAAGAAGGACAGGGAACTGCTTGAGAGAGTCCAGCGCAGAGCCACAAAGATGATTAAGGAACATCTCCCTTATGAGGAAAGGCTGAAGGAGCTGGGTCTCCTTAGCCTGGAGGAGGCTGAGGGGTGACCTCATTAATGTTCATAAATATGTCAAGGGGGAGTGTCAGGAGGATGGAGCCAGGCTCTTTTCAGTGATGTCCAATGACAGGACAAGGGACAATGGTGCAAGCTGGAGCACAGAAGGTTCTGCAAAAACATTAGAAAAAACATTGTCACTGTGAGGGTGACCGAGCACTGGAACAGGCTGCCCAGGGAGGTTGGAGTCTCCTTCTCTACAGACACTCAAAACTCATCTGAACGTGCTCCTGTGTGACCTACTGTAGGTGATCCCGCTCTGGCAAGGGGCTGGACTACATGATCTTTCAAGGTCCCTTTCAACCCCGAACATTCTGTGATTCTTTGATTCTGTGATTCACTAGCTTTTAGGAATACTTATGTTAAAATCCCCATCTATTCCTTTCTTTCTTTTCTCAAAACTATCAAGCATTGTTTCAAACACATGTTTGAGTCTGGTGGGGGGTTTTGTAAAAGCTGAGGTAGACTTGTGCAAAACTTTGAGAGCCTCCTCCACCCCCAGGTAGGAGTTGGACCTGCGTCTGGGCTGGGCCAGGCCAGTCAGCACCTCTGCCATCAAGGCCTCTTAAATAAGAGGCCACCCCATTGTTCTGTCTCTCGGTTTCATCTCATTTTGAGCTGTCCTGTCTTTAATGTCAGGGAGCTTTTCTGTTGGAGGAGGGGGAGGTAAGAGGAGAACAAAGAAACATCCTGAGAAGACAGAGGGGAAAAAGAGTGCCAGAGGAGAAGGAGAAGGAGAAAGCTGCCAGAGTAGGACCCTTCCCTGAAGCCCCATGGTGGCTGAGACGGCAGGAAGGTGATGGCCTGCCAGTTGAGGGGATTGATGGTGGCGAGAACATCCAGGATGTGTTGGTACATGCAGAACCCCATGTGAGCGGGGAGAGAGACCGAGCATCAGCAGGGGGGACACACAAAGTGATCTGTGGCCCTGATGGACTCACAAGGAGGAAAAGGATTGCCTCCTGTAAAGTGGACACCATGCAGCATGAAGGAGAGACTGCGAGGAGCCCTCTTTCTCAAGGAGGAGCTGCCATGGACCATGAGTAACGGCCAGATGGGCTGCATCCCTGCTCCCCTTGCAGTGATGGGGGGGGGGGAGGAGGTAGCCAGGAAGATGGGAGGAGTGGTGGTGGGGAGTGAAGTGTATTTAAGATTGAGTCGTATTTATTGATGTATTCCTCTCACTATTATACTTCATAAATGATGATGGTGAATTAAATCTAGTCTCTCTCTGGTTCTTTACCTGTCATCTTAAATGGTAGATTATTACCCTTCCTATCCATAATCTCAAACCCTTGAGCCTTTTTTTAGTTGAATTTTCTCCCTCCACGTCACTGTGGAAATGAGGGTGGGGGCAGGAACGAGCCAGAGTCCATGTGTTTTTTTGTCCCACTTGGCTTGAACCACGACCATTTTTTAAACCTCTGCATAAAAACTCTCTAATATTCTTAACCCGTAACTGATAGAGCACCAGTACATTTGGGATAGAATTAACAATAGGTGGATTTTCATAACTGATTTCCATATAGCAGAGCATACAGCTCCCTGGCTTCATGTTTGCCACTGAGATACGCAAGCTGCTGCCAGGTGTGTAGAGTGATGAGGATTACAGCACTGGAGTGGAGGCTCGTTATAACCATACTAATTAGTACCATGAAGGTGGCAATGCAGCACTTCAGACAATGGGAGTACTAGGTCGCAAAAGTCAGAGAGCTGCTACTTTAGAGTCTATAATTAATAGTGTTGCTTATGACGGCCAAACCAGTGAAGTAGAAAAAGGATTAAACTTTTTCACTGGATCACTGAACGCCTGCCAGAAAGATCACACTAAAATCCAGGCAGTTAAGTTTTTAATTCACAGCCATGAAGTTTGACCTTAGTTCATAAACCAAAGCAGTATAAAATAGCAGCATTATATCAAATAGCCTATTTCATACACAAAAGCCCTTTCAGTACCAGAATTGTTTTCCCCAAACTCACTAACGTCTTTTCCCCTTTTCCACAGTAGTTCAGAGTCACTCTAATAAGAAGAAATTGTGATCCAAACCTAGAAAAATCTGCACCTTAACAACTGGCTACAAACCATTAAGTATCTACATTAATCCAGAAACATTTTCTAATGTCTCTAGTATGTGAAGAAGCCTTTTGTGTATTTGGTTTTACAGGAGACAGCAGAAAGGAAGAAATAAAGGAGCTGGACTCTGGAGGGTCAAATTTTGTAAGCAGTATTAAACAGTCTCTCAGTTTGAAGACCCTAAAACTGCACAAATGTCTTTCTTAAGCTGCTATGATGACATAAAATAATTGAAAAACGCTTCACATCAACATCAAAACACAAAATAAGATTATGTCTTTCTTCACTTTGATATTGGATCTATAAAACAAGAAAATGAGTCTTCTTTAACCTACTTTTAGGACAGTCTACAATGTACTACAGATAAAGAATGGTAAGATTGTATGCAGAAGCCCGTATGCAAATAGGGAGCCAAAAACTAATCTGAACCCAAGGTGAAGTCCAAAGAACTGAGAATATCTTCTGCTTTCACCTACAATCAGCTGTTCTGCCTTTACGATGATGACTGTGGAGAATTTGGCCTGTATTTTCTAAGAGAAAACAGTACTGGTAATAAAATGTATGTATTTTTAGATTTCATTCAGTGTCTTTGAGATGGCTAATAGTCTTGAGATAAAAATATTACAGAGGAAACCCCGCCTGCCCATATCAATGAACAGCCCTCAGGGAATGACAGAGCGTTAACCTGCCCAATAAATGCATTAACCTTTCCCCGACGGATTTTTTCTCAGAAACTCTGAAAACTTGCCAATGTGTCAGAATATTAGGATGCCTCTTCCACCGTATCGCTCCATGCCCCTTCTGTTGTAAAAGGGCAATAATTACTGTAAAACAACAGTTTAAGGCAGACACAACAGTACTGATAAAGATTTAATTAGAGAATTTCCCCATAAGCTCTCCAAGTAAAAAGGACTCAGAAACATTGCTATCCAGAGTCTTTTCAAAGTCAGGAATAACAAATATTAATTATCTTCCATGGACTACCTTCATGGCTGCCTCTGTAAACTGACATTCAGGAACCTTGAGGATTAATTACAAGTAATGAAGCTCACTTCTGCATCACGCAGTTAAACACAACTCCCCTGCAAATGAGTTTGACCTTTCCTGCACTGGGTGCTCTGGAATTTCTTACCCAGAAGGGGATTACCTTCAGTCAGCATCTTCACGAGGACTGCTATCATGTATGAGCCATGCTAAGAATCTGTCTCCATATTCAAGCTTGACCACACTTGTGTGGTCATGTGAATGCATGTGGAAGGTATATCTGCAAATATCTGTTGAGATTTTTTTGGAAAAGAAGGAAAATAATAAGATTATATAGCAATGTTTTGCAAAAGGAACCTGAAAATTTGTATCTAATGTAATCATTAAATGTAACAGGGCTTCTGTTAACTGACCATGTCAGAACACACCTTCTGCACTTTTGCTGAATCTCAGATGTAGGAGCCAGGAGCATAAGAGTTACAGACACACAGAAGACAAAGGCAAATATTCATCAGATCTCACTGGCTTCAAAAATGTTATTTTGTGTCACTGAAAAAAAAAGTAATTAGCAGTGTCATGAAAGAAAACCAGAAAAAATCATTCTCCAAAGTTTCTCCGCAGACATGCGGATTCAGTAAGTCATGTCTGAAAAGTCATATTTGACATCAGAATTTTACGACCTCGATGGACTTGACCCTTGCAAGCCGGGAGAGCTGCATCCTCGCCTTGGATGAAGTAGGATACCTCCTCCTTTAATGTGCTTACTTCTAAGGCTAGGAATTGCCTGGTTGCTGACGAGTGTCTGCAGGTCAGTTTGCATTTTCGTAGACTTTAGTTGCTGGCTTCAGTCATCATTCCCAGCAGCGAAGAAACAGTTTTGAAATGTCTGAAAATTGACAATCTCCACTCTTGCAGAGGAAAGCCACTAAATCTAACATCACTTCTCATCACCTACCCTTTATAGGTCAGACATGTCCAACCACAAGTTAAGATTAAAAATGGCTTGCTACTAATCTTAGCACAAACATTAGTGCCGCTCTAATACACCGCTTTGTGCACTGGGGAGGGAGGTGAAATAATCAGCTATCTCGCTGGCTTCTGACCTTGGCTTTGAAGTACCTAGAGGCAAGGGAAACATTAAAAATGTGTTTGATGATCTCTGCCCATCTTGGTCAAGTTTAGTAACAATTATAACAATAAATACAAGTAGTCTCGCTTCAAGATCCTCCAGAAGATGCTGGCAACAACTTTGACTTATGTTATTCTCAGTCAAATAAGCACCATTTAGACAGTACCTCTCAAAACTACAGCGTCTCCTGCTTTGTCTAGCAGCTGCTAGCACGACTTGGGATTCAATGCTCACAGCAGCTTTAACAATTTTTAATGAATAATTACACCAGCCAATTTTCCATATGACTTTAACTTCATCAGCCTGATTATCTTCAGAGATGATAGTCATGTAGAGATCCCACTGGAGCATTTCCAGCAGGGCCAAGGATAACATGTTTGGAACTATAAATTCAACATGCAACTGTTTCCGGTGACTTCCCTACAGATCTGTTCCCTGGATGCATTTTTTTTTTTTTTTTTTTTTTTGTTAAAAACCACCACATAGCTCTATCACAAATAAAGGAGCAAGATGAAATCAGCTTTTTCCTTCTGTGTATCTAAATGAATCTAGATGTCTGCAAATTATTAAGATCTCTTGGAAAATCAGTAACCATAACAAGAACCTTCTGCATCCCTCAATGAACAAAAAATAAAATCACTGAGTTGCGAACCAAATTTATGCAGCAGAAATACCTGTCGACTTCATTTGGGGAAAAAGGTCTGAGGTGTAAGAAAAGCCTGGAGATAATGATTTACATCATATGGAACCTCTCAGCTACATTCCCTTTTAATAACCTTCATCATTACAGAGACAATGGGGTTTTTGTTTCATTCTTGCAACTTCTTGGAATGAGTACTGCTGCCCTATTAACCATAGTCCTGCAAATAACAGTGAAGGGATAACTAGCCTTATAAAGGATTAGCTCATCTCACCATTCCTCTGCTCAAAGCACCCTGTTAAGCCACCCACTGATAATAAACATGGAAAACCATGTCAGGGGAAAAAGAAAAAGGTCTGACGTGCTACCACCATCCCCAAACGATGACAGGAGAGCTACCTGCTGCTCCTCGCTGCTGCTGCTGCTCCTGCAAAAGGGAAAATGCTGCCTGGAGTCAGCTGTGGGTCAGCTGCCGTCTCGTCTTCTTCTTAAAATGCATAGCTAGTCTAAGGACAGATGCGATTAGAAAAACCTGCACAGATGGTTTTTGCCTGAGACTCTTCGATAAGTAACATTTATATTCACTTAAGCTGGGAGTAAAACAGCAACATTATCGTTAAAATTAATGAATTCAGGCTTTGGTTTCCTCTAACAGTTAGTTTGTTGTAGATGATACCTTCTTCCATATAGTTGAGCAGACAACAGAAGGTAAATTTTCACCATGCGGAGTATTCTCTGTTTTTTAAAATTCTTCACCAAACAGGAATGTTTAATAGCACGAAGGAGCTATGTTTAAGATAAAACAAATACAATTTTCTTGGGAGAAAGATGGTCAAAGTTTGGAAGTGCAAGTAAACATACAATCCTAACCAGGCTGTGTTTGGTTCAAACCAGTGGCTCCAACCTTCACACAAACAGCCTAATCCCATGCTTGATGCCAGCACAGGCCTGTTAATATAAATAATTTAGATATTCAGCTTCAGGTAACCTAGAGCTCATTTTGGCATGGGAAACATTACTAGCTCCTGCCTGAAGTCACTGAACTAAAAAAAAAAGTTTATTTTCTAGAGAGAGGTAGCACTGAATGTACCAGACTGGGCCATGTGCCATTTGTTTTCCTCTTCCCAGAGTCGGCAGGTGACAAAGATGACAGTGCAGTCTTAGGAGACTTTTCTTGCTCCCAGCTTGCACCTGGCAGCACCCTCTGTAAGCTGTAGGGAGCTCAGCCTGGAAAGCCTCAGAGACCACTTTCCCGTCCTCTATTAAATCAAGTTGACAGTTTATCAGAGCAGTTAGGGGAGTGTTAATTATCCCAAGTACTGCCAGCCACAACACTCCGTTTTCACAGCCCTGTGGGCTGCCCCTTCCCCTCATCCCCCTGACCTTACATTTGGGCTATACCCATCCCTGAACATGTAACCTTTATGTAGCTGAGTTATCCAGGGATTTTTCCTTGAATATTTCTTCAATATTTTATATTCCTTCAGCACCATTCACAGTAATTGAATAATCTAATAATTCTCAGCAGCGACATACACAGCTTAGTCTCTTTCTAATTTGAGCATGATGATGCCTCATAAATGAATTGGGGGAAGTCAAAAAGTACAGGCGTTTCAGGCGGTAATGAAATCTAAAATGCTTGCCTGCATCAATTCATTAATGTCACCACAGAGCAAAAAAGCAATACAGCATCAAAACGAAACATGCTGCATCTGCGGTTTGCCTATCGCCCATCACTTACACGCACACGCACAGACCGTTAATTAAAGACTGCAAAGCTGTAGTACAGGTTTCTCTTTATCAAGCCTTTCTGCATTATTTCATGTATAAACCAGACTAAGATGCTCTGATAAAAGCTCAGTAGAAAAATGTTCGAGCAGCCTGCCAAGAACCACACAGACTTGGCCTGTGGACAAAACACAAATCCACAACTGTGGAAAGGAAAACAAAAATGAGGACAGAAAACCAACTTCTCTTTCATTTTGAGATATGGCAAATAGAAGCACGTTTTTCAGCAGCTGATTGCTTACATGAAATATTTAAAACTTGCTCACTGTAGCACAGCCAGTTGTTGTTCAGAACCCGCACCACACCGGAGGTCGCATTGCTTGAGCAGAAGAAGGGATTCCAAGAACCTCCAAAGTAGCTGTGAACCTTTGGGAAGCAAAACCTTACTTAGCAGAAAGCCTCAGAGTGATTGTCATAGACTTAAGCTACACCTGTTTGAGCTCCCGTTACAAAAAAGTGGGAAGTTATTTTGACACTGAGCCAGATTTTTGAGACAAATGCATATAAAGTAATTCTCAGCACAGCAAACTACCATATCTCTGAATCTGAGGGTTTGCTATTTGATAACAATTTTTTTTTCTAATAACATGCTGTGCAGGCAGCTTTGTCCGCAGCCTAACACCATGTCCCTACTCTAGTTTCCACAGTTCTGAAGATTTTTTTGTAGCACTTACACCACTCCACTGTTATGGTACAGTGTTTTCCAGGAATTCCTATACACTTACTTAAACCTAGATTTATATAGAATCATAGAATGGCCTAGGCTGGAACGGAACTTAGAGATCACTTAATGCAATCTCCCTGTTACGGGCAGGGACTCCTCTCAACTAGATCAGGCAACGCATGGGGACCCAACGGGGATCAAACCCGCGACCTTGGTGTTATCAGCACCACGCTCTAACTGAGTGAGCTAACCAGCCCCCTATATGAAAGCATTTCATGTTGATCAGCTCATAGGACGATGCATGAGCAACAGAATGTCTCAGTTTTGACATCAGCATGATTTGAGAAATGCTATTTCAACCAAGAGAGAAAAACTGGAAGAAAGGAAAAACGAGATCATGAGCCCTTCCCTTAAAAGTCCTGAACTGCAGCAGTGGAATTAGGCTGATGTATGTAGATATTAGGTATTTGTATACATGTATATGTGTCCAGGCAGACACGTTGCCCAGCCCTCTCCTGAAAGACTGGAATACATTGGGAAAATATATCAAAACCAGCTAGACAGAGCTTTACTGACTTCTTTTCTGGCCTACCCCCAAAATACAACCCCCTCCAAAAAATAAAGAGGAAAAAGATAACACAAAAAGAAATATTACATTCTGTGTCAAATAAAGGTCTTTATTTGAACGAAAACCTGATTCAGCTTATTTTCTTTTTTTTCTTCTTATCAGCTGTATTATTCATTTTATATCAACATGAGAGTTTGCATCAACAGAATTTTGAAAACTTTGAGTCAATTAATAAAACAAGGGACCAAACCAATTTACTCAGTTTTATGTCTAAATTACTGCATAGTCATTGGAAACTAGACATTTTATCACATCTGAAAAATCCCCCAGAGCAGAAAGTCTAACTGGCCTCTTCCCTGGCATTCATCTGTTTCCTGAAATGTCCTTTTTTGCCAACCTTCTCCTCCTTGGTAGGTTTTTGCTGTGGCTTCCCAGGAAACACACCAGCCTCAGGAACTCTAATTACATCTATCCACAGATGTAATCCAACTTCTTTTACATTCTACTTGAAGGTACAAAATCCATCTCACAATATGACAGAAAAATAATTATAGCATACCTTAGTACATACAGGGTTCATGCACCTTCTATCACAATGACCCAAGAGACATTTATCCTATCATTGAAGTTCATTAAAATACACCAACCAAATAGGCAATGAATAGCAAAAAAGCTGACAAGTTGAAATTAAATGACAATAATTAATTAACTTTCCTATTCCTTATCATTGTAATGCCTAATACTGCCCACTGCAAACCAAGAGTCAGAAACCTCATGCAAGGAACCACAAGAAAATTTGACCTTTTGTTGTTCACTGTGAAAAAAACCCAACCAAAACCAACAAACCCTCCTCCCCCCAAAAAAAAACGCAAAAAAACAACCAAACCAAAACCGTGTAAAAGCAGTTCTGTCATACAAGGACAGTCAGAATGAATCACAGAATCATTTAGGCTGGAAAAGACCTTTAAGATCACCAAATTCAATGATTAACCTAGTGATGTCAGGTTAACATAGCTATTCAGATAATAGTATACACTTTACTAGTAGATTCTCTTTCATTCCTAAAGTGGAATTACAGAGGTGGCAGGCCACCTGCTCAGTCTCCAAGGCCCTTGGAAATAGGTCAATTAGGAGGGCAGAAAGCACTCAAGCAAGATACATAAAGCACAATAATGATAAAGCTGTTAAACTTTGAAAGCCACTGCCAGGCCCAAAGGTATCATTGGGTCCATGGTAAATACAATAACAAGCATAAGGCACGTGTCCTGAAATTCAGTTACCTGGAGTCAAAAGTTCAGAAGAAGGACAGAGCAAGCCTTTGTTCACGATTGTACAACACGCCAGCTGCAAGGACTGGAGCACCGAGCGTTTCCACTTTAGCAGAAGGTCCCCAGTGGAAGCTCAAAGTTAATGGCCTTGTTTAATGCAAAAAATGTACATAAATTGTCCATGCCATTCTGGTTTAAGAAAGGTACGGCCTGAAACACAAGATCCGCTCACCCTGCTGCTTTTTGTAAACAACAAAATTTAAAGAACAAATGCAGAAAATGCCTCACAGCCAGAACAGACCAGCAGTTTCTTCAGGGACGCTTGATCCACGTGTTGTGCCTTTCATGCCAAACGTCCGTTACCCCCACCCCTGTGTGACAAGGACAGGTCTGGTGCCACATACACCTACCCTCCACAGACCCAGGAGAGGTGGAGGATTTTGCAACTTCTAAATGCAAAATCACAAGGCTATCTAATTCTTCCAGCTCCCACTCTCTTTTCTTCTATTTTCCTTTACTTTTTCTTTTCCATATTATTTCCCTTATATGAATAGCCCCTGTGTTTTCTAGGCCTCATCCCACTTTTCTATATCCTGACAAAAATTAGGATTCCTCTTCGCACAGTTTTGTACCGTTACTGGTGTATTTGTGATCAACTCATTTAGTGCCTTCTTTCAGAGTTTGGATGTGTGCTCTTCTTTCAGATTGCCTCTGTCTTATACCAAAATGAGCCCAATATCAAAACTCCCAGTCACCTCTCTTATAGCCTATAGTTCTGCCATTCCTATTTACCATTACTGGTGTTTCAGTAAATTTTGTGCCAATGTAGTACTGGTCACATCCATCCTATGAAAATATCTTCCATGCCAGATTTCAGGAAACATCATTGCAAATGTCCAGCAACTTAACCAGCTGAAGATCTGTTATCTGTAAAGGTCTATTCAGTAATAAAATGAAAAAGAACCGGCAGCAATATAAATGCATATGCAAAATGACCAGTCATCTTTACTGCAACAGCTGCTGAGGAAACACAGGATTTCCTTGACTTAACATAACTGCAGGTGGAAAACAGTTTCTGAAAAAGCTCTGTATTTTTCTCTGTTTCACTGCATTAACCCCAATGTGGTGAACAGAACCAGGAAACTTTTTGGTTGTTTATTTTGGTTTGGTTTGGTTTGGTTTTGGGGGGTTTTGAGGGGGTTTCTTTTTGGTTTTGTTTTGTTTTAATTTCTGTGTATGCTGCAAATTAAAAAAAAAAGACCCATTCTTCCTGGCCACATGGTCACTTCATTGATCACAATTCTCTGTTCCCATTAAAACAGCATCAGGGCTATGGCATGCCTTAAGAAAACAGAGCCTCAGCAGCATGTTGCTATCACTCTTGCAATCCTTGCCAGGCTCAGATAAACTTGGGGAGCTGCTGAGGCCAGGCACCCAAACCTCACTACATGCAAATCACCTCGGGACTCCGCCAGCACCTCTGCCTTCTGTGAGAGCAAAAATCAGCGCAACTAGAAGTACTACAAATAGAGCACACCAGGTTGTTCACTAAAATGCCATCCACGGGCTGCTGGCTGCTTGTAAAGTGACTTTTCCTCTTTGTTTCCAGATATTAAGATGAAATAAATAAATTTTTAAAATAACAACAACAACAAAATGACCACACTTTTTTTCCCAGGATCACTTTCTTGTGTGAGTGGGGGATCCCTCAGGGCAGCCCCGACTATTAACAGGAAATCAGAAGCGTCAACACCTGAAATTGTCACTTCCCATTCCCAGTGACATCCTGTGATCACACATGGAGTCCCAGTAAAAATACTCTATGGTATGTTCCTTCTCTGGCTGATCTGTGAGCCACCAAGAGCACACCAAGGTCTGTAAATAGCAAATTCCAAAAGCTTCGCTGGGATCAAACCTGGTAGTCCAGTGCATCTAGGGTTCACCTTGCAAAGACTTCTTCCAGGTATATTCTGAAGAACAGAAAATAACTTTGCATTACTTCATCCTACTGTATTTTATCCCTGGGTTGGTCCAATTGCTCACCTGCTCCAGGACCAGGAGGTGGGTTAGACCAGTGTAGGTGCCCATTTCCATCCTCAGACCATCCCCACTGCTCATTCAAGGCTCAAGGCTTGTGAGTGTTTCAAGGAATAACTTTTGCCTGTCTAGAACGACCACGGTGTGGATTTTGCATTTTATTTTCTCCCTGAACTGTTTATGAGTCTACAAGAATATAGGGATCTCCTCCTGGCCATCTGTGTGGCCACAGCTCAGCTTTTGTGTTATTGTTTACTAGTGGTGTCATCTCTTTCGCAGAGCAATGATACAATAACACCTGCAACGCAAAGACACCTGGCGAGAACATAGAATCGTAGAATGGCCTAGGTTGGAAGAGATCACCTAATCCAACCTCCCAGTCATGGGCATGTTTCATCTTAAATGAAAAAAAACAACACATTCCAGGTGGAGAAACATCCAACACACATTAAGTTACCCATCAGCTTTTTACATCCATTGACTTGCTATGACTGCCACATTTTTGCATTGTACTGTCTGCACAATGAAAACTGAGGAAATGTTTCAGCAGCTATTTTTGGAGTATCATTTATTATCCTTCCGTTAACTCTTAACTCACTGTTTAAACTGCATATACATGGATAAACCTGCTTCCTCTGGCTTGCCTTAAAAATGCAATCTAGGGGTCACATAATTCAAAATAATTGCATAGTTCCACTAATTTCTCTCTGGCGACTCAGAGTTACTGAGCTGTCAAGTAACCACGGGACACCATGGAACAAGAAGTGGGCTGAGAATAAGAAGGACAGGCTGGGGCTTGGGAAGAAGACACAGAACAGACTCAGCCTGGGCAGAGGACTAAGGAGCTGGGTAAAATCATGCATTGTAAAGAGAAGTTAATCATCTAATGAGTATTCACAGTTTCTTCTTGCACAAAAACTAGGGCCCATTGAGTGAAAAATTATCAATCAGCAGGCCTGCAATAAATCAGAGGATTTTCTTTTCCCAGAAAGCATAATTATAACTGTGAGTCAGAATGCTATAGAATGTGGTAGTGGCCAAAAATGTATGTGGGTTCAAAAAGAGAAAAAAACTTTCTCAAAGAGTAATCCATTACTGACCACCAAACAACACACACACTTGTTTTGGGAAACTCCCAAGCTGCTGGCTGCCAGCAGCTAGCAGAACATACCACTGGGAGAGATTGCTTTAAAAACGTCCTCCATTTTAAACTCATTCCCTGAGCACCCCACACAGGTCACCGTTAGAAATAAGCTACTGAGTGAAACATCTCTCTGTAGGAAAACCCCTCCTGTTTTGCATTACACTCAGAAAATGAACTACTCTCAAGGCAACGATGCCAGAAGAAAAGCTACAGCAATGCCTGGCGTATGCATCTATAACACATTTGCATTTTAAAAGCAGTATGTTTGCCACATCTGAAATATTCTTATCCCCCTCAAGTAATTCAGGATTGCCTTTGAGAAAGGTGGCAGGCAAAGAGAGGGAAGAAGAAAAACCCAAACAGATTTAACATGTGGGTATCTTGGCAAGGTCTAGTTGGCAGAGCCTTCCTCCCTGCCCCCTCTCGATGCTGTAGAATCAATCCTTTCCTATCCTGTTCAGGACGTTGGCCAGGCTTTGTATTCTCGCCGGCTCCCAACGGATGCAAGGAGAGTCTCATGGACTGCACGGAGGAGGACACAGCGTCTGGGCACCTTGAGAGAGCCACTTCCACCCCACTCCTCCCCCAGAAACACAGGCTGTCCCATCCACCCTCCCCTCCACCCCTACGGCTGACCTGCCAGTTCAGGTACCTCCCAGGAAGGCTAACGTTTCCACAGAGGAAAACATCACTAGTTTTTCTTTCTTTTCTGCAAAACACAATGCATGGGAATGAGCTACATCTCTTTCCCCTCGGCCTGGGAAGAACCATGCCCAGAGCACCCTGCTCACGGGCAGGTCTGCGGGTGCTACCAGCACCTTCAGTTACTACAAAGTGCCAGACCTGAGCGGGGAAACACTGACTTGGTTCCCGACAGGGAGCGCGTAGGTGTCAGTGCCAAATCCACAAGTTAATTAAAACTGTATTTTCTATGGGAAAACAACAGAGCCAGCATAACAGAGATACAGGTTTCCACTGGCAACTTGTTAATTGAATCTTATTCTGTTTCTTAAAGGAGAGCAGGGCTGCTGTCACGCCCTCTTTCCTTCCTGCTGCTGCAATTTCTCCAGCAATATTCCCATCAAAATGTCAATACGCTTGTGTCCCTGCTTCCCTGCTCTAAAAGGGGCTCAGCATAATGTTGTGTGATGTGCAGCATCCTGAAAAGGCACTACTCTGCTGCACGGCAAATCAGTACATGTGTAATTACCTACATCATTTTTACACAAAACATCAAAAATGAAAATATAAGTCTCGTCTCTCCTCAGCCCTGCTCTGTTGCCATGACAACCGGACACTTTCTCTCCCCCCCACATCCTTTTTCCCAAGGGACAAAGAAAACCGCTGGAGACTTCGCAAATCAGCATAGATAGGCACAAATAGTTTGCCAAATGCATTCATTCACTGACATCTCTTATTTCAAGTAATGGTGTGCATTGTGCTCACTAAAAGTGAGCTGCTGTAAGCACGGCCGCCTGATTTCTGCCCGGCACCATCCCTGCAAAACACTCCACACTTCTCCTCCACCTCCGCCTCCCTCCACATGCCCACGCAGACCAAGTTGTTAATTTTTTGTTCCGTTTAACGATTATTTTTTCTGTTTACATGCGCAGGGATGAACGGAAGTGTGCTCAGTTTGATTCCACCTGTACCACTGAATCCTAAATTACTCTGTAGAGCAACAGGTCAAAGCAAATACCTACATCCTGCAGACAGCCCCTTCACATGTGGCACGCTAAATGGAAGAGAGGTTAGACCTGGGTTTTGTGACCCAGGTCAGTAGAAACTTTCACAGCAGCGCTACACGTCATGAGAGCATCACCTCAGCTGCAGGAGGTGTGTGGACCAGGGCTGGCCATGAGCCCTCTCAAAAGGAGAGATGCCGGGTGCTGCCTCCCACCCACTTCCAGGCACTGACAGCTTTGCCAAACTTCAACTGACTGGGCTCTGGTACCTCGTGCCAGGTGGTTGGCTTACACTGACAGAACAGTTTACTTTTTTTGCTGGTAGCGCTTCTTAAAATGCTGCTTCTACTTCTGGAAACAAGGCTGGGGAAAATACACTTTTTGTAGCTACTAAAATCAAGATCTTCCAATTTTTTATATGTTCCAGAGCTGAAAACAGGAGGAGAGGGGCATATATATTTACATGAGAAAGATGGAGCTCTTTCTGTTCCTCTGAACTTTCCACTGAGTTTGAGTATTTTAACTCCCCAAGCCCCTCCATCCACACGTGATGACGAACACCACCCATACTGGTTGAAGCTCCCACCTCCACCACGTCTGTGACACCAAGAGGAAGCCCTGTGGAAAGGGGTCCTGCTGATGCGCTGCACCCACCGCTGCCAATGCCAGGTGCTACGTGGTCCCGTGCCTTGGAGCTGCTGGCCACAAGCATCAAAACCAAGACCCTCGTCCCACAGGCAGCACATGGGCGACACAACCAGCTGCCCAGGAAAATGCCTTCCTCCAAACGAATGAGGCTTCTCGTCGCTTTCAATGCAAATGCACACGAAGTCCTGCAAAGGAGATTATGACCTCTCGTGCCAGCTGTCGGGAGGCCACGTGGAACGTGACATCGAGGATAAAGACTCTACTGGCGTCCTGCACCAGCGAGGTCCGCTTGCCCCGGCAGTCACCAGACATTGTTCTCGCAGATGTGCCGGGCGCTCTCCCATTTCAGGTCATAATGAGCTGCAGATGCGACAGGCGTTTCAGATTCTGAGTCTGCAGCAATGGAACACTCTACATAGATGCTTCTGCCTCATTTTTACTTGCTAATTTTTAATAATGACAATTTAACTTCATTGTGCGCTCCATACACTGCAATGGCCAATTCAGAAATCATCCTAAAGGGCTTTGATTGCTTAACAAATCTTGCAAATAGCTTTGCAACATTTTTTTTTTTTTTATAAAGTGCATATTCTGAAATTTCAGTGTCACTTTGATAGTTCTCCAGAGGGAAGTAATAAATAATTAGAGGGCACCATACTTTGGAGACACAGAGCCAATGCTTCAATTAGAAGCATCCCCATCTCACTTTTAAAGGACTTCAAAATCAGCATGAAAAAAGAGCTGGTGTTATACAGAATATATTTACACACATCAAAGAATAAGTCACAGGCAAAAGCTTAATTAAACTGAAATTTGGGTTGATCAATTAATTCATACATTTTAGAAGGGAAAAACACCTTATATAACTCCAAGAAAAAAAAATGTTGGAAAGCCCAGACTGCATAAAATGAGGCTAAAATCGAATCCCTTCAAAGTTGCAGATTTTACTGTATTACAAATCTTCAAGCTTTTCCTGTAACTCTTTCATGCGGTGATGTAATTAGCTCCAATTTTCGGGTTCCTTTTGACACAGACCTAAAGCTACATACACAATCCTTGTGGTACCAGCTCCTACTGCAATTAAGAGTATAGTGAATGCTCTAAGTTCTCAACGGAACTAGAGCTCCTTCATGTCAAACTCCAGAGCTGTCTCTAAAAGCTGCTTTCCAGCACAGTTTATTTAACATTAACCATGAACATATATACAGTCTTAAGTGCTCCTCATTTCAATAATGTGAGCTTTGCAGATGCCTGCAACACACAGAGCAAGACTCTTGCAAGTTATGTCTGGATACCATTGCCTCTCAGCATTCATGGAGGCAGGTTATTTTCCAAAGCATGTGTTGAAATGCTGTAGAGGAACATTTTTTGTTTTATAGAACGAAGAACTTACATTAAATGACACCGAATTCTACCTTATTCTATTCTAAGTAATTTGCAACCCAGTTTTACCTAGTTTTATCTGTTTATCAGTTAAAGTAATAACCCTGAGGAAAGGGTTATTCACTTAACAAAGGTAAGCTCTTTAAAAGGTATACACATTGTATTCACAAAGGGAACATGCATGCACTTATTTTTGGATGCATTCTTACACTTCACAAATTCATGCCTTAAACAGATACCAATAGCATGCATGTTCTGCAAGCGTATGGAAATGACTTGTGTCCACTAGGAATATCTAGAGGAAAGATTTTTGGATTTTTTTATGTGAATCTGTACTTAACATTCATAAAAGAATTCTGCACAAATGTTTCTGAAAAATAAAATCTTTTTAAGTATCTCTTCCCATTCTATCACCTACTCATTATAGAAAAAAAATAATTCTGTATTATGAAAAGTTGCAGTGTGCGGTCTTATGCTAATTAGTTCATTTTGGTGCCTTTAAGCAGAGAGATGGGTAGAGATGGAGAAAACACGCTCAGTGTAGAAAATGAGCGTCGACTTCAGATTTGGAAGGACAAGCATTCCTCCGTAACGCAGATCATCGCAGCACATTTCGAGGAATAAGCAAAACAAACCAAAACCAAAGGGGGGAGGCAGGATAGAGCCTAAAATCTAGGTCAGAGGAAGAAAACAGAAAAGTATGAGGCATCCTTTCTCGTGAGCTTCACAAGTGATTGCATGACGGTCTCGTCTCCTGCCATGCTTGTGCATATGTGACTCCGACTGCCTCCGCGCCACAGAAGGAATGACGGGAATGTTAATCAATGGAGGGCTCAAGTGGCACCTTCGGCGAGAGATCACATCAGGGTATTAACACACCTGGCTATACTAAAAAGACCTCACTTCAGGGAGAATTCACTCATTACTTTTCTCCGTAAAAAGAAGGGGCAAAGAGCAAAGGGGAAAAGCCCAGCAATACTGCACTGAAGGTACTGCCTACAAATACAGAAAGAGTTTGCTGTGTTTTTTCCTAAACAGACCAGACGTGCAAGTGGTTCTTACACCCCAAATTTTTATGATCTTCTATTTGGAATCTTCATTCTGCTGCTCAGCCACCTGGCTCTACGTTTACAGATGGCTTTGAGATCACAGTTTGTTATCTTATTTAAACATAATTAACACACACATTTCATCCTCTTGCATCAACAGAGATCTGACTCTCCATGACAGAACAACAAAAATGGAAAACTTCAGCAGACGTAGCTGGTTATTGCTTTCTGGCATTCTCTTAGAGATGTCTTCAATATCTCCTTCTATTCTTGCTCTCTTCAGAATAAGTCCTTTCCTGTTGTACCAGGGACACAACTCCTACTTAAAGTCACTATCATTTTTCTTGTCCTTGAACAGAAAAGCAAATTAACTGATGAATGCATCTGTTATTTCCTTATCTTTTGTGTTCAGTTAACCACTATCATTCTGAGTGACAAAATCTGTCTCTTACCATCTGCCCACTAGAAATCTGCTTTAAGAACATTTATCATTATTTATTAATCTCTATAAAACAACAAATTGTTTTTATTCTTAAGGCAGTAGTTTTGCTTTTCTTCTGGTTTTGGTTTCTCTGTTGTGGATATGGGCTGACCTGTGTCTCCCATCCACACCCCCATGTTTCCCCCTCCCTAGCCACCTGCTGCCTGTCCAAGGTGCACGTGCCCACACGTGTTTTCACAGGTCTCCAGCTGGGAGCTGTAACAAGCCCTGAGGTGATGGAAGTGGCCCCTAAAAAAATAGCTGGGGGTCTGCTCTGAGGCTCGAGGCAGGGGCTGGCATGGCACTGGGGTGGGAGCATGGTCACTCCTAGTTCGTATCAGATGTTTCCAGCCCAGCACTGAGTGATCCCAAGTTCCTCTAACGAGGAGCATTTATTTGGACCTTCTGTGAGTACAAAAGCAAACTAACTGATGAAGACATCTGTTCTTTCCTTACTGCATATGTTCAATTAATTACTATCTATTCCCCTTTTTCTGGCTACACCTAGAGTGAGGTCAGTCATGACAGCCTTGGTCATCTGCATTGCTTAACTTTTGCTCCATCTGGCTCTGGCTTGATTCACACCAGCCAGCTCTCCCTCAGCCAGTCCCTCAGCATCCTCCTGGGGATAACTTATTCCAGGGAGCACCCCCCCAAAGAATGGAGAAAACAACAGGTATGGCTGCCTCACCCCATGCAGCTTTATAACTTTATCTTAATGAGGTTTTTGTATGCTCAATTTGTGTCTTGCAATCTCATGCCATGCCCCAGGTCATGTAACATGCATCTTCACTTTACAAAATATAACCACCCTTCCAAAAGACGGTGAAAAACTCTGAATAGAAAAGAAAAACATTAAAAAACCCAACCAAACAATTATATCTTAGAGCTACTGAAGTACCATATGGGGCTCAGAGGATATACAGGTTATGTGGGGTAGGTGCACCTTGTCTGCTCTGGATGGAACTTGCCATATGCAACCCAATCCACGACACTCAGCCTCAGGGCTAAGGGTTAGTCCCTGGCTTTCTTTTATGTTAGTCCAGTGGGCCCAGGAGATAAAAGACTCCTGCGTTTAGTCTGAGAATGAGACAGACATTTAGTATTTCAAAGTACATTGTCCAGCTAGTAACTCCTCGCATCCTTTTTCATACTTCTCGGCAAGCATTGTTCCTTGCTGCTTATCAGGCGTCCCGCAACAACTCCTGACTGAATTGCCTTTCTTATTTGACCTCTTCTAGTACTCCTTGGTGGCCAACATTGAACCTTTAACAATATCAACTTCTACAAAGCAACTGTAAAATCCTTTTCTCTGCGGAAGATGCATTGGTTAGCACAGCAGGCCAGCTTTCAGGTTTTGTGAAAGCCTGTCTGTGCCTCTGTTCCCTAGGTGTGAAAATAAAATTAAAAAAAAAACAATAAACAACTATTCTGTTAATAATACTTCCTTACTTGCCAAGATTTTGAGGATGAAACCACCTGTATCTCTTCCATTTTTACACAGTATGATGTGAACCCATTTGGCACTTAAATCAAAATATGACACAACTTTGTGAGTCTGACTTCACATGTGCCCAGAGCTGTCACCATGCAATCCAACATCAACACGTCTCCGCTCTTCGGTCCTTCCAATTGTAAATTGGGCAGTTCTATGCCCACAAGTGTGAGCAAAGAATTAAGACTGGCAGGATAGCTGAGTAGCCCTGAATGAGAAGTGTGTGCCAGAACGAAGAGGAACCAGTAATAACTGCAGCTATACTACTTTCTTGAATGATGACTCCATTAACCTCTGCAGGATTTTTATTTGAATTATGTAAGAAAACAGTTCTGCGGTATTTCTAAAGAAAATATTCTTTTACTTTTTTTCTCAGTTACTTTTTCAATTGATACCAGAACAATTAAAAATCTTCAATGTCCAGGATTTGTCTGTTTTGTTGGGGTTTTTTTTGTTTTCAAATAAGCTTTTCTTATCTGTGAAGAGACTTTGTCATCTATTTTCTCAAGCTGTAAGAGATTTACAATAGCTAGAGATTACAGCAAGGTTGGGTGATTCTTAATTTCTTTGTATCAACCCGTGGCTGATACAAAGGAATCCTTAAATCTTGTCCTTCTGTAGATGGCAAATTATCAACTGCCATGTTTATTATTATTTTTCTTGTTTTATTTGTCTCACATATCCTTTTTTTTTCATTCCTTTTATCAAAATCTATAAAAGGACACAATATGCCGAGAAGAGATAACCATGTAATGTATTCCAGAGAAGATTTATCTATAATTTAGTAAGTTCATTTTGAAATCATAGCATTTGGATCATTTCTGTTTCCATTCTGTATAGCAGTCACCACCAAAATATTCCTTTCCTCTTGCAAGGGAAAGCTGTAACCATGGTATTCCCATTATTCTTAATGTAGAGACTGGGGGAAAAATTGTTACAGTCCCAAGCAAATTCCCTTACTTCCAGTGCAAAGGTGTGCAGGGGTAGCTGCAACAGGACCTGTACCTGATTTACAGCTTGAGGGCAAAGGAAGACCGGTTGATAGCTGGCAGAAGTTTCTCCAGCTGGAGAGACTCCTGTGTCTAGTACAGTTCCCATCTGTTTCTTTGAATTATGAACATGTTTAGGCAAACACCACAAAAATTTCACTGTGGTGTGGCATGAGAAAAGCTTGCCCATATCATGTCCACTCGTATCTGAATTTTAAGTGCTCCATTTAAAATGACTGGCAGGCCCTGTTACTCAAAAATGGAAATTTTGAAGTGAGAACAGCTACGTTTTCCAGCTCTTTGCTGTGCTGTGGCCTGGCTGTGGAAAAGCATGGAGAAGCATCTGCAGAAAGAACGACATTAGTGAAAGATGATGGGCTTCTAAAAACGTGATTGAAGGACATGATCCTATCCAGTTAGAGATCCTGCTCCCCAGGAAGGGCAGGAGTACCCAGGGACAGGGCTTGGATGGCCAACAGCTGGTGGGGCTGGTTTGTTTCTCACTTTGAGTGCTAGAGCAGCAGCAGGGTTACAACACAGGAAAAAAAATGCTGCAAAACACTGAATGGTGTAAGATGCAGCTCCCAGGTGCCAGACCTGGCTCTGGGGAGAGGAAGGTGCTTCTAAGTCAGGGCTTCTCCTGAGGGCATGTTTCGTCATGGAACATCTTCAAACCATCTCCTCTTGAGCACCTGGGCCACATCCCCACTCACAGAGGTTTGTCCTAGTTTTCTGGGCACTCTCAACACTTACATTTACTGGAGAGATTGGAAGCTCCTCTTGCTTCAGTGTGCTAGCTGAAAACACAGGCTTTGGTCCAGCCAGTGAGTTGGGTTTTCTTAGAACCTTCTCTAGGGCTCACAAGTGGTAACTGCCCCACATGTCCACCTGGATAAGGAGCTGTTGCTGCAACAGCAGCATCACCTCACTAGGGACGTGCTGCCATCAGATGTCTCACAGTGACCATAATCACAGTGAAGAGCCACACACCCTTTAGGAGGCGAACCCAACCAGGGACCAAGGACGGGTGTCTTCCAATTACAGTAATTTATCTGGAGGTCTGACGAAAAGCTTTGCTTCAGTTTAAAACTCTATGCCCCTTCTTGTATGCGACAAGTGAAAGTTTGGAATGACATTTTCAAAATAAGAAGTTAATTTGGGTTTGCTTTTAAAAAAGTCAAAAGGAAATGTTTCAAACAATGTAGAATTATTAATTTTGTTTTCTATTTAGCCAAAATAATTCAATAAGTAGGTTCAGATGCCCTAACACGGTATTTCTGGGGAATAGGAAGCGAGTAGGACAGTAAATTTTTGCTCTAGAGTGGATTCGGTTTTGTGCAGCCCTGTTTTTGCTGCAGACTTAACTTTAGTTATCTGCACTTATGCTCCCCTCTCAAACAGAGCTGTCACACTGTGAAATGACAGTGTGCAAGCATCAGGATTAGTGAATGGGATGATTTTGTTAGCAGTGCAAACAAACTACAGTGCTAACAATATGGTCAAGTGAAATTTTTGGATGCAGTGTTTAGTTGTCAAATATGCGGTTTCAGAATCATTAGATGGATTCACAACTTCCAGTTGAATTTAGAAAATAAACTGATAAATATTTGATATGTGTTAAATTGCAAAACATTCCAGAGAACTCCAAGTGCTCTGTTTCACCACTTTTTTTTTTTCTGTTGTTAACAAAAGCTTCTCATCTTTCATTTCGATATAGTCTTCAGGAATGGCACTTAGCTCTTGCCAAATGTCTCGAAAGATCATTTTGCATCAATATTGACAACATCACTGCCCATCGCTTGCTCCATGTGCGACCTGAGCAAGTCTCACAGCCAGACACTGTTACCTGGTGTTGGCTGCGGGATACCAGCATGACCTCCTGCTGATGGGTGTCACTCCTGGTGCCGCAGCCTTCCCTGCGGTGACAAAGGACTGGTGGCTGTTGCCCTGAAGCCCATCTTTCCCTTACGTCTTGAGGAATGTAACTGAGCAGCCCCAGCATCTCCGGAGGCAGGAAAAAAACAGATGCATCTGCTAGAGCTCCACCATGAGCCACTCGCTCACTAGCTAGCAAAGCAGAAGGTAAATCCTCTCGTTTTCTAGCTCTCCCCAGGCTAACCCACCTCTGAAGCCCATAGCAGCAGCAGCGGCTGCTGCAAATCCTCCTTCCTCCTTCCCTCCCCACCCTTTGTCCAGAAACCAAACGTGTTCTTAGAGCACAGGAGAGAAAGGAGAAAAGCGTGCTAGATGCTAGCGGTCATTTTGAAGCAAAGCCCAGAAATATTTCGGTGGCAGGGGGAGCTGGCTGAGTGGCTGGCCTCTGGGTAAGCAGCAACAAGGAGAGGAAACCTCAAGGGATGGCTGATCCGCTCCTGCTGGTCCCTGGCCGCCTCCCCAGGCTGCCACAGGCTGCAGTACCCACCACTATAGAGCCACGGACAACGAGCTCTAAAGTCCTCTGCAACGTCTATTGTAAGTCACGCTTCAGTGAATCACCATTGCAATCCTCTTCTATATTACATATTCAACATCTACTCCAAAACAATGTTAAAAATAACTGATGTACTTGCAGCCGGCAGATGGCTACTAAATCCTTCTCCATTTTTCTGTATCGCGTGAAACTCAGGCTTGTATCTTCGAGATTTATACTCTGTGATATCAAGATATTAGAAGTATTGAAAACACAGCAGTTACAAAGCTGATGTCATTAAATATATCCTCTGAAGGAAAGCCCAAAGTTGTCACTGAAACTATGCCAGAGCTGTCACTCAAGACATCAATGGCCCAGCATTGCCCAGAAATTAAACAGATGAGCAAAACTAAAACTTCTTTGGGGCCCTGTCTAGATATTAAGTAGTCAGACAGATAAACCATTGGGAGGCACAGCTGCCCGGCTGCCGCATTCCATCCTCCCAAATCCAAGTCCTGTATAAAAGGCTCTGAAATAGCCATAATGTCTATTTTCCTTACCGCTGCATCTACCAGGAAAGACAGTGAGGCTCAGCTGGGAGCCTGGGGTGCCACGAGGAGGTGATCTGCAGGTGATGGCACAGCTCAGGCAAGAGGGAGCCAGACTGAGGCAACAGCCTCAGGGGCTGGCTGCCCCCAGAACACACTTATCTCTTTTCTCAGAGGAAGCCAGCTGGGAAGGAGAACAGTACATATGGGGCAGTCACTATCTGTCTGGGGACAGGACCCAGAAGCAAACTAGGGAGATAAGCTATGAAACAACACAGATTCATCCATTTGCTCTGTGAAGTTAATAATTTATTTTTTTTCTTGTGAGAAAAAAAACAGCAACAAAACAGTTTACTTATATATGACCTAATGTCTACAAGAAGAGCTTTTCAACCATCTTCAGGCATTCACCAGTATCATGAAAACCCTGAGAACAACTTATCGTGGAAAGACTAGGTTGGATATTTGCTTTCTGGGTTCTAGAGATTTGCTAAGAAAAAAAGTGGTAAAACGGCCAGGATCTTGAATTTACAGCTAGTAGCCCTTCCCCTGGCTAGCAGGTCAAAACACCAGACTGCTGCTTGCTGAAACAGCTCCATGCCCAGGCTCTCACGCAGGACTTTCACCATCAGGATAGAAGCACAAAAGTCCTTCAAATCAATGTGAAACTCTACTTATAAAGCTGACAGCATGCTACTGCCCTCCATTTTGGCTTCGGCATCAAGCACACCTAGGTTTTTAAGCCATGTACAAAGCAAGCACGCCTGCCCTGAGCCCCTTGCAGGCTGAGAAACTAATGGCAGACTCAGATATATCATCCTAAGCGACAATTAATTGACCTCAAAGTTGCAGCAACTCCAAAGGCATCACTGCAGGCTCTATTGTTTTTTAATGTGTCATTCAGAGAAGGTCAGCAGGCTCCTGTAAAGAGACATATGAAGGACTTGCTAAAGCACATTGCCAGCTCAAGAGACAATTAAATTATGATTCCTCAGACTCCAGTTTTATCTTTCGGTGGGTGATTTGTGTGCTGGGTACAAGAGAAAGGAACAGACATCTCGACATTTCTCAAAAGCTTTTCGTATTCAAGGGACCTACAACAGACATCATAAACTGTTTGTAATAGGGGAGCAGAAGGTACAAAGATAGTGTCTTGCCCTTGCCAGATAGCTTTGCTAGACCCTGCTGAGTATTAATGCCACTGGAAAAACAGCTGTAAATCAGAACTGCAGGTCTCGTAGGGTAACCAAACACTGTTAAAGAGCTGCTGAGTTTGGAAATGAGAAGTCCTATGCTAATAAAAAATTAAAGAGTTGTGCTCTGAAAATGGAGGTTAAAAAGTAAGGAGATGCCCTTCCCCAGTATCCAAATCTTCAAACTCACTTCCAGAGCACCTGAAGAAAACAAACCCTTTGTTTTGCCTCAGAGCACTAAAAGCCGCAACCACCCAAATATCAAAGGCCCAGACTTCCTCTCCCTGTCAGCAACTATCACAATTAAATTATATTGCTTAAAAACTGCAGCAAAATGTCTGCATTGCACTGAAACTTAAAGAAGACATAGAATCATAGAATGATGAATCACAGAATGGTTTGGGTTGGAAGGGACCTTAAAGACCATTTAGTTCCAACTCCCTGCCACGGGCAGGGTCACCTCCCACTAGACCAGGTTGCTCAAAGCCCCATCCAGCCTGGTCTTGAACAAAGCTTCTCTGGGCAACCTGTTCCAGTGTCTCTGCATAGAACATGTACAAAACAAAGCATGTCTCAGTGAATCTCTTTCAACAACTTCTGTTGCACCACCTTGTAACTGGATGGTCTTTATGCAGGGTGCGAAGAATAACGGGCTCGTCTGCACTGCACTAACCTTATGCACTAATGGGGTTTGGTTGCGTTGATGGTGACTACATCCATGGAAGAGCACACCTTCAAGCAAAAAGTAGCGAGAGTGCGTATTAGTGGTAGTAATGTAGGCACCACTCATGGTAGAAAACTCCATTTTTCATCATTCATATACTTCAGAACACACAGGTCTAGGCTGGTTAAAGTACAACACTGGTCCCTATGCAGTCAGGACAAATAGGATTTCTGAATCACGCTTAAAACAGAAATCCTAAGTAACTTCCATAAGGGTTGAAAACAGCTTTACTCAACTGCTATTGTGTTAAGGTGGAAATTACTAAACATTTTTTTCGTTGCTTATTCAGGCTTCCTCAAAAAGCTATTATTAACTTTTTTGTAACAGGAACACAAAAGGATTGTTTCAGAAAACAGCAACACTCACACCTGTTTCTGAGAGAGAACAGGCTTTTTTAGGACACTTAGGTAACATTAAGAATCACAAGAAAATTCCTGATGCTTTCAGAGAACTAGGTGGTAGCTACAGAGCATTTGCAAAACTGAGTAGTGGAGCTAGAAACTGAAGAAGAAACATTGACATGACAGAAATAAAACTCGTTGACTGAATGTGGTCCTTTACCAGGGCTTAGCTATTTCGCAGATTATACATGTGAGGTTCAAATGTGCATAGGAAATGCAGTTAAACATGGTGATACTGAAACCCCCTGGGTCAGGAAAAGGGAAGGGGCTTTACAGGGTCTCCATTACTCCTTTATATAGTCCTGATCCTTTATATTTCCCCAGGCTTGCTCCAGCTGAGGAGTAATCCTTATCTCCAAGGCAGCACCAAGGGGGGACCTGCTGAGCTGATAGGCAAAGGGTTCCCTCACTTACTGAGCACAGTCTCCTCCAAGACAACTGCCTTGCTACTTCTGGCACACATGTATCTCAGTAAAGTGATCTCATTTTCTATACCCAAGCACGAAAAACAAAATGAAACATGCAGCATAAGAGTAGCTCCTTAAATTGGTTAGTTTGATTAATATATCAAAGGGGAAAGCTATTTCAGAAATACAAAACCTTATTATAAAACAATGATGAAACTGTATTTACTACATTTGATTAAACAAGAAGTAGGCAATTACTTGGACAGTACACAAGATCCTGGTTTATTTTGGTTTATTTATAAATCATGGTAATTGTGTTCCATTGTTTTCCTAGTAAAAAGTCTGCATTAATATTATATTTGTTTCTATTATAATAGTGATTTACAGAGCACTCCTTACATTAAAACCATTACAGAAAGATCAATTTATCAGTAAACTTTAATGGACAAATAAACTGGAGACAACATGTTCAGTTCAAATAAGATTTAGCCTATTACCGAGTTTCAGACTAAGGACACAGAAAATTGAACCTTTGTGCATTAACCAATACTGTAAGCAAATGCAGTTTACTGCTTTGTTTGTTAACTAGATTTCCATATGCAACCATAGCGCTCTGCATTGTAAATCCTTTATTTTGCACTGAATTTAAAGAAGTAACACATCAATGTGATGTGACAGGGCTATTTTTGTATCATTTCCATCTCACCTGCAGGAGAAGGAACCCAGCAGCATCTTGTGAGAAGTTAACAACATAGGTTTCTCGAAGTCTGACTACACCAGGATTGCTGCTTGGGTGTCCCCAAGGCTGGGGGCAGGACAGCAGCTGGAGCAGCCCATGCCCAGCGTCTGGCTCCAGGGTGGATATTACTATTTTGTGGATATGGTTCCACAAAACATAGGATCACAGAATCACAGAATGTTCGGGGTTGGAAGGGACTTCTAGGTATCATCTAGTCCAACCCCCCTGCCAGAGCAGGATCCCCCAGTTCAGGCCACATGGGAACGCATTCAGGCGGGTTTTGAAAGTCTCCAGAGAAGGAGACTCCACAACCTCTCTGGGCAGCCTGTGCCAGTGCTCTGTCACCCTCACAGTAAAGAAATTTCTCCTCACCTTGAGGTGGAACTTCCTATGTTCTAACTTAAACCCATTATTTCTTGTTCTATTACTGGGCACCACTGAGAAAAGATTGTCCCCTTCCCCTTGACATCCATTCCTCAGATATTTGTATATCTTAATAAGGTCCCCTCTCAGCCATCTCCTTTCAATGTTAAACAGCCGCAGTTCTCTCAGTCTCTCTTCATAAGAGGATGGAAAAAGATGAAGCAAGCTCTGGCCTCCTTGGGACGGACTCATTGCGGTGATGCTGGGAAGGATGCGGGGAAGACAGAAGGTGCAGTCCCAAGCAAAGAGTCATCCCAA
This sequence comes from Trogon surrucura, assembly GCA_020746105.1. NCBI lineage: Eukaryota > Metazoa > Chordata > Aves > Trogoniformes > Trogonidae > Trogon > Trogon surrucura. The sequence goes on from CM036617.1 coordinate 69,020,894, forward strand.
TTCCTCCTACGCAAGACCAGAGCAAGCCAGGTTACTGCTGTATTGGCCTCACAGAAAGGCTGAGACACCCAGCTCGTTTCAGTAGGTAGGAACAGGAATTTCCTCTCAAATCCTTTGTGGGCTGGCAAGTGGAGCTTAGTGTGCCAGAAACCACCAGAGACCAGCCACGCTGAAAACCTGGTCTACAGCAAGGGGGCTTGGTCATAGAATCATAGAATCATTAAGGCTGGAAAAGGCCTTTAAGATCCTCAAGGCCAACTGTGGATCTAGCAATGCCAAGTCCACCACTAAACCATGTTCCCAAGTGTCTTATGCTTTTTTATGCTAATTGTGTGGATTTCGTGGAGAAGAACTTAGAAAAGTATGTGCTATGTACAGAAAACAGTTACACTGATGAAAAAGCGAATTAGCCCTTTTCTCCAACGCTCATTCAAAATACTTTTTATGTGAGCTTAATCTTAGTGCCAGCCACTAGCAAACTTATGAGCTGCTGCTATTTATTCTCATTGCAAATAATCTCAAGGAACTATTTCAACAGCTAGTGACTTCCAGCATTGGCAGCAAGATGCAACCATGCGGTGCCTCTGTACTCTGCTCCTTACATTCATAGAAAGATTCAATGTTAACTACAGGGACTACCTGTGTACATGTTTAACGTAATTTTTATCAGCCTTTAAATGCATCTACTCTCTTTTTTTTCTAAAAGTGCTTAAGGGCAAACAGCAGTTCTTGTTGACTCCTTGGTTTGTCTTTGTATTATTTTTGAAGGCATGGCAGATATATTTGCATTGAAGTAATTTACTTATTTGGCCTGAGAGATTTTTGCATGCCTCTTACAGAATAACAACTGAGAAACTGCACCACAAATACAGTTGCAAGAAAAAGTATGTGAACCTCAATGTGAGAATGTCTGTACGTCAGTTGAAACTCTCTAGACGTTGGGTGAGGCTACAAGATAATGACTCAAAACATCAGAGCAAGTCCAGAACAGAATGGCTTCAGAGACACAAAACCTGCCTTTTGGAGTGGCCAAGTCGGAGCCCAGACCTCACCCAACAGAGATGCTCTGGAATGACTTGAAGAGAGCCAGACACATGAGATGTCCAGCGAATATGACAGAGCCAAAGCAGTTCTGCCAGGAAGAATGGGCTAAAATCCCTTGTGAAGAATGTGCAGCTCTGATCCACAGCTACAGGAAGGGCCTGGTTGAGATTATTGCTGCCAAGGGGAATCAACCAGTTATTGATTCCAAGGGTTCACTTGCTTTTTCCACTAGCATTTTGAATGTTGGATAAGTGTGTTCAATAAAGACCTGGAGGATCAGAATTGTTTTTGTGTTATTATTTTAGGCACATTATATTTGTCAATACTCTTGAGTTAGATGACCGTTAGATCACATCTTATGACAAATTAATACAGAACACCACAAAATTCCAAAAGGTTCACATACTTTTCTTGCATGTGTACATAGATACAGTATCTGGCTAGACAGCAAGCTTTAGTTCTCACTGCAAATACTCTATTTTTCCCAGATGCTAACATATGATTAGTATGCTAATATATGATTACCATGCTAATAACAACGACCCATCACTGCGGTAACTCACAAAGTGTTTTGTCACATAAAGGAAGTGCACACCTTGTTATTTAGTAAAGCCACATTTGCAAACAGCAATTAAGTTGAGATCTTTGCCATACAGTAGTTCTCAGCAAACTTAAAATAGATGAGGTGGACTTAAACCAGAGCAACATAACAAGCCAAAGGGTGTGTGACTTGGCCACCTCACCTGAAAAGTATTTAGTCAGTTACAGCCACACAATGTCTATTTCTGCATCAAAATTATTAGTTATTAAACAATACTAACATTAATGTTTGTAAAAAACCACCTTCATTGCAATGGAGTTTCAAGCAATTTTCTCTTTTACTGCTCCTTTCTAACTGGTCTAAATAGGACACTGGCAATAATGAATAAATTTCAGTCCAAGACTTTGAAAAGCAATTGAGACATCTGCCGTGGTCCTGGGGCTAGGGGTCTGCATCCTGCCCAGGACATGCTCCACAGCTGGTGATGTTGCCTGCCCAGATGAACACTCCTCAAGCCAGGCATACCTCTGATCACACAGTAAAATATGGAGAAACATGAGGGCTAAGTAAAATCCGGACAACTATGAAATTATTTTTTTTAAATCAAAATAGCCAAAAAATAGAAACTAACAAAAAAAAACCCCATAGTGAGTAACTTGGTAGCTCTGCAAATAGCATACATTACAGAAAAAGGCGGTTAAGAAACATTTAACTGCAGCATAGGCTTTTATGGCTATTTTAGGCATGAATCCTTACAGGTGTAGAAGAAGAATCTATCCTAGAAGAAGATTTAGGTGGTAGATGGCCTGTGTCCTATCACAAATTCAAAACCACAGCCACATATTTGGGATTCTGTGTACCTGATCCACAGGCGCTCAGCAGTGATGTCGGATTTACCACGCACATCAGGAGCGGCTCACCCTGCAGATGCAGTGAGCACGACCCAACCAGAGCCCATCAGACCAGTCAGTGCTCGGCAGCTGTTTTCTCCAGGCTGCTGAATTTCTAGCAGTCCAGTCCAAGCTACTGCTCACCCTACTCGCTGGGCATCCAGAAATGTGGCAGGTAACCAAAAAAGCATGACAGTAATCAATGGGCAATGCAATACTTTACCACGACTCCAAGAAGCAGTAGTGCTGGCAGACATGTACCTGTTTTGCCTACATCTCTTACTAGGCAGGTGCCACTGAAACAAAAACTGTGAGAGATGTCAAAAAGCAAGAAAGAAGAAACTGGATTAACGTGAGTGAAAATTAAATGCCTAGGCTGCTGTACATGCCTTTGAAAATCTCTGACCTAAATTGAGAGAGAAATGTCCTTTACAGAACACACAGAATGCCAAATATATATTTTTGGAGTCATCTATGAAAATAAAACAGATTACGTTACTACCAGAGAGGGTATGGTGAAGCATCAACCCTCACATAAACCCAGTTACACAGAGACATGCATAAATAAATCCCTGACCTACCAAATTTCCTTAACTGATGTAAACTGTGTTTTAAGATATTTCTATTGCATGAGTAAACATCACTTCCTATATCTTTTGTCGACTGAGTGTAAGGATTTAAAGAAGACAAACCAAGTTTATCTTAGATTCCCTGAGGAAAAACCAACCCATCTGTCCTCATTCCTTCCCTGCTGTTTTACAGTGTTCACTATTAGTTATTTCCATAACACACCTACATTTATCCCTATCTGCAGGAGGAACATTTATCTCACAAGTATTCCTGTCAAACATCTCTAAAATGCCAGCAGATAAAACAGAGCCCTCCCCAAAAAAGTTGATTCCCATGGAAATGAGATATATAACATAGCAAAGGAGTCAAGATGAGCTTTAACCTGGTGAACCTAAAGCTGATCCCTTGACATCTCCCACGCAGTGTGACACAGCCCATGTGGGAGCAGACAGAAGTAGTTGAGAAACAAGTGTAACAGGCAAAAGAGAAGTGTGACATCTGTTTCACTACATAACATCAGGCTTGTTGTCATAACGGCACTTCTGTAATAGCTCTCTGGTTGAAGAAATCACAGCTGCTTGCTCTTTTCTTTCCCCCCTCATGGCTGGCATATGGTAAAAGCTGAAAAGACCAGTACTACCCAAAACAGAGGTACGGAACCAGTGTGGAAAGTCCCCGGCGCTGAAAGACTTCTCTTTATTGTCACCAGCACAGCAGTGACTCTCACAGGCTGGTGCTTACAATACCACAGCCGAGAGTAAGGTCTCAGACAAACTCCATGGGAAGTTGCTTTTACAGGCACCCTCTCCCAGCATGTTTGTAAATCACAACAAAGGAAACCTCCTGGGAGATCAGCAGCATTAAAGACGGCAAGGAGCATCTCGATGTTGACAGCAGGTTAAGTGCCATCACAGGATCACAACCTGTGTTCCTTTTTGCTAGAAAACGCACCAGTAAATGTGAAGAAATCTTACAAAAAGTGTATTATCAAATCACAGTGGCTTAAGCCAGCCAGAGGTGATGGAAAGCTGTGTCCACTGAGCCTCAAAATACAACTGTAGTGGATGCTTCCCTGGAAAGCTTCATGGCAGTGTGATTTTAGCTCTCTAAAACTGTCACACAGGGCAGCGGGAGTAGATGTATGTATGGGAAGTGTTTCCAAGCTCCTGGCTATGTGAGCAGAGACTCAACCCAACATTTACAAATGATCCCGTATCATGAACTTCCACTGACAGTGTAAGATAATGTACTGTCATAACGATGGCTTTACGTAATTATTTCCAGGACGGCAGTAGTTTACAACAGGATTTCTGTTCTACTTTTGCCTTACTTCAGATTTACTCTTCTTCATTTCCACTGACTGTGCTGCTGTTCACGCCATGTGCTGAGGTGCGAGCACGGGGTATTATCATTCCAATAGGAAAGTCAGGACACCAGCAACAGAGTTGGCAGTTTTATTCCTCAAAAGCTGCTTACTGCACGCCTCACCTCCGCAGCATGCAAGCCTCCAATGCACGTCTCTCTTTAACATGCTTTTCCACATCAGTGGATCTGGTGAATATCTCAAGACAGTTTTGTTTAATGTAGCACTGAGCTGTGCTGTTTCATTAGTCTCAGTGACAACATCTCAACCTACCTGAGCTGCAGGTTGACGTTTCTCTGCGCTGTCAGTTTGAACACAATTTTGCTTGTGCTCAAGATAATCACAAGCCCCATCTGTCTTTGCCTCAAGAAAGACAAGGGCCCTTCTGGGGAGGATCCCGTGCTGTTTTGACTGCTAAAACCCAGTCATGTGGTACTAGTTCAAGGTAGACAAGACACGAGGAGGCAGCTGAACCGGGCAGGGAGCTCCACACTATGCCCACACCACCCACTGTGTTCCCACTGGTGCCCTCCCACGGAGCCAGTACACAGATGAAAGACAAGGCTGGCGTCGGGCCCCTCTCCAGGGCTACTCCCGCCCAGCAGCGTAGACGTAACTGCAGACCTGAAGCTGTTCCCCATATCTTTCCAGTAAATAAACTGTCTGGTCAAGGCAGCTTCGGCAGGATGTAGCTGGGAGGTTGTCAATGGAAATCTCAACCAGAACAGCACAAATGTGCTGGCACGGTGTGTGCTGGGTAGAGAAGCCCTGCGCACACCAGTCAAGGGCAACGAACAGAAGAAATGCATCTCATTGTAAGGGTTATAAAGAATTAAAGACTATGTAGGAAAAGCTGAGGTTTTTTCAATAGTCTGAAGAAGACCAAGCTGTTTCTAAGAACTTTTAACAGCCTGCCTACATGGATTGTTGGACAAATGAAGTACATTTAGACTCTGCTTCTACATTCTTTTTTTATTCTGTCTGAAGAAAAAGCATTTCAATGAGTCTTCAATGTATCATAAATTTCTAAGTACTTCTGTTATAATGCCTACTCTAGTTGGAAAATATAAATAAGTTTAGCTAAAGTTGAATGTACTTTTGCTTTCTATTTGGCTTTATTCTAAAATCACAGTAGTCTTTGTAATACCAATTCTGAACACAAAAGATATATAAATTGTTTACTTAATTCTTCCTTTTATTTGCTTTGGTTTATTTAAAAACAAAAACATGCAACATCTTAACATTCTCTCCATAAGCAAACACAGACAAACAGCTTGCCTCAAACTTGAATTAAGTCCTATTTAAAGCACACCACGAGGCTAATTTCTAGTACTGGCAGCACAGTGATACTGATAACCACATTATGCTGCTGAGCCCAACTGTGGCTTCCAGAGAAAACAAAGCAGATGAGGAAAAATGCATTTACTTCTCAACAGAAGTATCCACACTATTCCTCAGGCTTATTTAACAAGCATCACTGTACATGCGTTTGTGGATGTACATGTGGCTGGCATTAACATCATCCTCTCTTTAAGAATGTCCCACCAAAATCTTTAGCTCTGAAAAGATGAATGCTATGATACTTCACCTTGCACTAAAAATGCCTTCTACATTAAACATACAGAAATTATATCAAATTTCATTTGCTTTACTTCATTCTTCAATATTTCTGGCAGCCTGCAAAACCACAGGACAATTCCATCTAACCCTCAAAAGATTTTCCACCATCACGTAACATTACAAGGTAATGAGTAACCTTTGAATAAACTTCTACAATTTAACCCAGTCTGCAGCACACAAAAGCCTGGCCAGCCTGCTCTGTAAGTCAGCAATGCAAGTTTCCAGGACAAAGATAACACCTTGCCCACGTCTGCTCCTGCTATCACACACATCCGTCAGCCACCTCATTCCCAGCCTGTAATTGCTGAAGTGATTTGAATGTAATTTTCATTAAGGATCTAGTATCTTATTCCTTCAAGTTTCAAAAATACATTTTGAAATGGACCGTACCTCAACGTACACTAAATTAAACCTTCGCTAAGCTCCAGATCCACAGCAGCAGCAGGCCAGATGGTCAACAAAATAAAATACAACCTGCCGACAGCAGAGAGTTACTTTCACATATGGTAGCACAGTGGCTACAAATCTCCACTGACAACATGAAAAAAAAAAATCTTCCTGCACTTTTGACCTGGAATTAAAACCATGGCTTCATTAACCTTGATCAGTAAAAAGAGTGGTCACACACATCTCTGCTGATATAACTCCTTCATGTTTAAAATGTCTGTTGAAACTAATGACATCTTATATATGCTTTTTTGTTGAACCTGCACCTCAGGATTAACTAAGGCCAAGACACGGGACAAAACTGTACCCGTGGTCCTTCCAGATCTGGCAGGAGAGCAAACAGAAACCAAGGTTTTTAACACTGCAAAGTAACCAAAAGTAGTCGTTTCTACAACGTGGCTCACGCATGGGGCAGGAAGGGACAGATGTCAGCGTGGAGGAGCCAGGAGGCAGGTCCCAGGGACCCAAAGCCCCTTTCCTGAGTGTCTCTCATAGGGGCACATCCACTGTGGGGTGCTCACTGGAATGACGGAGCTGAGCAGAGGTGTGCTGCGGTCAGATTGCGCCCCGAAACACTGCTGCACCCCAGCACCTAACAGCGCACCTGTTTCCAGGGACATACACAGAAACCTGTTGTTTCTGACCACAGCCTGGTAACGTGCTGAGCACTGAGTGCCTCTGTACAGCTAATTTAAGCACACTGGGCTCTGTGAGGGTTAGAAACATTATGTGCTTTCCCTAGCCGACAAGAGGATTTAGCTCCAGTGAGACAACTATAGCATATCCCTAAGACCCCAAAGAGTACTATTCCCATCACTAAATTGGGAAAATCTAGTATTAAGACCTACAAACAGTGTGAATGAGTTTGTGTAACTCAAGGCAACTGCTGAAGGTGATGCGCCAAAAGTCACCTGCCACAGTGCCAACCATTTTAGTAAATTTAAATAACAGAAAACTGCCCTGACTTTTGCTTTTCAGTACAAATAAATACCAATACGTGCCAATGGTTTCATTATTTCTCATCTCCACCTTTGTCACCTACAAGTCACACTGAACTCCTAACTAACTGCAGTGGTGAGAGTTAATGGTAGACAGTAAAATAATATTGTTCACCTTTCAAGTTCTAATTCAAGCTCTACCAATTCCCAGATCCAAAGATACCAGAAATTAAGGGCTGTGTTAATGTATCAGAGAAACAGAAGAGGGCTAGAGAACAAGCTGCAAAACCAAGCATAGGATTTGTTAGTATTCAGTACAGTTCCACTTCTCACATTCTAAGATTGTAGGAACACTATGTCATGCCTGGGAGAATAAAATCTCTTTAGAAATCCAAGAATTAGCATTTGAAAAATCAGGTTTTCTATCTACCGATGTAATCCTGTTGACGTGTCCTTGTGAGACACTGTATTCCTTAACCCCAGGCACACCTGAAGCACGTGTTGTGCTCGTTACAACGGCAATTCCATTAGCCTTACCCAAAGTGTCATCAATTTGCTGCAAAACTCCGGCAGCTGAAGTGCACTATGCACTGCCAACAGAGAAGGCAGACCTTCTCCCCTGAGACTCTATGTACATCCGTCTGGGTTATTTTCAGCACTATATTTAACTTCACACCTGAATTGGTAACTACTCCCAGGGAATCTAGTGCAGCTCGTAGACAATACGTACGGCAACAGAGGTGAAGATTTGAAGTCCTCACTGCTTCCTAAAAACACCTTATGTCAGATTTCTGGAAAGCAGTGGATTCAGGAATAAAAGGGGAAAAAAAAATCCATTTCCCTGCTTTTAGGCCTATTCCTGAAGGGCAAATTTACCTAAAAGAAAAAAAAATATTAAAAAAGTTAAAAATACTATTGAAGAGAAAGCTCATTCTGAACTGTATGTCTGCTTTTTTTTTTTTTACAGTGTTCCCTGTACTTTACTTCTCAATAGACCAATCCACGAGTATCAAGACCATAGAAAAGTGTTACACTGAAAGCTGCGAACATGAAAGAATCTTCAGAGAATCTCCTTTTGAGAAGAAGTAAAGTAACATTAACTTCACAGCCAGAGAAACGCAGGTAAGTCAAGCAAGTGACCTGGCATAGCTGGCAAATGGCTCAGCTGCAATACTGCACTACAGCTGGCTGTTGTTACTAGTCATACTTATTTTTGCAGAATAGCCTAATAACAGGGGACTTTGCAGACAAAATCCAGATCCTGGCTTTCATGAGTTTATGGTCTAAGTTACGTGAAAAAAATGGCAGTGATGGTGTACATGTATGTGCTGTAAACATGGAAAGCAGGTGAGCAGAGCCGGCAGAAGACACACTGTGTTATGGCTCTGAAGAACCATCATTAGGTGCATTTCTTAAACTTTCAAATGGGCCAGTTTTAGCCTTTTTCTCAGAAATACACTTCACATAATAGAAATACTCTTTACTTGTTTTTCCTTGGGAGCCCAAATGAGGCAGCTAAAGCCAACTGTTAGAAACAGCAGAGAAAACAACACTATTTTTAGTGAGGATGCATCTCCCTTACTGCTGTTCAAAGATCTTCCTGAGAAATCAGAAGGGATTATAGGAAATTATCAGTAATAAACATTCAGGTAGGGTTCTCGAAGCTGAAACAAGGCTATCAAGCTTCTCTTTTTCCCAGCATAAGCAGAAGTCAGAGAACAGAAACAGCCGAAGGCAGCTGCACCAGGTGGCTTTGAGGTCCCTGCTCCCCCAGGCCTCTTCTCACTCCTCCCTTCCCCTTGGACTACCTGCTCCCTTCCCACATTTAATTCTGCCTTTGAAGCTGCAGGCCTCCACTTTAAATCAGAAGCCTCAGGTGGGGGGAAGCAAAGCTGGGGTCTCAGGAACACGTCTGCCTGCAGCCCCACGTGGTGGACAGAGGCGCAATCCCACGGCACATCCTACCCACCCACCCACCCACCGAGGTCGCCCACCCCAAAGCAATGATGACAGACAGCCATTGCCACACAACTTCCCCAGTTCTCTTTTGCCTGCTGGGCACACGTAATACCTATGTGCACGTGTGAAATTACTAGTTCATGACTTCATAAAAGAGCGCTTGTTAAAAGCAATGCATTGAATCCAACAACCTCTCTGGCTTCCTAGCGTGACATTTAGTACAGGGGCTAACCAAATGTGTTCTGTAAACACCACAAAGAGATTATTATCAGCAGATTTTTTTTAACTTCTGTTAAAAACAACCTCAAGCACTCCTACCTTACAGCCACAGACATGAAGAGCAAAACTCTCTTTTTTAAAACTACTGTTCTCTGGGCCTGTGTATTTACAAATAAAATTATTCAGTCAGTACTTCTTTTGATACCTCTGGATATTAAGAACTGGTGGAGTATTAGTTAAGCACACATATAATAAAAACTGTTAAGAGACTTTCACCTTCACTTATTTCTCCAGACGAAGGGTCTACTATTAACATAACAGACAGTCCTTACCAGAAAAAATAGTGCTATTCTTATGTAGCATTTTGAAAATACTTCTCAAGTGTTGATTACTGTTTTAAGCCAAACAGAAATGTGTATAGAAATGGTTCGTAGCGTATCATTTACAATGGAGTTTCACCGTTTGTAGCAATCCTGTTAATGTGAACAGTATGACAAACAAGAATGCATTTTCTAAAAATTAATATAATAGCCATCATATTTCCAGTACTCACCATATTCACCATTCTGCCTCTTTGACTGAATTAAGAGCAGATTCTGAACTGAATTAAACCCAGAGCTTTTACACAAATTAATTTGAAACACAAGAATGCAATTGGCTTTTGCCATCCATTAGTGTGCTTCAGTTACATGTGAAAAATGCTCTCCAAACTTCCATTAAGGAACTTGAGAATTTATTCTCCATGCAGGGGCTGAAACATAGCACACCTATAACTGCAGACAAGTGGAAGCCCATTAGTGGTTACTTTCATCATCCATGAGATCAGCTGTGGGGAAATCACAAGAGAACAGGGAGAAAAGCCACACAAAGGAGAAAAATATAATCGTTTGTAAAATATTCCCTTTTATGTCATACTATGCCCACTAAATAATTAATTACAAATACATCAGCTGCTGTTAAAAGAAAAAAAAAAAGAAAGGGGGGGAATCAATGAAAAGCTCACAGATGTAGCTAATAAAAAAAGTACAAGAAGCACTGCTGTTCAAAACCGCCCAGGTTAAACGCTGAAGAAAGCGCTGCCAACAGCAATCGCCTGCAGGCATCCCGTGCGTGATTAGTGACTTGGTGCCACAGAAACCGCTCTGTTGAAGAAATCCTGACCTGAGGATCTTGACACCAGGAGCTAATTGCAAACCGTGTAATCGCCCATTCCAGATGGCTCCGTAGGGTAAAGCCACACTGCCTGCGTCCCATCTCCCACAGCCATAGCACCATGCAGGTCAGAAGGAGTCTGCATTAACTACTCCCTGTTGTCAGCATCACCTAAAATTCCTAATGGTTTTTGGATTCTATCTGTAAATAAAAATTTCCATTAAAACGCCTCAGAGGAAACACCTTTCCCTTAGTTAAAGATGTGAACTACAGATAAATACCCTGCCTGGTAATGTGATTTTATGTGAATACAAAGTGAGGTTTTCAAAAACTACTGCACATAAAATATGTATGTCTTTTTTTCTGGGTGAAAAAAGTCATTGCTGTGGAAGAGTCACTCTTCTTTACGCCCTCCCCGGCTAAAGCAGAGACAGGCAATACATGTTTTTGAGATTTCATATTGCCACAGATTGATCTCTTTCACATTACGTGCGAGACAGCTGATAACTTGCTACCTGAAAGGCAGCTGTACGGGTAGAAAACCACCCGAAAAGGGGAAATGGCTCAGACAAGAGAGTTCACAGTGGTTAACCTCCTGGAACACATTAGCTACACCAACTCCCAGTTGCCCAGACTAAACAACCCTGAAAACCTCTTGATTTTATTCACTAACAGGAAATGATTCAGATACAGTTCTGCAAAGGCAGTCAACAAGAAGAGGTAAATAACGCATACTCGCTGTACTACATTTTGCTATGAAACAATCGAGTATAAAAATTATTCAGCTCTGGTGCAGTTTTTTTCTTCCTTCCTTTTCAGTGTTTTGCGCTCAGTTGGCACATCTAAAATGTGAAATGTGATGCTTTTATCTTAAGAGTTCAATACACATCACTTGTTTTTTTTAAAACACACATATCCTGACAGAGCAACGCATTGCCAAGTGTGAGAGAGAGACAGAAACTGGGATCTCTTACAGTAAGAGAATGGTGCCTGCATATAAATAATAAAGAAAACCAAAGTGCTGTTGGGTCTGGGGCTATGAACAGAGAGACTTTCTTCTTCCTTTAAAGCTTGCTTTTCTTAAGAGAGATTTAGTTACCAGCATCAGTGTTTTACTTACCAAACATCAGTGTTACACACATCACTGAATCAGCACATAAAAGAATCAAAATCTTTTCTGGCTACACAACTCATCCCAACTGCTCTACAAAGCACAGCTATAGTCACAAAACCAAAACCCTCCTATCCTTTGTCAAACTACATAGTACCAGCAGCAGCAGCGCAGTCCCGTTACTCGAAAATGAAGTCAGCTTCCTTCCTCCTGTGTGTATCCATACAAATGAAATGGCCAGATTTCAGGTTGAACTTTCAGGATAAGGCAGAGTGTTCATACATTTTGCAAGACTTTAACTGTACTGGCCCAAATATACATACGGCTACGCAGAGCAGGCAGAGGAGTGATAGCTGGGATAAGCCACCAGCACTCTTTCACATTTGGCTGGTCAAACAGCACCTACTATGTTGACTTCTCCCTTATCAGACACCTGGAGCACTGCTGAGATCAAGGACAAACTAGAGACCCAACAGTCTGTCCCTGTCATCAGCTCCAGACTTTGTTGATGCAGACTACTGGCAATTATTTCCCATTGTCCTTATTATATAAAATAAATAAATCTCAAGGGGCCCAGTAAAACTCCCTCATGTCCCATCACTGTTCAAGTTTTAACTGAGAGATGGAACCATGTGTTTACACCCATGTAAACACTGCCATGGCCAGGCAGAACCCACATTCAGGATAGCTCTTCTCCTGAGGCAACTTCTGCAGCTCTTTATACCAGCAAAGACCTACCTAAAAAGGGGCAGGGGGTGAGGGTCTGGTTGAGCAATTTGACCTCAAACACAACTCCGAGGGCCGCAAAAGGGTAAGAAGGCAGCCATTTGCCTACTCACATGCTGAGGTTTGCCGGGAACCAGCCACCCTTCCAAGCCATGGGAGGAGGGACCTCACGAAATGCCAGCTTGTGATGGTTTTAAAATATGGGTTTTGCAGCGTCCGGATTCCCACAGCTGGAGGGACAGTGCTTGGGCAGGGTGCAGCCCAGCACACCCTGACGCTAAAAGCCCTTGCTTGTCGGGCTGACGCACTCTGTTCCCACGCTCACGTCAAACAGATTCTCAGCTGGGAGAGATCCTTTCCTGGATATCTGAGTACACCATACTGACATTTTCCACGCTATCCTAGGCATCTATAAACACTACCAGGGCCCTTCCCGCTCTTTCTGTTATCCTTTAATTTTGGTCTTACATTTATAAAAAAAAGTTTGTGAGTGACTTCTAGCCTCTGCTGAATCAGTCCATGGGAAGGCAAGTGGTTTGTGGATCTTTCCAGAATGATCTTGTTTTTTTGCACAGTTGTCTCCTGTAAGAGGAGGCTGAAGGGAATGACCACATGGTCCTATTTATGTATACAGCATCGGGAAACACAGGCCAAGAGTGCTGTACTGCTTTACCAGACTTGTAAGAGCAATGAGAGGCTCATGTAAATTACTAGGAGGCACCAGAAGTGACCAGGGCCCTGCTGGGTCATGGTGTCACTTTCACCCCTGAGGAAGAAGCAGTCCATGAGACTATCCAACACACCACGGCACTCACTGGCAAGACAGCAGCAACTGCTAGATAGGATTACTACACACTGGGCACCCTGCAAGCAAATTTTGAAGTCATTTAGCTAAAGCAAGGCTCAAGTTGGGGACCTTTTCCTAAAAAACTACCACGACTTGTCTCAAAATATCATATGAGGAGGCCAAGAGGCATGTGTGGCTGCAGCTAAAGATGTCTGTAAGGGCACCCACAGTGAACACAATAACTGGGCAGATGAAGAAGAAGCACCACAGGGTCACATGTAGTTTAGCCAGCCTCAAGGAGAGATGTATCAGCACCCTGGAGACAGGGCACGGGACATGGCAGCAGTGGCTCAAGCAAATGCTGGTATGTCTGAACATCTGGTGTCCGGTGCAGGTTTCTAACCCGGAGAGGTTGTTCCCTGCTTGCACAGGAGATGAGGAACATGATTCAGTGAAAGGCACTGCCTAGAGATAGAGGGACCAGGATGACGCTGCAGATGTTTGGTTCACCAAGACAATGCCACCCTTCCTCCCCCTTCACCACCCCCCCATGATAGCAGCACAGTAAGGGGCTGGGCCAGGACATACATGGAGCCGACGACAGCCTCAAGTGTGCAGAAATGAATGATGACTGCCTGTGGGGGGTTACTGCTGGGCTGCACCTGAGTTATTAAAACAGCAGACTCTTTACGTATCATTGTCTGCATCTTGCCTTTCCCCTGCACATGCAGAGCAATCCTTCTGTTCATCATCCTCCACCTGTTGCCAGCTGTAAAAGTTTAGTGTTCCTATTTCTAACAGGATCCTAATGTAAACACAGACAGTAAAAACCACAGCATTAAAACCGGTTCCTCTATTTTTACACTTGTTTCAGACTGGAATTCGTACAATTTGCTAACCATATGCTTTATTGGACTTACCAGTCCTGCAGGGCTCACAAACGTAAAACTGAAAAGTGTAGGTGCTTCTGAATTCTACAACACTTAAGTTGTCCTGTAAATCACTGTCTTCACTCCCTGCCTGCTCATGAGGAGCCCAGATTTTTTCACACCTGCAGCACTTAGGACTTTAAGATACATCAACAATTGCTATTGTGGAGTGGTTTACTAAGGCAAAGAAGACACACAGGTGAAAGAATAGCTTTGACATTTTTTTCTGTAAACACAACAGTCCAGTCATTTCTCTAGATGGTGAACCTGGTAGGGGCAACAACCGTGTTGATATTTAAGAATAACCTTTCTGTTTTCCAACCAGAACCTTCATATCTCCATCTCTTATGAATGTTTCAGGAAGAAGGACTTATATAATTAAAGACACCTGTGACACTTGTAATGCTTATCCTCTCTGGAATAGTCGACAAAGAGCAGTAATCCTGAAATTACATTTTAGAATCCTGCTTTTTCCCAACTCCTTCAGCTCTTCTCTTATGAATTAGTCAAATGGAGGACTTCAGACACCTTAAACAATTCCTGATAGAAGGACATGAGCCATCTTAGGCCACATTGCCTTGTGCTAAATAGATGCAGACATATACAGTCTGAACAGAGTTCAGTAGCTACTCAGATGAAATCACCTCTAACCTCAAGTCAGTGCTTTGCTTCTGCAGAGGACACATCGTATGCTTGCTTCATTGAAAACACGCTGCTCTAGTTAACCATAAGCAAAACTGCTGCAAAGGAGAGTAACACAAGTATGCATTTAAAGCCTCTGCTGAACTGGGGCCTTAAGTACCTCACTTAGGAATGGGGAATTATCATCAGAATACCTGCATCTGTAATAGGCCACTGGGAACGGCTTTCAAAATTGCTCCTGAAATATGCTGTTTTCAACATCCTATTATCAACTCTACTTGGGAAGCAATGGATTTAATTTAGAGAAATAGTTCAGCAAAACAGATGGGCTGCGTGTCACTTCTGGGCTCCTTCTAGACCTGTTTCCTTCCTGCATTTTAAGAAAACTCACCAATACCGAAGGGAACAATAGTTATGAACCCCATATGCTTTGAATACATAAAAAAACCCCTATGTTTGAGTCCTAAAGCTGTTTGGCAAGCCCTTCTTACTTCTGCCTCTGAGGGACACTAGACTACAAGACTTCATGACCTCTTTGTTTATCATATTCACCCATTGAATACTATTGACAAAGTGACTGCTTATTTGATGGCTTGTGATGAGCCTTGCCAAGTTAAATAAAGGGCTCCCTGCTATTAATCTGCTCTGCTGAGGTCTCTTATTTGGCTGAACCTGTTTGTCAAACAGCTATAATAGTTATAAATACTTCAGATCAACTCACAGTAGCCCTAAAGCAAACACAAGCTATAAATTTTCAGGACAGGTGACAATTTTCATAGTCTGGAGGAAAAGGAAGACTCTCACAGCTAAGTGGTTGGAGACATGGTTGCACTTTCCAGCTCTGCTTTCAGTTGCTTATAGCACAGATATGAACATTAAAAAGAAACAAGAAACTAGCCAAAACCATCCTCTAAAGACCAGCAAAGAAGGATGCAATTCCTAACAATGCAAGAGCAAAGGGTTTACAGTTCCATGGACTGCTTACTTCTGAAGTCACCCTCTTCATTTCCATGACTGGGCACAGCCTCTGTTGCACTTGTTCGGTATCCCTCTTCATGTCCCTGGGCAATTGGTGGCCCTGTTTGAGCAGAGGGTTGCACCAAATGTCCTCTAGAGGTCCCTGCCAAACGCAGACATTCTGTGATTCCATGATCTACCAGCAATGTACAGGGACACATTCTTCATACAGACCCAGATCCTCCTACACAGCCCGAGAGGCAGGTCGGCTGCTTTTCTAGCACTTCAAAAAAGTACTGAAAAATATTTCTTTCCAGGTCCTCGTTAAAGACCCTTTTGGCTGTATCCATCCTACCAAGTGTGTGTGTTCCTCAGTGCAGCTGGGAGTGCTGGTCCCCTGGCACACAACCTGGCTGGGCTGGAAATCCAGGGCACACCACCTCTTCCTTCTGATCCTTCATACAAACGCACCTGATAAGAAGTACTGAATGTGTATAACCCTATCGTGTATTCTTAACTTGTTCAGAAGGCTTTAGTGCATTAAATAAGCTGATAGTAGGAGATAATGTTAGAAATTTTAATAATATAGATTGCAGCTGAGCAAAGCTATAAGTTACAGTCTGTGTATGCCCAGCTCAGCTTTAATCGCTTCAGTAGGAAATGAGACAATCAAAATATGATTCAGAAGAAAGAAATGAGCCAGGGCCTTTCCACTGGTAAATATTAAGAAAACCAAATTGATCACAAACAGCCAAGAGAGAATTGCGTGCCTTTTACAGAAGGAGCAATAGACTGTTCATATTAGCTACAGCTGAATTTGTCTTAGCAGACAAACAATTTCCCATCAGTAATGTTGGTAATTCTTAAGGTTAAAATAGCAACGTTTTATATTGCAACAAAATAATGAAGGTTTCACTCTGAGGCAGTGAGTTGAAGTGAGAACAATGTTTCCTTTGTAACAGACTGACCCCTTGCTATCAATCTTCAGAGAAAAATACAATTCAACAATTCAATCAAAACATTTATATTCTTCGTCATTTGTTTTCTTTCTTGTTACAGGAGCCGCTTTGTCAGATGGTGGTTAGCAGATCAGCAATTTCCAATGATGTGGCTCCTTTGGCCTGTATTGCTGATGTACACGATATTTAAGGGCTACTCGTCAAGTACAGAACTTCTGAGTGGAAAAATCTAACCCTTTCAGAAGGACAGTTCAAGACCTGCCTGGACACGTTCCTGTGTAGCATTATCTAGGCATTCCTGCTCTGGCAGGGGGATTGGACTTGATGATCTTTCGAGGTCCCTTCCAATCCCTAACATTCTGTGATTCTGTGATTCTGTGTGACAGGGGACAACCCCATCGAGAGCACCACCAAAGGAAACCTGAGAAAGCCACAGCAGCATAGGGATTTATTCCCTCCTGACTTTTCCGGGAGGATTTCAACAGAAGAGGGCGGTGCAGGCACAAATGAACATCTCCCAAAAAATTATTAGAGCATCCGTAATCATAGGTTTCAAGGAGAGAAATTCCTTGGTGTCCATTCTTCTGGGTTCTCTGAAGGACTGTGTACTCCACGGGTGGAGTTTACTCGGACAAGTATCAATTTACACCAAAGTTATATTTTCACTAAAACTCTCCTATAAACAATGACATCTGTTAAAGGAAAGAAACAGGTTCTTTGTTTCTCCTTTTCCACTCAAATTCACAGAAGTAAGTTTTCAGGGGAACTTGTAGGAGCCAACAAAAAATAGATGGATCTTTGACACAAACTCTTCTTTTTTCCCCACAGTTTATTCATCAGTTCTCTAAAATGGGTAATAACCTCCTACAGCATGGATAAACTAAAAGCACCAAATGGTTAATATTTTGCATACTTACTAAACATGTCCTATTTTCCCATGGCAGGTGTATCTAAGAGCATCAGTTTCCCATATTGGACAAACTTAAGGAGAACTCCCCCATATCTTATCTCCTGCAGTAGGCACCGAAAAGGAGGATCTCATGTCAAGTCCTCAGACCCTCTTCAGAAAAACAGAGCAGTTTCTCTGTCTTCCACAAGGGCCAAGGTTAAAAAATAAAAAATCATGTAAAGGTCAGCAGAGGCAATACCATGATTTCCATGTTTTCCATCTTCTCCAGAGAAGGAATGATTTCTTCTAACAACGCAGAGAACAAAGTGCTGTTTAGCAAGAGGACTATTTAGCAGAGTACTATTTAGCAAGAAATTGAGGCTGTGTTTCATCTTTTCCCCTTGCCAAAACAATGGAGCTGTCAGTAATATAACCTTGGATGTGTTCATTTTCACACAGTAACCCTTTGAGTCCTGTAATATAAGCAGTCTTCTTGTCTCTTGGGGAAGAAAGTGCATTTTAAACTCTTGAAACAATGAAGAACAAAAATTTTAATTAAAGTTTTCCTTGTACACATGCATGGATAACCCTCCCTTTAGCAAAGAAAACCCCCTTTTAAAATTAAAGTTATCATGCTGAAATTATTAACATAACTCCTGGGAAAAATGCATAATTGTTGCATATCAAATGCCAGAATGACTAAGTGAACCATGTTTAATAAATATTATGTTTCCCTTCAAGTTCATACCCTCAGTTAATCATGCACTGATAGGTGAAAAATATTTTTAAAGCTCTAAGTATTGCAACTTAAGCATTTTAAGTTTAACTGGTGTCCTGGTCTTTGCAGGTCCGCAAAGATCTCAAATCTTTCCTCCTTGGGC
This sequence comes from Trogon surrucura, assembly GCA_020746105.1. Lineage (NCBI taxonomy): Eukaryota > Metazoa > Chordata > Aves > Trogoniformes > Trogonidae > Trogon > Trogon surrucura. The sequence goes on from CM036617.1 coordinate 69,039,518, forward strand.
CGTGAGCCAGGAGGAAAAACTTTTAAAAGATGAGGACTTTCAGATCAACAGTGCTCTTCCACAGCCGCCAAGCTGTACGCTGTCCGGCTGCTCCGAGGTGGATTGCTGATCATGTTCATCCGCTCCGCCAAGGGGGATGGCATGCCTGCGCTGCTGCCTGGGGCTCATGGGTACTGATTTTCGTTGTTTTGGGGCAGGGGTGGCTTTTTTTAGTGGGTGATTGGGCTGGCTGCTCATTCACATTATGTGATTTCCACTCAACCAGCATCCACCTGTTATTTGTTGTGACCCGAGAGCGTGGCGCGGGGCAGATTCCTTATTTCAGGGTATCAATATTTTGGTGCAAGGGAGAGAATTTACAAGAGGAAATACAGAATATTCTAGGCCATATCTCTGTATTTTTGAGGCACACCTTTCCAACTCTGACTATCAGGCTCGCTTAAAATCAAATCTCGGTCTCCCTCAAAAAAATTATTAGCATCATTTGTCTGTTTTGCACACATAAGAAAGAAGATCTAAATGTCACTCCAACAGAAAACCTTGACCAGAAAGTTACCATGGATGCATGATTCTGCATCGGTGAAGGGAAGACCCAAAACAGTGAGCAACAGGTTTTCATCCAGACTCCTTTATTTATCCTCCTCCTTGGAATCAGCTACATCCAGCCCACAGTTCACAGTATGGATAACCACGATCAAGGGATGCAAAGTCCTTCAGCCCAATTAGGGGATATGTTGATCAGTGACATCCACCTGTCCTTAGCCTCTCCTCTCAAAATTCAAGGTGCATTTGAATCCCAGCTGCAATGGTCCTCAGCCACAGCTACAGTTCCTCTATGAGGTCTTTTACCTTGGGAGGCTGGTCCTGGTCTAGCCAGTCGCCTTAATTAATATATATCATCTTTAAAAATAATAATAATAAAAGCAAGTTATGAGCACAGTTGTAACATTTAGCAGGTAAGCATATAACAGCTGTATTTAAAAGTAACCACTACCATCCAGTGAGGGCAAATTAATTATTTAGATGTATTTATAAGATTTATAGAGCAACAGAAGCTAAAGCTAGTTAATTGAAATCCTGATAACAGACTGAAGCCTGTGTGAGATCCTATACTGTGAAATGCAAAGTCTTTATTAAATAAAGCCATTAAGGAGGATGATAATCCCTGTGGCCTTAAATATGAATAAGGTGCAATGTAAATAACAAAAGGCAAAAATCCAATTTTCATGCAGTGAACTTGCAAATACTCCGCTGTTTCCATTAAATTACCTTTTATTCAACATATTGTAATGGCACTGAGGGCACATCAGGCTTCCTTGTAATACAATTATTGTTCAGCATAAAAACTGGTTTTTAACTTGAGACAGAAATGTGAAATATTTTATTTGGCTTCTCTCATACGTCAAATGACAAGAAAATTGAGAACAAAAGCTTCAATAAAAGAGAAAATAAGCAAAGGAAAAATAAACACATGCAAACAAAAAGACCCAGAAAGTAAAGACAAAAGAAAGAAATGGGGTACATAATAGTAGTTTTCCATTTAATTTTACAGCAATTTAATTCTAGGAAATAGAACAGGAAAACAATTTCAGTAACTAAAGTAACTAAACTTGGATATAGGCCAGACGGAGCTGTAGCACACAGTAAGGGAGGTGAAACTTATCAAAGCTCTTTACCCAGAACAAAATCTGGTGTGAAATGTCTGTCGCGCTCCTTCCAAACACGAGGATGATGACAAGAGCTTGAGCACATCAAGTGCCGCAACCGCTCAGTGCTCGAGCCTGGAGGCATGTGATTGCTCCCAGGCTTTGCCGTAGTGGCAGCGGGACACTTCGGATATGCTTTAACTTCTCATCTACAAGGGGAGCGCTGATATTGACTATTTTCTACAAAACATTCTATGGAGTTAAGAAACATTAACTAAAGATACATCTGCTTATTAAAGAAATGAAAACTCTAATATAAAGTCAAGAATTTACTATTACTGTTCAGAAACAGAATATCGCTACTGGGAAATTTAAACGATCCATTAAAGATGAGACTCTACTTGCTATGGATGTCAACAATTTTTCCCCTTCAAACCATTCAGCAAGTCAAAAGCATTCCTCCAGCAAAGCTGCAATGAAATAAAGAGAATGACCCCATATTTATTCAATTCTGTATTCAGTTTGGAACCATTATACCCAAAGAATCCCTTCGGCACAAAACCACAATTTTCCTAATAGCATCTTCACTGCATCAAGATGTTTAAGGAATCGAGAGTAGAGATCTGAACTACTGTAACCTCCCAAAACATATAAACAAGCATTTTACAATATTTATTCTTCACTGTCTGTAGCTGTGTCTGCCACATCCTATTTTCTGTGCCCATTCTCTGGTCCTAGAGTCACAGAATCATAGAATGGTTTGGGTTGGAGCTTTCATGTAGTTCAACCCCCCTTCCATGGGAAGGGACATCTTTCACTAGATCAGATTGCTCAGAGCCCCATCCAATCTGACTTTGAACACTTCTAGGGATGCAGCATCCACAGCTTCTCTGGGCAACCTGCTCCAGTGCCTCACCACCCTCATCATGAAGAATTTCTTCCTTATATCTAATCTAAATCTACCCTTTTTTAGTTTAAAACTCTTACCCATCTTCCTATCACTACAGGCCTTGGTGAAAAAATATCTCTATATCTTTCCAATAAGCCCTCTTCAAGTACTGAAAGGCTGCAATAAGGTCTTCTCAGAGCCTTCTCTTCCCCAAGCTGAATGACCCCAACTCTCTCAGCCTTTCTTCACAGGAGAGATGTTCTAGTTCTCTGAACATTTTGTGGCCCTCCTCTGGACCCGCATCAGCAGATCCACATCTGTCTTGTACAGTGGACCCCAGAGCTGGACACAGCGCTGCAGGTGGAGTCTCACCAGAGCAGAGCAGAGGGGCAGAATCACCTCCCTCGACCTGCTGGCCACACTTCTTTTGATGCAGCCCAAAATACAACTGGCTTTCTGGGCTGCAAGTGCACGTTGCCAGATCGTGCCCAATTTTTCATCCACCAAGTATCCCCAAGTCCTTCTCCACCGGGCTGCTCTCAGTCCATTTGTAACCCAGTCTGTAACAACAGTGTTGGCTGCCCCATGCACAGGACATTGTGCTTGGCCTGGCTGAACTTCATGAGGTTCACACTGGCCCACTCCTCAAGCCTGTAACAGTCCCTCTGGGTGGCATCCCTTCCCTGCAGCGTATCAGTAGCACCAATCAGCTTGAGGTGTCATCTGCAAACTTGCTGAGCTTTCACTCAATCCCACTGTATGTGTCACCAATAAAGATATTGAACAGTACTGGTCCCAGTACAGAGCCCTGAGGAACACCATATTTACTGATTTCCATTCAGACACTGATCTCCACCTCTGCTCATGTGCAAGATGAGTGGGGAGTGTTTGGGGTTGCTCAGAAGCAGCTCTGCACCACAGGCAGTCTGCCATTCCACACAGAGGGGCTCCTGCATCCAAGGGGTGATGGCCATGAGGCAGAGACACACTGTCAAGGGGTCACAGGGGCAACTGTCTGGTTGACCGGCTGCTGCCCACGTGGCTGTGACCGGCAAGGGGCACTAGCAGCATGGGATCTCACAGAGGCACAGCGTGGGCCACGAGGGTTTCCTCCCATCAAGCCTGAGTGAAAACATGCCCCAAGGGAGAACCAATAAAGCCTCTCCATGACCCGAACTCATGGGGAGTACTGTGATGGGGACATGGCCTCCATGTGAGACCTTAACTGGCAAAGTAGTTTCCTTTTGCTTCTTGTGTGTGAAAAGAAAGTAAATACAAGAAATAAGAGGAAAAAGGCAAATCTATTCATGGCATGCAGAGCAGAAAATAGTAACACTTGACAGACCTAAAGTGAAGCAATTCAGCAACTCCATCAGTGCAAGCCATTATCCTGAATAACACTTGCACCAGGTCAATGAAGCAAAACTATTCGAATGACGTTCTTCAAGACTTTTCTTCCTGGGAAGGAAACTATTCCTTTCCAGCAACACTCTCAAAAACGGCTCAGCTGAGGTGCTACAATATTGCTACTTACTATGGTAGTGATTTCTCACACCTCCCACTACAACTGAGTCACAGTCCTAAAGAGGCCCCCGAGGCTCTCACATGCCCCTAGGAACAGCTTGGGCATCACAGCTCCTTCACTCTTAGCTTCAAAATCTTCAGTCTCTTAGAGCTACGGGGGCTGAAGGGGAAGAGGAGATGGAAGTAAAAAAAGAAATCGATTCATCCTTTCTACTACAGAGAGACTTCTGCACTCTTACCACGTGCCTAGCAGCACTGCCAAGTAGCAGATTACTCACTTTCCTTCATTAATTACTGGAAGAAAGCTACAAAACCAAAACAGTGTTTATTTGAAGTTCATTCAGACAAAGCTACTAAACAGCTAGGATACTCAACACTACTATCAGGATCTCCTGATACAGTTAATTTCTTGGGTCTGCAGCTACTAATTCCAAAAAGTGAAATACTGCTACAGAGAAATCTTTTAACAAAATTCATCAGCCAAGGAAACTCTTTTGGGAGGGGGGAAAATGAACCAACAAAAAAAAACCAAAGCAACTTTTATCATCTTGCCTGAGATACACTCTGGTCTTTTATCTGCCCACTGCCAGTCACTCTGGGTGTACACATTACCGAGACAACTTCAAGGTGACCACAGTCCTTGCTCTGTGTTTGGCTTCTATTTATTTCACTGGCATGGGAAAGGAATCACTGATTCAGGGAGTTGGCACTACTAGCCAAAACCTTTAAATCATGATTTGACTCGTCAAGAAAGTACATACTTATGAAAAGTATCCAAGCAGCTGAGGAACCTCAACTCTGTCCACTTTCCAGTGATCTCTCATTTTACATGTGAGCTCAGACTCTTTTCACCTCAGCCCTGTACCAACCAAAAGCTTCCCTCTGACAGCAACGGAGAGGATTAAATGAAACACGTTTCTCCTACATCCAAGATCCTAAAAAAATCCCACTGTCATCACAGTATTCATAAGCAGAGGAATCCATTCTCATGTGATCAGATTAAACAGGGAAAGGCCCCTCTGACAGGGCAACATCCTAGTGCAGAAACTACCCAGCACTACATGGGTGGTATCGCTGAGGGAATTTAAACTTCTATTTTGTCTAAAATCTACCTGAAAGAAGAAAAAGCCAAAACACATTCAAGAGTTTGGAATAACTCTTGGAATTTTTAAGTCTGGTTTGATGAAAACCAAAGAACTACAAAGAGCTGAAAAACATCACCATTGGGAACATCCTCCCCTCCAGCCGTGAGCTGTGACCCTTTTATTATCACCTTGGTGCATCATGAATCTTCCTTCCATATTCATGGGCAGGAGGCAGGAGCCACTGTTGCTGTTTTCTAACCAGGTGGTGGCCTATGTGAAGAGTAGTCAAAGTAAAGTGAGTCTAGGGAGTTTTAATTTGATGACAAACGTGCCACAGCACAAGCTCAGCAATTCCATTACAGCTGTAAAACGCAGAAGATGCTCATCAGAAACAGTTGGCTGCATCCGTACTGTGGCAGAGGTTCCCAAGCTTGGAGAGTGGGAAAAGGGGCTCAAAAAGAGAGTCCAATGTGCCCTCCAAATCTTATTAGCCTTATTACTGACTACACTTAAATGCCAACCTACAATGCTGCCAGGGCAAATTCTCCCTAAACACTCCCCTCATAGATTTCTAAGATTAAGCTATCGCACAAGCCCTACTCCCACAGGAAACCAAACATCCAAAATGATCCTCTCCCATCTTCTGCACAGCCCCGTGCTGCCTTTCAGTATGACTAAACATGGAACAGTCATCCCCTCACTAGCTAACGCCAAGCACACCCCTCTCCCAGAGTCCCTGCCCACTGTCACCACCAAGTGACTCGTGAAGCATTTTATCATCCATGTGGAAGAGGTTCATATTCTGGGTCCCTCTCTGCACCCACCACACACAAAAGAATGATGATGCTCAGCCTGAAAGCTGGGTTCTGCAACACAGGCTAGAAAAGATGTGTTAATTTGGGAGGTTAATGATTCAGCAACCACCCCTGTCTGTGCCTCCACTCCTGACACAGATCCTTTCCTGGATCTTCTGTTATCACTACTAACAAAGCAATTTGCTTCTCGGGTTCCTATTTTTAGTAAGTTTTAAAAGGTGGGCAAAATGCTTGGGAGAGGAGAAGCATTAAAGAGTGTGAGAAACTCCCCCGAGTCCCCAGAGGACCACGGTGACTCGAGGCACCAAACCCATTTCTCGCTCTCATTCAGGGAAGACAGGGCTCATCTTCTCAGCTCTATGCAGTGCAGAAAGCAGCAAACTCAGTGCTGTATTTTGTGACCTTTTAACAAAACAGAATAGGCAAAACCAATTCTTAGCAACAGAGATTTTGGCAGTGTAAACTCTGTATGAAACAAACATCAGAAGCAAAGAAACTGGAAAACAAAACACTGGCTCTCTCCACCTCTGCATCTCTTGTGGTGTGCAGCTGGCACGAGAAAGGGAGAAAGACACTGACCTTCCCCTTAGCTACTTGCTTCCTTGGTTTGGAGGCCTTGGATGAGTGGGATAAGATATTCACCCTTGCTGTTGAGTTTTTGTTTGTTAATAAGCACAAAATAACCTCTTCCTAGCTGAACAATTTTATTACAGATGCAGCCCCTTCTTTAAAGCGTGCTAAATTATTTTTAAGAGTAACAACCATCATGGAAATATATACCCAGATAAAAGCGAGACTGACTGCATATAAAAGGAAGCCCTGTGTTTATCAGAAGAACAGATAAAACTCAAGCTCGGAAAAAATAGTTTCCTTTCTGCAATATAGATCAAAAGTACCATACTTTCTTTTTAGAAAATAATTTACTGATTTTTCATTATTAAAAAGGTATGATTGGTTCATACTTTACATTGCCGTGTGATTGTGAAATGTAAATAATCAGATGTTTTCCACTATGATCTAACACCACGATTACCTACCCAGCAGGAAAGAATAAGAAGAAAAAAAAAAGTTCAAATTCATCTCATGGTTCCCAACTATCATTTTACTGTATTTTATGATGTGTATGTATGACTGTATTCTCCAAGGGCTTTTTTATTATTTGTTTTAGAAAGGAACTATGCGAAAGAACAAGGCTCTTCACACGAAAACTCTTGGCTGCGACGCCAGATGCTCTGGACCGAACACGGAGCCATCCACGCCCGCTCTTCCACAGCGCTGCCCCCTCCCCGCACGGAGCCATCGAGGAGCAGCAGCCCCAGCACTGATTAATCCTGCCCACTCGACATGCGGCAGCTCACACTTCTGCCAGGAAAGCCTGTGCTATTTCTGTCTCATCTCCTGACATTTTAGCACAAAATCGCAAGGAAGGGTTCAGCAGAGAGGATCGGGAAAGCCCGTCATGACCGGACCTCGGCATCCTCAAAGAGCAGGCACCTCGCAGCACGCTGGCACCCATTCCCCTGCCAGCTCCCACTCCCCTTGCTGGACATCCCTCCTCCCTCACTCAACGAGCACACACCTGTATTTTTGGGGTGTGAGAGGAGGCTGCGTACATGCACACCTATCATCCCTCAAGTAGGCGTCACAGGCAGCCACCGCAGGCCTGCAGAGGTGCGGCTGGACCAGCCACCATGCCATGACACAACATACACCTGGTGTGTGGTGACAATACTGCACCATTTCCTGAACTGGATATGGACTCAAAAAGAATGCACTTAACAGGCCTTTCTGTCAAAACAATTGTTCCGGGAGGTATATACATTACATATGTACACACATACATATATTTGTGTGTCTTATTTACAGATACATAAATGTTAATGGAAGTCAATCAAAACATAATCAATCAAAACAAAATCTTCATTCTACTTCCTTCCACTTTACTGCATTAAAGTAATTAAAAATTCATAAATTATAACTGCTATTGTAAATGAAAATGTATTGATTTGCTTATAGGGATGACAATATAGCAAATAGGACATAAGATGCAATAATGATTGTATGATTCTATGAAAAGCATGTAAGGAGACAGACAATAAAAAGGCAGTCTGCTAAAAGCTTAGAAATTAAAAAGTAAATTCATAAAATCATGTCTTTTTATAGCAAATCACAGAGGAGTTTTTGATTGGAATTAGCCTGAAATTAAATCTGCACACAAACATGTTCAATAATATTTACTGAAATGACGATTTAGTAAAGTAAATGTGATAGCGCCTGTATTCGCCTGACTTCTTGGCTGTCACTCAGAAGTTGATCAGGAGGCAGCACACCAGACACAGCAGTGTCTCCTTCATTTGGTTAGGACCACAGTGTTCTTACCCAAAGCCCACCCACAACCACGTAGTCAACATCTTAGATCTGTCTTTGTCTCTACCCATCTCACACCCAAACCCACTTCAATGATACATCAACTGCAGCAATTAATGAACCCTTGTCCAGAAGGGGAAAGACTTTAACAGCTTAATGAGACAGTAATACATATTAAAATCAATATCATTCAGATGATGTGTCTATTCTAGTCCTCCCTCTGAAAATAACTGAGACTGTTAGGAGAAATGTTCATTAGCATTTTGATAATGATCTTGCCAGCCTGCTGTTAAAATATTTTCTCTTTAAACTAAAACTGGGATTTGTTATCTCTTGCAAGCAGACCATTCTAAAATTAGCAACGGCCAATTTATATTGGTTTGGATCAGATTTTTAAAAAACTCAGGAAAAGAAATAATGCTAACTCGTCTGAATAATCAGACTCTCATGCCTGTTACTGTAGCAGCAGAAACAAACTCTAAGCATCTCCTAAGAAGCAACCTCTTCCCATAAATACCATTTTTGTGCACAGAAAGGCACTTCTTAACCATATACAGCATTAGCTTCATTTGTCTGATAAATCATATTCCAGCTGAGAGCCAACATCAGGGAAAAGTTCCTCCCTCACAGAAATCCTTAAGGTATCTTCAAAACGAAACACGGCTGAACAGTGCAGAAGAGGAAGGGGATTTGCACCTTTGTCCCATTGCCTTCATGAGCAGATGAAAGTTCCTCAGCATCCCCGAGTCAATTTGTGTTATGCCATCACCATGGGGAAAGAAAACAGTCCCATCTCTCTGTTTTTTTTTTAATTAGCGAATCCCAGAGCCTTCCCTGCAGCCCACAGCGCTGCAAGCCAGACTGCAAAACCTTCCAGTTTCCAAAGCAGGACGAGACAGAGACCTGCTGCAGGAACAGCTTCACAGCGTTCGCGAGGACACGAGTCCCTCAGCAACCCCTGCCCTCGGGTCAACCACACACAGACCGGCTGCACCAAAAATCCCAACCACTCCGACTGGACAAGAAGCCAAACTTCGGCAGGGGACAACCCATGCTTTGAGAGTGCCAGAAACCAGTTACGATACAAACCCGACCGTGGTTTTTGCTCTTTAACCCCTCGACAGCTGGCCTGTCGATGCAGAGGATCAAGGTTGGTGCCAGACTGCAGGCCTTCCTGGCGACCCCCAGAAGAGGGGCAGAGGAGGGGTGCAGCCCCATCAGCTCCTTTGGGCAGATATTTGCCTGCCCATCGACTGAGATCACAAGTGACCCCAGCCAACAGTGACCATGCACAGCAAGTTCTGCAGAGACAATGGAAATTACACCTAGCAGATTGGGCAGAAAGTGCTCTTAATTCTACATGTTTTACATTTTTCTCTCTACTTTTGAAAACAAAATGTCTTTTTAATACCAAAAGTAATATTTCCTCCTTCTGTCCTTCCCCTGAACTGAGAGGCATCTCACGCACATGAATTGTTAAATTAATGTTTGTTCTTTCTAACCGAATAAGAACGTGCAAATTACAGGTAAAGACCATCAGATTAAATTATTGGGCACACACTGTGTGGGGTTTTTAAAGCTATTAAAACAACTTTAAAGGTTTTGCAGCAATGCTCTAGCAACATAAGTAAAACTTCCCACAAAGAGGAGGTAACGACTTTAACTTTACTGCTGAGGAAGATGGTAACAGAGCCAAGCGAGTAAAACTAGCACACCAGCACACACATGCCCCCCCCGCCCCTTCCCCGTCACCCCGAACTGTCAGGAAAAGGCACGGCTCAAGCTGTCAGAGGAATCCGAACTGGCAGAAGAAAGAGGATCTGGGGCTGGTAAATGGGGAGAACCTGTTCCCAGGCCCATCTGTACGATGCACTAGAAAGAAATTTTTCTTATTTTTCTTATTTCTTTTCTCTCTCCTTTTTTTGTTTGGGTTGCTTTTGGTTTTTTTATTTCTTTATCTTTACCATAATGGTCAGGCCAGTAGCTTTCCAGCGCAAGTACCAGTCTGCTCCACGCAAGAGTCTTCTGTAATCAGGAGCCGTTTGGCTTGGTGCAAGACTAGAGATAAATAGGCAGCTTTCAGCCGGTGCTGCATTTCCCTGTTGCTCCCTCCCCAGCTGCAGAAGAACAGCTGCTGTGGGAGCTGGGGCAAGGCCAAGGTCATGTAGCTTTCTCAAATCCCATAGTTTATCTTTGTCCAGGCTCTCATGTCCTGTAAGAACTAATCTTGGGTTCTTCCCATGACAGCTTACCCCAGATTGGGAAAATCTGTTGTAAAATATCAGATTTTAACAAGACCACATTGAAAACACTTGCAAAAGTTCAGTGTGATATGTGACGAGTGAGTGCTGGAAGGCTGAAACCGCATGCATCCCGAACAGTTTCGGTCTTCAGAAGTCACCAAATCCCGGAAAACTGAATGAATCCAGTGCAGTAGAGGTCAGCAATTACAATGCTGCAATGCATAAAGACGTTACTCAGAGTGAAATATTAGTTATAACTGGCATTCTGAAGCTTAAGAAAAGGCTTCTAAGAAAGAGTGATCTACAACTTCAAAAAAAAGTGGCATCCCATAATTGTAGATATTACAAGTGGGTTACCGAAGTGCAAGAAGCGTTATGGTTTTTAGCTGAAATTTAAGCAGTGCTTCGGAACAGTGACGGCATGAAATGTTGATCAGAATAGTGAAATTAGAGGAGACATTCTAAAGGCAACAGTGCAAAACTCAAGAAGTACCCAGGCAGACTTTTCAGGTTGGAAACCGTAAAGGGATTATTAACCGAAAATTATGAGACAGCAACCAAAAATAACTCTAGAATGTAAGAAAAGACCTTCCCAGAGTGCAAAATCCCCCACGGCATAAATAAAATATTCCTGTGGCATATTATGTGACAGCCTATTGACTGCATGGACACAGGTTTGTCTGGAAAGAGCACGCGTAGCCTCTCCCTGACCTGCAAGTACAGGCACCGGACATTAACAGCCGGTCTGACCTGTTGGGCACCCGGCCAGCACCAGGAGTCTGCCTGAACATGAACTGATAAGATTAGGAACAAGGAATACAGTGTATTGTTACAGCCCATACACAGACTTGACGGCTGCATCCCACATCGTTCCCCGCAAACAAAGCGCGGCATCTCTGCAAAACCCCCGCTCAACAGCAGAGAATAACTGTCGTAGCTTCAGTGTACACAATCGGCGCTTTTTAATCTCCCCAAATCCCAGCCTCTCTAGGAATAAGTCTGTGTTTGTAGTGCAGCTTCCTTCTGAAGATCGCAAAGTGCGTGAGGGTGGGTGAGTGCTACTGGAGCAGGTTTTCAGGTGGGAAACGTGAAGCTCAGAAAGCTCGTGCAGCTCACCGGAGGTCAACGGCCACGTTCTGCACAGAATCACACTCCCTCCTTCTCAGCCTTAAAAGCCCAGCAGTGCTGTCTCCCCAAACAGCGAACAGCAGAGATTTAGCGGAGGTGGGCAAAAATTTCCAGGATTAAAACATGCACAGGATCTTTGGGCTGAGCTGAGAAAGTCTATCCATCTCTTTTTGAGTAACCAGCTACCAAACACCGAACGCTGTCATACGCTACCAGCGTTCACCATGAATCATTCAGAGGGATGACGTGCAGGGATTAAACTTAGCATTCACATTTGACAGCAAGAGGAGTCCCACAGAGGCATGCCACACTGACACAAACTAATGAGGAGGGTCTGGGGCTAGTGCACGAAGTCCTCTCCATGGTCTCATGGCTCTTCTAGGTGTGGCTGAGGCATTGCTGGCCATCCCAATCCAAAAGGAAAAGTTCACTGTCAACACCGGCACACTGTGGTCACATCAGGACCATCATGCAATTTTTCTAGCTTGCATGTAAAAGTTAACAGCATCATCCAAAGATAGGTAAAAATACTCCATTTCTGGAAAACATAATGGATGTGAAGATGACATCTGCAAATGGCGGGTTTTCTGAAGAGCTGAAGAGCTCAGCAAATAATTAATTTTTCTGACTCAACCCCTCAGCAATCTCCTTTCCTGTGCCCACTCACTTCTGTGAGGACAGCTTTAATTGCTAGGATTTTAAATACTCCTGGCTATATTTTTGTAATATCCTTTAGTGTGATTGTTAATTGCCTGCATTGAAACACGCTTTTTAACCATCTGCCTGACAAAAAAAAGAATCTTCAAGATCAAAGACTTTGACATGTGAAATGCCAGTCCTATTTGGATGGCTTTACAACAAAGTCCAGGCACTGGTCAGCCAAACTACAGTATCAGAAGCAAATAAATCAAAGAACAAAAGTCTCTGCATCTGTGCATACTATGTGTTGCTCATGAGAATGTAACTTCTGTCTACGCAAATCTCATCATTAAAAAGCCAAATTGAAGAGTCTCCTCTCCCCAAGGCAAAATGTGTCCCCTACACAGCCCACTACTGCTTACAATGGATATAAATGCATATAAATGGCAGGCTCCACCCGCTTCCTCTTCTGTAATCCAGGGTGAGATCCCCACCTGATAGACAATGTATCAAACAACGCCTAAATGCCACTGTAGAAAATTATTGCGAGGTTTACTCCACATTAAATCCACTGTAACCTCAAAAGCTTATAGATAGTGCAGGATGAGGCAGTGCTTTTATAAAAAATAAATAAAAAATTACTCAATGCCACTTTTGGAGAATTTCTAAGAGCAGAGCAACTGAAAAGCCTGGACAGCAAATGGATGCTGCTGCCTCCACTTGCAAAACTCCTGAGAAGCCAAAGGCAGTAACCTTTTCTCCTGGGCTAGGGAATGGCACCTGAGAAGGCAAAATAGCCCCGCAAAGCTGATATATGGAAGAACTGTCCAGGGCAATACAGGGGAGCGCAGCCCATCCGTCACTTCACTCAAGCACGCTGACACGTCATTTTCCTTCTGAGCACATTTTACTCTCTGCCCTTACCTATAGGCCTGGTAACGCACCACATGCCTATCCATCACCGCGTCCCTGTTCTTTCTTCTGGGAAAAACGAGAGACATGTTTTGTTTTTCTAGGTTGTTTCTTTTTCATGCAAATGTTTTTCTCAGCTTGTATTGCAAGCAAGCAAGCAATAAGCCCCGCATCTGGAGTGGGAGATGCCTGGTTTGGGAGGAAATTGTTAAAGACTTGCACACGTTTAGCTGGTGATTAGATCTTGAGAATTCCTGAAAAAATTCTAACTGATCAACTGCAATAATGGTTAAAAAAGGAAAACAAAAAAACAAAACAACAAACGCCAAACTCAGGAAAGAAAGCAGATTTACCATAATGCCTCAACAATCTAAGGGAGCCATTTACTTTGACAGAACCTGAATTCCCCGAGCGGTTTGACAGTGGTAATGGAAACAGAGGAGCCAATAAATTATAACCTTGTGTGTAATGCGCCTACCATTATAAGCCACTCTTAACCTCCTGCTTTATCCCCTGGGGGGCCACTCTAACAGTTGCTGGATTTCCTTTCCCTCATTCTTCTAGCATGCTCTTTCAGCAGTCAGACCCTTTTATGATGTCTAATGACACACTCCACATTTACACGGCATCTTTAACGTGAGCATCCCAAAATATGTGAAACCATTTAGGAACAGACTATCTTTTTTACAGGCTAAAATATTGGGAGACTAGCTGGTTTACCAAAGGTCACATACCGCTGTATATCCATAGAATCCCAAGCATTTTTCAAGCATGTAGGTAAACATCACTTTCAGATCTTGTATACTGAAGATGTATGCCACGTATCTTAAAACACCTATGGTATTTCGGAGGTTTTTCTGAAGAATGGTTTTAGACAACTTTAGGAGCAGTCCCAGTGCCTTTCATGCTGGGTTTCAGCACTCTGGATAGACCAAGTCTGCGATAAACTATGGGGAAAAAAAGGACAAACGACTGGATAAAGAAATACAAGACCCCAGAGTTTTGCTGAAGCAACAAACAATATTCACTGATTTTAGAAAATATCATCTATGCAAAGAAGACTTCTCCGAAGTATGAGCTGTAGAAGTAAAATACAGGCATAATACGAACAGGGAAGCTGGCCCTGCTCTGTCTTCTAACTCTCAGAGAAACAGAACCCTGGTGTGGTTCTGACATACCAGTCCAAGGATCTGGGCAAGACTGAAGTCTGACAGAAGTGACCTGGGCTCTCTGCCATTACATTTCACAATTAGCATTTTCCTTCCTAACCAAAAAAGCCCATAATGGTATGTCCCATTTGATATACCACATTACCTAAAATGAAAGGTATTAATTAGTAAAATAGTGTAATTTGCATATAAGCCCCAGGCAGCAAATCTACAGCAATTTCTGATTTTTTTTTTAAAAAAGCATCTATCATAAAGAATAGTTTCAGATCTCTTCGAGGGAGCTAAGCTGTCAAAAACCAACAGTAAAGCCAAAAAGGATGCAATTCTGCTCCTCAGTATCAGCCCAAAAAAGCCTAATTCTCATCTGGTTTGTATCATCTATTGTTTAGTACAGAGAGAGGTGCTGTACTCTTGTCTCCGGGATAGCTCAGCAATCAGCTGTATCAGCAGCTCTAAGGAGGATTACTCTCCCCTGCTGCTTTTTTTAAAAAGCAGATTAGTTCAGATTTTCTTTCACTGTAATGAACCTTGTGAGGATCAAGCACATTGCATTGATTTTCTGGACAAAATTGTGTGGTCAGTCAAAAGGCCAAGTAAACGGTTTCATAGACCCACTCTGCCCAGCAGACCCGGTGTCCCAGAATCATCCATTAGCCCCAGCACGGAGAAAAAAAAAAAATTGCAGTTGTTAACCATAAAAGCCAAAATGTGATTCTCCAGTCATGTGTAACTTTGCTTTCCATCAAATTCAGATGGGTAACAACCCCCACAGAAGCAGGCAACAGAACTAAAGATGCTCACCAAAGCCATATTCAATCAAAGTCAGAAAAGATAGAATGCAATGTGTTTTTATTCACCATATGATATCTGGGCTAGGGAAGTAACTTTTTAAAATTATGCCAATTTACAGTAAAATAATGAAGACTTAACTCCTCTAAAAATTTGCACTGAGATACAAAATTACTCTCAAGTAACTTTCACCATCAAATATTTCCTTACACGCACATCTCCTTGTAACAACCTAGCTCGACTAGGATTTAAATATATGAAAAACAGAGATTTTCTTCTTGCTGGATGGTCACAAAAGCTTGATCGGGGTGCAAGGGCCTCCCTCCGCAACACAAACCCTGCAGGTGCAATAAGACTTTCACATAGACTCTGCCTCCTCTAAGAGACTACTATCCAGACATCAAACCAGACCACAAGGATACGGTATTTTAAACTACCTACTGAACACTAACTTTCCCTTCTGTAAAGCCGAAACTCGAGATGACAGGAGTTGTCTGGTACAACAAAGCAGCAACCCTAGGTTTAGTTGAAAAACAAAAAAGCAAAAAAGCAGAGGGCACAAATCCATTGCATTTTTTTCTCCTTTAGATTAGATAAATCATTATCAAATATCTGAAGATCACCGCAGTTTACAGCTAATAAAGATCTATCTTTTCAGAAATATTGCCAGGCATATTTCACTTCAGACTCCAAACTTGAATTTTTTGGAACAATGTATGGCATTTGCCATAATTTCCTGTAGGCAAAACTTCAAAATGCTGCTATAGGTCTATTCATTTTTCTCAGAAAAAAAAAAAAACAAAACATAGGAAATTAATTGAAACGTTTCCTATAATGATACAACTTCACAAGGAATCTCTGCATTGACCTTTCCATATCAAAAGCCTGTACAGTTCAAACAGATTTCATAAAAGATCAAAGACAATTAAATATATCCACTATACATATGACATGAGATGAAGTTCACAGTCTTCAGAGCATCTCCATTCCAAAGACTCCTAAAGAAGTCCTAGAGTAAATTGCATCATATCGAATTATAGAGTAATACAGAACACTGGGAGGAATTGATTTTGTCCCCTCTGAGTCAATGAAGCCGTCGACATTGATTTCAAAGGGAGCAAGACCGGCCGCTCGAAAGCAGTTTTAAAATAAACAAATGCATATGTTGCAGTACTCTCCTTCAATAAATCACACACCTTATACATGAAAATGAAATTACTTTCCCTTGGGAGGGGAAACTTTAGGTTCGAACCCCGCTCAATCCCGGCTGCCTGAAGGATGGTGCGTGGTTGTAACCGCACACGCAGCTCCCGGGAGCGAACGGGAAAACTCGGAGACGAGATGAAAGCGCCGGACACCGGCCCAGCCCCGTAATTTTTAGCGACTGCTCCCCGCAGGCAGGACGAGAGCGGGAGCCAGCTCCTGCCTGCACCTGACAGACCCCTGGCAGACGCCGAATAAAAGCGCTTTCCAGGCACTTCGCGGTTCTTAACTCCGAGAGCCACGTTGAGCTCTGCTACACCGGGGCTGCCCCGGGGCCCGTCGGCCCGTCGGTTCCCAGACGGCCGGTATGAGCCTCGCAGAGTGGGGGTCCCGGCCGGTGCCGGCCCCGTCCCACCGCCCGGGGTCTCCTTGAGGACATCCCCGGCCGACCCTCCCCTCACCCCATCTTCACATGGGGCCGGGGGAAAGAAACCTCAACCTCCGCCCGCCGGGTGCCCCGCAGGCGGACAGCCTCCGCCGCCCCGCGGGACGTCCCGCCGGCAAACGGGGACAGCCCGGCGCCCCGCGGGGACGCGCACACGCCCGGCCGCGATTCCCCGGCTTCCCGGCACTGGTCCCACACCACACACCCCCTCAAAGCCCCACCGTCCCGGTAACCCACCTTTCCCAGCAGGGCGCTGCGGCTGGCGGCCGCCAGCTCCCGCAGGCTGGCGGCGGCCGAGGCGGCGGCGGCGGCGACGGCGCTGGGGGCGGCGGCGGGTTGGGGGTACGCGGGGGCCGCGGCGCTGGGGCTGCCGCTGGCGCCCCCGGCGGCGCGGGGCCGCTGTCGGATGCCGTCCAGGAGGCGGACGAGGAGGATGTTGGCGGGGAGCTCGTCCACGCCGCAGCCCACCAGGATGCGGCACTCGGGGCAGCGCAGCTCGTGGCGGGAGCTGACGATGCTCTCCAGGCAGCGGCGGCAGAAGGTGTGCTGGCACGGCAGCACCTTGGCCGTGGTGTCCAGCCGTTCCAGGCACACGGAGCACTCCAGCAGGTCCAGCAGCGACGACTCGTCCATCGCCGCCGCCGTCGCCGCTGGCTCCCGTTCCGCCGCCGCTTCGCCGCCGCTCCGCCGCCCCCTCGCCTCCGCCTCCGCCCCCGCCCTGCCGCCGCCGCCGCCGCCTCCGCCTCCCCTCCGCGGGGCAGCGCAGGGCCCCGACGCCCCTAGGGCCGCCGCGCCCGGCGGCGGCGGGGGGGGGGCCGGCGGCGGCGCGGCGGGGGACATCGGGGCGGCGGGGGTGAGCGGGGAGGCGGCGGCGGGGCTGCCCCCGGCGGCGGGCCGCGGCGACCTCGGGGGCTGCCTGGGCGGCGCTGCCCACCGCCGTGCGGCGCAGCGGCGATGCCAGCGGCGCGGAGCGGTGCGGGAGCAGGGCGGCCGCCTGCCCGCGCTTCCCCTCCGCCGCCCGGCTCGGCTCGGCACGGCGCGGCTCAGCAGCTGCGGCGGGGCCCGGCGCGGCCCGGCGAGCCGCCCGCCGCGCCTCCGCGCGGGGCGGGGAGCGCCGGGGAGCCCCGGGGGGGCGCCCGCGGCACGGCGGCCGCCCCGCGGGCGGTACCCGCCCGCCCCGCCGCCTCGCCTCCGCTCCGTGGCTCCCTGTAACCCGACCCAGCGAGGGCTCGCCGCCCGCCTTTCTCCGCCGCGGCTCCCTCCTCCTCCTCCTCCTTCTGGCGGAGGCTGCCGGACGGGCCGGGGGCAGGCGGAGGAGACCCCCTCGGGGAAGCCGGGGACAGCTGAGCGGGGGCTTGGGGGAGCCCCTGCAGTTCCGGCAGCCCCGAGGGGAGCGGGAGTCGCGGTGTGGAAAGCCCAGGAAAGGGATCCGTGGTCACGGTCTGCCCCTCGGGGGAGCGGCGCCCACCCCGCGGCCCGGCCGCGGGGCCCGGGTCCGCGCCGCCGTCCGGACCCGCCATGCCCGGCGCAACGGCGGCCCCTGGCGGGCGCGGCGGCGCGGGGCCCCGGAGCATCGCCCCTGCCGAGGTGCTTCAGCGTATCCCCAAATCGTCAAACTTTAATCGTCACTAAAAAGTGAAAATAAGAGCGAGCGTCGTGCCTCTTCTCCCTGCCGGGTGTCATGAGCCGCTGCCCGCCCCGGTTGCGGCCCCGTCTCCGTCCGGTGCCCGGGGTCCCGTGTGAACTCATGCTCGGGCACAGCTGGAAGCGGAGACGCGCTGGTGTTTTTGAGTTATGCATCCGTGGTGTGTAACTAACAAGTGATTTTAAAAAATAAGATGCAGCCACTTGCACATGTAGAAAATGAGCAGAACTTCCCCTTAAGCTGCAGGAGAAGCCCCATTCTTCAGATAAATGTTTCTTTTGAAAAATCCCTTTTTTGTCTAACATTTGACTACTTAAGACAGAAGCTACTGTTGAAATACATTGTAATTTTGCCAACGAGAGTTTTTATATGTGGTCCAACCCCTAACACCAGCTTTCTTCTGCACTTTTTCCTGTGCTGTAACAGAGCACTTTGGGATTTCAGGACTGCAATTCAAGCACTTGCAGAAGTCCTGCTATTCGTCTCTCAAGTGACACCTTTAAAATTGACTTTATGTGACAGTTGTGTCAGAAGGCCTGCACAAAATCTTTCTGTCATCTTTTTGACTCCACACTTAACTTTTAATGTCTACAGGGAGATGCCTCTGTTGTGATCAGAGTAATCTAGAGACTGTATAGTAAAATTTACTAAATTTCATCATGCAAAAAAGCCGTGAATTTGTTACTGCTCTCCGGTTACTGTAGAAGAACTAGGTGAAAGCTAAAGAAAAGCTTCTGATGCCGAGCTCAGGTCATGATTTGTTGCTGAGTAATGTCCAGTAATGTAACCTCTGTCCTTACAGAAAGAAACACTGAACCGAACAGTTTTAAACCACAAATAATACTGATGCATGGAAAAATGTGAAATACGGTATCAAGGACTTGGGCTTTCTCTGCAGTAAAACTGTTAATTTAAGAAAATGGAGTAACGGAGAAGCTTTAAGGATAAAAGGCATTGCTTCAGCAAGGAGAGGGAAATACTGGCAAAAAAAAAAAAAAGTAACGAAATGAATAATTGTTTCAGCATCTCGGATTGCTTCCTTCAGAGGTAAAAACTTAAATATCGCTGTCAAAACATAAAAGCCAAAAGCACTCTGTTACAAAACAGGGCACCTCCAGGGTGCTCTTCATTCATCATTTCTTCTGGTTGCTCCAGGGCTTAGTAGTCAAACCGACCTGTCACCAGGTCTTGCAGGGTTGCCCAGTTACACATCCCTAAACCAGGAAAAA
Source organism: Trogon surrucura (assembly GCA_020746105.1). Lineage (NCBI taxonomy): Eukaryota > Metazoa > Chordata > Aves > Trogoniformes > Trogonidae > Trogon > Trogon surrucura. The sequence continues at coordinate 69,059,246 of CM036617.1, forward strand.
CAGTCTGGAGAATCAGCATCCAGAGATGATGAAAGAGTCCCTTGATAATGGGACAGTTTTAAAAAGGTGCAGGTGTTCAAAACATTGATTATTCGGTAGAAAGAATCACTGACCCGTTTAAAATGAGAGTCTGCTCTAACTCACCTGTAAAGCACCCTCTTGAACCTGAGCTGGTTGTCATCACTGAGAAGCAGAAACAGAGCTACAGCAGATCACTGCAAGGGGGAGGAGGTGAGGGAGATCTCAAACCACCTCAGAGGATCCCACGCGAGGGAAGGAGTTGCTGAGGGACACCAGGAAGGATGGAGGAAAAGGGGAACCAGAAAAGGACAGGGAAAAGGGGACGTGAGAGGAAAAAGAGGTGAGGAAAAAGGAAGAGGGGCAGGGATTAAAAGAGGGAAGTGTTTATACAGAAATTACCCAAGGGAGTAGAGACAAGTAAAAGCACACTTCTATGAAAAAAAGAGGGAGAGACTTGCATGTTGGGCTGCAACCAGAAAAAAAAAATCTCCTGTTTGAAGAGTCTTTGATGCCAAAAGAAGCATTTTCACGCTTAAAAGTTTAGTGTGTATGTGCTTCCATGAGCTTGGGTGTAAATGAGAACTAGGCCAGGCCTGAAGGAAAGGAAAGAAAAAAAATCATCTTGCATACTTTCTCTTCTTGCCAAAGAGACCATGGGAAGTATTACATTAAATATTAAGAAATTAAATACTCAGATTATTAAGTTTGGAAATAGGAAAAAGATGAAGCACTCAAAAAACCCGAGATAAAACACGTATAAAGGAATGGAAAGATGGTGTAACAGGCTTTAGTTTATTTTAAAGAAATGTGGATTTTTTTTCCCTGTCGCAGCTGCCTAAACATCTACCTCTGATTGCAAGTGTGAAGCAATTACTTGTGAACTAATTAAGTAATGCGATTAACAAGGTGCTGTTTTGTATATTGGGGAGAGCTGCATATTTTGTTGTATGTCCCTTGGTAAGTGTGTTTGAGAAAGCACAAGTTGATAAGAACTCCTGTTTCAGGCTCTGGAAGTGACTTCACTCCCATGGTGGGTGAAACAAATTCTTCATGTCTTAACTTTGAAGAGTACCTGGAGACACAGGGAGACTCAAAAAGGCAAAATACTGTTGCAGGAGTGATATCAAAACATTCCAAGACTTCAGTTGTAGTTGCCCTTACATTATAATAACATACTAATAACTAATAATGTGTTTAGTATTTTAATTATTTTTTTTTTTTAAAAAAAAAAAAAAGGTCTGTTCTGCTTTCCTGGTTCTTTTCCCTGCATGATCTTTCTTGCTACTCAGTTCAGAGCAGGAGAGACTGACAGGTTTTGCTGTCTATGGCTGTATCTATGTTGGTTTCAAAGGCATTTTTTTGAATGTGGATGTTACACCTAGGGCTTTGCCTTCGTATGTTTGCAGGCTGCTCTTGAAAATGGGTAGCTTTTTTCCAGTCTTCTACCAAATGGGATTCAATTATATAGAAATTATTCTGAACCCTTGCTTCTATGCTTGTTCTGGTTGTAAGGGTCTACAGCACAATAACTATACAGTTTGCACAGCAAGGGAACATTTGCCTACTAAATAACAATGGGTAGCTCTTATTTGTATGATTCTTTCCAAACATGTAAAGCACTATAAGAATGGTAGGCATTATTATTTTAGAATGAGTTAATGTAGTTAAACTTGCAGTGGAATGCACAGCAGTCCAATTTTACTATTGAATTTTCTCTATATGTTGAAATGATCATTCAGTTACGCTTACATTACTTGCTTTATTTACATTTAGATACAGTTAAGGCATTCTTGGACTTCTGAAGTGAATGATATTAATACTAATCAGAGGGAAGGAGGGGACTTGTCAGCTCTGTCTTGTCTTCCTTTTGTTGCACCTAAACAATCTGGTATAGCTAGCAAAAAAATGCCAACCTGATTTCAGACCGTGGCAATATTTTTGCTAAATGGACAAGTTTGATGATGGGATCTTCTATCTGCTCCTTTGGCAGGAGTTGAAATTTTTGATCAAGATCTATCTACCTGACTACCTATACATCCCACTCCATTGTAGAAGCCTAGTAATAGCTTTGCAGAAAGGCTTTTCTTACACATGGGGACAGTAACATCTCTGTTATTTGTCAAAAGACAGATTGTACAGAATCAGTGGCTGAAAATCCTTCTGGAAGCTACTGCAGGACCACCACCCCCTAAGTGCATTGGCTGTTAGGATATGTGCCCTGGCAATATATGTGTCACAACCTACCTTTGCACTGAGGTCTGGAGAATCTATCTGAGATCTCCTGTGTAAAACAGGTGGAAAAATCTACTCAGTTGGACTCTGGGATTTTTTTCAATGCCAAAGTAGAAGGCTGGTTAAGAGGGCATAATCCTTAAATTTCTCTTGATGGTATTTTAACATTGAAAAGAAAATCTTTGCTCACTTTGTGTTTAACCATGATGTTGAAATAAGGAAAGAAAGAAGAATATCCGTATATCTCTGCTCTCTCATAGAATCATAGAATGAGTTGGGTTGGAACGTACCTTTAAAGATCATCTAGTCCAGCCTCCCTAGAGTGAGCAGGGACATCTTTAACTAGATCAGGTTCCTCAGTGCCCCATCAAGCCTGACCTTGAATGCCTCCAAGGACAGGTCCTCCACCACCTCTCTGGGCAACCTGTTCCAGTGTTTCATCATCCTAATCATAAAAAATTTCTTCCTTATATCCATTCTGAATCTACTCTCTTTTAGTTTAAAACCATTACCCTTGTCCTGTCACAAAAGGCCTTGCTAAAAAGATTGTCCCCAACTTTCTTAGAGGTTCCTTTTAAGTACTGAAAGGCTGCAATAAGGTCTCCCTGGAGCTTTCTCTCCTCCAGGCTGAACAACTCCAACTGTCTAACCCTGTCCTCATTGGAGAGGTGCTCCAGCCCTTTGATCATTTGTATGGTCTTCCTCTGGACTCACTCCAATAAGTCCACATCCTTCTTGTGTTGAGGGCTCCACAGCTGGATGCATCACTCTAGGTGAGATCTCACCAGGACAGAGCAGAGGGGTAGAATCAGCTCCCTAGGTCTGCTGGCCACACTTCTTCTGATGCAGCCCAGGATGCGATGGGCCTTCTGGACTGCAAGTGCGCACTGGTGGCTTGTGTCCACCTTCTCATCCACCAACACTTCCAATTCTCTCTCTGTGGGGCTGCTCTCTATCACATCATCCCCCAGCCTGTAGTGATATCAAGGATTGCCCCGACCCAGATGCAGGACCTTGCTCTTGGCCTTGTTGAACCTTATGATGTTCACACAAGCCCAATTCTTCCAGCTTTTCCAGGTCCCTCTGGAGGACATCCCATCCCTGTGGCATATCAACAGCACCACTCAGCCTGGTGTCATCCACAGATTTGCTGAGGGTGCACTTGATCCCTCTATGTCACTGATGAAGATATTAAACAGTGCTAGTCCCAGCATGGACCCCTGAGGGACACAACTTGACATCCATCTCCATCTGGATGTTGAGCTGTTGACCACTACTCTCTGGATGTGATCATCCAACAAATTCCTTATCCTCTGAACAGTCCACCCATCAAATCCATATCTCTCCGACTTAGAAGGATGTTGTGGGGGACCATGTTCTTACATGCCTGCTGGTCATGTTGGCCGCAGGTCAGAAAGGTGTGTGTTTAACAGTGCAGTGGAATGTCAGCAGACATTTAGGCAGGCTCTGCAGCTGCCCTGCCTTATTTTCCCAACAGCCCTCTCTGGTTGGTCTGTCCTCTCTCTTGCACCTTGCCTGTACAGCCAACATGTCTTCATGAAACTCATCCAGTTGACAAATAACCCTAGGAAAAAAAAATAAAAATTTTGACCTGTAAAATGATAGATAAATGTTAAAACTCTATACATTACAAAAAAAGACTGTATAATGTTGTAGGGTTTTTTTCAATAAACTTGTGAATTAAACTGACAGTTCCTCTACAAGGTGTCCATTGCCAATCTCAGTACAATGAGCCTATCTCATGTGCTCCAGCACATGAACACCGCAGTTTTTCAACAAGTTTTATCACATTCCTTGTAGTTTGGGGTTTTTTAGGATGTGGACGCAGGCAAGCCAGGCTTTGTCTGTTCTGCCTCTCACTACTCATCAGCCCTCCTGGCAAGGCACTGCTTTTCCAGTGTGATTATATAAGATTCCTTCTGCATACCTTTCAACATGTATCTTGGGCTTTTATAAAGTTAAAACTTTAGCTTTTACTAGAACTTTTTTTTTTTTGAAGGGGCTGAAAAATACCTTCAAACATTTATGAGAGTACTTTCTTTGCAGTAAATGTGGCATAAATGATGCAAAGAGCTTTTAATCTTTATGGAAATGAGCTTGGCGGCATCAAAAGCTGAAGAGGAATATTAGTCTAGTTCAGAGAAACTTTTTCAGGTCACAACTATAGTGACACCCATCAGTTCCTTGAGCTCCTTGACCTCTCCAGGAGCCATTTTTTTTAAAAGGAGAATTAATTTTTCTTTTGTTGCATGTGGTTCAGGAATTAATTGACTTTATTTTGTAAAAGTTTGGAAGAATGAGGATTAATTGCCATATGTAAGAGAGAACACGTGTTCGTTCAATCAGCATTGACTTCTTTAAATCGAAGAGGGAAAATAGCAACCAACAATGCTGCCAAAATAAATGTTTAACGGAGCACAAGGCTGTAATTTTCTCTATAATGAGGCGTACCATCTCTAGGAACAAAATAGGTACTATCTCTGCAGACAGGCCTGTACTCAGAAACATAAACATGCAACACGCAGAGAAGTCTTCACAGTTTCAAGCTACAGACAATACAGGCAGGGAATAACTCAATAGAATGTATTAATATTCAAAAAAGCAGCTGTCAACACTTCATCCCAGAAGAAGCTGAAGCTCCTTACATAGCTTTTGCTACTGTAATAGTTGGGTTCATTGGCAGTAGATTGGAAAACATGCAATACTAATGAACCCTCCCTGCTTCTCCTGGCCTACCATTTAATCCTTCCTAAAGTGAAAAACATGTACTACATCTGCAATACCACGCTCCCAAGAGGCTTCAGGTTCAAAAGAGACGTTTCAATTTTGTTTCTTAGCAACATACATCCAATAAAAGTGAAACACTATACAAACTCTAATATGTTTGTGTTGTTTTAATCTATAATGCAGTACTTTGCCTGTGCTAAGGAAGTACGCTGCTACAGGATCTTTACAATGTCTCTCATAAGTAGACATACACATTTTTTGTTTTCCCACACTAGATTACCTGCTGCAGAATACATTTCTAAAGACACTGTAACATATTCATGAATTATAAATGGAGAGGTAAGTTCTGCTCTAATAAGGGCACGCTTGCCAGAATTATAGCCTGGCCTGCTACATAGGAACAGATCTCTGGATATTTCATTCATAAGCAGCATTTGTGCATCTTGAGAGGGCCTGATTTCTGGAATGAGTATCGGCCAGCCTCCAATCTGTGGCTAAAAGGATTTGTACAGCACTTATTTCTTGGAAGGACATTAGGCATGGCTTAATATTTTCTTCTCTCTCCTCCAATGGCTGACTTGATGTAACCAAAGCCAGTTCTGTGGTTTCCTGATTTTAATGTCATGTCAAGAAAGAGAAGGAGCCAGCCAGGTCTCCAAAGGCTCACAGAGAAATATACCCTACAGAGAGATTTCAAAATTTCACTCACTGCGTCTATAGTTCTTCCCCTACATCATTTGGCATAATTGCTCCTCTGGTTCCTGCAAATAAAAATAAAAACATGTGGTATTTAGCTTTTTCTTATGCTTTTTATCCTTCTCCTGTATATATTTATCTTTAAAATTCAGAAATTACTCATCTCGAGAAAAACTGTATTACTTGTATTCTGTAAGTGCCTGATAATAAGCCCCAGCACACGAACACTGCGTTTTCAATAGCCAAATATCAGAAAGGTGGAAAGAACTAAATTCCCTGTATAAAGAAATGCTGTCCTTATTATTTAATATAGTGAGATAAAAGAAAATAGCATAAATGGTATCCTGTCTTCCATCAGCTTGGAAATACCCAGTTCAAGAAATGCTGCAACGTTTCCAGTTCACACCACAACGTGCCTTCCCAGGAAACCTTGTGCCTCGATCCTCTTCATGGTGATCTTACACATCATCTTCCTTACATTAGGCACTTTTACAGACTAAGTCGTATTTTCTAACAGCGTGAGCTGAAAAAATAGGTCTGAAATATTCACAGAAAAATGGTTTGAGAGGAGGCCCATAAGTAGCTGTCATCATATAACTTATGAATTATTTAGCATTGAAGGTAGCTAAGGAGAACAATACCATGCAGAGACACCAGGTGGAACTACGAGGAGAGGAAAGAAGAAAAGAAAGAAAAAAAAATTCTCTCTGTAGTTTGCCACATTTTCTGAGAAAACACTTTTTCTAATGCAGTCTTGGTAGAAAATTACTTATTTACTTATATTTCTCAAATTATCAGCTTCTCTGGATGAATACAAAATTTAACAGGCTGATTTGCTCTTTAAAGCAAAGAAGGAAAAACATCTACTCAGAAATAATAAATATGATAACTCAGCCTCATACAATAACCCAGCTTGACACCTCCATTTGCATGTAAAATTTGGTGGCAAGACATAAATTATCCTCATACTGTGCACTAATTACTTGATTTTTTTCAGAAAAGCTAAACACTTAGTTGCTTTGCTGAGGTCAACTGGAAGTTGTGGGTGCTGTCTGCTTTTGCAAATGAGGTTGTAAAAGTCAAAAAGCTGCATCAAAAATAGCAGGGGAAGTGAATCACATGGTGAAAGGGCACAGTTTCTCTGATGGAAATAGTTAATTCAGCTGACTTGAACCATCTCAGTAACACGAAAGAAGAAGGTTTTTCCCCTGTCAGAGACCAACGCAATGCAAGTCCCTGTGGATCAATAGCTACCTCTTACTTTGCACTTAAACCCTGAGTAGGAAATCACCCTCAGCTGTAGTGAAATGCTGCCTACACGTTTTGCAGAGGGCAAGGAGCCAAAGATAATCCTGAAGCGACGTTTTGGAGCAGCCTCTGCTTTTTGCCTCACGGAGAGCTGTCAGAGGAGGAGTTGCTTTGTGGTGGCAGATCCAAATCATCTCTCTCCTCAACAAATAGAAGAGATGCATATCCATCTGCATGCACAGAAATTACATTAGGAAGTACTTCATATTTTATATCTTTAGCTTTTGTTTCTACAGGGAACACAACTGCAAGGTCGTGAGATTTGTAGGATTCAGCAAGTGGACAATAAATCTTCCACTGCAGTTCAAGTGTCCTGCGCCTATTTTTATAACTTCGCATGAGTTTTGATACACATTAAGATATAACTGTTAAGCTTCAAGAAACTCCCCAGGCTGAATTATTAAAGCTTTTTACCATTAAACAATTTGAAGGTTGTTTTTTTATATATATATATGTCAGTACATTAAAAGGCACTAATAGTAAAACCTTAAAAATTCTGTTTCTGTTTACTCAGAAATATTTACTGGACAATCCAGTATTTGTTACCCAGCATTCAAAGTGATTTTCTTACATGTGATGTTTACATGTCGGCATTCATCTTTCCTTGACAGAGAAGAATAGTCATTCATACTGGGTTTTCTGTATGAGTATCCCTTCACAAATCACCATTTGCTCTTCATGCACTTCTCTGGGATTTACCTTCCTAATGAGCACTAAAATCAGAGCACTTATTTGCTAGATCACTTACAGAAAGAAAATACAAAAAGGTCTTGAACATAATCAAAAGACATTTCCTTTCATTTGCAGAAATGCTCACTATGTACTCAGCTTCATATTTACAAACCCAAATATGTTTCTTTCTACTATGTTAATTTTCTCCTTTTTATTTCCCATCTGAGAAGCCAAATTATAATAGCTTATAACTGGAAGGCCAGTTCATACTGTCTTACTCCTTTTATAATAATTCACCCTTGTGCAAAAAATGTTAATGTGACCCAGCAGAGTAGCATTTATACCTCATTTGCAGAGCATAAATTATATAGTCCAGGGTATTGCACATTAGGTTTTCCACACTATAATTTAAAACCGAACATAATCAATAAAATTACAGACTCTACAACCCTGCTTTCCAGACCACATTTGCATGTTGTCTGTGCTATTGTGTGTTTTAAAAATCTGCACACAGAGGAAATGCTGGTACAAGAAGACAATCAGTTTGAGAGGTCTTCTTTCCCCCAGCAAAATCAGATCATAAACTATTTTCTCAGAAAATTTGGCTGGGAAATCAGCTCTGCTGGTCTAATGCAGGACATAATAGAGGTGTTTATAGCCAATTACTAGTTTACAATAGATATGCATTTAATAAATATTACCAGAAAATTAGACACTTTGCTCAAAAGTCAGGTTGATGTTCAGGAGCAACACCATCACATGCTTTATTAGAAATTCACACAACAAAAAATGGAAAGGCAATGTATTGTGTGACCTTTGTGGCAGTGGGGCTGAGACTTATTTAATCACATCGTGTTGCCTGTTTATGCAAGTGGATCAGCCAAGCCCTGTCACTATGAGCCAAACTACTATAAATATTTCTGATAAAATGAACTGGGAAAAGACATAAAACTTTGCTGCTTCCTGCTTTTACTTTGACTTCAGTATGCTAACAGATGTTAATAATATGCTAAAACGCAAAGCTTGAAATATAAAGGTGTCACCTCAGCTCTCTAACAGACAGGATAAGGACAGTTTCCTATCAAAAACAATGACTCTTCAAGATGCACTGTCCATATCTATCTATCTATCTATCTATCTATCTATCTATCTATCTATCTATCTATCTATCTACCTACCTACCTACCTACCTACCTACCTACCTACCTACCTGCCTACCTGCCTACCTACCTATCTATAAAGATACTGATGATCTCTGGGCATACGAGGGAAGATGCAAAGGGACAACAACATCCCTCCCCACTACAGAGTCTGGAGGCTGTAGACAGTGGCTAAAATAGATCTCAGGAGCTGCTGGCACAAACCTTTAGAAGCACAGACAAAAATGAGATATTTAAAGCATGCAGCTAGACCAGCTTTCTTTAGGCTTGCACAGAAAGCAGCACATAGCTCTGAAGTGTTGACTGGGCACATTATGAAGCATTTTTGCCAAAGCAGGCACCTGAAACATGAAGCCTCAGTTGTGGAAAAGTGTTGTGTGATAGGGCAGGCTGAAGTTACCATCGATACCTCTGAAGTGCCTGAAATACAACCCTGTGGTCTCAGTTGCTTTTGGTGAACTCTGGCAAACCAGCTTCTACCTACCTTGCAAAAGAAGAACACCTCCAGGGAGGGCTTTCTATGACAAGTGGGGCTCAATTTGGGTCCTTCTATTCCCATTTGTCATTCAGATGTCTGGCAGCTTTAGATCTGGAGGAAGCATTGGTCTCTGCTTCCACAGAAACATAGATTTGAAAGTTCGGGGGTTTTTACTGTCCTGCATGGCAAAAATGTAACAGAGAAAAGGTATTAAGAGGAATTGGATGCTAGGAAAATTCAAAGAGAAGTAAGGCCAGCAGCAGTTGGAAGAGGGTCCCTTCGGAGAGCCGGCCAAGTAATGACAATCCCACCGATGCAGTTACATGTCGTTCTCCTTTTATTGCTCCGGACAGCTCAATATATGCAGTTAATCAGCGTCCATGCGCCTGCCCCTTAACAGAGTTGGTCAGTTACAGGTTCACACGCGCCAGCATTTTATTGGGTAGTGCCATTCAACTATGCAAGCGGCTCTCACCCCCCTCTTCCCCTGGCAAGGCTCTCACAATCACAGAATCACAGAATCACAGAATGTTAGAGGTTGGAAGGGACCTTAAAGATCATCTAGTCCAACCCCCCTGCCACAGCAGGACCACCTACACTAGAGCGCACAGGAACGCGTCCAGGCGGGTTTTGAATGTCTCAAGAGAAGGAGATTCCACAACCTCCCTAGGCAGCCTGTTCCAGGGCTCGGTCACCCTTACAGTAAAAAAGTTTTTCCTCATATTTTTCTGGAACCTCCTGTGTTCCAGCTTCCACCCATTGCCCCTTGTCCTGTCAGTGGACGCCGCTGAAAAGAGCCTGGCTCCATCCTCCTGACATTCCCCCTTGACATATTTATAAACATTGATGAGGTCACCCCTCAGCCTCCTCTTCTCCAAGCTAAAGAGATCCAGCTCCTTCAGCCTTTCCTCATAAGGGAGATGCTCCACTCCCTTCACCATCTTTGTGGCTCTACGCTGGACTCTCTCAAGCAGCTCCCTGTCCTTCTTGAACTGAGGGGCCCAGAACTGGACACAATATTCCAGATGTGGCCTCACCAGGGCAGAGTAGAGGGGCAGGAGGACCTCTCTTGACCTACTTGCTACTCCCCTTCTAATACACCCCAGGATGCCATTGGCCTTCTTGGCCACGAGGGCACATTGCTGGCTCATGGTCATCCTGCTGTCCACTAGAACCCCCAGGTCCCTTTCCCCTGCACTGCTCTCCAGCAGGGCAGTCCCCAACCTATATTGGTACATGGGGTTATTTTTTCCCAAGTGCAAAACTCTACACTTGCCCTTATTAAACTTCATAAGATTTCTCCCCGCCCAGCCCTCCAGCCTGTCTAGGTCTCTCTGAATGGCTGCACAGCCTTCTGGTGTGTCAACCACTCCCCCCAACTTCGTATCATCAGCAAACTTGCTGACAACATTCTCTAATCCCTCATCCAGATCATTGATGAATATATTAAACAGCACCGGCCCAAGCACTGACCCCTGAGGGACCCCACTAGACACAGGCAACCAGCCAGACTCAGCCCCATTGACCACAACCCTCTGGCTTCTTCTCTTCAACCAGTTCTCGACCCACCTCACTACTTGGTCATCCAGACCACACTTCCTCAGTTTACCTATGAGGATGCTGTGGGAGACGGTGTCAAAGGCCTTGCTGATGTCCAGGTAGACCACGTCCACTGCATGGCCACCATCCATCCACCTGGTTATGTCTTCATAAAAGGCTATCAGGTTGGTCAAACATGACTTCCCCTTGGCAAAGCCATGCTGACTGCTCCTAATAACCTTCTTATCCTTGATATGCCTAGAGACAGCGTCAAGGATAAGATGTTCCATCACCTTTCCAGGGATGGAGGTGAGGCTGACCGGTCTGTAGTTACTCGGGTCATCCTTCCTGCCCTTCTTATAGACTGGAGTGACATTCGCTTTCCTCCAGTCTTCAGGCACCTCACCTGTTACCCATGACTTACCAAAGATGATGGAGAGTGGCCTAGCAATGACTCCCGCCAGCTCCCTCAGCACCCGTGGGTGCATCCCATCAGGTCCCATGGATTTATGAATGTCCAAGTGTTCAAACTGATCCTTAACCCACTCCTCATCAATCAGGGCAGACTCCTCCTTTGTCATGACTTCCTCTGGGGCCTCAGGGGACTGAGGCTCCTGAGGACGGTCTCCAACAGTGTAGACAGAGGCAAAGAAGGCATTCAGCAACTCTGCCTTCTTTCTGTCCTCTGTCTCCAGGACACCCACCTCATTCAACAGAGGGCCTACATTGCCTCTAGTGTTAGTTTTGTCAGCAATGTATTTGAAGAAGCCCTTTCTGTTGTCTTTGACCTCCCTTGCAAGTTTTAACTCCAAGGAGGCCTTAGCTTTTCTGATTGCCTCCCTGCACTCCCTGACAGCTGCCCTGTACTCCACCAAAGTGGCCAGCCCTTCCTTCCACAATTTAAACACCCTCCCTTTCCACCTGAGTCTGCCCAGCAGATCCCTGGATAACCAAGCAGGTCTCCTGGATCTCTTTCTTGATTTCCTACCTGATGGGATGCACTGATCCTGAGCCTCAAAGAAGTGGTCTTTGAATGCCAACCAACTCTCTTGGGCCCCTTTACCTTGCAGCTCCCTGTCCCAAGGGGTATCCCCCAGTAATTGCTTGAAGAGGCCAAAGTTGGCCCTTCTGAAGTCCAGAGTTGCGATCCTGCTTGGTATTCTGTTTTTACCGCACAGGATCCTGAACTCCACTATCTCATGGTCGCTGCAGCCAAGGTTGCCCTCAACCTTCACTGCTTCAACCAGACCTTCCTTGTTGGTGAACACAAGGTCCAGCAGCGCTCCTCTCCTGGTTGGCTCATCCACCATTTGCATCAAAAAGTTATCATCGATGCACTGGAGGAACCTCCTGGACTGAGGATGGCTGGCTGTGTGGGACAAAACAGATAAAACCTCCTCCTCTCCGTGCCCCAAGGCAGCTCCAAGGACAGAGCCTTTATTTAGGCCCAAACTGGGTTGTCTAAAACCTTTAAAGGTATACCGTGCCCCTGCTCCACAATTCCTCTACATATCCCCCTTTTTCTTTTTGGATAACCCACGTTTCATCTGCTAGCTTGCTTATCATTTTCTTGATTACACTTATCAAACAACTAAACATAACTAAGCCTATAACAATTAAAACTCCAATAAACAAAAATGTCTTAACTAAACTCTTAATCTATCCTGTCAAACCACTCCAATTCAATCTTGAGTGATCTGTTTTGAATGCTCTTGCAATTTTTGAATTTTCTTATGGATGGATTTTGAGTGATCTTCAAGATCCTTACAACACATCCCATCAAAGTTCTCACACCCATCACCCTAAATCATCCAGACTCGCAGTGGCTGGGAAGCCCCCATTGCAGCGAGGTTTCTGGAGAACCCTCGTGACAACTGGGAAGTCCTACGCAGTGCGTCCACTCGTAGGTGAGGTTTCCAAAGTCGCTGCAAGAGGGTTCAGCATTTATAGTATTAAATAAACAACCTTACATAACGTTGAATGTGGGAACATCTGGTGTTGTTTGCTCTGTTGAATTCTTCTCACAGCTTGGCCAGGGCTGAAGGAAGAATACAAGGGAGTCTCCCTGTCGCAGTTCAATCTGCTTTGGCTAAATCAACAGCTTAAGCAACAATGTCTAACGCTCCTTTGGTGGTACACCACTGCCAAAGACGCTTTGGACACCTATGTAATCAGTTCCCACAATAGCGAAAAAGAGGGATGTTTTGCAACATATGCTCAACAACTTGAATAAATACTCTGCCATGGAGGAGGTGGTCTGTCATTCAGAGTGCTTGTGTACCCCTGCAAGCAGCTGGTACCCAGCTTGGTACTGGTAGAAGCAGCTGCCCAGCTCTGGGACAGACTTCCCCGACAATGCACAAATGCAGACACATTTAAGCTTGCTGTCAGCTATTTCTCCGTTGCCCTCCTAAATGCATCATTAGCCCTTCAGACTACCTGCATGCCCTCATCCACCACTGTCCTCATCTACCACTGCTCTTCAAGCCAAGACCCCAAGCACATGCTCCAAAAATAACTCACCATAACTGTCTTGTGGTACGAGCTACAAGCTCCACAAGCACCAACCCACAGGCTGATCTGTAGAAACTATCAGCAAGGAGATGTGGTGTCCATTGGCTGCTCCACCTTGGTAGTGCTACAGAGCCGTGTGAAGAGGTTGGTGTATCACTGGTTGAGAGAAAAGCACATTTTCAGTGCTTATTTCTATGTTTTCATAATATCTAATGAAGTGGCAGGTAGAGATAATAATGCAATAGACCTTCTGAAAAAAAGCATTATATATTCATCCCAGTATTTTTTTTTAACCAGAATGAACTGCATTCTGCCTCAGAAAACAGGTAGGAGGCTTTTGCAGGCTTGTTAGAGCTGTCTGTCGCTTGCTAAAAGGGAGATCAATAAAGGTTTAGGGTAAACCACCCTGTACAAAAAGAGAAGTGAGGTTCCTTTTTACATAAAAAGGAACTGCTATCACAGGGAGACACTGAAGCAACTTTACTGTTTGACTCCTCAAAGCAAAATTTGCCAAGATTTTTAAATGGCAGACAAAAGGAGAGAAGCATCTGCCAGGGAGGAGAGCAGTGCAGCCCAACCTAGATGTGATCTCTTTCCACAGCGCAAACAAGACTGACAGAGACATAGTTAGAGGTATCACTCTGTCAAAGCAGTTTTTCATTACTAAGTCTCATTGTAAAGAGTGGGACAAGCGAAGATACACAAACTCAGATGCACCACAGCCCAGGAAAACACGTGATGCAACCACCAGTGCAAAACGCAGATCTGTGATGTCTTGGGTGTCTTACGTACACCTGGGTTTCAGAGTCGGGTCACTTGCAGGAAGAAGAAATTAGTGCATTTGTCAGCACACCACAGGGCTGTAGGCAGGCAGGGTTATATCCCTGTTAGCAATCCCCCATATGGTAAAAGCTAAAGGTTTCCTTTAAGAACAGGTTAGACAAATATCCTCCAGGAACAACATAAATATAGGTCATCCTGCCTCAGGATCATGTCCCAAGATCTAGTCTGGCCTTATTTTCTGTGTTAATGCCCAGCTAAATAATGAAGTCATAGAATTTGGAAAGTTTCTAATTATGCACAACTCTGTGAAGAATATGAGAGGTATAGATGAAGGATTTACAAAGAAATATATCCTAGAGAAATACTAAGGAAACAAGAATGGGATTCACACTATTAGAAAGAAAAGGCAGACAGAAAGAAGACAATGTTCTGCCATTGCATTACACCATTTAAGAGACCTGTTTATCACGCTAGTAAATGGAAGGGATGGTCTACTCTAGATGGGAGGAGCTGGTTTGTAGTCAGACTGGAGAGCAACTCACTGCAGAATACGCAATATACAACCATTGGATGAAAAACAAGAGGTTTGCAAAGACATGCATCTTAGGGCTAGACCCACACATGCACACTGCAAAAGCCGTGGGAGGAACTGGAAGGTGTAAAAATATCCCTGAACTGCCAGTCACCAGGCAGTGGCTGGAAATGGCCTTTTTTTCAGTTTTCCAAGCTGCAAGAATGGTTTGCAAAGAGAGATTGAGTCTACTAGACTGGCTGTGTCCCAGCCTAAGCAGTGTCAGTGCCTGAGCAAGCAGGCTCTGAGCAGGGCTGCACACAGGGACAAGCACGGTGGGATGGGTGGCTCCTGAGCCAGGCAGGCACCTCCAGAGATGCTCAGAGCACATCTGGCTACTTCCAGGAGCTCATGGGGACATCTCACAGGTTTTTGGCTCCTTCATAGTAGCTGAAACTGATCTGGGGAGCATCTGTAATGAACTGTAATTTCTCTCCTTCTAAGGGATAGAAAGAATACATTTTTGTGAATAAGTGCATTTTCTCCAAAGTCAGGTAACTACAGAAGATCTAAGAAAGCTTCTAACTGCAGTATGATGTCATTACTGTGTTTTGTACTGTTACGTAAAAATACAAATGTACTTTGATGGGGAATTAAGGCTTCTGTGGAAGGAAGAGAGATATGAAGTGATTACAGATGATGGAGACAGGACTCTCTTTTCCACATTCGAAAAGTGTGAGAGGAAAGCCATTTTGTAACACCAGCAAATGTTACTTGTTTTGGCCATCATTTTGAGTCAGGGCAGTTAAATTCCAGAAGTACTTTTTCTGAGGAAAAAAATTCTTTTTCTGATAGATTGTGTGGTGCCGGTGGAAACAGTGAGGCTGAAGACAGGCATTTTCCCTTGGGTAGCAACCCAGCAGCACTGAGTCATAGTGACACTTTTTACAGGCTCAGACAAAAATCTGTGGAAATTGTTCTGGCAATTGCAAAGCTCCAAGCTTGTTAATGCCCAGAGGACTTGAGAGATGGACACAGCCTATTCCTGAAGACCAGATTCATTATAACACCAGCAAAGAAGCATTTATAGGAGCAGTGTCTGCTTTCTAAGGTAACTGAAGACCACCGTGTAAACAAGCTTGTGCAAAATGGTACCAAATTAACTAGGAGCCCAGCACCCTGCACAGACATTAGTTTTTGAACTGCACCCCTGACTCTAAGAGTGTTTCCCTCAGCTCCTCTCTGACATTTGTACTACTGGAGGCAGAGGAGCACAGGGCTGGAGGCAATCTGCTGGGTCACTGAACCCAGTCTCCACCAACTGCAACAGAGGCTTTGATCAAAGGGTCATTTCCCACACCCTCCATACACAAATGTCCTGCCATGAGCTTAAGACCTGTAAGAAAAGACCAATTGTGATATCTTTAATGCACCAGAAAAAAAATTAGGAAATGTTGAGAACGTTTCTGGTTTTGCAGTCACAGGATATCTGATGGGTGCTTCAGGGTAGATCACAGCCTGTATTGTGAATGAGGGACACACTCTGTCCCTCCCCATCAAACCGTCCAGCAGGATAACACATTCCTCGCCCCAGATCACAAATTGCCTTAACTCTCTATACGGGAACTAGACACACTATGTCTGCCTTGGCAAGTAACTCAATAAACATGGATTTGTAGACCAAACCCACTGGTGCTGGGGACCTGTCATTGATACAACACAATCTGGAGGGGATAGCAGCTAATCTGATCCCCAGAACCACCCGGGGGCATGTTAGTTACACAGAGTCACAGTTGTGCAGCTGAGACACATCTCATTTAATTTCCTTGGGTGAACCCCAATCCCATGCTTTGTGGCTTTGCTGTGACACAACCCACAGTGCAGTGAGTGGGCACCACCAGGACCACCACTTCAGAACTACATTCCTGGGCTGGTTTAAAATGCTAATGTAGGTTTGCTTGCTAACGACTCACCTCAGAGTGTTATGCCATCAGGAACAGCTCCCTCTGCCCTCTCCCTTATTCCCTCAGAGAAAAATGTGTGTAGGAAACAGCTGGTGGCAAATTATGCATTTAGATGATAGAAAGGAATTCCTCGTTGTGCCTTACAGGTGATCAGTGGACACCCAGAAAGGGAACAATACTAGGTGAAAGGATGGTGCAAAGAAGCAGCAGAATAGCATCAGCTCCTCTTGCAGATATCAGTGCATCACAGACCACTCCCCAGTAATTCTCCCTTTCTTTTTGCAGCTCTTGCTGTGAGAAGTGGCTAGGAGGGACCTGGAGCTCTTTGATGAAGAACAAACCTGAGAGCTTGGAGTAGTTCAAAAAAGCTCTCACAGCTCGTGCAAGCTAAGCCTTGACAAGTCCCTTTCCCTGCAGCCTCAGAGGACTCCTTCAGACGCTGAACTTCAGGGAAACGAGATTTTGCAGAGCTTGTGCAGGTCTCCCTTTTATTTTTAGAGAAGAGAATTAGCCCACGCATCTGTCAGAGATGTGCTTAGTGTCTGTCACTTACTGAGACTGCAGCCTCACAAAGAGAACATGCTTTAGACTGAGGCAGCCCACATCCAGCCATCATGGACTGGAGGCTGGAAACTGTGATGCCCTCTCCACCCCTGGCTTTTGGAAAGAAAAAAAAAAAAAAAGACATTTCTGTCACATTTGATATGATACACACACTAGAAAATAATTGACTGATCCATCTCCTTGTAAGTAGGAGTCAGTGCTCAGATTTTTCCTTATATAAAAAAATATATCCGGCAGTGGGATTACACAGAATCTAGAAGTTCAGACACAGAGTATGCTGTTGTTGGAAAGAGTCACTGCATTTGCAGGAGAGACCTGTGTTTGTTGGGAGACTTTAGATTGACAGACTTTCAAGGAACTAACCTCTAAAAGAAAAAGGACACCTTTTTTTTTTTCCCAAAAAAACTTGAAAGGAACGTGTACATACAGGCTTCAGTGCTGTTCTTATACCCAGTACTGGAAACCTTGCTTTATCCACTCATTAAATCAGCACCCATTTATCACCACAACTGGCTGAAATGATTCTAATGATAAATGTCTTCTTACCCAAAAAGCAATTGAGGCAGAATTAGTGACATTAAGAATATTTCACAATTTAAATTATAATAAGTCTTCTTTCCTGTAAAGTTATTTCTTTCAGTAATCCATTCTGACTTTAGTATCTCCTGAACTAGAATTAGTGACATTAATACATTTTTTTACTGTTCAAATTATGGTCCACCTTTTTTTCCACGGCTGGGTATTTCATTTAGAAAAGGAGACTCAATTAATATCAATACAAGGAGATTATTTAATTTAACAAGAAATCTTTCCACAGTTGGATGAGGTAATAAAAAAACTTTAATTATTGAAAGCTACTGATAAAGTTTTAAAAAAAATCTTGATGAAAAGTATGCCTTTTATGAGAATCTGGAAATTTCTGTACTTTTCGATTCAAAAGCCTACCATTCTCCTTTTCATACATGCTTGTTGTTCTAAAGATCCTAGAGTTCATCAAGAAGAGAAGAATCACAACATCATCCGAAGAATATAGAACTCATACATCTAGTTTCCAATTTTATCATTCACAGGCTCATACAGATGAAATTAAGAAACACATTGACCTCTTTTTAGAAAACTAATGGCTTCAGAAGACTTGGATCTACTAGATTTATGAGAGACAATGAAGATGTATTGAAGAGAACTAATTACACCTTATTATCTGTAATGAATACCTTTCCAATTAATATTGTAAGAGCAGAAATTGCAAGGTAAAAAAAAACCTAGTCACAGAAGGAACGGGTTTCTGAGTGGCAGCCCAAGAGTATGGCTACTGCCGTGCAGGCAGAGCAGCTCTCTGGAGAGAGGGCCAGATCCAGTAAATCCTTACTGAGGCTACCCTTAGCAAATTATATTGCTATCTATCTCCCCATATATGATATATAATGCTAGCTTTACAGGAAATGTAATGAGACTTGTAATAGACTGCATCTGCGTTTTAATAACACCATGTACAGGAGAAAATCATTATGAAAGGCAAAATGATTATTATGACTGGTTTAACATAGACAGGAGCTGGAAGGCAGTAATCTAGGTAATATGGCTATTTATTAAAGCAAAAAAATGTTAACCTAGAGCAAATGTACTTTCATGGTCTAATCTTAGAGATTTTTTCATCCTGCACAAAATCTACTAAAGTCAAGATATCAATGATTTACAGAAATAGGTCTTTAGGTAGTATTTAGTCAAGTATAACAAAAGCAACTTAGATGCTATTAAAGGACATGACTTGTGTGTTTTCACAGCCATGTATTTGACTATAATAAAAAAAATGGCAATGAACTCATTTCCTTTTCCAAAGAGATACTGAGATACAAGCAAGTACTAAGTGTGGTATGTGCCCAAATCTTTCACTCCAATATAGCCTAGGAACCTAATGCAACCCAGGCAGCCCATGTGTGCCACCAGTGAAGGTTGCAATAGCTGATAGTCCATCCTTGGGGCCATAGACGATGTTTAGATGGGCCACCAAGCTGTTTTGCACCTTGTTTTTGAAGGATGTAACAGAATATTTCTGCCTTCTCCCAGCATGCCTCCTTTATAGAATCACAGAATGGTTTAGGTTGGAAGGCACCTTAAAGGCCATCAAGTTGCAACCCCACCTGATACGGGCAGCGTTGCCTCCCACTAGACCAAGTTGCTCCAAACTCCATCCAACCTGGCTTTCCAGGGAGGGGGCTGTTACAGCTTCTCTGGGCAACCTGTTCCAGTGCCTCACCATCCTTACAGAAAACAATTTCTTCCTTAT
Source organism: Trogon surrucura (assembly GCA_020746105.1). Taxonomy (NCBI): domain Eukaryota; kingdom Metazoa; phylum Chordata; class Aves; order Trogoniformes; family Trogonidae; genus Trogon; species Trogon surrucura. The sequence continues at coordinate 69,078,723 of CM036617.1, forward strand.
ATCTTAACTAAATCTACCCTCTTTCAGTTTAAAACTGTAATGCCTTGTCCTATCACTACAGTCCGTGATAAAGGGTCCCTCACCATCTTTCCTGTACCCACCTGTCAGCGCTGGAAGGCCACTATAAGGTCTCTCTGGAGCCTTCTCTTCTCTCCTTGACTTCATTTGAGAGCTAGACCAAGATTCAGCTTTCCTATCACCCAGGGCTTTGGATTCGGTAGAGCAGTTTCAGCCCATCTCCAAACTGATAGAACCAGTTTTCACAAAAATGTCATCCAGGAGACTGGAAAACAACATTACTGGACTGTAGTATTACTGTGTGTTCTAGTACAAGAAAACAGCTGAAAGGCCACTCATGTTGTGGTGGAGAGAGCGGCTAGTTTGACCCTAGCACACAGGACAACTTCTTGTGTGACAAGGTTCAGAGGGATGGCAAAGCATCTGCAGCATGTGTCCACATTGTCCCCCTCCAAAGCAGTTCTTAATTGCAAAGCCACCTAGGTCAGGGTTTTGAACAGCTGGTTTAACCAAAAAGCCTGCTCTTACTCCTGCCCATTCAGCAGATCATCCTGAGTTCTTATTATGCAGCACGTACAGGACAACCAGATGATCAGGCCCAGTCAACATGGGTTTATAAAGGACAGGTCCTGCTTAATCTGATCTCCTTCTATGACAGGGTGACCTGCTTGTTGGATGAAGCAAAGGCTGTGGTTTTTTTCTGCCTTAATTTTATTAAGGCATTCGACACTGTTGCCCACAGCATTCTCCTAGAGAAACTGACTGCTCTTGAGCTGGATGGGCATATGCTTTGCTGGGTAAAAAAATGGTCAGATGGCCAAGTCCAAAGAGTTGTGGTCAATGGAGTTAAATCCGGTTGGCAGCCAGTCACAAATGGTGTCCCCCAGCGCTCAGTACTGGGCCCAGTCCTGTTTAAAATTTTCATCAATGGTTTGGATGAGGGGATAGAGTGCATCCTTAGTAAGTTTGCAGATGACACCAAGCTGTGTGGGAGTGTTGATTTGCTTGAGGGTAGAGAGGCTCTACAAAGGGATCCGGATAGAGTGGATCGCTGGCCCAAGGCCAACACAATGAAATTCAAAAAGGCCAAATGCCAGGTCCTGCACTTCGACCACAACAACCCCAGCAGCGCTACAGGCTTGGGGAGGAGTGGCTGGAGAGCTGCCAGGCAGAAAGGGACCTGGGGGTGTTGATGGACAGCCGGCTGATCATGAGCCAGCAGTGTGCCCGGGTGGCCAAGAAGGCCAATGGCATCCTGGCCTGGATCAGGAATGGTGTTGTCAGCAGGAGTAGGGAGGTGATCATGCACCTGTACTTGGCTTTGGTGAGACCTCACCTCGAGTACAGTGACCAGTTTTGGGCCCCTCACTAGAGGAGAGACATTGAGGTGCTGGAGAGGGTACAGAGGTGGGCTACCAAGCTGGTAAAGGGCTTAGAACACAAGTTGTATGAGGAAAGGTTGAGGGATCTGGGGCTGTTTAGCCTGGAGAAGAGGAGATTGAGGGGAGACTTCATCACTCTCTACAATTACCTGAAAGGAGGTTGTAGCGAGGAGGGAGCTGGTCTGTTCTCCCTAGTGGTGAGTGACAGGACAAGGGGAAATGGCCTTAAGTTGCACCAGGGAAGGTTCAGGTTGGATATTAGGAAGAATTTCTTTACTGAGAGGGTCATCAGCCATTGGAACAGGCTGCCCAGGGAGGTAGTTGACTCACCGTCCCTGGAGGTGTTTAAGAGACGTGTGGATGTTGTGCTGAGGAACATGGTTTAGTGGTGTTGATAGGGCTGGGACAATGGTTGGACTCAATGATCTTGAAGATCTCTTCCAGTCAAAATTGTTCTATGATTCCATGATTCTGCAAGCGCTGTGCATGATGTGTAAGGGCAGAGAGCTACTAGAGGTCAGTACAGGTGCCCCAGAATTTGTCACTGGTTAACATAACACAATGCAAGATACACACCCAGCGTTGTACTCCTATTTATTTGTATTAATACAAGCTTTGCACCACACAGACACATTATTCTCTAGTTTTAAATTTCTAAACCTGCTACATTTTCAGGTCTACATCTTAACAAAATGTGTACTCGAAGTGCACAAAATGTGTATTTTATACCTCCAAAATCTTCAGCTTTTATGAAATATCAACAGATCACTTAAAACCAAATCAAGCAAAACCAGAAGCCAGACTAACTAAAGTCTGGTGTCTAACACATTAACTTCTTTTGTCTTGGTTAAAAGGCCATGAAAATCAAAATAGATTATAAGGCTATAATTACAGTTTTACTTGTGACATGACAGTGAAATGAACCAGTTTACAAATAGTTATTTAATTTGATTTCTAGCTTGAAGATTGATTATGTAACCTTCATCAATGTTTTATTTATTTGAAGTTCTTTATCAGTCATTTTAGCACCAGAGGCAAAGCCAGTTCTCCTATGGGCAAACTTCAGTGTGAGACTCACTGAAGTATTTATGGAATGAGTTATTTACTTCATTTCTGGAACATGCAAAAATGTGCCTTCCACAGTGTGGAAAACCAGTAGGTACTCTAACTGCCTGATTTTATTTCACTGAACATTTACTTAAGCCATACAGATTGGCATAGTATATACAGTTCTAGTTACAATGGCTACATCTCTAGCATATATACAGACATCACAAATTTCACAAGGAGATTGAAGTAAAGACACAATTTCTTTAAAAATTGTTTGTAAGAATAATGACACATCCTGTGTACTTTTGGCCTGCGTTTGCTGCATTTGCTGTAAACTTGCCATGCCCTTTCCAAGTTTCTTTGCTAGCTTCTGCTTCCCACTCTGGTCTAGACATAACTGTGCTTTGTTCACCTACAAAACCAGCTTGTGTTCTCAGAAGGTTTACAGGATCTTTTCCCTCAAACACAGAGGTGACTAGTGCACTGATGTTTTGCATTTTTACAGCAAAAAAAAAAAAAAAGAGGAAGGATGAGGCGTACAGAAGATCAGAAGTGCTAAAAGAGTGCGAAGCTAGAATTTTTCATTTGAGAAATCCTTTTTTTCCCCAAATTGTCATTGTGACTCTGTATCAAGTAGAAAATTTACAGAAAGGGACATATTTCATAGTATTATTTGTCTTGACAGTTCCAGAAGACAGGAAAAACTCTGAGAAGGAGCAAGGGGAGGGCTTTCTAGTTTCACTTAAGCACAATTGTGAATGATTTTAACCAGATTCAGATTTAAAGGTTTTATTACACAGTTCTGTCACTGTTCATGAGAGAGGAGAGACAAGGGAACACTTGCAGCCAGACAGCTCCCAAGCTGTTCGGGAATTCACGGGGCAATGGGACATTGATTTGACATGGACAGGTACAGAATAGACTCTGTGGAAAAACTGCCCCAGGACACAACAGTGCAAGTCAAGGCCCCGTACCCTACCACATTAAGAAACTGTGCTCTTTGTGTTTTACTCTATATAGGTTTGTTGTATTCGATATCAGAGGTAAATTGATTTTAGTGGAGAGGCTTGAAAGTAAATAGCGTGTGTTCTGTTGGGAAATACCACATCCCTGGAGATGGCACTGTCATTTGAGGAGGATTTCGCACAGAGGGAAGGAGGGAGAGGTTGTGCCTTCGAAAGGTTTTGCTGCTTAAGAGAGTGATAATGAGTACCACACATTTGCTCCATACCCTACTGAGACAATTTCTTCCTCTCAGGAAAAAACATTTTATAAATACACTTAGACTTTTTCTCTTAAATACAGTTGTAAGGAGAAATCCAGCATAGCTGGAGACACAGGGAAAGATGTTATCTCCCAGCATCATCCAGAGAAAGCTATCTGACTTAATGTCCCAGCAGGAGAGACACCATGTACTTAATGTGCCTCTCACTTGCTCTTATTGAAAGACATTATTAGCTTGGAGAGAGAAAGTAGTTTGGCTCCAATTTTCACTGTACGGTAACTCCGGTCAATCGGATTCTTGAAGCACGCTTTCAAAAAAGTGTATCACTACTTCCTCTTGGCTTTTTCTTGTATCTGTATTCTTTACCGAAATGCATGAATAAGTACCCTGGCACAAAGAGAAAAGGAGCTGCAACAACAACCATTTGCAGAACACCACCAGGTTCAAACATCAGTACTACCTTTTTCAAATTCAGTAGAGAAGTGCCTTTGGATAAGAGGCCAAAACTGAAGGTATGTGACCGCCTGTCTCAAGCCTTTGGTATGTTCCAAGTGCAGTAGGTATGTCTAAAGTTAATACACAGAGATGCACCTGGGCTAAGCCATGCCAGGAGAGTGGTGCCTTCACTGTGAAAGTCAGATCCACCTTCTCGTGAGCCCACTCCCACCCCATGTGCCATTGCACAGGGAGGACGACAGTCAATGTCTCCACTCTGGCATGAGGTACATAAGGCACAGTGGAGTCCAGCTGGGAACAGGCAATTGGATACTGTAGAACAGTTCTGGGGCGTGAATGCTGAAATGAAGGGTGTGGTGGTGCCAGTCTCTTGTCTGCCACATGTGAAATAGTAGAAAAGTTCCAGAGACCTTCCTGCACAAAACATAGTCACTGTTTCATCTCTGATGGGAAAATGTTAACATAAGCAAAGGGCTCTAGGCCAAGGAAGACTGATAACACTTCTCCCTAGTCTCCCCACCTTCATAATTAAAAGGGGAAATGAAAAAAGGATTTAGATTGTATTGAAAGAAAAGGCACCAGGGAGCAGATTCAATTTTTGAGTCATCACAGAAATTCTCTAAAATTCAATTACAGTGATGTAGATCTGACACAGGATGTATTATTATAGTACCCCAGAGAAGGTCAATAAAGTGTATCGTAAGGTCTCTACAAGATTTCATCAGGACTATAATACAGATAAGTCTCATTATTTCACAAGTTTTGCAGCTGCTCTAACTTAATTTTCAGGGGTGCCATCATATAATTATCAAAGATGATTAAATTTTATGCCCCCAGATCTTGCAGGTTATGTCTACAGGGGAAGAGTTCAAACCTATTATATAATAGCAAAGATATAATTAGACTCTGGAGAGTGAAAAAATAAATCACACTAAGCAAAAAAGGGCAACACATCTACCAACAGACAAGCACATTTACAGCTGAAGTTAATGTCATATGATGAAAAGACCAAATTAAAGTACTGCACATTTGCAGGTATTTCACAGAACTTTGACTTTTAACTACTTACCAGTAAAATATCTCTGTTCCTTTAGATACAAAATCTGTCCACACTGACTGATGTTTTCATATTCTCTACAAATATAGATGGGCCACATTGACTTAATATTGCATGTGTGGGCCAGATTTGGCCTCCAGCACTCACTGTGGAATTGCAAGTGTACAAGATTTATGTATATTTAAATCCACATTAAGTTCACAAGAAAAAAAAATGAGAGAGAGAAGTCGTGGGTTTATTTTGTCTCACCATAGGTCCTTACTGCCATCTGACATGCCCTCGACATCTGGGCCATCTGAATAGGGCTGGCAGTTAAGACGCAAGACTTGTGAGAGAGGTCTGCTCCATCATTAAATAGCATCTGGAAGCAGATGGGCATGGTGGGATCTAAAATGACTCTAGATGTCATTACATATCAGCAAGAATTTTTTCCTGAGGGGTTATTTAGCTGTGGAGTTTGATCCAATGCCTGTGAAGGACCCAGGTGTTTATGTCACTGGGATAGGTCCATAGACACATTTAATCATCAGCCTATGTGGCTCAGGAATTTAACCCAGGACTGTCCATTTAACAGTCTATACCTTTTGTGTGGCAAGGGAATAAATTGATTCTGATTGTGGTAACCTGACCTTGAGAAAATGTGGTGGGAATAGTGGCCAAGAGATGATAAGAATGAGGAGGAATATGCAGAGGCTGAAAAGACTGACCCATCCGTGAGCAGAGAGAAATGTGGATGATGCTAGTTGTCCTTTCTGCTTGTTTGAGAATAAGAGGCCGTTTGCTGTCAATTGAAAGAATGCACTGAAAACTGAAGAAAATACCTTGTATTTGAAAATTTCATGTCATAATATTGAATTCTTTAAGCTGTGTCTGAAGCACCAGGTGTTGACCACCTTCCAGGCGGAAGTCTCCTCACTGCTCAAGGCTACACCTGTGTATCAAAATCTTACCACACAGAAGCTGATTTACTGCTGGACTGTAGGTTCTGCCATCCCCCTTCGGACTGCCTGGCACAGTCGTGTAGGAGCACCTTTTCCGCTACGCAGCCTGGCCCAGGCCTTTGGCATCCAAAGGACAGTCTTGCCAAATGCATTTTCTTGGACAATCCTCTCTTGGTTCATGAATTTCCTCAAAGCACCTGTGCCTGCTGCATTTGTGGTGTGAGGTGAGGAGAGGATGTTTAGAGCTTCGATGGAGGATTTCAGGGAGCCTTACAGAAAATGCAGCTTTTGTAATGAAACATTTCTGAGAAAATTACCAATTAATCATTGCTAGTTATATCCAGGCTGTTTACATTTCAGTTTGTTTTACTACTGTATAAGTCTGCTAAAGTAGAGATGTTAAGGGCAATTCAAACTGTTCACACTACAAGCTAGGGCTTATGGGTTTTTTATATCTCGGAAGACCGCTTTTGCCTCTGGTGCTACGTGGGTAAAACCTACACAGCAAAACCCACTCTACTGTGAATTCTTTAATGATACTGGGCCAGCATTACAGTTCTCGGTGCTCTCTCAGTTCTCTGTCTCTTGGCACTGGCTGCAGTCGCTATCTGAATGCCTCATTTCACCACGCCACTCTGCAAAGCCCTCAGCAATTCTTCCCAAAGACATGTACCTCCCCAGTCCCCCACCACCTCTCAGCACAGTGAGTACCTGTACCTGATGTCTTCTCCCCATGTCCCCTCTACCAAAATATCATCCAGTCTCCACCTTTCTTCCCATCTCCCATTCACAGCCCAGCTCCCAGTCCCAATTTCTCTCTCCCTTCTCAGCCTCCAAGGTTTCCTCATCATGTTTTTCTTCTAATCTGCTTTGCATGCCCACTCTGAATTAAAATAATCTTTTTTTTCTAGGCTTCCCAAGCATTGGCAAGGTTGTTAAAATTGCTGAGTATGGTCTTCCAGTGCCAGAGCACTCTTTTCTTAGAACCTACCTAGAGAATAGAATTTGAAGTGTGGTGCCCTGGAGGGGATGGAAATGCCTACCTTAATCTAAAGCAAGAAGGTAGAAAAACATGAAGGAGGGCCCAAAAGCCTGAGAGCAAAAAAAGTTTCTAAGATTTTTAGAAAATGAACAGGCTGGGAGTGATTTGTAACTCTATTCAAAAGAGTAGTACTATACCTAGGATTCCTGGAATGGCTTTCCATCAAGAATCTCTAAATATGCTCATTGTTAACTAAGCCTAACAGTGCTGCTGCAAGGACAGCATAGGCTTCATCAAGCCACCAGATCACAAGCTGCAAAACTCAGAGCTCTCATTTCACAGGGTACTCTGAAGGACTAGCTCAAAAAAACTTATGGTACAATACCCAGTATTTTTATTCATTTAAAAAAAAAAGCATAGAAAATTGCCCGCAGTGTTTACCTGGGTATGATTATCCATGTTCTCCTAGTGTGAAAATAATGTGCAGATATGTTTAAAATAAATGATGTATTTGTGCACGCAAATCAGATTTCTTACATGTAGGCAGAAGTCTCCTCAGATGTTTTATGTGCACTTTAAGAAGCAGCTTTGAACATTTGGCCCTGTATTTGCCCGAAGGAAAGAAATCTAGTACATTATGATTACATTCTTCTGTGCCCAACCTTAGCAGTTCATAGAGCATGTTGGGTCATTGACTCTGTTAAGCATTTAAATTAACTTTTCTTAACAATTACAGTAATTAAGTCCCTCCTAAACTACAAATTAAGATCATCTGGATGTTTTATAGAAGCAAACGTGGTATTAGCAAGGGCGGAGGAAACAAAAAGTTTACCAAGCCTTCAATTATTCTTAATTTTACAGACAAGTTTGTGTTTTTGCAGACCAGGTTGTGCTGTTGCTGTGGGTGTGTAGGTTGAGGTGTCTCTGCAGCATGTCCTGGCCACCATCCCTGTTCCTGCTGCTCTCCCTGCTCTTTGCGTAGCCTCTTCAGCTGTCTGTAGGGTCTTTCTTAGGCGGGCCAAAGTGCCGCTGTGAGTTTACCATGGTTTAAACCTCTTGTATCCGTACAATTTATTGATGTCTTCTACCTCACTGTCTCTCTCAGTGCTTGGCTGACTGGTGAGAAGCTGGCTTGCTCCAGATATGAGTCATGACGTGGGCCAGTATACGAAGTACTAAGATAATGGGGGAATTTGGGCTTAAATACAAGCTCAGGTGAATGTGGCAGTATAGGTAGACCCATCAGGGAAGCAACTTAATTTTTTTTTGTCCAGCATGTACCACAAATAAAGTCTGGATATCCTGTGAACTTCTGGAGTAGATGTGCGTAATATCTGACCAGCAAACAGTTCACTTGTCCTATTGTTTTTTGTGGTTAACAGAGTAAAACATCTGGATAGTATTGCAACAGGAAGGCAAAGGACATAGGAACTTTGTAAAGGGAGTGGATGGAAAGAGAAGAGGGGTGTATTTCACCTGGACAGTTTAATTTCAGATGATTAACAGAAAGAATACCTTTCTACCTTTGAAAGATACAAAAACAAGGGAGGCACTTCAGACCTGGCATAAGCTGTAGAAGGAAAATGTCCAAAGGAGACCCTTAGAAGTTAAGCCAGTATTTACATAGTCAGAAGTCAATATGAAGGTAAATCAGCCAGTGTGGACGCTGAAGTGAGTGGCACAACAGAGATCTGTCCGTCCAGCCTATGTTACCATGCACCAGGTATGACCTCATGACTCTCATTCTGTGTTCCCAGATTTAACATTTTGTGAATGCATTTTCAAAGACGATTTGAGATGTAAACAGAGAGCCAGACTGGCACTTTTATCTTTCTCTTCAGGCACAAGATTTTAAGAGATGTTTTCTGCTATTGTTGAACAGTAGTTGCTTCAACAGTACCTCATTTACTTCATGGACACTATTTACATGCTCACTAATGTTACTGAGGAGTCTTGCCCAGAGCAATCAAGACCATGGGCCAGAGAATGCACAGAAAAATACATCAGTTTAAATCAAAATCTTTGGCTGCTGCCAACAGTTTTCTCTGTCTCCACCACTTAGTTTAAAAGAAAAAATAAAGAAGATGGAAGCATTTAACCAGCAAGCAGTGAAAATGCTTGGAAGAGGTCTGGATGTAAGCACCCAGTTTAACTCGGGCCCTACGTACCAAGGGAGTACTGTGAACACTGTTTAACTGTGCTGGAAAGGTAAACAAACACACATCCCCCCCAATGCCTACATATGTCTTCTATCCTGATGACGTTTTTCCAAGAGTTAACACTTTAAAATAATCTTGGAAGAAGCTTTGGATTCCTTTAGGGAGAGGATCCTGAGCAGCTTGTTTGATATGTTGTATGAACTAAAGGCAAAGCAGGGAAGGTGAGTTCTTACCTAAGAGAGGTAATCAACTGCTTCAGGACAAACAGAACTGGGATCCTACCTCTGAGCAAGCACATGGCCTTACAGTTCACCTTTAAAATTAAAAGGACGTTTGGAGAACAGACTGTAAGTGGGTAGTAGATGGTACAGTTCCCTCCTGACTTCCTGCTAACCTTAAATCATCTGCACCAGTACAGAAATATTGCAAGGCTGGATTTGGTCTTTTTAACCAGGTGATAGTTGGAATTTATTAAGTATTTTTGAAGATTAGTAATATACGGCAGTCATATATTGCAGGTGATACAATACTGTATTAAAATATTAATCAACTCTACAAACCATCTACATTCATGAAGGCAAGTAATCTGCTGAGGAAAAAGTTATAAACAAAATGGAAATTCATTGCAATATCTCTGAAAAATGTGCCACAAGCATATATTTGGAAAAGCATCCTGGATACTTCCAATTAATACAAGCTTCCTAGATTAAAGGTGTATTGCATATATTAAGAGTAATAAAGTTGTAATTGATTTTAAGGGATGTGAATTTGAACTCTCTTGTCAGTCTGGAGAAAGAGCATGGATACCACTTGGATAGTGAATGGAATATTCTACTAGATCTAGAAATTTATTTTGGCCAGACTTATGAGCTAATATTCTTTGGGTTTTTCCACCATTTAAGTTACAAATTGTGACATCATTGTGGTTAGTTTTACCCATAATTTTACGATCCAAATTTTAATTAGATTTTAGGTTTGAAATAGTGGCTCAAATCACTACCAATTTAGAAACCTCATTTTAAGAGATGTATATAGGGTCAAAACCATCCATGTCCTGTTTCTACTTTTTTATTAAATTAAAGTGATGATCATGTATTTTGTATCTAAAAACTCTGCAACAATCAGAATTGTAACAAATACTTAAAACACTGCTCCAGTTACCCTAAGGGATTTTACATTTTTATGTGTAAACTGAGTATAGGAAGTCGCCAAGTAAGACGGTGCTGGAGACTCACTTTGCCTGACTGGCAGGTGTTACACAAGGCAGAATTAGGCCTTTGGGACTGAATTTAGAGTTATTGTAATTACTTTGCAAGTGCAAACTACACTATTCTGTTTAATTATATGCTAACATTCTGTGCATTTTACTAGACTTAGCCTCCAACGCTGTTATAGCTAAACAAGTGAAATTCCTAATCACAGGCATAGTCAAAGAAGAGGCAAAGGGATGCAGGATAAGGAGCATTTTCATGCTTCAGTCAGCTGAATGCTGTCCTGGAGACTGCTTCTGACACAACCTTGTCTCAGGAACTCTGTGCCTTGTTATCCTGTTTCCCACAAGATGAGCAACACAGGCCTGACAGAGCGATAAGCTCTTGCGCTGGCTGCCACTGAAGTCACTGCAAGCTCCTCTGGAATACACCGTGTGCTGTATACTGTGATGTAGCCTGAAAAATCAGTCCTGAGGCATCTGAAATCAAACATCTGAAATTTTTGGGCACATTTGATCATTGTTTCTCCTCTGTCTCCCTCCCTTTTCTATTAAATCAGCCTAACGCCGCCCATTTTAGAGAGAAGTTGAAGATACAATCAATACTGCTTGGAAAGCTCTGGAATGCTGAGTGTTTTAGAGAAGTGACATCCATAATATCTTGGCAATACCCATAAGAAAGTCAATACATGTGTAGCAGGACGTGCTGTTGTGTCATTAAAAATGTTCATTCTTGCTCATTGCATAAGGAAGGAAAAAAAGGACACTGTAAGAGCTACATGTTCAAGGCACATCAACCGGGGTGGGGACACGTCCAGTGTCTGGGGAGAGAAGTTGCAGAGGCGACCTCTTCTGTGGACGTACTATGGATTCTGGCTTTGCCACATCAATTCTGGTCTCGTACTGCATTTCCTCTTCCCTTCACAGGCATGCATGTGGGTACCTAGGTGTTCAGTCATGGATATACATACGGACCCAAGAATCTTGCGAATTTTAATTTTGGACTTCAAAATTAAAAAAATGAAAAAATAAACAACCATCCTTCGAAATTATATTGGCCTTTGGATATTCCCAGTTTTCTCTCTCTCTACAAGTCTTTCCTCCTCTTGTTCTTCTTTCTAATTCTTATCACTTTCTTCTCCTTTTATGCTAATGCTCCCAACCTTCCAGCCTGTCATTATCCCCATCTCTTCTTTGTTCCCTCCAACCTAACCATTGCCCCATGCCTTCTTCTCTTCATCTCCTTCTTTTGTCTCCCTCCTCCACTCACATTGAAGTTTCTTCCCAGCTCCTGTATTCTTCCTGTGCATCAGAGATGGGCTATTAAAAGCATAGGAGGAAGATTTCTCTTCCTCTCTGATTGGCACTACAATGCCAATAACACTAACAAGAAATAATGGCTTTGCTCTTGGCCTCCAGTCAGGGCTAAACCACCACAGTCCCTTTTGGCACCCAACGTGGGGCTAATGCACCAAAAAGACTGTAGTGGTTTGTGTAGCAATCCTGCTGAACACACGGTGGAAAAATATGACCAGATTTTAGTCAAACGAATTGTTCTGATATGTGGGGACCTTGCCGAACACACAGAAGATAAAACTGCGCTGGACTTGGGTAAAAACAAGCTGTTCTGAGCAAGCCACGCAGGGTAATAGTTGATGAATGCATTAAAAAGATCAGGCTGGGAAACTGCATGGAAGCGTATGTGAATGTACGCGACTAAGTCACAGGGACAAATGTATCAAGAAAAACATAAATAATCTTGTTTGGCTTTATAGTTCAGATATGGAAAACTGTATAGAAGTGGCTCTTGAGGACACACACAGACACACACATACATTCACATACAACTTCGCTTCTGCTTTTGCTCCTGCTTCTATTTCCAGCACTGTGCCCTTGTGGCCAGGAAGGCCAATGGCATCCTGGGGTGTATTAGAAGGGGGGTGGTTAGTAGGTCAAGAGAGGTTCTCCTTCCCCTCTACTCTGCCCTGGTGAGACCCCATCTGGAATATTGTGTCCAGTTCTGGGCCCCTCAGTTCAAGAAAGACAGGGAACTGCTGGAGAGAGCCCAGCACAGGGCAACTAGGATGATTAAGGGAGTGGAGCATCTCCCTTATGAGGAAAGGTTGAGGGAGCTGGGGCTCTTTAGTTTGGAGAAGAGGAGACTGAGGGGTGACCTCATCAATGTTTACAAATATATCAAGGGTGAGTGTCCCGAGGATGGAGCCAGGCTCTTCTCGGTGACAACCACTGATAGGACAAGGGGTAATGGGCTGAAACTGGAACATAAGAGGTTCCGCTTACACTCAAGAAGAAACTTCTTCTCAGGGAGGGTAACGGAGCACTGGAACAGGCTGCCCAGGGAGGTTGTGGAGTCTCCTTCTCTGGAGACATTCAAGACCTGCCTGGACACGTTCCTGCGTAGCATAATCTAGGCATTCCTGCTCTGGCGGGGGGATTGGACTTGATGATCTTTCGGTGTCTCTTCCAATCCCTAACATTCTGTGATTCTGTGATTCTGTGAAAAGGTCTTGCTTTCAACTCACACCAGAGGCTGCCGTCTCCTTCATCACCGCAGGGTTGACCCTGGCTGGTAGTTAGGTGTCCACACAGCCGCTCTATCACCCCCCACTTCTCTGTTAGACAAGGGGAGAAAATATATTAAAGGGCCCATGGTTTGATATGACAGGGAGATCACCCACAATCTACCATCCTGGGCAAAACAGACTCGATTTTGGGGAAATAAGTTAAATTTATTAAAGAACAAATCAGAGAAGAGTAGTGACAAATAAAAACAGGTCTTAAAAAAAATAATAACATCTTCCCCCCATCCCTCCCTTCTTCCTCGGCAAAAAAATCAATCCCAGTATATCCACCTCCTCCTCCCGAGTAACACAGGGGGACAGGAAATGGGGTTACAGTCAACTCATTCAATGTTGGTTCCATCACTGCTTCTTCCTCTGGGGAAGGACTCCTCACTCTTCCCCTGGGTCACTGTGGGGTTCCTCTCACAGAAGAGGATCTCCACACATCTTTCTCTAATGTGAGTCCTCTCATGAGGGGCAATTCATCACAAACTGCCCCAACATGAGTCTCTCCATGGGGTGCAGTCCTTCAGGGAGAAACCGCTCCAGCGCAAGTCCCTGGCTGCGTCACAGCAGTCCTTCCAGCCAACCTGCTCTGGTGTGGGCTTCTCTCTCTCCATGGGCTAGAGGCTCTGGCAGCAACCTGCTCCAGCATGGGCTTCCCACGGGGTCACAGCCCCCATCAGGGCATCCACCCGCTCTGGAGTGGGGTCCTCCACAAGATACAAGTCGAAATCTACACCCCAATACTACATAGAGTTTTGTGACTATTAATAATCCACTTTCCAGATACCTGTGATTCTGGAGGCTCGTAATGAGTCAGCTGGAGAAGTAAGTCAGGAAGAATCTCTGAAAGACACCATTTGAAATAAATCAAACCTTTCTTGCTGTAGGAAACCTTTTTTGGACTAGTCTCTACACAAACCAAACCTTTCTTACTGTAGGAAACCTTTTTTGGACTAGTCTCTACACAAACCAAACCTTTCTTACTGTAGGAAACCTTTTTTGGACTAGTCTCTGCACAAACCAGCACCCATGTTTCTCGTGGTGTTGGGAGTCTTTGGTTTTTCTTTTTCAATGTTAATACTGTATGATGAATGTTTTCTCAGACTCAATTAAAAAAAACGCAGCAGCTGAAAGGGAGTATTGTGGTTCATGGACAGAAGAGAAGCAGTGACAAGCAAAACCTATTTGCTAGCCACATGGAGGTAGAAAGTGTTGGGGGAGAGTGGCTCAAAGTGGTGGTAGGTGTTGCAGCAAACCTGACTCAGGGAACTAGGTGGATTATGAAGAAAAGGAAGAAAGTTAGAGGCCCTGGATGAGCTATTGTCATTTAACCTCAGCTGGTAATGAAGCAGCAAGGAGCTGCTTGTACACTCCCCTCTCTCCCAGTGGGATGGGGAGGAGAATCAGAAAAAAAGTAAAACTTCTGGGTTGAGATAAAGACAGTTTAACAGGACATAAAAGGAATAATAATAATTATTAATATAATAATAATAACAGTAAATATACAAAACAAATTATGGACAATGCAATTACTCACCACTTGCTGACAGATAGTCAGTTCCTGAGCAGCACCTCTGGCCAGCCTTCCCCCCAGTCTGTAAACTGGGCATGACATCATATGGTATGGAATATTCCTTTGGCCAGGTTGAGTCAGCTGTCCTGGTTATGTCTCCTTTCAGCTTCTTGTGCCCTTCCAACCTTGTCACTGACAGGGCATGAGAAGCTGAAAAGTCTTCGACTTAGTATAAACACCACTTAGCAACAACTAAAACATCGGTGTGCTATCAACACTATTCTCAAACTTAATCCAAAACACAGTACTATACCAGCTACTAGGAAGAAAACTAACTCTATCCTGGGCAAAATCAGGACAGAGCACACTCGTGTACTCATCAGTGAGACCAGCCTTTCAGTGAGACCAGCTTCAGGCAGGTGGGGTACTAGTGGAAGATCAAAGCCCTTTACAGGTGTGTGCTTGCAATTCTGTGTTTTGGGAAATAAATATCAGCTCTGGGAAAGGGGCTCTTTATCAAGCACACCCCCAGAAGTGCTGCCTTTTCATCCCTAAGTGCTGCCTTTTCTATTCCTGAATAGATTTAGATTAGATCTTAGGAAAAAATTCTTCAGTACGAGGGTGGCAAGACTTTGGAATAAATTGCCCAGAGATGTTGAGGCTGCCCCCTCCCTGGAGGTGTTCAAGTTGGACAGAGCCTTGAGTAGCCTGATCTAGTTGAGAGGCGTCCCTGCTCGTGACAGGGAGGTTGGATTAGATGATCTCTAAGGTCCCTTCCAACCTAGGCCATTCTATGATTCTATGATTCTAATTCTGTTCAATTTTTTTACTCTCCCTTCTTACAATATTTTTCTCTTTTAGCCCTTAGTTTTGCAAAAAGATGAACATCACAACTTCTGAGAGGCAAAAGAGGTCTTTAGATGGCTCAGCTTTAGGTATAAAGCAGAGTATTTTCAAAAGGAAAAAGGATTTCCAAGGACAAAAGTATCTGATAGTCCTCTCTCCTTCTTCTCCTGGTGTCACCATCACTGGATGCAAGCGTCCTGCACCACAGTGGAGCAAGGGAATACCAGCCCCTGCAGAAAAAGGAGAGAACACAACATGCAAAAGGGGTAGGTCCCGTCAGCCTTACTTAGTTGATGACAGCAGCAACAATGCACACAAGGAAAACCCACTGCCTGTTTCAGACATGTAGTGCAGCCACCCTACCTCTCCCATGACCTGAGGGAAGACAAAGGCCCTTTGGATAAATCTAAGGAAGATTACAGTGACATATTCTGCTTTTGTGCTGCCTGTGACACGACCAAAGGAAGGGTGGAAGGATGATTATTTAACAACTGATTTCTATGTGCCACAGAGCCCTCCATCCTGATAAAAAAGGCAAACAGTATGAAGCCTCACAAGTCCAGATGGCTGAAACCATAGGTTATCACGACCCAACCTTTCTTTCCTTCCTTGTGGCCACATATATTTATTTTGACACTCATGCTTTCAAGACCTTTTATTCTGGATGGGTGCTCAGAGGAGGAATTTCAGGTGTGTCAGAGAGGGTAGGTGTACACACATGGATGTCATAAAGGCTGAAAGGGGAGAGTTAATACTTTCAGCCTGATACCTGATGCCAGGCATCTATGTGACAAAAAAAAGTGCTCTCCTTTTGGAGGCCCTTTGCCAAAGATAGCTCTTCTTTTTGTTTCATACTTACTTTTCTACTGTGCCTGTGTCAGCAAAAGATGAGCTCCTTTTTTTTTCACACATCTCTCTGCCACTGTGAAAAGCACACACTCAGTACCCCTGCTGAGCAGCTCCTCTGATCCAGCTGTCAGCCCTGGTAGGATGTGAACTTCAAGACCAAACCACAAGATGTTCCCTCAGAGGCAGGACCTTGGGCACCAGTACTGCACTGAGATTTTACCCTAGGTATGGCTGGGTGCCTTGAGATCAGCAGAGCTGCTAAACAGCTGAGAGCACATTCTGGTTGTGGCTTTTAATTCCTTCTACTTAGAAGATGAGGAGAAACAGAAGAATGAAAATATCCTAATTTAGGTTAAAGATAGAAAATCCTCCGGCACCTCTCAGACCCATGATGATAAACCATCCTCAGAAAAACATCTTGCTACAGAAGCATTGGAATTAATGAATCCTGATTTCATACCGATTTGTGTCCTGTGGGCTGGCTGACTCTTGTGGTCTAAGAAGATGTGTGTTTTTTGGGTGGCTGGAGAATATGTGAGGTCTCTCTCTGCATGGATTTGTTTTCTCATGAGGTGTGTTCACATTGTGCCTTCCCCGAATCTGGGCAGCAAATTGGGGATGACTGTCTTTAGCCAACTGCTTATTGGTAGAGACTTCTGAGGATGTGTCTTTGATATCAAGTAGATTCAAAAGTTGTTAGAGGGAAGACAAACATCCCATGAGCCTTGTTTCCATGGGAAATGGGGCTAAAAATCTGGTTTTTTCCTTCTGCCTTCTGCTCTACACTTTCTTCTGTCTTTCATGGTTCTGCCATCTTTATCTGTGTCCCAAGAATGGATGCACCCCGTGAGCTGTAGGGAGGTAACCTCATTCCTAATTTATTCTATCATTTCCAGTGAACTGGCCCTGCTCAGCTATTACTACCTTCGTTGTTGTCTCTCATATAACCTCATCTCAGCAAGGAAGTAAGTTCAGGAGTGGTTCACCTGCTGCTGAGAGAAACAACCCCTTTGGAAGGTCAGCCAGGCTTAGCCATGTTTTGCTTCTGTTGTTGTGATACCAGCCATAACCTTTTATTCTCTGCGGGTAAGAAGGACGCAACTTGCCATGTAGCCCAGGGTCAGTCTTGATCATAGAATCATAGAATCGTAGAATGGCCTAGGCTGGAAGGGACCTTAGAGATCATCTAATCCAACCTCCCTGTCACGGGCAGGGACACCTCTCAACTAGATCAGGCTACTCAAGGCTCTGTCCAACTTGAACACCTCCAGGGAGGGGGCAGCCACAACATATTATTCCAAAGTCTTGCCACCCTCGTACTGAAGAATTTTTTCCTAAGATCTAATCTAAATCTATTCTCCTTCAACTTAAACCCATTTCCCCTTGTCCTATCAGGGGATGCTCTTGTAAAAAGTCCCTCCCCAGCCTTCCTGTAGGATCCCTTCAGGTATTGGAAGGCAGCTAATAAGTGCCCCCAAAGTCTTCTCTTTTCAAGACTGAACAATCCCAGCTCCTGCAGCCTGTCCTCATAGCAGAGGTGCTCTAGCCCCTGGATCATCTTTGTGGCCCTCCTCTGAACACACTCTGATAGATCTATGTCCCTCTTATGGTGAGGACACCAGAACTGGATGCAGTATTCGAGGTGGGGTCTCACAAGAGCAGAGTAAAGGGGGAGAATCACCTCTCTTGACTTGCTGGCTACGCTTCTCCTGATACATCGCAGGATGGGGTTCGCCTTCTGGGTTGCATGAGCAGACTGCTGGCTCATGTTGAGCTTCTCATCAATCAGCACCCCCAAATCTTTCTCTTCAGGGCTACTGTCAACCCACCCTGTGCCCAGTTTGCATTTGTGCCTAGGATTGGCCTGACCCAGGTGAAGGATCTTGCACTTTGACTTGTTGAAGCTCATGCAGTTTGCACTGGCCCATTTCTCAAGCCTATCAAGGTCCCTCTGGATGGCATCTCTTCCCTCAAGTGAGTCCATGGCACCACACAGCTTGGTGTCGTCGGCAAACTTGCTGAGGGTGCTGTTGTCCATGTCGCTGACACAGATGTTGAACAGCACTGGACCCAGAACAAACCCCCGAGGAACACCACTTGTCACTGGTCTCCATGTGGACTTCAAGCCATTGACCACAACTCTTTGAGCGACCACCCATCCAGTTCTTTATCCACCAAGTGGTCCATCGATAACTGGAACCATTGAATATCCTTTTTAATGAAATAAAAAAATGCTTAATTATAGTTTAATGTTGATTCGTAATATGGAGTTTGGTATGTCTTAGATAAGAAGAAACGCACCCCTGTTTTAGATGAACATATTTGCCCATCAGTATGGTAACTGTCAGGTCAGCTGTGGAGTTAGAAGAACAGCATGTACTAGAACACAAATTTTATGAATCTTGTACCCCACCAAAGCTGAAAAGTCTCCTTGGAGAAATACTTTCCACTGATCTACCAAACACTGTTAGCTTTTCATACTACATGCTGCATGCTCAAAAAAAATAGTTGTAATGTCAATATGTGTCTCCTTTATGACCTTTGAGTTAACTGCTCTAGCTGCATTCAAGACATTTGCAGGTGTGGGGATTTTTTTTTACATTTCACTGATTTTCACTTTAGTGTTAAATAATGCTATCTGAGTGGGTTATTTCAAGTTTTCTCATTTTAAGGAATACTCTGCAGACATACTGGTAATTCCCTCAACCAGAGCTAGTTGACAGCCAGAATTTGAAACCTTTACAAAGCTCAACAGTATAAGAATATTTCTGTTCTGCTTTGGAAAAAAAAAAATCAGTAGTTCAGGAAGGTAGCTATGGCATTTTCAGTTTGAAAAACATAAAAGTTATTCCTTTAGAATTTGTGAAAAGCAAGAAAGAGCTGTGTGTGCCCTGGGCTACCCACAGCCCTCCAGGGACTCAGTGATTCTTGGGGTCTCTCATACTGTCCTGTCCCAATGAAGGCCTGCAAGAAGTCTGTATGTCCCCAGACCTGCTGCCTTGGTACTGTGTAAGCACTGCTCAGCAGTAAAGAACACATCTCTGTTATCGGGGCTGTTTTTAGCACAAATCCAAAATATAGCTCCATACTAGCTCCTCTGAAAAATTAACCCTATCCCAGCCAAAATCAGCACAGGCAGACTTCAGTGGAGTCACCCCAAATTCCTTCAAAATCAAGGTATCTCTTCAGAGTACTTTGGTTTTGACATACTGACGTTTGTTGAATTGAACCAGTTCAATGACAACCTTTTCCCCTCGTCCCCGCTACTCCTGGGACTTTCCCAGACGCGTTCCCCTGCTCTGCGCCCCGAGGTCCCGACTCCCTTTCTCTATAGCCAGACCTGATAAAATCCTTCTTTTCGTGCTGTTCGACAGCAAAACCTGACCCCGGCAGGAGCGGGCAAGGGATGTGGGGCTCCTCCTCATCCTGCGGTGCTCCTCTAGGTGGGGTAGGCGAGTTTCCGCAGCGAGCGGAGCCCGCTCCGGCGCCCGCGGCTTTGCGAAACTTTCCCGGCAGAGAGCAAGCGGGGCAGAAGTTTTGGGGAAGCTCCTCTGAGCCTGCAAAGGGAACGCGGTAGCTGAGGGCTTTGGTGCGTTTGGGCTCCCCTGGGACCGAGCGGGGGGACATTCATGACAAGCTCTGCGAGAAGAGGAGACGAGCGCTGGCCGTGCCCGAGCCTCGGCACCTGTGAGAGCCCGACCAAGGGGTTACCCCGCGCCCTGTGCCCGCCGGAGGACCTATTCTCCAGGCTTCGGCGGTGGTGAACCCATCTGCACAAGGTAGGCTTGCGGTGACACTGCTGCCTCTCCCCAAAGCCAGCGTGGCTCTGGTACGGGAGTTGCTCTGTCGTGGGGATGTCACTCAGGGCTGCAACTGGGAACCACGTCAGGTTTAGGTTTCGTTTGGCCAAGGTCCGCTGTTCGGTGAGTTTCTCTGCTCCTGGCACTGGACTATAGAGCAGCTCTTTTCTGGGAGCGCTAGAAAGTAGCTACAGTTCCTGGTAGCATCTTCAGTTAAAAGCTAAAGTTTCCTCATACTGAATGTGGTTTAGATATTTTTGAATTATTAAAAGTACTGATGTTCTGACCAGTTCAAAAGCTCTAGAGGATCCAGCATTGTCTTTTTTCTTACTTTAGTGGAAGTACGTATTTCTCCAGAGGATGGTGGAACTGCTCTTTTGGGTTTTGTGTTAATATTGCAAACTGATTTGCTGGTACATTTTAGACTTACTACACTTTTCAAATTGTGACCAACGCTCTAGGATATTGAAGCATCGGCAGCGTTATGTCTGACTGCATATACATGTGAAAACATGTTTGTAGCATGCCGATTTTGATTCTCCCTGCTTCCAAAATCTTGCTGTAAAAGGGTGCCTCTTCAGACCAAGGTCTGAAGAGGAAAGCAGGCTGCTGCCCACACCTCACCTGGGCAGCAGTAGCATCATGTACCTGCTCCAAGCATGGTACGTTGTTGCCTGATGTACTGCTGGAATAGCTTTGAAATGCCCAGTTCAGCCACCTCTGGGGGAGCAGAGAGCTCAGTAAGGGCTGCAAAAACTACTTCAGCAGTAAAGTGGCCTGTGTGAGCCTTGCATGACTATAAGAAACTGTTATTGGTCCTGAGCTGGGGGGTTTTAGCTGCTGCTGCCAAGGCTACAGCACTTGTACTGTGGATTGGAAAAAGCGCAGCTAGATACTTTGCATGCCTGAAAGAAAAAGTATTTTAATTTTTGCAGCCAGTGGAGCTTTAGATAATACATGAAGGGGCACTGGATAACACTTCAGATCTGTTCCCTATGGGATGATGAGTGAGATCCTTATCTCGTGCAACAGTGCCAAGGAGCTTAGTGATCACTGCCTCCTTGGGGTACCACCCAAAACCTCTTAATGTGCCTCAAGCTACAAGGAAAGCTTTCACACCTACTGCTGCTCTTCATTGGAATACACAAGGCCCATGGCTACTGTTGCCACTCCTCTACAGCAGAGATGGGAGACGACATTATACACTGCAGTTTTGAATGATGGGTCTTAAAATGTTTTGGACCAATGGTGGAAATCTCTGACGGCTTTATAAGAAAAATCATGGGAGATCTCAAATTTTAAAAGGAAATTAATGTTATTCTGCAAAGTGGAGTCAAACTCCATGGCCATGAACAGGATTATGCAGTTCTTTGTTCTTCTTTGTCAGAAATGTCTAAGATGTAGAAAGTGAAAAGAAAACAAAGTTTAGGCATCTCTATCAAAGAGCAACACCAATAAGAAATTAATTTTGAAATTAAATAAGAGCAAACGAAGGAAATCAATATATTGTACCAGTGAGCAGCCAGTTTGGCTCTACACCACTCAGTGGTGAACAATTTCACCTTCAGGTAAGCTTCTGTGAGCCCAGTTTCACTGGAGATGTCTGACAAATGTGACACTGTTACTAAAGCTTGGCCCAGCCCTTCTGGTTGGTAGGGTACAGCACAGTTGTGTTGCTGTTTGCAATAATGTAGTCTGACCGCAACAAAGTGCTCAGATCAGAATGTGCCCAGAATAAGCCAGCAGGCTTTTATTTAAGTTGATAGATAGCTTTTCCAGAAAACTGTTGCCATAAATAGGCATTTTTTTCTCTGTTGAAGCTAGATGGAAAACATGTGATGTTTTAATTTTTTCACATCAAATCATGATATGGTCATTTTCAAGGGATCATACTGAACTGTGCACTGTATGCCATCAAAATGATCTCACTGAAAATGTTGAACTGAATGCAATTATATCATAGAGGTATTTAGAATTCCTCCGAAAATGGCTTTGTGTGAAACATTTCAACTTCACACATAAGGGTGACAATTCTTGGAGGGTTGGAATATTTTGACCGAGTCTACAGTTTCTAACTGAACCCATATAGCCATACTAGATAAATGGTCCAAGTCTCACTTTTCAAAAACAAATAGCAGCATAAGCTTTTGAAGATAAGATTAATATTAAGATAATGTTTTTCTCATGTTGTCATCAGTGGAGGAATTCCCCTCTAATATCCTCAACAGAGTTGTTTCCTTTAACCATGCTAGGATGGAACTGGGTTTCAGATCATATCTACGCTGCTTCTCTTCTCTGCTAAAGTGTAGATAAATTGCAATGTGAGCTACTGCCTATAGCAGAATAACCCGAGAGGTTCCAGCATGACCACACCCTGCGTGAGTCATTTGTGAGGACCTGGGGGTAGATCAGCCTTTCCATTCACTCCTGTTACTGGTATCCCATTTCTTCCTCTCGTTATTCTCCAAACTAGGCCTTTGCTGCCTTTTGGTGCCCTCCTGACCCTCAAGACCCACTGTATTTTTTATGATGCACCCAGAAGACAACAGGTGCCCCTTTTTACCCAGCAGCTCCTGAAGCAGCAGTTCTTGTTGGGGAAAACTCTTGCTTCCTAATGTGTAGAAATGTTTTGGCCAGTGCATCGATAGGGTGGGGAATCATTTGCGAAAACAAATACTTTCTTGGCATGTATATTCCAAGAAGGTAACTCCCTGTAAAGGATTAGATATTACTGAACAAGGATGAAATTGTGACATTTCTGACCATCCACCTTGGCAAGTATTATTGACCTGTGCCGATAGTCACCATGTGAACAAAGTGCTTGCCCAGTTTTCCCAGAAAACTAAGAACCCGGCTTCATACAGCAGAAGGCTAGGAGATCCAAGTATTATTCAGAGGCCAAGTAACTTGTTGTTCTTTTGCTTGATTTATCACTCATCCAATCCTATAAAAAACGAACTGAGATCCCGGGCCCATGCAGTTGATGGCAGAGCTCCCGCAAGGGTGGTGTGCCCAGCTCTTGCTGGCTCGGTGGCAACATTTAGTGATCAAATGCTCTTCCCTGAACCATGTTAGCTTTGCACACACTTCTTCTGACTTGACATAGCTCAGATCTTCCAGTTTCTTCCCACCAGGGAAATCAGAACAAAAGTAGAGAGGAAGTTATTTTCAAATTCAGAAGGAGTCCATTAGAAACAAAAGAATAAAAGATAAACAAATACTATTTAAAAGCATTATCTGCCATTGTCTTTTGAAGAAGTTAAAGCTTTGCCAGTGGATTTTCAAATCTCTGAGGAGATGGAGTCAGGGCCACATCCTCCTGATCCGACACTAGCGAGTGCTGGTTTTGAAGTGTCAGAAGTGACATCCTGTGAAGCTAATCCACAATGCTTGAGGTGAATCACCCACCGTGAATCTAGCAACAGGTTTTACATTACCACATTACCGTAACATCTGACCATCTGCAGTGCAAAATCAATAGCAAAGTCCCCGGTGGATTTCATAAAGTTTCTGGCATTTATTCTTTTTCAGACTCAGTTCTGCAGAGCTGAGCTTTTTTTGGATTCAGTGCCTTAAATTCTGCTCGTTTCCTTTTTGGGAGGGGAGGGCTGGTAAGATTTTATGTGGCAGAAGGGACTGCCAGGGTTGTGTCAGTTTTGTAGCAGAAAGGCTTTTTTCAGGAGATTGATGTTGCCTCACTCCCTCAGAAGAAACCTCTCCAGCAGCCGGTGGTATCTCAGCTGACTTGTTTTGCACAAGGGCAGGAGGGTCTTGATAAACCACGTGTTGAGAGGCCTGCTCTGATAGCATGGTCAATGGCCACTGAGGAGGTTGAAAGGGAAAAGCGAGATTTTATAATGCTTAGCTTGACTACTCTTGTGGCATCCTGAAATACTGATAGACCTGAGACCCTTTTGATCTTAAAGGCCAAGATCAACCTAGCTGTAAACCTCCAGCATCCAACTCTTCCCAACAATGGGATGTTTGCTTCCCTACTGTAGCCTGGCATAGAAAGATATACGAGTTCCAGTTTCTCACTGTCTTTGTCTCTGCTGTGCAAATGCTGATGGATGTACGTCCCCTGCAGATCGTGTTAATGAGCCTCTGGATCATTAGGCTTTACGACCAGGACGTGGTGCTTCAGAACTTGGCTGAGTCCAAGTCCAAGACAGCTCTTTGGTAAGAAGGAACCCTGGAAAGATTCACTTTTTTCCTCATCTCCCCTGGAGGTTGTGTTGTATATGAAGCTCTGTTAGATGAGTCTTTATCCTGTGTTCAGCAATGTAACAGGCTGGGGACCAAAGCAGAAACATATGGCCAAGTACTGAGAGAGCTTTTAATTCTGACTGTGCATCCATCTCTTCCTTCGGATATATCACAAAGAAAAACTGCTGAAATGCCAGTTAAGCAGCACACAATTATTTGCAGATTGAATGTCAGGATTTTCCTTTTGATTTTAAGCAATAACCATTTTAATAGTTCAGGATTAGATATTTATAATTATCTAGGCTAGAAGGATGCGTTCCTGTGACATGCTCTATTTTTCTCTCACAACTGTATACATACTCCACTGCCTGGGAAGACCAGGGAGGGAAAGAAATCTGTATAGTAATAGCTGATAAATTAAGGCTTTATAGAAATTGGCTTGTGTCACTGAAAAGGAGGAGACAAAAAGGCCCTGTGCATCCAGATCACACATCTTGGAAGAGAAAAACTGGGACTGCAAAAATATGAGAAACAAATGAGATCAAAGGCTAAAAATAGAAGAGTTTGTTAAACTACCTGGTGCTGGTTTGTAACCTGTCAGACTTAGGAACTATGAAACAGACAGCATCCTCAAACATTGGACTTAAATTTACTAGTTATAGAATCACAGAGCTTTTTAAGTTAGAAAAGACCTTTAAGATCATCGAGTCCCACCATTAACATAGCGATGCCAGGTCCACCACTAAACCATGTCCCTGAGCACCACATCTGCACATCTTGTAAATACCTCCAGGGCTGGGGATTCCACCTCTTCCCTGGGCAGCCTGTTCCAATGCTTGACAACACTTTCAGTGAAGGAAACTTCCCTAATACCCAACCTAAACCTCCCTGGCACAGCTTGAGGCCATTTCCTCTTGTCCTGTCACTTGTCACTTGGGAGAAGAGACCATCCCCTGCCTCGCTGCAGCTTCCTTTCAGGTAGCTGTATAGAGCCATAAGGTCTTCCGTGAACAAAAAAGGAGTTTGAATTTACCATCCTAAAGCAATGTTTCTCATCCTATCAGAACCAACAAAAAAAATTGCAGTAGACCTCAAAGGAACAGTTTTTAGTCAGAGCTGAGTACAGTTGAATACTGTCCCTAAAGGACATTTGCAAAAGCAAAAGCTCATTTGTCAACAACAAAAAAACCCTCACTCCTGAAAACCCCAAGAAAAGTCTGGGGATGTTTCCTCTTTTAGCCACGTGAGATTTTGCCATTTCTTCTCTGGGGCTAGCTGGTGACAATGGGTCCCCTAAGTTAGACACGTGCATTTCCAAAAATAGGAGAGGGTGATCTGTGGGCTGCCACCCATCCGGTGGCCTGTGACGGGGTGGGGAAGTGAAGCAGCACCTCCTTCAGCTGGCCAACCCCTCTCTTTCGGAGTCTTTTCCACCTGCGCAGCAGGCGCAGCTCAATGGCCTGCGGAATCTCGTCCCAGACACATGGGTTTATGGGCTGGTGGATCCTCGTGAGTTGAAGCTGGCGTGAAGTCTGGCAGTCCGAAACTGGATTCATGAAGCGTTCAGTTGTGCCGGCTGCAGGAGGGCAGTAATTTCCAAGAGGGGCAGAGCACACAGCTGAGGGCAGTAACTATCTCAGCTGTCACTGTTTAATCCATCACCAACTCTGAGTGTCAGCACCCTCCAACAGAGACAAAAGCAGAACCAAATATCCAAACATTGTGGGGCGCAGATTTATTTCATTATGTTCAAATACTCTGTGATGAGCCGTGTCTCTTTAAATTTTCCATACAGAAAAAGCATGTGCTAGCATATTGCCAAGTGGAGGGCTATGTTTCTGCGTGCATGTGTAGATCCAGTTGGTTTCTCTGGGATGTAAAATACAAAGGAAAAAGCCATTGTTCTTCTCTTGCTCTCAATTTTCAAAAATTACCAGTTCTCATAAGCAGACCAAAACAGATAACAGATGGCACTGGCTAGCAGCAAGGAAACCTAGATGCAAATACACTACGGTGTATGAAGAACATCTCTGATGTGGCAGAGTTATGTTTTCTATCATGGTTTCTAGCCGGTTGTGAGAAAAATCCTACACTAGCAGTTTGTGGTATTTAATTGGGTGTGAAAGATGTGAATAATTCAGCTGGTGACCAAGCGTCAAATTTGGTAAAAGAATAATAAATAAATAAATAAATAGACAATAAACAAACAAACATACAGGGGCTTGATCGACTTCCCAGTGGCGTCAACAGGAGACTCTCCAGTAATGTCAGCAGCTATTTGAATGGGACCTGCATGCCTATTTCTGATATTTACCCAATGTCCAGATGTACACAGGCTACGCTATAAAAGAGAAACAAAGTCAAGTGCCGTGTTGGGGTCACGCAGAGAAGGTGGCAGGTCCAGCATGTCAGCCATACAAGACCCCGCAACCTTGCTCCCTCCCAACCTGGCGTTTTTTACAATAAACCAGAAGCCACAGGGGCTGAACTACAGGAATTTGTCCATAGCTGTGTGGTGCAGGTCTTCCAGAGCTTGTACAAGGTAGTTTTTAATTTGGTTGAGGTGGAAGCTGGACTAAACAAACAAACAGACATCTCTGGTGCAAGGATCTCTGCATGGGGAAACACCAGGAGCACTTTGAGGAGGCAGTGAGTGGTGCCCTTGGGGGTACAGCACATGGGTGAGGCACGTCCACATGTAGATGAGACATCTGGTTGCAGTTTGATGGGTGTACAGTTTCCATTCACTCCTGCCCATAATGTCACCTCTGCCTCCTCTTTTAAATTCCAGCCTCCAGAGCAGGGAAAGACAGCACGGGTCAAAAGAATCTAAAATTCCACCAGCTTCTCTTTCCACTGAGAGTGAATCTCTCCTTGTAACAAGTGGATGTTGAATCCTTCCCCAGGAATGAACAACAGAGGTCTGAGCAGCTGGGAAGCTGAGATCTGATGTCTTGGTTGGGTGAGACTACAATTGCACGCTTTCTTCCTGCAAAAATGGGCACTTGCCAAACCTCCGGTGTAATACAGAGCACTCGCTTCTTGTGCTGCAGAATCTTAAGACAGCAGGTCTTCTATGTAAGGCAACAGACAGACAAATACACTCAAAATGACAGAGCGATTTCTAATATTTACTCTTTTTGCCTCTACCCTCAGTGCTTGTACAGGCAGATCCATGGCAGTGAGCACAGCCTTACCTTGCTGGTAGAAGGATGTGGTTAAATGCTCGCTGTTTTTTCTAGAAGATGAGTATGTTGATGTCGTGCCAGTCAAACACTGGCAGAAGTCTGAGAGAGCCTGTATAGCTCACTCGTTCGCTGATGCTTCGCTCGTAAGTCATGTGCCTGTCTCATGCCTCTGCTGGTTAAATACCTTTTCTCTAGCCCCTCTCCCAGATACAACACTGAGTCTATGCCTATAGGGAGCATCAGAGCATCAACAGTTTTCCTCATCTTACGAGAAATGTATAGAAGTAAATTTTTCTTTGAAGTACTTCTTAACACTCCTTTTGCATTCAAGCAAAGTTGTCACTGAGTTCAACAGGGTTTGCCCACGCAACGAGCAAAGGCTCTGTCCCCTTGGGAGTACGCAAGCCATTTTCTAGTAATTTATCTGCTAAGATGACAGATTTCCCTCTTATAGCACTGAAAACAGGAACTTTACTGTCTTGTAACAGAAATGACTTTACATATTTTATGAAGCTGAGCCAAAGGCACTGCTCTTGTTAGCTGGAGTTGGTGGCTGTTTGGTTGGTCTGGACATGAGAATTATCTACTTCCCCTTCCTCTTTTTTGTTTTTGTTAATGAAGGCTTTATACCTGACTAAAATACATAGCTATATTTTTCCCTTCAGGTCATGTTATCGGAAGCTTTGAGTTGGGGGTGGGGGTAAAAAAGTTCAGTTACTAAGTAAGATTAAAGCAATTAAAGGCTAAGGCTCATATTTAATTTTCCCTTGTAGATGCAATTTTTCATGCAGTGACAGCATCAAAACCTTTTCAAGTTTTATAGCTATTTCACATTTGGCAGAAACAACAGGAAACCATCTGTAGCAAAGCAGGATTGTTGTAAGCATAATATTCAGTAATGAAAAAAAGATTAAAAGAAAACACTGTTATCTTTATGTGATAGCTTTGAAGGCGCAAGGAGCAGGATGCTTGCATTTGCCCATCTATCTGCTAGCATCATAAAAACTTTCTAGATGAGGCAACCATGTAGAAAGTTGATTATTTCAGCAGAAGGAAGAAATCCAATAGGAAATTTGACTTTCAGTTTCTTGTTGAGATTTCCATGATGATTGTAAAGATGCCTGTGCAGAAGAGGCTGTATATGACAGTTGTCTGTATATCATGACTTACAGGGCAGACCTGTGTAAGTACACACACAACATCAAATAGGCAAGTTGTCCCACAAAAGGCGAGTAAGCTTCTCATGTTCTTAAGTTTTAACTCCATGCTTGAAAGTCTTTTCTGGATTAGGGAAATATAAAAATAAATTATGGAAATTCAGATGGCTTATATTGCCCTCTGCTTCCTTATAGCAAAGTGTACTTGTTCTTGCTTTGTGGTGTTTTATGTACTGGAAAGGAGACATCCAGAACGAAAAAGCATATATTCATCAGTTGTGTGTGAAAAACACTTTTTGCTGAAACTTAGCTTGTTTAATTGGGGTGTCACATGCCAAGGCTGCAGTTTTAGGGGTGCTCATGGTAGCCACTGAATATCTCTGGAGACTGCAGTCAGTCCTGTAAAGTTGTTACAGTACTATAAGTATGCTCAAATCCAAAATACTCATCAGTATGTGTCTTGGAAAATGGGACACCACCATTTTTTCAGGTGTGCTTTAAAACTTAACCTGGGCTCTTTTCTCAAAATACACTGAAATTTTAACTAGTGAATGAGAAGCAAGTCAACTCAACTGTAATTTCTTTGTCACTGAAGTGTTTCGCATATTAATAATCAGACCTAGTTTTAAGATAGCATTTCCCTGTGCAAAAGTCAAAATATGTCAGGGAACAGCAATATCGTCTGGTTATTAATGTCTTAAATTATAGCTAGACACCCTGTTTTTCCAGTTTTCAAGGCAAGTTATGAAGGTGTTTTTTTTTTTTTCAAGTGCTGAGCTGATGAGACATTAAAGGTTTCTTTTTCAAATAGTTTGGCTGTTGGGTTGCTCCTTTCACTCACACCTGCCCCTTGACTTAGAAATTGTCTCCGCCTCTTCAGCATCAAACGCTGAATTTACATAGGCACAAAGAAAGCGTGGAAGGCCAACAGCTCGCGCTGTCATTAAGATGGGAGTGCAAGAAGAACAAAGCAGCACAATGGTAAGAGAAATATCACCATACCCTACCTTTCTGCGAGGCTGACTAACCAGGGCTTTCCCACAGGAGGGAAAGGTGCAGAGGATACCGCAGGATTAGCAGATGCATGTAGGGCTGCTGGCAGCAGTGGCTGAGCCGGTAAGAAGGAGCGAGTCGAAGCTCTAGACATGAGTCAGGTTTTGAACTTGTTGTGGTTTGTAGCGGCTCAGAAGGTTTTGTACAGCATCACCGTACGAGGCTGCGACTGCCCCGATGGGCTTACAGCTGGGAGAGCCATTGTCTGATCTGGAAAGGGAATGCTCACTCTCAGAAAAACGCTGTAGCCGGGCTCCGCTCCACACATTGCTCACCCACGGCACAGCCTTGGGTGTGCCGCTCACTTACGTTATTTTAATGCCTTTCCAAAATGCGCGGGCTTATTAATTCAGTAAGTTCTTCCTAATTATACAAGCATCCCTGAAGAATTTCAGAGATGCACGTAAGAACTCTGGCAAAGTTATTTCTTTAGAGATACGTGACGAAAATAAGAAAAAAGTGGTGGAATGATATACATGCTTACCACCTGAATTAAGTGATTTTTTGTACGCATGCGTGGCCTTTTCTTCTGGAATTCTAAAATGCAGAAGTAAAGAAAATAAGAGGGAAGCATGGTGCCTGGATTTGTTTGGTTCCTTCAGAACTTTCATTCCTCCCTTTTAAAACAAGTTTAGTGAAAAGACTTGAAATGTTCCTGTGTAGCATAGTCTAGGCATTCCTGCTCTGGCAGGGGGATTGGACTTGATGATCTTTCGAGGTCCCTTCCAATCCCTAACATTCTATGATTCTATGATTCTATGATTCTATGTTCCCTCAGTCATGGTGTTATGGGTGTTTTTGGTGTTTCTTTTAAAAAATTGTGGATGCTGTGCTTTTATTTGCTGTTGCCTGTGCCTATGACTGAACTTGACAAAAATTTAAAGGAAAGGTACAATTGCTGCATGAGCTATAAAATCTGCATTAGTTTAATAAAAATAAATGAAAGAGAAAAGCATCTGCTTTCCCCTTGAAAAGCCAAGTTCCCTAGAAATACATACAGAAGCAAAGCTGCTATCTGTGGTATTTTCCCTATCATTGCAAATGCTAGCTGGACTAATTTAACAAGTGTTGCACACAGACCTTTGTTTAGCTTCATAAACACGTCCATTTTCACAGAGCAGATGAAAGTTCATAAAGAGTTGTGTTTAGCTCTGCAATGTTTTTCATCTGGAGTTTTCACCCAGATGAAACATTTTTCATTAATCGCAGAAGAGCAATTAGTGATGGGTGTGTGAAAAGTGCTTAGAATAGCAGGCATGCTCTGAATCTTTGATTCAGGAGCACTCTGAGGTGGGAAGCAGATACCTTCTGCTAGATTATCTTCATGGATTTAATCCCGTGGAGGCACTTGGGTGTCTAGCAGACCTGTCACTTCACATGCTAAGTCTAAAATTTGGATCCTAAGAAACCTTGTTCACCTGCCTCTTCACCCCAGAGGTACCTACATTCCTTAACACCCACGTTTGCATCCACTGAGTTCCTTGCATGCCTGAACGTGTGCTTCTGGACATGCTTTACCTGGCCTGGCCTGTGCTGGGTGAACAGACCCACACACCACATCTAAGTCCTGCCAATGAGAATGGCCTCATTTTACATTTAGTTCATGCTTAGGAAACTCTGGTGGGAGATCTGGACTCGATGTACTCCTCAGCCTAGGGAGACTTTAGCTGTTTCTCGCAAAACAGTGCTCCCAGCCCTGACTCTTGTGCATTCTAGAAGAGGTGACCATCCATCGTTTGGTGTTTTTTAACGGCTACATTTTTCTTGGCGAGAGCGAGTACTTGGAGAGCGAAAGAAGAATAATGCTGCAGCGTGGTAGCTGGGGTACTTGCCAAGGTGTGTGGAGATAGGGGCTCTGGGAAATACTCAATACAAGATATTTAAATTTTTGTTAGAGTAAGAACTGGAGCCCAGTTTCCAAACCCTGTCCCAGGTGGTGCCCCAGTCACTAGGTTTGGGAGTCATGTCTGAGTGAAAAAGAGAAAAGGACTATCTAATGCAAAGCAGAAGAGCATTGATAGGAGGGTACCGGGCAACCCTATGAGTAAGCCCCTGTAGCCACGCTGCCTGGCCAGGGGCTCGGGGCTGTCCCCTCTCCAAGGAGCCCGCCTAGCCTACACCCCGCCATCAGGTTGGGGGTGAAGGAGAAGGTTTCCAAAATGGTGTTCAAAGAGGATGTTTTCTGCAGACAGGCAGAGGCATTTGGCCTTGCATCACCCCATGGATGATGGAATAATGAAGTGCAAAGTTATGGAACAGTGGTAGGAGGGGTTCCATAGGCTCGGTTTTCGGGAGAGTCTGGAGGGCTGGATGGCAAAGCCTTGCAAGGTTCCTAAGCCTTGACAGGGTCATGGCCAAGGCATATGTTCTGACTTTGAGGATCTCTGTTTTGAGGCATCTTGCTTTCCTCAGGCTCTGGCTGTGGCATGGATACTGCCAATTCCTGTGGCTTCCATGGAATAGTGAGTCCATCATGGCACTGCTGCTGTTGTGAAATTGGCTTGACCTCTGCTTCTTAGGGAACTTCCTTAGGAAAAATGTGCTAGAGATTAGCCCAGGCTGGTTTAAATCAGGGATGGCTAAGTGGCAAGTCGCTCCACAAGCATCAGCATGGATGAAGGTTTATTTCTGATGGATCGGTGTCTCATGGCTGCTGGCCAGCTCCAACTGAAGCTTGGGGACATTTGCAAAGAGTTTGCTGCCAGGTGCATTTGTCAGTAGCTCACAGGGCAGCCTCTTCCTGTGCTGGAGCACACTGAGTGCCCTGGCCCAGCCACCTGCATCATGAAACCTCTGGGCAGGGGTTTCTCCCTGTGCCATCCAAATGGGCAGGACTGCTGTTTGGAATCCAGCTAAAATTGAGGGAAATAGTGAAAACAAATAAATAAATAAATAGAAGTCTCTCCTGCAAATATTCAATAGCCCCATGGTCTTAGCACTGTTTTGAGAGACGGGAGTTCGAAGTTCAGCTCCCTATTCCAACTTAAACAGAGGGAGTATTTGATGTTGTCCCATTTTGCTCAGTGTGTCATGCTACTCCACTAATCAATTGATCTGTAGAGACTACATACTCCTCTGAAATGTGCTAACCATACCCTATATGCAAGCCTTTAGTGCTTACTAAGAAGAGTAGCAATGCTTTTTAGTCCATTCAAGAACAGCTACTCAGAGCCGAAGCAGAGAGCACAGCAGAGATTGAGGAGCAAAATGTTGCAGGGGCAAAGTCCAGTGCGGGGGTAATAGGTGGTATGAATGTGATCATCTTAGGTTTTCATTTCCAAGCTTTTGACTGGCTTTGAAGTAAAAAGGATCTACAGGAACTATAATATTTTCTGAACAATGAAGGTAGACTCGAAACACCACTTTCATCGTAGACTATTTGATTTTTTTTATTTAGGAGGCTTTGCTAACAGTGCTAATATACTTTTCTCTTAGTAGGCCCCCTGATTTCAGCTGCAGATGCTACTCCATGAGCAGGAGCAGCACACTCTGATCTTTATGTTTTGAAGACTAAAATTGTTCCCTTTTGGAGAAGTTTGTTTTATTAGGCATATAAGTTATGGAACGCCATTTTGTAGCTCTGTATACACCTTTGGCTTTTTCCTACAAGAAGAATATATGTGCAATAGACAGGATCTCAGGGATTCAAGTAAGGAGCTTCATATATATAAGAGTCTGAGCAAGGAAAATTTATAGAATTGGCTCCGTACAAACAGGCAAACTCAGTCATCATTTCCTTAAGGCTTTAAACTTACTTCTCCTTGAGGTGCCAAGAGACAGAGCATTCTTATGATTTTTTTTACAGGTTTTCATACCCAATATGTCATGACACGACAACAAAAAGTAAACACTTTTAGTTGACATGTAATGTATGTGTGTTTGGATCACTTTTCACTTCATGTCAATAGTGCATATGTCAATATGTGTTTGTTACACAGCATATTATATCCAACAAAAATGCTACCCTTTCTGTTGTATGCTTGTTGGTCAAGGTTTGACATAATTAAGCATAGCGTAAAAATAACTCATCTGTTAATACCATCATTTATTATGAAAGGATGAGCTCTCTGTAATGCAAGGTTTTAATTAATTGTCACTTGCTGTCGAAGTTGAGATGCAGGATATGCATTTGGCATTTAGGCACATACATGAGTTTTTGAAGATGTCTCAGAAGGCAGAGCCAAGACACTCAAAATCTGACTCTGAAAGCAACCTAAGTGCACATGTGAACATGAGCACATGCTATTCATCAAAAGGTTTGGCCTTTAAAGAAGTTTCCTGCTTGCAGGAGAAGAATTAGCTTTCACTGTTCACCATTTAAAGTGCATCACTAAACCAGGTCCCCAGGTCTCTGCAGTGTGACATTTTAGACAAGTTGTAAAAGAAATGTAGTTCCTCAGTTACTGTCGTGCACTTGATAGTTGTATCTTCCAGAAATGCTGTATCTATAACCCTTTACTTAACTTCAGGCAAGTCGAAATAGAACATTTTCTATTACTGGATTTTGCTGTAGAATACTTGCTACAGCCACTAGTGTGATTTTTCTGCTGCTTACAGGGCAATGCATTTTGTCAGACTGAGCCGTCTTCTAAGAGCTTCCCCAGACCAGGGCCTGGGAGACTCAAAGGTACCACTTGGACCAGACAGGCTGTCCTCAGCTCCTGGAGAGGAGCGAGTGTGCCAGGAGGCAGGAAGGGGCCCTTCTCTCAGCCCTCACAAGTCACAAGCATGACCACGTTGCTACATTTCACTTTGCAAGACCATCTTGACATGAGCCACCCCTTTGCAGGCAGCAGCTGATGATGCATGATGCCACACCCCAGTGGCAATAGGCTCCAAGCAGCTGGGGTGACTTGCCTGGAATTTTGCTCATGGTGAGATTATTTTGATACCGAGGGAGCTTGTGCCCAACGTGTCTTTGCCACCTTCAATTTATGGGAGAACGGAGAATGGCTGCATGAAGGGAGCAGGTGGAGGAGGGAGTCAGGATTGCAGGACACGTGAGGGTCAGAGGAAAAGATGCTCAAATCCTGTTTGGGCTCCCAGGTGAATGAAGAGCAGCAGAGACATAAGTGGTGGCTGTGGGAACACCAAGGGGTGCGGGCAGGGAGAAGGGATACCTGCTGTTTTCCACCCATGTGGTGCTCCAGCAGGAGCAGAAATGAGGAAAGGGAGTGACAGGGGTAATGAAGAGTTAAAGAGAAGGAGTCATCAGCATCACAAAGCACACATGCTGAGGAAAAAGCTGAATTAATGCAAGGCAAAGGACTGAATGGGGACAAAAATAGCAAATGTTTGGAGGATGGGGATAAAGGTGGCATCTCTCTGAGGGCTGGAGAAGGAGATGCTGAGGGATCCAGGGCATTTGCTGCCTAATTCATTGCTGATGCTCTCATTAGGCCAGGAGGCCCTGACAGCGTCTGTAGCAGCTTCTTGAAAATTGCAAGTTATTTTTAACAGGCACACAGCAGTGGAGTGACTGCCTAGAGCCACATATTTCTGTTTCCCTCTCTTGCAGCTCCCTGTGAGATAGGGCAAGCTGAACTGGCCTTGCTTACGTTTCTTTTTCTTTTTTTTTTTTTTTTTTTTTTGCGAAGTTGTGCTTCATTTATTGCATTTGACTTTGGGTTCAAGCAGCTTTCTGTAGTGCGCTGTCAAGAGCTGAAATGTCAGAATGAAATACTGAATGCTATTTCCTTAGATGCTTGGTGTCGGAAACTATGAAGGCTCCAGGCTAAGTGTCCACAACGGATTCCCGTGATTGCTGCCGTGGAACCATGCCCCATTTTTCACTACATTGGTCACAGGTTGATGAAACTGATTTTTCTGAGAACCTCCTGCTGGCACCTGATAGAAGGCATCATCCCCCAAGGAAAATAAAAACAAACAGCACAACACCCCACAGAAAAAAAAAGAGTATAAATGGTAGTCTTTCAAACGTGAAAATAGAACAGGATACCTGTGACCAAGCTGAGATTGATACTGCAGCTTCAGAGGCAGTTGTGTCAGTTCAGTTCAGTTCAGCTTGAGTGTAGATGTTTCTCCTCCCACTCTGGTGGGTAAATGTTGAGCATGATGTACAGGTTCTCTTCCCGCTCTTCCTTTTGCCCTATTTTAAATCTGCTGCACACCTAACCTGCTTTATTCAGATTTGTGATGGCATGAGGTTTATGTTCTAGCTGGGACATGCAAGTACCTGTAGTCCTAGAAATGCTCATAATTTGCATTCTTAATAAAACATAATTTAAAATCCTAAATATAGAAACTGCTCTAAAACTGAAATGGATTAAACCAGCTCCTTTTTCCCAGATCTCTACATCCCAAATATCTCTGTGGGCCCAGGAATTTTGGGGGAAGCCCCTTAAAAGCCTAACTCTGAACTGCTTGAAAAAGGAGAATCAGAAAACCAAACCTAGAGCTTTCTCTTGGATTAAATCCAGAATATGATGATGGGTCCTGCCCAATGGCAGGACCAGTCTGTGATGCTAGAACAGCCCTTAAGGATCCTTAGTTTTGTTGCTAATCCCATATTGTTTTCTGGTCCTTGGATCAAAGATAAGCACTATGAAATTATCAAGAAGGGCAAGTTTTTCTGACCTAAGTTTTACATTAACCACCTATGCCATCATTTTTCTGCTTTCTTTTCTCTATCAGTGTGATTTCAGAATCTCATAATGTCAGGGGTCGGAAGGGACCTCTAGAAATCATCTAGTCCAGCCCCTCCACCAGAGCAGGATCACCTACAGTAGATCACACAGGAACGTGTCCAGGCGGGTTTTGAATGTCTCCAGAGAAGGAGACTCCACAACCTCCCTGGGCAGCCTGTTCCAGTGCTCTGTCGCCCTCACAGGGATAAAGTTTTTCCTAAGGTTTTTGTGGAACCTCCTATGCTTCAGCTTGCACTCGTTGCCCCTTGTCCTGTCATTGGACATCACTGAGAAGAGCCTGGCTCTGTCCTGCTGACACTCCCCCTTGACGTATTTATAAACATTAATGAGGTCACCCCTCAGCCTCCTCTTCTCCAAGCTGAAGAGACCCAGCTCCTTCAGCCTTTCCTCATAAGGGAGATGTTCCACTCCCTTCATCATCTTTGTGGCTCTGTGCTGGACTCTCTCAAGTAGTTCCCTGTCTCTCTTGAACTGAGGGGCCCAGAACTGGACACAATATTCCAGATGTGGCCTCACCAGGGCAGAGTAGAGGGGGAGGAGGACCTCTCTCAACCTACTAACCACACCCTTCTAACACACCCCAGGATGCCATTGGCCTTCTTGTCCACGAGGGCACATTGCTGGCTCGTGGTCATGTTTTTGAGTGCCATGTATTAACACTGCGTTATTCCAAATGCCATGGTAATTCTTCACCCTGGAGAATGCTCTTTGACTGGTTCTGTACCATGAATGACATCCTTATGCCCCAACTTTTATTGGGCCTTTGAGCGACATGATAATATAGACAATAAATATCTTTGCAAATTGTCGAATATTATTCTCTCTTTATGACAGACATTTTCTGCCTGTATCACTTCAAAGCCTTCAGTAATTATTGCAACACCTGCTAATGCTAGTTTCAGCAGCCTGAGCTCTTGAATATTCAATTGTGTTTCTCTGTGTCCTAATACTGTCCTGAGCACTCTCCTCTTTCCCTCTTACTGTTTGCTTCGTATATCTCAATGCTCTATGGCTTTGCCCCTCATCAGACAGATTCAATACCAAATTAAGTCCTTACTACCAAGAGTCTTTAAAGAGGAATTTAAGAGGCTGAATCAAAGTGTCTAACCACAGCTTGCTTAGAGAGAGGATTCCTAAAATGAGAATACTAGGCTCATCTCAGAAGACACGTGGACGGCATGAGCTGATGCCGCAGTCCTTCTCGTCATCTCCTGCCAAGTCAAAAACATTCCCCTTTTACTCCTTCGCGAGCAGCCAGTGTGCGACAGCTTCCCTGGCAGCAGTGGTGGCTCAGGCATCCAGCTCGGCTCGTGGTCCAGCAGCTTGGCTGCCGAAGGCGAGGGGAGGCTGTGCCGAAACACAGGTGCCCACACAGGCGGCCAAACCCATTTGATCCTTGCACCCCACGCTGCAGACTGCCGGCCGTCGCTGGCTCCCGCCCTGAGCACACCCCCACGCACTCCTTCGTGCCTGTCCTGTTTTGCCCTCCACCCACTACCTGCATCAGGGGGTTAATTTTCCTTTTTACTTTTTTCGTCTTTTTTTTTTTTTTTTCACCTCAAAGTGATAGCAATTCCTGGTGCATTTATCTTCGATGATGTGGTCGTTGTAAGATGAAGTACCTGCAGCAGCCAGTCTGCGGTTGATTTGAACGCAGGCGAGTCTCAACAATGAGCTTAAAGGAGGGTGTCAGGTATAAATCTTGTCTTCAAACAGCCAGGGTGCATTCCAGACTTCAGAGACACCTCTTTGTGTGGAAAGCTTTTTTTTTTTTATGCCTCCTATTTCTTTTTCTTGGACCTGGAAAAGGATGAAAGTGGCGGGGTGTGTGCATTCGTTTAGGCTGATAATGAGAGTGGGGCTCACGGGCATGGTAATTTGGCAACCTCTTCACTTCCTGTAACAGTTTAAAAAAAAATCATCCAAGGGCTGCTTAAAGACAAACATTTTTTGTTTAACTGCTGGTGGTTCATTTTCTGAACAACCATGCAATTAATCTTATTTGTATTAAAGAAGCAGGCTGCTTTTTGTAAGCTTTTCTGAGCTATAATTAATGAAGATCAAAAATATTAGAGACACAATATTTAACTTTTCAGAGGTGCAACTACACAACATCTGCAGCAATTAAGAGAAGCAAAAGAGAAAGGTATTGCGTTGGGTTTCTTCTCTTCAAAGTATCTTTGTTAACCCTCTGTCCTGCACACAACTCTTCAGTGCTTCAGCTGTGAACATAATTTTTGGTGAGGAGACTAAATGATACTAAAACCACATTTTTACTTTTAATTACATTGAGAGATAAGCACATAGTTCAAAAATATTATCAGCTAGGTCAAACTTAGAAGGACTGAGTCCATGAAGTTAAATGCAGGACGACCTGTATTGCACCATGGAGGACTGGACCCACGTACAAGTGTTTATTGCTTGCATAGTGGTTTTCAGCAGATGCACGCGTGTTTTAAAACTTCAAAAGCATCACAACACTTTCATGATTTTACATGTAAAAAATCCTGGATGTCTTTGCCACTACGAATTCTGTAGCACAGATTGTCTTTTAGCTGTGCTGCTTAAAAAAAAAACCCCAAAACAATTAGTTTGTAATAAGTAGCAGCTTATTTGTCTCTGGATGATTAAATAAAGAACAACTCTGGAATGTATCACTTGAAGACATATGACAAGAAACATGCATAGCTTTACCTTGGCACTAGCTGCTTTCCACTCCACCAACCTTTCAGCTACTCTAGCAAAAGGAAAATCTGGTTTTCAGTGGCCTGAAGTCAAAACACAGATGGCTCCAAGTGTGTCACTCGAATTCACAAAACAAAAGCGCACTTTGCCTTTGCGTACAAACAACGGGCGCATGACTTTATTGCACGGGGGGTCACTCCTTTCATGGGCGTGTGGCATTTTGCTAACGTTTCGCAAAGAGAAACTGCAGCTACAGCATTCCTGCTAGTGTCAGAACTCTTCTGGAATTGCCAAACCAGAGCCAGCTCTGTCATCCGTGTGATCTGGGCTAAGTTTGATCCCAAACAGAGGCACCATATGATGTGTACTAAAACACGCTAAGAATGAAAGTGGAATTAATCTTTGTCCTTCCTTTGTGGCATGCAAGTGTCGCCTGGGAGTTCTGACCCAGGGGTGTCCAACACGCCATAGCTGCACCCTAGAAAAGTTTGTGCTACCTGATGGCGAGCCCATCTGTCTCCAGTAACAACGAACTGTGCTTCTAGAAACTTGGAGGCAAATATCAGCAAGTGGTTCAGGGCTGCGCTGAGCACCCTGACGCTGCGCTCCAGCAGCCTGTGCCCCAGCTGCTCCTTCCCAGAGAGAAAGCAGTGTGGTGCCCTTGTGACTGGATGGTCCTTGCTTTTATCCCATGCTTGTTGTCTGAATATAGATGGGTTTGGAGAAACTTTTGCAAAACTGAATGATGGCAAGTTGCACATGCTGATTACATCATATTTATTTCTGTTTACTTTGTGACTCATAACTTCCCTAAGTATACGCAAGCAAAAGAAGTCTAACAATTTCTTGTATTTAAATGAAAAGTTGTATGCCATATACGAGAGACATGGGGTCTCTAAAGC
This sequence comes from Trogon surrucura, assembly GCA_020746105.1. NCBI lineage: Eukaryota > Metazoa > Chordata > Aves > Trogoniformes > Trogonidae > Trogon > Trogon surrucura. The sequence continues at coordinate 69,118,658 of CM036617.1, forward strand.
TCTCCTTCTAATCCCTCTCAAGGTCAAAACCCAACAAGTTGTCGATGGGAAGGGATGTCAGGATGCTGATGCTCAAGTGTTTCCCTCAGAGCAGGACCCAGTGTTTTGATGGAGAGTGTTTGGCCTTGTGCAGAGCCTGGCTGTGGCAGGGTGGCACAGTGGCCAGCCTGGAGGTGTCAGAAGAACTAGCAGCAATGTGCTACCTAAGTCCTAACAAAACCAGGCACAGCGAACGTCAGCAGCTTCACCTTTTAATTCTTCATTGCAAAACTGTCATACTTAAAAAAAATTACACATTTCAAATAGCAAAATCTGTATGTTCTTTGAGTGATTTCCAGGTTTTTATGTTCTAACTGAGGTGAGCCCCTCCCACAGTCCCCCGAGTTACTCATCTTCCCAAGCACTCTTTCATCTTCTTATCTTTCAGACAGTAAGATCTTTGAGGAAGAGACAGTCTTTATTTGTGTATTGTACAACACCCAGCATATTTAACACTAAACTCAAATGTTTGCCTACACTGTAAAATAATTGCCAGTGTGGTTTAAGAGAGTATTGAGGGTGTTAATTTCTAACTATTAAGAAGGGAGTGAGAAACAGCACGAACATACTGTAGTTTTTGTTCAAAACAAAATAACAGAGCATGGAGCCACCTGAAGATTTCAATCAGAGAGCCCCAAGTATGGTGTTGGTCACTTGCCTGTGCAAAGACATTTTTGTTCCTTAGCTTCCTTCTGCCCCGTGCAACTTGCATGTTAATTGCAGTCACCATCATGAAAAAATTTTGATAAGGATATTTTCAGGAAGAGTTGGAGAGGTCTAAGAAGCTACGGTCACCGTGCTCACGCTTAACAGGCTCCATTTGCTCAGGGAAAAGAGATGTTCTCAGGTTTGCCTTTGCCTCTCCAGCTTGTCCCCTTTTACCCAAGGGGTCTAATGTGTGAGGCCCCAGATATTTTCACCCTGCCCTCAGAATGAAGGCCTGCTTTAAAGTCAGAAGAACAGTGTCTTTCATGACTTTTATTGTACCATCTAATCCCTACACATATATTAAATTTATAGATAAAAACATAGCTGGTTTTACTCTGTATGGCCCTTTTTCACATGATGCGATCATTTTCTCTGGTGACGTGCAAGAGTATGAAGTGAATCAGAAAAATAGTATTTTCACCCTTAGTTCATGTAGGAATAAATAATCATGTGGGCACCAGCCACTGGAAGTTTATATCTGTTTTCTTTCCTTGCGTACCATCGTAAGCTGAAATCAGAAGATCGCTCTGCATCTTGCTTTTATGTGGTCTTAAAGATGAGATCTCTGAGTGTAGCTTTCTTTCCTGCCTGTGATTTTAAATGAGTAAAAGATCCTTCTGAAGAGCTGTATTCATTTGCCTGCCTACATGTGGCTACTGCCATTTAAGATATGCTAGGTAAGGTCTCCATGTGGGGCTGGCAGGTCTGACACAGGACCCAGAGGAGACCTGCAGTGTTTTGGAGTGGCACACTGGGGTCAGGCAGGGTGCTGTAGGACTTCTCAGGTGGCATCGGGCACCTGTGTTTGGGCAGCTGGGTTGAGCCCTTAATTAGACCAGCAGCTAGAAGAATTGCTTAGATAACAGCTCCAGAAATCTTCTGACCATCTCCCTGGTCATCAGATGACTTCTTTTTCCCTAAGTGCGTCATGCATGTCTTCTTTCTTCTTCCCATGGTGGTTCCCAGCTCTCCAAGTAACTAAAAATGTTACGCTTGCTGCTGCATATAGTGGATTCCTAACTTGAATGTAAATATCACTTTACAACACCCTAGTAGGGTTTCAAAATTAAGTAGATACTTTAATATCACAAATATGAATCTATTATTAACTCTTAACAAACTTTTAAGAAGACCACAGTGAGAACAGAACGCTCAGAATTGGCTGAGGGAGAAGATCAAAGCAGGTGGTTTTTTTGATTTCTAGCTCCAAAAACATTGAACATCCAAAAAGTGAGCTCACTCTGTTTTTTTTAGAATTATTAGTATTGTAAGTTTCCTATGCCTTGTGCAGCTTACCCTCGTGTTTACAAAGAAGTCTGGAACAAGATCAGGCCTGTGACATTACTGAATAAGTTATATGAGATTTACTTCAACACATACTACAACTACTACATAAATAAATTGCACCTAACTGGGAATGAAAAATGCTCTTTCAAGTCTGACTGATTGCAGTGACTTTGTCCAAACCTTCAACTCAATGTTATCATGGAGAGGAAGATCACCGTGAATTTCAGAAAATCTTGACCTCTTCTTTTAGTCAAAATGTGCTTCTTTCTTTATTAAAGACACGTGACAACGTGAAGTTAAAGTGTATCTGTGTCTGAGGCAGGTCACAGATTTGTCTCTTACATTGCTAGTAGGCGGGGGAGGATCAACACACAACATTGCTCGTAAACAATAACCACATCTGAAAGTCTAGCAAAGAATTACACCTCCTGCATGCCTTCATGCCTTTGACCCCAGATTTCCAGTATTTTATCGAAACCTTCTTTGTCCCCATTACACTGAAACTGGGAAAGCAAATTTGAATGTGTGGCAGCATTGATCTGTAGTAATGATATATTTGCAAAAAAAAAATATTATTTACTTTACTTTGTACTCAAAGCTAGAAGCTATAACACAAGAGCTGTCTTGAAACAATGTCCCTGATGCTGCTGAACCTTGGAGAACCTGTATTCTTGGAAATTGCCATTGGAAGTCAGAGCAGAGCTGTCATGCCAGGGGTTCAGTGTATTTTCTAAATATAAGTTTAGCCTGGCTGGTAGCTCAGAGGAGGTTGCATGAGTGAGTAAGCCTGGCACATCTGAGGACTGTCTGTACATTCGTCTCAGCACCTTAAGTGTGTCAAGATGAGGACCAATCTTGTTAGCCCCATGCCCACCATCACAGAGTTCTCCAGGCTGCTTTCACAGAGGAGTTTGCATTAATGTTAATAAAGGTTACACATAGAAAGGAACAGTCTTTTCAACCAGTAATTTGTTCACAAATACACACGCAAGCCCTGCCAACACTGTTTCTAAGCAACTGAAACCATTTATAAATTCAATTCTAACTTGGAAAAGAGTTTTAGACAATAAAACTAGGAAAAGGCTCTGGAAAACACAAACTAATTCATATGTAGGATTTGCTAAGTGAGAGAATTCATACGTTTATGGCACTTTACCTAAGAAAATGGCTAATTTATTTTAAGGGAAGCTAAAATCTTTCCCAAAACTGTGTGGCAACACCTTCAGCCAGGTCTTCTTCATATGTACCATTTCACCCCATCTGAACTCAGTCTTCAGTTTGACCAGTAAAGCTCCCTGGACACATCCCCTCTGGCTAGTTGTTGTGTCCTAGAGGCACAGACTGCCAGACCTGCAGCGGCACCAGCGAGCCATCCCCATCCCCAAAGCAGTTGTGCTCAGCCCAAAGGCTGAGGGAACTTTCCTCTCCCAGAGGAAAGGAGTGCTTGGCTCAGTTGCTTCCCATCCTTCCTGAATGGAAAACTACTTTCTTTTCTCACCGCAAAGCACACAGAAAAGCGGGAAAGCAGCCCAAAATATGCCACCATCGGAGTCAGAGTGGAGCAATCCCAGTGTTCACAGGGTGAGACACAATACAAGACACGCCAGATCAGCAAGGTGTCCCTGCTAAAGAGGGCTGAGAGGTGTCCCAGGGAGGGTCTCAAACCCTCTGAGCTGCCTGGATCGAGCAGGAGAGGGAACCACGGAGTGTTGCTTACCTGCTCACTGCCACAGTGCTCGGGGGCAAATTTGGGCTTCCTCAGGATTACTGCTCGATGCCATAATGGATGGCTAATTATAGGTCTTGCGCTGAAAGAAGCAGCCCCACAGAGATCTTAAGCTACTAATATTTAAGAAGAGATGTTACTTCTGGGATATTGTTCCCACAGGCCAAAGTACAATTATAGAGACGTTTTATGTTTCCTCACCAAAAAAAAAGTTAAGTGAGCAAAGTGTATGGTTTTAAATTAATCCTCTTATCAAGGAGTCACTAATATAGTGTTTCACCTTCTGCTTCCTCTTTGTAACATCACTGATATCTGAGAAAGTCTCTGGCTTGAATCTTTGCATGGCAGAGGATAAAGGGCCTGAGTGGCAAGCTTGATCGTGCAGGCTTGTGTATGTTCTTTAAGGTCGCCAGAAAACCTGAGTGTATATACGAAACAAACAAACAAGCCCTGTGCTATCCAATACTCCTCCAAAACAGCCAAGGAAAAATAACGTTGCTCTTGAAACAAGTCAGAGGCCTCCTTTGTTCCTAATGGGAGCCTAAAAATACGGTTAGCTACACCTAACCACTCTAAGGTGAGACATTACAATACAACTCCATGCATGCATCCTAATAATGGCCAAGGAAAAGGTTTCAACAAGTTGTCTGTAATTTATCTCTCCCCAAAAGATGAACTGTATGAGGAAAAGATGGGGGAAAATGAGCTTTCAGATTTCAAAGTAGGTGAGAAGCCATTTCACCCTCTTTAAAGTATCACGTCCTTGGGCAAAGTGACGGAAAGATGCACGAAGTTGGAAAACTTGGAGCTGGCACGGAAATGGTCTTTACCAGAGAGTGGACACTTTTCCATCTTGAAAATAAAAACGGGCAGAGTGTGACAGGGTTATGAGCATTTGCAAACTCTGCCTGGAGAATAGGCAGTGGAAGAAAGGAAAAATTAACCCATTAGAACAGAAGACCGTGCCATTACTTGTTTACTGAGGTGTCTGCCTGGGATCTTTTCAAGTTCAGGGTACTGCTAAGAGGGTCCTGTGAGTTTACTCAGGATGTCATTAAAGTGCAGGAGGTTGAAGTTTGTAACATGTTCAACACATTGTGCTGTACTACTGAGAAACGTCATGCAGCTGGATGGTGAGAGGTCGTTAAAATGGAGAGAAGACAATAGATAGTAGTGTGTTTTCAGTCTTGTTCATAGAAAAACTTGAATCTCGAAACACATTGAAGGATTTTACAGAAGGACATACAAACTGTATGTAAGAGCAGGCTTGTTCATACCAGCAGGCCACTCACTGGCTTTGTGACACAGAGCAGAAAACACAGCATGGTGCTCAAAAAAGACTCCATTTCCATTCGGAGCATATGAGTTTGAAGCATGGGAACAGAGAGGCAGCAGTTCAGGTGCTATGGGAAGATTTGAGCTGGTGAAATGTAGTTGCAAAAATGGACTCTGGGCTGGGCAGCAGGAAGGTGGCTCCAGGTGTTTAATCTAGACAGAGTGGTGGGACTTCGGTTGCGTGGCTGCTCTGCTGGGAGCGAGGCAGTCCTTTGCGGTCCTTGATAACACTCCCTTTCCCAAGCACCAAGGATCCTTCTCTAACCACGGTTTAAATAGGATGCTTGTTTACCAACCTTAAATAGCACTGTCAGCAGCTTGATACTTCAAAGATCTTTCTAGGTTGCTGGCTGGGTGCTAGCACCCTGAAGGAAAAGTGCCCACATCACTTGGCACAGCAACTGGTGTTTCTCTTTGTCTCGCCTCCATTCATCAGTGCCAAACCTGCCCCTTTCGTGAAGCCCAGGATCTCTCCGAACACCTTGCCTGCTGACCACACACCACACATACAATAGCCTTTGCAAACACAATTAATTGTCTCTGAGATGCACAGCAGGCTGAGGAATAGCTCTATCTTTAGCAGAGAAAATCTGTTTCTTGAGATGCAGGTACATGGGAACAAAGAAGAATGGATGTGGGCACTTTAACTACCAAGCCAAGTAGACTGTTGCAGAACTATCCCAACCCCCAGTTCTCTGAACACATTCAAAGGATGGAAGTGAGTGATTCCTGAACTAAAGGCGAATCTAGTCATAACCTAATATTCCAGTCCTAGAGCAAGCTGAGTAGTGTTATTAAAGACTGGTGGCTTTCCAGAGATTTCAATTTGTGTGACAGGGTGCTAGACATATTGCCCAAATGGTCTGGCAAATCTATCACAGTGACAAGAAAATATTGTGCTCTCCTCCTTCCCTCTGAAATTCCTTGAATACCTGGTGCCAGCAGTTCAGCTGGTAATGCAAAGAGGATGAAAGCAGACAGCCTTGTCTAGAAGAAGTGACTTTTCAAATGGGCTGTGACAGACTCCCTTCATCTTTCTGTAACATGTCATTTTGATGCAAGCAACAGACTACAAATAAGCCCTTTGGTATGGCAAACGCTACAGTAGCTTTCATATTTTCGCTGATTGTGAACTATTACTTCATTGTTAATGTGCTAGTGACTATTACATTACCTGGAATATATAAAGTGTTGCATTTCAGGCTCTGACTGAAAGGTTTCTGATCAGGCTGCTTAGTACAGGTTTATGTTAGGGTACGTCTGTGGTGCTTGTAGTGGTATTGTTTTGATAGAGAAATTATGCGACTACTTCCTTTGAGTGCAGTGAAACAAACTGTTTTTATCTACATGATCCTCTTTTATTAATTCTGTCAACTACCGTATTGAGTGAGTTCTTTGTGTGTTATGGCTCAAATCCAGATGCCGCCAGGATCACTGAGAACTTCACCGCAGACTTCAGTGGGATTTCACCTGCGCAGATGTGCCTGATGCTCCGCTTCAGGGAGGGAGCAATCATGTTCTTCCCTGAATCCCACGTTCTTCCTTTGAACCAGGGTTGTTCAGACAACCCACTCGAGTGTCACAGTCCCTCCTAGTCTGTGGTCTCAACCTGCCACAGGTCTGGAGGTGGGGACCTCCGTGACCACCTTACCCCATGAGATGGAAGCGGGTGCCATCATGCAGGGAGCGTAGGACTGTACGTAGAGAGGCAGCTGTGTCCCTCAGTGCCTCCCAGCAAACACTGCCAGAGATGACAAGTTTTAGATCTCTAGTGCGTCAGAAAAATCTCTAAATCACAGGGAAAAAAGCCTACCTAGAAAACAAGACAGAGCTGAATGAGTCTGTTTTGCTGAGGACGGGCAAGCACCGTGTGAGGTGTGACCAGATGCTACTGCACACACAGCATGGAGTGAGCACAGCAGAAGAAATGTAGCCATGTGGCAATGCTGACCTCAGCACAGAGCCTGATGTACGACTTGGGCTTTGCCTTTTCCGGCTTGTGTGTGTATAGGCTTCGTACCCACATACCCTATGCTTCATACCCTAGACCTGTCCAGCAGGTCTAGGGAGGTTCTCCTCCCCCTCTACTCTGCCCTGATGAGACCACACCTGGAATACTGTGTCCAGTTTTGGGCTCCCCAAGAGAGACAGGGACCTACTCGAGAGAGTCCAACGGAGAGCTACGAGGATAATTAAGGGACTTGAACATCTCTCCTATGAGGCGAGACTGAGAGAACTGGGGCTGTTTAGCCTTGAAAGGAGATGGCTGAGGGGGAGACCTTATTAACGTATATAAATATCTGAGGGGTGGGGGTCAAGGGGAAGGAGACAATCTCTTCTCAGTGGTGCCCAGTAATAGAACAAGGAATAATGGGTTTAAGTTAGAATATAGGAAGTTCTACCTCAACAGGAGGAAAAATTTCTTTACTGTGATGGTGACGGAGCACTGGCACAGGCTGCCCAGAGAGGTTGTGGAGTCTCCTTCTCTGGAGACTTTCAAAACCTGCCTGGATGTGTTCTGTGTGGCCTGAACTAGGGGATCCTGCTCTGGCAGGGGGGGTTGGACTAGATGACGTTTAAAGGTTCCTTCCAACCCCAAACATGATTCTATGACTCTATGATTTTATGATTCTATGATTCTATGATTTTATGATTCTATGATATAATATATACTTTAATATATATTAAAGTAGCCTGTGGGCTGCTTTAACTTGTATCCAACTGTGAGGGTTCCGGTGGACCACAGAGGTGCACAGGAAGGGTACAGGAATGGTTACGGTTTTTCTAAGTTATTTGAAGCATCTATGGCAACTTGTCAGACTGATCTGTAGGGAGATAACTAAAGTCTACTCAGCTGCACATGAGCTCACCCTTCTGAGACAGGTCCAAGGCCTTACAAAAATAAGAATGTTTACTTAAGAGAGCAAATGTTTCCCATATTTGCTGCTTCCAAACCTATCTACAGCAGTCAGTCCGTCACCAGATTTTTTTTGTGTTTCAGCCCCTCCCTTTAAAGCCTGTTCCTACTATGCAACACGACAAATTCTGCTAGACTACTTACCTGTGCAGGCCACGCTCCAGCCTCCACTACTACAGCGTGTATTCAGGATAACCTTCCTTTCCTGCAAGTTCACTTAATGGGTAACCTTCAGGAATGTGAGGCCAAGGACAGGAGCAGGAGTGGTGCTGCACGATGAGGTTTGCATGGTGCATTTGAGCTACCTAACAATACTCAGCTGAGGTCTGCCTGTGCCTCATATAGATTAGAAAAGTAGTAGTAGTCCTCTCTGACACTGTAGAGCAATTTCTGGTACACCTATGAACAACTGTTTTCCCCAAAGAGAGGAGACTCCCATTTCCCAGCTGTGGCAGAGTCAGTGAGTTTCACATTCGCACGTGCCAAGAGGTGCAGCAACAAGCGCTGCCAGCGTGCAGGACTTAAGCACAGGACACCAGCAGCAAGTATGTGAAGCACGAGAGAGCAGTTACATCTGTGGCCCTCAGACTTAACTGCATGGTGACGTAATTCTTAGGCTGTTCCAGGTTTTTTCATGTTGGATGTTAAGTCAGTTAAGTAAGCGGACCGAGAATGCTCTAGCAGCCACGTTCAGAAGAAGCCTTACAGGTTTAATGTGCTTTAACTTCATGGCTTTAGCTCATTCCCCCACTCCAGTTCCTCTCCCAGACTCCCCCCGTGTTTACGAGCCTTTAGTGTTATTTTAGCTTCTCGCTCTATGCATTCATCATAATCTGTGAAAATCAGAGTTGACATGATGACAAAAGTTGTCACATTGAATACATTGTTTACTTGGCTTGAACAGTTATTTTTATAGTGTCTCCAGAGAAAGTTTCTTATTCAAATTTGCCAGAGATACTCAACAAGTTTAACTAGAAGCTTGGCATTTCCTCTTCCCAAAATTGTTTGAATGATATTTTCCAGCAACGGGCTAATTGACAACATCTTGCTTCACACAGACACACATCCTTCTGCATCATATTTTTCTCAACATATTCGCACCTGGAGCTTGGGGATTGGCAGTTCGGCACCACATCGCACAGCCAGTGAACCGCTCACCTAGGAGGCACACTGATCAATGCCCAAAACCCAGTTTTGTGTAAACAAGGGATAAAAATCCTTCCAACTTGTGACAAGAGTGAGTCTTCACATCCAGACTGAGATTTCTCCAGCGTTCTGTGCTGTATATTTTACATACTGAATCTCTCACCAGTTTAATTTTCCCCAAGGCTTTCATATTGTTCTAAAGGAAACAACAGCTAAGATCTTTCCCAAACCAGTGGAACGAGACATCGTGTTTGACACGAAAGGCCTAAAATTTATGTTTTGCTTGCTACATGCTTAGACTTGAATTTACCAAAACAGCTTCTCCAAGAGAGGATAGTGCCTTGTAATTTATATCCACTGAACACCACAGTCACCTGTGTGATGCAGGACCATCTGTGTCTGGGTTGTTTCCATATCTACACCTGCATACATTTTAATTTGGAGGATGGGTAAACTAGATAAATTTTATTAGTGACCAATAAGGAACACCCACCCCCTTGAAATTCTTAGCTTAGCATTAATACCTCCCACAAATTTGGGCATGGTAGATTCACTAGCACTGTAAAATACTTTATGATATCTGCTTTTTGGCCTCCAGAAACCACGCTCTCATTTGCAAGATCTCTGCAGCAATCAGTATTATATGCCTACAGGCCTGCAAAACAATGCTTCTAGGTATAACCAATTGGTAAAAATCAGTGTGATTTGCAATCTAGAGTGTATTTAAGGTAGAAAAAAGTGAGGAGACATGGTAATCCAGTGGCAGCAGCCATGACTTCAGGATGGCCAAGAGATTTTGCCACAAAAAACGGAGCTGAGTTCTGCCTCTTAGAAATGTGTTTATTCAAATAAAAAAAATGAAAAAATTTGAAGGCAAGTTCACCACTAGCATATAACCCAACTCTACAGCAAGCGAAAGACATGGCTAGCAACATTTAGTGGCTGGCTGTCCCACCAGCCACCAGGGAGCAACAAAAGATGTCTATAAAGGAAAGGAAATTAAAAAAAAAAAAAATCAAACTTTGTCACTCTACAAAGCCACAGCTATTCTGTTTCCAATTTGTGTACCATTTCAGGCTTTAAGGACTAAACAATGTGTTGCTGCCTCTGGCTTTTCAAACAGTTATTTGAGCTGTTTATCTTGCTAAGCCACCCGTGCCCTGTCAGTGGGCACCCACCCTTCTCCCCTCCCCACTGCTATAAATGTCTGTCCCTTCATAGATCACACAGTAGGTGTGGAGACATCACTTTGCTGGACATAAGGACTTTTTCCAACTTGCCCTACAGAAGCAACACACTCATGTTTTTAACATAAAATGTACACTAACTAAGATCTCACAGTCTGTCCTGTTCAGGGGGGGAGATTATCTCATTGACTAACTCTAAGCAGCACCTCAAGGTCCTCCAGAAAGTACTGAAGGAGGTATTACCAGTATAAGCCAGATTCACATGGGCTGATCCAGACAAAGAGCAGGCTTTCTCCATTTCAGATGAACCCAGCAGACTAGAGCTGGCTTTGATGTACCTACTGGCTTTCTATTCAGGACAAACTTAAAATGACGTGGTCCCATCCTGACAACTAGGATTGAGAACAGCTGACAGATCAGACACACAGTCTTTCTCCCCACTGTATTTTGCCAAAAGCAATCAGTTAGCACTGGCTTGCTCATGTGATAGTGTAAGTAGAGCTTTGACCTGTTTGTTAGACTCCTTTCAAAGTAGATACTTGACTCCAGCAGTTGCTTTTTCTGGATGCAAACTCAAGCAAGCAATAATATACCTGAAAGGCACTCCAGTCTATTTTTAATGCATTGTCTTTTGAGCAGACTGAAAAAAAAAAAAAAAGGTTAAAAGCTAAAAACATATGTTTTGATCATCTGGCTCTTTTCTCCTTGGGGCTTGATATTACTGCAACGTTTAGGGTGGAGTCTTTTAAAACTTCACCACCTGTAGCAGTGTGAGAATTTCACTCTCTGAATGTCCTGCCTTTCTGCTTACTAGGGGTAGCAATGGGAAAATGTTAGGGTTTGTATGAAATTGAAGCTTCCTGGGTTTCTTCTGAGTTGTTGGTTTTCAAAGTACAGACGAGCTGGCTCTGCAGGAGCAGTCACTGCTTCATACAAAACAAAGCTTCCGAGAAGGCCACCTTCAGTCTTCCATGCAGAAAAAAATACAAGCAACAGTAAGCCATTTCAGGTGTATTCCAAAGAGATAAGACATAAGATTCACTGTAGCATCTCCTAGGCTTTACACATTACATATCACTCTGCTTTGCTCTTATGCTTCAGGATAGTAGTTAAATACAATTAGCAACTCCCATTTTTCTACAGGCCATTTAAGGAGGTAACAACCTAATTTTAACAGGGTTGATCACAGAGCAGCTGAATATCTGCAATGTATATTTGCTGAGGTCTATAGCCTTGTGTTGTTTTACTAAAATAGACATTATCCATTATGACATCCTCCAGTAGTTTGACAGGGTTGGCCATCAAGTGACATGCAAGATACTCAGAGAGGTTAATGGACAAAGGGGAGCAATTTCTTTGCTCTGTTTAAAGCAGAACTGTCCTTGCTAACCCTCACAACTTGCTTCTCTCCTGACCAAGCAAGTATGTTTGCCTGTAATACATTCAGTCCTCAGAAAGAGACGTTAGAATCTGAGGATGAAAGCAGATTCTTGTAGCGGAAATATTGCAAAGATGTTATGCCAGAAAAAATCTTTTTCAGCAACTTGAGCATCCGACTCGAAATAGCAGCTCATGATGCTGGAGTCATTGCTTTCATCCAGCATCACAGTGAAAAGATTCTGGTTGGCATGGCTCAGCATTTCTGCAGGAGATACGATGACAGCTTTCTGAGGGTGCAGTCTGCTTTTGTTCTCCAGATGAAAACACTCTTACCATGGCAGTCTCAACAACCCCTTCACCAACCTGGCAAAGCAAGGAGCATGGAGAATGGGAATGTGTTGTCGTGACATCAGTGCAAACCAACGAATCTGGTAGAGTTTACTCCAGCAGAATGAAAAACCCAGGGCAGTTGTTACAGGGCACAAAAGGAATATATTTGCTGGTGCATAAATATCAACACTGCAAAACTGATGTAGATTTTACAAGTGCAAGGTATTTTTTCACATCTTGGTAGAAATGTCAACATAGATTATGGGGAAGGAGAGAGAAGAGCAAGTCAGAAACCTACCAGCTTCAAACATGTAGTAGCTAAACAGATGAAATTTTACGGTCTCCAGTAGATACTTAGCTTACAGTGGGACCTTTATTCTCTCCACAGCCTCATCCAAGGATGTGTGAAAAAGAGCTTATAAACTCTTCAGTGAAATGCTCTAGCCACGATGGCCGAGACTTTCATAAAAATATTCTGTTCAGTTTTAGACTCACCTCAAGAAAGATGGTGGCAAGCTGGAGAAAATCCAGCCGGTGCTTTAGAAATCATGGCTTCACGGTGCAAGACTGGATGAGTTAGGATTGTCCTGCATAAAAAAATGACCAAGTTGAGACATAAGGTCAGACTCAAATACCTCAGAGACTACTGAAGAACAGAAGGAAGTAATCTGTTCTTCACATCCATGGTGGATAAGACGAATGGCAGCAGCTTCAAGTGAATGAAGAGAGATGTAGATTAGACATTAAGAGAAGCTGCCTAATACCAAGAACAGCAAAGTGCTGGAAGTCAAGGGAAGATTGTCTAATCTCTGTCACTGGAGGTTCTCAAGACCTAGTTAGATAAACGTTTGTTTGGGTGGCAGAGGATGATTTTGTCTTAGTGTCACACAGAAAGGTAGATTAGATAATTTCTTGAGGTCCCACACAGACCCTTTTTTTTTTGAATGATTGAATTATTTGATAACTGATAAGTATATAATAAGCCCGGATCTCAGAATAAACTTTTTTTTTCTATTTTTTTTTTCTGTCAGGATGCATTTTACTGTACCGAGAGATTGAATTGGCAAAGGTCTATACAATTCTCTGTAAAATCTAATGGTTTTATGGTCTGGTGGTTTTGGTACTAGACGTGTCTTAGAGGTACACATACCTTTAAAAAGTACAGGAGAGAAGGTATAATAATGTCATTTTAATTTGGCTAATTTAATGTAGGTCTGAGATTTGTTTCAGTATAAGTTTTATTCTGTTGTTACCTCATCATCAAAATCATTCCTTCAAAAACAGAGAAATGAAGTATAGAAAAAACATCCATGCTGGCCTTGCAAACGGAATTTTTATGTTTAAATACTTGGCCACAGATTTCACACACATAGATACAAACTAGCAAGCTGTCAGATCTGATAGAAATGAAATATAGGGAGAATTATTTTTTTTCCATTTTTAGTAATAAACTGCATGAAGGCCATAAGATGGAGATGCAGTACCCAAACCGGTTAGCATCTGTGATCCAAGTTTTCCAATAAAGGTCCACGTGAACTGAAGAAGTATTTGCAGTATCATCTCAATTGCAGGCAAGTTTAATCCAAGGAGAGCCTTCAGCCTCTTGTTGCTGCAATTAGGGTAGTTTTTAAGTGCTAAGAAGGTAAAAAAACACTTGAATTTAGAGCTGTAAGCTATTCATCTTCTTTCTTATAATCCTGATAAATATGAATTATCCACTAATTACTAAAAATTATTTTTAATCTTCTTAGAATTATCTTAGTTAGTTTTAGCCACCTCTGCTTTCTGACTTGCACTTCTTTTCTGCCCACAAGCTGAGTGGAGCAACACACCTCCAACCAGACACATAGCCCTTCTCCTCCATCAGGAACCCCTGTATTCAGTGCTGGTGAGGCTGCACCTTGAACCCTGTGTTTATTTCTGGGCCCCGTCACTACAAGAGAGACATTGAGGTGCTGGAGCATGTCCAAAGAAGGGCAATGAAGCTGGTGAAGGGTCTAGAGGACAAGTCTTATGAGGAGCGGCTGAGGGAACTGGGGTTGTTCAGCCTGGAGAAAAGGAGGGTGAGGAGAGAGGCCTTATTGCTTTCTACAACTACCTGAAAGGAGGTTGTAGTGAAGTAGAGGTCGGTCTCTTCTCCCAAGTAACAAGCGATAAGGCAAGAGGAAATGGCCTCAGGTTGTTCCAGGGGAGGTTTAGATTGGATATTTGGAAAAATTTCTTCTCCAGAAAGGTTGTCAAGCATTGGAACAGGCTGCCCAGGGAAGTGGTGGAGTCCCTATCCCTGGAGATATTTAAAAGACATGTAGATGTGGTGCTCAGGCACATGGCTTAGTGTTGCACCTGGCATAGCTCGGTTAATGGTTAGACTTGATGATTGTAAAGGTCTTTTCCAACCTAAATGATTCTGTGATTCTATGACCTACTGCACTGCCTCCCAACAGCCTACCTCTCCTGTCCAGAGCCTGACACAGGCAACTTCACCCCTCATCCTCCTGTGGCCACACTATGGCTTATCAGCCACATGAGAGCCATTTCTTTGAGTGTCTACTCAGACTCCTCCTGCTGCTTCAGAATTCTCTTCCTTATAAAGTCCAGATGTGTTCCACCAACCTGTGGCAAAGTAAATCTGAGATCTTGGCTGCAAGGCCCTTGGACAAAGCCATCCATGACATGTCCAGCCCTGAAAAAAACACACCACAAAACAAAGCAAAACAAAACACAACAAAACAAAACCCACAAAGCACAGTGAGAACCTCCTCCTCCACAAGGTCCAAAATCCAGGGACTAATGAGTCAACATGAACTTCCAGCAAGTTCTGCCTCTTCCTAGCCTAGAGGAATCCTGAATAGCTCTTAACACTCCTGCCCACCTCTGTTCTGAAGCCCGTTTGAATGTACCCAAACAGGTACAAGAGCAGCAATCTGGACTAGCTCAAGTGACCAGACACAGGTACAGTCCTGCTGCAGTTATTGAATATGTGCTTTACATTTCTCTGCAGCCTGAAAAAAGACACGGAGAAGCACTCACCTCCTCACAGAGGGTACAGCTGTGCAGCTGCAAAAACACGACGAGGTCCCAAGTGAGAGCATTTTAAGGCCCCATTGAGACAGTATTTACTAATGGGTTGCAGACAGTGCTTTGCCCAAGCACACATCCCAGGCAGCCTCAGTCTGTCTGCCGGCAGAGGTTCCTCTCATCTAAGCAGCTCCTCCACATGCACCACTTGGAAGGACACAACCTGCCCAAATGTCTTCTCTGCTGCAGTGCAATTCCTGTGTTTCACTTACGGTGGCTGCTCTGTGTGCATGTATCCCTCAGTTCCTGAGTTCAGGCCAGAATACCTGTATTTCTTCCTTCAGGGTAGTGGGTAATCAAGGCTTTGTCCTATGAAATAATTCTTGGCTTTAATTCTTGTCACCATCCCAAGGCGCTTGGAGCTGCAGAACTTTGCCGGGGGAAGTGCAAGTGGCTCTCTGGGCTCCCACATGATAGACATCCCCGCTCTCTGTCAAGCAGTATTCTCTCATGGCTTCAAGCAGGAGCCTGAAACTCATCGCAACGATGGTTTAAGGCTCATCCTTTCCTCATCCTACTGTTCAGCACAGATGGATCCAGTTAGGCTTCCTGAAGCCTCGGCAACCCGTGCTGTTCCCTCGTGTTGCTATCGCTTCCATCCCTGGAGGCCCGAGGCGCTGTGGTTCTCTCCAAGCCTGGAGGCCCCATGCTGTTGTCTAGAGTTATATAATCCAGACCTCACCAGGCAACTGTCCCTCTTGCTGTGGAGCAACTGGCAGGTGGGATCCCACTAAAGGGCAACGACAGCCTGTGCTTAGCTCTGCTTGCCTTCCACTTATGTCTTGTCCCCCACTCCTCTCCTCACCCTCAGCACACTTTCTACAGCCCAGGGCTCCTGATACGGACACCAGCCCTTCATGTCTCCTTCAGCTCCATGCCTAGACTTTTGCCCTGGTTCCCGCTTCCACCCATCTTCATCCCTCCTCCCCGGCTGCCCTCCGGTCTTCATTTCTCTTCCAGCCAGAGAACAGAGAGCCCTGTTCCTACCCAAACCCTGGTATATAGGTGTGGCTGCACCTTGTGCGGTTTAATGCTTAGGTGGTGCTCATGATAATTAAGGGGCCAAATGGATTCCTCCCACAGCTTGGCGGCCCCAGGAGAGCAGAGATGTGCATACATTACCCCTGCAATCCTGCACAGGGCGTTCTGACACCACGCAGGCTCCTGTTTTCATGTCATTCCAAGCACCCTTTGACGGATACAGGTTTGCAGTATGCAGACACGACCTTTGCCATGTCAAAATGCCTCCAAGCAACAACCACCCATGTTGGCAGGCTATTAGGTTTCTACAGAATTTTGACAAGCCTCCAGAAGAACATCAAACCATCTCAAATCTCCTGAGGGGCTAAGAATTAAAAAGAAAATGAAAAAAAAAAAAAGAAAAAAAAAAGAAAAAAAATCCAAACTGACTTCACATATCATTATTCCCTGCAGCTTTGTAGCTAATTTAGAATCTGTTGATCCTGGTGCCAATAAATAGTTTATCTTTAAACTACCTCTGTACTCACACTTTGTTTTCATTCTCAGGTTAGCATTGGTTGTTTAGCTGGCAAGTCGGTAACTTAACAGCAGCACGTACAGAGAGATAGTCAGCGATACATCTGCCTGTGTATATTCGTTCCATTGAGCAGAACCTTGCAAGGTAGCTAAATATCTCTCTGGGGAAACTTGCTTTCTCAGAAGGAGAAGGCGAGTACTGTATTAATATCTGTGCTAATGCACTGCCCCCCAGTGGAGTCGAGGTCTGGCTTAGCAGATCAAAATGTGCAAACCTTCACTTGCAGGGTGTGCAAAAAAACCACTCACGGGACATAAATTGAATCAAAACATTAAATTAACCATTTGCGGGGCAGTGTTAAATCTTTTCAAAGATGATTTATGAGGAAGATAATTTGAATCTGATTTTAAATATACAGTACAAAGTAGCGCTGTCCCAGAATTCCTCCTTTCTCAGCAAGAACTGCAGTCAGAGGGAGCAGGAGATCTTCAGCTACTTCTGAATGGTACTTCACATTTCAGAGCTGCTAAGGGGAGCTATGGTAAGTTCTCACTTTTAAAGAGTAGCCGAATCCAAAATGTCTTAAGGCTGATGAGATGTTACACATAACTGTTAAAACAGCTGAACGGAGCAGTACTTATTCACTGCAATATCCCTCATCATCCAGTAGGAAAATGTGTCACGTTTTGGTCAGTATTAGAAAAGGTTATGTTTATCTGAGCAGATGAAATGTTTCGGGAGACAACTTCAAACTGTGTTCTTTTAAGGGCTGTATTTCCCCTTCTTTCAAGACGGGTGCTAGCAACCTGATCCCTCTCCCACTCATCCCCTGCAAGGTCCTCTCTCTCTTTGGACACCTCTCGCAGCTGGAGAGGATTTGGGCTGGTTGGCCCCACTGTTCATCGTTGTCACGTCCTGGCTTGCTGCTTGCCTCAGGTGGCTTCAGCAGTCCACTGTGGGCCTTGCAGGAGGACACTTGGTTTTTCTAACATTTTTGGCTGCTGGTATCCTAATGCTGAAAATACTCTTCCCTCCCCATCTACACTTGGAGTCAATAGCCCCAGTTGTTTTGTTTAGTGGTTTTTGCACAAGAAATGCACCTATATCTTCTGTAAAATCGTGGCAGAAATGAAGACATTGCACAAATTAGATGTGTGATACAATCCAATCTTGGTAGCTAATATCAGGTGTCTTAAGTTATCCTTGACAGGAAGCTTTAGTTCCTAAATAGAGCAGGTACCATGGGCTGACTGCACCTCAATATAGCATTTGATACTGATACATGTTATGTGTCACAGAGTCATGCACTTCACTCAAAAGAGAAGCAACAGTGTACTTTATTGATATAAACCATTGAGTTAAAAAAATTCGATAGTACATGTGACAGTGGTATAACAAGATTCAATCGCAAGGTACGCTAGATTATTTACTGCATAGAGGACAGGGACACACAGAACTGCCAGTGAGATCCTCATGTAAAGTCACAAGGTTCAGAAAAGACCCCTTTGCTTTCTAAACTCCTTCTCATAGAGGAGTTTACTTGCAGCTGGATCCACTTCTAGTCCCGGACTTGGTCAACGATTTGTGTCTAAAGGATTATATATGTACAATGAATCCTTTACATCACTTAGCTGAGATTTCAAAGTTGAACATGCTGTTAATCAATTAGCAAGAATCTATTGCAGCAGAGAATCTCTCAGCCTTGAGGAGTAACCTTGAGAGGCATCACTGCTCGAGGAGATATTCTGGTGTGCAGCTCATGGCTGTGCAGGACAGCTCAACCAGCCCTGGGCTGTCCACTATTTATGGAGTAAGATGATGACTTACATTTGCATGCCAGCAAGACGTGTGACTCACTGTTCCAGACAGGCCTTGGCTACCATGGTGCTGTCCATCCCCCAAAAAGTCTGGAGTAAGCTGGATGCAGCCATCAGAACCCTCACTGATGGCTGTAGTTTAAGCTGGGGAGTGTGGGAGGAAGCACACTGCCACAGTAAGGAGCATGGGTAAAACATGACCAAGCAGAGAGCTATGGATAGGTCATGTCAAAAGAGCAATTAATGAACTGAAGGCACCCGCCTGGTCTCTCAGAAACAGTCTTGTTTAAGTGTTCTGGGCTGCAAGCTGCAATCAGAATTGGCTGAGCATGCCTAGCTGGAAGGCAGTATCCTTGCTGGAACAGCCAGGGTGCAGTCACAAGTTTACTACTTCATGGGAAAGAGGTCAAGTTGTTACTCACATAAGTTTACACCTTGCATGGCACTGCTGGTGGTGGTAGTGATGGTGTGTCAAAGTTCTCAGGATGTGCACAGTGGTAGTGGTGGAGGGAGAATAGGCGTGGAGGGAGGAGTGATGTCTTTTATTAGACGAGCCAATATATCTAAAAGAAAATAAACATCTCAGGCCTAGTTTCTTCAGCAGGCCCAGAAAGCAGCAGTAAAAGCCATGCTAACTGCAAGGTAGAAGCAGTCACTCTTGGATCAGTCTTGCTATGCTAATCAATCCCACCACATGAGAGAAAAAGGTGGTTAACACCTGTGGAGCATGGCGGGGGTGGGGGCTACCTGGAAGCGAAGTGACAGGCTGTAAGCTCCTGCAGAGGGGAAAAAATGAAGGGGGGAAAGAGGAAAAAAAAGATCATTAACACCTGTGTTATATTTTTAAATACATTATTTCTGGTATTTTGTAATTAACCCAAGTTAATTGCGAGCTCTTGGCTTGCACATTTCCAGCCCAGAGGATAACCAGTTTTTAAAACTAGCTTGTTCCCTTGAAAGGCTCAGCTTGACATAGCCTACTAATGGGTTTATCAGATAAGGTACCACTAGGCTTAATGCGCTCCTTAATTAGGAATGTAAACACATTCATTAAAAAATAAATAAATGAGGGCCTCAGAGAAATTATGAAGACATTTTATGATTATCGACTTGAAAAAGAAAGTATTCCAAGAGTGAAAGCCATTTCTTCCTCCTTCCCTAGGAGCGGAGACAACCTACTTTCTAATTGTAACCCTACACGGCACATTAAGCACTGAGATTTCAGGGACATTGTGTGAGATTTGGGACATCAGGATGAACAGAGACATGAGGGTCAGCCACCCTTTCTGAGGGAGGGTGGGTATAAATAGACATGTTTGGGTACACATGTGTACCTGTAAACATGCAGTTTCTATAGGCATGGCCATAGAGTGGGCTGGGACTTGAGCTGTTGTTAGCCAAGGTGGTGGTTCCTCCTCTCGCCTCTATGCGTGCTGGTTGGCACAAAGAGCAGTCCCAGCAGGTTGTAGCTCGCAACTACCCACAGATATGGAAGATTTGGTTGCTCGGGCATGTTCCTCTGCCTGGAGTTGGACCAGGAGCTGCATTTGGGCCTCTACGCCCCATCCCCTCGCTGTCCCCTCTGAAGGGACCCACACCTGAGAGATGGGTGGGTGAATGGAGCACACATGGGGGCTGCTCCCCTGTACCACCCTGCATCCCCCTGCTCAGGGCACAGGGGCCCCGCAAGCCCTGACTGGTGCTGTGGGTGCCCCAAACTGTTCCCCTCGCAGCCGCCTCTCCCCCTCGGGCACCCCCCCGGCACGGCGCCTGCTCACTGTGTGGTCCCTGCTCCCAGTGGAGAGCTTCTCCTCCCTGTGCTCCCTCTCCCCTCTTGTCCCAACAATGGTGGCCCGGGCAGCTCGGGATGTAGTTTTGAATTTAAATGCGGCCAGCCTGTAGTTTACAAAAAATAATAAATCCTCTTTCAAACGGAGTTATGTAAAAAATAGAATAATAAAACCCCCCAAGATCCTAATGTGCGTTGGCAGCGTATGTGTCCCTTTGTCTGCAAGACAGAGGCCTGTTGACAAACAAGAAGTTTTTCTGGGACTCTAAAATCAAGTACCAAAGTATAAATGGCCACCACCTAATACCGACTTCATTACATTTGCTGAACACAGCAAAATGGCTGCATTGTTGCTTAATGCACTTGTACAAGGGAAGAAAATTTGTGGCCAGGACCCTCCCAATGGCACCCTCCCACACGCAGTGACCTGCTCAGGGAAGTTCACCCTCCGAAGGTACCACCACGCTCTGCTGCAGCCCCCTCCCCATAGCACCCCAGCTGCTGTTCACCACGCATGTAAGATGGCAGGAATTCAGATGTTTTCATGTAAACCATGGAAAAATCAGAACTGTGTGTTGACCTTTCTAACAATTTTCTCACTTTTAGCTAAGAAATGCAAATGTGCGACAGAGCTAAGACATTATTTATTGATGGTTACTATGGGATATCTATTCTATTTACAGTTTTAATAAATTCTGTTGATGGTCACTGTTGGATTTCACCTCAGTTTCTTCCTGTAAAGTATTTCTAAATTTCTCCACCTCTGTCCTGTCCATCATCCATTGTTGTGTTAAAAAGATGTCAGTCTCTGCTTCCCAAACGCTGTGAGACTTGAAGGTGCTCACAGGATCAGACCCTGAGAAACAAAAGCAAAGTGTGAGCTCAAATCTTTATTGATCTTAACAACGCAGACCAAGAGTCAGAAAAACATAAAGTCCAGTGAAAAAGAAGAGATCTTAGAAGAACATAATTGTTGCTTCAGTGGTTTGTATTTTCCTAATAAGCGTATAATTTTCTGCTCCGTATGGAAAGTAATGCTTGTCTTAGGAGCCAAGGAGAGCTTCTGAATCTGAAATGAGTTGTTTTCATACTAACAGCTTTACTTCGCCCCTGGCAGCAAAATACCAAAACCAAGTTTCCTCTCCGTCAGGTAGGGGCAGATGGGGAAACTTCTTAGGCAGTGGTGATGGAGAAAGGTCCAAGCCAGTGCAGCACTGGGACAACGTGGTAGATGGTGAAGGACTGCACTGTTGCTCGTTAATTCTCTCCCTAGAATTATTAGTCTGGGGAGTCTAACGTGCTCATCTGCAATTTTTTTGTGGTGATGTAAGAGCCGTCTTCCAACTATTTCCATGGAAAACTCGGGTGCCCTCCAGCAGCTGTGAGCTGGCGAGCTTGCCTGGGCAGCAGAGCAGGGGCTCTCCGGGGGGGAACGGGCACCGCCCTGAAGTGCTTCCAGCATGCTACTCCCACCACCACCATTGCCAACCTTCCTAAAACAAACAAGTAAACAAGCAAACGAGGAGGAACTATATGTCATTTGTAGCACTTCTCAGCAGACATTAGGAGGGGCTGAAACTAACAGGGAATTCTTCATGTAAATCACCTTAGAAAAATTTTGTTTCCAAAGAGATAGAAAGCAAGCCTCTTCCACTGAGGAAAATCCTTATGGGGACCAGCCAAAAAACGTCAAGATATTTTCCCCCCATTACAAATATGAGGTTTTGTGATTTTTTTTAAACTGTGCGTCAGAACAAATCTCATGAGTTTATTTATTTATTTTAATTATATAAAACAAAAGAGTTCATGTGACTTAGCCTAAGGGTCAGGGCCACCTTCTGACTGGGGGAAGTACAAGTCCCTGCTCACATGTTTGCCCTAATGAATATTTTCTTGTTTGTATAAAGCAGTACCAACCGCAGCAGCCTCCGTAGCAGGAGGTCCTAAGTGCCTTTTGTGCAACATCACTTCCCCACCGAAGTATCCGCCTTTTCTAGCGGGAACATCACTGAAGTGGATGTGTTGCAATGCCAGGTTGCAGGGTGGATGATTTACCATTTTCCTGTCCCAAAAGCTGTCCTGTGCTCACTTCTCTCTCACTTCCCTGAGTGGCTCGGGTCCCTGGGGCAGCAGAGAGGGAGGTTTGCCTGCAAGCCATGTGCCCTGGGAAGGCGTTGGGGTGGGGTTGGAGACCACCGTGCTCTTCCAGCAGCCCTAGCCCAGCAGGTTTGTGGGGTTTTTATCTACTGGCAGATAAGACCAGCATCACCCTGGAGGGAGATCGAATAGGGACCATGCCAGTGCCAAAGGGGAGGGGGGATGGAGGCAGCTGCTGTGGGTGCCCTGGAGCAAGGTAGGGAGACACCAGGGCCCCTCATCCCCACCTTGCCTTGTTAGTGCTGCCTTTTGCACAGAAATGCATGCCAGCTGTGCAAAGTGGGTTGAAAAGAACCTTTCCTTCTTTTCTTGCTGTTGCTTTGTTCCTGCATCATAGCCTCTTTTTTTTATTTCTTTTCCTGAAAACTTTTTCAGAAGGCTGATGGACCGTCTACATGAGAGCCAAGATGTCTTTACGTATGGTGGGAAGGCAGGTTTGAATACAGGCTTCCAGATGTAGTTTCCAAATAAGCGAGTCTATAAGAGACAGATAGTTCTTCATTAGGCTTGATTACCCCCATGTCCTCAGTGCATGATGCACCCATTAACAGATTAAAGAATCTTTTATGTGCCCTCTTGTCAATGCAGCTCCCAATGGCAAAAGAAAACTTGTTTCTGTGTTTGAGCAATGAATTATTTTTCTGACAGAGTTACCAGATCACAGAGGCAATTAAAGTTTTATGTGTAGCTTGAGCTGTTCTCACTTCCTTTTGATGTTTCAGGTAAAAGAAGAGAGTTGTATCATTTTAACGCTTTTTACATCTCTCTCTGAGGTAATTTTTAAGGTGTATTTGCAAGGTCAAGGTGATAAAAAACAGATGGGGGAAACAGTGTAGTTTGAATTGTCCTACAAATGTAATACTGTTCGGTGCAATATATTTTCACAACAATGCAAACAGTAACCAAGGCTACAAAATAGTTTTCCTCATCATCTGTATATTTCCATTTGCTTGTAGTTCTCTAAATTTATTCTCTCACTGAGCTTGCGCTGCCATCTTTGTCGTTCAGTGACAGTCTCAGAGAATCCTTTTTCCTCCTGAAAGAAGAACTCCACAGTGCTCTTCCATTAGGTCAGAGCCGGACTGAACTCTGCTTTAGAACTCTGAAACCTGTGAGGCCCAGCAGTGAGCAATGTATGCTTATCTCACTTAAGAAGGATTTAGCAGCATCGTGAGCATACAGAGATTTTCTGCTGAGCCCATGCAAAAAAAACTGTGATAATCTGTGCAAAAGTGGTTGGCGAGGTTCCTCTTGTAAAACCTGGGAGTTTGGGACAGGTACTGGGTTTGCCGGTGACGCCTATTAAATACATACAATCGGCCCACATTTATTTATATAGAATCATAGAATCATTTTGGCTGGAAAAGACCTTTAAAAATCATCAAGTCCAACCATTAATATACAAGAGTTTGTGTTGCGTTTCTGCTGTTGTTAGTAGTAGAGATCTTGAATGTAGATTCATGATCGGTACCCATTTGCCAGCTACTTGGGAATTAAATGCATAACCACAGACCTGCTAACCAAACTGCTTCTTAGAAAACCTCAGAAGAGAAATGCATATGGAAATATTAAAATGGTGAAGTTGTCTGAGACAGCAGTTGTGCCTTTCCATCTTGCAAAATCAAGTGGTGTGTCCTTGAAGTATAGCTACAGTCAGTGATGAAACTAAAGAAATTCAAAGACACCGAAAAAACGTCACCTCTCTACAACGTTAAGAAACACATATTTCTGTACTTCAATCCATGTGGGTTTTTTCCTCCTTTTTTCAACCATATTTTTACAAAACAAAAATTCTGTGATAGGAAATTATCTTTTGCACTTCGTTAATTACTGAAGCTGCAGAATTAAAATGACAGCTGAGGTTGTCCGTCGAGAGACGTGAGCTTTGGCTTAGACCATCACCTGCGGTAACCTGATTGTTGGCACATTTCCTATATTTATTCTGTTTGCTAATGGATACTGTAAATATCATGGCAGTACTACCTTATCGTGTAAGTAAACTTTTTCAAATTCAAAGGCTCACTACCATGAATGATGCTTTTTCTTCTTTGGACATCATGAACTAAGTGTTTTCTGCCTGGCGATTTATTTATTTGCTAGTTCTTGGTAAGAAGCTGCGAAGACTGTGTAGAAGTACTTTTGTTGGAGAGGAGAAATATATGAGTAATAGGGTTCTGGGCATCTCTTTTCCTTTTCCCCCAGGCCAAATTTGTACCTCGTAGTCTACAGGAGAGAAGCTGAGACAAGGAGTCTCTAGCATTTCTTGCTTTGGTTGTCACTGGGAAAATAGCCTTCCTTTTCCTGTCAGGTTATGCATATATTCTTAACAGCTATTTACAAATATGCCCCAAAAGGCAAATATGGCTGTAGTTAGCAACCCCCTCTAGTCATGATGAGGCTTGCTGTGTCTTGGACACCTGATCCACAAAGGCACTGGTCTGTGTTTTGTACCTCCTCTCCGGATACACCCACATAATCTAAACACAACCATGAATTGGGATCTGCAAAGGGCTCAGCAGGCGAGCTGCTGGAGATCCCAGATTGCTTAGGAGCAATCGTGTGGTCCCAGCAAAAATACACTCCCAGCTCCTTGTCTCTCGCTGTTGCTTGATGTCCCATGGGAGAGAGTCAGTCACTGCAGTCAAAGCCTGACAGAATGTGAAGGAAAGTTGTAGCATCCATTAATTCATTAAGAACTAATTGCTTTTAATGATTAGGGGCCATGGTAACTGGTCACTCTTTTTCCTGCTTCTTGGCAGAAGCTGGCTGACTGTCAAAGCTTTGCATGTCTTCACAGGTGTCAGCTAGAGACAAAAACAATCTTAGCACTAGAAAATCCCTTGTTGTGTGGATGGGATTAACGTGCAACAGATAATACACTGCAGGTAAAAATTAACATGCCTGAAATCTGACAGCAAGCCTAAGAGCAGTCTGGCATATCTTGGCAGATACCTTGAGGTATCACCCCAGCTGAGGAGCAGCTACCTACGGCCCTACTGCCAGAAGCCTCCTGCATTTGCCTCCCCCAACCTCTACATTATAAAATCAAAGTAAGCTGAAGGACTGAAGGAGGGAAAGAAAAAAAAAAACTAGCAGAAAATAACACTGCGGGTTTATGGCAATGTACTTGACTAAGGGGATGAATAATTACATTTAACTTTTTGGTATTCTAATTTGGGGAAGAAGTCTCCCCTGGAGTTCAAGTCTGGCCACTTTAAAATTACTTTTTCCAGTTAAAAAGTATTTCCCATATGTTTGACATATTGCTGTGTATAATGATGGAATGCAGGGAAAAATATGTGTGTTTACAGACCAAATATACCCCCACATGCATATTTATGTTGAGACAGAAAAATATTTTATATATGTATGTATGTTGAACTTGACACATTCAACATTTTATACAAATAAATGCCAAATGGATGGAGAAAATTGTTTTATACATTAATGGGCTACGCTTCTTCATTTCCATTTTTCAAATCTGGCTATGGTTGCATACAAGTACCTCAAACAGCGAACATCTGGGTGGCTTGAAAGCAACTGAAGCATGTTTTTACTGTAAAATACGTTCTTACTGTAAAGTTACAGATTTAAGCTTTACTTACTGGTGGAATTTTTGGTCCTGAGCAGCCTCAGATCCAATTTATAATAAATACAATCATTTTGCAGTATCACTGGGGACACAGCTTTAATAATATTCATATTTAAAGTCTAACAAGCTCTTTTATAATTAGTGTTCAGTTTAACAGACATGTGTTAAGACTATATCCTTGGAACTTTTCCAAGCAACTGCACTGTCATAGCCAAAGCTTTCGTCCAACTTACACATTTGACAGTTTATACAACTGCATGACTATTTTCCATCTCTTACCCTCAGATTTAGGACAATTTATCTCTGATTCTCTTTTGTTTCTAGGTTTCAAAGTGCAATTTCCTGCAGAAATTACTATACTCATAATTCAGGTTGTCCACCCACCCACCCAGTTACCTGTCTCAGCTGGCCCAATTGCTGGAAGGAATGTATAAAGCAAGTTCACAGCTTGATGATGGAGTGATATAATCTTTGCTTAATCTACTTAGTGTTTAAAAATGTAAATGTTAGCAGCTATCTCAAATACTATAGCGCTGCTCTCATGTAGGTTGTATGCTCGAATGTGGCACAAAGCACTAATTGTACTCTTCTGGGAGACTAAAATCCTTGCAGTGTCTGAGGCCTGGAAAATTTAAAGAGTAGTTTACATTAGCTAAGACCAAAGTGCTGCAACTGTGTCTCAAACATTTGCGATTTGAAGCTATAAAATCCCTGGGGCATATTATGTGCTGTAACAATACCATTAAATAAGTTGTATCACGTTAACGAAACAATTTGTGCCTCCTTTTCCTGTCTCTTTTTTTCCCCTTAAAAAGAAATCTGGTACATGAATATGTAACATCAGCTTTTATTAAAAATTATTCATTTGAAGAAGCAAAATAAATTAGCACGTGTGTTTATTACAGAGGTTGCAGCCTTTCCTTTCCACAACCATTGTAATAGCACTTCAGATATAAAGTTTGGCTTCTTCCTTGAGTTTAACTTCTTAAATCTGCAGTTTGCTTATCAAGAACAAAAACCGGCCGACGCTTCCTACAGAAGGAAGCTTTTTCGGGGGATCCACAGGAGCTGGCAAGGATGGTGTAGCCCCAGCATGCTCCCTGCCCGTGCTGCGTGCTGGCGGTTCACTCCCTGGCTCTGTTTTTGGCTGCTCCATCTAGATCTTTCCTAGACAAATGTGATCTAAGCAGGGTCAAGCACTAAGCGGTGTGGACGCAAGCCAGGCTACGGATCCCCAACCCTCTTTCATTTAGCGGTCAGGGTGTAGCCCTTAGTTCCTCCCTGAGGGAGGATTTCTCAGCAAGCCAAGAAGTGTCAGGGCTCAGACCTGGTTTCTCATCACTCATGGCTTTTTATAGATGTTGCACGACCGGGCTCCCTCATGCCACCCATCCTTTCAAAGAGAGGACGGAGATGTGCAAGTAAGGGTGCATAGCACGTGTGCGGGGGTGTGTTGAGCACACATGCACATCTGCCCCTCTCTTCGTTTGGGCCTCCAGGCATTGCTTCCGTGTAATCTTCTGCTTCTGGGCCCTTCTGTTCTTATTTTGGCAACACGCACAAATGTTTATTTGTGCTCATAAACAATCACCGATTCTATCTTTTCAGGTAAAATATCAAGAGAGCATGGCTCACCTGGGTGAACGCAAGTGGACTCACGTGTTCCCTTTCCTGGTGGTAGGTATTTATAGAATCGTAGAATCATAGAATTGTCAGGGTTGGAAGGGACTTAAAGATCATCTAGTTCCAACCCCCCGCCATGGGTAGGGACATCGCCCACTAGATCAGGTTGTCCAGAGCCCCATCCAACCTGGTCTTAAAAACTTCCAGGGATGGGGCTTCCACCACCTCTCTGGGCAGCCTGTGCCAGTGTCTCACCACCCTCATGGTGAAGAACTTCTTCCTAACGTCCAATCTGAACCGATCCATCTCTAGCTTCAATCCATTCCCTCTAGTCCTCTCACTACCTGACACCCTAAAAAGCCCCTCACCAGCTTTCTTGTGGGCCCCCTTGAGATACTGGAAGGCCACAGTAAGGTCTCCTCGGAGCCGCCTTTTCTGCAGACTGAACAGCCCCAACTCTCTCAGTCCGTCTTCATAGCAGAGGTACCTCGTGGCCCTTCTCTGGACACGCTCCAGCACGTGTATGTGCGTGCAGGTCTCCATAGACTGCAAAGATTACTGCATTCTGCTTGGGTCTTTGCAAATGTCTGTGAGTTGTCACAGTTGGCAGAGCTACAGATGACTTAGGGTCTGAACCCTGATACACTGATTGGTTTTCATTCAGTAAAATACCTGATTCTATGCTGCTTAAACTGAGGCTGATGGGGAGGAGGTGGAAGGAGAAGAACCCAGAATGGAGAAAAGGCAGAAGGTGCTGGAAAACCCAGTTAGCCTGGATGTGACATGAAACACAGCCTGTACTGGGTTCAGCTAGGATAGGGTTAATTCTCAGCAAAGGAGCTATCTGGGCATAGGGGGTCGCTAGGATGTTCGATACCATCGTGATGTCATGCTCGGGGTATATATATATGGAGCGGTCGGGGTGGGCGCGCGCGCTCTTTCCCGGTTTCCGGTCCGGTCGGGCGGTGAGCTCCGCGTTACACGTTACTCGCGTTATATCTGGTTAAACGTTACTGTTATTTCACTGTTATTGTTACCATTTTATGTTCACCATTAAACTGTTTTTATCTCAACCTCTGGAGGCCTTTGCCTGAGCCCCTTTCGGGCTCTTCCCCTCACTCTCGGTAGGGGGGGAGGGAGCGACCCCGTGGTTCCTTTGTTTCCTTCCCGCCGGTAACTCGGCTCGAACCACAACACAGCCCTATCATGGCTGAAGCCTGAGGCAGTGCCTTATCTCAGGTTCTTATAATTGTCCCTTGCAGTCACATTTATGAAGGGTCTGGGAGGGGTGAGGATGCAAACTCAGGCTCAGCAGAGCATGAGAATCAACAGGTCAGGCTTTCACTATTTTGAGGAGTAGCTGTGCCAATGCACACAAATGCCAGTGCTCTGAGAAACTCTTAGAAGGACCAGGTCACTGAAAACTGTGTCTGCTTCCATCCTATGTAGTGGCACCACTTTTGTTTCTGAGCTTTAGGGGGTGTTTCAAGCTGAAATGCTGGCCCTGCTGCCTTCTTAGCCATAGTAGCTGGGCATGGGAAGGGGGAGAGGCTTGGAGGACGAAGATGGTGGAATTGACAGTGCTCTGGGATGCTCTCTTGACAGGCCTCCTTAGTGTACTCTGCCAGCGCCGAATACTCCAACTGCGGCGAGAACGAATACTACAACCAGACCACTGGCATGTGCCACGACTGCCCCAAGTGCGAGCCGGGAGAAGAGCCTTACATGGTAATTTCAGTTTCTTCTGCTGGTATGGGGACACGTATGGAGCACCAAATGCAGAAAAAAAACCCAACAAATGCTTTGTTACATGGTGGTAATACATGGATAGGAGAGAAAATGGTCAAGGACAGAGATGCTTAAGCAGGAGCACTTGTGCCTTGCGAGTGTGTCATGTGAGTGAGGCACCGCACGTGTGCATCCCGGCATACCCCATCCTGGGAGCAGCTTGCTAAAAGTCGTACTGTAAAAGTGGTAAGGTAAAAGTTTCACACACAGATGCTTCCAATGAGTTCTCATCTCAACAGCCATGTAAAGGCCGACACTGCCGTTCCGTCATGTTGTGATAAATCGGTTAATCTGGCATGCTCACTGGCCCCCCACACCGAGAATTTAATTTTGCTCTCCCGCTAAGATATTTTGGCACTAGAGGAACTTGGATGCTTCTGCAACATTTTAAATTACCGTTCCTAAGTAACCATCTGATTTACAGCAGATAATTGTTGCTTATTAAAAAATAAATTACTGAAATCCTGTTTGGTTTTAATGGGATAAACATCCTATTGCAAGAATTTCACACAGTTGGTAGTCCTGAACAAGTATGTTTGAATAATAACCAGTTGGTTTTAGTTTTATTTAATCTAAACGTAATGTTCAGCTGGGACATGTGAGTTCAGAGGTTACGAAATCTCATCCAAACATTGCCTTTTGTGATGTTCCCTCTGGCCTCTCCGAGCATGAAGGCAAGATCACTGATACGCCTGCTGTAGCCCTGTTTCCCCTGTAATCTTCTTTTCTACTCTTCAATTTTCAGTTCACTTTCTATCTGAGCAGCAGCTGAAAATCACTTCCATGACTTGCAGGAATATGATATAAATAGCTATGAAGGGCCACTTTCAAGGTGTACAGTGCTGCCATTCCCCTTTTCCCTCTCCAGCTCAGGGCACACTGCATCCTTATATCCCTCCATGGCCTTTTTAGGACAGACACTAAGGGACACCAGAATTCTACAGAGCCAACGGGCCAGGCTATGAACATCCCCCTTTGCTAGAAGCCGGTGTGCAGCGTGAGCCTGTTTTTCAGTGACTTTGTGTTGTTGCAGACCTGTGGGTATGGCACCAAAGACGAGGACTACGGCTGCGTCCCCTGCCCTTCGGAGAAGTTTTCCAGAGGAGGTTACCAGATATGCAGGCGGCACAAAGACTGCGAGGGGTTTTTTCGAGCCACAGTCATGACACCTGGTGATCAGGAGAATGATGCAGAATGTGGTCCTTGTCTCCCAGGGTAAGGTCTTAACTGTGGATCTTCGTTCTACCCAAGACACTGTAAAATACTCTGAATGTCAAAATCTCTTACATCCTCTCTTCCTGTCCTAGCTGACTGCAGGTACAATACTGTTGATTTATTCTTTTCGGTCTCTGCTAAAACAATATATTTAAATGTCTCAAAAGCATCAGTGAATTTAGTAAATCAAAAGATGTTGTTAATCTTATTGAAATGTCCCGGAACGACTGTTGGGAACAACTAGAAAAAATGGAACTTCTTTTACAAGAAAGTCGAAAGGGAACAGCTCATGTCTCCAAGCAGAGGTGTGCAGTGCCATTTTAGCTGCTCTCAGAAATCCAGCTTGACCTCCAGCCGTGACGTCAGAGGGTGACTCTAAAAGTTCCATGTCCTCTGAGCAAGCTCCATGAAGATACCTTGGATACCCTGTAGGGTTCATGCTGGTACTACGTCATGTTTAGGAACATAAAATATCTTCTCTCCAGATATGACCAGCTGGCAGATTTGTCCGTAGTTGACAGCATTAGCTAACACAGATGTTAGGTGAGATTTACCGAGGTATTTTAGTCTCTCGGAGTCCTTTCTAGCCAACAGAAAGGGGACTAAAGAACTGCTAATGTGGTGTTTGTGCTGTTGTTCAGAGTCAAAACAAGTTCCAGAGCTGGTTGATGGGGTTTAAAATACATGCTGTTTATTAAGTCCATCTTTATAGTGGTCTCTTACAGTCAGTATAATTCTGATAGTATTGGTAAGAAAGCAGTTGCTACCTTGAGTACGTTAGCAATATGTTCTTGACTGTATTACCTTTGAAAGTGTGCAAACCCAAGCATACATTTGCTTTCTCAACATTTTTTTGGGTAGGTTGAGTATATACTGTAAAACACAACCTCACCTTACATACCTTTTCAGTTTCTGCTGTGTGCCTCTTTGGTTTTGAGAGTAATTCCTACTGACATTTGGCTTTTGTGAAGTTTGCAGAGGCTGTAAACCCACACTGTTCAGGAAACCCTGCTAAAAAGGCCCCGCAAGTTTCCAGGTTTATTCTATCAGTGAGTCTGTGTGAAATTTTCACAGTTTACAAGTAAAGAGAAGGACTTGTCTAGCTGCCAGTCAAGCAGACTGACGATGTGATTTGAAAAGAGCTCCCTCTTTACTTCCCCTCATACATCATAAGGAGCAAGAAAGTTAAACAGTGGCCACAGTTGCTGTTTTGCAATTTTGGTCAGGACTGATGAGGTCGCCCAGGTGGGAGCAGGGTGCTGGCTGAAAGTAATCAGCTTGCACAGCTGGTGCTTGGGGAGTAACCTCAAAACACTGTGTTTGCACAGGTGTAACCTGTCGCAGAAGCTGGCCTGCCGGAATCTGGCTGTGTGCCTCTCCACGTGATTCTCGGCTCCTGGGATAGCTTGTCAAAGCCGGCAGTTTGGGAGAGAAGCCCTCTTACTCTGAGTTTGCAAGAGGTTAAAATCTCAGGTAAATTAAATATGGGCTAAAATAAGCCATGAAGCTGACTAGGAGACCGCAGAGGTTGCTCCTGTGCGATGGTGGGGGAAATGAAGAGCTCCTGTGTCAGAGCAGAGGGCTGGCAAACAGTGTCAACCCACTGTCCACCCTTCCTCGTTGCGGTGACACAGGGACGGCCAGGCACCTGGGTGAGTGGCAGCTGGCAGAGTGCTCCCCTGCTTGGCAGTAAACCTTAAAGAGACCCTCAATCAACGGGAGGGAAAAATTAAGGTTTCCATTTTCAGATCACTGTGTTTCCATGACATGCTGCAGACCTCCCCGAGGTAACAGCCCACATGCTGTGATCTATATTTAGAGGCATCTCATCCCTTTGCTAGTTTTTTACCAGCTCAGTAGATCATCCTGAGGAAAAGAAGAGCATGTGGCCCATTCTGACTAAAAGTTTTTAGATAAAACACCGCTGAACTGGCTGGTTTTTTCCCAGTGGCTACAAGTGACTTCTTCTATCGTTTGCCTTAGAATAGGTGCTGGATAATTACATGTTTTTCCTTCTATTTTTCTCATTATTACTGATGATCAGTTTTAGGGAAGAGGGAGGCCTTTGGTACAAGAGCATCAATGATCCACTGTTTCTCAGTGTCCACGTTCCCCTCCATATGAAACAGCAATAACATTATTTGTCACATTCACAGGAAGGATGCAAGACTGTGACCAGGGAATATTTTAAAGGCTTAGCTCTGAAGCTGTGATCCTCAAAGTTCAGCTGCAAGTGAACTCTGGAGGGACCTAGACCCAACCTCCTGGAACACTTCAAGCTTCATCCTCTGCTCCAGCTCAAGAGCTCTTCCATCATGATAAATAGGACAGGTCAAAACCATGGAAATTCCCTCAATTGGATGATCCATTAGGTGTTCCTGGAGTGTGACTGAGATCATAACCAACTAGGAGCAGCCACAGCAGATCAGGGCAAGGGTCCCTCTAGCCTGATTGTCGGTCTTCAGTAGTGGCCATGAGTGGAAACCCACAGGCCACCTGTGTACAATACATATTCTTCATCCTGTCCCAGCACCAATTTTCAGTCCCTGGTCTCCTCACAAGGTAGAAATACAAAAGGATCATTTGCTTTTAAAATGTTGTCAGAGGTATCTCTTCTGCTGACGCTTCCTCTTTTCCCGAGTTTGTCCACAGTTACAGCAAATCCAGGTTCAATTATCTTCTCTGAGATGTTTTAAGAGAAGGAATGAGCCCTTTCCTCTGCTTTCCAAATAAAAAGGTTTAGCTGGTGAATTTCTAATGAAATAAAGTCCCTCAATGAAGTCCTGGATAAGTTAGCGGATGCTTCCACCTATGTGCTCATCACCTCCCTGGTGTCTCTCTGCAGAATGGCCGCCACTGGGGACAGGCTCCCCCTGGTCCCATGTGCTCTGGTCCCTGCAGGAGGATAGACCTAAATCTGGGGTCCAGTCCCTGAGTGTGACATGACACCACCAAAGTTAGCCCTAGACAAGTCACATGGTGTTAATCAGGAGAACACTTCAATCTGGTTTTCAATCTAGCCTTTACTCTCGTATTTAGACTGTAACACTTTCAATATGCGAGCCTGGTATGTAGTATGGAAAGAGAGAGAATGAGTCTTGTGGTGGAAGTGTATCAACATGAAAATTCATTATTTCAGTACTGGAACACTTCTCTGTAGTTAGCGATATAAAGGGGTCAGTTCTTTCTTATATTGCCTTTAATATTTGGCACATTGCAAAGTAGCCAGAAACACAAATCTCTTGTCGGTACTTCCTAGGGATAAATCATTAATGTCTACAGCTGCAGAGCTTTCTACTCATGTGGGCAAGCAGTTGCTTGTCGTGAGCATCCTCTTCAGTTTTCTTTACACGTCTCCCACCATTGTGCAGAGTGGCAAAACCCAAGAAATATTCCACCAACTTTATTTAATTAACTGTCAGGAGAGTTGTTTATCTTTCCTAAACCACTGTGGCTGTTAGACTGTGGATTCTAACTGTCCTGTATTTTTCTTTATAGATTTATATGTGTCTTTGGCCTGACACTTCTCTTTTTTTCATGGTTTGGCAGTCGTTTCCTGCTTATTTATTAACTGCTTCACAATCTAGCATTGCACAGGCCCCCATTTGAGAGGAAAGTTGAGGTTTTTCTCCTGTGAGAAGGATAAAGTGTCAGATGGGGCATAAGAGACATTTGAGGAGAAGAGTGAGGATGAATCTTTTAAACCCGGTAAAAAAGAAAGGATGAACCATGTTCAATTTACCCACTCCCTGAGGTACCTCCAGCCTCCATCCCTCCCTTACACCTCCGCGTGTTCCATCTCCTCGACGTGTATTGCTTATGAGTAGGCTGGATCATTCGTTAATGACCGACTGATTTTGATGGACGTTTTCAGCAGTAATTTCCTAACAATGCACACATTTTCCAGAAAAAACATACTTCACATGCACAGACAGGTGCGTCAGAGCAGAAAACAGATTTCCCATTGTGTAAAGTGTTTATTATGTTAAGTATCTGTCTGCATAGAACGGATTACGAATTTATTCATTTCTTTATTAAAATTTGTAGTGATTTACAAGTGATTTGTAAAGACATATCCATAACATCAACTACATATGATTTTGATGTAATTTACTCATTAGGTTGCCTGTGGATCCAATTCTTGTATAACCAATTACCTTATTTCAACACTAACTTCATTAGCAGCCCAGAAGTTCAAATCATGATGAGATTTCCTTCACTCTGTAATTACACTATCAAGCACTAACTTATAAAATATACAGCAAGGAAGTAAAAAAAAAATAAAAAACACCCAACCACCCCCCAAAAAACTGACCTGTAAAACCTAATCTGGGTTTTCCTGTAAGGATGGTGATTTCCTGTATTTATTTATTTTTTCATTCTGATTTGGCTCAGATTTGGTTTTAAGGTTAAGAAGGTTATTCTTATGGTGTTTGTGAAGAAAATTAGCCAGCCATATCCAACTGGTGGTCTTTCCTGAAAGATTACTGGTTCAAAAAATAGCATTTTCTTATTTTAAAAAATTATATTCAGGGCATGCTGTAAACTGTAGCCTGGGCTCAGCAGGGAGGATAATGTTGTTTTAGGCAATGATACTACCTCTTGTCATGTAGCCTTGATAGTTGATTAATTGCCTTTTAGGAGGAAAGGAGGAAGAGGGACACTGTCTCTATTCAGGCAGTTTGAAAAAAAAAGAAGTGTAATCTTTGCATCAAATTGCTTAATAAAGTTTTTTTTTAAAATGATTTTATCTCAGTATAATTGTTTGCTGCTGAACCGTGCTCAGTTGTAGCATATTAATTTACACTGTTTTGCCTCATCTTGCCCTTCGTTTCAGTTACTACATGCTGGAAAACAGACCTCGCAACATATACGGGATGGTTTGCTACTCGTGCTTGTTGGCGCCTCCTAACACCAAGGAGTGTAAGTATTCTGCAGTTCCTGTGCTTTTCATCTGGTTTGGACTTGGAATCATCTGGAAGCTCAGTATGAAGTCTTTCAGCCATAACTGTTATGTTCAAACAATAAATCCATTGCCAGTAAAGCAATTTCTGCTTCCAACTAGCCTTGCCAACAAAGGGAGCAAATGCTGAACATTTAGGGAAAGATCAGAACCTTCGATTTTAGGCCATGCTATTGTCCAGTTGTGCTCCAGCTTTCATCTGTTAAGATACTCCATGCAGGACTTCCTATGGTTACTTAACCAATAGGTCCAGGAGCTCACAAACCTGTGTATTTTTTTTAATCCAGTTTCAGTTCAGCCGTGAAGAAAACATGGGACACTTTAGATCGTAGTAAAAGTGCATCACACCTTTTCATATCCTTTGGTTTCAAGGTGATACAGGGGTTGACACTGGCATGTGATAATTAGCCCTGATCATAGAGCTAATTCTGTAGATTGCGTTGGGGTTGGACTAGATGATCTTTGAGGTCCCTTCCAACCTCTAACATTCTGTGATTCGGTGAAAAGCAGCCTTGCTGCAGAAACCTCTTGAAAAGCTCACTGTTTCCATGGCAGGCAGCATAAAATCTGATATTAGCAAATTCTATGATTCTATGATTCCCTATGATTCTGTGGTCTTTTTCACACATTTTACTGCCATCAGATTTTAAGAATCAGAGCAAAGATATAACACCAGCTCTTTGGTAGAAACAGTTCCTCTATGCAGAAAAATTTCAATTTATGGACTGGCTGTTGTGGTGGAGGACGCAGAATAAGAAATCCACGTGGTCCCAGGAATATTCTGCTCTTTTCTTGAGACCTCAGAATAGTGTTGAACAGCATTCAGGAGCCTAAGCCCCACAGTAAAGGGGTGCCTCTCCCGTAGAGCTCCTTTTCTTCAAACACTTCTGCAGATAGAACACCACTGGAGAAGGGTGACCCAGCGAGTTACAACAAAACAAAGATGGCAAATAGGAAGATGCGGGTGACAAGCTCTGGCTTTGCAATTCTAGAGAGAAAAACAGGGGCAGGTAAATCCCATTTCAAGCCTTCATTAGGCGTGAGGCAGGGTTGGAGGACAGTGATGCCCTCATCAGAGGGAGAGCGGAGCCAGGGGGGTCGCGCTGCCGCGTGGAAACCTGCTGGGAGAAATTTGCCTGATGATACATTTTATCTGGGAAAAAAGTATTTGGGTTTGATCAAAGGGTAAACAAATAGCTTTCAACTCCAAGAGCCTGCTGTGAAGCTTTCATCTCTTCCACAGCCAATAAACCTTGAAATGGCTGAGGAAACAAGGTGAACACCCTCTGTCCCAGCCTCTGGAAATATTACTGTGAAAAGGACTGAAGTGAGAAAGAAATTCCCTGATGGGCCTGTGTCACCTTTTTTTTTCTTCTCGAGGGACTTCAGGCATAAGTAGCACGAAACAGCATGGAAAAGAGGGGAGTGAGAGGGAGATCAGAGATTTAGTTGAGGCAAACTTATGACCAGCTTATGGTGTTGAAAGTCTCCCTCTGGACTGAAGGGTAGGAGCAACAGTGTTCTGCATTCCAGGAGGAATACCAGGCTTCAGCAGCAGCTTGAGGGCAATGGGCACATACAAAGACGGGGATTTGCATATGTGAGCCCTGGAGGTGTTTAAGAGACGGGTGGATGTTGCATTGGGGGACATAGTTTAGTGGGTTGATAGGGCTGGGACAAAGGCTGGACTTGATGATCTAGGTCTCCTCCAGCTGAAACTGTTCCATGATTCTATGATAAGGATGTGTGTGTTGAGTAATAGGAAAGCTGTTTCTTCCTGGGAAAAGGCCAAACACCACTGTAAAGACTGCAATTTTTTGTATTTTATGCACTGTGAAACACCTATGTAAGACTTCTGGGCTCTCAGCACGCAGCCTCAGGACTGGTCTGGGAATCGCAGAGGAGCGCAGTGCCAAATCATCAGAGGTGTGAGACCTTCAGCTGTGCACGGAGCAGATCAGGAGCCATCAGTGATCCTTGCTGACAGTAAATTGGGATGCGATACCTCTGTGATAAATACCAGCACTGCAAAAAGTAGAGGAGGCAGGTTTCCTATGCAAATCAAATAATGAAAGTAATGAACAGCAAACCGCTTTAAGATGTGGCTTCCCGCAGTTAATGGTGCTGGATTTTCTGTTGACACCTCTGGAATTGGAGTCACTTGAGGTCTCTGACTGTGTAGGGTGTTTTTGTTGTGTTTTTTTTTCCTTTCATCCAATGTAAAAGTACATGCAAAAGACACAATTTAAACCTACATAGAGTTTCTTTGGTAGAGATGTACAATTACTGCTGGAAGAGATTTTGTCTTTTAGCAGCTGCAATTCTCTGTGTATTAACTTCGCTCTTCTCTTCAGAATTTGATATTTGCCAATCCAGTTCAAAAATGGTGAAAGAAAACAAAATGAAACAATTCTACAAAATTATGAAGAACATTTACTATAAAGTTGTATTTACACAATTACATCAATTATGAAAATCCCTGTCCACTCACAAATTGTTAATCTAGAGGACTTCAGCAATTGATTGAGGGTTTTCTTTTTTTCTTGTGTATATATTCATGCGTGTGCATGAGCACAAAATACTGTTATTTCCTCTTATCTTTTTGCTGGTCATATAAATATAAATGAAAACACAGATGCAACAATCAGTGTTTTTGTCTAATGCCTACTGATGATGCCTTAGGAAAAATAAAAAAAGAAAAAGAAAAACAAATAGTTGTTTTAGGAAACAAAAGGCATCTAGAAACATAAAAGATAAATTTTATTGTTGTATCATTAGAACATGAAAAACAACTAAATAGATGAGGTAGAACAGTAGACCAAGAGGCTGATGGCTTCCTGTGACGAGCTGTAATCAGGGTGTCACTTGCATACCGTGTACTGGAGACTGAGAATTCAGCTGCCCTAATTGAAATACCTAATTCCAAAAGCACTTGTAGTAGTGAAAAATTATGTCAGAGATTTTTATTTTAGCTCTCTATTCTTTGCAATATCACTAATTTTGTTTTCTTGCCAGTTTTGTCCTTTTGTAATATGATTGACATCAGGACTTTATTTTCTTCTGTTTCACATTATGCCTACAAATGAATAGGCTTGTTAGCTGGAGCTAACAAACTTTTTGTTGCTGTTGAGTTGTTTGATCTCTGAACACCTCATTCCTCTTCACGTGTGGAATGGGAGAAACATTGCAGGCAGTGCTTTATTGCTCACTGGTGGCATGGCCTAATTCTCAACCCCTTAGGGTTTGTCTATATTAGGAAAGAACCTAATCTTGGGACAAGATTAAGTTCTCAGCCATAAACCTTCAAGGGGAGGGATCTGAGAAGCAAATATGAGGTTTGCTGTCTTCAGCTGCTGGGAAAGCGGGGCGCAGGTATCATTCAGGAGGGCATCTGGCCCCAGTGCAGTTCTCCTGAAAGAAAACTCCAATGACTTTGATGTTTTCACCTGTGCCAGAGCCGCAGCTCTCACAGGCAAGACCACCCGCCCACCCGTGGGAGATGCAGCAGGTTTCCGCAGCATCGCTCTGCCCAGGCTCACCAGCTGCAAAACCTGCAGAGCTGCAGGTTTCCACCACCTGTACAGGCTGGCCACCAAGGTGCAGGGGAAATGGGAGATTGGATCCCTGCAGGTCTGTTCTCTTCCTTCCGATGCTCTGAAATCACTGTAGTAAGGTTTAAAGAGCAATTATCCCCTTCGTGCTGCACAGAGAGAGGTGGTAACATTCTTGGACATAGGCTTAGTTCATGAAATGTGTCCCCACGACCTTTCAGTACTGTCCAATGATTAGAGCTCCCAGTGAATCCTACAAAACTTCCACACATGCAAATAAGTTTTCAGGCCTCTGTCACCACTGCCTACAATGGCCAAACAAAAGGAGAGAGAAGTGAAATAGTTAAAGGCATTACAGAAAGCACAAGAGTATAAAATATTTCCTTTTATGTGTCTGAACAGTAGTGGTTCCTTACAGTGAGAATGATCAGATCAAAAATAAAAGTCTGGAGGAACTTTGTTATCACCATTTTTAGAAGGTTCCATCTCCGAAATTCATTTGCTTCGTGCTCTTCTTAGTTTAATAACTGCCTACCCTAACTAAGTATTTACCTGTGGCTCCAGGAAACGTTAGAATAACTTGTCTTCTACTATTCTGTATGTCCCCTAAAAGACAGGAAAAAAAGGAGCAACAAGCAATCCTCTATTGTCTAGGATATGCTCTATTATTTATGATTTGCAGTATTTTCAGAGTTGTTTAATGTTTGATTACTGTAGATGCCTTAGAGAGAGGCTTGGCTTTGCCTGTTGATTTCCAAGTGCACAAGGTTTCCACACGAAGTGTTGTTTCCTTAATTTTGAAAACAAACATTTCACATAAGCACTGGAATACAGGTTTACATTAATTTGAAAATTCTGACCTCTGCTTTCTACATATCTAGGTCTTTATTTATGACTAGGTCTAGTTACAATCCTGTTCTCCATTACTTTGTCAGCCATAAACTGCCTTCCTTTATTGAATTCCAACTCAATATATTTTGTTTCTCAACTCGTGTACCAGGCTGCTAGCTATTTATTTGCATGTGTGCTTTATCCTACTTCGCTCCCATAACGATGGCACTCACAGCTCGGCTGGCAGTAACGAGTACGCGTTGCCATTCATAAACGGAC
Organism: Trogon surrucura; assembly: GCA_020746105.1. Classification (NCBI taxonomy): domain Eukaryota; kingdom Metazoa; phylum Chordata; class Aves; order Trogoniformes; family Trogonidae; genus Trogon; species Trogon surrucura. The sequence goes on from CM036617.1 coordinate 69,158,894, forward strand.
CGTGCCTGTTGAGAAGAGGGATGCATCAGGATAAAGCAAGCTGCACTCAAGGGCAAGAAATAAATGCATATATACACAAAGACATTTTTAAAATGCTTATTTCAGGAGCACCCTGATAGTCTGTTGCATACACGCTTTGGGTACTTTTATAATATGTTATTAAGTATTAAATAAACTTCAAAAAAGCGCCCTCGCTAGCTGTGAGGAGCAGTCCTTTGCATGGACCAGTAAGCTGACACCCACAGCAACATATGTCGGGAGCACACATGGTTTCCTACTCCGCCAGATTTATTCAGTCACAAACTCTTACAAGGGCGCATGATGGTAAAACCTCCTCTCCCTGTGCCCTCCTCCTCTCACAAATCTGGTAGTTTTGTTTGTCACTTCATTTTGCAAGTCTGTCTCAAGATGCATGAATAACTGTAGAAGTCCTGTTATATAAAGCAGAAAGGTTCTTTGAAACAACAACAAAAAATATTTTATTGCCCAGCATATGTTCACTACAAGGACAAAAGGCTGGCTGCTCTGCAATGTAAGTTAAGGCTATCTTTTGGGTTAAAAAACCCTAAACATTCAAAAGTGAATACAAATTCAATTGTTCTTTTAAACAATATGGTGGTTCTTTTAATGAAACTGTGTTTTGAGTCCAAGAAAGTTGTAACTAAATTACTATTTTTGAACAAAAATATTTCTAATGCAAAACCTGACCAGCCTTCAGTGATAAATTTCTTTCCTAATGTCTTTATCACATTCCTGCAATATTACTTACAGGTGGCTAGGAATATGAACCAGTCTTGCACAGCTATACTACAGCCATCAGTCTTTTTTCTTAGGCTTAAAACCCGGTTGTTTCCATATGTTGTGCTGTAGCACCTTAGGATGTCTCTGCCTGAGCTATGTATAAGTCTTTATAGGTTGTGTAAGTGTCATCTTTATTGGAATCAACATTAATAGTGTGATCAGGATGGAAAACTGTATGTGCATGGGAACAGCTGACGTTGCAGTCATGGTGTAGTGCTGGAGTGGGAAAAAGCAGTAGCTATGAGTTCTTTTTGCTCACACTGAAAAAGATACAAACTGAAACTTTTGCAGAAGCTGGCATTTTTGCTTCCTTTTGTAGTGCAGGTGCACAAATTGGCACTTTCTTCTAAGCCACATCTAAAGAAAAATCTTGGCTTGTAATGAATGTGCCAAATTATTAGATTTGATAATAGGCTCAAAATATGCATAGTGACTAACTCCCACCTAGGCACATGTAAAAGGCCATCACGTTGTAGCACCAGCCTTGATTTTTTGCCACAACAGGCACTGATGAACAAACGAGGTGGCCCCGTTCCCACGCAAACCAAATCCTGCACGTAGGCTCTGGAGTTGAAGTTGCTCACTTCCACAGGAGAGGCTCGTGTGTGTGTGTGTGTTTGCACAGCGTGGGCAACACACCGAATCCTGATGTGGGGTAGAGCTGAGGGAAGCGTGACGACGATGCTGAGTGAAGGGTGGACGACCTTCCTCCTTAACCGTTCCTGCAGGATGTGCTGCTGCGTGACTTCCCACCTTGGAAGGCTCCACTTCCGTGCACAGGCAGCTGAAAAACGTGAGGTTAACAATACCAAGCGATGGAAAGATTGATTAGGCAGAAATACTTCAATGACTACATATTTCAGATGAAGGGAAAGAGAGAGAGAGAGGGGAGCGTTCGATAAAACTTGCTGATGGAGAAGACGAGCTGCAGCTTGTCAGATAAACTGCACACAGACAAAGCAGCACGGCTTGCCTGCCTCAACTGAAAGGCGGTGTGAGAAAAGCTATTGTTGACTTGTTGCAGCTTGTGGGGAAGGTGCAGAATTACAGTTGGCTGTAATTGGATTTGCCAGGGGGACTGCAAGAATAGGCGTAAGCCTGGTAGCTGTGGACGTGAAGGAAAGTGTTGGGCTACAGCGTTAGCCATTTGCTGAATTTCCTCTGTTGTTCAGCCACGATGAGTAAATACAGAGGTCGAGACCCAGGATGATTCACTTGAGCTTAGTGAAGAATTGCTGAATATTTAACAAATTATCTTCATCTACTGATGACCTCGATGGGCTACCTCCGTATTGCAGTTTCTGGAGATCATAAGTAGTTTGCAGAAAGAAGTATGTCACAGAAAAGGGACTAGAAGCAAGACTTATGTAATCTGCTTTTCATTTATGTAATATGAAAAGCATCTGAATTAACAAATGAGTATATTTAAAACTTTATGAGAACTCTTCTGCAGTTTTGAAAAAAACAACCAATTATAATAAATGGATCCATTTCCTTCCAACTAATGAGGTCTGAAAGAAGTTTTACCGTTGCCAAAGAAAATTGCTTTTGAAGACATCTGCAACTCATACTTGGTGGCCACTTTAAATGTACATTTCTCAGTCACTACATGCAGCCATACTTTATATTAGGTCATACTTTTTCTTTGTTTTGAGAAAGCATTTCTCTTAATTTGAAGAACCTGTATATTCCTTTGTTCTTAGCCATGGAACATTTCTAAGACCTTTCCAGACCACTTAATTTCCTGTCAAGTTTACCTGGTGGGTTTCATTTCTCAGAATATCCGCTAGGTCAGAAGAATGGCACGGTTAGTTCTCAGCTGCTCTGGTTGCCAAACTAGCTTGTGAAGCCATGCGCTGTGTGCACCTTATCAGATGACTGAGACAGTCTTTTGCCTTTAGATCTGCTGAATTTAATATTCACCTGACTTTTTCCTAGACAGCTAATACAAAGCAGGAGGGATTTCATACTCCCTCTGAGCCAGAAGATGTTTTTTCGGTGTCTGTTGATAGTAGCAGTTTGAATTACCTGCTTACCAATGATATTAAAGTTTATCTGAGTAAGAAGATAATCTTTTCTCCCAACCCTAATGTGTTTATTCCGTTTTGGGATGCTATTCCAGCACCATCCTGTGGGAAAGCATTCCTATCAACAGCCTTATGCAGTATTGTCTGGTATTATCACAGTATGTTAATTTGTGACTTGGTTTACTGCTTTGAATGACCCCATCTGAAAGATTAATATTAACTTTTAAACTTAACTGTAGAAATTACATATGGAAATCCCTATTGGACAATCTCACTCCTCTGACAGCATGAAGTACTCCTTTAAGTTCTTCATTTCACTGTTTTTGTGGATTTCTTCCCTTCCCAGAATATTGATTTGGACCGACAGGGAGAATCGTAAGAAACTACTGCCCAGATAGATTGCAGGAAACTTTAATATTCCCTTTCATGATAGTACAGCTCCATGGAACAGAAAAGCATTAAACACTGTTAGTTGTCACCTCTTTGAGGCTTTCCTGTGGGGCCATGAGGGTTTGCGTACCGTCAGAGTTTCACCATGATCCTACTAGTGAAGGATGCTTGTGAGAAGCACTAATATGATGAATCTACCAGCTGGGACTTGGCATCTGCAGTTGCAAATAATGGAGTGGGGCTGTAAACAGTCAGTCCTCAGCTGGATCCTGGAACACAGGACAGATCTATAATACAGGAATCTGTGTATAAGAGTTGGCTCTGCCTGCACCCAAATATGCGTGGCTTTCTTCTAAGTTCATAACTGCTCAGGAGCTTCTTGCCCTCCCTCTAGATGCTATGCGAAAATGTCGTCTGTCACACAATTTTCAACGTGCCAGAAATGCATACTGGGATTAGTGACGTGAAAAAAGCGATGAATTCATGGGTTCTTTGCTAATGAATGAGAAATGCTGGCAGGCTTAGTAAAGGCTCTGTTTACCTGGGCCAAGATGTTCCTTTAACTGGACAAAGTAACCGTGGAAGCTCATGGCGTTTCTGTCTCTGTTGCAGGTGCAGGAGCTACCTCTGGCATTTCAGCCATTTTCCCAAGTACCTCTGGCACAAGCACTTTCTCACCTTACCAGCACGCTCACAAAGGTAAGAATGCATCCACAGCTTTAATTTAGCAGCTGTTTGTTTAGAAAATGGCATCAACAAAGTGCAACCAAACTGAAAATACCTGTTGTGACTTTCATTGCCACTATTTCCACACTGCTGAAACTGCTATTAAAAAATAATTCTGAATTAATTTTTATTTCGTGGTCAGTCAGCTCTGCTGTTTTAGTCAGATGGACTTGAAATGGATTTGAACTGTGCTCAGTAATGCCAGCAACAAATTCAGCTTATGCAGCCATACAGAAGTGGCCATACTACATCTCAGCAAAACTAAGCTTGGAATTGTGAAGATAATTTAATGCACAAATATGGACAGTCGCTTATTGAGATAACGTGAACAGTTCTCCAGTGTGATTACTAGGTTTTAGAAATATGTAAACCTGAGAAGACACAACAGGAAAAATGCAGTTAATGAGGTACTGACAAGGCTGATCTTCCTGCTATTGTCTAGAAACATGATTGTGAGGATCGTGTTTTCAGAAAAATCAAAGTTTTCATGCATTTTAGCATATCTTTCATTTTCTGCATCCTTTTGTGGCTTTTCAGTTTTAGTCTTTTGCATCCAAACTCTGCTTCTGAATACCTTTTCACATACGTTTTCTTAAATTCACCTTCTAACCGTGCTGCGTTTTAAGTCTCAGTTAGAAAACCATCAGTTTGTTTACATGTTCATTGTGTTCTCCCTTTTACTGCAAAGCTTTTGAGGCAGCCATAGTTATCAACCGTCATTTTAGCTGTCATCCTGCTTATTTACTTTTTTCTTTTTTTTTTTTAATAATACTGTTTTCAAAGAATACAGTGTTACTCTTGCTTACATATAGCTTCCTATATATGATTAGCAGATACTATAATTTCCTGTGTCTTTGTATCTGATGGATCACGCCATCAAATATTTTTAATGGATGTTGTTAACTGGTTAGTGTGGTACGAATGTCACAATTTTTAAAAACTGTTAATTAGTTTGCCTTTGAGGTGTAACACTAACTTCTCCGACGCTTAACAAGTGTCCAAGCCTCAGATCAACTAAACGAGTATGCAAAAAAGTAGATGTAGAGCAGACCACAAACTGTAAACTAGTCTCTGATCCTAAGAGCTGCTCCTTTATGAAAATATTTTCTTGTTTATTCCAGCAGATCTTTCAGGACAAGGACATCTGGCTACAGCTCTTATAATTGCAATGTCTACTATCTTCATAATGGCTATTGCCATTGTCCTCATCATCATGTTTTACATTGTGAAAACAAAACCTTCTGCCCAAGGTAATTTTTCAGCATGTGAAATTTTAGCTGCAAATGCTATTTTGAGATAGCTTCTGAGAGTGATTGGTGTTGTATTTTTATATTCTAGCCTGTTGCAAGAGCCACTCGGTAAAAAATGTTGAAGCTCAGGCTAACACACAAGAAGAGAAGAAAGAAGTGCAAGGTATAAATTGCTTTAGTTTTACCATTTCTGTCCAAGACAATGTTTGGCTTAAATACTGCTAATACATTTCTCTTAATTACAATTTCTCCTTTGAACTGTGTAAAATTCACATCAGTTTACTAAAGAATTGCGTATAGTAGGTCTTGTACTTCCAGAATGTCACTTAGTCTTCCTATAGTAATTAAAAAGGTGGCGGTGAGATTTATGTTTGCAGTAAGGCTGCCAGCAGAACTAGCACCTGAGATAAAACACTGGCTTGCAAACTCGTTGCCAAATTAAGTTTCTCTAATTGTTGATCTACAGATAACGTTGTGATATTCTCTGAGAAAGAAGAGTTTGAAAAACTTACAGCAACTCCAGCTAAGGCTGTTAAAAGGTGGGTAAGAGCAAAAACATACTTCCAGTTTGACTGCAGTGGGGGAGGCAGGTAGCCACCGTTCATCCTGGTACAGAGGAATACATGAAGGACAAATTAGATGGTAGTTTGCTGCCGCGAGGAGAAGACTAGATGCCTTAGTAGGCTTTTCCCCCTCTTAGAACGAGAGGGTGACAGACCTTACCAAAGACATGTCCTCCTCACTTCCTTCATAATCAGTTCATCAGCTCTTGGAGCTCCATCTCCTGAGATGTCCATTTCTGGGACCCGAGAGGGCATGCATGCTTTTAGTAAGGCTCACCTTCACTTTTAAGCCAGAGGAGTAAAAGTAGCTGCTCCAGGCCTTAAGGAAACTTCTTGTCTGTAGGATCATCTGGGTAGCACAGTGTGATAGCTTTCCTCATCTTGTGTCTGTCTGATGGCCAAAGCTGGCTGGGTAACATAATTAAGATGGGTTAAACACTGTCCTCAGTTGGAAAACCCCTCTGTAAAAGAATTCTTGCAACTGTGCAACTTTTGACTGTGCAGCTTGGTGGGCACTGTACACATGCCCTGGGCAGGTGAACGCAGTTACATTCACAGCATTTCTGAAGAAAGTAATTTTAAAAAACGGAAGAGACTAATTCCATTGCTCCAGGATAGTAAAAAGGAGATGACTGGAGTCAGCCCACGAGAGGCTTCGCTAAGATAACCATATCCTTCATTTTACAGTGAAAACGATGCATCTTCTGAGAATGAACGACTTTTAAGCCGTAGCATGGATAGTGACGAAGAAGCTGCAGTTGACAAGCAAGGGACTCCAGAGAGATGTTTGTTATCTTTAGTGCATTTGGCCAGAGACAAATCTTCTACAAGCAATAAATCAACTGGGGTAAGACTATTTGGAGATTTAAAAATTGAGAGGATTTTTGTTTTGTTTTGTTTTGTTTTTTAAGAAAACAATATACAAAGTATCATACCCCAAAAAGCGTTATAGTGCAGACCAGAGTAATATAAAAGAGCTTCTCCAGGAACAATTATTATATAATCTCCTTTGCATATTGACATACATGTACATACATAAAGTTCAGGGCTGAAAAAACCCCAGACTTTCTACAAGAGTAACACAACTTTGGTTTTTTTGGTATTACATTTTATCCTCTAAAGAAAGAAAAAACAAATAGCAGCAAGCTCTCCCATATAACTAACCCCCACACTAAATTTATCACAGAAAACTCAAGACAGAAAAATAATGCATCAGCATGGCTGGAGTCATATAAGAGCGTAGCATCTGAGTACCTTGACCCAGCAGCAGCAGTATTTCCACGGCACAGACTTTTCAGTAATATCCGGTGTTGTGCTTGATTTTCGTGTATAATGCTGAAAAATACATGTGTGCTTGGAAGGTCACTTCTGTGCTCTGAAGGACAGCGTAAAGCCACTGTTTGTTTTGCTGTGAAAGGCCTTCGCTTCTTCCTGCTAAGTGTGTACTCTAACTTAGGGCATTTTATCTCACTTGGAGTATTTCAAGGCATAGTTAAGGCCACACCTCACCCACACAACTTTTTAGTTTATATTAACAGGAAACTATCCTTAAAAAGAAGGTGTCTGCTCAGATACGTTTTATGTACTTCTAAAATAATTTTAAAATGGCAATAACTGGGACAAAATCACATAATTAATATCAAACATGAGATAATACGAATAAATATGTTTTCAAATGCATCTTTTCATATTTGGATGTTATAAATTGTTGAGATGGTTCAGCTCAAGCTTTCTAAGATAGCTCATTTTTTTTAGCTGAGACCAGAGACACAAAATCTCAACACAAGAGAAATGTTTTTGCAGTTGTAAACAGTTACGACCAGCCGAAAATAACCTCCTGCTCCAGTGCTCGCATTTTAAAATTCAGTTTTCTGAGGTCTCTCCAAATATCCAACTTTATCATACTTCTGTGCTCACTGGCTTGAAACTGGATAATACAAGTTGGGTAGGCATGAAATTCAGAACATTTATTAGGAAGTGGTTTACCTGCTAAAGATCATTTATAAAAGATACATTCTCCAGAGTGATTTAGCTAGATAGCTCATAAGCAGACCTGAAGTATGAACTGTTACTTCCAGACCTTCTGTTCTAACACACTCCTCATGGACTGAAGCCTGATGACAAGGCTGAAGACAGACCTTTCAATGAAAACGCAGATTGCATCAAGATCCTCCACTCCATATCTGAGATTTCACAATTAAGCCAGTTGCCAGGAGTTAGAAAAGCAGTAATTTGCTTTAGACTCGAGATTAAGTAACTTCTTTTAGTACAAGAAAGAATAACAGGTAGCTATTGGACAAGGGTAAAGAAAATTAGAGGCTTGCTCTTACCCAGGTCTGCTTCCTCCTAGCTGAAACAAAAGCAATCACGAGCAATGAGCTACCACACAGACGATCATCAGGCTCACTTTTTGCTGTTTGCCTCATGCATAAGCTTTAGAAATCCCCCATCTTCTGGCTCTGATAAAAAGTGCATTCTGCATAACTCTTCATGAGCATGGAATTATTTAACCTCCCTCTGTGCCCTAAAAATGAGAGGAGAATGAAAATAAGCATCCAGTAGTTTGCTTAGGAGGAGTCTGAATAAATCATGAAAAGAAAATTTCTTGTTTACAGGGTTCTAAAACAGCTACAGTAGCAACACAAATGATTAAGCATATGCAAATTATACCAAGAATATGTGAACAACAGCCAGTGGCTGCTTTGTATTGCCCGGCGATACAACACACGTGCAACAGCGTCTGCGCCGGTGAGACGGGCTTCAGGTGGAGCTGCCACTTTGTGGGCTCCAGCTGCAAGTCCATTAATACATGTCATTGATGTGCCTTGCACTTTAGAGCCCAAATAAAATGAGGAAAATCCTCCCAGGAAAAAAAAAAAAAAAGAAGAAAAAACCCACACTGAAAGCAGTTGGTTTTTTTTCTAGCCTGGTTGGCAGTGAAAAGTGGTGAATTTGTGGAGATAATGCTAGAGTCCTGTCAAAAAGGCAGCTTTTCAGAAAGCTCAGTCCTAATGAGAGCTGGCAGAGGGATGACAATTCCAGTCCCTGCAAGAACTCGTGACATTTTGACATTTGTTTTCACTCCACATTGAATCCAAAGCCAAACCTTAAGAATATTTTTGCTAAATGAAACTATACCAAAAATGTCCATTTTCAGCTTGGAAAATGTCAGGTTTTCCATCCAAGTTTCTTTCCTGTTAAAAACTACTGGATCACCCTGGATCTCCGATTTTCCCCACCCAAAGCTTCACTGATTTTAATTTTAACTTTCCCATCTGTAAAATGTTTCAGATCCAACCAGGCAATATATCATGGAAGAAAATACAGTTAATTAGTAATGCACTAAGCAGTTCTATGTCAAATGACAGGAAGGAAAATTCCCTCTTTTGCAGTCCTCTTAGATCACTGGAAGAAGGCAATTTCAGTCTGAATTTAATTCCCTGTGGCCAGACCTAGTTTACCTGGATTAATTGCCTGCATGTGTGGTATTAGATTTGTCCTCATTGTCAGGAGTTTGCTTCATTGTGAAAGAGAAATAAAATATACAGACACTTGGAGTAGAAAAGGAATTGATCTAAGAAAAGACCAGAAGATTGAAAGAAAGATCTCTATCAGTGAAAAGTGAAATCAAAAATAGGTTATGCTTCACAGAATAGTTGCTGTGTCCTTTACTCTGAGTCTCCAGAAGGGACTCTTGAGGACATTATGTGATTACCCCTATAAAATTAAGATCTCCCACAGGTTTTCTACTGCCGTCTGCTAATTGTTTACTTCCGTGACTGAAAAATTAATGAAATAAAACTCTTCTTCTCTTTTAGATTCAAAGTCGAAGGAAAAAGATACTTGACGTGTACGCTAATGTGTGTGACGTTGCAGAAGGTGAGTGTACAGAACTTGCACCCGTACTAACAGCACAAAACGGCATCATAAACATTTGCTATAAAATAGGAAAGGCCTCTGCCATCCTGTGGAAAGTATAAAGTCCCAATCCAGAAAAGACACTCTGCAGGCGGATTTGGATTCACTTGCCAGGAAGCCCTGAGGTGCCCTGGCCCCAGAGCTGTCCAGGCTGGGCTTGGAGCTAGAGCACACCACCGCCTCTCTCCAGCATATGCTTGGGCTTCCTTCCTATGGAGAGCAGGAAGGGTAGTGTTGGGTTGTACTGGGACATGCACACAGATGACATAGAAACTAGTTTCAAATATGAAAGTGTGATTTGGTCAGGACTGAGGCTAAGACACAAGTCTCGAGCTATTCTGCTTCTCTACATGCTGCCCCACCTCTCACAACAAAAAGCAGAGTTTCAAGTTTTCAGTGTTTTAACCCTCTTTAGCACTTGACTGTCTGGACTGTTTTGACAGAAGAGACATAAATTAATTCCTGTGCAGAACGGAAGATAAGACTGAATTAAGTTTCTCACACACATACACTTTTTGTGCGTGTGTGCCAGTGAGTTTCTGTGGTTTGGGGAGCTTGATCTCTCACCAAATTACGGCTGTTGAGTATGAAGCAGGAAAACTACAGAAATGAAAGACTAGGTTTGGAAAAATGCCATAGCTGATTCTCTCCTCTATTCTATGACTATGAACACATAGTAAAAATGTCCAGGAAAAAAATAGCTTTTCCCTGACAGTGTGAATGTTAAATCCTCTCCAGAGATTCAGTAATAGGAATGACAATTGAGCACTTGCAGGGACTTTAATGCTTGCAGGCACCTGGCATCATTGCTTCACCTCTCCTCTCACAGTCCTACAAGGGCAACTTTCAATTACAGAGATCTTACAGCAGCTGCTGGTGACAGACTCAGGGAAGCGTCAAAGCTGTCTCTTGAGCTCAGACACTGTGCCTGACATGCACACGTACATTCACGGAGCTGCTCACGAGGGATATGGTTGCAGTATACTTTTTCTAACAGCTAATAAATTGTTAAAGGAAGGGGCAGTGCCTTGGGAATTCATACAACCCATCTAATGCTTCTTTCCCAGACAACTTTTTACCCTAATTATTGTATCCCACTGTCACTAGGAAGAATTAACTTGGTAATACACAGTAACAACTTTGGAATGAGACATACCTACCATGGACTATCACTTAAAGATTTTCACTGTACTTATTGCTAACAATATATACTATAATACTCTAATAAATGTCTTGAACAGTCAAGACTTGTGCACAAGAGCCATCTGACAACAAATACTTTGCTTTGCAGGTCTGAGCCCTACGGAGCTGCCATTTGATTGCCTGGAGAAGACCAGCCGAATGCTCAGCTCGACCTACAACACAGAAAAAGCCATAGTGAAAACGTGGCGCCACCTCGCCGAGAGCTTTGGACTGAAGCGGGACGAGATAGGTGGGATGACAGATGGCATGCAGCTATTCGATCGCATCAGCACAGCAGGCTACAGCATCCCCGAACTCCTAACCAAACTGGTGCAAATCGAGCGGTTGGATGCTGTTGAATCCTTGTGTGCAGATATTCTGGAGTGGGCACAAGCAATGCCGGCTCCTGAACCACCTGGGACATCCTGACATGCCTGCCTGGGACCTGCAAGAACCATGATTCCAGTAAGCACCACGTCAAAGACTTTGGACAAAAGACCATTGATGTTTCTTCTACGTATTCGCTCCCAATAACCAACAGGAAGCTCTCCTCTTGGACTTCTAAGAAAAGTGAAGTTACACATCTACCAAGACAAGAGCAGAAATCTCCCAAGAAGCTTGGTATGAAACATGTCATTCAATAAAACGATCGCGTTAGAGAGTTCCTGATATTAAGTGGAGACACAAAAATCCATTTTGTGGTCTGTGTATAAATGCAGTAGCCCTGCTGATACCCTTACTGCCTGGCCTTCAAGAAAGCCGTTGAACTGCTCTCTGAAAATATTCCTGTCTCTTAGGGCTTCATTCAACTGTTTAATAGTTACAGTCAAAAGCAGTACCACAGCTACAGTGTCAATTAAGACACATTAGGCACATACATTTCTATTGGCTCTAGCACATTTAATATGTAACCAGTTTCATTTTCTATACTTACTATGGATTTGTTGAATCTAGAAGGTGTATATACACAGTCCTCAACCAAACATATGAAAAAACAGTCAGTGTCATTTACAGATTGAAGTGCTTCAAAACACGTACATAATACGCATAAATGCACTCTTGGTCCATACTGACATTTCAGAAATTGTAAATTGCTGACCTGCTGAGGACAAGGTGGTTAAGAAGTGGGCAGTAAAGGTTGGCAGTCACTCCTTGTAAGTTGAGAGTAACAAGTTCTTCATTTCTTTGCCATTGCCAAAAAAAAAACCAACTATGAAAACAGCTTGTCCACTACCATGAAAAATGTAATTTTCCAGCATTGACGTTATATTCCAAGCAGACAGCCTTCAGAAATCAGTGGTGCACGTTTGACACTGAGAGCAAAAAGCATGGATTGCTTTAGAGACACTTGAAATGCAGAGGAAAAAGTGTTTTTTAAACACTATACTCTTATAAATGTAGACCATGAGCACAGAATCCACAGGTGAAAGTCAAGTCCTCTGCAAGGTAAAGCATTATTATGAATTTGTGTACAACAAAAAAATGACCTTATTTTACTCCTTTTAACTGATTGCTGGTTTTCACAGTTAAAAGTTCTCTAAAACTTGTTCAGACCACAAATCAGTAGCTGTAACTAAACCTGTTTGCTTAATTTATAGCTAAAATGAGTGATGACAGATTTCCACAAGTGCAACCACTATACTAAGAGACGTCAGTTATAAAGCAATACGGTTTGAATTCCAAAATGCATGACTGAACAAAATGCTATAAAAATATTAACTATTACCCTGAAGTTAACAACCAGTATTCCATCACTTAGTAATTACATCTTATCTACGATAGTATCATAATTGCGTGGAACATATAGTATCACCCTTTAACATCTATATTTAGTATCTTTTCAGCACTTGATTTGTATAGCAGAGGAAGTACATACTGCAACATAAACCTTATCTCTCCCATTATTCTCCTTACACTGTTTCTTTTATATCATAACACACTCTTCATTAATTTGCATGTGCCAAATTCGATGGGAATTTTGACTTTTAACAAAGCAGCAAGCTGCATTTATTTGACCGTTTAACCAGCTAATTAACGTTGAATTTAGGGGTGAAATTTTTGCTGTCTTGAAATAAATGACAAATTCATACAGATTTCAACGGGCTTCAATAAGATTTCTAGATCTGCTGACAACTGAGAATCTTCAGCAAGGTTTACAAGATCCTGAATCTGCAGTTTAGCAGTCTTGCTACTAGAATGAAAAGGGGAAAGGAAAAAAAAAGGGAAGATTCTACTTTTCTTGTGCCAGTCTGTAACTACAGTGTTATTCAGTGGGCTGCCTCCTGTATTTCATGTGTCATTTAATAGCACACATCATTTATTTGTTTAAGAGAAGATACAGGAATCCTCTTTTATATGTTTATTGGGCCACGAAAAATTAGGGTCTTGAAATCGATGGTGCCAATGTGAACACAGACTATTTAACATTATTTTATTTAGTATACAGTATTTTTATTGTTACACAAAAGATGTACAGAAATGAAAAAAAAAATCCTGTAGATCTTGCCAAAGCTTACTTTCTAATAATTTTGTTTAATGCTGTATATATAACTTATTACATTGTAAAATATGAAAATAAAATATGCTAATAAAAGAAAGAGGTCAAACACAGCTGTATTAGCCATTTCTTTGATTAAGTCATATATTGCCTTATAAATCTATGATTAAATGAGTTAGCCAAGGCCTCACAGGCAAATTCCTGTGGTGTGTCTAGGTAAAATACGTGAAGGAATTTTTGCATTCCCATAGGATACTGTTCCTCTGCCTCGCTCTTCAGAAACCTTTGGAGCAGAAATCATGTTGTCACTGTAGTTTTAGTCAATATTTCACCTTGTATGTACTACAAAAATGCCAAACTCCTAGCAGCTCCTTGAAGAAAGTGTAAGTTATTATGTGTGTACTGAGAGCTTGTACAGACTGCGAGTGAGTAATCTTACAGCGGCAATACTCTCTCATTGATGTGCTTTCATTTTGCATCCCTGAATTACCAGTACTACACCACATTACTGGAGATCTTAACTGGATGACAGGATAAATACGTTCATCCAATCCTAGGCTGCACTGGTGAGACCACCAGCAGAACTGCTATTTTCTACAAAAACCAGAGCACCAAGTTGCATTTCCCCCAGACCCTGGTGACTAAACTACTTTCAGAGTATTTGATACAGATCAAACATTTCCTAAATGGAAAAAAAACGTGTCCTACTTTAAAAACATTTTGGAATTTTGTTTATTCAGATTCATTTGCTGGTTTCAGCACGATGAAGACGTTATTGTTCCATCAACGATTAAAGGAGAGAAAGGCTCCAGAAACTGCAACAAAAGCTTTGAGTTTGCCAGATGGTTGGGAGGAACTGATGTTCTGAGTTTCAACTTACTGTCTTTTTACTCCCTGCACTTACAGTATCCTAATTGCCACAAACGGTCTCAGCTTTTCCTCTGGGCAGAGGGAAAAATTGTGCCTTCCTTCAGAGCAAAGGAGTGTGCCAGCAGCAAGGGGAGCTTCAGAAAGGCTGGGAGGCAAAGTGAGAAAGAGGAGTATGTGCAGCACATCAGGGAATGGGAGATCACTGGTAGGGGCAGGTACAGGACAAGGCCTCAAATAGCTGTGATGTAAAGATGAATGTATCTGGGAGTTAGAGGAGACACGCAGAATTTACTGCAAACAAAAAGTTACTACAGCTGGAATAAGATTAAGATCCAACTCCTACGGAAATGAACAGACCCGGGAGGAAATTTTCAACAGGATATTTTATTCTTTTGTGTGTGTTTTTAATTTTTTTTTTCTTTTAAAAGCTAATTTTTCTCTGATACAAGTTTGAAAAGATCCAGCTTTCCGTTTTCAAAGGCCCTTTCAGTCCTTGGCAATGCTTACTTAAAAGACTCAAGAGTTTCAAACAAAGCTCTGGTCAACTCAAGGTTTTGCTGCAAGGACTTTGACAGCCCATGTCATGGACATGCCAAAAATAGGACTAGGGCTTTTTCTTTTACTTTATATCAGCAGGCCCTACTAGAGAGAGCACTTAACTGTGTGTCTACAGATAAACCTAGTCCCAGCTTTGTCATTAGCCTTTTGGGTGACACGGTACAAAGTTCTTCCCAGGCAAGATTAGTAACACCTTGCAAGACCCTTCTGGCCTAATCCCAGCATCCTAGCCTCACCAGTATTGTCCCAATTTTTTCTTAGAGAAGCTTGTCAGACTTTACAGACTCTTTCTGATCTTAGGTTGCAGGCAGGAACTGCCCTCTACATAATGTTTATCTGGTGGTCCTGGTCTGATTTTGTTAATATAAAGAAACAACAGAGGTAAGATGGACTGGAAACGATGGGTCTCTGCTTCGCAGCATAAACCAACAACAGCTGGCTGCCTCTATATTCTATAATTTAGGATCATTAATCCATTATCCATGAACAAAAAGACAGTGTGTGTCAATACCCAGCAGTACAGGTTGGAGGATGAAGTGAAAATGCATGCCAGTGCAATTTCTCCCCATTGAGCTCAAAGCCTCCTACAGCTTAGAAGTCTCGCTTTGTTATAAGGAGGGTGTAGTTAAGAGAAAAAACCTTACTGTTGCAGGTGAAAATCATGACCCAGAGGTAAAACAATGGCTCCTGTATGCAGAAGTCATTCTGCAACAACCTCTATACTCTTCTGTGATAAAGAATTGAATTGGCTTCTAGTTCATATTCCAGTAAGGATATTAATATAAACAGGGTAAGAATGCACTGTCTTGGTCTATAACTAGTTCTAGACACATAATATTGCATATACTATTTTCCCCACATCCAAATAAGCTCTTTTGATTATTTATTGTGCTATGATTTATAACGCATAGCACCTGTTACCTCAGGCATTCATTTATCACCATCAACCACAGATCCTGCCTTCAAGGACAGAAAAATGTTGATTCCTTTTTGCCACTGTTCTGTGAAACTAGACTGTCTGAATATTTATGGAAATACGATAAGAAGCCTTTGCAAGTTCTGCTGCAGAAGACATCAGTGATTCGCTGTTAGACAGGCATCTCATTTGTCCATCACTTTAAAAAAAAAAAAAAAAGATAATTCATTTTTTAATAGTTGAGGCTGCTTTAAAAACAAGCTTGTAATAGGATTCAAGTTGGTATAGCAAGACAATTCAGGAATGCATAATGATTTTTCAATTTAATCCACCACATAGAAGTAAAGGAAAAATCAGGAGGAAGTAACAATGAAGACCAATGAGTAGAAAGCGAACTGAAGCAGGAAGAAAGCGGAGTTAGGCGTCTGTTTCTGAAATTAGACCCTGGTGTGCAAGGCTGCTATGAAAAAAAATCAGTCACACTTAATGTGGAGGAGGACAAACCAGGAGGACAACAAACTGTTACATTGTGGTAAGGACCATGGAACAGAGAAATTCTGCTTATTTGCGTTTCTTATATAAATAGCTCTTGAATCAACATGCCAGAATACTACTTCTTCTGAAGGATAAAACCAGTCTGGCAACACTAGTTATCTCTCACCTTCTTCAAAGGCATGCTGCTTTTCCCAAAAGCTGATGTGTGGGTGGAATATTATGCTCCTGTTTGAAACTCTACCACATGATACTTTTTTTTTTTCCCTGTAAGCTGGATAGATTCTTTTGATTTCTTCATAACTAACTGCACTGAGGATGCCATTTTATGGAGCTGAAGATGACCTTAAAGTAAACTTATTAACAGGAATGTTATCTTATGCCGAGCTTTGATAGCCACTGTTGTTAGCAGCTTCCTGGCCATTGAGTTTGCAGCCCCAGCTTGTGTATGTCTACCAGAGCAGCTACTCCCTATTAAGTTGCAGTGATCAGAAAGATGCAGTATGTGGTATATAAGATGCAGTATATGTGGTATATTCAGTTTAAATATCCTTGAGTAGTGGGCAGCGAGAGAATTTGTTTTTGGGGAAAAAAATGGTTTCTTGGATCTCTTTCTCAGATAATTCTCTCAGTGTGATTTCAGAGATCAGAATGTCGTGTGAGTTACATTTTACTAAATTCAGGACCATTCATCTAAACTTTGAGGGACTGTTCACAAGGGTATGTAGCAAAAGAACAAGGGGAGATGGTTTTAAACTAGAGCAGGGTAGATTTAGTTCAGGTATCAGGAAGAAGTTCTTTACTATGAGAGTGGTGAAACACTGGAGCAGGTTGCTCGGAGAAGTCGTGGAGGCTCCACCCCTGGAGACATTCAGGGTCAGGCTGGATGGGGCTCTGAGCAACCTGATCTAGTTAAAGGTGTCCCTGTTCACTGCAGGGGGTTGGACTGGATGACCTTTAAAGGTCCCTTTCAGCCCAACACGTTCTATGATTCTCTGAAAAAAAGTAGCTAGAAGCAAGTAAACAGTGGTTTTGTTCAAAGTTATCTTCTAGTAATGATCATGTAGTCATAAATATGCAAGGCACTTTCAAAAGTATGTGGAAAAACCAAAAGTCTAATAAACAGGAATGTCCTAAGCATGGCCAGAAGATGGCATTAAAGGCTTCCATCAGCCCAAAGCACACCTATTTTTGATGATGGGAAGTGGTGCTTCTCGCACAGCACACTACAAGAGTCAGTATATCGGGTAAAGATGCCTTCATGCATCACAGATGTGTGTCTCAGGGGGATGTCAAAGGTTGCATAATAGTGCACAACATTACTACCTTTACACTAATTTTTGTGAGTTTTCTGAGCACAAGGAGGCCCTGCTTTACCACTGCAGTCCCTCTATCTGGAAAGTGGAAGACTATCAAACTGTTTCATAGATCAGATTTTCAGGCTTTCTGGGTTACATTTAAATATATTATCTTGAAGATAAATGCTTTCTATCAGACCATCAATCCCTGAAGCCATTTAAGTTTTAGGTGAAAAATTCAGTACATAATTAAAGGATCCCGTGTCAGAGTTCTGAATTATGAGCTCTACTTACAGCTCCTTTTAAATCTGGTTTGGTAAGTTAAATCATATATTTTAGACATTGATGCTGATCATGAATAAAAGTTCTTCAAAATATGTTGCCTTCAGCGTACTTTCACCTTCCAGGATAATTTATCTGCTACAAGAAATTTTTCCCCATAATATATTAAATTCAGTTATATAACATTAAAAAAGGTGCAAGCTAGTCATGTTCAGGAGAACTGGAAGATAACTGTGAAATCCCACTTTAAGCGACAGGCCTCTCATCAGCTGGAGAAAGTCACAAATATGAAGAAACAGAGCTCAAGCATGCAGGCTGGGTAATGTTAGCCTGCTTTATTTAGATTTGCCAAGCTTCTGCAAATACAACTGTCCCCTCTCCAGTGAATGACCTTTCTTACGAATCTGTGAAATATAGAATTTGTGGATCACGTCTGAAATGTCATCCTGCCAGTTTATTGATGGGAGGCCTCTGGTAAACAGCACGGGTAATTACAATTCTATGACAGATGGGTTTGTTAAAATAAAATTTAAAAAATGTCTTCAATTTTGCTACCCTTTTATGGGATGAAAACTACCATAACGTAAGGAGATGCAATATTCATGTTGACTTTCCAAATGAGGACTCTCACAGCTGTTCCAAAATCCAGCAATATGTGGGTCAATTCTTTCTCTTCCTTGAAAGTGACAGGTTGTGACTGCCAGAAACTTTCTTCGTTTCATGTCAGTCATGGCAGTTGCTTGTTTCTGGAGACTTACACACAAGCAAGATGTGGTAGGTTGTAGCTTATTCAAAGCTACATGTTCTGACTGGTCAGCTGGCTGCTCCCACAAAGTGTGGGGGTCCTTGTCTTTCTTTCAAATATTCATAATGTCTCTCTCTTCCAAATTCTCTCCAAAAAAAAAAGGTTGAACATTTATATTGTCTTGCCTGCTGCCAGATGCGGCCAGAGGTGGCTGGCATGTTCGAAACAGTGTATCCCTTTTCAGGAATAAACCATGTTTCCTTAGGAAATTTGGAATCGTAGGAAACAGCTGGATTTACAGTTAACTTTTTGAATGTCCCTTGTTGTAGACAGTATCCTGAGAGAACCATAAAGTGGTAGAAATTCATACTCATATTACAGTAGCCAAATGCTACAAAAGCAGAAAACCCCCAGGAAATTCTAGATTCCATCTGAGAAGGCAAGACTATATATACAAAGATGACCAAAGCGTGGTCAACTTGACAGAAATATGCCCTTCCCAAACCAAACAAAACAAATCCACAGAAGACAGGAAATGCCACCAACTTCACTTGTTCCTCTTCCCCACAGAGACTGCCAAGGTTGCTCAGTGGAGTAACAACCAGATGGGCACATTTGAGCAAGGCCACAACATATGGACCGGGGTGGGCAACTGGAGTGGGCTGGCCCACAGGATTAAGGTTCAAATCACTGCAACAAGCAGCTGTGTACAAAATCCGATATACCAAAATATTTAGAAGTAGAAATATGGAAATCAATGTGATTTTGGTACAATACTTATCCTAATACCTACTTCTGATTGTTGACCACAAAAGCAAGTGGGGTTATCTATGCTTCTAACATACACACCACTATTAGTTATTTACTTCAGATAATCAATTACAAATCATGACAGAATAGATCTAAAATCTCCATTTCAGTGTATTACTTCTGATCATTTTGGTTCCACTTCTGGTAGAGAGACATTTTGCTTTCCTTGAAGTCTCTGATCCTGAAATCACATTGTTGTAAGACAACCTTTTCACCTGTATTTATAGTCCACACACCCCTTAAAACTATGCTCATTTCAAGATGCAATTCAGTGCAAACTAACCTGACAGGTTGTAGCGATGTGAAGGTCGGTCTCTCCTCTCAAGTAATAAATGATAGGACAAAAGGAAGTGGCCTCAAGCTGCGCCAGGGGAGGCTTAGGTTGGATATTAGAAAAAATTTCTTCACTGAAAGGGATGTCAAGCAGTGGAACAGGCTGCCCAGGGAAGTGGTGGCGTCCCCATCCCTGAAGACATTTAAAAGATATGTAGATGTGGTGCTCAGGGACATGGTTTAGTGGTGGACCTGGCATTGCTACATTAATGGTTGGACTCAATGATCTTAAAGGTCTTTTCCAACCTAAATGACTCCATGATTCTATTCTATTCTGTATTATTTATTTATTTAAAGATCTTCACTGAAATGTTGTATTACAATGTACTACGGAACAGCTGGCTTAAAAAAAATTTTGCCTACCATTGCAAGTTTACCCTTCATAGGGCTCTACTACATTATATTTGTGACTTTCATTTTTTACCCCAAAATTATTAAAGTCAAAAGTTGCATGTGCATTTTGGAACTTTACTACAGCTTTTTATTTATAAAGTATCTATTCTTCACCAGACACCTCATGCTCTTTTGCATAATTCATTTATTTCTGATACTTTTTACATTTACTGTGATATGAATGTGAAATCAAGAACTTGTATTTTTCTTCAGAGCTCAGTTAAAATTTACTTAAGATCAAAATCATTGGTCTCATCTTTAGCTCACCAATCAATTTAATTACATTACTATTTAACAGATTCAATTTTTTTTTTTTTTTTGCATTTTAACAGAAACATTCTAGATCATAAAAAACTGAAATCAGCAGCGATGCATCTTTTCTGAGTGTCAACACAACTGCATATAAACCACAAGGAAACAACCGTGAAAGCTACACCCTCCTCTGCGCACCTCTTTTCCCGCATTACTTTTGCCAATATTAGATGTGTGCGTTGTGTTAAATTGGTACCACATGGAAGATGAGTAGGTTGACAAACAACAGCGAGGAAGGCTGAAAGCCAAGAGCACAATCGACATTCCTGTGCATATCAGAAACCTAACAATTTTATGTAGTTTTTTTTTAGTTATTAATTTTCGAATATTTTTTATGGCCAAGCACACAAGGACTCAGAACACGCTTCCTAAGTAAGAGGATTTTGTCTCCAGCCAGAGGTAGATGCAAGCTTTTGCACTGCTCGTAAATCTGACAGAAAACCAAAACTACCGATGAAGAAATACTCCAAAATGTAATCCATTGTCAGCAAAAGCTTTTAGCTATAATTAATGTTTTTTTAAAATTACCTATTTGTACTGATTACCTATTTGTTTCCTGCCCAAATTGTACACACTGCTTGCTCTCTCTCCTGGACATACTTGGTGCCAAATCTGGTGTAAGACTCCTTTCATAGGAAAGCCTGTCAGAAATGTAAGTCAAATTGCTAGAAAAACATTTGCAGTTAGAATTCAAGTTCAAAGACTTACGATAAAAAATAACAAGGAAAACCAAGAAAAAAAAGTCTGGAAATGAGATGTAAACCTCTCAGGTTTTATACTGCCAGTGTTAGTCAAAGACTAACATACAGCAGATCTTTACATTTTAACTGAAGTTTTGATATTACAATTAAAGAGTTTCAGGAATTACAGTACAAGTCAAAAATCAGAAATGGAAGACTAAGCTGAATTTTAAAAACATATCCTATTTCTTATGTGTAAGAACTTTCGAACCCTTAACTGTGGCAGACAAAAAATGTATTCATCACATTCAGAAAAGAAAAGTGGGTACTGTGAGGATCGTATTGCAAATTAAAATATAGCGGAACCAATAAAATGTAATAATTTTACTTTAGGGATTACTCTTGCCAGGCATTTTAAGAAACATTTTGATTTACCTTTGCAGAGATATTACAAGCCAAAGTTACATTGGAAATTCATACAAAGCAGGACAAAATACCAAATGTTACATAAATACTCGAAAAGATCAAGCAAATGTTGAGACATTCTGAAATCAAAACAACAAAATTTCTCATTCTACACTTTAAATCAAAATCTGGTTTTAGTCATTAAAACTGTAATCTCAAAAGATTATTTGAACTTATCAACCGTAAAATAAATAAATGAATTTATCATAGTCTCTGAAGACTCGAAGTTAACGAAGATTCATACCTTCAAGGAAAGGTTGTCATTTCTGATACACTTACTCAGGGGATCCAATTCCTTAGATACCATAAGTCACTCAGAACAGCAGTATTATTTCACCTCTTTAAAAAGTATTGAACAAAGCCATTTAGCATATTACGCATTTTTCATTTTCTTTCTCATAAAGGAGGGAAATATTAAAGAGATTCCACATGATACACAGTAA
Source organism: Trogon surrucura (assembly GCA_020746105.1). Lineage (NCBI taxonomy): Eukaryota > Metazoa > Chordata > Aves > Trogoniformes > Trogonidae > Trogon > Trogon surrucura. The sequence goes on from CM036617.1 coordinate 69,180,845, forward strand.
CTTTTACAGTACTGAGGTCCTACTCAATTTATTTATATAAAAAAATAAAAAAAATTCTGTATTTCAAGTAACATACACAATTGGTATAAATTATGCAGAATAATGAGATTTAAAGACAGTGCTAGTGACATGTGCTTAGACTGGAGGTAAGAGAGTGATTTCTCAGCAATCCCAAATTCAACAGAATTGAATTGAGGTTTATACAGAGGAAAGCATGATCTGGATTCGTAGTCCTATGCAGTTCTTGGATCATTTGGTGAAGAGAAAATAATTCAAACATCTTCTTATTGCTTCTGCAAGAGATTTTACATATAATAATTGTCAGTTGAAAACTGAGAGGTTTCATCTAAACACTAAAGAGTCTACAGAAACTTATTTTTTAATGAAGAAAAATGTTCATTATATTGGGAGTTATAATTCTTCTGTGTTGCCCATACTGTCTCTAAGCAAAAGGTTATCAATGCATGGTGAGAAAAGTTGGCAAAAATCACAAAAAGCTATGATTTCACTTGATTAAATGATATTTACATGTAGTATAATGAAATTTTACTTTTAGTATATTTCTGATATAAGTTATTAATTATATTAGATTATTTCAGAAAACATTTTTTTTCCTGAAGTCCAGTTTGCTTCCTGATTAAGTCAAACTTTGCCAGTTTTGTCAGCAGCTTTATGTAAAAAATGGATCACTTTGCATGCTTGCTTTTATAAATGAAAGAATCCCACTAAGTAATGCACCAACGAAGGTCAGCAACACATTACCACTGATATGATGAAGACTTCTTACACTAAACTAACAACCAATAAGCAATAGGAACATATTTTATTAAGATTAATATTCTCAAAAGGGCTTAAATGGCTCAAGACTTCAAATTTGGTTTTTGAAGGAAACGAAACCTGATGGAACTTGAACATGAGTCACACATGAGGCTAAATTTTCAAAGGAGCTTCCTACCAAGTACCTGAGTAAAACTGAAAATCAGGGAAAAAGAAAAGGTATCTCTACTAAGCATTCACCTCATCTGTACAGATGAAGAGTATTTCCTCTTTAGGCCAGGCTCTTAGATTTTTAGGTCGTATCCCATAAATCGAACCAGATTTATACATGACTTGAGAGTCTTAGACATCTGTGACAAAAACAGTTTAAATTTAACTGCTAATAGAAAGTCCAGCATTATCTATGGTGCAGCAAATAAACAGCAAAACAGAGATGAGTTTTTGAAAAATGAGACAGATAAAGGTGCCCAAGTCTCCTGATCTAATAACTATCAGAATAATGGTAATAAAGGATTACTTTATTCTGGAGAGTTTTTGCAGTATAACACAGAGCTTTTCCAGAATCTGCACATCCAGCTTAGAACTTCGAAGCAATGCAGAGCAAGTACGGAAGAAGGACTCGTTACTGCAGGCTTCCAGGAAAGGCTGCAAAGAAACTGTAAAAGAAAATAATTAAAAGACCTGGATCGCAGAGCTCCTTGCAGGGAAAAGTCAAATAAATATTGATACATTTAGAGGGCTTTAAATGCCTCACGTTGTGCAACTATTAGAACAACGACATAATTCAGTTTATGCTGAGCATGTGACGCAAACCTCGGGTAAAGCCAGGAACTGAAAAAAATGTAAGTTCCTAAGACTTCTGACATCACTTCTGACATCATTAAAACAAGGCTTATTCCCTTGAGAACAAAGGAAAGCAGGAAACAGAACAATTTCAAACTCTAAAATTCTTACCTTGAACCTATTTATTCAATGCTCATTTATTTTGATCCTATCAGGGGAACATTAAGGCGTGCAAAAAGACTCACAAGGAAGTATTTTAAGCTGCTGCAAATCATCGACAGGGATAGTACCTGTAGAAGCTAATGCGACAGCCTTTCATTGTCAAAATGCTGTCACTGTCCTCTGTTTCAAGACAGGCAAAATAATAATCGCAGGGTAAAAGTAAGAGCTGGGTAAGAACACTCAAAAACTCCAACAAAACTCCCTTAAAACAGTGGAAGAGATTTTAAGTCACATTATATATTTCCTGCGATCCTGTTCCCCAAAATCCAGTCACTTCAGAATAAGGTTAAATCTGTTCCCTTGTTATCTCGTTCTTGGTTCTGATATTACAGATTAATTTACATTAAAAAAAAAGAAAACAAATAATGATATTTTTATTAAAATGAATAGTCTTGCATACAGCATAGGACATTTGCATTAAAAGACTACAGATGTGAGGAAAATATTTTAACATTCACACAACGTTAAAAATATTTAATGTTATACTTAATAAGAAATTGCAATATGCATGTTACAGCATAAACCAATAAACACAGATATTAAAAAAAATCTGTGCACATATGCTGAATACTGTAATTTATAAATAGGATGTCAAGAAAATTTTATCAGTACAAAGAGGACTGATGTATTTATTGGTCAAAATTTTCCCTTTCCTCATCCAAGGACATACAATTTATTAAATATAACAAGTAGCCTTGGAGTGAATTCAAGGTTTTAATTTATTTCCGGAGGCTTACTGATACAAAATCAGAAGAAATGCTCCAGAAAATGGTTTGGAATAGGGCTTAAAAAAAAAAAAAATCAACTTGGCAATTAAAGTCAGCCTGAGAGCCTAAACAATTAATTTTCTCAGAGCTGGGCATTTATACTGAATATTCAATAAGGAGTCAGTAATTCCTAGATCTTACTGTTAGGAAGATCTTTCAAAACCTGTAATTTTGCAAAACAATGGCATGTCACTTGGCTACATCAACAAATGACCCAGTGCCTCTCCACCAATGCTGAGTACAATTCTGCATTTTACTATGCAGTAAAGTCAACGGGACCTGTGGGCCTCTGCTGGATACTCAGCTACATGTAATATTTCCTCTCTTTTCAGTGGAGGTGCTTTGGCAGAACTGGCAGATTGAAATGCCAGATTCAACAGGCAGAAACCACAAAATCTGTAATGGAATGTGCACGTGGAAACTACGCAGGTGCAGGATAAGAGACTTGGGTAGCGAGGTGCGAAGCTTGCAGGAATAAAGAGCAAGACGACGACTGATGCACGAGGAAGTTCGGAAAAGTCAGGCAGATGTTTCGTGGCTTGCACAGCTGAAACCTCCTCTGTTCTTAACCCAAAGCAACACAGAACGATAATCATTCCGAGAGACTCACACTATCAAGGCAATAAATGGCTACAAATTGAGTTATTTTTCTGTTTACCTCTACTTCCACGTTTCTCGCATTTTAGCATGTTCAATCCACCTACGGTTTTATGTAAAATGTCCTCTCACTTTTAGTACTATTTGCAGTTACAATTTGCCATCGCAAATAACAGTAACAAATACAAAAACCAGTATGAAAGTAAAGCAGAAATCTAATCAGTAATCAGTAAAAAAATATACAGAAAAAAATATAACTACATATATATTTTATTTTCTGTCAGTAAAGATAGTATTTCTTACTGTATTTTAGTTTATGGTATTCAGTTAAGGATAGAACGCTATGACTGAAGCGATGTATTAAGTACCACTGACAGCTTCTAAGACAAGAAAATCCTCATGGATACTGGAACAATGAACTGTGGCTGCATTTCTATAAACCTGCACAATACATTAAAAGCAAATGACTTGAAGACTGGAAGTTACAGGAGAATTCCTAAAAGGAACAAACAAAAGGGCACAGCCTCCTTAAGGTGAAAAATAAGATTCATGCTGAAGAAATACATTTTATATGTGCGTATGAATACGTATTTACATAAAACAGACACACAAAAGTATCATTTGCCAGATGTGTTTGCACTGAACCAAAACCACTTCTTTATCAAATATTACACGGGACCAGCAGAATGCTGATTATTTCACACGCAGAGAAAAAAACCAAACCAAAACAAAAGGAATAATATATTCTCTAAGGAAATACTAATTGAGGAAAGTGAATTATTGTAATGTACAACTCAACAGGTAACAGAACTGCACAAATTTGTCTGAAAACTCACAAGAGAAGACTCTACTGGCTATATCAGGATCTAGTTACTCAAGGGCATATCACTCTTAATACTTCTTTTAGTATTTCTCTACTTTCACTGGTGAAAGTATTTTTTTAGAAGTTGTGACATCAAAAACTCTGGGCTATCTGACAGTTACTGCAAGCAGAAAATCCTTAGGAGGGTTCACAGTATGTGCTAAATTTAGTGATGCATGATTGACGCACACTGAAGATTCGTCGCTCTTTACTGAGCCACTGCTCCCTGTGACAGAACTCTGAAGTTATTAAACACATACAGCAGTGTCTTAAACCTGGAAAAATAATTAACCCAGAATTCACTTCTAGTGTGATGGTGTCATGCCCTACTGAGTCTAACTTGTTAAAATCTGTGAGAAGAGGCAGCAAAACTACAATCAGACACAGCAAACAAGCAAAGCCCAATGAACACCACCTCAAGAGTACTTTGCATCAAAATATTTCTATCACTTAAGAGAGTTTGGAATAAAAATTTCTACACATAGCAACAAGAGATAACCTTCCCTAAATCAGAAAAATCTAGGACTACAAATTATCTTAGAGAATCATAAAAACAATAATTTTGGAAGATACCTCTCCGATCATCAAGTCCAACCGTCAACCGAACACTACCGTAACCACTAAACCACGTCCCAAAGTGCCACATCTACACATTTTTTGAACACCTCCAGGGATGGTGACTCCAGCACTTCCCTAGGCAGCCTGTTCCAATGCCTCAGCTCTCTTCCAGTAAAGAAATTTTTCCTAATATTTAATCTAAACCTCCCCTGATGCAACTTGAGGCCATTTCCTCTTGTCCTATCACTAGTAACTTGGGAGAGGAGACCAACACCCACCTCGCTGCAGCCTCCTTTCAGGCAGCTGTAGAGAACAATAAGGTCTCCTCTCAGCCTCCACTTGTCCAGGCTAAACAATCCCAGTTTCCTCAGCCACTCCTCATGAGACATGCTCTCCAGACCCCTCACCAGCTTCGTTGTCCTTCTCTGAATCCATCTGAACACCTCAATGTCTTTCTCATACTGTGGTGCCCAAAACTGGACATAGTACTCGAGGCGCAGCCTCACCAGTGCTGAGTACAGGGGAATGATCACCTCCCTACTCCTGCTGGCTACACGATTCATGACACAGGCCAGGATGCCATTGGCCTTCTTGGCCACCTGGGCACACTGCTGGCTCTCGTTCAGCCGGCTGGTGACCCCCAAGTCCCTCTCTGCCTGGCAGCTCTCCAGCCACTCCTCCCCAAGCCTGTAGCACTGCTGGGGGTTGTTGTGACCCAAGTGCAGGACCCAGTGCTTGGCCTTGTTGAACCTCATACAATTGGCCTCAGCCCATCGATCCAGCCTATCCAGATCCCTCTGCAAAACCTCCCTATCCTCCAGCACATCAACACTCCTGCTCCTCTGCCAGCTCCCTCAGCACTCTCAGGTGGATCCTACCAGTCCCATGGACTTGTGAGTGTCCAGGTGCCATAGCAGGTCATTAACTCCTTCCTCCTGGATTAAGGGCGGTTTATTCTGCTCTCTCTTTGTCTTCCAGCCCCGGGGGATGCATACCCTGAAGATAACTCGTCAAAACTTCATAGAAATTCTACAGAACTACAGCATAATAGAAATCCTTCTACAATCTGGTAGCACTCCTACAAATGAGAGCCTATTCCCCAGAAACAGAAATGGTCCTATCAATCTGCACTGCATCGCTGATGAAGTCTGTTTTAACAACAAAAACTTGAAATAGTTATCTCTTACCAAAGACGTTTATCAGAAAGGTAAGGAAGTGTAAATAAATGTGTGAGAACACTGACATTCAAGGAGCAGAGAAGAAAGGTTTTTCTTCGTTCTGTTGCCTGTCGAAACAAAAATGGCTTCAGAAACCTCCCATTTAATGTGACTTCTGACTCAGCTGAACTCTGATTCATGAAAGATCTGAAGGTAACAACACTGATGATGAAGAGGATGGTCCTATAATTCATTCCTATAAATATCCTTAAATAGCCATAAAATGCTCTACATTCCTTTTCCACAGGTGTAAACAAAATGTGATATTCAGCTGACCTGGACAATTCTTTGTGGCCTTGCTCTTACTGGCCCCTTAAAAATATTTAATGTTAAAAATATAATATATATACACACACATATATGTATGCTGTAAAAATGTTTTGATTGTGAAGTTTAACATAAAAGATATGCATTACTTTTATGACAGAAGGATTTTTACTACAAAACAGAATAGTCCAAGTGGAAATAGCCTCTAAAAGTTCTCAAATTTCAATTATGAAGCAGCAAACTGACAAAGACACATATTTAAATGGACTTTCTGTACACTGCTTATATATTCACTTCAGATGAGCTTTTGCAGAATATATTCTAAGTAGTCAGAAAACTTGATAAAAGGGACAAAAAAAAGTCCCCCAAACTTCTAATTCCAAAAGAATCCCACAGTCAGGGATGCCAGAACAGACATTGCCTCAATTTTATAACAAGAGGAGTTAAACACTTGTTTCTAACAGGTCAGGAAGCAGAGCTGTGTAAAGAGAGAACTGTGTAAAGAGAGAATCTGATCACATGCCTTTCAGTAAGACTCTAAAGACATTTTCAGGAGCTAATGGAGACAAAAAATGAAATTAAGTGTACTACAGGTTTATCTCTTAAGTATTGCATAAAGAATGTATAGGTATGTTGTATCAGAGCAGTCAGAGCCTTTTGTTTGGAAGATAAATGCTACAGCAGTTGTAACTTGGCCAGACTTCAATGCCATTTGATAAAGCAACACGTCACAATATATTGAGAAGATGAGGGTTAGTAGAGGGACTTGGAAAATGTATAGTATGAGGAATTGGCTAAAAGCAAAGCAAAACATTTTGCTTTGAAAAGTGAACTTCCGTTTTAAACACCGATTTTTGGAATTGTGCTTCTGCAGTGTGTTAATGACTGTGGCATGAAAACGAGGAGTAGTCTAATGAAATTGCATGCTGGAACTGCCCATTTAAAAGGCAACAGGTACAAAATATACGAAAACAGCATTATATTAATTGCTAGAATAGCAGAACAGTAATGACAATACACTAAGAAACAACCAACTTTCTTCTGTAAAAACATCAGAGGATGGAAACTTTTGGTGTGCTGACTGATTTCATCATATATGTCAGCAACCAAGACGGTCTAACCATGAAAGACTGATTCTGAGGAGGCCTGAGAGAGAAAAACACCATTTTACAAATGACCTAGACAGCATTATAAATTGAAGCTATGGCCTATGGGTTACTTTGTTCAAGAAACCAGAAAAAATCTAATGAACTACCAGACTCACTGAAGGAACTGCAACTCTGCCTTACACAGGACACCTACAGGAGCTTTGTCTGAACACTTTTTTCATTAGAGCTCACCTGCCTTGTTTCCCCCGCTCCCAGGTCTCCACTCTCGTAACAACCAGCTCAGAACTCAGCACAGTATTTCAAACACAGCAACAAACTCAAATAAGGAAGCCTTTACACAAACACAACTTGGCATGGTCTGTAATTCTGTAATGTCAGACTGAAAATAAGAAGGTAAATAAAGTCTGAATTCTGACAATGCAGAGACGTTACTCAAAGTGTACAAATTATACTATCTACTTCCAAATATCTTTCTTTATGAAATTATTAAAATTACACCATTGCTCTAAATTTACCTTGGAAGTTACAGAGAAAAGTCAGCTAATCAGTACAGTAGTTCTGCTAGTCAAATACAAAGTAAAACGTGTATTAAAGTATTTTTCTAATTAAATCATACTTTAATTGCTTTAAATTAAACCTTTTTAGAGAAAGATATAAAACTGTAAACTCTTTATGAAAAATGCAAGTATTGCAAATAAGAGCAGGTAAGATCCTACTTGAATAAACTTTACTGTTCTAAAGATTTCATAAATTAAATTGACTTAAGGGATGTGTATATCCAAGTATTGATATAAATAACTCCTTTTTACATCAAATACTTTTAAAAAGTTAGCATTCACATTTACCTTCAAAATAGCATGCTGCTTAAAAGTACCACCCTGAATGAACAGTGAAGCTTTATGTACAAAATGACTACTCAGCTATAAAGTTTATATTTGATAGTCCCTTTTGTTACTTTGGAGTGGATAAGACAGGAGTCCAAAATTCAGAATGGCTAAGCGTTACACAAACTCAAAAAAGGAGAAAATAATGGCAAAAAAATGATTTCTTACCAGAGAGCAGGCTGCTATTACCTCAGTAGAAATCAAATGACACTGTTCCATTTACTGCACTAATTTTTGAAACTGGTAAACATGTATTTCATCAAAATTTAAGTGTTCAAACAAAGCTTGCAATTAATTAACAAAAATGTGTGCAAACTTCTGGTGTACTTGCTTGCTTTTGGCAAGTTCACAGGTTGTTCCTAACATTATCATAGGCTGCATTTAACAAAGTTCAGAGATATTTATCTGTGGTTAAAATACTAAACCAAAACTGTGTACTAATCCAACATAATTACTCATTGTTTTCAGAAGAATGAATGAAAAATGTACAAAGGTAAGACAGGATAGTAAAGGAAGGATTTCCTTTTAAATGGTTTGTATTTCAATGTTTATCCCACATAAACTGTAGATCATTCCTTTTGCTACAGCTTCAAACACAGTTCCTCAGGAGAATTTCAAATCTGCCTTTCATACAGGTGAGGGGGAATCCTCCCTCAGTATGGAATTCACAGACTCGTCACTTTTACCATTTCGGTACTGCAGAATATGTTCATTTGAAAAGTTTCAATCCTGCAAAATTACCAGTAAAGATAATATGCTGAAAACCACAGTTAAATTTTAATCTACTTAAGTATACAGGCATTTTTTACTCCATACCTTCACTGCTTGTAGTCTTTAAAGTCTCAAAATGCTAAGACTTAAGAAAAAAATAAAGGAGTAGATTTGGATTTTCTTTGACAGATTCTGAACATCAACTTTTCAGAGGTACCTGTTGAACAGCGTGAACTGTGGAATATCTGGTGTTAGTTATGGGAGCATTCCAACACAAAGAAAGAGAGGGAGCGTCCATATAGGCAGCCAACAGAACTTCTTAGTATGGAAAAAATCTTTATCTCCAGTAGTTTGATTCACTTCCCTAGGAGATGAGTAAATCTGGACACAGATTTGGTTATCCATGACCATAATATTTTCTTACAAAGGAAGGTAGAAGTAAAGCTCAGTGACTGTGTAAATACAGCTCACTTTTGCAGTCACTAAAAATCTTAAGTGATGGTTAAGAAATCACACTTAAGCCCTACCAAAATGTGCCTTAATTTACAGAAAACATGAGAGGCATTTAGAGAATTTTTTCCAATATGCACTCATTTTGATTTGTGAATAAGCATACCTTACTGCAAAATATTCTCTCAGTAAAACAGAAGTAAGCTTGAAGACAAAGTAAACTTCAATTACAGCAAAGGCCAGTGCTTTGTAATGTCTAATGAGCACATTTTGACTTTCTTGAATGAACATAAGGTTGGGAAAGGGGAACCTACTGATCTAGAGCAGAGAAGTGAGCTGTCACTGCAGGAGGAATTTAAGACATATGCTGTCTTTGTGCAAGAGTGCAAAGGATCAAACTAAGGCTGTCAGCTCTCTGCTAAAAGCAGGTCTCAAGCATGAATCAGACTACAGTTCAACAATGGTATTTTTGATAGGTGACTATAAACTCACTACATCCTTTCGAACCCTTTTAACTGATTCACAGGTTAAAAAAACCACAGTAAGCTGCGTGAGAAGGAAGAAGACAGGAAGAACAGTATTCAACAAGATTCTATATGACAAGTATTCAACTACAGGGTGATTTAATACTAATGATCTGATGTTGTTCAACGCCCACAGAACAAATTTTCTTGCTGAGGTCATGCTACTTATCACTAGATCGTTTCATGTCTGGCATCCAGGAATTCTCTTGAACAGGGTGTTGCAACCACTATCCTAGAAACAAGATATGCTGAGAAAAGAAATCTGTAGTCTGAAGGAGAGAACTTTGGAGTACGAAGACGCCCCGGAAGCCACTGGTGTCATACTATAACAAACTGGATGATTAAAAGCATCTTTTAATTGTAAGAGTTTTGTTAAGCAAGAAATGCATTATAGGCCATTTGACTAAACTGAATCCTATCAGTATTTAGCAGTCAATACATTTTACTCTCAAAATTTCAAAGGCAGTCAGAGCCTTGCATTTGTGGATATCTGTCACCGTGCATGTTCAGGTTATCATGAAGCTAGATCTACTGTCTGTGACAATACTGTCAGACAAGGTTTTGTTCTTATTTCTATCTTCAGAGTTTCACAGCTTAGAGATGGGACTAAAAACCAGACATCACAGTTTGGTAGCCTGCTTTCCTTAACTAAGGTAAGGAAACCTTCAAAAGCCTTGGTACTGAAATCTTTCTTCCCTGTCAAATGAGCAGGAGTGCATCTCTTTCCCCTTTTCTCAATAGGAAGCAAGAAAGATGTCTTTACAGACCACTCATTAGGTTCAAAGACAAAAAGAAGGATCATGCTGAATTTTACGGCATTCATCTGAAGCCCCAGATTCAAGCAAAATAGAACCACCATTAAAAAAAAATAAAATATGCAGGACTTGTTCCCTTGATTCAGCTTTATCAGTCAATCTTTGCAGCAAAGGAAACGAGCAACCTCCAGAAAATGAACACAGATTGAAATCCTGGTAATGGGTGTGGAGAGCCAAATGAGGATAAACCTGAACCGGCACTCATCCCATCTGACCATGAAACAAAACCAGCACTGATGAGATGGTTACAGTGAAAACAGAGCTAAACTGCTGCTTCGGTGCTGTATTCGTAGAATCACAGAATACATTGGCTTGGAAGGAACCTTTAAAGGTCATCTAGTCTAACCCCCTGCCATAAGCAGGGACACCTTTAACTAGATCAGGTTGCTCAGAGCCCCATCAAGCCTGACCTTGAATGTCTCCAGGGATGGAGCCTCCACCACCTCTCTGGGCAACCTGCTTCAGCGTTTCACCACTCTCATAGCAAAGAACTTCTTCCTGATACCTGAACTAAATCTACTCTGCTCTAGTTCACATGATATCAGGTATTGGAAAGTACATGTAGAACAGAAGACCTGAATTGTATGCTGAATTGTACCAATTTATGCACCATTACAGATATTTTTTCAACAAAAATATTCACAGAATGTAATAATAGAAAAGGTATAAAACAGCTTGGTTGAGTTGATCTTCTACTGTCAGGTTCACATCAAGCTGTTAAATCTCTCCTAACTGTGGAATTTAGAAGTAACCTATTTACTGAAGATAGGAGACTAAATCAACTTGATTTCAACTTAGGCTACTGAGTTCATCTGAAGGAAATGAATCACTCCAGCACACAAATGATACAAAATAAATCATAAAATATCTAAAATTATATTGTTTATCCTAACCATTAAATACAACTTAATTTCAGCTACTTTTTAAGTTTCTAGCATTAAATGAAGCAAGTATTTGCTAACAAAAACAAATGGTTAGGTAAGGACTCAGTTGTAAAGTTTCTTTCCTCAAATGCAGTAACAATAAAAGTAGTGAACAGAATCCACAGAAGTACAGGAAGATGGCAGAGAGAGAAAAAAACAAAAAAACAAAAAAAGAAAAAGAAACTATTACAACATGAAAGTAAGCTGAAACTGAAGTGCTCTTGACACAAAGCAAACTCTGAAATTAACTGCACAGCATCTCTAGCAGCTCCTAAGGAGTTGGCCAAAACTAACCTCAACTTTTTTCACCCCTGACATTTAAAAGTCAGCCTTTATTCCAACTATGAATGTTTTTGTATATTAAAAGAACAGTGTAATCAGTATAACATTTTTACCCTCCTCCTTATGCTTTAACATTTTGCGAAAGAGGTGAGGCAAACAAGATTGGCACATACATACATATATATATATATATATATATATGTATTCTGTGTCTGTGACAGAGTGTTACAGTTCCAAAAACGTTAACAACTGGGACAAAATGGTGAGATTATTTTTGGCTGGCACTATACTTCAGAATTATACAATGGCACAAAAGCTCATCGATGCCTGGGAAATGCCAGAGCAGCTGGATTACTATCAGAGAAGACATAATGAAATCTGGTGACATCTCTGCAATGTGAGATCCCAACTGGATCTCACATCGAATCCTTCCAAGGAATTGAATCCTTCCAAGGAATTATGTGACTGTACTGCGTACGTGGGCTCTGTAGCTTTGTATGCTATGACGACGCAAAACAGTTTCAAGAAACATAAATAAGCCTCCAAGAGTATCAGAAGTCTTAATCATTTCTTCACCGAATTCCTGTGGTTTATTAAGACCACCAAGGTTCTGTAGTCTAACTGGACAGTTACACTGGTGTTATCCACTCTTTTACAGAACACATCAACTCAGACAAATTTTTCATGAAGCTGTGGACCTCAGGTGTATTTTGATTTATAATTTTAAGTGAGCTTGCAGCTGGTTTATGAGATCTACTGGACTGGCATCATTCCTGTGGAACATGGCAAGCTCTCACTAACCCAGAAACAAAAAGCTTAAAGAGTAAATTCTGATCCTAGTAGTGATCAAAAATGTTCCAACCTGGAATCTAAAGTAATACTGAGAGATGAACCAAAAAGACCACCTTGAAGGCAACAGCCCATCTTACAGCTCTAATGAAGCAATGACAAATAGTTTTACCATTAAATGCAAATGGCAGACCTCTTGACACAAAGGGGATCAAAATAAGCTGATACTTCTTGTTTTCCTTTGGAGTAGGAACGAAATGCCTAGGTCCTGATTACTAAGGGTACATTTTCCACTCTTCTGTCATCTACATGAACATTCAGATGGTGCTTCGCAGGTACCTTTTTAAGAAGTCAGGGATGGGAAAGGTAATGCAAGAGTACAAATTCCCTGAAACTATCTGTAATATTCACTGTTCACACTTTCCTGCTCTCTTTAGACCTGGGGATTCCCAGTGAAGTTTCCTGAAAGAAAGTCTGTCACTAGATGTTGTGTAGGGGTCATTTCGTGTCGTAACCTATGCTTCTTCCTTTGGACTTCACACAACCAATTGTGCAGTGCAAAAAACTGACCTCTGCTTCTTCCTTCAGACTGGAATGTGTAAGTTCGCTGAATACACAGAGGAGCTCCAAAGTCTCAGTGAACAGAGTTCCATTAGCCTTTGAATTGAAGGAGTACTGACCTTTAAATGAAGTATCTTTTATGGTTTGAACCCCAATCCTGATAGTTAACTTCATCAGCCACAGTCTTAAGGGCATGGATATGCCCAAAAAAATCCAAAACCATGTTGCAGGTACACTCCATGCAAGGCAGCATGGCACAGAGATTTGGGCTATCAGCTGCCTCTCACGATAGATTTTACGTCTTCCCAGCACTCTGTGGAAGTCTTTTATAACTAGACAACTCGCTTTATTAAAGTTAGCCTTACCTCGACAGAAGCAAATGGCGAGTGTCAACACACGTTTAGAGAACAGCAGTGAAGCAGACCTTGCCAAACAAATCCTCACTTACTGTACCTGCTGACTAGCGCAAAACAAGCCCTAGAAAGAATCACTGCATTCCTTAAGTGGCAAAAAAATGACAACACAGTCCTGTTATCAAAAAAATCCTTGTTAAATGTTACTACCAGTTTATCAGGGGGAAAAAAAAAAAGGAGTGCAGAACATTTAACACACTATCCAGCTTTCTGGCCACAGTTTCCAGAAGGAACTGAAAAATCTCAACTTCATGCATTTTTTCAGGTTTTGAAATGCCCTGGAGCCATCCTCTGGACTACCTTATGATCTAGTATGCTTTCTCAGACATCTAAATCACTCTAATTATTCCTCCACTGCTTCCTGCTGTTCCTCTTCTTTCTTGTGGAAAAAAAAAAGATCTAACAGAAGAAGACAACAACAGAACAGTAGAGGATATTGCATAGGAATACATGTCCTGAGCTGGCCAGGACTGACAAATGTATAATAATGAAGCAGACAGAGCAAAATATTACTGAGGAATGTTACCTTTCAGCCCTCCACCATTTCCCACTGAAATGGTGGTGTCAAGACTCTCCCAGATTCTTGATGTGAAACTCCTGAACAGAAATTGAGAGTGAGCCCACGAAAGGCTGTGTGCCAGTACAACGCACAGCAGTAAGACTATTGGAATAAATTGCCCAGAGACGTCGTGGCTGCCCCCTCCCTGGAGGTGATCAAGGCCAAGTTGGACAGAGCCTTGAGTAGCCTGATCTAGTTGAGAGGTGTCCCTGCCCGTGACAGGGAGGTTGGATTAGATGATCTCTAAGGTCCCTTCCAGCCTAGGACATTCTATGATTCTATGAAATGATTCTATTAATTTTAAATTTGCCATTTAGTTCTTGTACATAAATAGAAAACAGATGATACCAATGCCTCAACTGCTGCATTTCACATCATGCTGTCAGTAACTGAACGCCTTATCAGCACTGTGAATGTTGTATGAACTCACAACAGAAACTGAGATCCTGCATCCATTGTACCAGATGCACTATGAAGACAAAAGCACGACCCTGACCTAAAATCTGGAAACATGCATACCAAAATCAAATCAGTCAATGGGCTTAAGCAGTACTGCACAGTCTCTTGTTATAATTTTTATCTTAGGCTAGTAGGTTCTTTCTTCATATGGAGTTTAAGTAACATTCCTTAATATGTGAGGGAAATATAGGTTTCATTTCTGGAACATGAGGAATAGAATTTTCTACAGAGAACCTATCTGAGGACATCAGACAGGCCTGGACTGTATAGAACCACTAGCATTCATTGCTTACTATAATAAAAAGGGACCTGCAGTTACAGGGAAGAGGAGTGCAACCTAGTAGTTATTTCACACCTGATTCACATCAGCCTGGACAACTAAAATTTGAATCTGTAAAAATACTTCACAAAAAAATTTAAAACTTAAAAACCTAAGCTATAGAAAAGAATATCTGTAAAAAAAAGCACTGTCTTTTTTTTCCAATTTAATTTCTAATCACTTCAGCCCTAAAGGTAATATTTTTGAATAAAAATACTGGAATACTCCTACAGAGCCAGAAAATTATTGCAGTAAGTTGAAAGAATGCTTAGGATTGCATTTCTTACAGGAAAAGAAAATACTCTAGACTTTGCATCTTGTTGGTCAGATGCTGTCTTTCCAAGTAATAGGATTCCATATTTTAGTATATTGACAGCTACTTATGACTTCATATTTAAGGCTGCACACCAATACAGGTTAAAATTGAGCAAAAATTCCTGTCTTAATCTAACACAGAGATCCCTCTGAACATTCACTGCTGCCTTCTTGTTTATCTTTTAATTTTAAGGACTTTTTAACAAACAACTTAGAAAGCAATGAAAATACTATTTCCCATCAGCAATACTACTTCTCATTGTTAACAATTTCTTGCAAACCACTATGTACCGGAAAAGAGCAGAACATGTCGATAACTCGTGTACTGGCACTTTATTCTACCAAAGAGAAAGGCTCTGTGCAGGCCTTTATATCTAGTGGCCAAGGAATGAGTTCTCAAACAAACGCCAGTGCAATTAAACACTACTCCTCCTTCCCTGCCTTCACATACATACATCTTCTCTGAGAAGCACCGAGGCACAATGTGAGTCTCGCACAATGTATCTCCACTATTCTTCGAAGTGCAGGCATCTGGTTTATCGGACTGGCTACTGCCAGGTAACAGCAGATGAACTGTCACTGTCATTGCCCAAAGTAACAGCAGACACCATTGGCCTTGCTTAGGTTACTTCTGTGTGTACAACTATTTCCTTCCCAATCACTTTCCCAGTCATAGTTACGACTGTTGGGAAGAATACTGTAGTGTAAGACCACACTAACTACATGGTCAGAAAGAGTCTGCAAGGAAGAACAAAACTTTAATTAAATATTTCTGCCACTTACAGCAATACAAAATGGCTTTTAATTCAATGCTGTTACGTCCCAAGTCAAACATGCTTTCTATTTTTACCACTACAGTGAGTGTTAACAAAATAATTCCAAACTAACAATACGTATCTCAAAACCAGCAGTCGTCCCTTCCTTTTTTCTCTTCCAAAAGGCAGTCATTTTTACCTTTAACAAACCAGTCATAATTGTTTAATCAGTTAATTCAACATGGCACTGGAATGCCTCACTACCTTCATGTTCATTCAGCTGGTTATCAACTGATTCTTAGCCTGTGTAACCTGGAAAAGCACTGTGACAAATGACATTGCTAACCCTTTTACAGCACACAACACAGTATAAATTGAAACATCTCTTCTAGAAATGCCATTTTCGAATATTAGAAGCTGAAAAATTTCTTCATGCAAACCAGAATAAGAATTCAAATAAAGCCTACTTTTTATCTCCACCTACTGGCAAGTTTTCATGGTATGGCTTCCCCATCAGAGCCTGACTTCAAAGAAAAGTATGGACAAGGTAAAACAGTGGAAAAAAGTGAAAAGTCAAATGAAGTAGCAACAAAAAAGAATCGCGGTAACAAATAAGAAAGCAACTAGGACAAAATATAAAGCATAGGTGCTGAGAGGGAGAAGAAAGGACATGATAACTGAGAAAGAAACAGACAATTCAGAAATACATTTTATGTCTCTAATGAATTTACATGATACAAATGAATGTTAATACTAGATTAGATTATTTACACAAAAGAATCATACTATTTTTATCTTATATTTATGCTTACCTCACCTATTTTCACATAACTTTATATTTTATTTATTTAGTTATCCAAATTTACCAGATTCCATGGTCATCTGAAGTAATCCGTCAAGTGCACTGGAAAGCAGACCTCTACTGGATATTTTTAAGTGACTTAAAATAACAGGCACACACTGGTATTCCAAAAATAAGGCCTTCCCTTCATCTGTCTTCAAATCTACACGAAGAGAATCAAATGCCTGAGCCAGGTAATCCACTGAAAGACATCAGAATACTTGCAGTCAAACTTCTATAATCATAGTTCCATTAAGCAGTACGTGAACAGCCATCCTGACAGTTACTGCAGCAGATATATACTTAAAAGATAAGTGGTTGAGAATACTGAATTTTATTTTTATTTAAAGACATCCTCCGCCTTTTTTTAATCCTTAACTTTTTGTTGCAAATGTGGAAGAAGATCCGCTGCAACTCCTATGTTGAAGAAAAATATACTTCCAAATACAAAGCCCTTCTAATATTTTGCTTAAGAGGAAAGAAATTACAAACTTGCACAGTTGGAGACAATGTTGGTTTTAACATCTGGGAAACCTCTATTAAAGGAGTCAGGGGTTGATGTGTCTGAATAAGAGGAATTACTTTTCTGAGAGCAACTACTCCCATTCCTTTTTATAAAAAGCTGTGATTTAAGTTTCAGTGCATACATTTTATATACGCATCCACTGTGAAGTGCACTAAATTATTCAAAGAATGTAGATTAAATGAGCCAATCTCATTTTCTTAATTTCCTGATGTCAAATCTTTCTCAGTATCTTGGAACAGCATTGATCATCTGGAGCACGGAAAATTAAGTACAGGGAAACAATTTCTCCCATAGCAAAAGTGTAACTACGATGCCATCTGCTGGGTGCTGACATTCTGAGGATATGTTCAAACCAAATGTGCTACTTTATCACTAGATCATTAGCACCGTGTGGTCAGAGTGATCAAAATTCATACAGAGTGATACTTGACATATGTTTAACAGCAGATCATATTTTCTGTGCTGTAGAAGCCAGTTGTGAAAAGCAACCATGAGAAGTGAAATGAATTCATTCTAATCAAGAGCGTTCATCGTTGGGTACGTAACTCTCTGCAATAACTACTTTTTGTATTGCAATTCTTTTTACAACATTGCTATTAAACATTTCTAGAAATGTGAGTCTCAGTTTAAGAGTAGTTATTATGCTTCACCAAAACATCTCAAGTGAAATAGTTCTTTCTGACAGCTGAAATACTGTGTTTGTTCATTAATGATGCCAGGGTGGTCTTCCATCATGTTCAAATCCTGTGCTTGCTGTAAATACTCATGATATAAACACTGCACAGGTCAGTTAAGTATAAAGACATACTAATTTGCTTAACCATCTTAATCCAGAAGAATGACTTCCATGAACAAGAACATTTCTCATTATCTATGGATTTAAAATCTTTGGCATCTCTGTTTAATGTCAATCAGGTTGTTAGAGGTTGTAGTAATTTTGTGATGTGGATCTCTGCTGTCTAAGAAAATTCATAACATATTTCATGCAAGGGACTGAAAAAAATCAGTCATCTGATTCTGACATTCACGCATGAATTTTCAGGATTGCCTTGAAAATAAACATCTCTGTAACCTCTCCACCTATTTCTGTCACTATGAGAGGGGATGTGTTATTAGTAAAGACATTTTAAAATACAAACCATTCTAAGAACAAAAGATAGCAAAAACAGAATCATGAAATAATTTCACAGAATCACACAACATCTAGTCCAACCCCCTGGTGGAGCAGGATCACCCACAGTAGATCGCACAGGAAGGTGTCCAGGCAGGTTTTGAAAGTCTCCAGAGAAGGAGACTCCACAACCTCCCTGGGCAGCCTGTGCCAGTGCTCTGTCACCCTCACAGTGAAGAAGCTTTTCCTAATGTTTTTGTAGAACCTCCTATGTCCCAGCTTGCACCCATTGCCCCTTGTCCTGTCACTGGACATCACTGAAAAGAGCCTGGCTCCATCCTCCTGACACTCCCCCTTGACATATTTATAAACATTAATGAGGTCACCCCTCCGCCTCCTCTTCTCCAAGCTGAAGAGACCCAGCTCCTTCAGCCTTTCCTCATAACGGAGATGTTCCACCCCCTTCATCATCTTTGTGGCTCTGCGCTGGACTCTCTCAAGTAGTTCCCTGTCCTTCTTGAACTGAGGGGCCCAGAACTGGACACAATATTCCAGATGTGGCCTCACCAGGGCAGAGTAGAGGGGCAGGAGGACCTCTCTTGACCTACTTGCTACTCCCCTTCTAATACACCCCAGGATGCCATTGGCCTTCTTGGCCACGAGGCCACAGTGCTGGCTCATGGTCATCCTGCTGCCCACTAGAACCCCCAGGTCCCTTTCCCCTGTGCTGCTCTCCAGCAGGGCAGTCCCCAATCTATACTGACACGAGTTGGAATCCAGTCCAAGCCTCCTGCCCAAGGCAGGAACACCTCTGAAGTTAGGTTAGGTTGCTCAGTCACAACCCCACCACACAATCAATTGCTATCAAACTGATCTGCTTTTAAAATGTCTTTGAAAAGCAAAAAATAAGCAGGTAGTATCACAAAGAGTTGGAAAAGGGTTATAGGTATGTACATTCTTAGGCCACCCTTGTAACTTGATCTTGTGGATAATCCCAGTTATGCCACACCACAGTACCCCTAGGTTGGTGCAGGTAGGCAGTAACCACCTCCTACATCTGCTCTTCATGGTGTACACTGTTTTCTGCCCTACTTCCATAAAAAGGGTCTGCAACACAGCTTGCTCCCTATTCCCCTTGAAAAGAAAAAAGGCTTCAGAACTGAAGGCAGCAGTTAACAAATCAGCTGAGAGAATAGTTACTCTATTCCTTGAGATATATTTTCCACAATTTTTCTCACTCTGTCCAGACACGATCTGATTCTTGTTAACTTCCAGTGTCTACTTTGAAACCTTTACCTTCTCCCTCTCCCATGAGGCCAGGAAGACCCAACTTCCTCTATTTTTTTTTCCAAAACAAAATTATATAGGTTTAAAGTAGGGAATCCTACTTAACACTACTATTATACATATCTGTTAGTGTGAGCAGAGGGAGGATCCTGGGAACTAACTGGAAATAGGAAAAAAAAGCTCCCAGGGAAAGGAAAGCCACTCACCCTGTGATACTCCCCTACACAATCCCCCTGGCTTCTTTTTGGTTAATGAAAGGTAGAAGCGTGAGCTGAAAATAATGTAGCTGTTTCAGATACAGTAATCCCCTAAGAGGCATTAAAGGCTGTCTGGACTACATTGTTTAAAAGAATATTTGAGTTTTTCATATTTTTTTCCCAAAGAAGTAAATATACAAAAAATCAAGTCTTTATACATTCAGAAGCTCGACTTCATAATATGTGGCAATTACACTGCATTTAGGATTCAGAGGGAAGCCATCAACCCTGCTGCTTTTATGCTGATGGACTCTTCTTGCACAGGTGAAAAAAAATTGCTTCACAGCAATCACTGAAGACATTATTGAATTAAAACAATTAAGTCAAAAGAGAAAGCTAGTAATAGAAGTCAAAATAAGATGTGCTTTTGGATTGCTCATCAAATCTGCACTTTTACAAATCAAGAACTGTCAAGCATAATTCAGATAATGCATTACTTGTTCAAACAAGTCACGGATAAATTAGAAATAGGTAAAAAAAATAATTTAAATGTAAAGTTAATCTGTAAGAAAATTTTAAAATGTGCCTACAAATAAGATGGATTGAAGGTTTGTCTTCACTGGGTTCTGACAGAAAAGTGTACACCAATCTCCATGTCAAAAGGCTAAGGAAAAAAAGTTTTAAAAATGAGATTGTGCCTCTTCTCATAGTGTGCTCAACACCCAGAGCTCACAAGAAACAGTTTGGTTTTGGCATCACTTAAAAAAAATTTTTTTAGTCTTTTCAGATCGTATCTGTTTTCAAAGAAGACCCCACTGAAAAGATTTGACACAGCAGCTTGAAAACTGCACAAGTGCAGCAACTTGTCATGATCTGAAACAGATGACGCTGTTTTCAGGGCTGTATTATCTCCTGATATGACCTTGTTTGCTTTTGCCTTCTTAACAAAGTGTGTTACTATACTACATCAACATAAGAATTTTGGAAGATTTTAGATAAAAAAGCCACTTTTCATACTAGACAGGTGATTCTGAAGTCTAAAACATATTTACGTAAACAAAACGTGGTGCTTTTGTAAATGAGTCTATTTAACAGTGAAATGGGAATGGAAAATCATATCAAGAACTGGTCCAAAGCAGCATTTTTCAATGTTTGAGAATGTTTTATGCAGTGCCAGACTTGGGAGGGGAAGAGAGGAACAGCACGCAGGTAAGGGCTGGAATCTGAACTGTAGACTAAACTTAGACCAAGGGACAAAGCAATTTCAGGACACACATTGTATCACAATTCAGTTTTACAAATAAGAGCCCACTACACAAGTGGCTTTGCCTACGATATATCAGAAACATCTATGAACACCACACCTAGCTGTAAAGATGAATGCAGCAAAGTTGTAACTAACTATGCCAGAAAAGAAACACTTGACACTGCAGCCAACCAGCCTTTCATGAGACGGGTAAACAACCTACTGACTTTAACAGGACAGTGACATCCCAGAACTGTGCAAAATCTGCTACTTCTTTCAGTTTAAAAAAGAGCAACTAGCTGGGCTATTCTGTGTAGTAAAGATTTTGGCAATCCAGTCAGTGGTGTAGTGACAGCTTGACAGAATTAACAACATCTCCTTTTTAAGAAACGTCGATTTGCCTGGCAAGAAGTCATCCTACTAAAAGGAACACAAATCCCAACACAAAATGAGTGATAGCAAGTTTCATACTTGTTTCCAGTGAGTTTTGCTTCGTAAGGTAGTAAAAGTCAAGTAAAAACACTTTTCACTAATAAAACATAATAGACTGTACAGTATCACTGAAATGTTTTTTGTTCAGGCACATGACAAATAAACATACAAATGTTTTAAAAATCAGAACTTACCTTGTGTCACTGTTTTAAGCACTATTAAGGTTGACAGAAACCTCAAAGGCATGCAGGAACTCTTAAAGAAAGCTGCTGATTTCGATTTATTCTCTGCTGACTGTTGAGAAGAACTATGTGGGTTTCCCTTACGTACTATGCCTCTGAAAACATCTTCGCCAAGTCTCCTCATTGTTGATGCCATCGTTGCGTGCTGTCTCAAACAATACATAGTCAGTGTAAACATTAAACCATATTACAATTCTGTGTACTATACAGAGACACATCTGTTGCTTTAGTGATTAAATATTAAACAGCAAATGGTTTGACCACGTATTGGAATATAAACTGCACGGGAGAGATTACTTCGTGTTTCAAAAGCAGTTGAGTAACACGATCACTGTGCCTTATCAATGCATATTTCACAAAGAGACTAGCTAGTGAGGGCCCCTGAGCTGCTGACAGTAAGTTGCAGCTCAGCTTCAGTCAGCAATATTTTGTGAGGTTGCCTGAAGTTATATCCTGTAAAACCATTTATAGGATCAAGGACTAAACATGAACCTTAACAATACTATACAGGTAAGATCTATTGGACTTTTCATCATAAACTATATAAAAATATTACTTCAGAATCAGACTTCACATTATGGTAATTTAAAATACAGTTTCTTATTAGCACTAAAACCAACAGCTTACTATTTTATTAAACTCAAGATATTTACAAAGTTTCCTAACTTCTGCTTTAGCAAAAGCACTACTGACAGCACTATGCATTATACTGAGACTTTATAGCACGCCTACTGTCTTTTTCTTTACTATACTGCTAAATATTTTCTTACAGCAGTCTAGTCAAAAGGAGTAAGGCACGTCTTGAGGTTCACAGAATCACAGAATGTTAGGGGTTGGAAGGGACCTCCAGAGATCGTCCAGTCCAACCCTCCTCCCAGAGCAGGGTCACCTACAGTAGGTCACACAGGAAGGCGTCCAGGTGGGTTTTGAATGTCTCCAGAGAAGGAGACTCCACAACCTCCCTGGGCAGCCTGTGCCAGTGCTCCGTCACCCTCACAGTGAAAAAGCTTTTCCTAATGTTTCTGTGGAACCTCCTATGTTCCAGCTTGCATCTGTTGCCCTTGTCCTATCATCGGACATCACCGAGAAGAGCCTGGTTCCATCCTCCTGACACTCCCCCTTGACATATTTATAAACATGAATGAGGTCACCCCTCAGCCTCCTCTTCTCCAAGCTGAAGAGACCCAGCTCCTTCAGCCTTTCCTCATAACGGAGATGTTCCACCCCCTTAATCATCTTTGTGGCTCTGCGCTGGACTCTCTCAAGCAGTTCCCTGTCTCTCCTGAGCTGAGGGGCCCAGAACTGGACACAGTATTCCAGATGGGGTCTCACCAGGGCAGAGTAGAGGGGGAGGAGGACCTCTCTCAACCTACTAACCACCCCCCTTCTAATACACCCCAGGATACCATTGGCCTTCCTGGCCACGAGGACACAGTGCTGGCTCGTGGTCATCCTGCTGTCCACCAAGACTCCCAGGTCCCTTTCTCCTACGCTGCTCTCCCCTTTCCCCTGTGCTGCTCTCCAGCAGGGCAGTCCCCAACCTACACTGGCACAGGGGTCCATGATTAGACACTGAGCAGAGAATAGAAAAATCAAAATTCCTTCAGTGCTTTCCACACACTTACATTAATTTCAAAAAATCTCTGGCATAAAGTGAAGGTAAAAACACTGTGTTTTCTAGTGCAAAAGTTTTGTAAACATATACGTAAAACTACTGAGATGCTTAGACACCACAACAGAGATTACATACTTATGAAAAATCTGCCTACATACACAATGCAAAATTTAAAATCAACTTGAAAAAAAATTTATTTGTAGTAAACACTATGAATTTACGCTTTGCAAAGACACCAGTTTCGTTTATACATTCTACCTGAAAAGATCCACTTTTCTAAGACAGAAAATCCATTAGTATCTTCCGTGAATTAATTTTTTTTTAAAAACTACTGCCAGAGGACTACTTGTTTTACCTGAATACCAGTGTCTAGTTGTCTTATAGACCAGTAAATAAATTTAATCACAGGCATGTGCAGTTTAGGATTCACAAATGGCATCCACTGCAGCTGCTCAGCAGCTATAGGCAAAAGCTGTAAAAATATACAAAAGTAAAATTACATGCAGCACATTAAACTACTGTATAAACTAACCATAAACAAAAAAGAAATAAACAAAACTCTCAACTTTCTACTGGAGTTTAGCAGGCTATTTATTCGAACACTCACTGGGCAGATCCAGTACAGGTAACACACAGAGAGATTTTAAATTTTACAAAAGTTTACATGCAAAATGGATACATATCATGCAAGCTCAGTCTCAATAAATCCAATCCTAATGGCTATACATCTTTTATATAATGAAGAAAAACAGAAATATCTGTTTTTCTGAACACTTCACTAATTTTCAAACGTTGGTATCCCCAGAAAGAAAATAATAAAAGTGCTAAAAGTATAGCGTAGCATCACCTTTTATCAGTCATAAACTGAAAGTTTAATATCTAATACAGACATCAAAATATTTTATATTAGATGCGAACATCTCCTTAGGGAAAAAAAAAAAGAAATTACACATAAAACACAAGACAAAATATCAATGGACAGAGGTGACTTGAAATAAAATGCTGAAACTCTCAAGCTGAAACTGAACACCACATTTTCCTTAAAGATCTCTGTATCTTTTACAAATGATGAATTATCCATTATATCTCACTGTCAGAATGAATACTGATTTACTAACAGTGATTTGAATTAGTGCATCCAAAGCATGTATAAAACAGGCTGACCTGTTATATTCTTAAAGTTACTTTAAAAAACCCTACAAATTTGAAAACATATTAACACAAGCAAACAATTCAAACCCCTTTACCTTCATACACCTTTCCTGGGTGCAGGTTTTTTCGGAGGCCTGAGTAACCAATTTATGAATGTTCTCTCTTCCTTCTTGTACTTCTATTTTGCTAAGGTGCTGTTCTGAGATCCAATCCATAAGAAAAGTTAAGAGCTCATAAACTTGCAAATTCAGTGGTAGCTGTAATACATCCACAATGTCATATATATCAGCTTGAAAGTTAACAACTTTTCTAAGCCAAAACAACAACAGACTGAAACATATGAGTGTACATTAGTTCTGAAATACTATATGTAATTTAAAGGATGACAAATATATATCTGACAAAATCTAGGAGGCAAGGTACCCTATTGGGAGCCTGTGGAAAACATGATATTCAAGGAAATAGTGATCTTGAAGAGGCCATGTGTGCTCTGTTGGGTCTTGCACCTAGGGTTTGAGAAACTTCTATGTTATTAAAATAACCTGTAACTTTAAATATCTTCAGGAAAGGTAAACCCTGTGTGGACCAAAGGGTGGAAGGTGTCCATTCTGACCTGGAGACCACTGTACACAGAGGAGTCAGAGACCCACACCCCAGTGACCCCGAGCAGAGCAGCCTGTGTGGTGCTGCACGGGGCAATCAGCTGCACGGTTTATGCCGTGCTTGGCTGCAGGATGAGCTCGGCCACTCACTGCAACAGGAGCCTGCAGGCAGCTCCCACTTGTTGCCGCTGATCACGCCTCCTGTCTGGCCTTGCCTTTGTGAAAAAGGGCAACAAGAACTTCTCCTGTGAATGTCCTTCAGCAACAGAGCTTTTTTCTCGCAAGAAACTTATATAGTAGCCTGAATAGTCCAAAAGGAGGAGGTTCTCTCCATGGACAGGACCTGCCCAGCACGCCCTGGGAAAAATCCATCAAGGCTCCATCCGATGCTGCACAAATGTAAGATTCCCAACATCAAGGGAAGCAATATTTACTCATTATCTGTATTCCTCTTCTCATTCTGTCTTATTAAAACAGCAGTTTTACTAAGCCATTTGTTGTCAGGTTTTCTTACAGAGTTCCAGAAATAACCCTGAATTGTTTCTCTCTTACACCTCACTCCCATCCCTACCGGAGCAGGTACTATTCGTGATGTTTTCTGGGTGTGAAAAAATATACAGATAACAAATTTTGTCCTTAGACAGTTTTATATAAGGCTTGGGAAAAGATTTTTCACATAGAGAATCACTCCATTTTATAATTTGGACCAAATGAATTACAGGAGAAAGTAAATCTATAACGTCTTTTGCATGTGCAAATTCTTATTTCAATGCACTAGACCTCTTCTGCATTATTTCACACAATATACTGTTGTTAAAACTTAAATGGGTAACTAGCATTGATGGAAAAAGAACAAAGACTTCATAAAACCGTCATTTTATCCCTGTACTACACTGCAATAAATTACTCTATGATCCAGAGGTACGTGAAAACAGGCTGCATGAACAGTTCACTAGTTTTCTTGCAGTCTACTGTCAGATAACTCTTTTCCTCTCCACTCAGAACTGTAACTAGTGATACTGCTTCTATTCCGCTTGCAATCAAAGTACACTTAAAACCTCTGTAAAGAGAGAATATGAGTATGACCTGGCAATGCATGCTCAGAGCCCAGAAAGCCAATCGCGTCCTGGGCTCCATCCAAAGAAGAGTGGCCAGCACATCCAAGGAGGTGATTCTCCCCCTCTACTCTGCTCTGGTGAGACGCCACCTACAGTGCTGTGTTCAGCTCTGGGGACACCAACACAAAAAGGACATGGACCTGGTAGAGCATGTCCAGAGAAGGGCCACAAAGATAATCAGGCGGTTGGAGCACCTCCTCTACTGAAGACAGGTTGAGAGAGTTGGGGTTGCTCAGCCTGGAGAAGAGAAGGCTCCAGGGAGACTTTACAGCTGCCTTCCAGTACCTGAATGGGGCTACATGAAAGAGGGGGAAGGACTCTTTATCAGGGAGTGTAGTGATAGGACAAGGGCTAACAGTTTCAGACTGAAAGAGGGTAGATTTAGGTTAGATATTAGGAAGAAATTCTTTACCACAAGGGTGGTGAGGCATTGGAACAGGTTGCCCAGAGAAGCTGTGGAAGCCTCCTTTCTGGAAGTGTCCAAGGTCAGGCTGGATGGGGCTTTGAGCAACCTGGTCTAGTGGGAGGTCTCCGTGCCCATGGGAGGGGGTTGGAACTAGATGGTCTTTAAAGTCCCTTCCAAGCTGTGTCATTCTTGATCCTATGATATGTTTGCTATACGTAGACAGCACAGTTTTAAAGCATCTGACATTGATTAATTAAGAAAGATAGAGCAAATATCTTCTTTTCCAGTTTAGCCTCACACTGGGGAAAATAATTACCAGTTGGGAGATGTTGGCAGAATACTTCCAGGAGACGTGCTACTGAATGGAACAACGTGGAGTTAGAAAACATTTAATTAAGTGATGTAAGAAGACATCTTAAGGACATCAAGGTGATCATTTTGGAACTCTGTATGAACACTGCATTTATTCTCTTTCCCTCATTAAAGACTCTTTCTTAAAAAAAATAACAATAATACAATCATTCTCGGCTTTGAAAATTAAAATTCTTAAGGTGACACTTCTGACTGACTACTTTTCAGCTGGTGTTATTCTTAAGAATAGTGCTGTACTGTAGCAGTAACCAGAATGAGTTTAAGATTTGCTTTGCCACAGCAAAAGAACCAGTTACAGTCTAAGTAGGTTATAAATTTAATTGTCAGATGAAAGATGTTGGGACAGGAAGAGGAAAATATACCATATAAATAAAAATATATACAGAGACTATATACACCCACAATATAAAATCCAATTGACTTATTTTTAGCAACAAGCTTAATTCTTTGTTAACTGCCTGTTTTCGCCCAATATAATCTGTATCTTTTCTTACAGTAACTAATTCATATAAAATAAAATTGGAACTTACATTTCCATATTTCTAGTAGATACAGAGAATGTTCCACTGTCTCAAGTCTTTTGAATCAATCTTTTCATTTTGTCCTATTCTTACCTTAGCAATTTGTGATGTTGCCATCACTTTTTCCTGCTTGACAGGTTTACTTTGTTGCACCACTTGACATATATCCTTAGACTTCTGTACCATTAAAAATTCATGCTTCCTCTACAAGAAAAAGTAACAATGAATTATATTTCACTTGTTACCGATAAAAAAGCAGGTACATGTAAGAACAAACCTTACTTGTAGATTCTCTAAACGAGCTTGTACTTTTCTTGCTTGACCTTCCAACTTCTTGTTCAGCTCAGTTACATCATTTAACTGAAGGAATCAGAAAATATTAAAGTATTTGTAAATTCAAACTCAATTATCACACAAATAATTTGATCAGCAGCTAAATTATATAAGTTCAAGGTTTTTCTTCTAAGCGTGTAAAGTGATAGGAACAAAATCATCATTCACCTTCTCAACAAATCACAGACGAGTTGAGGGTGACAGGCACCTCTGGAGGTCATCTAGTCCAAGCTCCCAGCTCAAGCAGGGCCACCAAGAGCTGGATGTCCCTGCCCATGGTGGGGGGGTTGGATCTAGATGATCTTTAAGGTTTCTTCCAACCCTGACAATTCTATGATTCTATGTCCAGACAACTTTTGACTATCTCCAAGGTGGGAGACTCCAACACCTCTCTGGGCCATTTATGCCAGGATAGCCCTTTGTTAACCTGCATCCCAATCTTTCCGTTTTCAGGGGGAGAATAAGAACTGCGATGACACTCTAGATATACATGACAACTTTTCGTGATGAGGTGATATAAAAATGGGGTGCACATTTCAAAAATGGTCCAAGAGTCTTGTTAATAGGAAAGGTGAAAATTTTCTTCTCTGCAGAATGAAACAGTTACTGACCATGCTACAAAATCAGTTTGCTGTGTAAGAATAGACAAGGGAAACTGTAACCTCCATTTCAATGTAAGTGGTATACTGCATGCCTACAACGAATAGGACAATTATCACAGAAGCCCTCAGTTTGCACAAAAATGCAAAGATTTTATAGTGAGGAGAAACAGAGAGACAGATGGGTTGCACCAGAACCATCAACATTCTAAGAGTTAGGTTGGACCTTCTCTAGAAGAAAGAATAAGGCTCTGCTGTAGATTTTAATAATCCTCAGATGATCAGAATTCTAATTAATTCAGTGAATAAACAATGGTCAAATAGTTTACATAGTGATTTGTGCGTCAGACTTAATAGTCAAATGAGATGAAAATTGTTATTCTCTTTATTACTATGAACCACATGAAGTTAGAAATACACATTCTACTTTTTATTTAATAAATAATATCAGGAAAGAGAAGCAGAAAATGGTTGAGCAGGGAGCTTCTGAAAAAGCTCAAGTGGAAGAAGGAAGTTTACAGTACGTGGAAGAAGGGACCAGCCACTTGGGAAGATTACAAGAATGCTCCCAGAGTACATAGGGATGAAACAAGGAAAGGCAAGGCCTCCTTGCAATTAAACCTGGCAAGTGACATCGAGGTCAACAGCAAGGGTTTCTTCAAGTATATTAGAGGCAAAGGGGAAACTAGGGAAAATGTGGGCCTGCTGCTGAATGAGGCAGGTGCCCTGGTGACAGAGGCCACAGAGAAGGTAGAGTTACTGACTGTGTTCTTTGCTTCAGTCTTTCCTGCTCAGGCCAGCCCTCAGGAGTCCCAGACTTTGGAGGCAACAGAGAAAGTCTGGAGGAAGGAGGACTTTCCCTTGTTTGAGGAGGATCAAGTTAGAGGTAAGTTATGGAAACTAGATCTCCACAAGTACATGGGTCCTGATGCGATGCACCCGCGAGTGCTGAGGGAGCTGGCAGATGTCACTGCTGGGCCACCCTCTATCATCTTTGAAAGGTCCTGGAGAACAGGCGAGGTGCCTGTCAACTGGAGGAAAGCCAATGTCACTCCAGTCTTCAAAAAGGGCAAGAAAGAAGACACGGGAAACTGCAGACGAGTCAGTCTTACCTCCATCCCCGGAAACAGGGCAACAGCTCGTTCTGGGCATCATCTCAAAGCATGTGGAGGAAAAGAAGGTTATCAGAAGTACTTGACATGGATTCACCACCGAGAAGTCATGTCTGACCGATCTGTTAGCCTTCTACAATGAATGACTGCATGGAAAGATGAGAGGAGGGCAGTGAATGTTGTCTACTTTGACTCCAGCAAGGCTGTCGACACTGTCTCCCACAGCACCCTCACAGGCAAGCTTAGGAAGTGTGGGTTAGATGAATGGACAGTGGGGTGGACTGAAAATTAGCTGAAAGACAAAGCTCAGAGGGTTGTGATTAGTGAGTCTAGTTGGAGGTCTGTAACGAGGGGTCAGTCCTGTTCAATACACTCATCAGTGACCTTGCTGAAGGGACAGAGTGCACCCTCAGCAAATTTGCTGATGACACAAAACGGGGAGGAGTGACTGACACACCAGAAGGCTGTGCTGCCATTCAGAGAGACCTGGACAGGCTGAAGAGTTGGGCAGAGAGAAACCTTATGAAAGTCAACACAGTCAAGCATAGGGTACTGCACCTGGGAAGGAATAGCCCCACATATGAGTATAGGTTGGGGACTGAGCTGCTGGTGAGCAGCTCTGTGGAAAAAGACCTGGGAGTCCTGGATGACCCCGACACAGCAATGTGCCCTCATGGCCAAGAAGGGCAGTGGTATCCTGGGGTGCATTGAGAAGAGTGTGGCCAACAGGTTGAGGGAAGTATTCTCCCCCCTCCTTTGTCCTGGTGAGGCCACATCTGGAGTATGGTGTCCAGTTCTGGGCTCCCTGGTTCAAGAAGGACAGGGAACTGCTGGAGAGGGTACAGCAAAGGGCTATGAAGATGATTAGGGGACTAGAACATCTCTCTTAGAAGGAAAGACTGAGGGACTCGCGTCTTTTTAATCTGGAGAAGACTGAAAGGGTATCTTATAAATGCTTATAAATACTTGAAGGGTGGGTGTCAGGAGGATGGGGCCAGCCTTCTTTCAGTGGTGCTCAGTCACAGGACAAGAGGTAATGGTCACAAAATTGAACATATGAAGTTTTTTACTTTGAGGGTGGCAGAGCACCGAAACAGGCTGCCCTGCCCAGAAAGGTGGTGGAGTCTCTGTCTCTGGACATCCAAAACGTGCCTGGATGCCACCCTGTGCAATCTGCTCTAGGCGAACCCGTTCTGGCAGTGGGGTTGGACTAGATGACCTCCAGAGGTCCCCTCTTCCAACACCTACCATTCTATGATTTTGTGAATCAGCACAGCCATTCAACACAGGGTAGATTTTATTATGTTACAGAATACTTTTCCTCCATCCACTTTTGACTGGCTTCAGAGGACGTGGGTTTGTCCTTACTAACAACTAGCTGTTGTTAGTGGGTCAGAGATGTAAGTCTAACTTTTTTTTTACACTGTAAAAGATCAGAGAGGTTAAATTTCAAGTAGTAGGGAAAGGTACAAAAAGTACTTTCAGTCATTTATCTTGTCTTAAAGAAACAAAAAATCAGCAATTTTGCAAACTCAAGCTGTTCAAATATTTAAAATCATTGACAGTAACTTGTAAAATTACTGATAACAGGAAATAATAATTTTACCTGTTTTCTTAAAGAGTCGTTCATTTCCTTCAAGGTGTCAAAAGATGACTTCAGCCTCCTATTTTCTTTAGTTATTTCTCTCAAGGCTTCTGTCAGCTGTTTAACTTCTGCCTCATGTTGCTATAGAAATACCAAATTCACACACAATTTATAGGAGACTACTTTAGAAATCATTCTAAACTGAGTTCCATTTTAGTGTTAAAGTAATAGGACAAACATTCAAAGATCAAGTTTGTAATTCTGCATGGCCAAATTTGCACATTCAGTCAGTAGTGAGAAAAACAATATCTACCCTGCACATTAAGATGAACCTATAAAGAAATTGAGAGGAACTCGCACAGCCTCTTGCACTTATCCTTTCCAGATTTGACCCAAAACAATATGTACATTTCTCAAACAAGTCAGATGTGGGAAACACGAGCTGAAATCAATGACAAAGCTTTTATTTACAGCTTATTCTTCTATATAATTTAAAAAAAAATGTGATCCCGTTCTGCAGCAACTTTTAAGGTTTCAACAAGGTTTCCTGGCTTTGCTAACTCTGAATCACGCAGAGGAAGAAACTAATGCTGTGCCGTATTTGGTTGTTCAAGTGGATGGCTTAAACATCCTGGCATCACCTATAACCCTACGGTTTAGCAACTGAATTGGTTCTCCTTACCGTTTAGATGAATTTTTCTCTACTGATTCTTCCTAGAGGAGCTACTGAACTTCAGATAAAGCTCTTAACTGTGTATTTAGAAAATGGAATTGAAATATTCCATGTGATGTGACAGGGTGTACTCTGCTCTATGCTGGCTGCATTTGCATGTTTATTGGTGTGGACAGGGGATCTGTCATTTCATACAGACAAGAGGGTGGGAGGAAACAGCTTCAAGTTGTGGCAGGGAAAGTTTAGACTGCCTATTAGGAAAGATTTCTTCACTACACCATTTCACTCTCGCCAGATGTTTGCCTAATCTGTTCTTAAGTCCTCCAATACTGGAAACACTGCAATTTTACTAATCCACCTGTTCATATGCTCAACCATTTTTGTTAGATCTAGTTTTAATTAATATTTAACCTAATTTTCCCTTATTACAATGACTTCTTCTACCACAGACACGAAAAAAATGTTAGTTTCTTACTCTTTGTTGCAGGCTTTGATGTACTTGAAGATCGGCACATTTACTTCAGTTCATCCTGTATGTTTAAACTGTGCATCCACTCATCATTCTCTTATTTCTGTAGCTGATATTTTTATCCAAATGCAATACTGTACACTGACGCCTTCTGATTAGTACAGCTTTTTTCAGACCTACCATATCTTCCATTTGTCAAGATCAATTTTAATCTTAATGTTCTTTTGCAGCATGCTTCAAATTCTCCCTCGCCTGTTATTTTCTCCAAATTTATTAAATGTGTTCTTTCCCATCATCAAAGTTCTTACTGAAAATACTGAATAATACTGAACTAAAAAGATGCTCCAGAATACACTATGTACATTCCTTCAACTTCACTGTGAACTCTTGTCTCACTACAGCTTTATACCAACACCATTACATTTATGTTATAGTTTCCTAACATGATTATGAAAATGTCTTGCAACACTGTACAAAAAGAATTCTAATTAAGTTCACACACATATATATTACTACTACTCCTCTATTAGCAATGCCCATTACCTTGCTATAGTAGAAATAGGTCTGATTTGACAATTAGTGATTAACATACACTAGCAGTTATTTATTGCATTGTGTTCTGTGTTGTGCTTCCCATGGTTTGTCCACAGCTTGACTCAGCATCCATCTATTTATTCATTTATGTAGAGAACTGATATTCAGTTGATAGCTGTACAACTCTTCTCCTCTTGAAAGGAAGGGCAGCACTTTTTTTTTAGTCCTCTAATACTCCACTTGACCTCCACAGATTTTCACAGATAACCACTATTTTTTCCTGGATTTTCATCAGCCGGTTCTCTAACTTACGTAGCATTCAGAATAATTGAAGCATCTATTAACACCTTAACCTATCCCTTCCCTGTTGAAAAGTTGATGTCCTGCTCCTCTGATGCTGGTTTCCCTTTTTAACACAGAATCATAGAATCTTTCAGGTTGGAAAAGACCCCTGGGATAATTAAGTCCAACCATTAATCCTACTCTACGAAGCCCACCCCTAAACCATATCTCCCAACATCACATCTAAACGACCTTTAAACACATCCAGGGACGGTGACTCAACCACCTCCCTGGTGTCGTGGGTTAGGGCTGGGCCGGCCACTAACACGGACAGACGCTCTCTATTGGCAGCCTATGCCAATGTCTGACTACTTTTTCTGCGAAATTGTTTTTCCTAATGTCCGGTCTAAACCTACCCTGTTGCAGTTTGAAGCCACTCACTCTTTTTCTATCGCTAATTACCTGTGAGAAGAGACCAGGACCAACCTCTCTATAATGTCCTTTCAGGTAGTTGTAGGGAGTGATGAAGTCTCCCCTCAGCCTCCTCTTCTTCAAACTAAACAGGCCCAGCTCCTTCAATCGTTCTCATAAGATCTATTCTCCAGACCCTTCACCAGCTTCATTGCCCTGCTCTGCACTCGCTCCAGCACCTCGATATCTCTCTTGTATTGAGGTGCCCAAAACTGAACACAATACTCAAGGTGCGGCCTCATCAGTACTGACTACAGGGGGACAATCCCCTCCCTCCTCCTGCTGGTCACACCATTTCTAACACAAGCCAGGATGCCGTTGGCCTTCTTGGCCACCTGGGCACACTGCTGGCTCATACTCAGCCGCTTAGGGATGAGAAGCCCCAGGTCCCTTTCTGTCAGACAGCTTTCCAGCCACACTTCCCCAAGCCTGTAGTGTTGCCTGAGGTTGTTGTGGCCCAAGTGCAGGACCTGGCACTTGGACTTGTTGAAGCTCATATCGTTAACTTTGGCCCATTGATCCAATCTATCCAAGTCTCTCTGTAGGGCCTCCCTATCCTTGTGCAGATCAACACTCCCATCTAACCTGGTGTCACCTGCAAATTTACTGATGATACACTCTACGTCCTTATCAAGGTCATCAATAAAGATGTTAAACAGACATGGTCCCAACACTGAGCCCCGAGGAACACCACTTGTGACCGGCCGTCAGCTGGATTTAACTCCACTGACCACCACTCTTTGGGCCTGTCCATACAGCTACTATTTTATCCAGCAGATCTTATGCTCATCCAAGCCATGAGCCACCAGTTTTTCCAAGAGAATTCTGTGGGGAACAGTGTCAAGGGCTTTTCGAAAGTCTAGGTAGACAATATCCACAGCTTTTCCCTCATCCAATAGTCAGGTCATGTAGTATATCCTCCCTCAACAGCTTGTGGGAAACGTTTATCTGCACACTTCAAGTTATATACGGACAGACCACAGTTTTTTCTAAAATATTGGCCATTTAGTTTTTGCTGTTTTAGAAACAAGATACCTTGTTTTCTAAATTGTAACAGTAAAATGTACCAACACATCAGAAAACTAAATGCACCACTCTGACACAGAAGCCATACAAAAATTCTAACAATATTGTTTGGTACTTTTTATGTAAATCTTTTAGTTGTGGACTTCAAGTACTTAAAAGAAATAAACATTATATTCAGCAAATCTGATGGCTTAAGATAGATAAAAACAAGCTAAATGGTATGTAGAGCAATAAGTATCATTAAATATATTACCACACCTCTTTCATAATTCCAAATTTTGTGTGAACTTCTTGCTCAACACCTCTTATTTTAGCCAAAGCTGCTTCGTGTTTAAAAATCAATGCTTCTCGCTCTGTTAGAAAATGCTCTCGTTTCTGGAGTTGCAGAGCATACTCCTGCTGTGCTGAACTTTCTCTCTGTATCAGGGAAAAAAAAAATGTTGAAACGGCTTTAAAACCCATGCAATTGTCACAAATTTATACTGAATACGCATTTTTCTCTCCAAGAGACACGCTCAGCTTTTTGTAAAATTAGTGTTACACAACAGCTTACTAACTACAAGTATCCTGATGGCCATCTGTGTTCAGTTTCCCTACACGCTAACCCAAATGACTTCAGTGTGCATCAGGATGTCTCAGCCTTCCTAGATACAAAATTCAACCCTACATAGTTGTTCAAGTATAAACCTAGACAATTAGGCTTTTGCTTCCACGAGTTTTGGATAATGGTATTAACCATAAGACAAAATAAAGTCTGACATGACTATATAGGCTGAACACTAGGTTACCATATTGGGTTTTTTTTTCAACTAGTGGCAAGCATCCCGGAAAAAGTCGTGAGGAAAACAGGATGCAAAATTATTTTTATCTCATGTGGTGCAAAAGACAGTCCTGGCAGGGAACCCAGCAGAAGCATGGGAGCTACTAGAGAATAAAATCACATAAGAAGTTCTTTCATTAGCGGCCTGGGCCTGCTAGGGGGTGAACTGCTGGGATTCCCCAGAGGCACAAAAGTAAAGATACAGCAGAATGGCAGGTTTTTGCAGGAGGCCATGAAGGCAAGCAATCTCGAATGCCTGGAGTTAGGAGTACAGCTTCCGATGCTCTCAGGAGAAGCAATGGCTGCAGGGATTTCCCTCCATGCCCACAGTGTGTCAGAAGACACTCTTGGATATATGAGTACAATGTTCAAATCCCCTCAAGCTGAATTTTACCTGATCTACCCATTAAGCAATTCAAAGCACCACTACAAAATCAGCAAATTAATTAGGGGAAGAGGCAGATGATGACAGAGTTCTAGTGTGTGAGTAATTGTGATTAGTTTAAGTAACAGTAATAAGTTGTAGTTTTACTCTATGAGAGCCTTTTATTATAAAATTAACAGTGATTTAGTATGCAAGTAATTTCTGAATTCTGTCAAAAGGAAGAATCTTCATAATATTACTCGACAAAATTTTTAATGCGATTCCAGTTCCTACCTGGAGCTTCTGATGTATGACAAATAATTCATCATAAATTTGATTGATGTGAGGTGGTATTAAGCCTTGACTATTGCATGCTTGAGCACCAGCTCCACTCACAATTTTCCTTATAAAACCATTGGTAATATTTTGGCCACTATTTTCTTGAGTATTTGCAGACAAATGGAATGGCAAGGTGCTGCCTATGGAAATGAAAAACCCGGTTTACATTACAAAATTAGCCCTAGATAAAAAATGACATGACTGTTGCTCCAGAACACTAAAAACTTACCCTAGGCATTGAGCGACAAGTATAGACCAAGAGGTATCAAAATAAAAAGTAATCTCTTAAAAAAATATGGAAAATTGCTCAAAGTTGTGTTTTGAGATTTGTTTGAATTGATCAGTGATCAGTGGAGTTTTATAAGCAAAACTATGCCCTCCAATACAGAAATACCATAGCTCTCTCTATGAAGTCAATGCATGGACTGAATCATAACACAGCAAAAATCTCCTATTATTCTGTAAAGGTTTCAGGCAAGTGGAACATCTCCCTTATGAGGAAAGGCTGAAGGAGTCGGGTCTCTTTAGCTTGGAGAAGAGGAGGCGGAGGGGTGACCTCATTCATGTTTATAAATATGTCAAGGGGGAGTGTCAGGAGGATGGAGCCAGGCTCTTTTCAGCAATGTCCAATGACAGGACAAGGGGCAATGGGTTCAAGCTGGAACGTAGGAGGTTCCACAAAAATATTAGGAAAAGCTTTCTCACTGTGAGGGTGACAGAGCACTGGAACAGGCTGCCCAGGGAGGTTGTGGAATCTCCTTCCTTGGAGGGATTCAAAACCCACTTGGACGCGTTCCTGTGCGCTCTGCTGCAGGTGATCCTGCTCTGGCAGGGGGGTTGGACTAGATGATCTTTGAGGTCCCTTCCAACCTCTAACATTCTGTGATTCTATAAGTGATTCACTGATGACTAGACCTTGGCCTGACTTCTAAACTAACAGAACAAGACTTAAAAAACTACTGGACGTGACATGAGGAACTGCTAGATGTGACAGATTACAGTGTAAGAAGCTGATGGAACTTGCACAGAGCAGAGTGAGGAATGGCTGGATATCACAAATAGTCAAATAGCTAAAATTCACAGATAACTGAAGGGAAGTATTAGGATCTTTTGGGGAAATGCTGCAAGGCCAACTGCACCTGGGTACCACAGAAATACAAATTCAGGTACCGTGCTGGTTTCAGCTGGGATAAATTTTCTTCATAGTAGCTAGTATGGTGCTTTGTTTTGGATTTGTGACCAAAACCATGTCAATACACCCCCATGTTTTAGTTCCTGCTGAGCAGTGCTTGCACAGCCTCGAGGCCTTTTCTGTTTCTCACCCCACTCCCCCAGCAAGCAGGTTTGGAGTTCACACGGAGTTGGGAGGGAACACAGCCAGGACATCTGACCCCAAATTCCCAGACCATAAGATACTGTGCTCAGCAATAAAAGTTGGGGAATAAGGAGGAAGAGAGCACTTTCAGAGATCTGGCATCTTTTCCCAAGTCACTGTTAAGCATGACGGAGCCCTGCTCTCATGATGGGGGAACACCTGCCTGCCGAAGGGAAGAAGCGAATGAATTCCTTCTTTTGCTTTGCCTGCACGTGCAGCTTTTTCTTTATCTATTAAATTGCCTTTACTTCAACTCAAGACTTCTCTCACTTTTACCTTTCTGATTCTCTCCCTTCCCACTGGAGGGGCAGAGTGAGAGAGAAGCTGTGTGGGGCTGAGCTGCCTGCGGGGTTTAAACCACAATCCATACAGACGTAGCAAAACTCAGGCCAATGAGGAAAAAGTTATTAGGGATAGGTTGTTTATTTGGCAGATAACTCAGGAAGAGAAAAGAACAACAATGAGAAGGATCATCAAACAACAGGTGAAAGGTTACCAGGTAAGCAAATGATGTATTCAGGGCTAATTGGTGGCATGCATTAGGCAGTCCTGCCATCACCCATCACATTGTGACCAGGACAATAAGCCAAACCTGTTTTTCTGCCACAGTGTGTCTGCTTCAGGGGTTTGGAAGGAGAGCATAACTAGTACAATGCCACACAAATCAGAGCAGAAACAAAAAGCAAAGAAAAAAAAAAGAAACCAGAAAAAAGTAGTCATATCTGAAACAAACATGTGATATCTAGTATTTATTTTGCCTTTGATCCCAGATACTGTAAACTACGCATTTTTCCTGGCACAATTAAATTTTATTCCCTGTCCCACCCTCACCCGAAAGAATGTGTTTTCAGAAAGTGTTCTTAAACTCTCCCCCCCATATTTAATACAATTCTTGGTGAGAGTCTTTTACAGTTCCATTGACCTGTTCTGCCTGGCTTCTGAGACTTGTTTTAACCACTTTGGGATTCCAGATATACCCTTCAAAGAATACATCACCGTTCTTCTAATCCTGAAACTCTCTACAAGAGACAAAGCCACATTCATTCACAAACTCCTCCAACTGCAGCAGCATTTTCAAACATTTGTTAATTTATATTTCTTAATTTATATTATGAAGTCACCTGGCACCAAGTTTCATAAAAGGTTGATTTTTCTTTTTAAAATGTATGTTAGTACTCTATCAAGTATGTCTGGACCTCCTAAACCAATACTAAAGGATTTACTCATACTTACATGAAAAGTTAAAATCTGCAAATTAAAATACATTTTGAGCTGATTATAGCATTTCTGAATTGAATAGAAAAACATTTCACATAGAACTGTAAAAATATTTAAAAATTTAGTATTTATTACCTGTTTCTAGGTATATAGCTGTGTTTTGAGCTGCATCAGTTTCAGAGCAATTAATGATGTTTTCTTCTATTTCTAGACCACTTGAATCACAAAAAGAATCTTGCTCATCATCAAAACTAAAAAAAATATAAAAAAGCAGTAGTTTGAAATTACTCAGTCCCTTTCTAACATGCTACTCATAGAGCGTTGAGAGAAGTCTGTACAAAAAATTAAACATTACTCAGTATTGGACTTTGATATTTGACTGATAACAAATAGCAGAATTAAATCATTTGGATGGAAAGCAATATTCTCACCAGATTTTAACTGCAACAATCAGTAATTTTTCTGACTTAGAAGTAGTAACAATAACTAGAATTTTCATCCTGTGAGCACATGTATGCAGCAGGTAAACCCAACAGTCTTCACTCATCACCAGCCACCAAATTCCAGGAAAGCTAAAAATAAAAAGCTCTTTTTCAAGTTATTTTTTCATCTTTGGTGTAAAGTAGCCCTGAAAAAGAGATATTTTGGCCTTTTAAATCAAATTATCTCTAAATAAATGTAATGCTGTTCATCAGTCTGAGCTATTTGCTCCTAGTTCAGTTTGTATCACATAGTTCAGTTTACATCATCCCTGAGCCCCATTAGCAATTCCAAAGTACACAGATTAGATTAGAAAGCAAGCGAGACAATACTCCTCATTAAAATCCCCATTCACGTTATTTCATACATAGGCCACAAACTATTCTTTACTTAACAAGAAAACAGGAATCTAAAATGACTTCTGGATCCGTGCAATCCAAATGTATTGTTTACTTATGGTTTATTTGGATTATGAGAGCTAGTAAGTGATAAAGGAGAGCTGAACAGAAAACATCTCTTACCAATCCCAGTCTTTAAAACTTTGTAGGAAATCAGCAGAAAATCGGATGCTGTTCT
Source organism: Trogon surrucura (assembly GCA_020746105.1). NCBI lineage: Eukaryota > Metazoa > Chordata > Aves > Trogoniformes > Trogonidae > Trogon > Trogon surrucura. Next base: position 69,220,687 of record CM036617.1, read on the forward strand.
CTCTTCCACTTTCAGTAAATTCTGACTCTAAAGAACACTTGGATAAAGAAATACTTGTATTTTCCAGAGAGTTGCCTATATCACCTAGAATATACAAAATAGTAACAATTTTATTCTGCATTGGAAAAGCTGATACTAAGAAATAGACAAAGGCTTATTAGAAATGCTTGCTATGTAACCAAGTTAGCTTAAGGCCCAAAATCCATACTGACACAGCCTAACAAATGAATGAAGAATTTTAACAGCTTAAACTACAGGAAAACTTATTCAGTTTTCAAAATAGATTTGTCTTTCTGAAGCCTTACAGCTTGCCTTCATACACGAATTTTTCTATAACCGCAGTCTGATAAATACACTGTTTTATCCTGTTGTCGCTGTGCATCAGCAACACGTGGCTCTCAAGAAGCCCAAAGACATTCTAAATGTAAAACAAAGCGGTGATCAAGAATGCGTATGTACTTTAACTGACAAAATACAGAAGTACTTAAAATAAATTTAGGATTGATACAGTTTTAGTATACATATTCCCTGAACAAGACATCAAAGCACATTGTTTGGCATTACCTTTGTATAACAGGGAGCTTCCATGCTTATATGCAGTACGTAATGCTCCTGAAGGGCAATCCTACAAGAAAGCACAAAAGCACTGTAATATAGTTGGAATTTTTAGGGAAAGCAAATGTTACAAATTACTTGTTTACCAGTTACAATGCCTTGTGACAGAACTACTACGAACTACTGACTTTGAAGGGGGAAGTGGTGTTTTTCCAATATATAAATGTAAATTGCCCTCATATTAATATAGAGGCAAACATATTCCCCTCAGTCTTATATATGAATATTCAGTGTTATATGTTAAAATATTTGAGACGAGCGTTATATGTTAAAATATTTGAGACTCTGTAAGACACTATGAAGATAATAACATAAAGGCATAAAAGTAGCAGCAAGCACTCACAGAAACAATGCCATCTATCTTTACATTTAAGCTTTTTATGTCAAAGTTTACTGCTCTACTTTTTCCTGCTAACTTGTAAGTACACACTAAAAAAAAACAAATAACAGAAGTACTAGGCTACGAGTCAAATCCATTAAATGTATGTTAGAAAATATCAGATTCAAAGCAGCTCTCATGAGCTGTATTTCATTGTATTTCATTGCCTCTCTCTGCTATGCTCTACACCATAGCTGCTGTATTTTATTGTACTTAAATACTGCTCTTTAATGAAATAACAAAATGCACAAATCTAGCATTTCCTTCCTAGCATGCATTACTGTTTAAAGTCTCAGTTACAGGTTTTTTTAAGATAACTTTTGAAAATTATTTTTCCTTAAAGAACAGTTTTATAATTCAAATCAGTTTCCCCAAGAAAAACACAGCATCTAGAGCACTGCAAAACGACACCCCAAACTGCAAATCCTTCAGGAGGAACTAAGGGCAGGTACACACAGACTTTAGCCGCAAAGAACTCAAATCTTCACCTCGTATTTGAGATAGTTCCTGATCCTAAAATGGCAAGTCACATTTCCTCTGGAAAACAGAGTGGTTTCTGCATTTGTTTGATGATTCCCAGAACCAACTTGGTCTCCCAAACCAAGTACGTGTCCAACTCAAATCCAGCTTTCAACCTGTCCCAGCCTTTGCCTGCTCAGAGGTACTGTTACAACATACTACTTCCCTTGCAACACGCCTTGAACACTTAAGATCTGTTATGCCCTGGGCACACTGGAAGCATTGGACACATGGAATACAGACGCAAGAAAGCAACTGCAAAATCTTGTCTTAGTAAAAGACGAACGGACTTCAGACAAAATAAAAGTAAGTGCCTAAGCAACGAGTATTCCTTCTACAAAGCGTCAAAGACTTCTGAAACACCAGCGTGTGGGAGGGGTCTTTGCCGCTGGATTTTACAGGCAGGTCAGTTTCCTAATCCACTGTGCAGATCCGTCAATTCCTAAGCCAGCACAGGCAATGGAAACGGAGTCACAATCTGAGTCCTTCATTCACATTGGTGAAAAGAATCTGGCACTCTGGTGTAAAATAACATTGGTGCACCTTGGCAAGGGAATGGCACCCACCATAATTTACTGTCCGGGGCAGTTCTTAGGAAGTACGAGTTTTGTCCTCCTCTGGAAAATGGGAGCTAATCGCTAAGCTTTACAGAAAAATTACAAACACCCCTAACATTCTAAATAAGGCTAGCCAGTGGCAAAAGAAGACGCAAAATGAGCTGTGATATAAATTCCATACATGCCCAGTACCCAGGTTCTAAGAGGCTCCACTCATCACCTTGCCCAGCTGTGGCAGGCGCCAGGTTTTAGGCACAAACCAACGGCCAAGTTGTCCGCGCCGTGTTTGGGGAATGCATACAATCTGAAATCGCAGCTTCCAGGGGTATCTCAAGTTCACGCAAGGATGACTCTTCCGCGCTTCCAGCGCTGGGCAGCCGCAGCAGAGGGGCGGGGCGGGGCAGGGCAGGGCAGGGCTGCAGAGCACACGCCAGCCCCTACAGCCCCTTACAATCCCATTTCTGGCTCTCGCACCCAAGGGAGCGAGACTCCAAGGGAAGGGACACACACACCCCTCCCCCCCTTCAAGCACCCCAGGGGCTAGGCGAGGATGAGCAGCTTCCTCCCCCCTCTCTCCCCTCAACCCCGCGTCTCACCCCGCGCAGGCAGCGCCGCTGCACACGCTCGCCGGAGCGGCCCAGCCCCGGGCCGGCCATGGCGCCTGGCTCGCGCTCGAACTAACCGCCACCACAGGCGGGCGCATGCGCGGTAAGAGGCGGGGAGCGGGGTTGGGCCGGGCGCTCAAGGGCGCGCATGCTCACACCGCACGCGGGCAGCTGGGCCCGGGGCAGAGGGGCGGTGGCGGCAGGGTCGGACAGCGACAGGCGCGGCGGGCAGGAGCCGCCGGGAATGAGAGAAAATAAAACAGCTGAAAGGTGAATATACCTCCGTAACGGGGACAAGGGGAGCGAATTGGGGCTGTTCAGCCTGCCGTGACAAGGCAAGGGTAATGGTTTTAATCTAAAAGAGTAGATACAGATCAGATGGTAGGAGAAAGGTCTTTACTATGCTGGTTAGCTCACTCCGTTACAGCGTGGTGCTGATAACACCAAGGTCACAGGTTCGATTCCCGTTGGTTCCCCATGCGTTGCCTGATCTAGTTGAGAGGAGTCCCTGCCCATGACAGGGAGGTTGGATTAAATGATCTCTAAGGTCCCTTCCAGCCTCGGCCATTCTGTGATTCTGTGACTAGGAGGGTGGCAAAACACTGGCACAGGCTGCCCAGAGAGGAGGCAGACGCCCCATCCCTGGAGACATTCAAGGTCAGGCCTGGTGGGGCTCTGAGCAACCTGATCTAGTTAAAGGTGTCCCTGCTCACTGCAGGGGAGTCAGACTAGATGATCTCTAAAGATCCCTTTCAACCGAACACGTTCTGTGGTTCTGTAATATTTCCAACTTAGAGACCATCATGCCAAACTGGTTACCTTGGAAAAAAACCTGGGCAATGCCAGCACTGAGGTGTACAGAGGTTTAACACCCACCTCACCCCTCCCAGTTATTCATCCATATTCACTACTGCAAGACAGTGAATGAATAAGCTATAGTTAATAGTTACAGGGCATGAATAAGCTATAGTTAAGGCAGTTCTGGAGTGAGCTCTTAAAAGTCTGTCGCAGGAAAGGAAGCTAATAAACAGGATCACAGAATTATTGAGGCTGGAAAAGAGCTCCGAGATCATCAAGTCCAGCCTATGGCCCAACACCACCACATGGGCTAGACCATGGCACTAAGTGCCACATCCAGCCTTTCCTTAAATACCTCCAGGGACGGTGACTGCACCACTTCCCTGGGCAGTGCATCCCAGTGCCTGAGCACCCTGGCTGTGAGGAAGTGCTTCCCAAGATCCAAAAGAGCTGTCACAGCAGTGGGTTACACTGCAGCATTTCAGGTAAAATCCCAATATTTACTTGTTTTTCACTAAACGAAATAATTCAGAAATACCCCATGTACAAAACAAAAAGTAGTAAACTTCTCCAGCAAAGTATCAGTCGAAACATCTAAGAACTATTCTCTAGCTCTCAGATACCGAAATGCTATTCAGACAGCACAAACCAGCATCCGCACATTAAAGTAAGCGTTGTTTCAAAGGCCTACAGTTTACTGACTGACAATTACCATCTAGGACTTGCATATTCAGAATAGAGATTTATGAAAGGAAGAAGCGAAATTATGCAAGTTTTTCTTCTTTAAACAAACCAAAGTGAAGACAAGACATTTATTTTAACAAGACTAAGTTTTAATTTTTAAAATTTGACATTTAATACAAATATGTCAGGATAACACAAATACACCTGAAATATGCCAGTGTCTGAACCTTAACATGCAAAAAAATCAATTATAACACATAAAAAACCCAACTAAAAGTTGTAATTTTACATTTATACATCAGAAGTGTCCATTTTAAGAAGTTCAAATAATTAGTCAATAACATCTAAATACTGATTTGTACTGCTAGAACATCTTGTATACTCAAAGCAATAATTCTATATTTGCCCACAGTCTGTAATGACAATTCTTCCATTTACTAGCCCTTTAGGAGAACCAAAGGATTCAATCTTTTTCACAACATCCATTCCATCTTTCACAAACCCAAATACCACATGCTTGAAGTCCAAGTGTTCTGCTTTTTTAAGTGTTATGAAGAACTGAGAATTATTCGTATCCCTGCCCCTATTTGCCATAGACAACAATCCAGGACCAGTGTGTTTCACTTCAAAATTCTCATCTTCAAATGCTGCTCCATAAATTGACCGTCCACCTGTTCCATCATGGTTAGTTATATCACCTCCCTTAAATAAAAACAAAACAAAACAAAAACCACAGCATTAACTTTTAAGTCCCAAAACACATCAGCAGCACAATTATATTTCCTTTCAACATTAAAAACTACTTCTGAAGAACTCATTCTAGTTATTGCAAGTACCATATTTACTTAAGTATAAAGCTTCCCAGCAGCTTTGTTCATGGTAATCGAAGCAGTAGTGGAAAGTTTATCCCTTCTGATGTTCCTGCTCCATATGGTGACCACACTTCTAGGCCTGTTTCTCCCAGTGTCTGCTTCCTTCATCACTTAGCCCTGTGTCCTGGTTTCAGATGGGATAGAGTTAATTTTCTTCTTAGTAACCGGTGCAGTGCTGTGGTTTAGATTTAGTGTGAGAATAAAGTTGGTTACACAATGATGTTTTAGTTGTTGTTAAGTAGCGCTCATCCTAAATTAAGGATTTTTCAGTTTCCCATGCTCTGCCAGCAGGCAGGTGCAGAAGAAGCTGGCAGGAAGCATGGCCAGGGCAGCTGACCCAAACTAGCCAGAGGGATTTTCCAAACCCCAGGACACCATGCTCAGCATAGAAACTGGAGAAGTTGGCCCCAGGGAGGGGCAGATCACTGCTGAGGCATCAGTCAGTGGGTGGTGAGCAACTGCATTGTGCATCATTTTCCTTGGCCTTTATTCCTCTCTCATTATATTAATTACAATTATTATTATTTTTCTAATTCTATTCTCCATCCCACTAGGAGCGGGGAGGACTGATCCCACAGCTGCATGGTGTTTTGTTGCTGGCTGGGCTTAAACCACAACACCCCGATTGCTGGGACCTGTATTATCTCATTGGAGGCCTGTCCTTGCTTAGTCCCTTCAAGCATTGCCTTGAACACCTGACAAAGGTTAAGGCACCAGTGGCCAGTAATTTCTCACTTTTGTGCAGGCAGCAGCTTTTGCCACATCGCTACTTGTTCAGGAGGGCAGCTGTTGCTAATGAGAAGGGGGTTTTGTCTTTCTGCAAGGCAGCAAGCATCAGGCTCTTGATTACTTGACTGTACACATAAAGATGACAGTATAGGTTATCAAATCTTTGAAGGAAAGCCTTAATTCTCATTGAAGAGCTGCTCACTGTACCTGGAGAAAGGTTAGGCAAAGCACAGCATACGTAGAATATACTAATTTCATGTGATAAAAAGCTCAGGGTATGTGTGGTGCAGTTAACTGTTTTAAAAGAAAAATCTGCTCTGTATAGGATGTGCAGTACCCTAAAACAAGCTTAAACCTTAAGTGAGCAGCACTGCTCTCTATATCAAAAAACCACAAAGTTTTACCAAAATAGCCATAAAGGGCATACCTGAGACACAGGTGATAACTCATCACGAGACTGGATAACTTCTCATTTTGGTGACAAGCCATTCATGAATTATTGTCTACTTTCTTCTGAGTTTGTACAAGGCCATGCCTTGTCTTCAGGGAGGTAGTGACATGCAGGGACATTAGGGTAGTGTGTAAGGGAGTTGGTTTATTCTGCCTTTTACAAGTTACTAAAACTCCTTGAATTATTCATGAGAATTTTTGGAAGATCTAGCTGAGCTATGATCAATCTCCTAAGCCTTCACCATCTATGAAAAACTTCTTGGTGCTACTGAATGCACATGGAGATGTAAATTCAGCACTGTCTACGTGGGGGTTGAGATGCACTGCTAATGTTCCTGGTGAAAAATTTGAGTATTTTAAGGACCAAGCCACCGCACAATAATGAGATGCACTAGATAGAAACTTGAGCATCTAAAATACTTTGAGTATCAGTTTTAAAGTGAATGTTACCTGAAATACAAAGCATTCTTTAAAATATAAGAGAAGCTTGGATAATCAGTGTTCTTAGGTGACCACACACAAGTTCCTCTCTAGAGCAGGCTGAATGGTAGTTTTGGGAACCCATACTTTCCTTGGTGTTCCTATTCAGCAACAGGCCCCTTGTCCTCTGGAAGAGGAGATCTCTATTCCCATGCTGATATGGCAGCACTAGGTTACACTAAAGCATCAGGCAGCTGGCAGGCACAGGTAGGAAGCATTTGGTTTAGGGCAGCACATGCTGCTTGCACCATTTCTCGTTTCATTGTAGGGAAAGCACAGATGAAAGTATCTTGCACACTGGATTCATGCTGCCAACAAGAATGTGCTATCCTGTAGAAGTGATTTCTTGAAGTGCACTGTTAACCAAGCTGCATCTCATTCTCTCAAGAGTCTTTCTCTTGTGCTTACCTGACACACAAAGTCAGTGATGATTCTGTGAAAGGTGGAGTTCTTGTATCCAAATCCTTTCTCCCCTGTGCACAAAGCCCTGAAATTTTCAGCAGTTCGAGGGACAATATTTGAGAACAGCTCCATGGTTATGTGTCCTAAAGGTTCATCATCAGCAGAAACTTCAAAATACACAACAGGGTTGGTGTCCTTGGACAGTCCTGCTGCCAGAGATAAGTGTCCCTTCTGCAGTTCTGACAAGCTTAGCTGGCATTCTTCAAACCTCTTCTTGAAAGAATTAGCCATTTCTTGGCTTTTAAATCTGACTGCAAATTGTTCGACTTTCATTTCACCATCTGAAAGTAAATTCGAGAACAGGTTTCTTTAATTCTATTCAGTATAGTCAGAAACAAATAGTTTTTGTCTTACGTAATCTCCAGGGAAAAACAAAGCCACAGGAACTACAAACTACCTAGAAAAAAAAAACCCAAAACCACCTGAAGAACTCACCAGCATAATCTGTGGCTGTCCAAATTAAAGCATTGTTTGATGTGTCAGAGGGCACCAAGTTCATTTCTTTGGTGATTACGTGGTTTGCACAGACTTTAAGAACTTGATCTCTTCTCATTAGGACTCTATAGTATTTCTTCTGCGTGTGGAAGAGGATCTTGATCTCTCCAACACCACGCTCCTTCCACTGAGTAGCATCCCTGTCCCATCTGTAAAGTTTTGCCCTCTCTTTGAAGAGAATTTCTTCATCTTCTTCTCCAGATTTTACCTCCACCTACAAAACAGCAGAATACCTGTGATTTCCTCGAAAGCTGCTGTCACCAACAGTAGCAAATAGAATCATAATAAATATATGTAATATTAACATATTACAGTGGAAAACTATCCAATATATTTTCGTGTCCAACATTTTTAAAGAACTTGGTATCTGCATTTGAACAAAACAAATTCACAATATAACTGAGGCCTGACAGCCATATCTCCTCCTCACTTTACATATGCATATTACTGGCCTCCAACCTCCTTTAGTTAACACACCTTCCAAAGACAGGGAACACTTGAGAGAATGGGAGAAATACATGACAAAACTATTTGCGGAGAGAGAGAGAACAGAGAATAATAGAAGTCATAATATGACACACAAATGAATAAAGACATACCAAATGTTTTTGAAGACACATTACAAACTACATCACATTTGCTGTTCTAATTGAAGGACACTGCACATTGTTTATTTGGTGGTCTATTTGTTTTGCTTAATTACACTAATCTATGATAAATTAAAGGCTGTGGATGTTATCTACCTGGACTTTAGTAAAATTTTTGACACTGTCTCCCATAGCATTCTGCTAGAGAAGCTGGCTGCTCATGGCTTAGACAGGTGTTCTCTTCACTGGGTTAAAAACGGGAGGGCCAAGCCCAGAGAGTGGTGGTGAACAAAACTCAATCCAGTTGGTGGTCATAGAATCAAAGAATGTTAGTGGTTGGAAGGGACCTCTAGAGATCATCTAGTCCAACCCCTCTGCCACAGCAGGATCCCCTAGTTCAGACCACTCAGGAACACATCCAGGTGGGCTTTGAAAGTCTCCAGAGAAGGAGACTCCACAACCTCTCTGGGCAGCCTGTGCCAGGGCTCCGTCACCCTCACAGTAAAAAAGTTTCTCTTCATGTTGAGGGGGAACTTCCCATGTTCGAACTTAAACCTGTTATTCCTTGTTCAATTACTGGGCACCACTGAAAAGAGATTATCTCCTTCCCCTTGACACCCACCCCTCAGGTATTTATATACATTAATGGGGTTCCCTCTCAGCTGTCGCCTTTCAAGGCTGAATAGCCCCAGTTCTCTCAGACTCTCCTCATAGGAGAGATGTTCAAGTCCCTTAATCGTCCTCATAGCTCTCCATTGGACTCTCTCGAGTAGGTCCCTGTCTCTCTTGGGGAGCCCAAAACTGGACACAGTATTCCAGGTGTGGTCTCACCAGGGCAGAGCAGAGGGGGAGGAGAACCTCCCTAGACCTGCTGGACACACTTTTCTTAATGCACCCCAGGATCCCACTGGCCCTCTTGGCCACAAGGGCACATTGCTGTCCCATGGACAACTCACTGCCCACTAGGACTCCAAGGTCTTTCTCCATGGGGCTGCTTTCCAACAGGACATCCCCTAATCTGTACTGGTGCCTGGTGTTGTTCCTCCCCAGGTGCAGGACTCTACACTGGTCCTTATTGAACTTCATGAGGTTCCCCTTTGCCCAGCTCTCCAGCCTGTCCAGATCTCGTTGGATGGCAGCACAGCCTGCCTGTGTGCCAGCCACCCCTCCCGGTTTTGTACCATCAGCGAACTTGCCAGTCAGTCACAAGAGGCATCCCCCAGGGTTCAGTTTTGGGGCCAATCTTGTTTAACATATTTATTGATTATCTGGATGAATGGATTGAGCGCACCCTCAGTAAATTTGCAGGCAACACCAAATTGAGCAGGAGTGTTGATCTCCTGGAGGGTAGGGAGGCTGTGCAGAGGGATCTGGATAGGCTGAGGCCAATTGTCTGAAGTTCAACAAGGCCAAGCGCCGGGTCCTGCACTTAGGTAACAACAACCCCTGGCAGTGCTACAGGCTTGGAGAGGAGTCACTGGAAAGTTGCTTGGTAGCAGATCAGGGGGCATTGGTAGATAGCTGGCTGAACATGAGCCAGCAGTGTGCCCAGGCGGCCAGCGGCATCCTGGTATCAGAAACAGTGTGGCCAGCACGAGCAGGGAAGTGACCATGCCCCCGTACTCTGCACTGGTGAAGCCACGGCTTGAGTACTGTGTTCAGTTTTGGGTGCCACAATATAAGAAATACACCGAGGTGCTGGAGTGGGTCCAGACAACAAGTCTTATGAAGAGCAGCTGAAGGAGCTGGGATTGTTTAGAGGACGCTGGGGGGGAGCTCATTGCTCTCTACAACTTCCGGAAAGGAGGCTGCAGCAAGGTGGAGGTTGGTCTCTTCTCCCACGTTATTAACAATAGGACAAGAGGAAATGGCCACAAGTTGCACCAAGGGAGGTTTAGATTAGATATTAATGAAAATTTCTTTACTGGAAGAGTGGTGAGGCATTGGAACTGGCTGCCCAGAGAACTGGTGGAGTCACCATCCCTAGAAGTATTCAAAGAAAACATGCAGATGTGGGACTTCACAGTATGGTTTAGTGGTCATCGTAGTGTGAGGTAGATGGTTGGACTAGACAAATTTAGACGTCTTTTTCCAACCTTACTGTTTCCGTGATTCTATTCAAGGAAAGCCACATGATATAAGAAAAGTTTGAAATGGTTATTAGGGACACGACAGCTAAATATCAAATCAAGACATCAAAAGCTGAAGTCTCAATCAGTAAGTTAAAAGGCTACCTTCAAAGCTGAAGGATCTCCTATGTCTTTTTAGGCTAGTATCCTTAGCCTTCAGGTAAGGTTAATCATACTACATCTTAATCACATAGCAGTTCTAGAAATCTAGAAATCTCTAGCTTAGAGAAAATTTTTTAGTCAGCTTGGCTATCACAGAACTGAATATACAAGTCATTGATATAATGCCACAGTTCAGTTGTATTAGCACTAAAAGTTATTCAAATCCCTCCATTTTCAACTGCTCTATAATGAATCAGTTTTCACTGTTGGAAGTTATAAGGACAAATTTGCATACTGATCAACACCCAAAGTATAATGAAATAAACAGTGAAGATTTTAACCGATGCACCAGACACTTCCCCAGCGCCAAGCTGTACTACGATTTAAAACAGCAAGCGTTTCAACATAGGCAGCGCAAGAAATACAGAACAAAGCACACAGCACAAAGTTCATTAAGCAAAGCATTTTTTTGCTCTGTTAGCAGACATGCTCATCTTCATGTTGTTTTACATTCCAGAAGTCACCTTACCTCTGGTAAGGAGACAATTGGCTCAAAGTGGATATCATCACTATGTACCACCTCGTCATCACTACCACCTTCATCTTCAGCTGCTTTACGGGCTGTTTCTCCAAAGACAGCTGCTCCTGTATTCGCCCATTTGAAGTTTTTATCTACAATTAAAATAGTTACATTTTAAACTGTGTAGGTTTTCTTCCTGACAAAAACTTGCAAAAACCTTGTCAGCTGATCAATTAGTAGAAATTTGGTGCACAAAAGGTATATTGTATGAAGCAGAAATCCAGCTGTGTGTCTCCGAGTAGTTTAACTTACCTTTTGTGCCAAAAGCAAAGTCTACAGAGTTCTTGGAAGCCAGATCTGCAAATGACAAGCCTGCAGTGTTGCCAAAACCAAACGAGATGACTTTGTTTTCTATCAAATAAAAGGGGAAAGTTAAAGGTTTTTCTCTGCCTTTTTTAAAGAAAATGCATTTAATGTCATGTAGTCACAAGAATAAACAGGAGAAGTCTCAGCACTATTTTTTATCTTTCAATAAATTTAAAGTTTGCATGACACTTGTCATGACAGTCATTTATTATAAGGGCTCAAAACTGGGTGAGAGAATTTCAGCTCACTACTTATTAGAGCTCCGTGCATTACACAGAAGTATTCATGCAGTATTTAACAGTAAACTAATGAAAGTACATAATATGTAAATTATAGAATGGATACTAGCATTGCTCTGTAGTAGTGCCATTTGAACACATCAGAATTTAATGTATATATTTAGTTTAATTCCCAGACACATTTTTTACTAGTTTGGTACTCAATGCTTCTAATTCAGTACTGGTACTACTTCTCTTCAAGGCAGAAATCACATTAGATAACTAATCTACACAAAACCCTACAACATACCCCTGATCTTACCTTGTGTTGACTCTGAACAGTCTGGATCACTTTTTTTAGTCGACAAGTCTACAGGTTTGTCATCAGTTCCTGATAAAGTCTGTGGTACATCCACAGTTTCTATGGTGGAATCTGGTTCTTCATTGCTGGGAGCTGACTGGACAAATACTGTTGCCTCAGTGCTAGGTAACTCTTCCTTACTGGTACAGACTAAGTCAGCTGAGCTTGTAACCTCATCCTCCTGAGATTTAATAAAAAATGTAAAGCAATAAGCAAATAAGCTAAGAGAGCCCAGTATTCAAACCACCTCATCAGGAGACTAAGAACAGTCATTTTACCAAATCATACAAAAAACCAATAAACCAATCAACCAACTAAAAAAAAACCAAAAAACCCACACCAAAAAATCCCAACAAAACCCAAGAATGGTTAAGTTTTCTGAAGTTTTTCATTATACTTAACATATAAGGACATTAACTCAAAAAGAAACTGAAGTATCTTGGAAGCAGTATGCTTTAAAAAAAAATACCAAAAAACTATTGCTTCACAATATCAGTTAGTCCTTATATATACACATTAGGAATGAGTGTACTAGCCAAAGCAGTTTATACTTTGAGAACAGCTGTACCTTCTTCCTTTGCCCAAGGAACTTCAGATCTAAGCTTCCATTTCAGTGTAGGCAAAGACTTGAGGCACAGTCAAAAGAGTAGTTCCCCCCCCACACCTTGTTCTTAACAAGGCAAAAACTTTGTAAAGTCTCACACATTTTAATGACAAAGTTCAGTACAGATTTAGTTCTTACTTTTGCTTCTTCATTTTTAACTTCTGTCTGGAAGTCTTCTGGGCTGTCATCCTCAGTATCACTGCTGACCCCACAGACAGATGTGGAAGAAACCTGCAGAGTTTCTGCTTCAGCTTTCTCCTCAGGAGTTGGTTTCTCTTCCCAAGTACTACTAATACATTCTCTTTCACTGTTGGATTCACTTTTTCCTGTGATGCCTACTGCAAAGAATAAAAATGAGTGGAAAATAGCTAGGAAGGCAGCTAAATACTGAAGTGATTTTTGGCATCTGCATTATTTCATAACCTTGTAATAGCCAGAGCAACCTGGAAGTCAGACTTGAAGAGTTTTTCAAGTAGCATTATTGTTTAAACAGGGGAAATGAAGACTAGCTTACCAGCTAGAATTTTATATTTATCATACTAAGTTTTCTATTGCTGTCAGGTAATTTCTATGAAATGAAGAGTTCAGTCTTGCAGCTGCCACTACTAATAGCTTCCTTCAACATTTGCCCATATTCCAGATGGCTCAGTATATACCGTCTCTTACAAGCACATATTCTCAAAAAAAAACCCCAAACTACACCTCTATCAAGTATTTACCCAGGTTTTCACTTATATAGCACTGAGGTCTGAGGCACAAAGTAGACATAAACATAAGCAGCAAATTCAGTCTTCTACACTTGTACTTTTAAATGTAAAGACCAAATACTTGTTTTTTGGACTGAACAATATTAACTCGTATGTTTAACTTGACTATCTGCAGAAGTAGCAAGTATTCACAGATGCAGACAACTTTTGTCTTGTACAGTATCATGTCAAGCTGAATCCTTCAAGTTCAGAAGGGGCTCAATGTAGGAAAACACTGTGATGTTCTTGTTTACAGGGCACCTTAAAAGTGCTTTCTCCATTCAGGTGCCACTTGATTGCCAACTAACAGCTCAACAGAGCTTAAAGCTGTATTTTGAGATGCAGCTTTTCTGCTCCCAGCATCAGTGCTTAAAAAAAAAAAAAAAAAACACCACCACTATCTCAGGAAACATAAAATCAATCTCAGTGCCCATGTGTCCTTCAGATTCAGAGCTTGTGTTTCAGTATGCAAGACATTTTATTGTGCTTTAAGACATACCTTTTACATGTTCTTGCAATATCTTTTTCTCTTCTGAACTGCTTGGATAGAGTCTTCCATTAAGTTTCTTTACAGCTGTTTCGTAGTCTTCATCTTAAATACAGGAAATAAGTATTAAGTTCTCTCTACTTAGAGGATGCTTGAGGAGTCTGCTAAGCCCTTCCGACTCACAAGCTGAGCAAGCACGGATCATCTTCTGTTTTAAGAGCTCCGCACACCAGCAAGTAAGCTTTCACCTCCTACTTTGCATACGTCTGCTTCAGTGTGCTACTGACACTCTTCTCAGCCTCGACTGTTACAGAGGCACGGGTTTTGCTTAGGGAACCTGAGCATGTTCCTTTTTGATAAAGGCTGCCTTGTATTTGTCTCTAAAAATAGCTACAGAAGTAAGCCTCTTGCTCAAATGAGACTAGACTCAATCATCCGATTATTTAGTCTTACCTAACCAACTGCATTGGTAATATGAGTGGCAATACTCAGAAGACACCAACACAAATTTTGTTTAGTCATTTCCTGGGCCTCCATTGTACTATCCTGTCTTGAAGACCTGAGTCTACATCTGTGGCCACAAGGAAGATGACAGGATTATGTCTAACCAAAAATATTCTAGTGTCTAATGCTTCTGATAGTATTCACAGAATCCCTCAAGTTGAAAGGGACTCATATGGAGAACTTGCATCCAGCTCCCTGCTGACTACCTAAATGCAAATCATATGGCTACGAGCATCATCCAGATGCTCCTTGAACTCCAACAGGCTTGACAGTGTCATGACCTCTGCCCTGAGGAACCTGCTGTTCCAGTGACTGACCGTGTTTCCCTGTGAAGAACTCTTTCCTCATGTCCAAACTGAAACTCCCCTCATGCATCTTCATTCCACTTCCTCATGTCCTATTGCTGGAAACCAGAAAGAGACCAGCACCCCCTCTCTGCTGCCCACCTTGAAGATGAGGTCACTCCTCAGCCTTCTCCAAGCTGAACAAAATAAGTGACTTCAGCTGTTCCTTGTAAGTGTGGCCCTTTCACCATCTTTATCATCCTCCTCTGGACACACTAAGTAGTCCGATATCCTTCTCGCACCCAAAATTCCACACAGTGCTTGAGACAGGGCTGCACCAGTGCAGTGTTACACCCCTCCCCCCCAAAAAATAGCAACACAAAGATCACTTCTGGGCATTTCTTACCATCATCCTCGTCGCTCACATATCCAGGCTTATTCTTGTAACAGAAGAATGTGGAAGGTAGCTTAAGAAAGCCAGCGAGAGCTCTCTGCTCAGGAGTGGGTGTTAACTCATACACTATTATAACTTCATCAGATGGAGGATCATCTTCTGATGTCGTTTTCTCAGCTTTTTACATAAATTGAACAAACCATTAGAATGGAGTAATATCAGAACAGGGAATAACATTAACCCCACATGGTCATTATGACAGAATTGAGTTAATTCTAAGGCAGTTAGAAATACAATTAGAGCCTACAGATCTTCTGTTGATCCAAAGGAAATAAAAATCAAAGTTTCAGGATGCTAGGACAGAGAATCCCATTAAAACCTAAGAAATTCTAACCTGCATGTCCAACTACATCCTGTTCTATTGCCTTTGGAATTCAAGTATCGGAACAGAAACAAGCCTGTATCTTTATATTGTCAGAAGGATTATTTAACCAAGTCCTTGTGTCAAACAAAATCTGACTATAGAGAAGGATATAGGTGCTATCTAGAGGTAGGGAGGCAAACTTCATGCCCGAAAAGAGAAAGAGCAAAGCTGTCTATAGCAACATGTCCTATTGCATTGCTTAAAAGTGCTTAAAGTTCCAGAAAAATATTAAACAGCAACTGAATAGAACTTACTTTAGATTACCTTTTGGAAATCTCAGCCTTTTATCAGATAATCTGAATTTACCATAATAGCTGTTGCTGAAACTTTTATTGTTACAAAAGTGAAGTAATTTTCAGTTCTGCCTCACTGAATAACAAAAAAATACTGCTTTCAGTCTATGTAACTAGCATTTCCAGCAAGGACAAATACCATTATCAGTTTTAGTATATCCTTTTTTCTCCTCTCTCCTTCAGCATTAAGTTGTCCATTCTACTTGGACTGAAAAAAGTGCAAAATCAAAAGTTAAAGCTGAAAGCTCAGCCAAGAGCAAACTGCAGAAAAACAAGTAGACAGCTTTGGAAACAAAGACTTGAGTTTATTATTATTCAAGAATGGAAGCACAGAGGGAAGATATACCAGTTTAAGCGTCATGTATTGTTTGTTTGGGGTGGTGTTTGTTTGGGTTGGATTTAGTATTGTTTTGAGAGGGGGAGTTTGGGGGCAAAGTTTTGAGAAACAAATTTGTTAACTGTTTATAACAATTACCCCACAAGCACATCAATATCCACATACTGGTGTTTCTGAACAGTTTGATTGCTTTAGTAAGTTAATCTATTCGTTAATGTTCTCCAGGTTTAAGTTAAACTAATCAGCACAATTTGAAGGGTGCTCTCAAAAGCTCACTGCTTTTTTCATTAAAAATATTTTATGAGCTTGTGGCACAATGTAATCAGTGGGAACCTAAATCTTCAGCTAGGAATCGGACTACTACTTGGTTCTTGAGGAACATTCATTTTCCTGCCTATATAATTTGATATTCATCATTGCAAGATTAGACAAGGACAGAAGCATAACATTTATACATACCCCTTGATCCTCTGACACAACTGACACACTACAATAAATTTGCTTTTTAAAGTTAATTTTCCCACTAGTACATTCCATTAGGTTAAGAGCAATATAACATAGAATAGTAGAGTAAAAGCAAAATGTTCAAATTTTAAGTCTTTTTTTTTTTTTCCCCCCAAAGTGTTCCTTCCCCAACCTTTACCCTAATGGATAGAATTCTTGAACAGCAAATTCCTTATGCAAAAAACTCACTAGCTCTAGTTGCTTCAAGAATTAGGAGTACACTTAGTATCACATTATGAAGATAAGCAAGCATCTAAACTAGATTGAGTCATTTTGGACCAAGTTCACCACCGAGGTTTAAGTGTGGAGTTTTTAGTCACACAGCCATTAAAGGTTACAGCAAAAAGCCAGCTTCCTTTGGATTAGAGAATTTTCAAAAATGTTTCTTCAAGAACAAAAAATTTCTTTCAAAAATCAGTCATGTAGCTGGTAAAAGTGTGAGCTTCCTTTAATCTGAGCTGTAAAAAGCTAGTTAAAAGACCCTGGTACTGATGATATAGTCCATTGTATTCAGACAGCATTCCCTAAGAATTATCACGCAGTCTCTTTCAGTAGCCCCTGTATAAAGTGGCTGAATATGAGAAATACATTAAAAAGTCCCTTCAGATTAATGCATAGGTAAATTTCTCCATGGATTAAGATTCTTCTGTTCCAAACATCCGCTCAAAGTGACAAAAGAGTTCAACAACAAAGATTAAGATTACAATGTGTATTTGCCCTCGGAATGCTAAAACTGAGTGGGATGCTCACTGGTTAAGTCAGTTTCTGCTCAGGCTCCCCACAAGAAAGCTAACTTTTCTTATCCAAAAGCGCTGCAAACAGCTTAAATATATTCTCACAGGCAGCCATGAAAAAAAAGAACCATGCACAAGTACAACATATTCTTAGAAGACTGCCGATTTTGTGAAATAGAACTTTCTACTCGGGGGAAGAAAAGCCATACAAAACACTGTTAGTGTATGGAAGGAACAAAATAAAGAACAATACTACACACAACAGCTCTTTTTACTGGTATATCACATTTTTCCTTTTGTTTCAATTGACATTAAGATCAATTAGGCCTAAATATCTAGCTAGTCTTAATATTGATTTTTCTCATGTATGCATCAGTAAGCATCTTCTGGATATAAGAGAAAAGCATCAGAGCTGAAACCTTAATGCATGTGATGATGCAATAACATGCTCGACTTAACTTTGATGCAAATATGTGAAGGACTTATTAAAAAAAGATCATGACCTGACCTGAGAAAAACTTACAAGGACTTTTGCATGGAGCTGCAGAACTCTTACAAGGTTAAATTTCCTCATAACTCAGAAGTTGATCTCTGAAAGATGCTCCCTGTGAGAAAGCCTCAGATTATATTTGCGTTGGGTAGGCTTGAAAACTCTAATAAAAGGCTTCTTGAAGTCATTTGCTATTAAGTCAGAGCTCAGAAAAAAAGCCACTAAAAAGCTACACTGAAGACAATTATCAACTGTAAATAAATCATTAACTATATAATAGTATCCCAGCTATCTGAAAAGTAGAAGTCAAAAAACAGTCTGAAGGACCAGAAAGGCCTACTTTGTTTGTTTTTAAACACACACAGATCTGCCCTCACACACCCCAATATAAAAACAGGATCAATTTGAGGTATCAGAAGTTCTTGCATGTATGCATTGGTGCAGAATATTTAATCGCTTCATATTGTGGACAGCGAATTACAAAATTAGAACTGAATTGTTAATAAATTCCATGCACAGGGCTACCTAAAAACACACAACAATTGACTTTAGATTATGTACACAGAACGAGAGTTCAGTGTTTAAATAAGAACAGCTTCTCCAGAAATACAGTTTTGGGAAAGTGGTGTTTGGAATGACATTGTGATATTTTTAAACAATAGAAGACACTAACATTAGAAGACTGTCTTGTGCAGACTAGAATGAAAATTTGCATTTTAAAATTAATGTTGTTGAACTTTTGAATATGCTTACAGCAAGCATACTTCCAAGAAGCAACATTAGTAACCTCTTATGACAGTCAAATAAGCTGTAAATTTTGGTTACAGGTTTGTGAATGTTAACAAATTGACTACTCAGGAGAAACTTCCTGACGAGCTCAGATGATCTTCTTATTACATGTGAAATATATACACACGAGCAGTAGCTAAGGAGTTTGCTTTCTCCTGTTTTTAAAGTGCAGTAGTTAACATACTGATAATCAGGAAACTGAATTAAACATTTCCAACAGAGAGGACAAATACATTCAAGTATTTTACTAGATAATCAGTCTTGAGATCTTCATTGAATTGAAGGCATTAAGAGATTTATTCTCTAAGAGTATCAGGGTAATGGAATTTCTTCAGAAAAACAGATCCAGTGTGCATGTTCAGGAAAACTGCAATGGAGAAGTGCAAGACGGACACCCTCAAAAAATAGGGCAAACAGAAGCCAAAAGCTTAAACAGGGCCATTCATTGCACTAGCTCGTATTAACATACTACGGGCTACAGACATTCTCCAACAGGACAAAAAGAGTGGTCAGACACAATTTTAACTACTCCTCTTCAGCATGCATGTTAATTCTGAGCTAACTGCTTTGCCAGCTGGGTTACTGTCCATGCCTGCTAACGTGTTTTTATCACGCATTCGGTGCAGTATGTAAATACCTTTACTATCAGGTTGCAAGGAAGATGTGCTTGTCCAAAAGGCCATTGGATTAGATTTAAAAAGGCTAAAATTAAATCCTAAAAAAATAAATTGTTTGGATATAAGTGTTTGCCTGGAATTTTAAAAGGGTAAAACAAACTTATATATGTCTGGGAAGCATTCCATAGCTGTATTTCACAGTAGGAAATTCCATCTGTTAATCCTATACAAGCTTATCCAACCCCTGTGAATAGACTGCCGCTATCATTTTCTGCCATATCACTTGACTATATTTTATTTACTTACTTAATCACAGGACAGTGTGGGTTAGAAGGGACCTTAAAGGTCATCTAGTTCCAACCCCCCTGCCATGGGCAGGGACACCTCCCACCAGACCAGGTTGCTCCAAGCCCCATCCAGCCTGGCCTTGGACACTTCCAGGGAGGGGTCATCCACAGCTCCACTGGGCAACCAGTCCCTCACCACTCTCACAAAAAATTTCTAATATCTAATCTAAATCTTTCAGCCCAAGAATGTTATCCCTTATCCTATCACTACACTCCCTGATAAAGAGTCCCTCCCCTCCTTTGCTATAGGCCACCTTCAGGTACTGTAAGTCTGCTATAAGGTCTCCCTGGAGTCTTTCCTCCTCCAGGCGGACCAACCCCCACTCTCAGCCTGTTCTCGTAGGAGAGGTGCTCCAGCCTCCTGATCATCTTTATGACCCTTCTCTGGACTCGCTCAACCAGGTCCATGTCCTTGTTGTGCTGAGGATCCCAGAGCTGAAGACAGCACTGCAGGGGGGCTCTCACAAGAGCAGAGTAGAGGGGGAGAATCACCTCCCTCAACCTGAGGGCCACTCTTCTCTTGATGCAACCCAGGATGATGTTGGCTTTCTGGGCTGTGAGCACACATTGCTGGCTCATATTCAGTTTTTCACCCTCTAACACCACTCCCTTCTCCGCAGGGCTTCTCTCAATGCACTTATCACACAGCCTGTGTTTGTGCTTGAGATTGCCCCAACACAGGTGCAGAACCTTGCACTTGGCCTTGTCAGACTTCATGAAGTTCACACAGGCCCACCTGTCAAGCCTGTCAAGGTCCCTGTGAATGGCATCCTTTCTCTCCGGCACAAAGACCACACCACACAGCTTGGTGTTGTCAGCAAACCTGCTGAGGGTACACCCAATGCCACTGTCCATGTTGTGAACAAGGATGTTAAACTGCACCGGTTAAGACAGTATGTCTTCATAATACCGAGACTAGTATGTAAATTAAAAACTACCATCTGATTAAAGTCTTGCTCTGATGGGAAACAGCACATAAAGTCTTCCAAGAGAAGTACTCCACCATTAAGAAAGCTAGTAAATCCCATTCTTCTCAAGAAGACACTTCAGCATGTTACAGTGATGATGTCACAGCCCCAACTTCTGCAAGCACATTTTTTCAGACAGTGTCAGAAACCATAACTGCAGATGTAACCACATGATCTGTTTTCAGGCCAAGGAAAGAGGCTCATGTCTCATGTTATTTAAGCTACACATCTGAAATTGCAGAGGCCAATAATTAAGACGTTGAACAAACGTATTAAGAGTAGTTTTAGAATACCCATCTGTTCAGTCATGGTGGTAATTCAAGTTTTAGGTGAAGCACACATTTGCTGTTCTCACACTTCACCGCTCAGAGCAACGGCCTGGGTACACACACCACCAATCGAACTACCTATTTATGACCCAAAAAATGAATCCACAGATCCTTCTTTGAGCACTTAAGCCTGAGATTCAAGTTCATCAGCTACAGCTCCTACCTGAAATTCTCTCACTAATGAACAAAACTCCATCCTGCATCACACACTTTCAATTTATATGAAAATAATTATGACTTAAAATTTACTCCTTTAGTTGCAACTCCTGAGAACTTGTGAAGATGTGGGTATCTGCACTAGAATTGAAAGAAACCACGTATTATCGAGACAACAAAGAGTAACGAATAGCATAGAGATGACTGCCTAATAAGTTGCATAGTTGAATAAATTACTAGTTCAATCGACACTCACCTTTTTCCAGAATTCTAAATGAGAAGTTAGAGGGTCCATCTTGTGTTGAAGTGTCTACCTTGCTGTCTAGAGGCTTCTGAGGAGTACTAGAGCTTTGTGGTGGTTCAGAGACTTTCAGTTCTTTCTGTGTTGTGTTCTGAGGCATTGTAGTATGGTCTTCACTCTTTCTTGGAGGATTAAAGCTGAAGCCAAAGAGAGAACTGGTGGCCGAAGTATTTCCAAATGTGAACGTCTTTGACTTTTCATTGCTGAAAATGCTCTTGACGGATTCAGATCCAAATACAAACTTTGGAGGAGAAACCACTGTTTTCGTTGGCGTTTCAGAAGTGCTTGACACCTCTGCGGCCTCTACAGTTGCATCAGAACTATCATCACCATGGCTGAGGTCAGTCCTTTCTCTGGTAGTTTCTTCTAATACAGCTACAGCATTTTTACCACATGGAGATTCCTTTGGTGTATTGGCACGAGAAGAAAGAGGTGTTATCAGCGTGTCTTTCTCTTGGGCATGCTTTGCTTCATCAAAAATCTGCTTAAATGAGTCTGCAACATCTTGCAGCTTGAATCGCACAGCTAGAAGTTCCACTTTCCTTTCCCCATCTGCAAAGTCACACGCGGTCCACACCCATGCCCTATCAGATCCTTTCATTTGTTGCATATTCATATCTGGTGTTATCCTATGATTGGCACAGAGTTTTAGTACCTGGTCCCTTCTCATTACTATCCGCACTTGTTTGTTGTCGTAGTTCTGCAATATCTTGATATCCCCAATACCTCTCTCCTTCCACTGATTGGCGTCTTTGTCATACCGGTAGAGCTTAGCTCTGTGACTGAAGACAACTTGCTCGTTTTCCTCACCGCTGGTCACTTCCACAAGATCAGGCAGAGGGACGACAGGTTCAAAGTACTGCCCATCTCTCTCTTCTTCCTGAGTAACATCAGAGTCTTCATCTGTGCCTACTGACGTTCGACTCTGGTTCTGTTTGGCAGGAGATTTGGATGGGCTCAAGGCAGATTTAAAGCTGAAACTAAAGCCTGTGGTCGACTCTCCAAATCTAAACAAATTTTTTCTTACAGGGCTACTTGCAAGAGGCGACGCATACACAGAACTACTTACACTATCATCCAACGTTTCTTCACGCAAGTCATAGTTATCCCATTCCAGGGTAGGCCCAGTACTTTCAGCATGAGGCTTTATCACCACATCAGAAGTACTGCTGGCACAACCAGAGTTTACATTTTCCTCCTCTGAGAGTTTAGTTTTGTCATCTGTTAGAAAAGTTTTGAGATCTTTTAAGCCACACTTCATCTCTTCGGCTTTCTGTATAAGCTGAGCTGTCCTACCTGTATCAACAAGTTTATGGGGTGTCTGCAGTGGTATATCTAGTAGTAGCCTCTGACATTCTTCAAACTTCTGCTTGAACTCCTCAGCCTGCTCTGGTGTCTTGAATTTTGCTGCCAGCTGTTCCAACTTCGCATCACCATCAGAGAAGTCATTGGCCATCCACATCCATGCTTTGTCTGAGCCGGACAGCTGTTTCAAGTTCATTGTGGTTGTTATCCAGTGATTTGCACACACCTTCAGTACCTGCTCACGCCGCATTAATATTCTTACTTTGCCATTGACTTCATTTTTAAGGATCTTGAGGTTGCCCACCCCACGTTCTTTCCACTGGCTTGTTTCTGGATCAAATCTGAACAGCTTTACTCTTTGGGAGTACAAAACTTTCTCATCTTCCTCTCCTGTAAATGGTTCTACTTTTTCAGGCATTTGAACTATAGGTTCAAAATGTATATCATCACTGTCCTCTGTTTTATACACATCATCCTCCTTCTCACCAAGGTCAGCAGATGTGTTTGCTTTGTGATCCATTTTAGAATCCTGTGAAGAAAACAGCTTTTCACCTGCACCTGAAAAGCCTTTGAAGTTCGGGTCTTTTTTGCCAAACTGAAAGCCTTCCCTAGGAGTACTTTTTGCAAGCTCAGCAAAAGTAAAAGTGCTGCTACTCTGCCCGAAAACAAAGTCATCTTTCTCCTTGTTTGCAGTTTCTTGAAATGAGAATGTAATTCCGCTGTCTGAAGGTGGTTCCTTTTTATCTTTGTCATCGGTGCTTTTTAAGTCAGTTGTAGACACTTTGGATGGCTCATCTTTCTTAGTGGTAGTTTTACTAGACTCCTGTATGCCAAATTTAAAGCCACCTCCAGGCACTGGCATTGAAAAACTAAATCCTTCCTTTGCAGGCTTGGCTTCAGTATCAGAAGGAATCTGAAATGTAAATGACGGTGTCTTGCCTTGCTCAGCAAGACCAAACTTAAAGCCCTTTTGTAAGAAATCACACTTAAAGCCTGTTCCCAATTGTCCTTCAGCAGGTTCAGATAATTTACTTTTCAAGCCAGTGGTAGGGACTGATACAGAATCACCATCGGGCTTACCAGACGGATTTGGTGCTTGGCAGGCTACACAGGCTGGTGAAGAACCTTCATTCCTCAGAAGACAAGTACTACAATCCCACTGCCCTTCCTTTTTAGCAAAAAGCCCTTCAAATCCATTTTTCTGTGGCTTACTCGCATCAGCGATGGAACCAAACTTGGAAGTGAGGGACACCTGAACAGTAGGTGTAGGCACATTTGGTTGACTTTGAGAATTAGGATTCTGACAAGAATGACAGTTCGCATCTTTTGCTTCATTTTGGACTAGGCATACAGAACAGTTCCACTGACCTTTTTTAGAAAAAGCAGTTCCCAAGTCCTTTTGAACAGCCTTTGGAGCAACTGCTTGGCCAATTTTAGAGGAAGCTTGTTGACCAGACACCGCTGCATTAGTTTTGTTTGGAGTCTGGCAGGCAATGCACTTGGAGGCAGTGGGCTCATTTCTTACTAAACCGACACTACATTCCCATTGCCCTTCCTTTTTAGCAAAAGTAGAGCCAAATTTGTCCTGCACAGCATTACCACTGGCTTTGAAACCTGCAGCAGAGTCAGCTGATGGGGTGCCATGTGTTTCCCACACACTTGGATTTGGACTCTGACATGATACACAATTCTTGGCAGTTGCTTCATTTGGAACTAAACATACTTTACACTCCCACTCATCCTTCTTCAAGAGATGCTGCCCAAACCCACCAGAATAGGTTTGTGGGGCTTCCTTTCCAAATGAAAAAGTGGTAGGGACAGATGCAGTTGACGCAGCTGTGAGACTACCTTTGCCATCAGCTTCACTGCTCACCCCATCTTTTGGAAACTGAAAGCCAAAGTTCAGGGTCCCAGAAATAGATCTGCTGGCCTCCTTGATATCCTGATTTGGCGTTTCTTTTGCAGTCCCACCACTCTGAGTCACGGATGTGTCAACATTCGATCCCAAGGTTTTTAAAATATTCTGTGACTCCTCAAACTTACTTTTGAAAAGCATTGCTTCCTCAGGCGTTTTAAATCTAATTGCAAGCTGTTCTGGTTTTGGTGACTCATCTGCATAATCTAAAGCGTGCCATACAAATGACTTATCTGACCCAGCATTTGGAGTCAATTTCATATCAGTATTTATGTAGTGATTTGCACAGATTTTCAGCACTTGGTCCCGCCTCATCAAGAGACGAAATTTGCCAGATACTTTGTGTTTCAGTATTTTCACATTTCCAACACCCCTCTCTTTCCATTCTTTAGATTCTGCATCAAAACGAAACAGCTTGGCTCTGTTGCAGAAGAATTCTTCTTCATCTTCCTCACCTGTTTTTACTTCAATCTTGTCAGGGAGTGGTACCACAGGATCAAAATGAGGACCATCATCATCCTCATCTCCACCATGGGTGCTTCCTCCCTCTGTTTCATGACTTCTATTGGCTAAATCTGAATTTGAAGTCATAAATACAAGCTTGCTTGGTTCCTGGGCACTCAACGCATCGGTCTTCTCAAAACCCAGGTTTTTGTGTGCATTTTGTCCCACACTCTCCCTAAAAGAGATGCCTGGCATATGTTTATTGCCAAAATTGAAGATATTTCTTTGACTACTTGCGTGGTCATTAGCTGGTTTCTGTTCAACGTATCTATCATCCTGTAAATGTTTGTCAGATGTCAGAAGACCCAAGAGGCTTTCGCTGCTATTAAAAGCTGCATTTGGAGGCTGTGGTGCAACTTGAAGAGAAGAAAAGGTAAAATCTCCATCATTAGACTTGAAGTTAGTGTTGAATTTAAAAGTTGTTGGCTGACTCGCCTGTGCTGGTGTTGGCAGAGATGTTTTTGATCCTTCTGCTGTTCCCGGCTGTCCAAATTTAGATTTTGGGAATTCTATCACTTTCGATTCTGCAGGCTTCAAAGGCGGTGGTGCGACCGAAGGCTTTGTGAAATAGCCCGGTTCAGGCAATGGTGGATTTGTGCTTGCCTGTGGAACACTGTAATTGTAATACTCATCACCCCCACGAGGAGAAATGAGTCCAGTAGCAGAAGAATCAAAACGCAGGGGTGTGCCATATATCTCTTGGGAAAACATACAAGCAGACGTGTTTTGTAGAGGTGGTGTGTGCATTGGTTGCTGATAAGCATATATATGTTGCTGAGGTGTAAGGCGGTTCATGCCATAGACAGGAGCCTAAAGGAAAAGCAGAAAATGATTGCTTTGCTTATTATTGTAACAGAGGACAAAGTCTTAATGTGCTGAAGCCTGTGCAACATGTACTCTTAAAAGCAGGGCATACTTTGATGCTAATTTAAATCTAAAGTAACTTTGTTTAAACCAATTAGCTTAAATCTTGCAGGGCATCTGAAAAGGAGCACTGAAAAAGGCGCACAAAAGGAGCAAGTTGTCTTTTTATGAAAAAAGCCTTGAAGACATCATTCTCTATTGTGATACTACTTTGCAGCAAAGAAAAAAATAAGTGCTATCAGACACACCCTGTAGGGTCATGTACCAACATGTTAGAGACATTTTGCTGGCTTTTCCTCCCAAACCCCACACCCCAAAATACAGGCAGAAATAGAAATCCTTAGTTTATCCCTAGTGGTCCAATTTACTAAATACTGTATCAGGAATTGCAATTTCATTCAACTACATACAGAACTACAAGCAGCCATTTTCAGTAGATCATTGGAAGTAGCTTAAGTGGACAGGTTTGTTCTCACCTTCGTTGGTGTTACATTGGTTGCAGCCGTTCTGAGAAGATACTGAGAGTTATAGGCAGGTGACTGGCTGTAGTAAACAGATGGGCCAGTGGTAGCAACTAAAAAGGAACAGGACAACAATTTATACTTTGATTTTTTTGTTCTTATTGTTTTGAATGGGCTCTGCCCAGCAATCAAGTGTTTAATTGTGAATCATTAAAATACTTCTGCACTGTTTTCAGAAGTCTTACTTGGTTTAGCTAAGCATTTAGATAAAAATTCATCAGGAATTTACCTGTTAACGGAGCTTCATGAAGATTCTGTGGTCTCTGATAACCCTCCGACATAGTATCTGTCCCATAGCTTTCAGCAGGCCACCGATGAGATGATGCCTTTGAGTTGGAATTACTAAGTTTCATTTCTTGCATTTCATTCTGTGCCAATAAAGAAGATAAGCATATATTACATAGGTGTTTCTAGAAGAAAACATAAGGAATGATCCCTACCCTTTTCTCTTTAAAAGCATGTTCAAGATTAGGGGAAAAAAAAGAAAAAAATAAAAATCAAGGTATCTGCTAGAATCATCAAGGATCTGCCCATGCAGTACAAAATACTAAGTTTGTGTTCTAAAGCCAGAAGTAAAAAAAAAAAAAATTCAGAAAAAAAGAGCCTAGTGGATGAGAACCAAGCTGATGAAAGCTCTTTCTGCAATACAGTTCTTAGATGAGTTGCCTCTGCATCTCCGCCCAAGTTCCAAATGAATTTTTAAGCAAAAATAGTTACTCTTGCACTCAATTTAGGCAGATAACTCCACTGATTTTAGTAGTCTAGGACCTGTAAATAAGTCCATGCTACTAAATCCTTATGATAAGCAGGTCAACTCTTCCTCACTCAATATGGTGACAAAATTGCTTACCTTTAAAGCTTCCACTTGCTGACAGATCATCTGAAGTATAGATCTGTGATCTTCTGCCCACTGAGGAGGAGTTTTAGGAGAAAACTAGAAGAAAAAAGTTCATTGAATGGGGTGAATTTTTTCTTTAAACATAACAATTCTTTGAAATAACAGGTGGCTAATATACCTTGTAGCTCTTAGTTGGTGAAAGAGAAAACTTTGGAGATGGAGTGGAATGTTTCATCTGTGAATCTACAGCTCGCGACAGACCGTTTCTGAAGGCAGGACTTCCTTCTTCGTCATTCTCACCAAGTTCCTGGATCACTGTGTCTAGCATTTCCCTCACAGTTTCAACAGACACCGGCAGCTAAAAAGTTATTTGAAACTTGAGTCATGTTCGTAACTCTCCCTCAGAGCAAGACAGACTACACAGAGTTCTGGCTTCAAAATTCACAAGGCTTTCATTATACAATACTGTTTTTTTCAAAGCTCTAAAACTGTTAGAACTAATGTAAGAAAATGTTCCACACAAATATTAATTCTATTTTTCCAAACTTTTGACCTCTATGAGAAGATAGTGGCAAAGGCTATTTGTTCGCATTAAAACTTTCATCCACAGAGTACTGGGAATACTGCATGATCTGGTAGGTTACAGAAGTTACCCACAATTTATCAACTCACTGGTGTTAAACAGTTTATTTATCTTGACCAAAAAAACGAGTTTAACTTGCCTTCCAGCCTAGGCCATTCTATGATCCTATGATCCTTAATGCAAAGTCTGGTCTAAAAAAAGCTAACATAAATGCAACTGGTTTCATTTTGAAACAGTACCCAAAGCCACTGCATCTCTTGAAACAAGTTTTTAAAGCAAGAATTACTTACTTTCTCAGTTACTGACATATCTGAGGAGCTTTCCTCAATGATCTTCATTAGATAATGCTTGCTTTTAAGAAGATATGTTTTATGTTCCTCTTGTTCTTCTGGCAGCATGGCATCATTTTGAATCTCTTCTGCCTTTCTCTGGAAAATCTAAGGAACAAGACACAGATTAACAGATCAGAAGGCAAGTGAATAAAGCAAAGCATCATGGGGTAATGAAATTTGTAAACTTACCACGGCAAGATTCCAGTATGAAACCACACTCTTAATAGCTTCAAATGCTAATAAAGCATCATCAGTTTTGCCATCAACTGCATCCAACAGTGCAAATGCTATACGTGCCTCTTCCTCATACGCTGCAACCTGGAAGACCTACAAAGAAAGACAACTCATATCTGACAATGCAATGACACAGCCGTTAATAGTTTTCCTTTCTATAACAAAAGGGAAAATACTCCATCTTTAAAGTTGGTACTAAGGATGTCCAGTGCTTCCCAATCACATCTCAGTTTTCACGGTAAGAATGAAGCTGTATGGAGAAATTTTTTTTCCCCTCTTTATCAGACACTGATACTACCATTTCTCATCATCAACAGTTTTTTAGTAATAACAACATGAGTTGCACAAAACAAATCCCACAACTACTTAAGTTTCTGACATAAACATTCTCTTACTTCAGCCTTAGCTTAATGAATTTGTACCTGAATGTCTACACTATGGAAGTGTTTGAAGAGAGGATCAATAGGTTCAGGAATACTCCTCTTCTTTTTGATAATTTCCAGCATAGGCAAAACTTTCTTCCAATAGTAGACACTTCGTCCGATGTACTCCTTCTGGTCATAGAAAGAGTTAAGGCTAATGCCCTGGTGAAGAAAAGGAAATAGAAGCACATCTTGTTCCAATAAAATCAAGTCAAAATGCTATTCACACATATCCTTCTCCTATTTTATTCAGAAGTGCCAAGAGTGCTTCTCTGACACTTGAGATAAACCTCAAGGGGTTTCTCTCAAGAGCTAAAGTAACATACATGCACAAAATAACAGCACAGTTTCAAGACCGTACAGGGCAACTACAGCAACTAGTTTGCCTGACAAATACATAGAATCATAGAAAGGTTTGGGTTGGAAGGGATGTTAAAGACCATTTAGTTCCAACTCCCTGCCATGGGCAGGAACACCTCCCACCGGACCAGGTTGCTCCAAGCCCCATCCAGCCTGGCCTTGAACACTTCCAGGGAGGGGGCAGCCACAGCTTCTCTGGACAACCTGTTCCAGTGTCTCACCACCCTCACAGAAAAGAATTTCTAAAAAGAATTTCTAAATCGGCTCTCCTTCAGTTTGCAAATAATGAAATAAAGAGTAGTTCAAATGATATATTTGCATCTGATTTCTCTCCCCCCATCTCAGTCTGTTGACAGATGAAAGAAAAACACCTCAGCTGCTACATATTTAAAAATAATTTCGGCTTACTGTTTTTTGCAAGCTTTTTGCCCAGTGTATAATTAAGGCAGGTTGAAGACCATGCTTCTCCAGTGTTCGTAGAGTACTTATTCCATGCTGTACGATAAGACGCAGTTTTGCTGCTGTTCCTGGTCTGAATATCAGAAGAAACATTCCTTGATTAGTATTCTTTATTTTTCAACAGTTCACATGTCATTTGATTCATGATTATAGCTTGCAGTTTTAGTCCTAACCTGCCTCTAGTTTAAAAATGCATTGTTAGAAACAAAAATTCAATTTTTCAAAATCTTTCAGGTGTAACAAGTCCCTACCACAACACAGATTTGATGTTCAAAATACGTAAAAAAAAATAAATTAATTGTACAAGAATCTACTGGGACCAAGATGCTGTAGCAGACACTGTCTAAAGGATTGGTCAAACATTTCCAAACTGAAAAAACCTTACGTTGTTTTTCTCTGAATAAGAGTACGAACAGCATCCCACCAGGATCTTTGCTTTTCAGTATAGAGCTGTTTGCACACTGGCAACGGTAAGAATTGAGGCTGATGTGCACCGTAGTGAGAATTAAACTTCTCTTGCAATTGTAAGTTGCTAGTGAATACCACCCCAAGTAGGAATACCTGTTTTTGTAAAAACAAATAAATAAAAAGTATTAAATATACAAAAAAAAAAAATCAACCCTGAACACTAAACCCCAAAACTTAATCCCTACAGTACATTTAAGAACTTGGAAAGTTTACTTACTTCAAGGTCCAACAGGCAAATGGATTCAGGAGCATCTGTCTCAAGTCTCGATGTTTCTTGGGGCAGGTGAAAAAGCTGTTTTAACCATTTGCGCATTGGCGGCAGGACTGACATAGAGTTCCACTGCAAGCCAAGCCACACAAGGTGCTGGAGACTGCCATTGTGCATTCGAACAGCACCTATGCAAAAACAAAGTTGGATGCAGCTGTCAACTCTGTACAAGGCAGCAAGACTTGTATCTGATCAAAGCAGTGTTTCACATTTTGCTGTTAGAGCGGCCAAGGATACTTTGCAGACCAATGAGCATCAAGATTCCAACTTTCACTTGTGAAAGGTAACAAACTTCAAATTAGCCAAACTATCAAGTAGACAGTTCATCTGAGTGCTCAAGCCATCAATCCCTTAAACTTCTGAGGGGTTGACTCAGACTTCCTTTCACTTCCATCCTCACCACAGTCTTCTCCAAATTTTTAAGGAGCTATTCAGGAAGCACTTCTTTACTTGGCAATCAAGTCTAAGTCTCGCCTAGAACATTAGGGCAACTTTGGACACCTATCCCAGGTCTTTCGTTGCAGTATGAAGTAGTTGTACAAGAGCTTCTGATACAGAAAGTTGTGTTGAGTTCAGAAAGTAACAGCTCTTACCAATATCATACTTATTAAGTTCCACTTGCACCGGTGCTTGTGTACTGACATTTCCAATATCATCTGTGCCAATAAAAGATCTCTCTTTAGAAGCTCCACTTTCAAACAGACTATCGAACAATGTAAATGAGCCATTCTTGTTTGCAAACGACTCCACAATCTCTTTAAAGAAGTCTTGCTTGCCATGGCTTAAGTTCAGCAGCATATGACCTAGGAAACAAAAATATCACTTCACATAAATAAAGCAGTGAACGTAAGAAAAGCAGTATTTAATATACTACAACGTTTTTGCTATCAAAGGCTGAACAGAATCCAGGACTTCCCCTCATGAAACCTCCAGATTGTTAAGCTATGTCTTCTTTGTAATTAGGGCACTGTTTCAGCACACGGCCTTCTAAGCTTTCAGTAGCAACAATCCCAAGGCATTTGTAAATCTTTCTTTAAGAAAACAAAGCTAGCTTATCATAACTATTCTAGGGTCATTGCAACTATCATTAAAGTAGCTGTACTAAGTAGAACTACTCTGTCTTACCAAAACCCATTCTGAAACAACTGAATCTGAAGTCTAGTGGGTTTGTTTTTATTTAGGCCTCACAAGACTTTGTAGACTAAAACCCTCTACACTTGGCAGGAAAAAGAAGAAAGCTGACAAACAAGGAAGGAGTTGGAAAAGACAGGGAAACGGTAATGTTGGTTTTTTTCCTCTTGGGTCTAAGAATACTTGCAAAATAGTATAAGCAGGCAAAAGCCATTTCCAGTAGATTTAGAGACCTTAAAACCATAAAAAGATTTGGGTTGGAAAGGTCCTTAAAGATCATCTAGTTGCAACCTCCCTGCCACAGGCAAGGACACCTCCCAGTAGACCAGGTGGCTCCAAGCCTACCAGGTACTCCAGCACCCTGATCACCCTTACGACCCTTCTCTGCTCTTGCTCCACCAGGTCCATGTCTTTCTTATGTTGGAGGTCCCAGAAATGAACACAGCAGCGCAGGTGGGGTCTCACAAGAGCAGAGTAGAAAGAGAGAATCAACCTCTCTGGATCTGCTGGCCACCCTTCTTTTGATTCAGCCCAAGATGCAGTTGGCTTTCTGGGCTGTGAGCGCACACTGGCTGCTCATATTCAGTTTTTCATCCTCCGACACCTCCTCTTCAGGGCTGCTCTCAATCCACTCATCACCCAGCCTTTATCTGTGCTTGGGATTGCACCAACCCAGGTGCAGCACCTTACACTTGGCCTTATTGAACCTCATGAGGTTTCCACAGGCCCACTCACCCAGTCTTGAGTTAAATCTTAGTGTGCTGGAAAGGCAAAAAGGAAGGAGAAAGAGAACATGCTCTACTAGCATGATAAAGAGGGAAAAAAAAACCCAACGTTTTAACTGTCAGGATCAAAACTACTGTTTTGCTTTACTTACGTAGTCAGAACCTAGAAAGTTTTATTGTATATTGAAGTGTTAACATTAGATTTCATTATTATAAATGTGTTAACAAACCACTTAACCTTTAACTAAAATGGAACTATGTAGCTGCTTTTATTACCAGACTGGCTTTTGCGATCACAGGCCAAGGTTTCTAGCACATCTTGTCCAGTTTGATCCCCCTTTAACAGTTTGGACTTTGGTTTAGGAACCTGGTGATAGCAAGGAGAGAATTGTCACACGAAGAACAGGTAATTTAAAATAGTCTGAAGAATTAGGAAACAAGCTTCTTTTTATCAATAGAAAACTACAGAATCCCCCTCCCACAACTCATTCCAAAGGAACTATGTCACGTATCCTGGGGGTGGGGGGCAGGGAAACCCAAAACACACAAAACCCTTAGGTGGGCAATTACAGTTACTACAAATAACGTTAAGCGCACACAAGAGCAAGTAATATCTGGAATGCAAGCAGTGGCATGAAAAGGACAGTGAATTTTACTTCATAAGTCAAAGAATTAAGCTTGATTTTTTCAGTTCTGCTGTCTACTCAACAAGCATAGGGGAACTATTCTGCTCATCCCCTTCCCTCCCTGTAGCAGTAAGCTTAACACAATATATGTGTTCAGATGTATTACAGAAAAGGAAATACTGTAGGAAATACACTCAGTAGCCTTCAAGAATCAAGTTACTCTGACAAGAGAAACAGCCGACAACACACTTTTACACTATTCATGCCATCTGAAACTTATCAAAGAATTCTGAAAGAGGAGGGTTTGGTGACAAGGCACAGAAACACTAGATTGTTTCAGGGATGCCAGAGTTCAACACGCATATCATTCTTGAAATATTCTTGCTGTATCAGATCAACGCATAAACAGAAAAATTACTTACCTGGAAACTTATCAGATAACACAATGCTGCTAGCTCACACACAACTCTCCACTGTGCCTCATTGTGTTGGGCCATTTTCAGTAGCAAAGTTCCAGCATGCATGTATAGCTGTCCTTTCATTTCCACAAAGGTACGAGACAACTCATCAGCCCCATTCACGTATGGTTTCACTGACTGAAGTGCACGATCAAAACTAAAATATAGAGAAGACTCATTCTAAACAGAGTCCTGGTAAAAACTACAGCAGACGGTTTTAGTTGATGTCATTTAACTTCATGTTAATCAAGTAACTTCATGAGTCAATGGTTATTACTGTCTCTGTTGCTTAAACCCAAGTTGCACTTGATACTAGAACAATGGTCTCAAACTCCCAAAGCTCTCAACTCAGTTTACTGAACATATTAAGTATTACCTAGGTGTTTACAGCCTTTTTCAGCACATCTTTGCACAGCTGCTTTCAAAACTACTCTCCCAAACCACGTGGATAAGCTTGTTCACTACTGCAGACTGCGAAACATGCAAAGGTCACCAGTCACACTGCTCTTCCCCCTTCCTTCATTTATCAGAAAGGCCCAAAATACAGCTAGACAGGCTCTTCACAAATAGAAGGTGCTGTAGAAATCAGAGGAGCTGTAGGCTAGTATACCATCGCCACCCAAAAGAAGCTTTCCAGAAAACAGTTACAAAGCTCTTTCAATTACCTCACAAAACTATAATGGCTACTAGCATTGCTATAATCTGGAAGTGCTTCAGTTGTAATTACTTTGAAATGCTCTAATAAAACGGCAGCAGAAAACCCAAGATGGTTTTGGTCAATATTAGAAGAGAAAAAGAAAATGAAAACATACCTGGGCATTAAGCATTCCTCAGCCATTGCCTGTATTGCTTCAAATACTCATTCAAGATTAACAGACTGAAGAATATTGTTTTACAAAAGATAATGTAACAACCATTGCATAATTGAGGAACAAAGGCAAGTCAATAAAAGCCAGTAAAGAAAGGGAAGATAATGGAAAGAATGAACACAGGTCTTAATATATCAACTACAAATACGGTTTTGTATTAGTCTAGGTGTGCCACAGAGGATATACTGCAAGTGGCTTTCTCCCTACATACATATACATATATATATATATGTAGGGGGGTATAAGTACATCTCCACCTAAAATTCCCAACTATTCCAATATGTATTGTGTTAATTTACAACAAAATGACCAGGACAAACTGATACACAAAAGGTGGTTTAGGTCTTCTGGTTGTGTTTTTGTTGTTGTTGGGTAGTGGTGTTTGTTTTTTTAATTAATTGCCTGGGAAATCTGGATTAGTTAATCAGTAAAATCATAGAATCGTAGAAAAAAACCCACCACCACCGAAAGTACAGAGTAACATTCTCTGACTGAAAGGAAGATAAAGTTATTTCACCCAGGATATCAATGAATCTCCTCTGTGGCTGTGCACTGACTTCAAACAAGACTTGCATCTCTGTCAAAAGACAGCTTGTGGTTCAAACTTTGTAAGAATCATTCACAGAGCCTAGTACAGAGAATCTCCTCTACTATCCACAAACAAGTTAAGCAGCAAAAGAAAAGCTTGACAGATGTGTTTTATGATCCAGAAAAAAAAACAAACCCAAGCAATTTTAATTTTTTAACTACAGGAAAGTTAAAATAGTACCTTTCAAGTGCCTCTCTGCATTCCTGAACATCTCTAGAAGAAAGTGTCATTTTGACAAAGCTGGAATAGGCCAACAGATGATCTTTCTTGATAGCTCTCCAGTTATTTTTATCAGACTCCACATCTTGTAAAGACTCGAGATATTCCTAAAGAAGAAATTCATCAAAGGATAGGAACAGTCATCCTTCCATGAAGGGCAGTACTTCTCCAGAACTAATTAGTAGCATTTACTGCATAATCCAGTTTCACAGGTGAGACCTTAACATACTCTTCAGCAGCAAAGTTCCAGAACAACCTGCCTGAGCAATTTTATTCCTAATGGAACTTCTGTATCTAAGTCAGCTATTGAAGTTAGAAATTTTATACCCCTATAAGCC
Source organism: Trogon surrucura (assembly GCA_020746105.1). NCBI lineage: Eukaryota > Metazoa > Chordata > Aves > Trogoniformes > Trogonidae > Trogon > Trogon surrucura. The sequence goes on from CM036617.1 coordinate 69,255,951, forward strand.
TTAATTTTAGGGAGAAAATTCTAATTATAAAAAAACCACCAACAAGTATTTTGTAGTTCCACTGGTTTCAGTAGACGCATTTGGAGGAGTTAAATCACTTGAGAAATAGCTGACAAAGTAACAACACTAAGAGAAACAGTCCACTTAAAAAGACACGGAAGATTATCACAGGACCAAAACATGATTAAACACCTCAAATGTCTCTACAACACAGGAACACCATTCCAAGCTTGACTGCAAAGGTATTTTCTTCTCTGCCTCCTGACAATGGAGCACAGCATCTCTTAATCTATTATTTGAACGGTAGAGCGCAACTAGTCTGATGTTTATGTAGACATCATCTGGTCTTGCATAAAGTTCCGCTTGAATCAAATCAAAGAGCTGATTCCATCCATCTTCACCTTTACAGTCCAGTAACTGCTCCTGTTAAACATGAAGGCAACACAGTAAGTCACAGAAGGTCTTTTCAGCAACTACGGTACCAGACAGGGTTTTTTTCTTCCACTACACAGACTATATGACTCAAACTACACTACTCTTCAGAGCTTTCAGGTATTACAAAGTTTGATGAGATGCACAAATATGTAAAAATGGAGCTAACTATTATAGAAGAAAATCCAGAGAAGAATTTGCCTATTACCAATGGTATAGTAGTGCTTGTCAAAACATTTGCTTCAATGACAGCATATCCTGCCGTAGACTACCTTGCTTAAAAACAAACAACAGACACCTTAAGACTTCAGTGTGCTTGCTACCTGGCTACACAAACTTAACATATCTATGCAAAAGTGAGATTGCATGACTGAAAGTATTTACACAGTATTTTAGAATTACAGCATTTCTCACATTCTGCAGAGTTTATCACAATATAGATTTAAAAAACAAAAGAGCAGCAGAGAGCAAGAAAGTCTGAGTTCACAAGGCAGCTACCTTCATGCAAGCGACGCAACAGAAAGATCAAGCAGCACGTATCTAGTTTTAACTTTTTGGATGTGATAACTAACACAGTTTTTTGGAATTTTTGAAGAGGATTAACTGTGAAACATTGAAAAGGATTTGAAAACCCATAGCAGCTTTCTTGAAAGCTAAACAAAAATGTCAGACAGTAAAGTAATATTGAATCTACCACATGTTAAAGATTCTAATACAATTTAGCCAGGAAGTTTTGTGTACAGTGTCATGCAAAAAGAACTTCAGTCAGATGCTAAAATTTTTTAGCCACGGAATAGAGGAATTTACCTTCAGCCTGTAAACAGCAGGACTCCCAGGGAAGAGCTTGGCAGCTCTCTCAACCCAGTATTTTGCTCTTCCATCAGTAATGTTGTTGTTGCATAGTAACTCTGCAATCTTCAACACCAGATCTTTCTGTGTTGGGTTCAACTCCACAGAACGCTAGTTTTCCCCATGCATGCACAGGAGGAAAAGGAGGGGGGGGGGGTGTGGAGAGAAAAAGTAACTTGATTTTACTGTCCATATAACACGAGAAAGAGTTAGCCTCCCAAAACCAGACCCAGCTATTCAATTTAGATCTATCAATACAGAATATACCAAGAAAAGCCTTTCTAAATGCTGGAATTTTGAAGAGTACATGACAAATAATGCAAAGGCCGGCTCTGCGACATCTACCACTAGCTACTCCTAGGCAGCAGGACTGTAAGGACCTCTAGTCTAGTGAGACTTGGACACTTAAAAAAAAAATCTAGTAAAGATACAGAATTTAAGAAATGTGATAGCACTTCATGGAGTTGCGCTGGCAACCAGACTTCTCAGCACATTATCTCCCTTTCCAAAACCAGAACAAAGACATTCCAACTGGCAATCTGACATTTACACACTTGTCTAAGCAGAATTAGATTTGCTGCTCCCTTCTGCCCCCGCCCCCTACAAAAGCAACCAACCAAAAACTACACTAGGTCTACAGTTTTCTAGCAGCAACTACATTCTTCTTGTCATCACAGTCCACACTAAGGAATTCCACAAGTCATAGATCCTTAGTCCAAAAGGCAGTGTATGACATGGGAAGAACTTAACAGCAGTCCAGGATAAAAACAAAGAATCAACTTAAAAACATACTACGGAAGCAAGTTGTATCACAAGTGAAAAAACTCTTTTGCAGCACTTCATATGCTTTCCATTTTCAAATATGTATAAATAAGACAGCTTTGCCAGGAACATGTTTCATTCTATGGGTTTGATAGTGTCCAGCACATAAGGATGTTTTAAGTTCATTTACAAAGGAATAAAGCAGGACATTAGGGGTCAGTGTTGTACTTACCTTGTAACACCCAAAAGCTTTTTCTATGTTATCTTCAGCTTCGTAAATTTGCCCAAGAAATCTGTGTGCTTTAGGATCTCTCTCTTGTACATTGAGGTATGTAGATATATATCTATTGAGTAGGAAAAAGCCATTTACTTCACCAATATTTTTCAATAATAGTCCCCGCCTTGAGCTATAATTTAATCTGCCATGCAGAAAGTATAGATATATTTTGTTCTAGATACTTGTCTGCTCCTTACAGTAAGAAGCAACATTGTTTCACATGTACAGATGCTACTTACTTGCCAGTGCATTTCTTTAAAAAAAAAACAAACAAACAAAAAAAGAGCAGTACTTCACAAAAACAGTAAGGATTACAGAATACGATGAGAAAAAGCCATTTCAAACAGATAACATTTTAAAACTTCTTTGAAGTTGTTTTATAAACACTTAAATGGCACTCAATATACACATTTACTGTTGCTTTAAAATAGCACAATACTGATCTTGGTTCCTCTGGTCTACTTCATATTAATTTCGCTTTTCTCTTACATTTTAGAGAACGGAAAAGCAAACATACATCAATGCATGTTACCTTTTAGCAAGTTCGTATTCTTTTATTTCAAAATACAGCTTAGCAAAGAGGAATCCTTTCATCGATTTCTGAAGGAGAAAAAATAAAGTGACATACTTTAAACACATGGTACTTTTAAAATAATCCAGCAGGGTGATCCTTCTTTTCAGCAACACATTATACTTGTAAATGACCGAATCTGACAACTAGTTATTAGCTCAAATCCACTCTTCATATTTACAAGTTTGTTTCTGAAAGATGCAGGATTAAGAAAAGAGTTTTTCCCATAACTGGCAAGGACTGCTAGGAAAAATACAGGTTACAAGTGAAGCAAGCAACAAGTCTTTATACATGAGGCATTTCACAAACACTTCTGATTAAAGAGAGTGGAAGAATGGGGTCAGCTACTTTTAATCTCTTTTGTTGCAATGTATCAAAGAGAAAAAAAATAATCCTACAAACTAAGAGAGATTCGTCATTTAGTCCTGCTGTAGTATACTGTCATCAGACACTACTGTTTAAACATACTTGAGGAAAAAGCAATTTCTACCTAAGGCATTCTCAGTTAGGGTAAGAAACATATGCATGCAGTAGTTTATTTCTGATGTTGTCACCCCAAGGTGACTTGAACAAACATGCTCTACAGGTAAAATATCTCCAAATGTATTTTTTGTGGGAGTAGAATAAGGAAGCAACAAAGGGAAAAAAAAACCACCTAAACAGAGAGAGAGAGAGCAGGCAGAGGGAGAGATGGCACAAGCATGAGCAGCTGGGGGGGAAAAAAAAAAAAAAAGGTGAAATGAATGACCTAAACAATTAAGTCACAAGCAAAAACCTCAAGATAGAAGAAAACCAGACAGAAATTCAAAGCTTGAGCTCCCAGCATCAGTTCAAAAGTAGATTTTGCCTGTGAAGCAAAAAAATACTGGAACTCATTACATCTATGATTCCAGACAAGAGTGTAGATTTCTGAACCCACTTGAATTACTAGTCTCCCTCCCTTTCCCACCCCCATTATTCATGCAAAGATTTTAAAAGTAGTTTAGAATGGAAGCAGATCTTATAAGACACTTCAAGTTTTCAGATTGTATTTTTGAAGTATGTTATAAAAAGGAAGCACTGAAATATGTCAGAGTGGAGTCACACCTGCCATGTCCTTTCAAACATGGATGAAGAGAAACCTCAAAATAAATGCTCTGCAGCCTTATAAGTACCCCCCCACACACACTAAAACCAACACAACAAGAAAACCAGTAACTATTTCCACCGACTGTGCTATACAATTAGTTGTAAGCATTACTTAAAACAAAAAAAACCCAAACCTAAATATGCACCAGGTGGCCTTAAGCATAACAGATTGGGAGGAGGGTTTTTTTGTTGTTGAGTTCAACAGGAATATCAAAACAATTATGGAGCATCTCTGATTCCAGCAGTGATGTACTTGACGTTGCCTGGTCTAAACAGCACCCAAGTCAATTAAACAGTCACAGGACAACTTTGTTGCTATTGGGAAGGTACAAATGACGACGACAAACACAGGCCCTGCCCTGCATAAAAACCCTACTGCACAATAGTGAACATGGGTGCATTCATGCTATGCAACACACTACTGAATATTCTACCTCTGCAATAAAATCAACTTAGAACAGGATCTTTCAGTAATAAATAGCACCCATGAATTGCATCAGACTTCTCCCTGTGACCTGTATACCATTTTGCACATATAAAGGCAAATGGTAACCAGTCATGCAGTTCTTCATCCTTCTGACTAGTTGCTAAAATACAGTAGGAAAATTAGTTTTATCCCGGCTCTCCTTCTCTTAATACTGTTTTTGGGTTTGTTTTTTTTTTCCCCACAAAGCAGTCATACAGACAACAACATTAATTTAATTAATAAAAGAAAACTGAAAGTGTCTCACATGTTCTGTACTTCGGTTCTTTATTTTTCTGAAAAAGAGAACCTCGGAGAACTTCGGAACTACACTCTCACAAAACTGAAGAACACTTAAGAGAGCTGGTGAGCTCCTTAAAGCTACACTAAGGCTTACTAGGCGCAAAAGGAAAGCACACAGCTCTGGTAAACCACTGCTCCTGGTTAGGGAAAACACCTTTAGTAAGCAAAATCCCATACCCTTCCTCACAGCAGCTTCCCCTACCGCACTCGACTTAAGGAAATATAGACTCTCCCCGAGACACCATAACCCTCTCATCCTCTCACCAGGGATGAAGGAGAGCAGGGCAGACCCATCTCTAGCACCACTCCACCCGACGGGGAGCCGCAGCGCACGCAGAAAGCGGCCGGGTCCCACTCCCCGGCAGGGCAGGAGCAGCGAGGCCTCCGGCTGCGCGGGAGGCGGCCGCCCCTCACGAAGCGAGGCAGGGCGGCCGCTACCGTCCCGCGGGCCCAGCGTCACTCCAGGAGGGAATGGGCCCCACCGAGCCAGGCCGGATCTGATCAGGCCAGGCTGGGCCGGGCGGCCGCCAGGAACGCCTCCCCCCACCCGGTACCGGCTCATGCGGTAAGAGCGAAGGCCGCGGAAGGTCCGCTGGCCGGGCCCGCCGCCGGCAGCGCTCACCTCTCTCGGGGAAGGCGCGGCGGCCTGCACGGAGGCGACGTACCGCTCCACTTCGGGCTTCGTGCGCCTCATCATGGCGCCGCGGCGGGGACGGCGCCCGGGCCTTCCCGGTCCGGGGCGAAACGCCTCTCCCCGGCGGCCTTTCGCGCCGCGCCTCTTGGAAGGGAAGGAGAAGGAAGCGGCGGCCGCCGGCGCGTTACGCAAGTTCCCGCGCAACCGTAACGGGGCTCCCAAGCCTGCGGAGTGTGCGCGAGAACCGCCCCGCCCCCCTCCCCCCTCCCCCCACCAACGGCCGCCGCGGGGGGGCGGGGCTTCCGCCGGCAACCGTCCTGGCGCGTGCGCCGACCCCGCGCGTGCGCTCTTGGAGTGGCGGGGAGTGGCGGAGGCTGTAGGCCCTCAGGGGCCGTTCCCCATGTCCGGGCGGTCGTCAGGGGCCTCATCCCTCACCCGGCCGGGGCGGCCCGGCTGGCGCGGTGGCGATACGGCCCCCTTATGGCCCCTCTTGCCCCGCGAGGCAGGAGGCGGCCCCCGGTGAGGGGCGCAGCACTCCCCAAGCGGCCTGAACGGGGCGGGCGAGATGAGGGAGGCCGCGGTGAGGGCACGGCTCAAGTGCTGGCGGCCTCCTGGGGAAGGCAGGCTGCCCGGGCTCTGTGTCCCCCTAGATTTTAAGGGTCAGATGAGCTTTGCTCCGCTCTTACTAGGCCAGCTTCCAGTCGTGGGCAAGCCTTATGCTGTCCCAGAGAATCTTAACGTGAAACCAACCTTTTCTTAAAGCTATCTCGTGGTTCACAGCAGCTGTAAATTTAATCCAGAAGGATGGGCCTTAACACTGAGATCCAGTGCTCTAGAAAATGAGGTTCCAAATACTGTGATAGCTATGGTGAGAAACCTTGTTTTCCAGACACTACCATGTCAATAGCATAATTACACTTTGTTGTCTTCCTGAAGTACCGCTGGGAACATGGATCAAAAGATGGCAAGATCAGCAACCCTCAAGAAGGAAGAAATTTGTAAACTGCAGTTGTACGAGTTTGGTGGTTTTGAGGTTGTCGTCCCATGGTGTAATTCCCAGCAGGCAGCCTCAGAGTCTGCTTGCTGGATTTGCCATTTTTTCTGCCAGTTCAGACACTTCGGTCAAAATAATGCCACTGGCGTCTGTCTCTGAAGAAGTATCTAATTCTCAGTCAGAAGCAACCCACTGGCACCTGTGCGATTCCTGCTATACCTAAAAAGTACTGACATCCATGCAGCTCTTACCATCTTTTCAGGAAAAATAAGGAAACGGACAAGTTGTTCCTGTAAGGAGAGCAGCAGCAGCCCTGTAACACCTTGATTGAAAGAATTAACCCTTTTGTTATTTCTTCTATCGATGGTGATTTATTTAGACATTGGATTTAGTCCTCTAAGAACAAGGACCTTTTTTTCACTGTAATGAATGGTGTATTTCCAACAGGGGTTGCCAAATGAATCATCAGCATCTGCCAGGCTAAGTAACAAAAGTTAGGTGCAGAGGAGAATGCTGGAGTTGGCTCAGCTGGCTCACCAGAGGAAGTTACTGCTCTTCAGCTGGCAGGGAGGCATGGGAAATTGCCTTCAGACTGACAAGGTCCAGTGCCTTGACACTGGTCACTGTCTCTTGCCTGTGTCTGTGGAACTGGCACTTCCCGTGTTGCTGTCCCCAGCTGTCCCACCACCAGGAGGGCAGCTCACCAGGCAGGACAGCAGCTGACTCTAGAGATGTCCCTGCAACCTGACCGTGCTCAGCTTAGCTCACTACCTACCTGCTGGGGTAGGCTCACCACTGCCAGCGGCAGCTTCTTCCCCCTGCAGCTACACCCATTGAGCTTTCGGAAGCTCTCCCTACTGTTAGTCTAAGCAGGAGCTTCTAAGGGAATCTCTCTTGCCTATGCAGGATTGATCCCACACAGCGGAAAGGGGCAAAGCTTCTGAGGAGTGCATTGCCATATCCCAAGCTCATGGCCTTTTTGAAAGACCTAGCAGGGGTCATGGGTAGAAAAACAATAATCTGCCTCTTAGGACAATGTGTGCAGCTATGCAAAATATTTATAATACTGACAGGCCAGGAAGTGAGCTTCAACACCAGACCTGTAATTGTCCGGCTCCCTAATTGCCCAGTTCTGTTTTGCAACTGCTTTTAATTAATCCCCTTCACGACAATGTCCAGAGGTATTACTTCAATGACAGTTCCCTCCAAACACAGCTCCCAAGAGAGCAGCGGGGATTTGGAGCCTTTAACTCAGGACAGGACTCCAAGAATAATAATGAAAAAAATTCATCATGAGGGTGATTAAGCACTGGAACATACTGCCCAAAAAGTTCCATGAAATCTCCTGTGAAGACAGTCACAGCTTGGCTGAGCAAGACCTTCAGGAAAAAATGTGCAGTCAGTGTAAGGTAAAAAGTCTAGAATGAGAAATGAATTACAATTTAAAGGAAGCACTGCTGAATATGGTCTTCTGAACCCATGGCACAATCTGAAATCCCGACAGGGCCACCACGCTAGTCATGTAAATGTTTTCTGGAGATGTTTTAAGGTTTTCTAGTCGAGCACAGTCAGGACTGCATTCAGCTGCTGAACTGTTAACGACATTCAATAACTACGTAGGGGAAAACAGTCAAAAACCACCCTACCTAGCACTAAACTAGAAGTTTGGGGTGACAAGTTTCATTATGGTGTAAGAAGGAGAGAAAAAATTGATAGGAAGAGGTATGTTTTAAACTCAGACAAGTTATTTTTCTTTAGGAAAACCTAGCAACTGTGCCAATTCAGAAAATAACCAGAATCAAATTGTTCTTTATGAAAAAATCTGCTGTTTCTCTCAAGAACCTAAGAACTAACTACAGTGGGATATTTAGGAAAGCCTATAGCTCCTTTAAATCAGGATAGTAAGTATTTGCATACAGTAACAGGTAAAAGCATAGGGAACTAAGAGAGCCTAGTTGCTTTCCCACCCTTCTCAAGGACTCATTTAAGAGAGTCAAGATGAGGTTTGGTAACGTAGTCTTTATTGATGTCACTGGAAAGCAGACGTTTTAAATCAACTATTTTTTCATAAAGCAGGAGAGAAAATTTTACTTCCTATACTGTAATTGCATAAAATCTGTTTAAGTCACTAACATAAAAAATTAAAAAATGTTTGCGCACTTTGTAATGTAGTACCATCAACAAATCATAAGTAACTATTTTCTATAAGAAAGGGAAAAGAAAAACATATTTGCATGGACAGAAGTCTACAGTATAAAACAATTGAATGTGTTTTAAAGAGCTTTGATGATTTATAAGCTCAGTTCTTGAGGATGACTAAAGAAATAGATCCTAGCAGGATCAAACCTTGTATATTTACACTCAGACGTGTAAAAGTAATATTGCCAGTTAATTAAAATATGCATTTTCAGTATTGTTCTGAAAATTAATGAAGTCTAGAAGCTAAATTTTAAGATCAGATGTTCACATTTGAAATACAATATTTCTCACATCCTGTATAATTAAGGCAAAGTATGTTATCCTTTGAAAATACCTTGTATTTAGTTTCTGCATAAAAATATGAAATAAAAAATAAAACTATATATATTTAATGGAACACTTGCATATGGTCCAGCAGAATAAGGCACAAAAAGTAAATAGAATGCAAAAGCATATATAAAAGTTAATGTGTTATTTTGAGTGGAATATAGCAAAATTCAAGTAGTTCTCAGTACACTCATTTCTTGCAACAGGAATATATGTTTTATATAGTTATTTCATGCTAAGCCTGATGTACAAAGACTCATCACGGAAGCTTCATCTATCAGAAGTAGGTCATTTCTACAGTGACCTTATTGGGAAATCTGATACTTTTCAAACCATCTGAAATAAGGCTTCTTAATGAGACGACCTGGCCTGAAATTCAAGTGTGAATTTTTCCACATGGCGAAGTATATTTGTTTCTTGCCCGAGTCACTTGGGTGAGTTTTGTGTGCATGCTTAATGTGAAGGTTAATACTTTCAGTAAAATGAATGACAACACATGCCCTTAAAAAGTTGGGCACATCTGCACGGTTTGCTTTCGCAGGTATTCACAAGCAAATTTTCTCTCTGTAAAGTTGCACAGACATTAGTGTGCAGAATAAGCCATCAGTTCAACTGCGTTATCAGGGTCAGAAACCTTTCAGGTGAGCCGGTATTTAATTTAATTTGAAAATATGGGCTCTGTTTATGAACAAGTAAGCCTGTATGTGTAGAGAACAGAGAACCTTAAGATACTGCGTTTTGACAGAGGGCATACATCATCATTTGTTGTCTGCAGCCTCAGAGCAGCCCCTGCTCCCCACGAGTAACATATATATTCCTTCCGCAAAGGAAGGGGAGAGCAGATGATGTCTTTACTTCCTTCCCAAAGTTTCAGCTAGTTTCTTCAGTCTTTTCTTCAGCTCTAGAGGAAACTTCTCATAACACTTTTTGCAGACGGGCTTCATATCAAACTCAACAAATTTATTCCTGAAATCACAAAGCAAAAAAACAGAAAAAGTTTTAGTGGCAGGGAGAGAGAAAAAAATAAAAGTGTCCTATTAAATGTGCTCTACCAAAAAATTACTACTGCAGTTTATACATATATATATGAAGTTACTTTTAAAAGGTTGTACAGTGTAGAATGTAATTATAGTATCTTGTTGAGTAAGTTAGGCCATTTTTACGCAAATGTCTATTTATTAACCATGTCGTTTATAAAGCCTTTCAAACCCAACTGTAGAGCTAAACAGACTAAACACAAGGTAAAGGAGCAGCAAGTTAATATCTCAAGTTGCAGTTGCATTAAAAATATTTTGGTTTTGATTGCTGTAAATTCATGCAAAATCTTAAAGTAAAAGCATCCTTAGCACTGACCAAAGAAGAAAGGAGCAGAGGTGGTGGTGAGAAGGAAGAAAAGTTTACAAACAGATTGGCTTTTTCTTTTTCTGCTTCTCTTTATCCTTCGCTTCACGTTCCCGTTTGGCAAGTCGTCGCTTGAATTCATCTGGCATTTTCTCGTAACAGTGTTTGCAGACAGGTTTTAGATCAATTTCAACAAACTTATCCCTTCAGAGTTCAACACAGGAAAAATAAAGGGTGGAAAGAGAGATGAGTTAAGAAAACTAAGCGAAGGAAGACCTGAAGAGATAGCTGAAAGAGATGTAAATTAATAAGCAGAGCAAGAGAAAGAAGCACCTATTTTCTCATTACTGCTTGTATGTTTTTCATACCATAAGAGTTACACTGTAGCAACATCTACACTTTGACTATAACCATAAACTTACTTGAGTGTTAGCTTAGTGTTGCAAGTTGAACAAGCGAAACAGTTCACGCACCATGCCTTATTCAGAGCAGACACAACTAGGGCGATGGGAAAAAAAAGAAACCATTAGCCTTACAAAAAAAGGAAAGCAATTACAAAAATTTTAAGCTCATGCATTCGTGAGCTATAAAGAACAGTCATTTGATTCTTTTATCAAGTATTAAGGACCGTAAAAATAACGTGGAAAGACCAGGGAGGCACAAGTGAGTGCAGTGTGGCAGGGCTGTGAAGAATTGATAAAGCTGTCTCTGAAGCAAAGACCAGTCTAGCCTATCCTGCCTCCTGTTTCTCGCTTCCACCTCATCTCATCACATGCTGGCCTCAGACAACTATTCTACAAGGCCGTGTTTCCAACTTCATCAGGAAAACATTTTCAGTTGAAGAGCAATCCAGCAAAATCGTGTTTATGGCAGTGCCATCAACAGCAGCACTTGCCCAGCTGAAGAAAATAATGTGAAGCCAGCAGTCAGGGTTTATTGCTGCTACCAAGGTGAAAAAAATTGTGGACTCCTGGGATAAATTACTCGATCAAGACAAACCTGGATATATTTTTATTGTTTGCTTTGGAGAGAAAGTAACTATCTTCTCTTTGCTCTGTATCTCAATCCGTTTTCTGTTCACCTTCTCTTTCAATATACCTCCCCATTTTTTCCTGCCAAAATTTGCCTGTCTTCTTAATCTAAAGTTAGTAGATGCAGGAAAATGGTTTTTTTTTTTCTTATAAAATACAGTACTTTGTCAACAATAAACAGAATTAGAGCATTGCCACACAGAGCTTTTTTCTCACACTATGAAGCAAGCACGTCCACGGATGCATAATTATTCCACTGCTTGCCAAAATAGTATTAGTCAGATGAAAGTCTTCCCTCCTAAGCAACATCTGTGATACAGTCATAGAAACCCTCCTGAAAAGCTGCTGCCTCAGATGTCTGGTTGACCAGAGAGAGAACAATATTGGATACTCATAATCTGTGACGACAGTGTCAAATCTGTGCAGAGAAATGGAAGAAGAAATGTAACTCTTTGAAGATGTACGTTGAAAATAAAGAAATTACTGCATTACACTACATTCTGTTCAGTTCAGAGACCAAAACATACAATATGGATACCAGACTATATGTCGAAAGGTTAGCATCATACAGAGATGTAGTTATTAGATAAGGCTGAATTTATTAATTCACCTCAAATTCCAGTTCTGCTCATTCTAGTAGGATTTTACTGAAGAGGAGGACACTCTTCCCTCTGAAGTGGTTTGTAATGTCGTTCTGCAGGTATAGTCCAGTCCAGAAAATGTGGCAAAAGCACATCTCTGGAATGTAGGTCTCACCCTATAGTTACATGACTATAAACTAGTTTATGTCTCTTTTTTACACACTAGAGGCTTCCTCCTACTTTCCTAATGGCTTTTTAGGTGAGGCTAAAATCAGTGTTATAGTATGTACTTCAGGCAGGGGTAAATAGGCATGTAATGTTGCATTATTTCAGGTAGAATAATTTGATTTTGGCATTTTATCATAGCTGGTTGTCAAAAAAATCCCTCAAAACCACCACCCGCCAAAAAAACCGAAAGCCCAACAACCGAAGAAGAAAAACCCAAACAAACTTCATCCACTTGCTTCCAGTTCTGCCTTTACAGGACACATCTTTCCAAGTATGATCTTTCCTGGTTTTGTGACGTTATCATCAGCCTAGATTTTCAAAAGACAGGTGCCTATGCTATATAGGTAAATATCTCTAGGAACCAAAATGACATAATGGGAACTAGGAGCTAGGCACTTTAAAAAAAATCCCGTAGAGTACCCACCCATGTCTTTCAGTATCTACTTCAGACTTGGTTCATCATTCCTAAATTCACCTGAGGAGATGCCTGTGTGGTCATTCTCACCTTTGCTGGTGTTCTTTGTTGAAGTTGGTCGCACAGGAAACCACTTCTGTGCATGTCCCCCAGCATCCCTGGCCTTTCCAGGGTTTCCAGTTGTTCTTGGTTCTCTTCAGCTACTGGGTGGTCATCTACCACCATGAAACACTGGCTGTAAGGTTTTCCTACCACTTGGTCTTTAGCTAATCAGCTCTAAACTTATTTCTGACCAAGAGAATTGCTGTTCTCGTATTAATGGGAACAATCAAGGATGCAACAGGGGTCTACTTTCCCTTTGATTCCACTTGCAAAGAACACTTCCATGAGAAAGGAACATAAAGGAAACAGCTGGAAAAGCACTTACCATCTCCTTCAATCACACGGTTGCAATGGAAGCAAACATCGCCAAATAGCTGAAGAGGAAAGAGAAGTAACGATTTTTTTTTAATGCAATGATTTTATCGAGGGTAACTTCTCAAACTAACAAAGTAACTATATTTCAGCTGATGGACACAATAGCTTTCCTATTTATTTCAGTAAAAGAGAATGCTGGCAAGTCTGGTTTGCTTTTCCAAGTACATTTTGCCTGATCTCATCACAAAACATCTTTATAATACTAAAGATGAAAACATTTGTTCACAACTGTTTGATCCTCTGTAAATATGATTTAGTTTTGTTTTAACATTTTTCTGACCCTGAACATCTGAAATACTGCAGCTCAACCCACATACACATTGTCACTAATCAGCCAATTTAACATTTGAACTTACATGCCTGATGAGACTAGCATATTGCTGTTTCTGGCAAAAAAAAACTGTAAGGAAATGTTTTGGGTTTTTTTTTTCTAAAAAAAAAGAGGAAAATTTAGGCTGAAATTCATTCATTCTATTTCCAGGCTTAACATTTGCCACCAATAAAACAATCAAGAGGCACCCAATATTTCATGGATTTTTTCCTAAATGTAGTAGTTACCCTAGCAAAAGACATCCACTCTACATACAGCTCTTGTCTGGTACATGTACTTGCTCCAGCACTGCTGCAGTGCTATTACTGCTAATGTCCCAGCATTTATTGTCTACAAGTATGCCAGCAACATTTCAATCATCCGCCCTTCATCACTGACAAATTAAGAATCCATCTGTAATTAGCAGGTGCCTTACGACTCCCTACTCTTATATTTATATTTATATAAGCGAAGAGGTGGACGTGACATGACACAGATAGCTTTCAACTGAAAAAGGTCTCTAAGTCGCGGTGCAGGACTACACGTTTAAGGGAGTCTAGAGTGAGGTAGGTGGTCCCATGGTAGGTAACTCCTATAAAAATACGAGCTGTCACTAGGTGGTGTCCTCTGACAAATTCAGTCTTCAGCAACCTAATGAATGGGTTAACAAACACGGGGTGACGTAGTCTACACTAACACACAATCATCTGAGAGCAGCAGCTGTAGGGAAAACCTAAGGCTTCTTAAACAGTACAGCGTCTTTAATTTCTTAAGGACAGCATCTTAAACTGCAGCTACTGAGTGGCAAATCTTCAACTTCTTGGGAAAGACTGGGTGTCATTCACAGAATCACAGAATGGTTTGAGTTGGAATGGACCTTAAAGATCATCTAGTTCCAACTCCCCTGTTATGGGCAAGGACACCTCCCACTAGACCAGGCTGCTCAAAGCTTTATCCAACCGGCCTTGAACACTTCTAAGGATGAGCCATCCACAACTTCTCTGGGCAACCCATTCCAGTGACTCACCACTCACATAGTAAAGAACTTCATTAACTGCTCTGATCTCAGAGACACACAAAAGCTCGTAAGATCTCACAATGCTGATTGTGCTGGCTAGCCTTTCTGAAATACCGGCAGGGGTTTTTGTCAAAATCAGACTAAGTAGTAAGTGGCATTATATTTACAGGTGCCTAAAAGAAAACAGAAGAACATCCATAGTTTTCCATCCCTATCTAATAAAACCAATTAATCATAGAATGTTAGTGGTTGGAAAGGACCTCTAGAGATTGTCTAGTCCAGCCCCCCTGCCAGAGGAGTTCAGGTCACACAGGAAGGCGTCCGGGCGGATTTTGAAAGTCTCCAGAGAAGGAGACTCCGCAACCTCTCTGGGCAGCCTGTGCCAGTTCCTCGTCACCCTCACATTGAAGAAGTTTCTCCTCATGTTGAGGTGGAACTTTCTATGTTCTAACTTAATCCCATTATTTCTTGTTCTGTTGCTGGGCACCACTGAAAAGAGATTGTCCCTTTCCTTATGAGTTTACTAATTAACACCATTTTTAAAAACACACAACCTTACCTGATTGTAGTGAGTTTCACAATATGCCAAGCCTTTTCTCTCGTAATGGCGATGACCCAGGAATGGCTTTTCACATTTTGCACAAACAAAATGCTACAAAGAAAATGACATACATTTTTTTTTGGATTATTTAGACATAATAGTATTTTATCTGGAAAGCAAACCAAGTTTTGTGAACATGACTCAAGTCTACTGAGCTAGCTGTACCGTCTTGAAAAGGAGGGTTAAAACTTTTTTGTTTCTACATTTAGACCACTAAAATAATGTTTCTTTTAATGTCTTCAACATTTAAATGCAAAAGTTACCAAAAAATCAATTGAAGGGATTTTTGTATGTTATCAGTGAACAGAATGAAGAGATATATTAAATAATATGCACCATCATTACACTCTTGTGAAGGAAGCGTTTGCTGGAAATTTTCAAAACAACAAAAGGAATAAACTGTTTATCTTTCTAAGTTAAATGGAAGATGTGGAATCAAATCTTATACATGGTGTTGAAATAGGAACTTTCACATAAAGTGCTTTAGCGATATTTACATGGCAGGTGACTGTGGAAGACACATAGGTGACTATAGAAGACATTATGGTTGCCAGAGAATTTTACTGCCTTTCTACGTGTACTGCTTTGCTCTCTGAAATTATCTTTTCTAAGGACCTCACAGGGCTTTCTTTGATCACTGATTTTAGTTCCACAGTCAAAGCTCTCTGGCAGGTAGTAAAAATCTCCTATTTCACAGTGGAAGACCAGCCACAAGAAGGCTGAAGATGGGATTAATTGAAGGCATTTACTAATCATTGCTGCATACTTTACTAATCCTTCCATTGAAAGTGATCAGCAAAATCACAGGTAAGTATGTTAATGTTTATGTTTGTGAAAGACAATATACAGATCATCTGATGTTTACCTCCACATGCCATTGTTTGCCCATCGCATTCACCACCCGGCCTTCAATGGGTCTTCTACACGCCCCACAGATGGGGACACCCATTTTGTCATGGCAGGGTAAGCAGTATAATTCTCCCTTCAACTCACGAGCGTCCGCAGTAAGCTCCTTCCTGTTCAAAAGTGAATGAATTGAGAGGATGAATAAAGGCACTGAACAATGCAGACCCTCGGAAAAAAAAAATCCAACTTTTTAGCATTTGCTTTAGCAATAGTATCCGTGCTACAGTAATAGCAGCGGCATCAAACATGACGTAGTTCAAGACTGATCACAGTGAACTGAGAACAGGCTGCCAAGCGAGCTGCACTAAGTCTCTCTGAAAACAGCTACTGAGCTATTGCCATTTTGCGTTCTGGTTACGTAGCACAAATGTGTGTGTGCAAACCATGTTTCATTTATATTCTAGCACTCTTTATCACCAGTTTATTTTAGATTTGCATAACAGTAACTGAAAGCAGAATGTAGTCTTCCACATCTAGTACATTTTCCTTGTTTTATCAAGCTTCCAACAAAGAAAACTAGGGACCCACATAGCTAGCTATGTTTATTCATTGCCAGTTGCAGAATCTCATATGCTCTACTTGTTAGTAATTCGCACGGTCAGAGTACTGAGAACAGCTAAACTTCAAACGTGACTGTACTCACTAATGCTCTCAACCAGTTGCCACTGACATGACACTACACAGCGTTATCCAAATCAGCCTTTGCTATGGCCCTGAAATGGCAGCTTCCTTTGCACCAGAAATAAACAACTAATAATCCACGCTATATCCTCCAATGCTCCACGGTCTGTGCATCAGTGCAGGATGTGGAAATGTGCAGCTTCCTCTACTGCTGCTGCAGAAGCTGATACAATGAGGTGGGAGTAAGTGTCTAAGAAAAAGATAGGCTTTGAAGGGAGAGAAAGTTTGCACGCCACTCAACTAAAAATATAACACAGGCAGGATAGCAATTCAGGCAGCCGAAGACAACCACTTTTTTTCCTCTCATAGCAGAATAACAAGCTATTACTTCTCAACTATGGAAACGGTTATCTGTGTTCACAGTTTGTGTTTTGTAAGGTACCACCTTGTCTTTCAGAGTCCGATCTTTCTTTACCCCCTGACAGGTCAGCTGTTGTTTGAATTCAAGGTCCAACTCCACCATCCCAAAAGCAGAAAGACACCCAAACACCATCCCTCTTGCCAGTTGCACAGGACAGGATTTTACTTTAAGATGTAAGTAAACCCAGCATTTCCCTGTTTTTCTTTGCAGAACTCAAGTTACCCGCAGTTTGCACAGTTGAAATGATCAGGGTGATATGGATCATTTTTGAATATGAGAGGCTGTTCGTCAATAATGGCATGACACTTCTGGCAAATGTACTTTCCCAAGCCTCTGGCTTTTTCCCTGTTATGGCAAGGACGGCAGAGATGTCTGAAACAGCATAAAAAAGAGAGGTAAGTACTGGTACCACATAGTACAGTGCAAAATACAAACCAAAAATCTGTTAGAGCCTCGTTTCAATCAGTCCTTTTTGGAGGGAAAATAGTCTTAAAAAAAAAATTTCCTTCTTAGGCAAATCAAGTTCAGAAGAGGCAGGGTGATCATTTTACATTCTGTCACCACAGGAGTATCATTTCTTCAGCTCATTTGAGTTTACACTGTCTTGAAATACAGAAAATAAAGTTTGCTACAGATTCTTATTGCCAAAACTCAGAATCTTACAAATTTATATTGCAACCTGGATGAGGACACAGATCCTGATTCTGTAGATAACTCTATATATCATAGTATACATATGAAGCCAATGGCCACACAATCCACTTCTAAAACAATCTTCTGTTCACAGTTGGTAAAAATATCCTACTCTGTGAAGGTTCCCACTGAACTTAAAGCAATTATTACTAAATAAGGTGCTAAACTAGAGCAAAATTGGAAACCCAAGTTGGAAAAACAAAGCAGAAATTTCTACTGAAATAATAAAGACAATGGTTCTATATCTGAATGGTTTCCCTCTTATTATGTAAAACAATGGCCCCGAAATGTCACCAAGTAAAGAATATGTTTCCCAAGAAACCTAATGCTGAAGCAGATAAGCTGTTAATACTTTAAGTGTATATCTTAAGATACCCATTCTTAGTTTTGTGATGCACTCAAGAGACTTTTTCCCACCAAAGGACATTCAGTTGCTCCACCTCAGCTGGAAAGCTTCAGGAACAAAAACCTCCCAGTCCCTCTTTTTAGCTTATTTTACTCATGATCAGTTAACAGTAGGAAGGGTGAAGATCTACCTGCCAGCATTCTTGACAAATCCAATATCAGCCAGTATTTCTTGGCAGATGTCACAGCGGAAGCACTCTGGATGCCAGCTATTGTTCATAGCTTTAATAACACGACCAATGATGAACTCACCTGTAAGAAACACAACACCAGGATGTAAAATACCACGCTAGACAAAGTTAAAAGCAACACACAACCAAAGCACTACAATGACATCATCATTCTCTTCCTTCTCCCCAAATCCACTAGGATACATTGCTTTCAGTATCACGGTTCTGGTTCTAAACTCTGGAATTTTGGTTTGTTTTGGGTTTTTCTGCTATGAAGAAAACAGTCTTACTCATGGAGGACTTTCTGTTCTTTACATACAAGCCTTTCTACGTGCACGCTCCACCTTCTCTCTCCCATCATCTTTTTTCAGCCTTTCCCTGGTTTTCTTATCTGTTCTTAAGCTGTTACAAAATATACGGAGTTCTTTATATGATACATCTTTCTTGTGTCCTAATCATCTTTTTTCCTTCTTTTTTTTTAAGATGTCAGTTTTAACTTGTCACGTACAAAAGTAGTGGTTTCTACTCCACTAGGGCCAAGCCTTGAAGGGGTTCTATACTCAAGGCATGACAGAACTGAACTTGGGTGGCTGTGGACCTTCCTGCAAAAAAACTCCTACCGGGTCAAAACACAAAGCCGCATTGAACCTGCAGAACAGTCAATCCAATGAGCACAACTTCTGACCTACCATGAGGAGTCCTGTCCTGCAAGGCACTAAAAAAATAAGTGTGAGAACTATTCTGCATATATGGCGTGACTGTTCTCCACAGGCAGTGGAGCTACGCCCACTACACTCATGATTTAGTCTTTCTTTATGTGGACGTGTGTGGATACCCTACATTTTACAGCTAGCCGTGCCGGCAGCACTGCGTTGCAGAATTGAGACTTTCGTCCTTGAGCTCTTTTCTAAACAAGTACATAACTCTTGCTTGCTAATAATCAAAAGAGACCGTGACCAGACAAGTACAGCTCATGTTAGGAGTTTGCTCGTGAGAATGGTCAGATAAGATACTTCTTGTACACAAGATGTGCATGGGAATAAATGGAAGAGTGTGATCAAAACAGACCTGGGAAAGTCTGTTCTCCCTGTGTGATAACAGAGTGACTGAAGGAGTATGTGAGAGAATAACAATCCTGGCTGCATAGTCTGGTCTCCTGTTTGTAACCCATAAATACCGCTTCTTGCTAATAAACTTTGTCTTAACTTCTCTCAAGAGCTGAGTCTGTGCCTTTAAGCCCACCGCAGACGTGGTAGCCAGTGACCCTGAGAAGTGCTATGGGAGGCCGAGTCCTCGCTTTGGAGAACATGAAACTCAGCTGCCAAAGGGGATGCATGCAGATGTACAGATGTATATAATCAGGAATCATGAATGGTGTATATAATCAGGAGTTCATGAGTGGTCTGTTCATTGGATCACTGGATCAACAGCTAAACTACCCACTCCAATAATGCAAACATATATTTTTTGATTCTGTTGTTTGATGACCTTTAGGAAAAGCAGCTCCCCGAATTCTCTGAAGTCTAGTTTATTCTGGAAGTTCAGATGCTGAGCTGCTCAGGGCCACTTCCCAGACAACAGACACAAGGATTGCACATCTACCCCAGTGATGTTCTCATTTGTCATCAGTGTGAAGTTGTTTCATCTCAACGTAAAACTTACCACATTGATGGCAGCAAGGGGCGAAAAGCATCTGAAAATCGTGTTCACAGTACTTCCTCCCTTCAAACTGCAAATGGAAAAAAAATCTGAATGTTAGAGGGATGAGGAGCATGCCCTTAACGTAAATGCTGTAACACACCAGTTTCCAGGTGCAATTAGGTAGTAAAGCAGGAGGGGCTGCACAAAAAAAAACCCAGAACACGGTGCTAGGTGTTAAATCCACCCACCTCACTTCAGCTTCTAGTTAGCATGTAGCGCTAATAGCACACCAGTCCTCTAATACTGCTGAGAGTGTAAGGTATTTTCCATCCCCCATTTACATCACAAGAGATGTCTGAATTTTGACAGACTCGGCTGAAACTCTGATGCAACTGAGCAAACTCTGAGCAGGAAATTAGCTAACAAAAACCCTTCCGGCGGGGAAGCATTCTCCCTGAACCCATTTGATCTCTTCCTCACTCTACATTTCCTGCAAGAATGACCCAGCATACCGGAGGAAGTAAGGATGGCAGGGAAAAAGAACACCCAGGGGCAGAAATCTTTGCAACTAATAGAGCAGTACAGCCAAAACATGAAGGGAAATAAAGCTTTTCCTGTGTGACACATTTCATAGAATTGTTTAGGTTGGAAAAGACCCTTAAGATCATCAAGTCCAAATTTTAAGGAGCAAAGTTCACTACCTCAACCAGATGAAATAGGGAACTGATCTTAAGGGATCTGGATCTGAATTTTCTCACAGCTTACAGAAGTTCAGCTGCAGTTCAAGCTTGCATAGAAAAAAGACATATGGAGAGTAAAAAAAAAAAGTTCGCAGCACTGCACTAGCAACTTAGCCAAAGAGTAAGTAAAAACATGTAGGCAGGTATGTCCTGAAATGAATGGAAATGTTTAAATACTTTCAGGCACATCATTGCTAGACACAAATGCCAACTAGCATGTCAAAACCAGACAGACAACATTAGGTATGCGATAAGACGTTTGAATTTGAATGTCTCAGTTTAAACTAGGGGGAAAAGGGGGACAGCAGGAAACCCCTCTCCTTTCTTTTTACTACATCTAAGACGAAACAAAGCAAATAGCACAAAACACTACCCATAAATTAAGTTTTGGTGCACAGACAGAAAATACAGTGATGTACTTCAAGATTACCTGTTTTATAGTACGAAATTCCTAGGATCAAATACAATATAATTATAGTAATTGCTCATTCAATACTTGCCACTTGCAGGATGGGGATCTAATAAAACACTCTAGAAATCACTGGATACTTAATTCCTGTGCCCAACCTGAATTGCACATACTAGGAACAAAAAAACGTGCCCAATACAGCCTCTTTCAGAAGTCTCTGCTAGCAACTTATCGAGTGGTTTTCCAGTGTAATACTCTGAAACAGATGGCTTTTTTAACTGGAGCTTTTTTTTTTTTAAAAAAAAAAAAACAGACAGAGGGCTATTACTTTCTCAAAGAGTAATGGAAATTATTGATTCATTGTGAATTGTACTTGCTTCCTGCCAGATAAAATCCTTTTTAAACCGAAAAAAAATCTGAAAGCTTCCTGTGTTGTGTAAATACGGGGTTCAATGGGAGATGCTTAGGCTTGCTTGGATTTCAGATCTACCACATGTTGATCTGGGCAGACCAAACAGGTTTTCTTCCCCTCTGGTTTGCACTGGGCAGGCTGGTTACCATTCAGTCTTGTTTACAGTTTCAACCTTCTCAGATGATTTGTGCTGCCTTTTGTGGATGACTCAGCAGTCCATCTGCCAGAGCAAGCCTTGAGCTTCTGTAACAAATCCCACAGCACATATTTTAAAAGTAACAAGTCAAATGACTGTATACACTAGAGGTCCATGAGTTAAATGGCTCTGCGTAGAACATTTCACCATGACATAACCTCCAATTGATCTCAATATTTTTAGTTAACTTAGTGGAGACACACATAAAAACTGAGTCTTTCGAGACCTCTTCTCTAAGGGAATTTCTGGTAAGGCCCATTTTTAAGGAAACACTTGAGGTGCAACTGGAATAGAAACAAATCTGACAAGTGCATTGCAGCTGTACCTTCCTTTAATCTTCCTATAGGTTATTACAAACATCTTAGAAAAAAGAAACAAACTGAAAAGGATTCCCTCTCATTAAGGAGAAAAAAGTCACATGATATTCTATTTTATTTTACGATGATGATGATAACAATAATAATAATAACAATGATACAGATTCCATAATTACAGCTCTTGTGAGTAGTCCATAATAATAATAAAAATAATAAGAATGATACAGATTCCACAATTATAGCTCTTGTGAGTAGTCCATAAGGATTTTGCTGCATTTCTTCTATTGCTGGATGCACCTCTCTGACCCTTCCATTTGCTCCACCTCAGCACAGCGCAGAGGAGGTTGGGCTGCTCCTGAAAGCCCCCAGTAAAAGCCTCTGAACAAACAGCTGGACCAGGGGTAGGACTCATCTCTTCCAGCCTCCCCCATCGTAGGGAGGATTGAGCCACTCTTGGACTCAAGAGTAACATGGGTTGAAGGAAACACCCGCTGACTGATTACAGAGGGTCCAGCCTGTCCCTCCGAGCGTGCTGCCACCAAAGTTCTCCATTTAAACCAGCTGCTCTGCTATTAGTATAGGGCTGTGTGCTCCTACCTGTTCTAAGATCATGCAACAGCAGCTCCATGGAACACACGCCTTCCAGGCAGTGGAGTAAAAGCAGACCAGAATTGCTACCACTTTGCACCTGATGGTAAAACACGGCAACTTTGGAAACCGCTGGCATGTACTTGTGCCAATTTCTGTTTAGGTTAAGTGCAAAGGAAAACTTGCTAAACTGATGATTCCCAGAAGTGTCTGAGCTGCCTGGAAGACCACAACAAAACAGGCTGCCTCCTATGTCTGCTGCTGACTTTAAAGGAGAGAGAGCTGTGTAATAAAGTGTAAAGAGATGATTCCCCTAAAATGAATAGCACAAGGGTAGAGCAAAGATGGTGATTATCATGGAGGTTGTTTCATATTGTCATCTTTGCACAACAAGCATCTGCCTGGCTTCTTATCATCACCACCCTTTTTCACAGGTGTGATGCTAATTTAGGGCTATAACTGAAGCAACCACACTGGAAGGCAGGCTAATCCCAATAAAGAGAGAAAAATAAGATCACTACATTTTTGTTTCTTTACTCAGATATTCTACTAGTTCTAGTCACAATTTAAGAGCAGGTATTTTCTTTTTTGCTCTGTTACTTAAAGTAAGAGCTCCTGTTAAAACCGTGTGAAAACCAGATTTCTTTTGGATCTACTGGCTAAACAAAACATAATGGTTTGGGTGAGTCTTTTTTTCCCCCTGCATAAAGAAAATTCAAAAGAAGTAGTTAGAGAGCTACCAAAAATGCCTTATTCAATGACAAATTCAAGTATTTCCATTTGGAGAAAGCATAAGAAAGCATTTGCTGAACTGAAGAGCAAACTGGCACACGAACAGACCCTCGCAAGTCCTAAACCCGCATTTCCCACGCACCATTAGGCACACAACTCTTGCTTTACAACCTTATGCAACAAGGCCAACACTGGCTGGTTACGAATTTGTATTACTGTTACTAACAGCAGGACATCAACAAAATTCCTGCTACGCTGTGCAAACTCCAAGCTGCAGATGGGCACCGCTCCGGCGTGCCACTGCTTGTGTCTGCAAGCGGCTCGGCTCCAGTGCCGGACCACGGTGAGCTCTGTTGGTCCCCACGGGCAGCCCCGAGACACGTTCCGTGGTGCAGGAGACCTGCATGGGCCCGGCCCGGCCAGCCCCCACCCATGGAACACAGTCTGAAAAGCTTATCACGGCAGCGTTTGACGGTAAACGTGATAAGCAGCTTAATGGCTAACTGGGGGAACCGTGCAAGGTTTGCAATAGGCAGGGGAAGAATATTTGGCTTCCCGATTGCTAAGAGCTGGAAATCATTTCCAAGGAAGGCTAGCTTAGCTAAGTGAGGCACAGAATAAACACAAACTCATGCCAGGCAACCAGCAAGGCCTGAGTTAACCCACGGGGAACCTACTCAGAAAAACACCTTACCTGGGCGCATCTCCAGACACACCCATCTTCTCAAAATGAGCATTAAGCCAGTCAGAGGAAGACATCCTTTCTGCCTGTCTTCTCCTGTCTTCTTTCTTGGCAGTGATACAGACCATCTCAAGTCCTCAGAGCACTGTCAGCCATGTCCTGAGCACTGACCAACCTAAGTCCACCCTCTACGTGCTTAGGGCTGTCTCTCCCCCTTCCCCAAAATGCTGTCACCCAGTACATTCTCATCTCTGTGTCAGGAGGACGGTGCCTGGGTCTTTTCAGTGATGTCCAATGGCAGGAGAAGGGGTAATGGGTACAAGCTGGAACATAGGAGGTTCCACAAAAGTATTAGAAAAAACTTTTTCACTGTGAGGGTGACAGAGCACTGGAACAGGCTGCCCAGAGAGGTTTTGGAGTCTCCTTCTCTGGAGACTTTCAAAACCTGCCTGGACGCGTTCCTGTGTGGTCTGTCCTAGGGGATCCTGCTCTGGCAGGGGGGCTGGACTAGATGATCTTTTGAGGTCCCTTCCAACCCCTGACATTCTGTGATTCTGTGATGGAGGTGTTGAATGCAAGAAGAGCAAGCTGTGCCCTTGTCCATCCTTCTCCTGAGCAGCACCACGAGGCAACATGTTGGCTTTCCCACTGCAATCACCTCACTGGCCATTTCAGTGAGAAGTGAGAGTCCTTCTGGCAGCAGGGAACATGTGTGAACACCCTAAAGGGTGCGAACAGATGAGAAGGTGTACTGGGTTCAGCTAGGATAGGGTTAATTCTCAGTAAAGGAGCTATCTGGGCATAGGGAGTCGCTAGTCAAAAGGGGTATTCGATACCATCGTGATGTCATGCTCGGGGTATATATATATAGAGCGGTCGGGGTGGGCGCTCGCGCTCTTTCCCAGTTTCCGGTCCGGTCGGGAGGTGAGCTCCGCGTTACATGTTACTCGCGTTATATCTGGTTAAACGTTACTGTTATTTCACTGTTATTGTTACCATTTTATGTTCACCATTAAACTGTTTTTATCTCAACCCCTGGAGGCCTTTGCCTGAGCCCCTTTCGGGCTCTTCCCCTCACTCTCGGTAGGGGGGGAGGGAGCGACCCCGTGGTTCCTTTGTTTTCCTTCCCGCCGGTAACTCGTCTCGAACCACAACAGAAGGCCCTGCTGAAGATTTCCCAGATGAAACAGCCCCAGAGGCATGAGGACTGGGACAGCATGGATATCCACTCATCTCTGCACTCTCTAGAAGGTCGAGTAAGGGGGCTGAAGCAGACCAAAAAGTACCTTCCTTCAACAGCAGCAGACAGACTTGCTTGTGCAGAGAGAAACTGCAACATCTTATGGTGGACACTGGAAGGGCTAGAAGCAGAAGGGTGATGTGAAGTTCAAGCCACACACAAGTCTTTACATGTTCATTTATTTTGCCTCTGTAGTAGCTGGGCCAAAAGCATCTATTTTCAACTGAACCTTTCCACTTTCTAAGTAATATTTCTCTAGAACAAAGCATTTAACCAGCCTAAAAAAAACCTAACAACCTTAACCAAAATTAGTGCATGAGGCTATTTTCATTTCCAGGACAACCTATCAACTCACTTCAGACTCTAGTGTGTTTTAACAGGGAGCACCACTTTGCAGTGAAGAGTGCTCAAAGACCAACCATAATGAATAGAAATGTGAACAAGGTAGCGGTAGGAAGTAAAATGCCTACATCCAAGATATGTAAAAACACCACCAGGATACTTGTCCCTGCAAAGGAGATTCAGGTATGGTCACCTGTGAGCAACAGAGAGGTTGTAATATCCCTAGACTAGATGCAAAAGTAAGACTTTCCATTATGGTCCTTGTCCATCCGCTAGGAGATACAGGCTGCCTATAGCCAGATTTCTCAAACATTTATCTTTAACAAAGGACCACTCAACTTTTTAAAAGAGGTCCCTGGAATGTCTCACTGTTTTTGAAGTCAGAAGAAGGACGAATAAGTACTCATTATTTACAGAAAATACATTTTATTGTTTTAAAACAATTTTGGTAACACAACTACAGATATTTTAAAACATTTATATTGCTTTACGTTTGCCTCAGGTCTTAACACATCAGGATGGACTCCCGATCATGCCTGCAAGCAGGCAGTAGCTCAGAATATATTAAAAACTGTAATGCAGTGTGTAAGCATCTAGGGGGTGTTTTGTTTTTATGTAATTGCTACTGCTTTGCAGCTCACCTTTTGATGTCTTATGGAACACTAGTGGCTCGTTTACCAGAATTTGTGCAACACTACCGCTACAGCACTGAAGCATCTTTTGATTGTTGAACAAGGTGAAAGAAAGCAAACCCCAGGAATTCCCTTTTCCAATGCACACTGCTCCCTCAGCCGCTCCTCATCACCATGTAAAATAGCTCTGTAAAATTAGAAATACTCCTGTGGAAGACAAACTGTTGTGCTCTTGCCACAAGGACGGCATGCTCTGTGTGAGAGCACGGCACTGTTCTTTTAACACATGGCTCACCTTCCTTTTCACATCACAGTATGACATAAATCCTGTAACTGCTACTGCAAGTTGGACTTGAGCAGGACCTTCTCTCTCAGACAGTAATTCCCTGTCTCACACCATCTGCCCCTCCTTATGCCCATCACTTCATAGTTTATGAACTAGCCTAAAGCTTTCACTACAGCCACTCTGTGCTTGGGATGGCCGAGCCACATCCTGAATCCCCACGATACGGGAAGGCAGGAGAAAACGACACCAATATCAAAATACCCATCTGAGCTGAGGGCAATCTACCCTAGGCTGAAAAAATGACTGAGAGCAGGTTTTAACCCTTGAAAGCATTTAAGAACTGCTTATTTTGAATACTCCAGTTTGTTAAACCTAGAGCTGACCTTACATGGGCCTCGACTGGGTCAGGCTCTCTGCTCAAGCTGATCTCAGCACACTGACTTACGGGTCATCTCTACGAGCAACTTTTCACATGCTGCGCTGGCCTCACTCAACTCATCAGTGAAGCTCCTATGGGCCACAGGATGCTGGAGTTCCCCTCTGTATGACTGTTCTCCTCTAAGAAGTATGTTTTCTCTGTATTTCTGATATGATATATTAGAATCACCGATTTCAGGGGGAAAAATCTGCGCCGAGGAAGAAATCTGCAGTTTTTTTCTCAGCTTCGGTAACTTCAGATTACACACTTAAATAAGGTTATATACAATGATGTCCTCCAAATTAGTATGGAAATGCTTCTGCTTTTTTCTCCCTCTACTAAGCAGATCCTTTTGGAGGTCAGTTCTTGCCACGGGATCTTCTAAGCCATCGATTCGCCAGTGGCTACTTCTGGTACTATGGGAATGAAGGTACAAGGCAAAAGGGTGGGGGCAAAAGGGGGCACCCTGCCCCGCTTACCTCATAGAAGAGCCCTTCGGGAAACTGCTGAAAGCACTGGGCGCAGACAAAGCACTGCTCGTGGTACAGCTCACCGTTGCTGTTGACAATTTTCTCAGCAGGGGCAAAGCCACCCCTGCAGCGCTCGCAGATGGCATTTGCAAGTGCGTTCGCCATGTTGCTGTCATGAAAAAAAAAAAAAAAAGAAACAGAATAAGTTGCCCGAATAAGCAACACCACTGGTTGTGGGTCTCTTTTCTTCTCCTCCCACAAAGCCAGCTACATCAGCCAAATACTGGGCTGCTCAACACAAGTTTTTCAAACGGACTTAATGACTTGTGGTATCCCCTCAGAAATAAAACTGCCATTTCCCTCTGCTCCCAAAATTGTCAGAAACAAAAATGTCGCTACACACTCCAATAACTCTAATTAAAAAAACAAAATCAAACAGAAATGTTGTTACTACAGATATATTTACAGGGTTTTTTTTTATGAGAAAAAGCAGCCAATTCAAAGTACTATAAAAATGCTGAAATATATTAGAATTATAGAAATCAAGAGCAAAATATTAACAAAAATTGAGGACTAGCATCACAAAAGAAAACATAAATGATAATTCCAAAATAATTCCAAATTCTAAAGTACATACAACACCATTAATCCAAAAGCTCTAAATAAGCAATGTGAAAGAGTATACAGTATCTAGTCCGGCAGATACTACTGAAAACCAGAGCAGGTAAACAATTATTCCTTATATGAGATTTGCAGAGCTTGAAGTCATTTTATAAGTTTAGTTTGATTTTTGGTTGATTTGTTAGGGTTCATATCTCAGCAACTTCAGCTCACTGCGTGCTAGAGTTGGTCCAGGGCCAAAGGGGAGGGTGGGAATACTCTGGCTGCCCCACTGCAAGCAACACCCGAGTCAACAGAAGCTGGGAAACCCATGCCAGGGATGCAAAAACATACTCAAATAGCAACACTGATTGCTTCTCAAAGGCATACGACCATAACATGAGAGTGTGGTAGCTGCAAAATATCAGAGGAACTAGCTGCTTTGCTAGGATCGTGTCCACATCTGCAGAAGACAGTACAGCTGTGTTTCAGCTAATTAAGGCCAGAAAAAGGCTCACTTGCTTCTTCCTTTGCAAGCATTTTCTCACTCGTATCTACACCCTCAAAGCTATGCCTTTCGGGATCACTTCTCTGCCCTAATACCATTTGATAGCAGAGAGCAAATACAGGGCAATGGTCTAGTTTCATCACAGTCTGATCGTAGCTGACAAAACCACTGACTCAAACATCTGTCTGGGAGCTTATTAAACAACTGACAATATTTTAAACACATGTACATGCATGCATACATTTTGATACTGCTATCAGAGCCCTCAGTCATCTGCAACATGCCAAGCCTTTCCCTCCAAGGGGATAAGACCTCTTGGCTCCCACCAGGTCCAACAGGAACTTAATTCACTCCTTGCGCAGCTTCTGAAGGAGCAAGCAAACACCTAGCAGGTGGTTCAAAAAGGAATGTGCCTTATCTATTTCTTACACTGTCTCACAGAAGAGCCCCAATGCAAGGTCACATCTGACCAGTTATTATTAGCTGGCTTTTTTTTTTTTCTTCTCTCTCTAGAGATCTTTGCAGAAGAGGAAAAACGGTAACTGCTACCCAAATATTCACTGTCCTCTCAGTGAAACAGCAAGCGGGCAAGTTTCACAAGGAAATCAGATGGAGGATGGTCTATCCCATATATAACAGACAAGCCTATGGACAAACCGCAGTGATTATATGTATAAACTGTGGTTAACTATAAAGCTTGCTGATGGCTTCCACTGACTGTGTATGCTTTCAATGGGGAAAACTTCATTCACTTCACCTGTTCTCATAAATGAAGAATAATCACAACAGAAACTGTGGTCTTTCATGATCAACTCAACAGTTCTCCAGCATTAGGGATCTTATGTGCTTCCAGACATAAAGTATAATGGAAGCAAAAACATGAAACAAAGTCCAAAACCAAATGAAAACATAAAGCTCTCCTCCTCAGTATGCAAAAGTGTTTCACTTTGAAACATTTGTAAAAAAAGCGGTGTATGTAATACTTCTGCATTAGGGAAGCAGCTTATCCATTTGCCCAAAATAACAGGCAAGCAACCTACTTGACAAATTCCAACCCCATTTCAACTGCCGATAAAAATTCCTGATGCAGTTAATGATGAAGCTTAAAGCAACAGCTCAAATTTTAGTTGCTGACTACAACCGGCAATGTTATCGAGAAGAACAGCAGCAAACGTTGCATTAGAGAACAGCTTGCACAGCTTGCCTGGAGCTCAGATAATAAAATACATATGTACAATACACCAATAATGCCACCGCAGTTACACCCCGACGCCAAACAGAATGAACTTACAATCTTGCATAAAAGTCACAAAACTCTTTGTAGAGCTTTACGTCACTGTGCCTACGTTGCAACTTTGACACTGGCTTCTCGCCTTCGTTCCCTGCAGAGTTGTGAGCATCAGAAGCGACGCTGTGTGCAACCTCTTCATCCTCCGGGATGGGGTAAGGGTGAGCTCTGCGCTGGAAATCCATCGCTCTCCAACTGCTTTCCCGGGTGTATATATTCTAAGCTTCTACTGCAAAAAGAAGCTGTAGGCAAAGTCTGCAGAACAATATGCTGGGCTTCCCCTGGTTCCCGGCAAAGTGATTTACTTTCACAGCTCCGTGTCATGTAGCTGGAGCTACTCAGTGTCCTGCTAGAGCTTCAAGTTAAAAGTTCAGCGGCGGGGCGGTGAGCCTGTCACGCTGCTGTGATTTACTGATGCTGGCTGCAAGCGAAGAAGCACATTCCCCTGTCAGGTCCTCATGCAAACTCAGATGCTGGAAAGAGTCTTCGCTGCCGGCTGCTCACAGAAGCCACCCAGGAGAGCTATGGCGTGAGTAACCTCTGTGGAGCAAATAGGTTCACCACCAACCCTGTCTGCAGCCACTTTCTGCTGAGACGTGGTGGAGGTGGATTCCAACAATATTTTATCATGGGCAAACCAGCAGCAGAAAGCACAAAGAGAAGTCTTCTGTCATTAGGTAAATACTGCTTTAATGCCACGGTGTATTAATTACACTGTAGAAATGGCCTTTAACGTTCCACTTGTGTCTTCTAAGTCATGCGTGCTCCATTTACCTATAAGCATCTTCTTTCTTGCCAGTACTTTAGAGAGGGGTACAGATGGGTGGTTTGGTCTCTCATGTGCTTCACAGACCATTAACTGAACTGCCACATATATTATACTGGGCGATATACAAAGGAGGAAAAACTAAGCTTGATTTCCAGTGATGTGCTGTGTTTAGAACGATTTTGTGTAAGAACACTTACTGAAGTGATTTACTGTGGATATTAGGGAACTGAGAGAGCAAGACCGGGAAGAAAGAATGAGAATCAATCATTCCTTCCTCACAGAATGCCCTCCTAATGTTCCAATTATTTCATCGTTATATTCCATTAAAAAAACCAATTGTG
This sequence comes from Trogon surrucura, assembly GCA_020746105.1. Classification (NCBI taxonomy): domain Eukaryota; kingdom Metazoa; phylum Chordata; class Aves; order Trogoniformes; family Trogonidae; genus Trogon; species Trogon surrucura. Next base: position 69,286,719 of record CM036617.1, read on the forward strand.
CACTGTTTACTAGGCAAGGCAGGGTCAATTAGCTTGCAGATCTCAAGCTCTCCCTGCTTGAAGCACAGCACTTGTGGCAGATGTGGGATGCTCAGCTACCAGCAACTTGTAACTGCAGGCAAAGCAGGATCCTGGGAATCTGTCCCGAGTAACTATATCTGGGCTTGAACTGACTCAGCCTTGTTAGCAATCCATTGCACTGCAGACCTGCGCGTGCTTTGAGCTCATGATGCACAGCACCCTGGTATCTGAAGAATTTGCTGGTCTGTGAGGGGGTGTGATGAAGCAGAGGAGGACAGGAAGGAGACAGAGTGAAATGAGGACTAGAAGATGACAAAGGATATGACAGAAAGTCCAGTCAAGGCTACTCCTTCTTGATATACCTTTGCCTTCCTAGGACCTACCACAGAGGGTCTGGTTTGCGACAGTTTGGGGCCATCCCTCTCACCACTGGCTGGGATAGCTCGCTCAGGAAGCGCAGAGCAGCACACATCCCTCCACACACAGGTCTGCAGGTCTGGGCTCGCACGCAGCCGTTTTCCCACAGCCTGGCCAACGTGGCACTGCGCTTCTGCCGATGCCAAATTTGTGGGATGGGTTTGGTCAGGTATCTTTGCTTCCCCTCCCCCTGGCAGGAAGCAACTCTTGGGCAAGCTATTCTGCTGCACCACAGTACATCACAGTAGGTGGGACCTAGGCAGCACGACCCTTCTTATTTACCCATCTGTGGGTGTCATTACCCAGCTTGCACCAGAGCTACCAGGAATCACAAGCTGCAACAGGCTAAGGAGGCTGCACCCTCCTCACTGACATGGCTTGGCTGGAGCTCAAGCCCTATTTTTATCTGTCATGGAGCAACCTCCAGATCAAGCAATGCTCAGGTTGTAGCCCCAGGCCATGATGATCTTGCCAGAGCACCGTTTCAGGAAACAGCGCTGGAAGAAAGTTTCTGCATCTGCTGAAGCACCATGAAAATGAGTGCCGTTTGCTGACGGAGATCATAGAATGGCCTGGGCTGGAAGGGACCTCAGAGATCATTTTAATCCAACCTCCCTGTTGTGAGCAGGGACGCCACCTCTTGACTAGGTCAGGCAACACGTGAGAACCGAACGGGAATCGAACCCGCGACCTTTGGTGTTTCAAGCACCACGCTCAACCCACTGAGCTAAACCGGCCCTCAATGCAGCCATAGTGATGCCAGCTCTCCTTCTCCATGCAGCTTTCCAGCGTTTCCTGCACAGGTCAATGCTGAGCTTCTGTGGGTATGAAAAGCTCCGGGGAAACTGACTGCAATGGACTAGGACATGCTAATTCATCCAGGATCAGTACAGGTGCACCAAGCCACTAAGATAAGAAACAGCAAGTCAGCTTGTCTCGTCCCCTTATCACTGAGCATTTCCTTGTTTTCTTTTATTTTGTCCCAGATCACAGGCAATTCTCCCAGGAGGCTGCTGCTGCTGCAAATCAAAAGAGCCCTGAAAAGCTTCTTTCTCCCAGTGGACTACTCCAGTCCTTGCAGTAACCTGAAATCCACAGGCTACCAAGGTGGCTGGAGGCCACTTCTGCTGCCCTGCATCTTCTGTGGTCAACAAGAAAATACTTACTTGCTTCTTTGGCTTGCTGCTGTGCAGTCTCACAGCAAGCCAGTGCACTCAGACATCCATCCAAAAAGACTGTTTTAATCTTCCTGGCTTTTTTTCAAGAAGCAGTCCTACAAGGTAACAAGACTGCATATGTGAAATAAGTAGAAGCTGCCTGGTTCTGGAGGCCTACTGCCATTGATGCTGGTGGAATTACTCCCAATTTGTTTTCCATTAAGCAAGAAAGGAGCTTGCTGTGAGTTTAAAAAAAAGCCTTTCTGCTACTGAAGCAAAACACAGTTTCTACTGTGAAGGTCTGGTAATCCACAAATCCAGAGCAGCTGGCCATTCTTCTCTTTTCTGTCATTTTGCTGGAGGAGTGCTGCCAAGATCTGAAATATGCTGTTAAAAATACACGGCATGTTCATTAGGGAATTCTAGGTTATGCCAAGGCGAAGCCATCCATGGGAAGCAAGAAGCACGTAGGGGGTTATTGATTTGCAGCAGCAGCTTCCCAAGGGCCTTCTCTGGGATCTGGGACAAAACTTACCAGGCTGCTGTTAAGGAAGCAGTGATAAGGAGAAAAGGGAAAAGTTAAATACTCAACTGGAAATGGTATGTAGGAAGGAAGAAGTCAGAGAGGCTCCTCCTGGCACACTGAGGAGCTCCTCAGAAGCCAAAGCTGATGGTGGGGAAGGTGCTAAAGGAAACAACAAAAGAGGGAAGGGGAAGCGTCCCACTGCAGCTACGGGGAACAACGACGAAAAACAGCTGCGCTGCTTTATCGCGGCCGACGGACGACTGCCACCCCGCTCACACGCTGCTTTCTCTGGAGAGCTTTCAAACCCCACTGCTTATGCCAGTGGCTGCCAGAGGCAGACAGGGACTCTTATAGAGAAGGCTCAGTGGCTGGCCAGCCCCACTGAGCGTTTTTGCTCTGTGCCACAAATAGACACGCTGAGCAGTCACGACTCCAAACAAGGTGCCTGGCAAAAGCAGCTGCTGCTTGGCAACCTACTCGTGCCACCGTGAAATATCACCACGTCACCGGCGCCGTCAGGAGGCCACGTGCCCCGTCGGGATATGCAGGGGTGGGATAAGCCATCACAGTGCACCCCTCCCCTTCCCGCATAGGTACGGGTGATTTCGTTTTAACAATATTTACCACAGATGCTACATGATGGCCCTCATACGCAAAATACAGAGCAACTGGAACAGAAGTTTTGCTGCAAAATATGCGTGGACTTGCAGTACCCCACACTGACTTCTGCACTAAACTCTTACAGCCCTGATTGAACTTATGTGTCTTTTTTTAATGGAAATTAAAAACACTCCTGGGTTCTGTTTGCTGCAATTGTTTATCTCGTAAGCAGTAAAACACCTTCTGTGTTCAGCTGGTCTCCCAAGGCAATTTGAAAGAAGGTATAAATGCTTTCTATAATAAAAATGCACATTACAGGTAGGATCTTCACATGTGCCCAGCAATGTTCTAACTTCTGTTTCTATTAAAAAGGATAGAAAACCATCTTGAAAACACTGCAATAAAAACTAGGTCGATTCTGAGTGCTCCTAAAAGTTTCATCCTTTAGTGTTTGCCACAAAAAGCATAATTAAGCATATGTGGTGGGAGTTTAATCAGCGCAAATAAAAAGGCAACCCTAGCTGTTTCATATACTTCAAGATAAATTTATTCTAGTATAAACATGTCGAAAAAATGCTTTGGTCTCTGCAAACAGAAGGTTCACATTCCATCTCCCCATAAGGAAATGAATATAACTGGAATAAACAGGTAAGCAGCACCTCCCCACACAATGTTTTATCAGCCATACAAGAACAGTGAAAAATCAGTCTCTGACAGAATTCATAGAAAGGGAGATCAATATTTAACTATAGCACACTCGTATTATAAGTAATATTTCAAAAAACTCTTATATTTTCTTCCTGCTGGTTACAAACATTACCAAATGAAGCCATGCTTCACGTAAAACAAGAAATTACTTCTTCTGTGTACCCATATTCAATACTCTTTAAATTTCTTCCTCCCCCACTATTATTTTTCAAATACTATGAAGACAGGAGAAACAAAACAACAAAAAGACACGTCACATATGAGAAGCTTCCGAGAGCTCTAATAAATGTGTGTTGCATGAGATACAGTTTACTATCATCTATTCTTAAAATCTGCATGTGTACTTCACTATGGCAAATACACCATATCCAAACTCTTCCAGCTCAATACCTTTTAAAAATGAATTTCCACTGTGTGTTTCATATAACAATATTTCTATCTCCATTTCCAATTTAAGAATAATGAAAAGCTACTCAATACTAGGGGCTGCACACCAAATGCCTCTGAGACACTCACTCTGACAAGAACCATTTTTTCAAGACTGACGAGACACCCACCAAGCTCAAAAGTGTCCTGCTGTTTGGACATACACAACACCAAAGTCATGCAATGCTAAAATTTGAAAGTGTTTGGACAGAATAATATTTATACTGGTGAAAATTAAACCACTGGAAAGTACAGGGATACGCAATAGAGTCTGATCAGGCAATTGCAAGCAAATTACAACTCAATGTACATGTGTTCCTCTTCTATTACTTAAGGAACAAATTTGAAGTTCAAATATGTAAAAACATATCAAGCTCATCTTGGCATTTTCTGACATTACAGGAAAACAGCATCCTACCCTGTATTTGGAATAGTGTGGCCAGCAGGACCAAGGAAGTGATTGTGCCACTGTACTGGGCACTGGTGAGGATGCACCTCGAGTGCTGTGTGCAGTTCTGGGCGCCACATTTGTAAGAAAGGCACTGAGATGCTGGAGCGAGTCCAGAGAAGGGCAACAAAGCTGGTTGGGGTCTGGAGAACAAGTCTTATGAGAAGCAGCTGAAGGAACTGGGGTTGTTTAGCCTGGAGAAGAGGAGGCTGAGGGGAGAGACCTTATTGCTCTCTACGACAACCTGAAAGAAGACTGTAGTGAGGTGGGGGTCGGTCTCTCCGCCCAAGCGATAAGCAATAGGACAAAAGGATATATGTCCTCAAGTTGTGCCAGGCGAGGTTTAGATTGGATATTAGGAAAAATCTCTTCTCCAAAAAGGTTGTCAAGCATTGGAACAGGCTGCCCAGGGACATGGTGGAGTCCCCATCCCTGCAGGTATTTAAAAGACCTGTAGATGTGGTGCTCAGGGACATGGTTTAGTGTTGGACCTAGCATTGCTATGTTAATGGTTGGACTTGATCTTAAAGGTCTTTTCCAACCTAAATGATTCTATGATTCTAAAATGCTGTGCTACCACATATCTCTTCAGAGTAACAGCTTCCTGACACCAATATTCTGTTCATGTCACCTGGCACTGAAATCCACCAAATATCTTTGACTCCTTAGTACAAAGCAAGCACCAGCCTGTGCTTTTGCCTTAGCCATCTGCACATGCTAGCTGGCACTGATGTTTTTCGCAAGCGAAACACCACGACATGAGCTGTTCAGCCAGGAGCTATAATTAATACCATGACTCAACATAACACCCCAGCTACCAGGAGAGACTTCCAGTACATCCGCGCAGTTCCTTGTAGGGCAGAGATAACCGCAACACCAGGCTTCCCAGCGACATCCTTATTATAGTAATGTCTCCGCTGTAGACATCATCCTGAGGACTGATCTTCAGCTTTACTAACCAGCACATCACTTCCACACACGTCACCTCTCAAATATTGCTATTAATCTACACCTCCAGCAACATAACCTCTCAAACCATTTTTTACCTTCGTTAAGTTTGGTTCTCTATTCTATATGAGGAAATGTTGCGTTTTTCATTGCCTGAATTAATTGGTTTGGTGAAGAAAACATCTCCTCCGCTGTTGCTTTTCTCTCACGCACATATTAAATTGTAATTATTATTCACTCTATCTTTTTTTTTTCCAGTTTCCTCCTCCCACATTCACTGCAGCATCACTAACCTTTAAAACCAACAGAGGATAGCAGATAGCTGAGCCATCTGCAGTCGACACTGCAGAATTACATAATGGCCTAATACCCAACAGGCAAAAGAGAATAACCAGAATCAATGTATGTTCCTGAGTCAAGCATGAGTAATGTATCAATGAATAAAACTAATACAAAATAGCATTGCTTTCATACTTCATTATGATGGTCTTAACATTTTGGGTAATACAAACTGAAGGGCTTTATCTTGTACTTTATGTTTAATAGGTATTCAATACTAGTAGCAGACCTGTCAATTAAGTATGAATGAATTTCACTGGCCATTAGTGCAAAGCAAGACTTCCACACAATTTTCCAAAACAAAGGCTTTGGTAACTATTGCAAAGGTTTGTGGTTTTTTTTTAAATTAACAGTTTCCCCCCCAAAAAACTGACTAATCCTGAACAACTAAAGCACGTGTGACCGGTTATAACATATATTATAAAAGTTGTGAGGGAAGTTGTAGAAGTTAACCCTCGCAACAGCATACTGCTGGGATTATCTGAAGGAGTGGTGCAGGTTATTTGCTTGGCAGGAGAGAAGTGAAGGGCTAACGGAAGGCAACGGGGTTTTGTGCTTTGCATCTGCCAAACTTCTTTCCCCTTGCTAGATACCATGGAGAACTGGATATAATTTGAGGATTAGCTTTAGAAAGGAACGTAGTTTAAAACTAAGCAATTACTTGTACGCTTTGGGCAAAATTCATGACCTGCAACCTGGTAACTCATGCAGCTATCCTACCCTGAAGCTGCACTGCTACTATGACCTTAAAAACAATAATAAATATAGATATAGAATAGATGTAGATATGAGAAGCAGCTTTTTTAATCTATCAGAAATATAGTGTATGCTTCACTTTCTGAAGTCAGCAAGGAGAAACATACAAGATGATAACTGAAAAGCCAAACATGAAGCAAAACAAACAGCTTTCAATGCAAACTTTCCAAACCGGAACAAGAAGGGGACCAGCCAGGGCAGTTTTGAGTCATGACTGCGAGTGGGTAACATTTTTCCAATAGCTGCATAGAAACAGAGTTCAAAAGGTAGATTCAACTCAGGATCAAGAACTTTATGACCTATGAAGAACGTGGCATGCATGGATTTAGCATGCTGGAAAAGACAAACGCCATCTCACATCTGCTTCACCTTCATCCGTTCACTCCTTGCGGGAGCAGCTTGAATGTTTTGAATCTTTCATTTAAAAAGGCACAGCTGAGAAATGCTGCCAGGTATTACTAGCTGTGTCTGCCAATATGTTATTTCCTTTGAGGCCAACTGCTAATAGTTTTTAATAAGTTGTTTGGGTTTTTTTCCTAGCTCTATCATGGCCATTAGAGCAGATAGAAAAAGTAGAAAAGCTGCAGGGAAATATGTCACAAAAGTAATAAATCAAATTTTTTTTGTGTTGGACAAAAGGCTCCAAAAGATCATGAAGCTTCATCTCCTTGATATATAAGGACACATTGCGGGATGACTTACAATTTGCTAGCAAAGCTGAGCAGTATTATCCAAAACCACTGCTCACAGGGTTACACATGAAACCATCATCTCAGAATGCAACCAAAACCTACCTAAAATCAAAAGTTCCTACAAAGCTAGCGTATGCAAAAATGAATCATAGAATCATTACGGTTGGAAAAGACCTCTAAGATCAAGTATAACTGTCAACCCAATACTACCATGACTGCTAAACTATGTCCCAAAGTACCACATCTACACGTTTTTTGAGCGCCTCCAGGGATGGCAACTCCACCACTTCCCTTTGAATGCCTCACCACTCTTTCAGTAAAGAAGTTTTTCTTAACACCTAACCTAAACCTCCCCCTGGCACAACTTGAGCCTATTTCCTCTGGTCCAATCGCTAGTCACTTGCAAGAAGAGAGTGACCCCCACCTCCCTACAGTCTTCTTCCAGGTAGCTGTTGAGAGCAATGAGGTCTCCCCTCAGCCTCCTTTTTTTTTCTCTCCAGGCTAAACAACTCCAGTCCTCTCAGCCACTCCTCATAAGACTTGTTCTCTAGACCCCTCACCAGCTTCATTGCTCTTCTCTGGACCCGCTCCAGCACCTCAATGTCTTTCTTAAAAATGCAGCGCCCAAAACTGAACACAGCACTCAAGCTGTGGCCTCACCAGTGCTGAGTACAGGGGCACGATCACCTCCCTTCTCCTGCTGGCCACACTATTCCTGACACAGGCCAGGATGCCATTGGCCTTCCTGGCCACCTGGGCACACTGCTGGCTCATGTTCAGCCGGCTGTCCGTCAACACCCCCAGGTCCCTCTCTGCCTGGCAGCTCTCCAGCCACTCCTCCCCAAGCCTGTAGCGCTGCTGGGGGTTGGTGTGACCCAAGGGCAGGACTTAGCCCTTGGCCTTGTTGAACCTCATACAACAGGCCTCAGCCCATCGATGCAGCCTATCCAGATCCCTCTGCAAAGCCTCCCTATCCTCCAGTAGATCAACACTCATGCCTAATTTGGTGTCATCTGTGAATTTATTGAGAATGTACTAAACAATGCCTAAAGCTGCTATGACAAATCAAGCAAAGAAAAAAGGAACACACAACTATGTTGCGTTATGGCATCAGGTAACACACACAAATACTCAGAGCATCACTCATGTTTGGGAAATGCACTGAGATTCCTGGGTACAAGGCAGGGCTGGAGGAGTTAACCGAAGGGAAAACGACCGAATGTCACAAACTCTGTAAGAAGTCCCCAAGGTGGCAGCAAGCTGTGATTATTACCAAAGGAAATCCCATAAAGGCCTGCTCTTTCCTTCTACCTCCCTCCACAGGCATCGGCTTTTGGCCACCATCAGAGGCAATACACTTAGCAAGCTGGGGCTGTTCCCATGTCTGGAGAGCATCATGTAAAAGCCTCATGGTCCTCTGGTGGACACCATGTCCGTTAGCTCTGCATGTCCTAGAACAGGTCAGAGACCACAGAAAAACAAAATAAACAGAAAGGGAATCCAAGCTTACAGCCTATAAACTTGTTCCCCGCAATGTCTGCAAGTTGGAAACTTTTATTAAGTGGTGACATTGACATAATTTAGTTTTTCTCTCCTCTGCAGGCTACTTCTTTTTGTAAATTCACATCAGCATGACAGACTGCATTCAAAAGGGGAGCTTAATCATAATGAAGAATAATGAGCAATCACAGTACATTTCCTGTAGAGAACACCCCTGATTAGGTGTTATCAAAACACATGAAAGCAAATGAAAAAAAATATCAAATCTACAATTTATCTTTAACCAGCTAATCCTGTAAGGAAGAGCAATGAAAATTCTAACTTCTATAATCATTGAAGCTTAACAATTTACTGAAACCATAGATTACAATGAAACAAATGTAAGAGGAACAGTAGTAATTGCTTGGATTTCTCTTATGCAACCAGCTACCTCCGGTCATTTGGAGTCACAGGCGGTGACAGTCAGGGTGAGCAAGTCAAAATCGCTTAGGAGTTGTTATGCAATGCAGGAGAAAAGGGGTGAGAGAGAAGGCAAGAAGAAAAGGGCGTGTTCCTCAGGAGTTTAACCCCTAGAGCAATGAAAAGTACAGCACGAATGAAAAGCAAAGCCTCTAGCCCTTTGGATACCTCAAACTAAGACTCAATGCAAATCCTAAGTATCATAATATTAAAATATAACCATGAAGCATATTTCTGCGGGCTGGAAGTTAATGTCATTAATAATAATAATAATTCAGTGTTACGTTTACATGGACAAATTCTCCTTTCAATTAGAGCAGCAGCAGTAGAGCCAAAGTGGTTTTTAATAAAGAACTCCCAAGCATCTCATTCAAATGAGCACTTCTAGGTCCCAACTCTCTATTACTGCAGCAAAGTTTCTAACCACAACAAATGAAGAAGTGTAATTTTTTTGTGGCTCAACGTTTATTTTTAGGCTTTTCCTGGTTTAATAAATTAGTCTCTTTTTTTACCAATGTATTGAATAATTACCGCTTTACCTGCTGACACTGGCACTGTGAGCAGGTGAAACACTTACTTACAGAAAGCTGCTATACAATATTAACATCTGTGATGCTATTAAGAAATGTTATGAGTTGAAATCAAATTTCAGAATGCTTCCAGGTGCAGGCAGATCTTTTCTTTCTGCCTTTCCCTGCCCTCAGTACCCCAAGGCCTCTGGAAGTTCAACAGGGACACTGGTTTCGCAGACAGTTCCTGACCAGTATCTTCCTCTCTCCCTCCCAGGTAGAGTGGGAGGTCTTCAGGAGAGTCGTGCAGCTGGAAACAGCTGCACACCTTGGCTGGCTGCTACACATGGGTTTCTGATGGCAGGTTGAGGAGATCCATGACCTCGCACAACTCCCAGATGCTGAAACTCATAAAGAAAGGGAGGCACTCAGCCCTACCGCATTGCCGATGTTCAGGGGGGATTTTACTCATTTGTTTCTTTTCATATTCGCCTGTGAGCTTTGCTGTGTAGAGCCTATCCCCCCAAGGCTCAGTGGGTTGCAAGAATGTGCTTATGTCTCCTATTTTATCTGCAAGGGAGTCTTTGTGCATGAAATTTTGGGGCACATCCACATGCCTTCCAGCTTGGAGCCAGCGCAGAGGCAGGCAGGAGCCTGAATGAACCCAGCAGAGACTGTCTGCACCAACTCATGCACATGTACCCATCAGCTTCAGCAGCAAAGCAAAGTGAAGGCAGACAGTTTAAAGTTATTAATGTGGAAAACATCTGCAGTGCTTTCTGCATAAGAGAACGGAGCAGTGAACTGAGTAAGTTACTGCCACCGACTGAAGTTTGCTGATCGTTATTTGTTGCAAATGCTGAAATTTACCCTTTGGGAAAAGCCTGAGATTAACTTTTTCAAAAGCTGTTTACATCTTTAATCACATTTGAACCCATACGAACTTAGAAAAGAGAGCTATGGACAACAATGATCAAATTCACTTTAAGTGTAATCATATTTTTTTTAAAAAAAAAAATATTGGCCCCAGTTTTTCGCAGCACCTTGTATTGAACTTTGGAAATTAATGGTACTGGTTTTTTAGAGGAATCATTCTATTTTTGCAAAAGCCATTCTATTTTTGCAAAAGCCATGCAAAAGAAAGGGAAAGAGCAAAAATAGCAAGCATACTGCTACTGTAAAGTGACTCCTAATGATCAGTTGTAAATGTATGCATACAATTTCCTTTGCATCCTGTTTGATGAGAAAAGCAACAAAGACTCACTCAGCACACTGATTTTTTTACATGTTGTTTCTAAAGACAAGGCAAGACAAGATTTATCAGAGTTGCCTTTTTTTTTTCCCCACCACGTCAATATAGCTGGAAAAGAACAAGTCTTCCCCTCCATTCTGAAAAGTAGATTTCTCAGGTTGTATTTAGTTCAATGACTGCTACATCTGTTGCAGGTGTAAGAGATGAAGGTGCAGGACTGTCCCCTCCCTTCACTTTGAACTCTGCACTCCTGTATAGTTAAGGTCTACGCACCAGTGAGCCTAGCTCAGGCCGGGGAAGAGAGGACTGCATTCAGCGTCCCTACCCCAGTGGAGGTCTAAACCAAACACATTTTTGTACTGGGCATGTTTTAGTTGGGACAGGTAAGATCCAGCTCCCTACAAGGTCAGTAAAGCACCAGTAAAATCCATAGCAGCAGATTAAAAAGCTCCCAGAGAGGTTACAAGGTTTGTTAAGTGATACATGGGGGGGGAGAAGTAGAAAGAGAAGACAATTTTCCCATCTCCATCAATGCGCTGTGCTCTCAGGACCAGGGCTGGGACTCCTTTCTCCTCACCACAGCTCATGGGATAACCTAAGCATGGGTTACACCAGGAGAAGGTGAGGTGGAGGAGGTGACAGAGGCTCCCTGAGAGGGCAACTCACTCCATCCTAGGGCAGGTTTCCAAAAGGCGGGGATGAGTCCTATCCTCCCACCCCGGTCCTGATCTCAGTTGAGCTTAGGGCTTGCTATTTACGACTATGGGTGGCTTCTCCTGAGATGCCCCCACTCTCCTCAACTGGATGGGCTCTGCCAGTCCTTCTCAGCCCCCTCAGGTCCTCACTGCTGCCAGGGGGACAGCTCGGGTGCTCCACTGCACCACATCACTCACAACACTGAGGTACCTGAGGCATGTTTTGAACTAGAAGCAAGCAACAGCCTGGAAACAGCAGCAGCGCAGTACGTACAATACAAAGCGTTGAACTCTGTCCGCAGCAGGACAAGGAATCACAGCAACTGGGTGGGCAAAACGAGCAAAAGAAGGGCACTAACAAGTAAGCTCTGCTGGTTGCAAATCAGGCCCCACAGATAGGCACAGCTGCGTGAGATGAGTTCCCCTCAGGATGACCTGGCACCTGCTTGCTAGAGCAAAAGGTGTTTGGAGAGACTGTTAAACATTTATTTAGAAGCTTCTTCTGTAAACGGAAATCTGACGAGCTACAGAATTAATGGAAAGAGCCAAACTATATCCTCACGGGCTTTCCTGCAAAAGACTGAGGGAAATGTGCATAGAGACTGACTTGTTATAAACTGAGCAGCAGATCTGGAAGACAATGATGGGGGTCAAACCTCTGGGCAAAGTGACATCAGTGGACGCAGATGCAGAAGCTAAAGCTTGCCTTCCTGTTGTGGAGCTGAGAGTCCCATGGCACCTGACTTACCATGAAGGTATGTCAACAAAGGAAATTATTTTTATATTGTAAAGAGTATTGTTTCAAGAAATGTTGGTTCCTGGAAAATAAAATGTATGTGAGACATAATATGATAAACATACACTCTGGACATGTTTAGGAGTTCCAGCACATTGCTTCACAGTGCCCTATCTGTTAGTAATCCTGGGTGTTTTAGACTACAAATGACACACAAGTTCCCATCCTACAGTAGAGCCCCGTCTGGCTCCTGCTGTGATGGCCAGACACAGGAGCTGCAACCACAGGAGAGCAGAGGCAGCCCTGGGGACACCCTGCAGCCAAAGCGAAGGGGTGTGAACGGTCCTTATTTACTGCTCTTTTGTGCTTTACCAGGGGAACATCTCCGTCTAGATCCCAGGAAATCAAAGGAGATGCAGTCCTCAAAAAGTTAGGAGAGAGAAATCTTATACTGTGGTAAGGTGTAAAAGGCTGTGAAATGAAAACCAGGAGACACTGTGTGTGACTTTAACATAGGGCGATTTTCATTTTTAATTTTTATTTTTTTTTAAATACAGAAATTCTCACAGGATACCCTGAGGATATTGGCATCTCCAGTGCATTTTGGCCCAGGATTAGAAAAATACTGTACATGAACTGAGAAAGCAGCTTTCAGTGAACTGTTCCTCAAGGGCTGATACTATTTAACATGTGGATTAATATGTATGTAAAATGAAACAGCACTAGAACAAAGAACGGGAAACTACAAGAGAGCATTGCAAAGCCATGGAGGATGGCAAAGCTTTATTTAGCAGATATGAAAGAAACCTCTTGTCTTTCTTGTGGACTCTAGATACTCTGAAAGTATTTGCTAAGGACAGGCATCTTAGTGTCAACGGGGAGAGCACATGAAAAAAAGCCAGAGGTTTGCAGTATTAGAAAACTAAAGAACTTTTTCTCTCCATTCCTGATTGCTCTTTGACCTGTTGTTATGTCATTATTTTGTATTTACAATGCCATGGCCTTTTGTCACAGAGAATGCAGTAAAAATGACAAATAAGGCTGCCTAGCAACACACTGAAATATCACAAAATGGGCTAGGAAGGAGCAAGGTTTAGTTTGAATAAGAACTAGCTTAAGCTACTAGTAAATGTAAGAGAAGTTCTGTCTTTAGTTATGGGCTGACCCCTTGCTCTAGGAACATCATCTGACCATGCTGTATCTCCAATGCCCTGCCTTGAGCTAATTCATACGTCCCTTGGTTTGCTATTTCCTCTGACTTGGAATTTACTTCTCCAGACCAATCCCTGCCTAACATACTTCTCGTCTTTAACTGGAAGAGGCTCAGGAAAGGATCAAAACACCTACACTTATACTGGTACAGAAAACTCCTTCCCCCCACCAAGGGTCTCATTCCCGTCTTGGGTGTGCATGTAAGAGAAACAGCAACACAACTCATTTTCCTGTATATGCTTTAAAGAGCAGCTTTCTCTTCCCTAAAAAGATCTATGCTGGTTCTGTATAAAAGACACTAAACATAGAAAAGGTCGAGATTCTCTGCACATCTTTTACTCTACTAAGTCTGGCTACTCTTCCATTTATAGTCACATGAATATAATATATACTGGTAATGCTATTAGGAATCTATCTAGGAAATCAATTCAGAATTAATACTATAAACAAACACCAAGCACACACATCAGACCAGCAAGTTAACGCATTCCTAAAACTGATCCGGTATTTCTGATATCTCATGGCAAATCATCTCAATAGGTTATAATCATACATTTTGCCACAATAGTTTTTAATTAAGGTGCGTAGCTATAACAAAGGAGTAAATCCCCCAAATCTGAATACCCATCCTTCTGAAACTGCTAACTCAGTTAATGAAAGCACAGTAACAAAAAACCTCCAAATCACACAGCACTCCAATGCACTACAACCAACAACAAAATATAATCTAAAATTACAACCAGAAGGCAGGCATTAGGAGATAGGAAGTCCTTCCTCTCCACCGAGGCTTTTGTTAGCATATACACAAAGATCCTTTTCTGAGGAGCCTGAAGCGGGAACAGATTGCCTTCACACCAAGCACACTTAGAAGAAAAATTTTGCATTTTTCACTTTTCTTTTTTTGGGTATCTGCATTTACTCAGGTTACAAACAATTCTTTAATTTCCCTGCTTCAGAGGCTTTTTGAAAATTAGCTGTTACTCTTTCAAAAGACACGTAGCATCGGGAACATAACCCTGGACATTAAACGGCTTTCCGATTTTTGGTCACCCTTCCTGGGTAAGGTCAGGCTAAGTGGTCCTTCTGCATTCTTTCGCTTAAAGTCCTTTCCACAACAAAGATACCCCCCCCCCCCCCCCAGGAAGAAAATCGGACCCCAGGAGCCACCTCAGCCCCTCCACAACAAAACCATCCTGGCAGAGGGACTGTGCCAAGACCCCCAAGAAGCAGCACAATCCACAGCACCCAGGTGAGCCAGAACTGACTTCAAATCAGACCGAGCAAAGTTGCCAGGCTACGGAAACTTATTTACTTGCAAGTGCTGGCTGTCAGAAGGGATTCAGAAGGAACTACACTGGCTAATATTTGCCCTTCCTCGAGCCGAGCAGGGAGTCACACCATCGCCAAAACCCACAAGGTTACCGTATGGCTCCTGTTATCCTTCCTTTGTGTTTTGTTTTGTTTTTTTTTTTCCAGGACCGCTGCTCAACGCATGTGTTTTCGCAGTGACTTTCCAGACCCGTGTTTGCATTTTGTTTGCTAAAACCACCGAAGCAACGAGCAGGCTGCCGAAAAGGGCTCAGAACCCCCGTGGCACCCCTCAACCCACACTCACCTCAGCTTCTCTTCGTGTGACAGCCCGGGCAGTCCCACGCTATCCGGGCGATCCCGTCTCCTCCTGTACAGACCTGAATGTGACAACTCTTTCAGCTGCAAGGCCGTCATATTTCTCTACCTGGAGGATTGTTGGGGTTTTTTTTTTGTTTTGGTTTGGTTTTTTTTAAGTGGGGGAGGAGGGGGGTGCTGGCTTTCGGTTGGGTTTCTGCCCCCCCCTCGCTCTCCGCCTCTTCCAGATGTTGCCGCCGAGGCGTGCGCCTGCCAAGACGCCCGGAGAGAAGAAGATTCGGCAGCGTTTCGGCACACCTGCGCCCGCCCCAGCTACCAACCTCTGCAGGCAGGGCAGGCAGCCGCTGCTGGGCTTCCTGTTTCTCATAGGTACACACCCTCCTGAAGGGCAACACATTTCCTTTATCACTTGGATCACACCTAAGGGATGTCGGCGACAAGCTCAGCGCTTCTCTCCGGCTTGCTTGAAAACTCGCTGCCCCCTGCCGCGATGCCGGCCGAGGCGAGGGACCCCCGTGGGCGCTGCGCAAAGCGTGGGGGCTCTTCCAGCTCCCTCAGCTAGAGATCTCCAGGGCTGCAAAGAGCTGCTAACTCTTTCCCACTGTCATTCAGGACAAAAAGAATGCCCTAGGTGCTACAAAAATGTAGTCACTCAAGCATGTGGGGGAACGCTGACAGGGAGATTAAGGCAGCAAAGTGTGCAGCAAAGCAGCGTCAATAACCGGCGTTAAAATACTCCTTTTGGAAACTCAATAGCGCTGTGCTCGTCAGAAATTGCTCCTTTCCACACAACTTGAAAATCAAAAGAAAGCCACAATGTATTTTTCTTCCTACTCTCAGCTATCAAAACATAACCGCCTTAACTATTTGTCACATTTTGTAGTGATGGAGTGTCCTGTGTAATTGTAAAACAGGAATGAAAGTGCTTAAGGTTTCCTGTAAGACAGGAAGGTGACTAGCAGGGATGTGCAAGCTCTGCATCTCATATCGCTTTGTAATTTTTTTAGTAATAAAACTCTTTGTTTCAACTTAAAAGGAGGCTTCAAAAAAAGCTTACCACTTTTTGAAAAAATCTTCCGATGCCTTTGACATTATCCTTGGCATATATTAAAAAAACCCCAACACTTATTTCACAGTTTTTACCTTTATGTTGAGAGTTGGGCAGGGTGTGTTTTTTTTTTTAATGAACTTGCATTTAGTAAAAGACAAAAAATCTAACAATTTGCAAGGACTGGTTTGACCAGGATAGGAAAACAAGTTCTATGCAGTATGCATTTCATAGTTCATTATTAAAGTGTTCATTTTGTAACAGAATTCACATAAAGAGTATTTTTGAATTCTTGTAATGGAGAAAAGTGTAACATATGTAATACTGGGTACATCACATGACACCAATTTTGTCAGGATTACCAAACCAAACACAAGCACAGTAATTTTATATAATACTATCAATGTGCTTCAGCCTGCAATGTCATCAACATATAATATAAAACATCACACAATGGAAAAATAACAGAAATTATTTTGGAAAAGGAATCACCTAACATGCCAAATAGATAATGGCTGGAGAAATTCAAAGTGATTTATATGATGTTAGAAGACTGCACACACTGAAATGTCAACAAGAGCTATACATCTGAGCTCCTGTCCTCAGAAAATAAGAGAACAGTCACGATATTTGCCTAAACATGCTGCATTCCAGTTTCAAAGTATTTAAAATTGTTTCTCAATAAAGCAGTAGGATAAGCTTAAACATAATTAAATGCCAATTCCCTGCAGTCAGTCAGTCAGTGATTCAATGAAAAGTTAATGCTGCTGTTTATGAGCGGAGGTTAAGGACGGCAGTTGACAGATGCTCATGGCACAGCAGCTTTTATACGTTGCTGACACTTTTTACTGTGCTTTACATATCAACGTACCAACGACTTATCTATGTCCAAACAATTTTAGATATTAATAATCCAAAAAGTGAAGACAGAATAGATTTTTTGCTGAAAAAAACTCTTTGAAAACTAATGAAATTCAACTATCACCTACAAATTTGTTCATAAAGTATTATTCACTACAGCATCAGTCTCTCCAGTGTATGCTGAATACTTTTTTATTAATCATGACACGAATCTATCAAAAATTAAAGAACAACTCAAACACTTTGCTGCAAACTGCATTTGTGTGAAGTACTTAGCACTAAAATTCACGTTTATATCCACCAACAGCACCGCTGTGCTTTGACAGTTTATGGGGCAGTGACTTTTACTAAAACGTAGTTGGAAAACAAAGCTGCACCAAACGGGCATTACCGTAACTTAAAATCAATGCTCCCAGACTAAGCACATAAACTGAAGGAATACAAGATGTCCAAACACAAAAACGAGCTGTTTGTTACAGAGATTATATCCACCTCAATATTAAGGAGGGCAAGTTAGTTTTTTTGAAATAGACCTAGGAGTCAGCTTGACAGCATCATTATTTCACAGGCATCTTCAGAAAACTCCATCAGAGGTCCTAAGCTGATTTAGAAAAGACCTTCCCAGAGGACTAAAAGCTAAAAGCTTTCTGCAAGAAGAAATCCAAACTGAACTCCTTCTGTCCCCTGTGGGAACTGCCACCAATCCTCCCGAGAGATGAGGTTTCAAATCTGAAATGACTCAAACAGCCAGATTTTAAGTTCTGAATATCAAATGCACGTTGTAAGGATGGAGTTTTTTGAGAGACGTTGGAGAATGCAAATAGTATTTCTCTAACTAGCTTAAAGGTTGCCAAAACGCAACTCAGATGGACCTCACTTTGCAGGAAGAAGAACTTCCCCAGCAGGCACCTCCTGCTCCCGCACCTCCTTTTACCTCCCAACCCCTATCTGCTGTTTATAATTCCTTTTTTGAGAGATTACATTCTTCTTGCGTGGGACGGGGCCACTTGGACATTTCACATTCCGTCAGAATTTTTGAGGGCTGGCCAAGTTACCGCAGTTTTTCTTGTTACCGGTAACACGCAGCCTCCGCTTATGTCCTGTACTTCGCAGGTTCACTCGTCATTTTCCAGTGCGTTCCTCCTCCCCCCCTGCCACCAACCTTCCTCCCGTCCCCAGAGAAAGCTAACATTGTGACTGCAGTCTAATGCATAAACATGGTATTATCAGTATGTTACCAGAGCAAAATATACACTCGAGCCTAAGCAGTGAAAGGCAGAACCTAGACAGAAACTATGCAGCCCTTCGTTTACCCCAAGCAATAAATAACTTTTTGTTATGTGGAACAAGGCTCATGCCTGAGTTCTCACTGTAGTTGTGCAAAGCTTTTATCTTGATATACCAGGCCTGAAGAGCTCCCTCTTAAATCTCTGTTAAAGTACTGCTGTTCTGGTGACTGTAGGTATTCAGCAGAGTTTTGCAATTTAAAAATCTTTTAAGGCAATACAGGTTATGTCTGGTTATTTTTCACTACGCTCAAAGGAATGTGAACAGTAACCCATGATGCTGGAAACCATGCCACTGAATTTAGGACAAACACAAAACACCAAGTATATAAAATTCAGTACATTTCTTCATGAGTCTGTATTTACAGAGAATGCACATTAGCTATAGAAACCAGGAAAGACGAAGTTTTAGCTCTCTCATTCCACACCAAGAAGCCTTTATCAATGTGATTGATCTTCTTTCCACTCCAGTGACACAGTCTCGGTTTGTTAGTTTTTAAACTTTGACCAAACCACCAAACTTCAATTAAATGCAGTTGAAGATTTTCAAAGCAAGAGAAAAAGCTGTTTTCAGGGCAGCATAAGCGGGCTAAAAAACATAATTAGAACATTATAAGAAGAGTATAGCAATGCCCATAGAGCACATAGCTAAAAGGTGGCTGCAGCGGGGGAGTACATTTCTCCATCCCCGATCACTCATTCAGCTTATCACTGGGATGAGCCTCCAGAGGAACGTGTCCAAAAGTGTTGGCTTTGTACTAGTTCTTGTAAGATCTGGAAGAAAAATACTCTTTAAAGCCAAGAAAAAGGCTTGTATGTCAGCGGGAATGCAGGGGACTCGCTGAAGCAAGCAAAGGAAGGTGTAAATAAACCTTCCAGCAGTTTTGCAAGAATCCTCGATGTGCCCAACTGATGTCCTGACAGCAAATGGAGCTTTAGGGCTGAGCCGAGTCCCCACTGATGGGTTTTTGGGTGTCAGGGAATGATGTGCCCTGCCTTGGGTCCCAGCTAGGGCAGGCGGTGATGAAAGGAAACGAGTGGAAAGAAAACAAGCCACAAACTTGAGGATGCAAACCTTGAAAAACAAAATGTCAAAGCTTCAAAGGAGCCTGAACTGTTGATTCAAGGAGTTAAATAATTAACTAATTACATGTTTCCTTCCTTGTCTAATGTGAACCCAACATCTGTTTTGATGTTTCTTGCCCTGCTCCTCTTAGAGATCAATCAGCCCTGAAGCACGCATATTTAATCTGTGGATTAGGTTAAGTACTGGGGCACTTGAACTATCTACATGGACATGGAAAAGCAGTGCTATGGATTTATGTCCATGTTCCAGCCGAGCAAGCACGTTTTCTGCAATTTAACGATAGTTGCCGGGGTTTTTTTAAACCTCTTCCGTGGATGCACGCCCTTGCAATGCAACATTAAGTAAAAAAACTACATGATGGTATGCTCAGCACCCTTCAGAGCAGCAACACACTCAATTCACCAAAGTCCTTTGGGATTTGAGGGGCTAGAGGGAAGACAGAGGGGATGCTGCAGTGAGCATCAGTGTCCTTCCTCACCCTGGCAGTACCACATGCATCTCCACCTCCAGCAAAGGTGGCCCATGAGGTTTTAGTGAGGCAAAGCAGCAGTCCCTGCTCTCATTCCAACTATTCTATTCCGATAATAAAAAAATAAATAAAAGCAAGCACTGGGAAAATCTTCTGTCTACCCGAACGTGGAGCAAGGTCTTTCGGCTGCCTCCTCCAAGCTCTCTGCACATACTGTCCCATGAATTCATCAAATTTAGGCAAAAAAAACCTGCAAAAAGCACGTTTTTCTCCAGCAAGTGGAATTCTACTTTGGCTGAGCTTTACAATATCTCCCTCTAGTGGGAAAATGCCACCTCATTTCTCAGTGACTATTTCTCTCTACAGCCAGAGGGGGAGGTATGGATTAATCCCACATTCTCTAACTCAGACTGGGGCCAAACTGAAAGTGGGGATGAATGACAGACCAGTGGCTGATGATGCAGGTTGACATTACAGCTAGAAATCTACGCTGCTAATCAGTGGAAAATCAATGCATGAGTAGGCTTGCAAAGAAGAAATCACATGACACAGCATGAATCAATTTTGTCCTGCCACTTGTAAATAAGCCTCTTAAAAAAAAAAAAAAAAGAAAATAAAAAAGAAGTGATAAACAAGCTGGCAAGCAGTTGAAGCTTTACAATTACTCATATGGACCCTGAACTCCATGCAATAAACATCTTAAAAAAGAGAAGAGAAAAACAACCACACCAAAAAGATGAGGGAAGAGAAGGTTTAAAGCCAGCAAATTCAGAGTTTAGATTAATCTTCATAGTCAGGAGCATAGCAAAAACACAGGTAAGGCACACAAGCAATTCCCAGTCTGCATTTCTAGATACAGGACCTTCTCTTCAGAATAATTTTTACCGTCTTAGAATTAAAAGCCTCTTCCCAAAAGGGATTTTCAAACCCAATCAGAAATAAACTTTCTACATTTAAGTACTTTGTTTCCACGCATGAATCACAAAATCACAAAATCACTTTCCTGCTCCTACTGGCCACACTATTGCTGATCCAGGCCAGGATGCCATTGGCCTTCTTGGCCACCTGGGCACACTGCTGGCTCATGTTCAGCCGGCTGTCCATCAACACACCCAGGTCCCTCTCCGCCTGGCAGCTCTCCAGCCACTCCTCCCCAAGCCTGTAGCGCTGCTGGGGGTTGGTGTGGCCCAAGTGCAGGGCACAGCATTTGGCCTTGTTGAAACTCATGGAATTGGCCTTGGCCCATTAATCCAGCCTGTCCAGATCCCTCTGCAGGGCCTCCCTACCTTCCAACATCCCACTCAATTTGGTGTCGCCTGCAAACTTACTAAGGGTGCACTCAATCCCCTCATCCAGATCATTGATAAAGATATCAAACAGAAGACCCTAAGTCTGAAAAAGAAGAGTGAAAAGTCTTATTTTTAAACAAGTTGCCTTATACTTTCACCCTACTACCCAGAGCCCTACATATCCAGAACATTTACTTTCCTCTGCTGTAACGGGATAAAATGCTCTTATAAATAGGGCTAAAAAGCCTCTGGTAACAGCTGGCTTATTGGGTAGTTTCTACAAAACACTGTGGCAGCCTCCAAGAAAAAAAAAAAAAAAGACAAAAGCAGAACCTGAAAATGGGGGCAAATGAAAGAAACTGCCCAGAGAGCTGCAGCTCCAGGTATCCTGGGGAACTACCTGCTCTCATGGCTGGGTTTGTGCCCCAAAAGCCAGTGAGTCCTTCCAGGGCTACGGAAGACCTGACTGAGCCAACCTAGACAGGCAACCACTGGGACTTGGTTTTGTTGGAGGGCTAGTGGAAGATCTCAAAACAGGCCCGAGGCTGACTTTGCCCTTTCACTGAAGGAATGGGAATATTAGGAAGTCTTTGTTTTTCTCCCAACGATCACTCATTCACATTAGATAAATTCAAATAAAACCACTGCAGCCTATAAATTGCTTCCTTTGTTGACTGCCCAGCAATTATTCTCTTGGCCCCTTTGATTTCCATGTCACAAATGATTTTCAAATGACTAACACTACTTTACAAGTAGAGAAAAAAAAGCCTCTCAAGGTTTAGCATTCTTTACACTGAATTGAGATGAAACTACCAAGGACAGAAGATGGCACGCTCCCCTTGCAAAGGGATGGAAGAGGCCCTGTCTGACCCCAACAACGTGCACATGCTTGAAGGCACCACCACCTCATGTCACACAACCAAATATGACCACCAAGCAGTAGGGGACAATCATTTACAGCTCCAAGTGCTGGGGTTTTAGAAGGACAACCCAACCCTCAGCTTCCAAAGGCCCTTGAATGTCGCTGGTGTGAGAAGAGGGATGAGCTGAATGGTGAGAGATGGTCAATTTAGCGACCTAGAAGAAGCAAGGATCTTGGCTGTACGCCTGTGAACATATCACACAGACTTAAGAAAAACAAGCAAGGTGCAATTTTCAGCCACCCAAAAAATCCCTTAATTTTTAAGTATGTACATTTTGGTTTCAAAGTTATTGAAAGTTGTAATCTGCATCCATGGAGAAAAAATCCATACTGAAAAAGAAATTCACAGTGTGAAGGAAATTAAACTAATTTTTCCAGCAAATTCAGAATAATGTAAAACAGAAACACCATCATCCTGCCCTTAATGCTGTAATAATTACTTTTGGATTCAGCACAAAAAATAAAAATATTTTCTCATATGGACTTTTGATAATATTTTAAAGCACATGAAAAACACACTTAAGATTATTAAATTAAAGCAAAAGCCTTAAACCAAAAAATCACAGCTGCCCTACTGTAAAAAGTTTGCTTTGATGGAAAAGTGTCTGACTTCTGAATATGAAGACTCCCTCAAATAATACCAGAAGAGATACAATTTCTGTAACAGATGGGACAAAACTATTCCTCCCACTGGTATTACACTTTTGGTTTCAGTTACCCCATTGCAGTGGTCTCTTCCTCAGCCACTGCTAGTTACCCCATTGCCCAAAAAAAACCCCACAAGCAACAGGGTATCTTCAAACTTATAATGAATCCTCTGTTCTGGGTGGGGATAAAATAGCGTCCCTAAAAAGCGATATGGGCAAAAAATCTTGGGGAATACCAGGGCACCTCTACATATTTCAAGAACGACAAAAGACTCTGCTCAAAGCTCTTACCAGTGCCACTTGTCTTTAGTAGTAATAAAACCCTGCAAGCAAAACTGTTACCCATCCTCTTCCTAACGCCATTTATCAGCGTTCTCACGCGTGCCTCCTGCTCCTAACAAGTTCCTCACAAAGGACTAAAAGACAGCACAGTTCCTTGCTGGGCTGTCGGCTTGGAAAGCAGCACAACATGGAAAACAGCTCATGTGGACATGAAAGCCAGACTCTTAGCCCAGGCGACCAGGTGGGCACTTACCAGCAAGACGTAGCCTCGACGGCAGCAGGCTCACGATGAGCAGCCTTTCCCATATATAGTTTTACACCGAACAGTCACTGTCTGCATGGTTTCCCTGTGGTTACTACTGGTAGTTGTGATAAAATAAATAAATAAATAAATAAGTTGACTTAGCAAGCCACTTCCTTCTTTCACCCTGTAAAAATTTTTTGCGCTGTAAAGAGGAGGGCAAATTCATCAAAGTTCACAGTTCGGCTCCACAGATCGTGTTATGCCAATTCTCCATCCCTAAACCAGCAAGGAGTGAGAAGGAAGAAAATCCTCCTCACTTTGGGAAAGGGTATAGCTTTAGTTTTGTCAAAAGCACCAAATTCTAGAGACGAAAGAGCCAACAGCTGTCCATCCACTCCTTGAGATGACTGAGCTGCTTTCATCCTACACATTTCCTCATATTCTAAGGACTGGAGATGATTGTGACAACTTCAGTCCCTCTGGAGGTATATCTTAATCTGAGGCTTCTTTCAGGATTACTCTGGGGACAAAGAGAGAAGAAAGAAGCAACAAATCTGTGCACATAATCCCAGATACCTCAACAAGTGTGACAGGGTCCCAGGTCCTGGGAGTCAGTCACGAGTGAGCAGTGAACAGCTGCTCAGAGCCACCCCACCTCACCACAAGCACCTCCGTCAATACCAAGAGGAGGGGAAAGACCCTCTCTCCCCACCGTCCCACCTGGTGACAAAGGAGGAACACGCTTCATTTTTTTTTTTCTTAGATGAAGGCAGACAGTTTCACTCTCCACCTCTGGGAAGACCACAGTCATCTCCAACAACCTCAGCACAGGGTAAGGACTAACTGGGAACACAAAATAACCACCACCTCCTAGAGCAGGTCAGGCTGATCAACCTGCACAGCCAGGCAAGAGCTGATCTGCAACTCTCTCGTGTGGACAGAGGTAAAAACTCAGTTTTTCTAAAGCAATCTGAAGCCCTTGCATGCCTTTTCAAAGGTCCCAGGCAACCCTTTGTAGGTTAAATCAGCAATCATGAATATCTAATCCTCCTAACATTATTTAACTACTCATTGACTAGAGGGGTTGCAATGCACGCTTGTAGATTTTATAAAGGAATTAAAGAACATGGCTATTTTTTTCTTGATCACTCAATGAGTATTCATTAATTTGTCTGTTTACAGGCAAGATCACTAATACTCCTGTCTTCTTTAGCCTAGTACTTGTTTCAGTGAATGAAACTTCAAAGCAAATACATCATGCATCAAACATGACTGCTTGACCTCCATTCTCCAAAGCTGTGAAACCAGCCCCAGACCTATGGCAGCATTTAACAGAGAAATTCATGTGCTGCCCAGAGACACGGCATTTATGCTGGCATTTGACAGTGACCCTAAAGGCAATGTGGAAATCAGGATATTTAAAATTGTACTTCGTGCACGGTAGTGTATTTACACTGTAGTGTATTTACCCTGTAGTGTATTTATTCAATGCATCTTAGTGAAATCTGGTGCACAATAACTTGCCTTCTACTGCCTTCTTAGAAGATTTTTGGCAGAAAGCACACATCCATCTCATTAACCCTTCTTAACATGCTTTCACCATATCCACCAAATGCCATACAACTATGCCATAACAACACACCCTCATTTTGCTTTCCCTTCTCAACTATGTCTCTCTACATCCTCCTTCTTGCTCCTTCTATTTCTGTCTTCAGGCCACTTAGCTTTATCACTAACTCTTTTCTGTGGACAAATTAACAATGTAAGTTATCTTTCCAAGCTGCTGTTTCCCATACCACCACATAGTGCTTCCTCATTTGAACTTTTATCTCTTCCTGCAAAGGGCCTTCAAGTACAAAAACAACAGCAAATTTGTATTAAACTTATCACTGGACAGTTACTAATCCACGAGAAAGAATGCACTAGAGCTTTGTCTTTCAAAATAATGTGGCAAATGTCAAGGTAAGAGCAGTTTGTTCTCAAAGATGAAGAAAATCACAATAAATTGATTGCCATACAGAATGAAGAGAGGCGTTGCTTGGTATTGCAATGCACATATTTTTGCATATTGCTCATATGCCAGCAGTTCCACTTTTATAGGAAGGCAAGGGCAGTTTGTTGATTCATGATGACTGTAAAAGCTGCAGGACTTCAGGGAGAATGCCAGTAAGCATCTGTTAAAAGGGAACTAGGAAAATAAGCATTAACCCTTCAATTAACACTTTTTAAAGCATGTCTGAATCATTTCTTAAGTAGTTTGACATGGCTAAACAATGCTTTTTTTGTTCTGTTCACTTTGCAGTAGCTAGCCTTACTGTATTACCAACCCATTTTCTAAAAGAGCTGTGCTAGAAGAAAACGTGAACAAAACTACAGCCAAGGAGAGCAGAACAAGGGCAGTCCCATGGAGACCACGCTCATAAGCACTGCCCAGATCATTGCCATGTGTTGTCTCTCAGACCATGTGCTAGGGGAACTGTATTGCAGAGCCACATGAACAGCTCTAGACTAAGTCACATCGGCCACCCAGAACCCATCAGCTTGGTCCTGATGCCAGGGCTTCCAGCACCAGCAGAAGATGGGATCGGCAGCTGTGGCTCCGTGGTGATGATGAAGCTCCTGAGGTAGAGGAGAGGGGTTAGACCCAGGCTAGGCATGAATTAGACCAGTTGTCAAGCAAAGGTTGACTACAGGAAGGAACCATTGCTTCACACCCACATTTCCCACAGCATTCTTCTTTGCTTCTCTCTCAGGCCACCATGAAGCAGAACATCAGTGCACAGGTGGAGACATGCCCAGAGCTGCTCCAGGAGGCTCAACACTCTGCAGCTCCTGGCCAGGTCCGTGTCCCTCTCCCTGCTTCGAGCAACTCGGGTAACCCTCTGCAAGAGATCTTTAAGGTGCCCGCACTGCCAGGAGCTGGCTGAGGAGCCAGACAGTCACACCCTGCAGCTGTCTGCCTCACCACCCTGTGAGATCACCATGCCTGCAGCAAAATAAGCAGAAGAAAAACACATACTCATGCCTCAGCTGTTCCATTTTGCTGAGCGTGTAGAGAAGAGATGACTGGGCTGATCTAGGAGCTCATTGCCACTGAAAGGGCAAAATGTAGTTCCTTTTTTCTCCTTCCACCGCTCCCCCCGCCCCCCCCACCACACTCCTTCCTCCTCTCACCTCCACCCCAGCCACAAGGAGCAACACCCTCTTTATAGACCATCTCGCACTCTCACGAGAGCCTTCTCCCAGCCGACGCAGCCTGTCAAAGCAGCAGAAGACTGGGCTTGGGAGCTTGGTTAGTGAGCGCAGCCAGTGCAAAGGACCCGAGCAGCATACCCAGCAAAAGGGAGCAAGACACAAGAAGCATCTCTCCCTTTCAGCAAAAGTGAGAAGTTCCCTCAGCGTAGAGGTCCTACAGGGTGAAGGTCCACAGAACTAGCACACACATCCCCTCCCACCGAGTGTGCAGCAGCGAGCAGGCTGTGGCCATGGGCACACTGGAACAGCGAAGACTTTTCTGTGAAAACTTTATCAATGGTCTTTTCAGGACTCTGCAGTCCCAGCCCTCTCAAGCCTCGCAATCATTTCTCCCAAACAATCGTAATCAGTAAAGCGCTTGTAATTATTAGACGGCTTTCATACGTTTGAGAAGTCATCTGCACAGGAACCGCGTGCTTCCCCCTGCAAACGCCGAGTTTACCGCAGCCCCTGACTCACGCTGTGGTGCAGCGAGAGCGGCCACAGACCTGAGCCACCCCTTCTCACCTCCCTCACTATCCTTCTCCGTGCCAAACTCCCTTAAAAGATGCTGCAGCTGCCGCCCTCCAAGCCGTCACCGCCTGAGAGCATCGGTCTCTCTGTGCAGGACCCACCGCGGCGAGCCGGCCTCTCCCCGCCGCGCTCTGGTCGGCAGGCGGAGCCGGAGAGCCGCGATCGCTCCCCAGCAACAGCTGTTTCACAATCCCCCCCAACCCGGAACGTGCTCATGGCCCCGGCCCGCACCGCCCTCCTGCCCGGCCCCGCCCGCTGCTCTCCCCTCAAGTAGTAAAAGCGCAGCCTGTTCCAAAGAAGGAAAGGAGGGGTTTAAAAAAAACTGCCTCAAAAAACCCCTGGGGTTTCCCTTGCAGTCAGTCCTTCTTTTCGGTGTCATCAAAGCTGCTGCTCAAAGCAGCTTAAGCGCAGGCAATTCGCTTAAATCAAAGGTGAACCTCCAAACCAGCAGCACATCTGTTCAGGTAAGAAGTCAAAATCACAGCCCTTCAAATAAGGAAGGAAATGTTTACAATGAGAGTGGTGAAACACTGTAACAGGTTGTCAGAGGGGTGGTAGATGCCTCATCTCTGGGTATTCCCTGAAAGGAAATATTCAAGGTCAGGCTGGACAGGGCTCTGAGCAACCTGACTGAGTTGAAGATGTCCCTGCTCACTGCAGGGGGGGTTGGACTAGATGACCTTTAAAAGTCCCTTCAAACCAAAAAGATTCTCTGATTCTATGATTATAGAAAATTGAACAAATTAAAAAAAAAAAAAAAGAATTCCTGCTCTCAACTGACGGAAGGACAAGCAGTCATTTCTCTCCTCTTTCACATACTTAAACACAACTTTTGAAAAAGCGCAGAGCCACAAAGATGATGAAGGGAGTGGAACATCTCCGTTATGAGGAAAGGCTGAAGGAGCTGGGTCTCTTTAGCTTGGAGAAGAGGAGGCTGAGGGGTGACCTCATTAATGTTTATAAATATGTCAAGGGGGAATGTCAGGAAGATGGAGCCAGGCTCTTTTCAGCGGCGTCCACTGACAAGACAAGGGGCAATGGGTGGAAGCTGGAACACAGGAGGTTCCATAAAAATATGAGGAAAAACTTTTTTACTGTGAGGGTGACCGAGCACTGGAACAGGCTGCCCAGGGAGGTTGTGGAGTTCTTTGGAGACATTCAAAACCCGCCTGGATGCGTTCCTGTGCGCTCTGCTGTAGGTGATCCTGCCCTGGCGGGGGGGTTGGACTAGATGATCTTTGAGGTCCCTTCCAACCTCTAACATTCTGTGATTCTGTGTGCTGTTGCTACCCCTGAGACAGGCCTGGAGCGATGCTCTGGGATGAACCATGCTGGGATGAACCACCCTGAAGTGATGGGAAACACCAGCTCCAGTGGCTAGACCCACTCTCCTCATCAGTGTCCTTTCCTGGACCCGGTGGCCTCTGCAGACTGAACGGAGCAGCAGACCCAAGACTCAAATGCCAGGCACAAGCACCTACCTTGCTGTGGGACTGGAGTCGTGACAGCCGATGGGAGAAAGCATTTGATGTTGGGAGCTGCCAAAAGCTTCCTCTCCTCAAACATTATTAGGCATAACAGCAGAAAGGCTTGACCTACTGCTGGAAGAAGTGAAAGCAACATTTCTCTTGTTTAGGAGTTAAACAATGGAATTTGCTCCAAAACCAATAAACACGACTCATCAGCTACTTTCTGAATCCCAAAGACATTAATATTCATCTACTTTGAGTCTGTCCATGGTCCAGGTTACTGTTAAAGAGTTTCACTTGCAGAATCTAAAGCTCTTTGACCGGATCCTAACCCCAGGATCCTCATGGCCAGAAAGGGAAGACATCAACCTCCTGTTCTCCTCAGTCTCCTCTTATACACCTCCTGTGATGGGGGAAGACAAACAAGAGGGCTACATACTGACCAGCATGGCTGGGTGGCTCTTTGCAGTGTGCATCCTGACATGCTGTCGCATGCAGGCAGCACAGCCATGGGCACTTCTCATCCCAAACTGACACACTCACCAACTCACCAAGGATATGCCAGGGCATGCGTCCCGTATCAGGATCCCTGACTTCACCTACCTACCCTTCTGTATCCATCTCCTTTCTGGCAGAAGAGTATATGAAAGGAGGAAATGCTCTTTCGGAGGAAGAAGAGATCCTAATTCCTGGATAGGGCTATCATATTCCTCCTGTTTCATTTACAGAGACTACAGACACATTATCTGACAACCAAAATAGATTTGCCATCCACGGACGCAATCTTATTCCTAGATTTCAATAAAGCGGCAGCTAGTGGCTACTGTACTCTTTCCAATCTTTTTCAAGTACTTTGGCTTTAACAAGGCCCCTCTGTTATCCTCATCTGGCAGGACAACTGCTCTCAGGCCTTTTCAGTAGCGAATACACAGTCTCTTAAAAAAAATCTAGGTCGACCCTTCTTTATATTTTATGCACGTTTCCAAAATAAGATCTGTTTTTCTGTGCAAGCACATAATAAGACATGCTAAGTCTCTTCAATGCATCCTCCAACTAGACCAGCTCACAGCCATTTGGATCCTCTTTCCCAAGTGCAACTCTTGGCACTTCTCGCTGTGAAATTTCAACTTCTTCATCAGGGACTCCCTTTCCAACCTGCCAAAATCATTTTGAATTTATCTCCTGTACCCCTCAAAGCTCCTCCAAGTCAAGGACACTCTCAAACTTCATAAGCCAACTTTCAGCTTCAGGATTCAGATTAAGTTATTGAGTGTAAGTGAGAAAGGAAGAACTCCTGCAAGGGGCTGTCAGGAAGGTCCTGGTGTCAGGGGGGAGGGTGTCCTGTTGGTGGTTCTGTGTCAAAACAAGAATTACTGCCCAAATGAGTCTTTTCAAGCAGCTGCACACCTTCCTTCTGGCAATTTCATCTAGAGTGTTATTTCCAAACTGCTATGTGCTTCTCTTGAAAAAGGTCAACAGCAGTGAAACCTTGCACTGAGTCCAAACTAATATGTCTTGCAAGGGGGTGGTGAAGGAACGGGAGGAGGGAGCAGCTGCACTTTTGTGAATGGTCTAGGACAGCAACAAGCCAGTGGCAAGAGCTGAGGGGGGGATACACAGAGGAAGAGAAGTTGCAGGGCTTGTACTCCAAGGCAGTTAGTCACCACAGCTTTAGTTCTAGAGACTCTCTCATTTGCTTATGAAATTTTGTGTGAGACAGCGTCAGCAGATACATCTCATTTATTTTCTCCCTTCTGCTTATGAGGCATGTTCATCTGTCAGAGTTGGAAAATAGGCTGTTTTGAAACAATCTGGTTTTAGGGATCCAAGAGAGGCTTTTTTAAATGCTGTACTACTCAGTAAGTGCTTATATATTGACTGTTAGTCGCATTCATGCCTTGCTAGGGATCAAAGTTAGGCTGACTGATCTTTAATTCTCTAGCAGCCTATTTTTGCCACTGTTTGCAAATATAAACACTGCATCCACTCTTCTGCATGTCTTCTGGGGCCTCTTAAATGAGTCCTGAGAAAACATTCCTAATGAGCTTTACAGCAGTCTCTGAACCATTGAGTCCTACTGCTAGAAGCATAAGCATGGTATTAAGCCAACATATTACAGAAATTGTATTACACTATGTCTGACATTAATGTTAGGAAAAGCATTCTTCCTCACCATTATTACTAGGTAACATTATCTTTAAGGATCAAACAGGAACAGCGACAGCCAGGGGAAAACAAACAACATGCAAACTGAAAGGTTATGCCTGCGGAATGGCACAAAAGGACCAAAAGACAAATCTCCTGTGAGAAATTATTTACATGTTTCAACTTAGTTCTGGCTCCATTCACCACGAGTGTTTCACTAACGGTCTCCCCTGTCCCTAGGGTTACATGAAAGGGGAAATGAGATAACGCCCAACGCGTCATGCTTACAGCACGCCAGCGCTTTGATGAGCACTCAGCAGTCACATTCTGACTAACACAATCGGTAGCCACTTTCCTCCCAAACTCTCTGGCAGAGGGCCAGGGATCTCCCTCCCAGGCGTGCTGCCGTGGACCCGGGGCCAGCTGGCCGCTGCTGCTGGCCGCCTTGCCTCCCTCCTGTCCCACCTCCCTCCCTTTCGGTTCCCACTGTCTCAGTCATCAGAAGACAGAGAGACATAAATTATTCCTTCCCATGGCATCAGGGGACATTTACTTGGTCTTAGAACCTCAGAGGCATCTCAGGGTTCTCTGGCTGAAGGATCAGCCAAGGTAACCTCTCTCTTTAATTGCCCATTTGGTCAGGGCTGGACCACAGAGCAGGAGAGAGAGCTGGGGCATAAACACCTGCCCCAACCTGAGTGAAAACTCAGAAAAAACCTACCCATTGCAAAGACTGGTGGTCTTTCAAGAGCAATTTGCTCGATGCCCAGATTAAGAAGCTGCACAGAGTCACATTACACATTGCAATTCTCCTTGCAGCTATGAACTTCTAGGTTACTAATCAACTGTAGCATTAAAAAAAATATCATTAAAAAGGTTCATATTTAACAACACTACTAGAGGGATAAATTTAGGCCCCAGCAGAGGGAAAAACAAGTTACTACATATCAGACCAGTGAAAATGAGCTCAGTGAAACAGCCTAATTGTTTGGAGGGGGAAATACAGTGACTCATCCTTTAAAATTTCAAGTGTTCTCCATACAATCACTCACAAGACTGCAAAGAATATTAAAGATTCAGAAAGAGACTGCAGGCTTCCTAATTCAAATATCCTACATATGAACAACTGTTTTGATTATTGGACTTCATTCACATTACCAGGTGGGTTCCCAGTTTGAATAAATCTCTATTTCTGAAACTGCCTTGACGTTTTTTATTACATGCTGGTTGGCATATTTGCATACCACACAAGCAACAGCAATCATTATGTGTAGCACTGACAACTTCTGTGCTCATCACTCTCCCTCCCACCTCACCCACCACACTGCTTTCCTCTCCTGACCTTCTCCCACCCTACCTTGGGAGACAGAGAAAACAAGGAGTAAAAAGACTGATGCAAGGATTCATCTTCTCCAAGCAGAGGGACTTTCTAAACAACTGCAAATACATGCAGCATTGCTTTCTTAAAGGCCATTATAGCCTGAAGCACTTCTATGCATGGGACAGCCCTTTCTAGTCCACGTGTGTCAGTGCAGGAACTCTGAAGAACACCACCAGCACTGCAGGTCAACAACACTGGGGTCATACATCTGCAGAAATGATGCCAGCATCTCATCCAGCTCCCTTTCTGTTGCCCAAGCAGATTGCTGGTCCCTGCTTGCACTCCTTTCTCAGCACCCTCCTCCTCCAACTTCTCTCACCCACCATCTTATCCAGGGACTTACTTTCCAGATTAGTGCTTTTGCAGTAGCACAGCGGGAAGGTGCAGCATTACAGGCAGCAGCAGAGAGGCAGGAGTGTGTACCTGCATGTTTAAGCCAGTAAAGGAGCAAAAGGATAACCCTCAGAAGATAAACAAAAAAAATCTTATCTGTAATCATTTACCATTGAAATCTTGTGTTTGAGCTTACAAGCATGAAGCTTTGGTGTAATTACTACTAGCAATTGCTATGAGTGCCAGTTTGTAGAAAGTCAATACACATATTACACATATTTGAAATCTCTTGCAATTAATTCTGCTTTATGTGACAGTAGCTGTGCAACAACCTTCCAAACTGGCTCCATAATTTGATTCTTTTTTTGTTCCTCCTGAGAAATGGCAACACCTTATAGCAAAGGAGGGAAGTCGTGCCTGTGGGATAAGTTAAGGTACCACTCCATTCTGCTGGCTGTAACAAAAGCAATCATTAAGGGGAAGTAAAACCACTTTAACTATAAATCAACAACCGTACTGCTTGGTACTGAATAATAAATTATAACATATTAATTTAACATCAATGTTTGGGAATTTTTTTTGCAATTCCACCTGAGTAATAAACACACTGTAAGCCCAGAACTGCATTCCTCTTTTACCTGATCTTGCTCATTTTAGGTAGGAAGAAGGGAGTGCCAAGGCAGAGACCCATTCCCCAGATGAATAACCTCTTGACCTCCACCTCACTCTTCCACCAGCTGCTTCCCTCTGCTGTGACACCAGATTTGACTTTTGTGTTTGAGCATTTCATGGTCTTTAAACTACTTGCCCTCAAGCATTCCTGTAAGACAGGTGGTAAGGGGGCTCAGAGGCAACAGTATCAGAGGTCTGGGAGTGTGAGATGGTGCAGCACAGGGGACCAAATTCTACTCTGGGCTCACATCCTAACCTCAGACCACATGGAGCCTGGATGTATGCTCTAGCAGAAAGGCTGTTCAGTTAAAAAGCAATACATAATGATAATGATTAATAATAATAATAGTGTAAGTTGAGCAACAGAGAGGGATTTCAGGGGTCTCAAGCTCATGATCAAAGCACTCATTAGCATCACAGTCTCACCTCAGCTGGATGTGCAGTCTGTCTGGGAGGCTTTGGCACTTTAAGAGCCAGTTCTGAAAGCGCTGGCTGGGGACACAGCTAGACAGAAGGATGTCTAACTCTCCATCCATTCCACTCCTTCTCTCTGCGCTTTCACATCATGCAGCGCAAAGCAAAGCAAGTCACTTTCCCTGTCCCAGTTGCCCTCTTGGGTGCCCACCCAGCAGCACATAAGCTCATGTTCATTACTCTGAAAGGGGTGAAATTGCAGGTTCACTCAAAGCTTGCCCAGCTCCCACAAGGAGCAAGATCCCGCTTCCTCACCCTGCTGGAAGCCATCCTCCAAAGCATTTTGGCAGGCTCCTGCTGTTTCATTTTTGGAGAGGGCAAGAGAAAAGGAGTGGTAGGACAAGAGGAATCCAGGCCCAGAGGCACAGCAGAGTGGATGGATAGGGATGCTTCCAGAGTCACCTCACTTCCACATTTGCTACACTCCACTAGCCCTGAAAATTTCAGCATCACACTCGCTCTCCCCCCTGCTTCAGTCACCCCACTAGCCTGGTTGTGCCCCTTTGTTTTTCCTTCCCTTAACCAGCCTCAGTATATTGAGTATCAGCTACTAAGCATTTCACTTCAGGAGAAGAAAACAGATCTTTTGCCTGCCCTGGGAAACCAACCAGCTCCCATTCAAATCCAAAGGAAGGGATCACGTGGACGCATTTCAATTAGATGCGTTGGAGAAGAGGGCTACAAACCTTTTAGCCAGACCCCTTCATTTGCATCTTCTGCTGGAGAAGGAGTGGTATTCAGGTGAATTACCTGGGGGAAGCACTTCATTACACAGTGTTTAAGAGTTGGGAGGAGGCTGTATTCGCAGAGCGTTGAATTTAGCAGAGCCATAATCAGGTGGGAAATAAGGTGGGAAAAATAAAAACTGATCTTTCATCTACTAGAGCTGTGGTCTCCAAGATATTTTGGTCACGTACCTCTACCAGTAAAAAAATTCTGAGCACTCACTCCCAGGATATGTAAAATTATTTATTTATAAATTACATGCATGTGCTACTGAAGGTCTAATCTCCCCACACCCTGCTTTGGAAACTGCTGTGACAGGTAACGGGGTGACGGCGGGCACTTGGTGCCAGAAGCAGAAAGTGTATCAACAACTAGCAGAGAAATGCTGAAACCCCAACACTCAGCCTGAGGCCAGCTGAGGAGATCTACAGACACGGCAAAGCAGATAGGAGATGAAGACCAGAGACGGGTAGCAGGATGTTTTAGCTTCACATGCCACCTATTCCCTTTTTTATTTCACCTAGTCTTCTCCAAAATGCTCATCCAAAGACAGTTGTTCCCAAAGAGCCTCTCCATGGGCTGCTCTCCTTGGCAGGGACTGAAGTAATCATAGAATCATAGAATGTTAGGGATTGGAAGAGACCTCGAAAGATCATCAAGTCCAATCCCCCTGCCAGAGCAGGAACGCCTAGATTATGCTACACAGGAACGTGTCCAGGCAGGTCTTGAATGTCTCCAGAGAAGGAGACTCCACAACCTCTCTGGGCAGCCTGTTCCAGGGCTCCGTCACCCTCACTGAGAAGAAGTTTCTTCTCGAGTTTAAGCGGAACCTCTTATGTTCCAGTTTCAGTCCATTACCCCTTGTCCTATCAGTGGTTGTCACCGAGAAGAGCCTGGCTCCATCCTCGTGACACTCACCCTTGATATATTTGTAAACATTAATGAGGTCACCCCTCAGCCTCCTCTTCTCCAAACTAAAGAGCCCCAGCTCCCTCAGTCTTTTCTCATAAGGGAGATGCTCCACTCCCTTAATCATCCTAGTTGCCCTGTGCTGGACTCTCTCCAGCACTTCCCTGTCTTTCTTGAACTGAGGGGCCCAGAACTGGACACAATATTCCAGATGGGGTCTCACCAGGGCAGAGTAGAGGGGAAGGAGAACCTCTCTCGACCTACTAACCACCCCCCTTCTAATACACCCCAGGATGCCATTGGCCTTCTTGGCCACAAGGGCACAGTGCTGGCTCATGGTCATCCTGCTGTCCACCAAGACTCCCAGGTCCCTTTCCCCTACACTACTCTCTAATAAGTCATTCCCCAACTTATACTGGAACCTGGGGTTGTTCCTACCCAGATGCAAGACTCTACATTTACCCTTGTTATGATCACATCAAGGTTCTAGCCTCTGCCAGCTTTACCTGCTTGAGATGCCACTAGAAGCAAAAAAATGCTGCTTGTGGGCTCTGCAAAAATGAAGGGCATGTGAACAGCCAGAGAAAAAGTGCATTTGTTTGCACATGAAGTCTGCACTGGTTGAAGAGCTGTTTCAGTATGACTTAGATAAACTGGGACAAGCATCCTAGTTTGGATTTAAAGCTTACTTTCAGGTTTAAGGATGATCCACACACAGCTGACCACTGACACAATATGGGTATGGAAACATCTGCAACTGTTGTCTGCTCCTTTGTATTCGCTCTTACGCCAGTACCACTATCAAATACACCACGACAACTTTCAGGTAACTTGCATCTCAGGAAGGAAAAAGAAAATAAAAGAAAATACAACCAAAAGAAAAACAGCACAAGGTTTCTTTGGAGCAACAGGGTGTGGGACATCTCAGAAATTTTTTCCCTTAAAAGTAAATTTTAATGCCTCTGTGGATACACACCCTTCATCAAAGAATGTGAAGGAGCATTCACAAGAACCCTAAAAGCAGTCTAAATATGGGTTGCATATGAAGTGTGTTATGCATATAAGTAATCATGTTCAGATAAAGTATTTCTAGCATGGCATATCCTTAAAAAACAGCTAAAAACAGAGATCTAAAGTCAGTACTAATTTGCCACGGTTTTTGGCACATCACTTGTGCTTCCTCTGACAACGGGCATTCTTGTTTCTACTTCCATTTACTTTAACAGCTATAAAAATAGCAAGTCATGAAGTTCAGCAGCACATCAAATACTCAGCATATAAATAAATATAAACGTTAATATCAGGTGTGAGGTAAGGTGCAGGTCAGTTATTGTGCAGAACAAAAGGCAAACGTAGAAGAATAAGGACAGTACGTGTTAGTATTATATACTTATTTTTTCCTTTAATTTCCTTACAGTAAGTTACACATTTATAATAATGCTAGGAATAGATGAGGAAAACAAGCCCTAGAAGGAAATGTGCTTCAACCTGGGACTTCCATAAACACTCAAAATTTAGGAAGAAATCATTTGAAAATACTGCTGCTATACAGTTCAAAAAAATCTCATGTGCTGCCTGCAGAATAACTATCACCACCCTAATTTGAACATAAGATTAAATGAAGGAAACTGAAATCCACAGATGTTGTGCCTAACAAAAAGTAAACACTAACTTTGTGTACTAGATATTCCAATAACAGAAGGAAGTTACTTCTAAAATTTACTTTCTTGCTTTCTAAGTAATACAGAGCCACAAGGATGCCAAGTTATTCTGAACATAGGCCATAACAGAATTCATTCAGGACAGCAAAAAAGTACCAGCCCAAAGCATCTTTATTTTTCTACCATTTTTAAATGATGGCGATGCCAATAACATACAATTATCAGTCTTGATGTATGAAAAGAGTACTAAACTAATTTTTAAAAAGTTACTTTGCTTTCCAGTAGACATCTTTTTCGGTAACCCTGATCTGCTACTGAAAAACAAGGCATCAGTCCAAAGTAAAGAGTAGGCCTGGGAGTGGGGGGGAAGGTCTTTGAATAATAATGAAAAATTTTTCCATTAGTTCTTTTGACAGAAAGAAAAGGAGGAAGAAAAGCATTTTCATCTGACACCACACATGGAAAAACGATTTGGGTTCCCTGAACTTCAAGGCGAAAAAAAAATTGCAGAGGAAGTTTTTATTAAAAAAAACCCAAAACAACCCCTCTCAAGAGCTGTGAGCTTGGCCATGGGAGCCCACCTCCCCGCAGCATCCCCCGCGCACCCCACTCCCCACCCCATCGCTGCGGGGGGGGTCACAGCTCCGTGAGTGGGGGCAATCGGGAGAAGATCGGAGGCTTTTTATCATCTTGCATCTCCACATGACTGTGAACATAAAAACCGTGGAGGGGCAGCTGGCCAGACTGCGGTCGAGGAAACCTGCTACTTAACGGCAGCATCTATGCCAACTGGAGATTTAGGAGACACGTTTCTGACTACTTTTTGTTTATGCAAGAGCTTCAAAAGATACTGGGCAGTTACAGAAATGCAAAGGGACACCTCCCATTCCAAATGCTTAATGAAAAAAATGAGAGGAAAAAAAAAAAAGACAGCTACAAAAGAGAGTTCAGTAAAAGATGCAATGTTGGACACTACTTTAATTCATTTCAAATCTTCTGTTTCAAGAGCAGCTAGGGCCCTGCCTGGTCTTCTGAGCCATTTCCAATTACTTAAAACTTCTTGGAGTCGTTGCAGACAAAGCAGTTCACATGGGATTTGCAGGAGCCCATGCCAGGAGCCTTTTGCCCTCCTCCCCACCCCTCCTCCAGGAGCAACTGTGGGCAGGTTTTCCAGCAAGACCACTCTGGGAAGAAACACCCACAAGAAGGGGGGACAAAGGCAGCAATGAGCAGGGACAGAAAAAGCTGGTGCAGTAAGAGAGGACTTCAGACAACCAAGGGTAGGAGGGAAGGGAAAGCAATTGCCAGCCACAGCCTCTAACAGGAAACTAAATAAAGTTTCATCCTGGAATGCTCAACATCCCACCAAGTCCCAATATGTTCCAGATTTATTAGTGGTTAGCAATAAGTCCTTGAAAAGAAAGAACAGGAATTCCAGTAAATGGATTCAAGACAGTAATACAGCCAGAGAAGATTATATACACCGGTATTATATGAAATGTATTATGTGATATGAAACTGGGACCAAGGGGAAAGATATCTGAACTTGTGCTGAGGTAAGAACAGCTTCAGATGCTATGTGGTTTCCAAAATGGGGCTTATAAAATGGTGCCTTCTCTTCTTTGAATCATTACAGAAAAGCAGCTTTTTGAATTATCAAGATTTAAATTATCTTAAACTATACTGTACCTAAAACTTGAAATTAAATCTGATTTCCATGAAGAACGTCCTCAAAGTGGCCCAAAGTTCCTTTAAATTCCAGTCTTGCCATGTCCTAACTTTGAATCTACAGATGTCAAAAGATATTAGAATCAAAAATAAAAATTCAGCCAGCCCTCAGACTTAATCGTCAGTGCTAGGAACCATGGAACAGCAAATAGCTACTGGAAGTAAGAGATAAATGACAAATGAAAATAAAACTTTCCTTGTGGTCAGATCAGTCACAGGATTTCCCACTGAATTCCTTCAGCTATTAAGAGCTTCACTAATACATTATTTGTACTTGGATAGGGTGCACATTTTAAAATAAAATCTTAAGGAAGGGAGCCGGTTAGCCCACTCGGTTAGAGCGTGGTGCTGATAACACCAAGGTCGCGGGTTCGATCCCGTTGGGTCCCCATGTGTTGCCTGATGTAGTTGAGAGGCGTCCCTGCCCGTGACAGGGAGGTTGGATTAGATGATCTCTAAGGTCCCTTTCAGCCTAGGCCATTCTATGATTCTACGAACGTATGCAGGCTGACCATGCCAAATAGGGCCCACCTACCCAAACTGGGGGATGAATGCTACTGGGGGACTGTACTACGCTCCTATCACCCTCCAAAAAAAGGAGCGGGAGAAGCTTTGCTTCTGGGTTGAGAGTAACATTCTCTACTCAGGCGGGGAGGAGGTTGATTTACCCTCAGGTCAACCTTTAATGTATTCTTAGATCGCTCAAAGGCACCTTTCCAGATAGAGAATAATCAGTCCAATCAACCTATAATTGAGGGTATAAAAACAAAGGATTTGTAAAACAGGCACCACTAAGGAACAACAGAGACTGTTTTCCACCCCCTGAGGCAGGAGATGGATGCCAGTTCAAGAGCATCACACTGCTGATGTTCTTACCAGCAAGACATTTGGCAAAGCAAAGGCTTCCTTTGTTTCCTGCCTGTGTTTATTTGCTTTTAAGCTCTCTTTTTTCCCCAAATAAACAACAACAAATCTGTATACCATTCCCAGTCCTGCTTTCTGACCTTCAGCAAGCTGCAATCTCCCTGAAATCACAGTTCAGAGACACAGTTTATACACAGCCCATTTCACAGCTTCTCAGGCAGGACAGAACACGCTGTATCAATGTGGTGCTGAGTACCAATCCGCTCTAAATCCTCCTACCCAGATCAGATATTTTTAAAAAATATTGGCAAGTAACCTCTCCTGGTATAAACCTACTAACATGAAATTATCACCAGACTTTCCATAGGTGGCATAAACTCCAGTAACTCCAGTGCTATGTGCTCTGCCCAATCCTACACAGATACTGTTAGCGCCTGTCCCCAACCGCGCTTGTCCCACTGAGCAACATAGTACGTGGGTGTAAACTCAGCACTAAGCTACACTTATTTCGCATGTAATGTGTGTCCCTGAACATCACCAGCCATTTCTTCTCTTTCAGAAACTGGGATAGGAATCGAAGTTGCTTATAGCACAGAGGAAATCTGCTCATGCTGTTAACTAGAATAAACCATATCTAAAAATGCTAGCCTGTACTCTTATGACATTTCAAATGTCAAGGCCATGCACGACAGGCTCTAAAGACAACCATTATAACCCTCCCTCAGAAATAGATTTAGAGGACAGGTAACTTGCAACACATATGAAGCTAGGCATTTTTTCCTATTACTGGGCAAAATCCAAGGTTGAAAACCTCTCAAGTAGACACCACTTATTTTGTGGTCAGTCATCTTTCACTCTTGGGGAAAGGCTGAGCGAGATCTGGCATCCCTTCAGAAGAGCAGCGAGGAGCTCTTTGGTTTCCACCCAACTCCAACCAGCAATGCAGGTGAAACACTGACCAGAATACAGACTCTAAGCTGGTCAAATCACTTTCCAGAAGATCCTTTCCGCCACCACACCTGCGAGGCTGGACTGCAAGAGCAGCCACCAGTGGAGACTGGACCCACCACTGCTCCTTTCAAGGCAGCAGGACTGAGCTGAGAGCACAGACCAGGATGGACCAAGGCACCTCATTACCCTGCTGCTGCTGAAGACTGCATGGCCAGAAAAAAAGCCTGGGGGAAGGAGATCTTTCTAAAAAAACTCCCTGCAGTGGAGAGGTCCTCCTCATTTTGTTGGCTTTTAGAAATCCTGGTAATCAAGCTCCTCTCCCACCACCACACCTTCAGGGCTGCCACGATGGGAACACTGCTGAGAGGAAGCCCCGGTAAGACACATTTTCCCTGGGCAGGGGGCTGGACTAGATGATCTTTCGAGGTCCCTTCCAACCCCTGACATTCTGTGATTCTACGATTCAGTGCCTAATCAGCAACGCCAAAGCAGTGCAAGCATCTGTTTAACAACATATTTGGTTGTGAGTGTTGCAGCAGTTCTGTTCTAACATTGCCTCGCAACTATCCTCTTCAGAGGCTGGCTTTTCCACACGTATTTATAAATGAGATAACAGCTAGCTCTGAGTAGCGCAACCTGGCGCTCAGCACCCAGCAGAAAGCACCAGCCTTGCCTAAATTAATTAGGAACACAAATGCAATGCAACACACACACACAGATTATGGTTTCAGCAACTTAATGGATAAATCATTACAGTTGTCCAGAATCAAATCACAGGGGAGCGCAGGATGATACGAAATGGGCAGAAATCCTATTTTTACCATTAAATCTCAATGTGGTGCTCCTAATGTCATTGAAAAGTACTGGTATAACACTAAGACAAGAAACATCAAGCAAGCAGTACAAATACACCAGGCATCTTAGAAACCACAGTGACTTAGACATTTTCAGTGTTATCTTCGTCTTCCTTCCTTCCTCCCTTCCCTTTTTCAGTACTGAAGTGCCCAGCCACAGGCATGTCAGAGCCCTCTGCCTGTCAGATGCGCTGTAAGTGACCGAAATCCCTTTGGCCAAGACCATGCATAAATGCTATCTTCCCTGCTGCTCTTTTTATTCACATACATAATTTCCTAAACACTGCTACGAGGTGCAGCACCTCTCCCCTGCTCTCCCCGTCTCGTAAAGGGAGTTCTTGCTTTGCAAAATGCCATCAGTCCATGGCACAGGCAGCCACTCCTCAGCCCAGACCCACACATGCCCAAGAGATCACCTGGACCTCACCTCTGCAGGAGGCAGAGTCCGGCGTACAGGCTGGTCACCACGAGCCCCACGGGCTCTGAGTCCAACCCACTCCCACCCACTTGCAGTAGCAACTCCGCTGCCAACCCAGACCTCGTCTCCCTTTCACAAACACAACACACTCGCTGTAAAATTCACTCCTCAGAGCTCATCTGAGGAACCACCAAGGCTCCAGTGAACAGGCACCTCCTTCTCACTTATCCATCTGTAACCACTTTGTTGGCACCAAAGCCAAAAGAAAGACACACAAGTCATCGGTCAAGTAGCTACCGGGCTAAAAATGTAAATTAAATGATACCAGTTAGCAGCACGCTGAGTTAATATACAAATTCTTAATGCTCCGCAGCATAAGACTGAAACAGAACTGACATTTGGGTGTCGACCTTCTGAGCAAGCAGACCTGCGCTGACTTGCTTTTCATAGCCTGCGGGTCCGGACTTTTGTTTTCTTTCTCACATTTACATTTGCATGATGGTTTGCCAAACTATGCGAACCCAATTATGGCAATGAGAGGGTGTTGCCAAGATCTGTTGGAAGACACTGAAAATAAAGCTATAGGGTCATGTAGTACAATTTAATTAAATTCTTTGGTATTGAAAAAAAAAGCAAAGAGCAAAAAATTCTTTGGTATTAAAAAAAAAAAAAGCAAAACAACCTTAGTACTTATAAGCAAGACACAAACTAGACAAAATATACTTTGCTAGCTGTAAAATCCAGTATGAAACAACTTCAGCTGAAAACATTTGCCTGTGGGCACTGGGATGTGACACAGGGCAGGCATGCTGTACCCACTTATCCAACAAGCAGCTGCTTTTCTTTAAATATGAGAAACAGTAGATTAGAAAAATATCCCCCCCAAGCTGCAACTGTTGCAAGATCGACCTTACTGCACCATCCAGACAAAACTAACTGAGAACAGATAGTTTTGTCTCTATATCCAAGAAGCAGAAGCAAGGTTTCAAAACTAATAGAATTAATTTCCAAGTATTAGCAGTATTTTGTCTTATTTGGCCATTGATGTTCCACTTACAGACACCTGAGTCTAAACCAAGCCCCATTAAACAAAACAAAAGAATTTCAATTGGCTTCGAGAAGAATTGGGTAAGACTTGCTGTATTCTATCTGCACCTAATCAGTTTATCACACTAACCTCTAGCATTTAAACGTGTTATCAGAAACATTAAAAAACAAGTGATCAAGCATATGGCTAGAGGTATTTCTGTGTTCCTAATGACATGCACAAAATAATAAAATATTACCTTCCACTGGTGCAGAACTTCCTATTTATGTGCACGCAGTCTCAAGAAAATGTCACAAAGCTACACTAATCTATTTTTATTGAAGTTAATGATATATCCCCTGTAGATTTGAAAGGAACTTGATTCTGGGTAAGGGAAAAATCACCTGTATTTCTGACAGGTAATAATTTCAACCATTATTACAGAATCTGGCAAAAAGATAAATCAGAACTATCATTTTTTAATCAAAATTTCTTTTTATTTTTGGGGAGCTTATTTTCTCCATTAGAAATTCAATTCCTACCTAAGCTAAAAAATTCTGATCTGACTTGAAAACTATTAACATGACAAGAGCAACAGCAAGTGGGATGTCACAGTAAAACCTCAAGGGCTCACTCATGGATGGTTTTGTACCAGGACAAATTGGTATCTGTTCCCAACAAGTACGCCCCAAATCTTCCACGCATAGGAGACAGGGAACGCAAAATACACATTTTCAGAGCTAAAAAAACAAACAAAAAAGACATTGAAAGGCATGTGTGGAGGA
Organism: Trogon surrucura; assembly: GCA_020746105.1. Classification (NCBI taxonomy): domain Eukaryota; kingdom Metazoa; phylum Chordata; class Aves; order Trogoniformes; family Trogonidae; genus Trogon; species Trogon surrucura. The sequence continues at coordinate 69,330,046 of CM036617.1, forward strand.
GGATATTCTTAAAACCTGTTCCTCAGGTATTTTCATATCACTGTCAAAAAACCAAAAAAGAAAATAACCCCCACACTTTAAAATACCTCTGCAAAACATGCTCTATTTTAAAAAATGCTAAATGCAGCTGGTGTTCCATCTTGTTCCCCTCAATATAAAGCCAGAGGGGTGATGCAGGCACACTGCAGAGAGTGTTCAAGAGAAGCAAGCAGTAGCATGTTGGCCAGCTAGCCAGAAATGATGTCAGTTTGGCCCCTCGAAACCAATGAATGAGCAAAAAAACCCCTGACTTCAGCTGCAGTTCCCTCTCACGCGTCTCCCCGCACACAGGTTATGAGTACAATCGTTTCACAGCATAGCCCCGTGCCTGCCTGCTGAAGAGGAAGATGAAGCCACTACCATGGTTGAGCTTGATGAAGCATTGAAGATACCCTCTGTAAAAACACACGTTCGTTAGCACAGATAAATGTTTATTTACAGAAGCATAGAAACAGGATGCGGCTGTGCTGTTAGAAAATCAAACATCCTAGGCATGCCACGATAAGGTAATACAAAATGATAAGGTGCATAAGAAAAACAAATGAAATTCTCTTGGTGTTGAGAAAAAGACAGGAGAGACATCACCACCCGGCAGGGCTGCTGGGAGGGTTCCCACACCACATCATCATCAGCCTCTCCTCGGGTGTGGGCAGCAGCATCCTGCCGAGGGGCAGCTGCAACTTTCCAGCATCCAGGAAGAAAAACGCCAGTGAAAAATGCCACAGATGACAATTCATAAAGGTGACAGGCCGAACCGAAGCACCCCTTGCCATAGTACCATCATCCACTGAGGTTTTAAAATGTTAGCAATTCTTGTTGATGCATTTCTTGCTTCGGAAGGAAGGGCTTCAGCAGGGGCATCCTGTGTTTGTTCATACACCTTATCAGGCAACTACTAGTAATGTTTGGCAGACAACATCCTGTTGCAACACCTGCTTGTACACAATGAACAAAGCTATGGAATAATTTATGGCAGAATCACTTAAAAAAAAAAGCAAAATCTAAATTTTCTCCTGCCACTCTTTTACCCATTTGGTTGGTTTAAAGGCTCCATGTGCAGTGACACAGGTATCTCAAGCACTGGAACGGGCTGGCCAGGGAAGTGGTGGAGTCCCCATCCCTGGAGGCATTTAGAAGATGTCGATGTAGTGCTCAGGGACATGGTTTAGCAGTGGACCTGGCATGGTTAGGTTAACAGTTGGACTGGATGATCTTACATGTCTTTGCCAATCTAAATGATTCTATGAGTCCATCTCACGAGAAAGCTTATAAAGAGAGTACAGCAGCACAGATGCCGTTCAACCCTCGTGTGAGCCACAGAGGATGAGGGTGAAGTCAGGCGCTGTTACTGGGGCCGTGTGTCATGCCAGTTCCATGCACTTGAACTCCTGGCTCCAAGGAAATGAAAATTTAAACTCATAACTTGGCCTGAGTGAACTCGGGAATTTAAGTCACGCACTCCGTGTGATTGGGACTACACTGCGTTCAGACTAAGTAAATCAATCCAACTATTTTTGCTTAGATCCATTTCTCTGCTTATGAATTTCTGAAAAACAAATACGTCCTTTCTGTCAATTTTTAATATTCACTTTAAAATCGGAATATTTGTGACCACTCTTATGAGCTCCTTGTCTTTCATGACTTCCACCTTAAGGAAAAAAACACACAAAACAAAGTTTGCAGTAAGCGCAATTCTGTTAACATCCTTGCAACATTCCCACTCGAGCATTTACTAAACATTCAGAACTACAGTCCGAAGTATCAGATACAGATGGCACAAACACTATTTTTGGGGGCCTTATTTGACTTTAAATCAACATAAACTTTACATGAACTTTATGTATTTCTGCAGAATGCAGAACAATGTATTTTAGAATTTTTTGTGTGATGAACTTCACATTCTTCTAACTACTGCAGGCAGACCCCGTCTCTCTCTTGCATCCTCAAGACCACCTACAAGAATATTAGTATTTAAACCGCGAACACAGTGTGGATAAATTAGTTTTCCCAAGTTTGATGGGAAACCTTTTTATCTGGAACTAAGGCCGTGCTCATTCTGCATGTGCTTTCATAAAAAGGGCTTAATGATGCGTTAGAAAAATCTGCACTGAGCAGTTCTTCATTGGATTCTCCCCCCCAGTGCGGCAAGAACTGGTAAATATCTGTAACGCAAACCAAACAAAGAGCATTACTCAACACAGGAGAGAAAAATCCTCTGCTTAACATCAGTACCACCGACATCCCTTATGCCTACGTTGATGGGATGCCAGAAGAAAGCTTTCGGTGGCTTGTTCCTCCTCTGGGAGGATGGAGCCCTTCTTGGCCCAGGAGATCTCCTGATGTCATGCTGCCACCACCCAAATCACCCAAGCGATGGCCACGACAGCTCCGCTGGGCACACGGTGACTTACTATCCATCGCTTCCCTCCTGCGGACTCTGGCGCTTATTTTTGTACATGTATGAAAGGAACACTGCTGCAGATTTTTAACTGTGTGTTAAAAAAAAAAAAGCCACACAAAAAAACTTAACAGAGAATACATTACCTAACCACTACACAGCTACACATTACCAAAAACCCCCACAACAAAACCAACATCACCTCAGATGACACAGAACACCCATTCCATAGTTCTGCCTACCTTGTGAACGTGTCCATGCTAAAACTGCTCTGAAAAAACATCGGGATCGCATAACAGCATTAAAATCTTGAATGTTGCTTTTAAATACAGGTTCACAAAGCTATTTATAAATGAATACATAGCCCAAGGTGAGCAGAAAGCTTTCTCATGAAACCTGAGCAATAATACAATATTACTGTTTCTGGATTCTCTGTCATTTTATCATGTTCTAGTAATTTTCCCAAGTGTGATGTCAAGGATTCCCTTAACCATACTGTTTGCCTGTCTCCGCACGGTAACGATAAAAATATCGATTTTTGCATTTGTGACTCAGACGCAATTCGACAGAAGGAATCCAAATTATTTCCCCCCTTGCAGTGTATCAGCTCAGCAATCGCAAGGACACCTCACTCGTGTCAAAATTCACTGGAACAGATTGCCCAAGGAAGCTGTGGCAGCCCCCTCCCTGGAAGTGCTCAAGGCCAGGCTGGATGGGACTTGGAGCAACCTGGTCTAGTGGGAGGTGTCCCTGCCCATGGCAGGGGGGTTGGAGCTAGATGGTCTTTAAGGTCCCTTCCAACCCAAACCATTCTGTGATTCTATAAACTGAAGCAGCATCATTAATACGTGACACTGAAAAGAGCACTTCATTCTCTCCATACTTTTCAAAATGAAGCCCTGGTCCAGAAGTAAATTTAAAGCAGGTGGGGGAAGGGATGGGTCTGATGATTTCAACAGAGGGAGTATTCAATGCCAGGGCTGTGAGCCCATTAGTTTCCCCCAGAGACTGTCCTGGTTATACAGGTTTCTTTTATATATTCTTTTCAAAAAAATGAACCTGAAACAGTTCTTCAGTGTTTGAATGAACAGGAAATCAGCCAAAAGAATAAATTGCGCCGACCTTTAGATTATTTCAACCAATTAACAATAAGCTGCTGTTCTTTGATATAATTATAGAATCACACTTCTTTGATGGACAACAGCAAACAAGCATGCTGAAGGGGCAAAAGGAGGTAGATTTTCTTCCGGGAGATAAGTACTTTACTAAATAACATCTACCTTCAGGACCATATTTATACAACTATTTCAACAAGCAAGACTTTTGAAAGTCCGATATAACCCATTGACGAGAAAAGATCAAAGAAACTAACAGGAAGGCCAGGATGCAATCAAAATATTTGATCAGCGAGAGGTTTCTTACCCGAGCCATAAACTCAAGGGCATTTTAGTAGGATCTGTGGGAGCTGTGAACACCTGGAGGCTGTGTGGCCACAGCAGATGAAGCCCCCTGGGGGAAACTTCCCCTCCTGCCCCACTGCCATCCCTCTGTCCCTCCCTCCCTCCCCGTGTGGGACATGTCACCAGTGCCCATCAACCCCACTCTCCCAACATTTTCGGTGCAGTTACATTAAACAACCAAGGGTAGGAATTTTATTTGTCCTCCTAAATCCAACCACCTCCCCCACCAAAGTTAAACACTCCGCCTTCAGTTAAACTAAATGGATCGGTTTTTATAATTTTTTTTTTTTCTTTTCAAGCAAAGTCTCACGATCCCGGTGTGACCCCGGTGGGAGGACAGAGGGAGGCAGGCAGACCCTGCCGTGCACCCAGAGCACTGTGAGTGTCAGCTCTCCAAACGGCAGGGATGGGTAGAATGAGCTTTTAATTACTTCCTTTTCCTTTTTTTTTTTTTTTAAAAAAAAAAAAAAGAACAACAGAAGAGCTACTGGGATTTTCTGATTTTCCTCTTCACATTTATTTTTTTTTTAAAATACATACTTGGCAAACATGAATGAGTTATATATTTGGGTGCAACTCACACCAAACAACTGCTTCGATAGTTTAATTTTGGAGAAAAAAATAGCAAATTCTCACTTTCTTTAAAGGCTTTACTTTTACTTGTTTGTGTATTCCCTAGGTTATCAGCACATCTCCCTTGACTTTCTGACAGCAATATACAAAACCTTGTAGCCAGAGAAGTATGGGAAACTCTGGAAACATCCAACTGCATACAAACATTTAAAGCTCAGATACCCTAATACAAAACAAGCACCTCTCCGAAACAAACATCTCCAGATGTTTTAACATATTTTTGTATATAGACAGAGATATATATAAGATGTGACTCAGGCACGGAAAGCCAAAAGAATGTTCTCATTTCCTGAGGCTGGCTAACAAAAAGGAAAAAATGTGAATGGAGGAACAAAGATTTCAAAAGTCAGCTTTTTCTGAACAGCACCAGCTTTAAAATGATCTGCTTCGATTCCTTTCTCATATAATCAGAATATTGCTACTCTTTTGCAACTGCATGTACTTACAAAAGGAAAAAACCCTTTGTTTTCTGGGATGCTTGAAATTACTACAGAAATGTTGCACTTCAGAGGTTCCTGCCCTTGGGAGTGTAGTGTAGGGCAAGAGGCAACAGTTTCAGACCGAAAGTGGGTAGATTTAGATAAGACACTAGGAAGAAATTCTATCCTGTGAGGCTGGTGAGACACTGGAATAGACTGTCCAGAGAAGCTGTGGATGCCCCCTCCCTGGCAGTGTTCAAGGCCAGGCTGGATGGGGCTTGGAGCAACCTGGTCTAGTGAGAAGTGTCCCTGCCCATGGCCGGGGGTTGAAACTAGGTGGTGTTTAAGGTCCCTTCCAACCAAAACCATCCTACGGTTCTCCTTTCAGCCTCAGTGAATCTCACTGACAGCTCCCACAGCCTCCTTTCCCACAGCAGCTTGCCTTGTCTCCACCGTACAGTGCTTGAGAAAACAAGCAAGCAGCCATGAGTGCTGGCTGGCCCACAGTTGGGTGTCTACATGGTGGGACTCAGCCCACAAGATCTCATGCACAGCTCTTGCTCCATTTTTCTTCTTAACAGTACAAGTAGGTATGAACAGCTTCCAGTTTCTCTGGGACCTGAAAGCAATAGGTGAAGCAAGCCCCTGGGTACCCTCAGATCATGAAGTCGCGTCATGCCAACAAAGATTAGGTAGATATAAGCAGGCATCAATGTGTCACTATCCTCCACGCCCTTTCTAACCATAATCCAAGTGTCGCAGGGATGGGACACAGGGTCTTCTTCCTCTGAATCCTCTGAAGGTTCACTTCTGCAAACTAGTTCTGTGTCAACCATGACAAAAATCACTGCCGAGGTGGTGACCCTTCAGGCAGGGCTGAAGGAGGGGACAACAAGCTGCAGAGAGAACACATGCATGTGTGCTCTGAAGTGCAGCAAGAAAAATTGCCCAGGCAATCCTCCTTCAACAACCTGCAGGCGGGTGATCTATCTTCCAGTGCAATGGAGCACGGATGTGCCCCATCATGATACCACACCTGGGACGGCCACAAGCAGTCCCCAGTCCCAACCCAGATCACAAAACACTGCTCCCTCCCCTCCTTTGAATCCCCAGTACCTGCTCACAGGACTCCACCTTTACCACTGCTCTCCAACGCCACAAGGCACAAATCCACACTTCTGACAAAATGGGTATTTCTGCCCTTCCCACATTCTTTCCTCCACAATATCGCCGCCACTCACAAGATCCAGGAATCAATTCCGACCAAGACACATTCAATTTTAAATCTAGATATCTACCAGTCTCTCTCACCATGGGTTTCCAGCTGGCTCAGATCCCCAGTGCTGGCATGAGAGATGTTGGGGGACGGGAGCGTGCGGGTCACCCTGGTCAGCTGCAGCACAACCACAAGCTTAATTAAAATGTCTCTATAATTGCTGCCTGTGGGAAGAGCAGCTGCCCTGGCAGGATCCAGAGATGGTCTGTCCTGCTCTATGACACCAGCCAGAGCTGAGTCTGGGAGACATTCGCTGCCCAGCGCATCTCGTCCCACTTACCAGCAGACCCTGGCAAAAATACTTAATCCAACACAAATGTTGGTCTCTGCCATGAAACACACATCCATTTGCAAGCATTTCCTCATGATGAAGGATTCACTGAAACCAGAGGCTGCTGTGTCGATCCAGCCCTGGATATGCAGAGGCCGCCTTCCTCTGAGAGCCCCGGCTGGCAGCCTGTGCCTCCCCGCCTGCCAAATCGTATTTTTCATTCCCAAATCAGAGGTGGAGCATGTCAGGAGACTCTGAGGTGGGACTCGGGGATACTGTGGCTCCAGAGGATGAGAGGCTGACAACTGGTCCCTTGCCCCCCATCAAGTAGCCCCCAGCCCCAGTGGGGATGACCAAGCCCCCTCAAAGAGCCCTTGCAAAGCATCGAGGCTCTCTTCCCCCTTCCTAGGGCGGCTTTGAAACTATTTCTCTGTGCGGTTTTCTCTCCCCACATCAATCCCACAGCTGTTGCACGTCAGCGTGGGGTCTGGACGGGAGCCACTCTGCCATGTTGTTGCCTCCCAAGTATTTGCCGGCGTCACTGCACTGCTTTGCTGTGGTCTTTCCAAGTGCCCCCAACTACACTAAAACAATACGTTAACACAGAAAAACCTTACAGCTCTGAGCACTGCAGCTTCCCCATGCTGCTCAGGCCACCCAGGAAACATTCAGAAAATCATTACACTGCTTCAGTTGCTCAGGTTATCCACATCGGCTCCCTATCCGTGATGTAGGCAATAAACCTCAAGGTTTAACTCTACTGTTCCCACCAGTTTAGGTTTTACTCCATCAAAAGCCCATCTAGCAGCATGTTCTTAGTTCTTCGAATTGTTTAATGCAAGCAGTGACTGAAACAACCCTAAATGCACTGAGTAATTTAAGACTTACCTTATCAAATCCTGTAGAAGTAGCTGGCAGGGTTTTTTTTAATGAGTTAAAAAAGCAATGAAAAAAAGAAAAAAGATCATCAGCTGGTATTCTAGGACTTCTTATGTAAAACATAAGGAAAAGCAATTAATATCAAAAATATAGAGCACAAAACCTCATCCTGAGTGGTGGCTTCTTGTAATGCTATTTTTCATGCACCCTAGGATACTCGAGCCTGCCATTTTTGCACAGGAACATGGTTTCAGACCAAAGACGAGAGTTCTGCTTTGTCCACTGATATAGTTTGTCACTGGGTACATCACAATCTGCTGTTGCCTGGACCTCACCGATGGTCTGTGAGTGCTGAGACAAATTCAACAAACTGTTTCACATAAAGGTTATCAGGGCACATTAAAAGCAACCAGGGAAATTACATTATCTTGAATTATTCTTCTTTTTTTTTTTTGTCCTTCTGCCTGCTTAAAAAACACAAGTAAGCATTTTCGCAAAGACGTAGACACTGCAGGAAGGGAAATGCTGAAACAATTGCAAAGGAGTGTCCTAATTTGAAGAAATATATTAACCGCAGGGCCAGGGCACTGTCCCCTGCTGCATTTTCTCTAATTGCTGGATTCAACTGGGACCTTCCCACCCTCTTACCCTTTCTGTCTCAACACCCGCACAAGCTATTAGGGTGACGTGCACTGTAACATATGGTTAAAGCCACAAGGACAGCAGACTACATACATAGCCGCTTGACTCATGCTATGGATAGCTTATACAAGGGAAGGCTTTGGCTATCAAAACACAACTGTCAGTTTGATTTTCCTTGTCACAGCACCTGCCATCATGAAAAAACCTGATGTGAGTAATTTCCCAACCAACTCTCAAGCTGCTTTTAGCACAGTTAATAGTTAAAACCTCCCTGTATTGAAAAGAAGTAAGAGACTGCTTTATGCTACAGAGTGAAAAACCTTTAAACCAGGCTTTGGAACAGAGGAAAACACAGATGAATCAGGATGTCTAACCTAACGCACTTAGCACAAAGCCACAACTGCAGGAGTTGAACAGCCTGCCTTAAGTGCTTTAATAATCATAGAATCACAGAAGGTTCATAATAAATATTTTATTGCAACTTGAAATATAATTTGTTAACTACGCAAACCATCCTCTGTATATTGTGGATCATTAACAGTTCCCCTGCAGTAACTGTATGGAGCCAGTTCTAAGAAAAAGACCTGTGCATTGCAACTGAGGTCGAATTGCATCATCACACTTAGCTTCTTATTTATGGAGTCCCCTATCAAAGCCAGTAACACTACGAAGTGCCCATATTTTTGAGCTTTACAGTCAACAGCGAGACAAAAGTTGTAGATCCAATGAGTCCACGCTAGTTTTTCAAACATAAGTATGCTCCAAATAAAGAGGAGCTTCCTTTGTTCAGTATTTTACTGGATGCTGGCCTGCATTTATCACTACAAAAAAAAAAACAACTTGGTTTGCACTAGGGAACTACAAAAGCTTAAGATAATAATAGTTCTGAACTGCAAGCTAATGCTTTTCTCTGAACCACAGAAGAAACTTACTCCAACGATAACACATCAAGATGAGTTCAGCACAGCCAGTTGGAAAAGCCTGCCCACAAAACTCTGAGGACATTTATAAAGCAAGTGGGCGTTGTGGCAACCAGCTATCCTGAACGACAGACCCCTACCCTAAGTCGATCCAGCTACTGGGCAGCTGCACATCATAGAATGATAGAACGAGTTAGGCTGGAAGGGACCTTCAGAGGTCATCTAGTCCAACCCCCCTGCAGTGAACACCCCTCCCTGCCCAAACCCCTCTCCTCCAGGGCAGAATCCCATCTCCCAGCACGATGCGGAAGGAGACGGCTGTGCCCTGGCTGTTTAGGTTACAGTATCAGCCTGCAAGTCCTCCTAATTGCAAAACAAAAGCCACAGCAGCCACTCAAGCTCAAAAAGCCTTCATAAAGTGGAGGGGGGGGAAGAAAAAAAGTTAAATGAAGAGTTTTTCCTAGGACAAAACCAAATCCCATGCATGTATCTGCTTGACCAGATGCCTGCTGCTCTTCTGTGTACCGAATCTGGAGAGAGACCTCAGGTCATTCTTTCCTTGTTTGTTTTCTTCCTCAAAACTCAGATTATTTAAACTCTCTAAATCAGAGCAAAAAAAGTCAAGATCCAAGGAGTTTGAGCCTGTGTAAACCTTTGAGATCACCTTATATTTTGTCAAGAAGTGGGTTTGAATTAAACATTTGCATTTTTACTGGTTTTTTCCCCCCAGAGAATCAAAACAAGAAAACACACCAATTTTTAATTCCCTCCTCTTGAATTTTACCAAATCAAAAAATATCTTATGTTAACCTTGCCCTTTCACTGTATTTTGTCCTCAACAGACTGTAATCCTCTAAAGAGCACCTCCTCAGCCAGAAGCCCTGCAACCGCCTCCCCTGAAAGGAGCTGACCCCACAGCCTCTCCCCACCATGCTCCTGCCCTGCCCGGCAGCTCTCTCGAGAAACAACTGCACAGCACCTTCACCTCCTTAACCACAGCCCCTTGTCCCCCCAAAAAATGGTGAAAAGAGAGGCACAGAGAGGCCCATCCAATCTAAGCAAGGGGCCCTATATCCAGCCCTTGCCGGGTGAGTGGTTCACATTCAGAGCGCATAGGCGGCGGCCGCTGCAGCAGCAGCAGGCCAGGTTGACTCTCAGACGTGGGAGGATTTGCTTGGCCCGGGGGCTGTCAAGGCTGGTCCCCCTGCCAGGGAAGGATGCTCAAGCTGCCGGCTGTGCGCTGGCATGAGCACTCTGCTTCCCTGGATGTGCCTGTGTGTGAGCACGCTGCTTCCCTGGATGTGCCAGCCACCCGCGTGCCTGCTGCGGGATGCTCCCCTCCAAGATAGTTTTGAGTGAAGGGGGTTCCCAACACAGCACCCTGCTACTTCATCTCAGCAAGTTTCTGCAAGCGTAGGCTCTAGCCTGACTTTGTCCCAAAATTTCTTGCCATGCCAGGGGTGTAGCCTAGCTCATATCCCAGGAAGCATGTACCAGCAGGGCAGCTGGCCCGCTCCCTGACGACTTCAGCAGAACAGATGCCAAATATGTAATTGCTCTGTTTACCCAGAGAGGTGGGCTCCTGGACCTGGAGCATCTGTGCGAGGCTGACCCACCCGCAGACCCTCACAGACACAAGAGACTGACGTTCACAGCACAAATACTGACAATTCGGATGCTTTTGGGAATGCAGAAAGAAGCCTGGCCTGGAAGCATGCATCACCCGCTGAGAAAACAAGCAGCTTTTAGAATGACTGAAGAATAAACACTTACCTTAATACACACGGACATCTGAATCACACTATCATCATCTCAGCATGTGGCTGCACGGCAGCTAGAGCTAAAGCTGGTCATGGCTGTCAAGACCCTGATGCCTCCCCTCCCTTGTCCTGTGGGCAACTGGGGCACTGGCTCAGCAGCCCACCCTGCCGCACACCAGCACCGGGTGGCACCACCACGCTAGCCTGGACTAGGCTTAACTTTGCTGCTGCAACAGCTTTCTCCCCAGAGGCGTGGCACAGAGCTGGAGGAGCTCAGGGCAGAAATCAGGGGCGGGAAAGATAAGGCAGTCTTTAGCCAGGCTAAAGGCTGTGAGCGCCAGCAGCCATCCTGAGCCTGCAGCCCAAGCCAGGTACGAACCCACTCTTTTCCCTTGCCTCAAGCCCAAGTTTCGACATATTAGTGCGACATTTGTTAAGTGCTTCAATTAGGGGCATTTCTTCCTGAGAAACAACGACAAGGGGTGAGGCTTTGAAACGCTGGCTCGCAGGCAGAACTGCCTTTGCTTTCCATAACCCATCCCCTAAGAAAGCAGAACTCAGTCATTTTGGGCTATGCGTAAAACAAGACAAATTTCACCAGAGAAACTGGCGAGGTTCGTTAGCATCACGCTTTTAAAACAACCGCCTCCCTCAGGAAAGGACGCCTTTTAATACAAAGGGCATCAAATCATGCCGTGTTATATTTTCGTGTTGTGGTTTGTTTTCTTTTTTTTTTTTTTTTTTTTTAATCTTTAGCTTTCTGCATTATTTTCAGTTCGCTGTAACGATGACACACGAGCCAGACCACCCCTCCCCGTACCAAGGGAAGCCCGACGGGGCGATACAAGAGAGCCGAGGGCTGGCTGCCGGGCTCGCTGCCACCGCCCATGGGGCTGCCGGACGGAAGGGGAAAAGTTCCCCCGCGACGCAGAAACTCCGACGGGGCGAGGAGGAGAAGGAGGAGGCAACACCTGCACGGCTGCAAACCCTCCTCGGCGGGATCTCATCCCCTACACCGGCGCACCCAAGGAACCACCACTAGCGCCTTTTCCCACGGTGCTCGGCGGAGCAACGCGGGGAGCTCCTTCCCCAGATCACCGGGGTGGGAGGGAAGGGGAGCGGGGAGGTTGGAGCAAGCGGGCAGCCGCCGGTGACAGCGGCCCGGCCGCGCCGAGACAAAGCGCCTCCAGCCGCGGGAGGCGGGACGGGGCGGGCGGCCCCCGCGAAGTCTCTTACCTGTTACAGGTCATCCCCGCCGCCGCCACCCCCAGCATCCCGCCGGCGGCCGCCGCTCTTCCCGCCGCTCCCGTCCTGCTGCCGTCGGGAGGAGCCACGCCGGGCCACGGTAATGGCGCTGGGGCGGCCCCGCCGCCCGCACCCGCCCCCCGCCGCCGCCACCGGGGGGAGCCCGCCGACCGCGCCGCCGCCGGGCCCCGCCCCGGGCAGCCCCCGCCCCGCCCTGCACCGGCTCCGGAGTGGAGGGGATGGTTTGGTTGTGGGCAGCTGGGTTGTCTGCTCGACTCCCGCGCGGTAAAGGAAAGGAAATCCCCACCAAACGTCGGGGACCCGCTCTCGGCCCCGAGGGAGTTCCCGAGGGGCCGGGAGGGGGGGGAAGTTAAAAAGTTAAATCAGCGCGAGTGCCTGGAATAGACTTTACTTGCAGTTTTTATCAGCCCCTCAGGGAAGGCGTGCGGCGGGAGGAGCCGTGGCAGCCCTGCGGAGTTGCGTGAAGTAGATGCGGGGGAGCGTCTGTTGCTGGGGTTTTTACTTTCTATTTTTTCTTTTCCAACAGAGAAAATTGCTATCAAAACAATTCCAAGTATTTTTACTGTTTGTTACATGCGGTTGCATAGTATGGTATCATTTCTAGCAAGGGAGCCGGCGTCTCACCTTCAGGCACAAAATACCTTTAGGTGGGTATTTGTTGGAGCAAGATTCCATTTTCAGTTAACATTATTTAAAAATGTAACTACTAACAAGCAATCGCATGGGAAAAGGCCAGCACCTAGCTCAAGTTCAGCTACCTTTTTTCAGACAGTAAATACAAATAAGTAATCTTCAACACGAGAGCTGCCAAAGCGGAAGGCCCTGGTTTACCTGGCGAGAAGCAGTCTCATCCCGTACCGTGCAGGTTTCCGAGATGTGTGGACAAGTGACGAAGAGATGTAAAAAAAAGATTATAGAAAATGAAAGATCATTAAGCTATCTCTATCACCACCCATTGACATCTTGAATATCAGAACAAGGAAGTGGCACGGTGAAATAAGAAATGCAAATATTTGACTATCAGGATTAAGGAAGTCTCTGAATAGCTCCAAGAAGACAGTACACTCAGGGAATATATGTTAAGCCGGTGAAAATCTGCACAGGCAGAAACAAGCGAACACACATCAGAAATGGTCGCTTGAACTACATGAATATGGAGCATGTCTACTTCAATATCCATTAGGATGAGGAAAAGAATGTAAATCTCCAGGACTATAATTCACAAAAGGTATTTGATGGCTGTGCTGCAAACATGGTTCTGGACAGAACTACAACTGTAAAAACACAGAAACATCAGACTGTCAGATTTTTGTTTGTTTGCTTGCTCTTTGGCAGGGTTCAGTTTTGCTTGCCAAGTTTAGGAATCCAAACACAGCAAATATTCAGCATCACAGGGAAGACATTTCTGCACAAAGACAGAAATAAAATCTGTTGGCTGGAAAAGGGAAGGGATGGTGTGCCAGAAGAAGGGGAAGTGATCCTTCCCACCTGCTCAGCACTGGTGAGGCCACACCTGGAGTGCTGGGTCCAGGTCTGGGCTCCCCAGTACAAGACACGTGGCCATACTGGAGAGAGTACAGTGAGGGACCACTAAGACAACTAAAGGACTCCAGCACCTCTTCTATGAGGACAGGCTGAGCAAGCTAGGACTATTCAGCCTGAAGAAGAAAAAGCTCAGGGGGATCCTATCAATTAATACAAATACCTGAAAAGGAAGAGTTCGAAGAGGACAGAGCCAGGCTCTTTTCAGTGGTGCTCTATGACAGAACCAGAGACAGTGGGCACAGCCTGAAACACAGGAGATTCTGAACATCAGGAAACACTTTTTCCCTGTGAGGGTAACCCAGAACTGGCCCAGGGCGGTTGTGGAGTCTCCATCCTTTGAGATATTCAAAAGCTGTCTGGACATGGTCCTTGTCAACAGGTTCTAGGTGGCCCTGCTTGAGCAGGGGAGTTGGAAAAGTGACCTCCAGAGGTGCCTGCCAACCTCAACAAGTCTGTGATTCTGTTAAAAAACGAAACAGATGCCCACCCCCCCCCAAAAAAAAAAAACCCAGCAAAACAAAACCAAGACACCCACTCAGTTTAATGATTCTGTCAGCAGAGCTTCCTTATATCATCTAAATAAGTAAGTACTCATTCTGTGCCAGCTGAATGTAATAGTACCCTTTTGTTTTTTTCTAATCAACTTTGGGCAGTCTGCCATTGCTTGTAGGCAGCTTCATGAAAGTCTTTAATTAACCTCAGTTTGCCTGCAAGGATTTTGGGGTCTCTCTCATTGCACGTCCTCCTGGGGAGCCGTTGCCCCTGGCTGCTGGGCCCAGCTGAAGAGCAGCACCTCTGACCAGCACAACCCAAAACTGGGGGGAGGTGGCCGGGCAGCCCTGCAACCACCAGGGCAGCAAACTCCGAAACAGTAAACTCTGGAAATAATTAACAGGCAGCGCCAGCCGAGTGCAGCCGTTACAGCCCTTCCTCTAGAGAGCACGTTAATAGATTTAATGGCAAGTGGATTGCACCATGTGCAGTTTTCCAGTGCTTTTAAAGATGACATCCCTAGAGCTTAGTCCAACTGCAATATAATCTCAAAGTAGCAAAGGCATTCACAGAGAGCGGGAGAGCCTCCCCCAAAATGTGTACGTATGCCAAACACTAAGTACTACCAGCGTTTGGAAACGCCATGCCAAGGAAAGGCAGGAATTCAGTCTCACAGAATGCCTCCCTAGGCTCTGCGCCCTTTGCAGCAAGTTTCGGGGTCCGATTTAAATTTTTGTTGTGTTTCACGTCGCAATAGAAGTCACAATTCTTACTTGCTATTAATTCTCTATTACGTGGTATTAGAGCATGCTGGCATTCTAATTAACTTGTAAAATTCAGTCCAGAATACTTAGGCAAATAATTTCATAGGATTCATAAACACACCACAAACACAAAAGAAAAAAAATTCACTCCCTCCAGTCCAGTATAATGAAAAGCTATAACCAGTTTCACTGTATGCAGTTTTTAAAAATATGTTAATCTGTCTACTTATTTCTGCTTACAAACCCTTCACAAAGTTAAACATTCTACTGCTAATGTACTTGGCATCGAGAGGAGAAGTGCCATTATCCCCAGCAGATAAGTGAGGAAACAGAGAAATTGAAATTAAATTCACAAAGGAAGCCTGTGGCAGAGCAGGGACTTTGGACTCCATGTCTCCAGACCAGCATATTAATCACAAAATTAATGCGTGTTTTTTTTCCCTCCCATCTCTCCCTGCTAGACTAGGAAAAAACCCCCAAACCCAAAAGTTTTAAGTACACATATGCTTTTAAGTAGACATATGCAAGGGGTTGGACTAGATGATCTCTAGAGGTCCCTTCCAACTCTGACAATTCTGTGATTTTGATGTACTGTTTCCAGAGCACTTTAAGTCTTCTATCACTTGAAATACCAACACATAGTACCACAGCTGGCAGAGGCAGAAGTGACAGCGCAGAATCTTTACATGTTCAGAGCTGTACATATTATCAGCTCTGCTGACACCAGAGAAGACCATTATTGTCAGCCTGGGGAGAATGGAAGTGTTGTTACAGGAGAAGGTGAGACAGGAAGGGAAGACAGATTAGCAGGTGGCTGCCAGGTGAAAAAATTTGACTGCCTCTCTCTGATCACAAACATCAACATCTTTACACCAAGTTCTGCAGACTGTATATTCTTTCTCATATCTTTATTGACTCCTAATGCCTGTTAACCTTAATATAATGAATGGATTTCAACTGTAAACTGTCAATGATCTTCATGTCATAACTCCAAAGCTGTGACATTAAAGGAAAACTTTGACCACTTGAGCACAAATAATTTTTGAACACAGGGTGTCCAGCTAAACTTTCCTAGCAAAACTGTGAATGGATTCACAAGTAACAAATTACTTAGGCTTCACATTCTTGCTCAGCATTAATAAATTTTCACAACAAAGCTGCAGAAACAAATAAATTGTAACCACTATTTATTTTCCATGAAAATATTTGCTATTTTTAAAAAATAATATCTACTTTAGTCAGAATACTAACAGACTCATTTCAGTGATCATACTGACATCCTTATAAAAGCCCAGTCAAATTTCCATTTCGTGCATTTTAGACATGCCTAATATATAACTTTTCTTGGAAGACATAAGAAGATTGTGCAAGAACAAGGATATAACTTTTATAGATCAATCTCAAAACCCTGCAAAATTGATCATAAAAATTCCATACTTAGCAGCATATATTTCTGCTCCGTGACAAGGTCAGTAATTGGATGGACACACTAATGGCTAAAGAAAAAGCCACAAGTACAGGTACAGTGCCACAAAATAGGCACTCTAAAATGTAACTTTATGACTTTTAGCTATCCTGGTATTACACTCACATTTTTTATTTAAGCTTGCATGTCACTTGTTTATAAAAGAAGAATATGGAGATCTGGCCATAGCAATGTTTATAGTTAGTGCCGCTTTAAAAATAGTCCAGGGGGTCTATTTCAAACCAAAAGCTTAGTCTTCATTGAGAGACAGAGCTATAAAAAGAGTTAATTCAATACAGAGTCATCCTTTCTGCTCATCAAGTGTCATGGGTTTGAGTCTGACAGGGTTTTTGGGAAGTGGTGGTAGAGCTGTGTGAGATGACTTGTGCGAAATTTCGAGAGCCTCCCCCACCCCCAAGCAGGAGTTGGACCCGACTCTGGGCAGGCCCAGGCCAATCAGTGCCTCTGCCATCAAGGGGTTTCAGAGGTGACCCTATTGTTCTTTTTCTTTTTTGGGTTTCGTCTTGTCTTGATGTGTCCTGTCTTTGTGTTGGGGAGTTGTTTTCTGCTTAAGGAGGGAGAGGTGAGAGGAGAAAAAGGGAACGTGGTCCTGAGAAGAAAGAGGGTGGAAAAGTCCTGGAGGGGGAGAAGGAGGAGGCTGCTGGAGCAGAACCTCAGCCCTGTGGTGGCTGAGATGGCAGGAAGGTGATGGCCTGCCAGTTGAGGGGATCAACGGTGGCGAGGACGTCCAGGACGCGTCAGTACGCGCAGAGCCCCATGCGAGAGGGGAGAGAGACTGGGCATCAGCAGGGGACAAACCCAAAGTGATCTGTGGCTCCAACGGACTCACAAGGAGGAAGAGGACTGCCTCCTGTGAGGCAGACACCATGTGGCATGAAGGGGAAACTTCGAGGAGCCCTCTTTCTGAAGGAGGAGCTGCCATGGACCATGAGTAATGGCCAGAGGGACCAAATCCCCCAACCTCTGTCCCTCCTGCCACCGATGGGGGGGAGGAGGTAGTCGGGAAGATGGGAGGCAGCAGGAGAGTGTATTTAAGATCGATTTGTATTTATTTGTGTATTCCTCTCACTCTCCTGCTTCTGTAAATGGTGGTGGTAAATTAACTTACATTAGTTTAATGTAAATTAAATCTATGTTTTCTCCCCAAGTCTCTCTGTCTTTTTACCCGTCATCTTAGATGGTAGATTATTACCCTACCTATCCTTAATCTCAATCCTTGAGCCTTTTTCGTTGAGTTTACTCCCTCTACATCCCTGTGGAGATGGGGGTGGGAGGAGAAGTGAGCAAGTGATCTCGTGGTTTTCGTCGTTGTCGATCCAGGTGGCCGGTTTGAACCATGACATCAAGCTATTCTCATTATGCTCTGCCTATCATCAAAAAATAACCACTCCCTGAGCCACCCCAAATTCCAAACCCACCCACCAGAAATAGTTTTTCAAAAGTCATCACTGCTCAACTGCAGAAGGCAGGGAACAAATCTAACAGCAAATCCTGCCGACAAACCTCATCCTTCTCTGCCACATATGGACCACATTTCAGCACAAACATCCCTGGCTACTGCATGATCGGTGGTGTGCCAGCATTCTGAGGTCCTCCAAAGAGAGGAAATGCAGTTTAAGAATCAAGCAGCACAGAAGTCAGTCAAATACTTTGGAGTAACTAGAGAGCAAACAAACAAGTTCCAACCCAAAGTAATTTTCTATTTTTTTTCTATTAATTTTCTATTTTAAGCTTTTTGTCACTGCAGTTTCTCTCCGTCACACAATGTTACAAACCCTACCACTAGCTTTTCCATGTTTTCTGAAAATCCTCCTCCTGTAAGAAAAATGTGATGTAGTGGCTGTACCCCACCGCTCTGCAAACAACTGGTTTAACCAGTTTCCATGAGGGCAGGGAGAGAGAGCCACTACATCAGCAATAGGAGTTGTTTAAGTTCTTATTCTTTCCAGTTGCTTTTCTCTCTCTTTCCACTCTACCTGTGGAGCTGGGTGACCATCTGTCTGTCCCCTGGCAAAGACCGGCACCCATATTGCTGCAGCTTCAGGTTTAATTAAATAGTGCGACTACTAGTGCGAGAGGAACATTACGCAGCCCGTGTAAATATTTGGATGCTAAAAGCCAAAATTATACGACTGG
This sequence comes from Trogon surrucura, assembly GCA_020746105.1. Lineage (NCBI taxonomy): Eukaryota > Metazoa > Chordata > Aves > Trogoniformes > Trogonidae > Trogon > Trogon surrucura. The sequence continues at coordinate 69,348,432 of CM036617.1, forward strand.
CCTTTTCCCTTGGCAAAAGCAACACTGAGCATCAGCAACTTAACTTCACAAGGAGGAATAATGACAGTGTAACAGTACCTAGGTAAAAGCCTTTTTCTGGAGTTCTGTAGCGTTCTCCGTGGTTTTTACTTTTTGAGATAGCCTGCATGCTGCAAAGGACAAGAGACCCAAGAACGAATGTGTGCCTCCACTACAGAAAGGATCTGAGCATTCTCAGAACAAGCTTCAATCTTCAAGCAATTAAGCACCCAGATGAAACAATACAAACCCCCCTTAAATCCTGTACTCATATATAGCTGCTATCCAGTGCCCATCAATTTGAAACACCTTCAAAGGCCGTTGTAAGAGGACTGGGACTGTGCCCATGCACAAACCAGCACACTGGTTTTCACACTGATTACCTTTACCTTGGATTCCCAAGAAGCCTACAGGCATTAAATTGACAGCAAAAAGAATAAATGATTCAGCACCATCAAAGCAGACTGAATTGTTGAAGAGAGCAGTAACTGATATGCATTTTTCTACCTTTTTTTTTTTTTTTTTTTTTACTGTCCTCAGCATTCACTATTCAATCCCACCTTGATCCTCAGGATAAGCCAGGAGAACACATGACAGGAAGGAAGCTCTTGAAACAAAGACACACCTTCTCATCCTTGCAAAACAATATTATAAATTCTAGATGAAATTCAGTCTGAAAAGTAATCATATTATTATTTCCTTTCCCCTACACCTATATACATTTATGTGAAAGCTGCTACAAGTTAACTTTAAATATCAGGCCTTCTTTTTTGACCCTTTTATACCCATTTGTTATGTCAACTTTTCACACCTGATGATCCTTTCTCTGACCACATATTTATACAGTAAGCGTAACAAAAATTGATGCCAAGAGGACAAACACATAAAACTCTCACTTAAATCAAACAAGGCACCTCTTCATCCACAGAGCATCTAATGCCACTACAACTGTTCAGATACAGAAGAATTATCACAGTGAATTAGAGAAGAGGTCATTATGTCCACTCCAAAGCTAAGTGCTATTAGGAAAGAGTTCTGATTTATAGTCTGGTTAGTACTTAAAATAAAAATACTAAGTACAATCCTTCTAAATAAGCACATTAAAGCTTTCTGCATCCCTCCTCTCCCTTTTCTTTATGTCAGATATTCTCAGATTGTTGGTGACAATCTAGTAACATATTTGAAATAATTTAAATGAGCCTTTTTTAAAAAAAAAACCCCACACTTGATTTTTTTTTTTTCCATTAAAACAGTAAAAATAAAACCCATAACAAACCAAATTCTTTTCCATTCATCCAGGAGTATTCATCACTGTTACCACATTCCAAAGTAAAGACTGTGGCTACTACACCAGATCCATAAAACAATCTCAGCAAACATTGGGTTTTTACTACCTTGCACTTGAACAGCATTTTCCCAGGTAAGAGCAGGCATTCAGGGAAAAAGAAAGGCACTCTGTCACGTAAAGGTAAATTTTATTGAAGCGATGGCCACAGGAAAAGGCCATCAAAAACATTTGCAACCAAAACACCTACTCAGGCTGGCAATTCTGAAATTACTACAACAAATATATTTTTTACCTCTTCATACATTTGGTTTCACAGCTTGTGGATGGTAACTGCTATTTGCAAGGCTCTTAAGGGAAGTATTTTCATAGTACCAGTAATAGTAAAACTAGCAGGTAGTTGAGGAAGTACTGGTGCACTGGGTGAAGCCAAGGCATAAGCCAAATGCAGCACAGGTGGTTAAAATGTCTTCAGAGCCACTTACTACAAACTAAGGAGAGTTTTTAAGTATTCCTCCACCATTTCAGGATATAGCATCTGTTATCAAAGCAGGAGAGTGGAGCCAAAGAAAGATTTAAATTCAGAAAATAATCTAACCCTGTTATTCTCTCAATTACACTTTGAGGAAGGAGGGTCATGAGAGAAAAAGCAACTTGACTCTCCCATGTATCATTTCCAACATGAGTCCCCCCTGGCCATCTTGAATCCCGAATCAAACCATCCACATCTACACTACGGACTGACAAGCTCTCTCAACGAGAGCGTATTTTGCTTGCACAGATGACTATCCCCCCTCCCTTCTGTGGAAAAGGAACACGAAAGGCAAATAACCTGTTCCTAAGTCAGCACAGGTAGTTAAAAATTCAGGCACAGTGCACATCCAGGCCTGAGAACTCTGAATCACTCCAACAGTGACAGAAGAATCTCTTTTTCTTATGATGCCCTCCTCAAGCTTGGGCTGAAGGCAGGCTGATAGAAGAGTAAAATTTGGTCCTAAACTCGTAAAAATCTTTGGAGCAGGGTTTACATTTGCTGGGAAACATCCTAACAAATATAGCACTGTAAAGAAAACAAACAAGCTAGAAAGCAAAGTCAGCATAGTGCTCTTCCAAAAAGAGCATCATAGTATATCAAGAAGCAGCAGTACTAGTTAAAACTTTAAATTGCTTTTTGAAAGCAAATCACAGCTACAGTGCTGTACATTACAAATGCAAATATATGACATACAAAAAGCTTTCTATGGAAAATAATCCTGCTTCCAGTCCACATTCTTCTATGCCATTTACTGCAAGTATATATTAAACATCAATATATTTGCTTACAGACAGTTTATTGCTGCAAAGGTAAGTTCTGGCCACCTTAGCAACAGAACAGAGTTTAGCAGAAGTTATTAAAATATTTTTACATTAAGATCTTAATCCTCTATTGTAAAAAAATATAGTAATGCCAGTTGTTCACTACATTCATAAGTACAATACTTGAGTTTTACTGAAAACAGTGAACATGCAACTCAGACTTGAAAGAAGTCAATAAGCAATTGATATTTAATACAGCCAGTGATATATGTTATTTGCATACATTTATTCACAGCTTACAGTGTTAAATAACCTATAGTTCTAAAATATGTGCATTTCAAAAGGAACTTGTCACACTTTAGTGATAATTGAGCAAACATCGTGCAGAAGAGACTAAATCAGGTCGGCTGCAAACCGAGTTTGAACCAAGTAAGACAAAGCTGCACCCTTCACATGCTCCCATTGTTAAAAATCACAGCAGGAGAATGACTTGCACTTATTTATATGTGTATTTCAGATCTCCCCTGTCGCTCTGTTTTGGCATTCTTCTGAGTGACATTAACCAAATCCAGCTGTGAATAAGCGAGTCAGAATTCAACATCTGAGATCTGGAGCAAATCGTGAATGTTGAAGATAGGGTAATCATTTCAAAAGCAAATATAAGAAAGCCTGAACATAGCCTCATGTTTGCTATTTACATTTCCAAGCTACAGACATGTACAGGACTCATCCCCACACTACTATTTATCGGTTCTGCAATCTGAAACTCCGCAGATAGCGTTTGCAGCAGTAGCACAAACTATAAAGATTCCAGTTAAAACGTATTTTGGGGAAAAAAAAAAAAAAAGGTGCTTAAGACTGTGAAAGAGAATTAAAATAAATAAAGACTATTGGTTTTGTTGACTGCGTACTGAAACATGTATAAGAAACAAAAAATTAAACCAAAAGTACAGTTACTGAACAATTTATTCTCAACGTGTGTTGCCTTTCTGCTGTTCTTATGTCCACATTAATCTTGGCCCCATATAAGGCAATATTCAAGGAATGAGCATCATTTCCTCAGGGCCTTGACTAAGCTAGACCGGAAAGGAAGAATACTATTTAGTATTGATATGCGTACCAGGGAATGATTCGCTGAAAAGTGAAAAAGACAGAAAGACTCCGTTCAAAAGGTAAGCAGGGTTTAAACATGTGTATGCATTTTAATAACTTATAAATAAATAAAGACGGTGAAAGGCAGCATGGACCATTAAGGGTAAAAGACCGAAGCCCAAAAAAACCCAAACAATCTGAAAAAAGGTGCTCTGTTGATAAGAGAAGTAGTAATTCTAAGGCAGAGATTTATTTTTCTTGAAGAAAAACCAAAAATTCCTTTGAATAACCTGGAACAGAAATTACCTCTCATCTTTGCAAAACATTTGTGCAAATGATGTGTGCAAATACAGAGAAGCGAGAGAAGGGTATAAACATCTTCAACCATTAGAACCTTTAAAAGATGCATCCATTGACAAAAATCTCTGTCCTTTTCTCTCCAAGGTTTTTGGTAGGAGTCTGATCTATGGACTCAGAATCTTCCTTTAGTGTCTTCAGTACGACTCAAGTCAGTATGAGTAGTCTTTTCAGCTGAGAACAGACATCACCAAGATAATGAAACATTTCTCCCCAGTCTTGAACACAATCTTCTATGTCAGGGTAAAATGCCACAGCTGAAGCCCTTTCTCTCAAAGCTTCAGCTCACTTAGGACATCTGATTCTTGGAGTACTATCCCAAAGATGCCACTAATCTCTACTACAGTACCATGCCCCAGGTGTGCCAAGCGTTGCACTTGATGTAGTTTTAGGCACCCTCTACACTTTGTGGACCGTTGCCTTCATATTTTCAAATGAGCTTTTACAAAATAAATATAACCAAGACTAAAAATTTGGTCAAGTCAAAGCAGAAAATGCCACTTCTGTTCCTTAATGATCTTATATTTTGTAAGCACCGCCAGAGAGGAAATAACTATTCTAATTTCTTCAACTTGCAGAGAATAATGCTAACCACACAGATTAGCAATCCGACAAGAAAATAAAACTGTGAAAAAAACCTGTAAACACTTCAAAATGCTTTAAGTCTAAAGTCTAATTATCCCTGTTACTATACTAGATCAAGTTTTGAAATCAGTATCAAAATAGCCATCACTGGTTTGTCACATTCTGTTTCCAAGCAATTCGCAATTAATTTGTCACTTATTAAACTTCTGATCATCAGCTTTAACATTTACAAGAGGTCTAGTACACTGCTGTCAGAGCATAATATAGGACAATCTTTCAGAGCTGCTGAAGACTTCTTAGAAGAGCCTAAAAAGCTGAAGAAAAAACAAACCCACACAGAAATAAAAACCTGTAGTTCAATGCTACAACACCAACAGATTGTTCTTCTACATTAAGATTTCTCTTTTGGCAACTGTGGAATGTGTTTAAAGGTTCAGCGTTTCCACTGTCTCATCGAAGTCCTGACCAGCTGTGGAGGTACGACGCCCACCCAGAGGGCCGTGAGGTACTCTCTTCCTCGCCTGAAGGATGAAGAAAAGCATACTTTAAATTACATTTATTACGTCAGACATTGCATCATTTGGTTACATGACCTTCCCCTCCAGCCTCTATCCTTTGTCAAACACTGTCCTCGTAAACTCGTCCAGGAGGTAACATTTAATAGTTGCCCTTGAGCTGCCATAGATAATGGTTGTGGATTTTATCACCGAGTGCACTTTACTTTGGGTACTTAAGGATGTTTTAAAGAGGCCATTTATAACCCTTCTCCAGAAAAGTCCAGTCAGTGTTCATGAGAGTGCTAGAACAACATGGAAATGCTGTGGACTTCAATTACAACTCATCTTTCCAAATGTAAAGCCTATCGAGAATGCAGTGCTTTGACACTTCCCTCATTCATGGAATTTTGTTCATAAGCTTTAAGTACTTATATATACACATGGTACTTACTCCCTACACTAATTTTAAAATAAAGTATAGGCCACTTGCTAATGAAGTACAAGAAGCTACGGGTTTCTAGGAGGACAAATGCTAAAGGAGAGTATTTGAAGTGGAGCCAGAACATTATTATACAATCAGCTCTTGGGTTAATTTCTTGAAAAGGCTTAATTCTTTCTTTCCTTTCCTAGTTCCTTTATTTCTTAAACAAAAACTGTATTTGCTTGAAGAGATTTTTAAAGTTAATCTACTGAAACTAATATTAGATCTGCAATACTGCTCTGAGAGGACCACTTTAATAATCTTTTTATCCCATCTACCAAGCAAGCAATTCGTTTATGTTGACCTCTATTTTAAGGTCACTTTGACAGAATTCTTTAATGTGTTCATGTTTTGAGAAGAGTTAAATTTTACAACTTATTGTCATCTTCCCTAAAAAGTGTTTGTTTAAGATAAAGTTAATTTCTTCTGAATTTTACTTATAATTTGGGCATTTGTTCTGTTTTCTTAAACTGAATGACTTCTCAACAGAGCAAAATGATCTTACTGCTAGCTCACTGGCATGCTGCTAAACTTTCCTTTTCCTCAGAGCTCCACATAAAAGAAAGTACAGAACTTCAGTTGCTTTCATTTCCACTTTTTTTTTTTGTTTTTTTTGCAACAGTATTTGAACGCAACCTACCCTGGGCAATTGCAACGAGCTTCCCCTTCTCTTCAGGGCTGAGCTGCAACATCGTGTCTATTACTGGGAGCAGCCTTTCTTTCTCGCTTCCTGATTTTAGAAATATGAACTGCAGTAGAACATTCTTCAAGTATTCTAGATTAGCCACAGACTTTTCTCTCTCTTGATTTCTTTCCAATCTTCTTATTTCATTCTTCAGAAGCTGCAGATGAGGGAGAAAAATATGCAATATTGTTTGCTTCATAACACGAGCAACTGGACAAATGTCTTTTGAACAGCTAAAACGATAATTATACAGCTTGCTTCAAAAAGAATAATGTGTGCATAGCAACACATTCTGGACAAAAATCCAATAAGGATTGAGCACATGATAATATTGCCTAGAAATAACTTTTTTGTTGATCAAAGATAACCTTTCTTCATAAAATCTGTGGTACTTTATAAAATATATGGTACTAACTGTTCAATTTCATTGATAAAGACTAAGAGTTGAACAGTTAAATAAGCAATGTGGATCAAAGATTTAACAATATTATCATTCATTAAGTAATGTTCTATAAAAGAAATTCTAGCATGTTTAGAGAATGTTAACTTCAAAAATGAGAACGAATAAATTGAGGGAGGTACAATCAAACCAAACCAAACTCCGTTAGTACATGTATCTCTAAACATATATCTTCAGTTAAAAGAAGACAGCTAAAAGTTGAAGGAAGAGAAACCAGAAAACACTCCCCTTGGGATTTACTGCTTTTTATCTAAGTGAAAACAGTAAAGGCACTTTACTAAACATTAAACTTCCAAAATCTGAGGTGTTTTTTTTTTTTTATAACGGCTTTTGTTCTCCCCTCAATTCTGACTCTAAACTAGGGGGAGAAGGGGGGGAAACAAACCAAAAAACTGAGGTCAACTCTGCAAGCGCTAATTGGTCCTATAGAATAAAAGCCCCTCCAAAATTAAGTTTTGCATCACAAAATGCTTACAGTCCGGGATTTTCTGAAACGTATTTGGTGTCAAACATTTGGTCTAAGAAACAGAACATAGAAAACAGAGCTGTCCCCATATTTCCTGCAAGTCTGCTAACCTTTATTTGTTCCATTAGGATTGCATTGGTTGCTTCTGATTCACGAAGTAATTCATTCAAGTGATCAGCACTCTTTGCTGTCGTGTTTAGTTTCTGAATCAGTTCATCCTTGGTGAGTTCTGTTTGCCACTGAGATGGTTCTGCAATTAATTGGAAAAGAAAAATTAAGGGAAGGAAAAACATCACTTGCATCTACTTTATACTCACTTCACAGTAGGATTTGATTAATGTAGTTTCTCAGAAACAAAATCCATGCAAATATCAGACTGCAAAAGAAACAGGCATCATTGCAGCTGCATCATGCTTTTTTGTGATCTATTTTTGTGTGAAGAGGACTAGCAAGCTAGTTTTAATACTTGGTTTTAATTTCCCCCTTGTTTCCTACCCATATATGGAGATTTTCAACAGCTCTCCACAAAGTGTTTGGTAGACCTTTAAAACATAATTAGATACTACCATATAGTTATCTACTTTTTGGGGGGGACTCTTAGAACACTGTTCTTCATGCTGGCTTCCATTTCCCTAGAAAAAAAAATTATGAATAAATTCCTGTTCTAATAAGCCACATTAAGATGAACAGACATTTCATTCTTTCATTAATAAGAGGTAAATCAGCACTTAATTGTCTCTAGTAGAGACCAGTCCAGAATACAAAATTTCTGTAACTATTTACTGACTTGCTCGTAGAGCCTTTGCCCTTTAGAAAGTCACAAATATCACTAAAACCTGTACCAACGTTTTATTGTTATTTCCTACTCAAGGACAAAACCCCTACAGAAATCCAGGGTAGTGTAAAACACAGTGGCACTTTAGACTTGTGTCTTGCACCTAAAAGTATGAAAACACAGCATTATTGGATATTTTGAGGGCACACACTTCTGCAACTTACATAGCCAAGTGCTTCAGAAAGCGACATGTTCTACCTACCAAGTTTTGCTTCTGGGGAGTTCAGAAGTTGTTCCAAGGATGGTACATAGGTGCCGGCTGAAGAGACAGACTCTGTGTCCGTTGTCTCCATACCTTCTCCCTCTTCCCTAGCTACAGTGTGCATATCGAGAACAGGAAGGTCAGTGTTTCGCCGTTCTCTCAAATTCTTCGTTGCTGGGTTTGAAGCAACTGCACCTGAAAGACACTTACTGATGTTTGTTATCTGAATGAAATCAGTAGGGCTATTTCATAGGTTTGACTCTCAGATTGGAGAGCAGTATGTAAAATAGTCTTCAAAAAGTAGGGGAAGGAAAGATGAAGAAATGGAAAAAAAGCCAGACATCCACATAACATTTACAATAGAAAATACAGCTTTTCACCTCCACATGATCATTCCAGTCAAAGCCTGTTTCTATATCCCAACTTGATTTGCAATTTTTATTTCAGTGACTATCAAACCTTCATGCAACTCTCCCTGAAGATGTGTTGCAGCTACGACAAGAGTGTCTTAGAATTACAGAAAGGTTTGGGTTGAAAGGGACCTTAAAGACCTTTGAGCGGGGGTTCCAGGCCCGACTGGGCGTGAGCGGGTCGTGCCCTGCTCGGTGCCGCGGCTTAGAGACAAGGGGCTTCTCGGTGAAGGTTGTTTCTTATTGTTGAAATGCCGTGTGGAAGGCTGGACGTTGGGAAGAAATTCTTCACGGAAAGAGTGGTGAGACACTGGAACAGACTGCCCAGGGAGGGGCTTGAGTCGCCATCCCTGGAGGTGTTTGAGTGTCGCTGGGATGTGGTGCTGGGTGAGATGGTTTAGGGGTGAACTTGTAGTGTGGGGTTAATGGTTGGACTCGATGATCCCAAGGGTCTTTTCCAGCCTGAACTGTTCTATGATTCTATGACCATCTAGTCCCAACCTCCCTGCCATGGGCAGGGACACCTCCCACTAGACCAGTTTGCTCCAAGCCCCATCCAATCCGTCTCTGAACGCTTCCATTTAATGTTTTTAATGTAATGTTTTGGCGTTTTCTCATGTCAAATGTTTTTAATGAAAAACAGAATTAACTTTTCTTTCAACTGGTTCTGTGGGAAGTGTAAATTGTTCTGGTTTAATACTGTGTGCACTACACTGCTGCTGTTTCAGTAATGTATGGAAAGAGTAACTTCTTAAGCTGTTACTGCTGCTTGGCAAGTGTCCAACTACATCCTAATTAGTAACTTTACAGCTATATAAAAATAGCACTTCAGCTTGAACACAGTAACAAACATGGTTAAAACAGCTTTCAATACACTCTTCTTTAGCTTTACCCCTCATAATGGAGGCAGAGATCTAGTATGCTCCAAAATCTGAGACATACCAATAGGAAGAACCCCCAATATTGACAAAGTAATTTCTCCCCATCTGTCTGACAAAGCAGAAGAGATAACAGTGAGGCAGACTCTGGAACAAAACAGAATAGCTCCATCTTAAAGGGACTTCCAATGATCACGTAGTCCAAACGCCTGATCAAAAAGCTAAAGTATGTTACTAAGGGCATTGCCCAAATGCCTCTTAAATAGTGACAGGCTTGGGGCACTGCCCACCTCCCTAGGAAGCAGGTTCCAGGGTTTAATCACTCTCTGTGTAAAGAAATGCTTCCTAATGTTCAGTTTGAACCTCAACCATTCCCATGTGTCTCGAAGTCTTTAGACACTGCTCACAGGACATTCCTTCCAGCCCTTTCACCAGTCTTGTTGCCCTCCTCTGGACACACTCAAGAACCTCAAGATTTTGAAGGGACAGTAATAACAAAGACACATTCCTTACTTGGTATCAGGGGATTCTTAGGGCATGCTGCGCATTCTCCAGAAAAAGTTTCTGGTGTATTACAGAACCACATGCTATAAGCACGTTTTAGATTCAGATTTGGGTACACAAGTTTGTATCTAAACCAAGAAAACCTGGGATTATGACTGAAGGTTACCTCTGGTGCTTGGTTCACTCTTGAGCTGGAAGAGCTGAGCTTCTACTCTGGACAGTTGCTGCTGAAGTGTCTCTACCGTTTTCCTGTGCTCTTCTTGCAGGTTCCTGACTTGATCTCTGAAATTGTTCCGGAGAGCTTCATTCTGAGCTGTCAGCTGACTCAAAGTCTGGGTATGCTCTGTTTTCATGACCATATTCTCCGATTGTATTGTGCAGAGCCTGAAAACAAGGTATACACAGACCACAAGAAATGAACAGCAAAACACTGTCAATTTCCATGTCAAAATTCTTAAAGTTTAAAGCAGTTTTCAACCTTCACTTGTATGATTATTTTAAAATGACTATGCAAATTTTTTCCATATGGGTAAAATGACATGCCCTGACTTACACTATAAACAGCCATGATACAGTTTTAGAATTTAAAAATGTTTAGACCACAGTGTCTGTAATGCTTCTATTTTTTCCCAAAGATGTCTGAATTTTTTGTCTTGAAATAGAAATTGTGCAGTGCATTCATGATTGATTATAGTGTACGTCAGGGCACGTCACTTACCCATACATCACTTTCTTTAACATTTATTTACCAAACACTTATGTAGGACTCCTGAAAAACAAAGTTTCTAAGAAGCTAAGCATATTTTTTTTAAGCTTCAACTTTCAGTGCAAAAGAGAGTACAAGAGTGTAGCTGTTAGCAAGAAAAATGTCAGCAGCTCATTAATTGTACTTGGCTTGGAGGCATGCCAGAAGTGCAACGAAATTGTCACAAGCAATTAAACAAGTGCATGTATGGAAAGACTAAGAGTAGGACTTGTCCTTATAAGCATAAAAAAACTTAAATACCGCCAGAGTAGCAGAGAGCTCATCTCTAAGGGCACAAAGAGAACCTACTGGGATATGGGTTGTTTCCAGAAAAAATGCAGAAGGATGTAACTTTGTTGATTACAATGAATCACCATGTGGCTATCAGGAACAGATAAAACAGTACAAAAGATAGTGACAAGAAATGAACAGTTCCTAATACTAAGCTGTAATTTCTAATGACTATTTCACGTGAACTTCTTCCCTAAATAGAGAAGGAAAGATCCCTTTTTAAAGAGCTCAAGTATTAGGTACTCGTGATTTTTTTTTATTTTTTTTTTTTTACGAAGTGATAAATTAATCAGATTGCTTTCGTTTTGAAAGAAACAGTGGACTAAGGTTGTGGCAAGCATAGACTTAAACCCCAGTACTTTCTCTAAGAAAGTCACTTGGTGGATACAGGACTGGATACTTTGTCAGTGAAATCATGTGTTCTGCATTTAACTACCTTATTTTTTCTAATTGGAAACATCCATAAAACTTAGTTGAGCAGTCCAACACAAACGTAGTGCTGAGCAGTGGACTTAAAAATAGTAAACATGCTTTAAAAAAATCTGACAGTCAATGGGTAGAAAGCTAGCAGAAATCTGAAGTTTCCTGATCAGCTACTACTTCACTTTCATTGCGTAAACTTCTTAAGGCTCATGAAAAATAACGAACAATCCTTCTGGAAATTCCTTTTTCTCAACAATTATGCTCTTTCTTTGGGAAGCACAGTTAAAGGCCACTACATGCCCAGCCCTTAAAACTCACACAAAATAAAATATCTCTATCTATTCATCAGCAGACCATACTTTTCACGGAGTTCTGCCTCTTTTGCAACAGTCTCTTGAAGCATCTTATTGTGTCTTTCCAGCAGGGTATCATGTTCAGACTGCAACGCCTGCAGTTCAGATGCATTCATCTGTGAATCATGCTGGGCATCTTGCAGCTTAACTTTAAGTTGATCTATCACCATTTCTAACTGTTCTCTACAAGGGGAAAAAAAGAAATAAGCATACACATAAAATTAATTAAAATTAATTTCAGAACCTATATTATATCCACAACATCTTGGATAGCTGATCCAAATTACTTATTTATTAATTAGATCGATACAGCACCATCACCAAAATAATCTTAAAATGTGACTGCAGCAGAAACAGAGAAAGTTCTGCTCCTGTTTCAGTATAGGTACAAATAGGTTTATCACTTCCCATATGCACTGCTGGGAACATAACTATGGGGGCAGAAAGTGGGACCAATATAAAACTTCCTACTTCAAGCTGGTTTGGAGGAACAATGCAAAAGGACAATAATAGGTGGGATACAGATGGGACAAACAACAAAGTAAACCATAACCCCGAAGTTCTCTAACAAAGCACAAGTCTCCCTCTGCTGGATTTTCAGCCGCAACTGCATGTACAGATTTAATAGCTCTGTCAGAAATTAATTCTGTCATCTCACACATAAACACCCAGTCTGCCAACAAGAATAGCTACCAATAACTTAGATCAGTTTCTGTAAATTTTACTTTTGCAGTGGGCTCAAACATTTTCAAAAGTGAATCTGAATTTACCTGACATGACTATACTTAAATGATTTCCAGGGAACTTTTGTCAGTGTAACTTTTTTTTTTTTTACAAGTCTTTCCTCATGTAACAGCAGACAAGACAACAGCATTTCCTAAGTCTGCTGGAAGTGATGACCAAACTGGCAGCCAGAGTTTTATCTACACCAGATGTCTCCTTCTGTTCAATGTAAGTTCGATGTAAGCCCTGCTGAACACTACTTTTTTTCTTAGTTGGAAATGGCACTTTGCTACAATACTTTACACCAAAGAAAATAACGTGTTAAGTCTACACAGAACATGCTGGCTAATTTCTGCTCATGTGAATCACAAGAATCTCCCTTACATCTTATTTCTGCTTCTGACTGTAATAACAGGTAATCTATTCAAAAGCAAATGCTAAAAAAAGCAAATCAAGGAATTAGAAACTAACATAATACCACCATGGTACAAATGCATGATCTTTCTTCTGTTCAGACAGGCAGAGCCACAGTTAAATTACAGATCAGATAAAGTTTATAGAAATAGAGATTGTTTTGGTTTTTTTTAAAGCAAGCAAACCGCATCCCTTCTGATATTTTCCTTAATTGAAGCACAGAGTTAAATAGTGGAACCCCTTTGTTGGTCAGCACTTAGCAAAGACAAGCTCAGTAACTCAAGTATCAGCATGTATTTCTGTACACATATAAAAATTTTAGTTTTACCTTTCTTGCTTGGCTCCCTCAGATTCTGTCTGAGAAGCAGATTTATTCTTTTGCTGTTTTAGGACGTTGTGAACACGGACTTTGTAGCTCTCAAATTCAGATGTAACAGATGCTTGTTCAGCCTATCATACAGAAAATAAACTCTTAATACGTTATGCTTTTAACTGTTGCTCCCTTATTTCTTTAAAATCAAATGCATCTTAAGATGAAAAAAACCCACCTGTTGCATTTTCTTCTTTAAAACAGGGAATTAAAATCATAAAACATGAAACTTACCAAATGCCCTCATTTTCAACATACTAGTATTACAGAAAAGAAAGAATACTTGCCACTTCAAAAATTGCATTCAACAGAGATTCACAAGCAAGGCGTTCTATTGAACAGCTTTGAGTGAAAGCAAAGGTGAAGGAAAAAACTGTATATGGCAAGAATTATCTCCATCCTTCAAGAACTTATGTTGTATATTCCTCTAAGAAAACACAGATGAAGGTTTTCCTTCTTGGGTCTTAGGAAAAGCTCATGGATTTATTAGTCATCCTTGACATGACTAAAATGCTCTCATCTCCAAGAGGAGGATTTCGGAAAGTTTTTCGTCAGCTGAAGTGGTGACTGAATTTCCACAGTGCTGACCTTGATTAGCCACTGTTACAACTTCTCTTGAGTCTATAATATCCATGGGCATTTTCTTCCTGTTTTGCTTCTGAATAGAATATTAAGTCCTTCTAACGTACTATCTGCTTTGGTGTCCATCATTCCTTTAGACAAAACTTTCCTTTGTTATCAACCTTCTAACAATATCTATTTTCTAGATGTAGTGCACCTAATGAGGAAGGCTAATCTTCCAACAGCTATAAGCCACATCACCATGAAAGATCTGTACTCTTCCCTGTTTCACAACATCACCAAGCAAGCCACTATGGATAGGTACCATAAATCCCCAGTCATCAAAAAATGTATTTGTAAAACCACAATCTGTATCCATCAGTACAACTCAGGCAAGCCTCCTGTAGCAGCAAGGACAAAGTTTGTCCATTTCAGTTCATCTTCTTACAAAGTACCAGTGTTTCTGAGAGGTTGCGTTCAGCTGTCAGCTGTCTGCAGGATGCACGCCTATCATACGACAGGGGCCATAGTGTTGTGCAATAATGTCCATAAAGATACCATATTCTGACTCTGTCTGTCTCCAGTGAAAAGTATAGATTTCAGGAACATCTAACAGTGTTATCAGGACAAAACCCAAGAAATAATAAAAACCTCAGCATTAGTGACAGTTTCACATGTAGCTCAGCTGCCAGTTAAGAAGCTGCTTATTAAAAGCATTTTAAAGGCCGAATATTAAAATGAGCTTAGAAATGTATTTTTCACAATGTTTTTTTTTAAAATTGTATCTGTGTTAACTGGCTTTATGTAGAACAAATTAGACCCTTGTTTTGTTTGTTCTTCTCTCTAAAGCCTTCTCTTTTCCCCACAGTGTACACTTGTTGATCATCTTAAGTAAACTCTGACTCCCCACTACTACCACAAGAGTTTCTCCATTGGAAATTTAAGAGTGTCGACCAGACATTCCACCACTAGTGATACATCGCAACCAGGGCAGAGTCTGGCTTGTCCTCTGTGCCACCACTCAAATGCATTAAGCACTGGAGTAATTCCCAATTCTTGACAAAGAGAAAAGAGTGAAAGATCTGCAAAATATTTTTAAAGAAGCCAACGGAGAGTGCAGTAAATCTCCATTCTAATGCCTCTGACATGACTTCTTCCACTAGAGTACCTGGGCTGCTCTGCACTCTTCTTGCAAGGTTGCAATTTTTTGCTGGTAAGCACTCAATGTACGCTGGTGTTGCTCTGAAGAAGTTCGCAGGTGTTCCTGAACTTTATGCTTTTCCGATGTTAGTACAGCCACTTGAATCTGAAAAAGTCAGTTGAAAACTTCACTATGACAAGATTTTTTTTCTTCCCTCTCCAAGGAGATGTGCCACAGAGAACACAGGGTTCTGCTACAGTAATTTCTACAGAGAACTGGTGAATATAAAATTAAAATCCAGTAAAAACAGAATAAAAATAGACATGAGTTACCATGTGTTTAATTAAAAAATATATTGTTTAAAAAGAACTGAAGATAAAATTACAGTGGTGAGGTGGCAGCATTTAAAATAACCACTCCCTCCCATTTCCTGCTACCTTTCATTACATTCAATTCCTGTTCTGTCCAACCAACAAAACTTATACAGATGGACAACACTTAAGATTTTTGCTGACAATGTTGCGTTCTTTTGTTTTTAAACTGAGGAACTTCTATTTGAAAATAAATTATTTTAAAACATATCCCAGTTACAAGCTTCAAACTACACACTCCTCTCTTTTGATGGAAAGGGAAAGGAAAGAAGAGCAAGAAAAGGTAAACCTTCAGAGATGGTAGACCATCAGAGGGAAAATATCTGAGGAAAGCTGTGAACAGTCAAAACCAATTTAGGAAAAGTAACCTAGTAATAAAAATAAAACTCTTTAACTCCTCAGCCTACATTCCATTTACCCAGTACAAATCACACCGGTATTACTTAAATAAGAAACCTTATACTAACAAAGAAGTGAAGTTTCTTGCCTTATAGGCTTCCACCTGTTGTTGACTGGCTTCCAGTTCGCCTTTTAATGACGCCTGCAACATTAGATGGTCATTTTCCTGCACGATACAATTATCTGGTTATTAAAAAAACCCAAACCTCAGCAACTTACTAATTCAGCCAGTTTTTTAAAAGTCAGTTTTTTAAAAGTTAGTTTACTCATTAACAACTGGACTTACAGCTTGTTTTGAATCAGCCAGTTCTTTTTTGGTTTTCACCAGGAGTTGTTTTATCTTGGCATTTCTTTCCTCATCCTGTTGCATAGTTGACTGAAGTGACTCTAATGCAGAAAATAATGGTTATATGCAAAAGAAACTTCCCCTCCATTATTTCTTTTAAAATATTGGAAAATATTTAAGCAAATTCTAATAGTTTTGCTACGAGCTGCAAACAAGTAGCTTACAATACGTTTAGTACCCTATTTCCAAGTATCACCAAGATCTCCAAATAAATGAAATTGTTTTAAGATTTACACTTAAGGATGGGAAAAAATTAAATTTTTAACCACATGTCAAACAGTAAAGTTTCATGAGCATGGTACGTCAGAATGAAAACCTCTGTCAGTCACTGGTGTTCAGAACTTATGATTAACATCAGGTAAGAAACAGTGTATTAAACAAGCAAACTGTCTCTTATTTGCTGAATACTCCATCAAGTGACTGGTAACTTAGTGAAGTTTCTTTTACGAAAAAGTAATTTTGACTACGTAAATGTCTAGTATTCCCTGCCAACTTTATTCTCACTGATCTACTTGAGAAGTTTCTGAATTATTATTATTTTTTTACCATTACTAACTATACCATAGTGACTCTTGATTTTTACAAGGTACTTACTTATTTCTTCCTGTAGGGTCTCTTGCTTTTGCTTCTGAATCCCTGTCTCTTGTTCGAGATCTTCTATTCTGCTGTCTTTATCAGCAATTTTCTGATTAAGTTCTTTTACTAGCCTTTCATAATCAGCTATTTCCATATCCATCAGTGTACTCTTCTGAGCATCCTGCAAGTTACACACAATGAATTTACCAGTTACAACCTGCTTTAGCTGCTAACATTTTTTTTTATTATATGAAAAAACTATACTGCCCATCTAACTAAAACTTCCTAACTACCCATATCCATAGGCAATACCTGTCCATCAGGTTTCCATATCCTCAGTAAATAACCCATTTTCAAACAAGAACTAGAAGCTTTGTAATAACTGTTGCTAGTTTTATCTGCAAAATACCTGCTGGTAAAACTGTTATCAGATTCTATCATCTTCAGTCCTTAACAACTTCTGAATAGGGCACCATACAAGTACTCCAGACATCTGAGTTCTGTTTCTACTCATGACAGGCTGCATAACACAAGCTAAAACAAACAAAAAAACCCTCCAAACAACCAATATCCCCAAAATATACACCCAGAAGTGTCCAAACACAAAACCAGGGGTAAAAGCTCTCATGTTTTCCCTTTTGCAAATCTCAGGCTTTAAAATAATCAGAACAGGAAGGGAGGTGTTCAACACAGCAAGCTGGGCTAAAATTCTTGGTAGTCCATTAATCACTAACATGAACAGCAACTCTACCTTTCTGGCCAGCTCTAGTTCCTGCATAGTTTTCTGCAGATGTTTCTTTTCCTTCTGAAGTTGCATCTGAAGCTCCTCCATTTCTCGGAGAGCACCACTATGTTCCTGAAATTCAAATACTTTTCAGTTACACAGTTCAATTTCAAAACAGATGTCAGCATCTACTTAAACTTACACACACAAACATGCTTAGATTGTACAAAGAAAGATAATAGATTCCTTTTTAGGAAATCTCTGGGAATCAAAGAAAAACAAAGAGGATTTTGAAGCGTTTTTCACATTCTGAAACAAATGCAAATCTACTCTGACAGTCTTGGAAAGTTCTTTCAATGAACAGACCAAGCCTTCAAAACAGACCAAGTCAATTAACAAGCAGAGCAAGTACAGAACTTCTTTTGTAAATCCACAGATTACAAAGGTCTAACAGAAGTCACAGCCAGTGAAAGTATGTTTCAGCCCATTCGCCATCTTTACAGAGTACTACCTTTGTTTTCTGTTCTTTTAGAAGCTTTTCAGCTTCTAGTTCTTTGTCAGCCTTTGCCTTGGCTCTTTGTATCTCCAGTATCTGAGCTTCCAGCAGCTTGGCGTTATGCTGCAGTGTTTCAACACGGGCCAGGAGGTCTTCATTAGCAGAGCGTAACTGATCATGCTGAAATTATCAGAGTGGCAAGACAGAAACGTAAGCTGAATTTGCAACTTTGACAGATAAGATATTGTCTATAATCAAAAAAACCAAACACCGCTTTCTATACAGTTCCCTTACAAACTGCACTCCTGCAGATGAGCCTTGTCAATCTTGTTTTAAACCAGATTAAGAAATATGCTAAATTACAGTCACTAGCACAATTTGATTATTTTGTTCTGCATTCATTTGCCCAGTTTTTCTGTCAGATGGCTAGAATTAAAAGAAATCTGAAAAAAAATACCCCAACATTTATGCTTTTTGCAAAAATCACCTTCCTCCCACAGTAACAGGCAATGTTCAAATACTTAGTGCCCCACATCAAATACAACTGCTGTATTTATAAATAAATGATCATATTATTAATTCCTAAAGAAAGATTTAACTGCAGCACCACCAAGCCATCAATGACATCATATCAGTACACAGTACCTGGGTAATTTTTGCAATGACTTTAACAGATTCAGTTTTGACATCTTCAGTGTTTTATCTCTGTCTCTATTATGCAGATTAAGAATGAAGTATAAGTGGAAGAAGCTGTCATTTACCTAAACAGCGTTTTTATTTACAAAACACTTCGCAACAAACCTGAAAATTTCAACACTTGCATAATCAGCAGAGTTTGTGCTACTGTTTGCCCTTTCTTCCTACACTATTCAGCAGTAGCTTATAAGGAAATGGTGGCCTAGGTGGACCTTCAGTGCAATTGTGTTTGGGGTGTGGGAGTTTAAATCCTAAAACTAAAACCCCTTACAGTTAACTTTGGCAAAATGTATCTCACAGCTGCTTAGTTACCATCTTAGACACTTCTGAATGCCACTATAGTACTCTACAAGGTATCCTAGTCTCATCCTTGTGAAAGATCAAAAAAGCCCCCATAATTTAGTACGTTCAAAGACTGTTGATTAAATAACAAAACCACATTATGTCTAAGAAACAAAGGAGGAAAAAAAGAGTAACAGTTAAAAGTTACTGTACTTTGTGACAAATGTAGGTGTGAAATCACAGAAACAGTGCAAGTTTGATACTTTGTTTTTACATCTGGTACATGCAGCAGAGTGGTATGTCCAAATCAAGCCACAGGTGATAACCTGCTCTTTTCTGTGAGTTTACCTGGCATAAATGAAACTCCTTCTATTGAAAAAGCCGAACATTCTAGATATATTTTCCTCTGTTATTGCCCAGATAAGACACCAGATGTTGAAAAAAATCAACTACCTTGAATTTCAAGTCACTATCCAAAAACGCACTTAGGTTGTGAAACTACATATAGTAACAATTACATGAATAAAATTTACACTCCATAGGTAAAATAATTTTTACTGTAATTATCAATAGATCAGACACACACACAGAACTAACCTGCTGGGATGACACCTCTAGCTGTCTTGTGAGTTCATCTATCTGACGTTCAAGATTATTTGCTCTGCCTTTTTCAGAATCCAGCTGTTCTCCTTGCTTATCGTATTCCATCAGAAGATTCTTAACACATACAAACACAAAGCCATCATTTTTCTACAATATACAATTTCACAAGTATGTTTCATACCTCAAATGTCACTGTTAAACAGGACAGGTCCCAACCTAGAGACCTTTGGCTCCCCATTTGTTACTGGTATTTAGCCCAACCATGCAACCAAATTTTGTAATTCTTAGCACCTCTTCAGTTGTTTACCCATTTAGATCATCATGACCTAGCACGGTTACAACCGTACTGTGAGAGAGCATCAAAAGCCATCTTAAAGTGAAGATAAGTGACATCTACTGTTGTCCTCTCATCCACAACTCCAGCTGTTTTATCACAGAAAGTAATCAGATTAATTAGACACAATTTACTTCTGGTGAATCGATGCTGCCTGTCTACAGTCACCTGTTCCTCTTCCGTGTGCCCAGAGACGTGCTCCACGAGGCCTTGCTCCCAGGGAATTTACTTCATGTCTTTATCACTTAAAGACTTTCTAACTGATGCCAATTTAATGTATTTTGAAGAATTCATAAGCCTTTGTGTTTTACCCAGGAACACAGTGTTTGATACATATGACACTAGGTTTAAAAGGTTTAAAAATACCACCTGGTAGAAAGGAAGTGCCTTATTTTTTTCATCTGCACAGTTCTGTTCCCAGAATCACAGAATGTTAGGGATTGGAAGGGACCCCGAAAGATAATCAAGTCCCATCCCCCTGCCAGAGCAGGAATGCCTAGATTATGCTACACAGGAACGTGTCCAGGCGGGTCTTGAATATCTCCGGAGAAGGAGACTCCACAACCTCCCTGGGCAGCCTGTTCCAGTGCTCCGTCACCCTCACTGAGAAGAAGTTTCTCCTTGAGTTTAAGTGGAACCTCTTATGAACCTTACATTTCTTGATTTGGGTACTCAACTGCACTGACATAATCTCTCTTGCCAAATATACTTGACCAAGTAAAATGCAATGTATATCCAGGCTAGGCTTCCAAAGCAAAGTATTTCCTCACAGTTAACTGTCTTTTGTAAATACAGCACTGTTCTTACCTTATAGCTTTCAGCTCCTTGAATGACATCTTTCATGGAAGCAGACAACTGATCTTTTTCTGATCGAGCCAACTCCAATTCTTCCTTCAGAGTCTGCATCTTATTACAAATAAGCATGTGTCATTTAAACAGAACCCCACATGCAGAACATTCTTCATATTAAGAAGCAGTCAGGGTACCTCTTTTCGGCTGGCATCTAGTTCTTTCTTTGCTTTCACAGCAACCACCTTAATTTTATTCAGCTTCTCTCCTTTTTCTGCAGATTCTTTTTCCAGTCTCCCTAAAATAAATAAATAAGCAAGTGAAGAAATGTGCCTCTACTCTCTCCCACGAAATGAAATTCAATTCAATCAGAACATAAGTATCAGCATGGCTCTGAAACAAAACAAAGTATAAAGCAGGGGTAGATGTCCAAATATTTCATTCATTTAAGAATTTAAATTTAATCTGAAGCTAGAACATCCAACTGCACAGAAAACTTAGGGACAATCTTTCCCCTCTTCAAAGGCTTTCATCACAGTTAATGGTAAAAAGCACATGCCTGTCTACTTCTACACACAGCTGTAACAACTCGGAACCATTTTCTTTCTAATGTGTTGGGTTAACTGCAATGATGCAACTGTAGTTTTGGTAAAGTATTGCTTTCCTCTCCTCTTGGCAGCCTTAGGGATTCTGACACAATTATTTCCCATATTTAAAAATACAAAGAAGAAATCCACTACACTGTTGATAACCAAATGTACCCAGGAAGAAAAAACATTAAAAAATACCAGATGATAAGTGACTTGGGATTGCTAACAATATTTTAGATCCCTAATGGAAGAAATACTATAGGAAGTTGCATTGATATCTACTTCCCCACTTCCCTTGGTTTGTAGGAAACACAGAACAATTACACAGAGAAAGAAAAACTACCAATCCAAAAAACCCCAACTGTTTACATTAAAAAAAGAACAGTGAGAAAGATACCAATCTTCTCTTCAAGCTCTGCTACTGAAGACTGTTGATCAGTTTTCTCAGCCAATGTCTCCATTAAATTCTGTATTATAAACAAAGATAAGTATTACAAAAAATTATCTGTGATACGTCTTTCCCCCTAACAAGCCACATGTTTCAGCTACAGGTGGACTGTGCCAACATTTTTACTACCAAGGAAGTCTTTATGAGCAATTTTGTATCAGCTTGGTTACTGAAAAGCATACTTATGTTGAAAGGAAAACATCCCAACCTTTTAACAGCTGCTTGCCATCCTGTCCAGGAACAAAAATACAGGAAACCATTAATTCTGCAGCTGTCTGTTTGTACGTAAGCATCAATTCCTAGGATATGAAGTTAGGAGTAGCTAATGCAGATCAAGCAGGAGTTTGGTTTGAGATGGAGATCACAGAAAGTTAGAGGTGAAAGATTATGAGGTCAGTTAGTCTATCGAGTTAAACAATCACTTTGAGGGGTAATGACAGAAAGAGAAGTTCAAGTACAAGCGATTTTTGCCAAAATGGCACTATGACTACTTTGGCTTGTTTGTGTGGTTTTTTTTTCCTGGGGGGAAGGAGAGAATTCAGAGGTGCTAGAAAACTCAACCATGTGCTTTCTAGAAGGGAAACTCACTTCGAGGCCAAGAAAAAAAAAAAAAAAAAAAGAATTGAAAGTATGTTTTGAACCTTAATTCTGAAGACTTTAGAGGTTTAGTCTGTATACTTCAATAACAAAATATAACCTTTAGAGAACTCAGTTCGTCTTTCACATTTCTAAGTTCAGTTTCCTTTTGTTCCAGAATGAAATTTAAGTCGTCTTGTTTTTCGGATCCTTTCTGCTGTTCTTGTATTTGACTTTCATAAAAAGCAAGTTTTTGAGTTGTCTCTTCAATACTGGCCAAGAGATCTTGATTTTCAATCCTTGTTTTTTCACTGGCATTCTTCAGCTCCTGAATATCATGTTGAAGAGCTTCTTTTTCAGACAACACTCCTTCCAATTCTTCTCTCAAGAGATCCTTTTCTTTTTCAAAATCTTGAATCAAGGATCTATGTTCCGTATATTGAGTTGCATTTTCTTCCTCTAGCCTCTCAACCTCCTGCTGCAAATGAAGAACCTTCTCCTCATTCCGCAGAGCAAGGCACTGCTCTTCTTTCATTTTTGCCAAGCACTCATTTGCCATTTGCAACAAGTTAAGAGAATCATATTCCTCATTAGAATCTGAAACGCTGGACCCCACTTGCTCAAGTAAGTGGCACAGCTGAGTTCTCACCAGGGATCTGTGCACTTGTTCACTTTTAAGTAATGTTGATATATGGTCTTTTTCTGCAGTCACCATTTGTAGTTTATTTTCTAAGTTTTCAGACTGCTCTTTCAACACTAACCAACCATCTTTTTCAGCTGTAATCTTGTTCAGCTCTTCACTTAACTCAGCTTTTTCCTGTATGATTTTCTTATTTTCCTCACGAAGAGTATACCCTTCAGATGAAAGGTTCTCTCTTTCACGCACCAGAGATTCAATCTGGTTTTCCAGTTGCTCTAGCATTTGAGCATTTTCGTTCTTCCTAGTTAAAGCTTCATTCAGTCTCTCTGTTAATTCCTCCACCTTTTTCTTAAGGTCACTATTGTACTGGTTAGCAACATCTACTGCTTGCTGAAGGTCCTGAACCTTCCCTTGTTCTTGCTTGCACCTTTCCTGAAGGGTTTCTCTCTCCTCACCCAAGTGTTTTACTTCATTCAAAATGTCCTTGTTTTGATTAGTAAGAACAATGATCTTCTCTTCCAGTTCTTTCATAGCAGTCTGTTTATGGTTCATAGAGCTTATTATTGTGTTATTCTCCTCTTGAAGACTAACAATTTTACACTTAAGTTCTTCTATTTCCAGCTGATTAGATGACAATTTTTTTGTTTCTTCCTGGAGGCGATTCACAGTTTCAAGAAGAATATCCTTTTCATTGAAAGCAGCTCGGAGTTTCTGTTGCAGTTCACTGACATCAGAAGCTTGCTGTTGTCTCATTGATTCAAACTCCTGGCTGATCTTTCCAGCAGATTCCCCCAGCTCAGTCTGTAGAGTTTCCATTGTCTCCCTCAGGCTGTTGTAATTGGACACTGCTTCCTCTCTCTCCTGAGTTAGCTTTTCAAGTTGCTCTCTAAGTTCCTGCACTTCAAAAACTAGTTCCATCTTTTCTTTTTCAGAACTGGATAATAAAGTTTCATTTAGTTCAGAAATTTCTCTCTCATGTTGCTCTTTCAGAGTCTGAGTCTCTAACTTATGCTCTTGTAGAGTGGTTTCACAGTGCTGTCTTGCTGCTTGAAGCTCCAATTTTAATTTTTCGATTGCACAACAGTAATCTTCTTTACTAAGCTGCAATTCATTTATCTTAAAGTCCAAGTCTTCCCGCTCGTGGAGGTACTCATCCTTTATGTGATGGATTTCCTCTTCCAGTTTTAGTTTAACATTACTCATGTAAGTTAACTCATCTTTTAATATACTATGTTGGGACTGGAGCTCTTCTAAACTATGCTCCAGGTGCCTAACCTTTTCTTCCATTTTCACTTGTACACAAGGTGGTTCTTGTGCATCTAAAACGTCTGTCTTGTTTTCTACATTTTTATTTAAGACTTCTCTCAGCTGCTGAAAGTCATATTCACGCTGGTCAGTACAAGCACACATTTCATCCTTTACATTTTTCTCTTTTATTAAGCTCTCCTCTGCCAAACTGTGTTGCAATTGATTTATCTGATTTTGCTTTTCTTCATTTTCCTTAGACGATATTTCAATCTGACGCATGAACTCTGACACCTCTTCCTGATGGGCAATTTCTAACTTTTTAAGCTCTTCATTCAGATTTCTGATTTCATTATGGTAACACTGTGAGTTGTTTTTAATAGTTTCTTGCAGATTTGTCACTTCTTTGTTTTTGTCTTCATTTACAGTTTCCAGCTGCTTGCTCAGACACAAAATTTGCTCCTCATAAGTAGATGTAATTCTTTGAAGATCATCTTGTAATCTTTTAACTTCTTTTTGACTGTCGTTGTGACATTCAATCTGTTCCTCCAGCCTCATTTGTTTCTTCACTTGTTCTTCTAATTCCATTTTCAGCTTTGTCAAGTCCTCATTGTGCCTGCATTGTGCATTCTGTAATTCACTCTTCAGAGCTTTTATTTCTTTCAGAGAGTCAACACTTGATTGTTCCAGTTGCTTCTGCAATTCTTCTGCCTTAGCCACTGCAGCCTAAACAAACATGCAGGTTATTAAATACTGGTCAATTAGCACACAGAATTCCTAAAATAAACTGTTTACAATAATGCACTAGAAGATTTAGGAGTCTTCAGTGTTAAAAATTGCTATATTTTTAAAATAACTAACTGTATTATGACAATTCAATTCAGAAGACACTACAGCGAGTATAAAAACGTTTGCAAAATGAGAAAGAAAACCAAGTCTTAAATCATGTTTACCAGCATCATTTCACAAAATGGTCATGACAGATTTCAGCTTTAGCAACTATTCTGATAATGTACTAAAGATGAAATTGCTTTTAGTACATCAAATTCAAGTATCTGGAATATTATAATATTCTTCAATTGCAAGCAATTCACTCTTCACTTTATCATTAATTGAGATTATTGACATAATATAGATGCCTTGGCTGAGAGGCTCCTTCCTATGAATATCTGAATGCAAACCTCCTATTTCCCATAGAAAGACAGAGCTGACTGATCAAAGAGGCACCACCCCTGGAGGTGTTTAAAAAACGTGTAGACGTGGCAGTTCAGGACATGGTTTAGTGGTCACGGTAGTGTTGGGTTGGCAGTTGCACACAATGACCTTTGAGGTCTTTTCTAACCTTAATGATTCTATGATTCTCTACATAGGCTACTAATGCAGATTGAATCCTTTCTGAACGGCTATGAATCTAGCTAGTGTACAGAATTTTAGTTAGAACTATAAAAACCATAAATTAGGAGGTACAGAGAAAATATGCTATACGAAGCCTTCAGATATTTTTTAAGGTAAAATAGAACATGGGTAATTCATTCACTTCTATTAAAATAAAAGTGAATTATACAATAAACAAAACCAGAAAATAAACATGATTATGAAATATTACAGTAATGTTCTACTACTCATTTCAGTACCTCTGCTTCTTGCTTTCTTTGAGTATTTTCTTTTTTCAGAGCTACGCACTGCTGCTGACTTTCAGCTTTTTCCAGAAGCACAACATCCAGTCTTTCTGTGAGAGCCTAATTTTAAGAGGGAAACATCACTGAAAGAAGGGTTTATTAACAACAGAAGCCTGAATAATTTCTGCAAAGCATGAGAACTTACATATTGGTCATGACCTTTTTGTATACTAAACAGATCAATCTGATTTTAAAAGCTACTTTCAGTCAAAATATGACAGACCCAGAACACGTAGATTAAAAGAACGACGTTGACTAATAGGTCCTGTTCAAAACTGTATTTCTGATCAGCTAATTTTTATCACCAGGTGGTGGTGGAGATGGAGAGGAGCTCCCCCTCCATGGAAATTTTCACCAAAGTTATTAAAAACTTTTTCAGCTGATAAACTTCTCCTCACTACCAATTTTCACCTTCATATACTGTCTATGACCCTTAATTTGAGAAAGACAGATGTTATTGTTACTTCAAAAAATGTCCAGTTACTTTAGTAAAACTATTTCTTGTGACACGCAATTCTAATCCTGTGTTTCTGATTTCATCAAATGACTGTCTCGAAAGTTATCTAAATGGCTGAAGTCTTTCCACAGTGGTCATTCTAAAATAAACAAAAGCCTGTCTAACCAACTACACAAGGAAAAGGCTTGCTGAGGAAACCATACTATCTGTGCTGTTCCTCACAGAACTTAGAGTGTTTTCCAAGAAATGGAGTAAGGATGTAGGGGAAGGAGGAGGGAAGAAGAGATTTTAGGATGCATCTTGAATTCCTTAAAAATTATTACATTCAACTTCATTAACAGTTCTAAAGCTATTTACTATTTATCAAATTATTTCTGCAGACTTATTTCAGCCAATATAACATAATACATCAGAAACTCACTACATATTCCTACCTGAATAATATCATCAGCTCCTCCAGTAGCTGCTTTAGATCTAAGTTCTTCAATCTCTTTCTCTAGTTCTTAAAAAAAGTACACAAATTTCACAGCATGAATTGATGTTCCATCATAGTAGCAAATTGCTGGTAAATCCAGGGCCTAACAACAAACCTATTCAAATCAGAGCTGTCTTTTACTTCATCACTTTTTGTTTGTTACAGAGTAATGGAAATGGCTAATGGAAAGACAATAAACATTCAGAGCTGCTTCTTCAGTCCTGACATTTAGCATGGTTTCCTGAGGAAGCAAAGCTTCCTTGTTTGGGTGGAGGGACAACAGACAGAAATTCTTTTGATGATTGTCTTATCTTCTATTTCATGATCAATTTAAGCCAGAGAAAAGATATACAGTTCTTAGGAGTCCTCTAAAAACAGACAGTAAGTAGAAGAACAGGATCTTACAACTAACCCCAATGAAGAAAAGCTTCATATAATCCATCTCTACCCTTACTGTTTTGCTGGGCAGCTACCAGGAGTCAGCATAACTTAACTCCAAACAAAGGGAAATGACACCATTCCAAGCAGTTTGTCACTGGAGGAAAAGGGACAACAGGCAGGAAAGGGAAAAAATGTGACAGCACAGATTCACATCAGGTATTTTCAGGTGGTTAACACAAAATTCTGTTTGTTGTATTTTACATTTTCTCATTATATTTGATCACTCGTGTCTTTAAAGTAGCTCACTATTTTAAAGAAGCCATTGTACTCTACAACAGTACTCATTATGCAAAAATCTGTCGCATTTCCCCTCCCATCAGCTTCCCAAAAAGCAAGAGGCATCCCTGAAACTGATATGGGGAACAGATACTGACAGATACTGACTTTTATCTGCTTAATGTTATGTATATATATTTTATCATAGATTTTAGATGATTGGGAAAACAGATATTGGATTTTCAAACTTAAAATACGCAGTTGGGATGTCAGGATCTTGAAACAATTCTTGTTCCACTTCAATTCTTGTATAAACTACATTGTTCCATCATGCCATACTGCCAGATCAAAATTAATTTAATACCTGACAAAAGCAATGCTTCTCTTTCTTCCCTTTCTTGTTCTAACAACTTCAGTCCTTATCCTCCCACAAAACATAGTGAAATTGCAGGGGAAAAAAGTCTAGCGTATTTATCTAGAATTTAAATCTACTTAGCCAAAATACGCAGTGATACGAGGAAAGGTCAGGTAGTAGTAAGAATTAAGGCAGAAACTGTTCTCTTTCCAGTAAGGTACCTGTACATCTCGACTTCACTTTCTGTATAAGCATCACTTGCTTTTTTGCAAACTTGATGAGATCTTCTTTGGGCAACGTGTCGAGCTGTAAAAAGTACATTATTAGAGGCAGCACCTTCCTCTAACCCAGAGGTAAACAGAAAACAGGGCATCTTAGCATCCAAGAAGTTGAATTTTAGAGCAAGAAACTGTCTTACTGCACATTTGCAAGAACAGTAACAGTCCAAGTAACTGCTGTTCTATTGTCTAAATCTGTTATTTCAAATGCAGTAATAAAACCTATTCCTAGTTCCGCACTTCTCCAAAATCATCTCAAAGCACACAACTAGGTAGCATCAGTTAGATGGGAAAACTCAGCTGGTAAGGGTACAATTCAATAATATAGTTTGAACAATGTTTTGAAAGTATCATACTGATCTCACACTGACATTGTTGAAATTTACTTCCAACACATGCAAAGAAGACCCTGTATATTATGGAACAGCCTACTGACAAAACTGGATGCTACTAATATTTTTAAAGTATTGTAACAGAAGTGAACATGTCAAAAGAGACTTCTTGCCCTTGTTTTCCAAAACACCTTAGCCTAGTGCTTGTAAATCAAATTTTCAAGAAGTCTAGAACACAGCAAACTGTTTAAAAATAGCTTCATGTCTTCCTGTTAGTCACAACATGCACACTAATCTGTAACCTTTTAAACTATTAATATGCAAATAAATTAGATTTGTGAGGAGTGATTACCTTTGATTTGCCTGATCCTGGTGTGACAGAAGATGCCACCATCTCTTGCCCAGCATCTTGAACCTGCAATAAAACAAAGCACAACCTGTGATTACTGAACTTTTTAATGTAAAACTACAGAAGGAACTAACTGAAAGTCTGCAAACACTGAGGATAAGGGAATATAGTGAGAGCTCAAGAAAAAAATTTAAAATATATTTGTAGGACTAGTCAGAAGAGGGAAAAAAATAATGAGATCTGTCACAATTAATACAATACAACAGCAGAATAGAAAACTCCTGATTTCCAAATCAGTGTGATCTTACGATTCCATCATTGAATTGACATCTACAGTTGATACACCAATGAAGCAATTTTATTTACAAGAGGTTACAAAGGCATAACTCACTATATCGTTCTTAAAAGACTCATTAAAAAAAAAAAAGGCATAAATGAAAAAAAATTGTAAAGAAGTAGCAGGCTTTGAGAACTTTTGAACTATATATACTCCTGAACGTTCGTTCTTAAACACACCGTTTATCACTAGAATTGTTTGCCTAACAAATATATTTGAAACAACTCTGCAAA
The DNA here is from genome assembly GCA_020746105.1 of Trogon surrucura. NCBI lineage: Eukaryota > Metazoa > Chordata > Aves > Trogoniformes > Trogonidae > Trogon > Trogon surrucura. The sequence goes on from CM036617.1 coordinate 69,377,771, forward strand.
GCCAGGGCTCTTTTAAACAAAATATAATCCTCCCTCTGCCACACTTTTTAAATTTATTTGTTAAAATACACTGGTAAACACTAGAAGTGCTGGCCTGACAAGCATATTTGAAAAGGCTTTGCAAATTCTGTGCTCCCTATTCCTAACATACCTGCATAATGCCTTCCTGTGTGACATCCTCTACTTGATCCTGCTCTAGCAGGGGGGTTAGACTAGATGATCTTTCAAGGTCCCTTCCAATCCCTAACATTTTGTGATTCTACTGTAAACTTCCACAGGTCTAATATGGAGACTCTACGTTACTCTGCAGTAGTTTAAATGAGATACGGTCTCTTATACTTGGGAACATGAAGAAACATACATAACTAAGAAGCAGAAAAAGAAAATGGAACTAATACCTCAATATATTATGTGTAGCATTTCCAAGCTTTGACTTTTACCCTGCTTTTTCCTTCATACTATTGTATGTGTATAAAAGTGAAGGGGTGTATATATAAATACTTGTATTTTTATATATCTATGTGGGTCTGTACACATGTATATGTATACACATATACCTTCACTTTCATTTTGCTACTCTTTTTATTCTGCCAAGAAAACCTCTTCTAATAGCAAAAAAAGGAAAAACCAAGCTGGATCTAAACATTCCTAGAATGGAGAATCACTAACAATTTAGAGAGAAGAGCAGATACTGATAATAATAAAAGCCATCATTAGAAACAGGAGTTTAAGTACAGACCAAGGACAAAGGCAGTTATCATTATCTCTCTCTCTCTACCACATGAGTTAGAGTTATTGTTTTTTTCTGAGATGGTAAAAGCAAACTTACCAGAAAATACCACGCCCATTAAACATAAATAAACCATAAAAAAATGTGTTTCAGATTTTCTTGTTAGGCAAAACTTTGCCAACATTTACATTCTTAGTATTTTAGCACTGCAATTAGCAAAATACTGTCACTACAAGCAGTATGCTGACATGGTATAATTAAGTACAACAAATTGTATGTACTGTTTAGAAAATGAAAGCACACATCTCACCATACTAGCGTAAGGTTAGATGAATCTACGTATTACTTTTACTCTCCTGTAAGCTAATACTCAAAGAGACAGAACCACTTATATAAGACAGCGTATCCAGTTCTGCTGCTCTGCTAACCGAAACCACAAGCAGGTTGTGCAGAGGGCTTCACCCATTTGAAAGAGAACAAGAAAGATGAGTTAAAACCTTCAAACTCTTCGTTGATTAGGTGCATCTGAGCTGTAAGCCATAAGATAGTAATTACACTTCCAGGCACACTACTGGATCCTGCAAGGATTCTCAAGTTTCTATTCCACCAATCTGAAATCTGAGTAGGCCTGCACACTTCACTAAGATACAGATAAAATAAAAGCCTGCTTCATCTACACCAAGGTGTTTCCAAGCCACAGCTTAGCATGTTCTGTGTATTTAAATCGCTGTCTACACCATACTTTTGCAAGAGCTAAACATACTCTGAGAAAGCCTAACTGATGTACAAACGTAACCATATTAAACTTCGACCTGAACTGTGGTAGCAATGAGCATTATGAACAGGGATCTTCTGAGCGATGTGCAACTTCGAGCCATCACCAACTCTAACACACCAAGCCACATCACTTCAAGCTCCAGCAAACAGGGCCATCGTTAGAATGGGCACAGCTCAGAAACGACGAGAAGTGCTAATTTCATTTATGGATTTTAAACTCTTCAACGCTGCCCTTGTACGTGCCTTGGTGGTTACGAAAGCCACAGCTGAGACAGGCACTTGGGTGATTTTATTTGGTCGCAGTTGGTCGGCGTTTCACAGCCGTCACCTCAGCACAAAAGGAACGCCTGTACTTCTGAAGAAAAAACCACTCGACACGTTCACCCGATGTCATCCCACCGCTTCTTCCCTTGCGCCAGTCCGCGCACCCAGGACGACAGGAGGCACTGAGCGCCCCCCGAAGCCCGCACCGGCGCTCACGCCGCCGCAGGGCAGGACCCGGCCGCCCACCCCCGGCCCAGCCGAGGGGGGAGAGAAGGAGCGAGCGGCGCATCGCCACCCCCTCGCAGTCGCCGCCCGGCAGGACCGCGCCACCCCCCGGGGGGCAGGCGGGGAGTAGGCGAAGGAGTGGCCCGCAGGGCCCCGAGGGCTCCCCGGCCCGCCCCTCTGGCTGCGGGCAGCAGGCACCAGAGGGCCCTGAGGCGAACGGCGGCGCCACCACACCGGCAACGGCCGCTGGCGGCGCGCGCCTTCACCCGCCCCGCCCCCGCCTCGCGTGCCCAAGGTCACGCGCCCCCCCGCCCCCGGCCACGGACGCCAAGCCCCTCGACTGCTCCGCGCCCCCTCTTCCCCCGGCCGCCCCATTACCTCCATGGCGGGTCCTGCTGGCTGCAGGGGCGGGGAGATCGCGGCACCGCAGCCGCTGTCAGCCCCGCTACATCCCCCCCGAACCACTTCCGCCTCCGTCATCCCCGCACGCCGGTAACGCAGCCCCTCCCCTTTCTCCCCTCCCCCCGAACCGGCTGAGGGTGAGGCAACCATCGTCGCTCGAGCCCCGCCCCGCCCCCCCACCTCCGGAGCCAGCCCCGCCCCCGGCGCGAACGGTCGAGCGCCTCACGGGCGCGGGGGAGGCGGGAAGGGCGGGTGGTGCGTTGGGTCAGTGGTCGTCTGGTAGAGGGTGTCTACCCCCGCGGCAAAACCAATCGGGCGGCAGGTGCGGGGAGCTGCGTCTCGTAACAGCGGCGCGGGGAAGAGGTACGGCTGCTCCGCAGCTGCAGCCCGTCATTGCCCGTGCCGGAACGGGCTTCCGAGGGGTAACGGGCCGCTGCGAGCGCTCCTTAGGATGCGGGGCGGGTGTTGTTGGGCGAGTCTGCCTCTCGCCGTCACTGCAAGGAGAGCGTGAGGTGAAGAGCTCTGTGCTCCTTAATATCCGGCTGCTGTGCTCCTTAAGGACCGAGGATCCTGGTTTTAGTATCTCGATGGAAGTGCAGTGTGATTACATTATTTGTCAAACGTCAGACGCAAAGAACATCGTATACCAGAGCAAATATCAGAAACCAGGTATTATGGCCTGTAGTTTCTTTCTGTCTTAATGAAGTTCCATTTTTCTGATTTTCTGGTTAGCTGTTTGAAGGAAGCAGTACCGGCTTTGAAGTGCAAGGATTTATTGTTCTAATCATGCATGCGCTTTGATAATACCTGAGTTATTGATACTTCATGATAAGAAATTGATTTTTAATGAGAAGTTGCCTGGGAGAAAATTCTAAAATTCAGGTGACAAATAGTGACAAAAGGCAGAGATTCTTAACATATCACAGAATCATGGAAGGTTAGAGGTTGGAAGGGACCTTGAAAGATCGTCTAATCCAACCCCTCTGCCAAAGCAGAATCACCTACAGTAGGTCACACAGGAACATATACCTCAGAAATTCCTTGTCTTTTTTTTTTTTCCCCCAGTGCATTCACATTATATAAATTGTATATAGTAATGTATGCAGGTACACAACTGCTGCAGGAGCATATGGTTCTGTGTTCTTGCAGAGTTTGTCAGCAAGGAACAGATCTCCCAATCCAAACCACAAGAAGCTGTTTTTTTCCATTACTTCTATTCTTGCACTTTTTAGAAGCCCCACAGAGCACTAAACAGGTTAGATCTTTATTTCCCCATCCACTTCGGGAAACTTGGAACTGGGTACCTACGTCTGCACAGCCGTGATCTAATGTGGGAGTTTCACGCAACTTTAGGAAGCGCCTTTCTAGATACACTCCTTCCTGAACCAGCCTGCAGCAAAAGCTTTTGAAACTGCACTATGACATACTGCACTGCTCTGCTCTTCCAGGTCAGCCTCTGATTGAACCTGGATGTTTGGGGAGAACACTGTAGGAAAGCTTACCTTCTCTTTTGGAAAACCCCAGAGAAAATAATGTTTCGTGTAAATTTGTTCATTCTATCCATCCTCAGAAAACACGTAGTAGGATCCAACTCTTGGGTCATCTTGTGACTTAAACTATGAGAAAATTGATTTTGGAGATCATCCAAGGCAGAGACACACAAAGGGTTTTCAGATGCTTTTGTACTGAAGACAATGAACTTTGTGAAGCTAAGTCTGGCTTGGAGCACTCGGCCCTCCCCTAGAGCTGCCTGCTTCTGTGAGACAGGTGTTCAACAGAAACAGGCCAACTTCTCCCTCCTACCCCATTCTGTTTTGTGCAACAGAATTTAGTTATGTTTTGCAATTGAGATTGTCCTGGCAGTCTTTCATTCTGGTCCTGAATTGCAATAGTGATTGCAATGCATCCTGGTTAGGGAATGGTAGAAGAAGTAAAAAAGTTTCTAGAGTAACTAGAAGAAAAAAGACTGAGGATTTTTACTGCTTATTGTTTCAGTTTGTTACAATAAAGTATGAGCTGCTCCATATTTTGTGGCAAAAAAATGTCAATTCATATCTGCAATAGTCTTACCCAATTTTCTTAAACAGTTTATGAATTGTGTGTCTTACTTATCCAGAAGGAGCCAGCAAGGCGGTATATTGCATGCAGCTAACTTGAGACATGAAAAAAACGAGAATAATTTATATGCTCCATATATTCTAAGATTATGTTATCTTTGTAAAAAATAATTAGTTCATCTTTTAAAATAACATAGTTTATGTAAAGCAAGATTGCCAAAACATTTATGAGATGTCTTGGGGCAGAGCAAAACATATTTTAAATCCTGCTCCTGTTGAGAAGCCAAGTCCCACAGGGCTGTGATTAGCCCTTACATCAAGGCAGGGTACAAATGCTTGCTCACTATCATTGGAATTATTAGACTGACAAGAATTTTCTCAAGAGCACAGACTGAGAAAATTACTGTAGTTTCACAACAGAGGAATGTGTTTCCAGCATGCAAGAGCTGATGCTTTAAATACTTGCCACTGCAGAATCTGCCTTTCCAGCAGGTTCTGTGGGTCACAATCTCTTTTTACTCGAGAACCATGCCAGGCTGATCAACATTCTTGCTCTGGGCTTTCTGCAGTATAAAGGAAGGCAGAGTATGAATTTACAGCATGTTAACTATTCTTCTTTGAAAACTTAAAGTACTCTCCCACCACTGTGCACATGAACCGTAAATTCTTTGGCTGACTATGGCCATTTTCTTGCGTTGGGTTCAGGTTCAGTAGGTTCCCACTGGAGTAGAATGGTAGATGCTACAGGTAGAGTGAAAAAGTTAAGAATGAAAGGAGAGGCTAGTCTAAGTGTTTATGTAACTAAAATGCAAGAGCAGTACTGTCCTCTGTATTTATCTCAAAACTACTTTGTGAGGAATTTGCTTCGATATTAAAGGAAGAAGTTGTTTATGTACTCCTTAATTCTGGTCTTAAATTGCAACAGAAAACTGAAAGATAAGATCTTTGGTGCTCTGTTACCTACAAAGCCCACCAGGCCTGTTGAAAGATTACTGTGAAACTGAAACGAGGAAACTAACATTTTGTTTGATCTCTTAGGGTTGGGTCTGGCCATAGAAGACTGTTATGTTGTTATGTATGCTAACTGCAGTCCAGGTTTAAAATATAATGTTAATGCACCTCTGGAAAATTCCAGTATTAATAATTAACTTTGTTTTAAAGATAAGGCTCTTTGTAAACATGTTGACATACATTGTTATAAAAAATAATAGAATGTATGTATTTTAGGATAGGATATCCATAGCCTATATGGATAGGACAAATTAAATAAAAACTTATCTTGTCCACAGTTGGTTTCGTAACTGGAGAAACAGTGACTTTTGATCCTAGCATGAAGCAGATAATATCTACAATAAAATTAGTGGAAAGGAGAGCAGTGTCCCTCTGTTTTTGATTGCTAGCTAAGAAGATAGAACAGCTCCATTCTCTTGTCTCTTGAATTTTTTGAAGCTTGATGATTCTTATTCTCTTTGGTAAATGGTTGCATTCCGTGGGAAAGTAAAATGCCTCTCTTGGTTGCTATTGACAGTCAAGCTGAAGGGTGATCGTGACTACACTAGAATTAATATGGCAGTTCCCATTAAAAAGTCTGTACTGAAACAGGAATCTTCAGTCATTCCTGTGGGAGGGTTTGTTTTGGTAATTGTTAATGCAGAGCTGCAAAACAGAACCATATGAACAGCTGACGTTTATTAATCAACACTGGTTTTCTAAATTTGTTAGCCGTAAGAAAATTTCTCAGCTATCAAAACTCTGTAGGTACAGTTTCTTATTAAAAAAAGAGTCAAGCAGCACTGAAGAAGTTGCTGTGGGATTGCACTAGCTAAGCTGGTACAAGCCCGTCTTAAATTGACGAAGAAATTGCACCCGTGTAAGAAGGTTAGTAAAGTCACACATCTAGGTAACTAGATAAATATAAAGCACAGGTGTATATTCAGGGTATATGTCTCACAGGGCTTTGTACAGAGCTCTACCACCATAGTAAACTTATTTGCACCAGAAGCTTGACAATAGTTTAAATTGATTTGAAATAATTTAGCTGAACATGTGCAATCTCCTTCTGCAGGGGCTCAGTACCTTATGTAAAAATAAACTAAACCTCTAACCAACTTATGCTGGTATTAGTAAACAATATCTGTATACAAACACATCGTTTAAGAGAATAGAATCATAGAATTGTTGAATTGTAGAATGGTTTGGATTGGAAGGGACCTTAAAGATCATCTAGTTCCAACTCCGCTGCCATGCGGAGGGACACCTCCCACCAGACCAAGTTGCTCAAAGCCTCGTCTGACCAGACCTTGAACACTTCCAGAGATGGAGCATGCACAGCTTCTCTGGGCAACCTGTTCCAGTGCCTCACCACCCTCACAGGAAACAATTTCTTCCTTTTATCTAACCTAAATCTACCCTCTTTCGGTTTGACCTGTCACTACACTCCTTGTAAACAGTCCTTCCCCATCTTTCCTGTAGGCGCCCTTGAAGTACAGGAAGGCTGCTATAAGGTCTCCCCAGAGCCTTCTCTTCTCCAGGTTCTTCTCTCATCCTGTTCTTACAGGGGAGGTGCCTGATCAACTTTGTGGCCCTCCTCTGGGCTCTCTCCAAAAGGTCCATGACCTTCTCATGTTGGGGACCCCAGAGCTGAACACAGCACTGCAGGTAGGGGTCTCACCAGACTAGACTAGAGAGGGAGAATTACCTCCCTTGACTTGCTGACCACTCTTCTCTTGATGCAGCCCAGGATGTGATTGGCTTTCTGGGCTACAAGTGCACATTGCTGGTTTATATTCATTTTTTCATTCACCAGCACCCCCAAGCACTTCTCTGCAGGGCTGCTCTCAATCCACTTCTTGCCCAACCTATATCTGTGCTTGGGATTGCCCTGACCTGGGTTCAGAACCTTGCACTTGGCTTTGTTGAACTTCATGAGATTTGCAAAGGCTCACCTCTCAAGCCCATGTATAAGTTCTTCTGTAAATAACAAGTCATAAACCTCAAGTGATGGAAGTTAAAGGCGCTCTAGGTGTAGGCACCCTCCAGTCAGCTATCCAGAAAGGTATGCACATCACTACTGACATACAATCAGAATAGATGTGAAGGCCTGGTAGTCTCTAGACCCTCTGAAAACTACAAATTCAATCTTTTTCCCTCTTAACAATTCTCTGTTCTCTGTAGTTTTACACTGATACAGTCAATAACGTTTTGCAAATCATGACTATATCCACAGGTTGTTCTTTCTCAGATTTGGTGGCTTGAGGGAGCGTAAAAAGCAGAAACATCCCACTTTTCTATCCCCCTGCCAGATATATTTTGTCACAAAGATTGACATTTCTGTCTTCTAATATATATAAGGATAATATCAATAGGATAAGATAGGCCAGTTTTTATGTAACCACACATCTGTCGCTTGTTTCTCCCTTTTTTTTTTCTATGACTGCACTCTGACCTGTGTTACTTGTTTTTCAGAGCAGCTGAATTGCAGCCGAGTGAATAGTTACCCAAGGAAGTTGGAGCAAAGGTGACTTTCCCAAGGTGATACGAGCTTCATGTTATATGGTGCCTCTATCCTTGCAGTGTCTCCCTTTCAGACCAGGCTTCAGGCACTGTCAGCATTTTGCACTTCTGATAGATTCAGAGATTTCAAAGGAGGAACAAAGAGGTCATCTGTGTGACCCTTTGTACAGCACTGCTGATAAAAATGTCACTGAACTACTCAGTTAAGCAAGTTTTCCGTTTACTAATGTCTCTTATGACACTGAATGAGGATTAGATTGACAAACTGAGCTGAGTCATGTGGTTCCATGGAGCAACTGAAGAGGATGGAAATTATGTAAGAGAGCAGGCAACACCTTTTCCTCATACTGGCCGTAGTAAGATGATAGCAAATCAAGTTAATCATAAACAGAAAAACACACCAAGTAGCAGAAAGCTCCCCAGGCAAGTATTTATCCCTGTGATGGTCAGCAGCACCTCTGCCAGGTGATTTTTTTTCTCAGATAGTCCATTTGCTGAGACATCCTTCGATTGTGGGCAGGAATCTCTCTTCATCTAAAGTCTTTCAATTTTCCTGTATTTGCACTAATGTAGCAAATGCATGTTTCTAGTTTCAGTGTTTCCTGTATTTTGGGAGAAACTCAGTGCACCAGGAACTGACAGTCTAATTTCTACATTTAACAGGAAGCTTTTTGTTTGTTTTCAAACTTGATGTAAGATATTGCTGCCCTTTAAAGAACTGCATTCATTTTAGATATTTGGATTAAATCAGTAACCTGAAATGGACTCTGCATGATGCTGCTCCTATTATTAAATCCTTGGAACTGTTCAAATGCCAAAGAGAAAATACCCCCAGTGAACGTTTTCTGTCATAAACTAGAGTAAATGAGACTAAGAACGTATTTCAGTATTTTCCTCAAGCTGCTGTTATCTATGTTGCCTTTCAGAGTGTAAATCCAGTTAAGCAGGAACTGTTTGGGACCTCTATTTTGTGCCCAGCTCAATGGTGGCACTTTAAAAACAAAATTGGACTGGTAACAGTTGTCTATAATTAAATGGGCTATGAATCACTTTAGTTAATTTCCCACAAGCTCAAAACATGGCTATAGTGCTGGTACTAATGCTAAAGCAAAACCGATCTTTATTTGATAATATCGACCAGGCCCTATTGTAACTAAGAGCCATCAACAGGATGTTTGTGTATTTGGTTAACAAGAGAAGAATGAGGAAAAGGAGGAGGTAGTAACGTGGTGTAATGTATCTGATGAACACTTTTACAATGGTGGAGAAGAGGGAGACGGTATATGCAGCACTGACTTTTGGCCTGGTTCATACCAACTTTCAGAATTCTCCAAATATTAACAGAGAATTATGCTATCTATTTCAAAATGCAACAGTGAAGAAAGCTTCTTGTCTTGATGCAGTAGGGACTACTGCTCCACAGCTAGATTGTAGAGGAATGCCTCTATGTAGCCTTTTAGAAAGTTTTGTTAAAGAAAGTAACGGGTGTTTTTAGAGGTTTTGGAAATGTTATTTCCATCTCAATGGCATCTATGCTCTCCAGCTTAAAGCAAAAGAAAGTTATTCTACTTTGTGCATTTCTGCTGCTCTGTTTATACTTGACCACCATTAACATTTTTCAATGTTATTTATTGATTAGTGTTCATACAACATGTGAACAACACATAATGCTCACATCTGTTACACCTTTTTAACAACTTTTTTTCTTGTTGGTTGCTAATTCTGTTAGAGGTTGATTTGAAAAAGCTAGCAATATCAACTGCAGTTTTACAAAGACAGAAACTCAAAGTATGCCTGAAATATTTTTCTTAATGCTGAAAGTTATTGTGAGAGGGATGAATGAGAAGTATCCAGTGGGATTATTTTCTTCAGGGAGACCAACTTAACTTCCACATAATTTGAGCACTTTCGTGGTAATGAAAAATCAGTGGTGTGTGAAAGAGAGATATTGAAATGTTAGGGACATGGGCATTTTGTGAAGCAAAAGCAAAATATGTAAAATGGAAAAGGCTGAAGATCGTGCTTACTATTCCTCATTGCTACTGATCACAATTCCATGCGAAAAGCGAGAGAAGTATCAGCCATTTTTTTCTTGTAATCTTCATCGAATTTCTTATTCTGTGCCACGGTGAAGTAATTCTTCCAGTCTCCAACAACCCCTAAGAAACGGCAAAGCAAAGAAAGAAAAAGTATTAATTTACTAGTAAAGATGAATTTACCAGTGAACAAAGAAAACCCAGGGAACTACAGACTAGTAAGCATCACCTCTGTGCCAGGTAAAATCATGGAGCGGATCGTCCTGGTAACAGTACTGAGGCACGTGAAAAATAATGAGGTAATCGGTGACAGCCAACATGGCTTCTCTAAGGGCAAATCATGCCTGACTAATTTGGTGGCCTTCTATGACAAAGTTATAGCTCTGGTTGATATGGGAAGAGCAACTGACATCATCTACCTGGACTTTTGCAAGGCATTTGACACTGTCCCACCTGACATCCTTGTCTCTAAGATAGAGAGACATGGACTTGATGGGTGGACCACTTGATGGAAAAGAAACTGTCTAGAGGGTTGCACTCAAAGAGTTGTGGTGAATGGCTCGATGTCCATCTGGAGACCAGTGAGAAGTGGAGTTCCTCAGGGGTCTGTTCTGGGTCCAGTGCTATTCAACATCTTTGTCAGCGGCATGGACAATGGCATTGAGTGCACCCTCAGCAAGTTTGCTGACGATACGAAGCAGTGTGGAGCTGTGGACTCGCTTGAGGGAAGAGATGCCATCCAGAGGGACCTTGACAGGCTTGAGAAATGGACCAGTGCAAACTGCATGAGCTTCAACAAGTCAAAGTGCAAAGTCCTGCACCTGGGTCAGGCCAATCCTAGGCACAAATATAAACTGGGTACAGAGTAGGTTGAGAGTAGCCCTGAAGAGAAGGACTTAGAGGTGTTGATAGATGAGAAAGTCAATATGAGCTGGCAGCGTGCTCATGCAGCCCTGAAGGCCAACCCCATCCTGGGGATGCATTAAGAGGAGTGTGGCCAGCAGATCAAAAGAGTTGATTCTCCCCCTTTACTCTACTCTTGTGAGACCCCACCTCGAATACTGTGTCCAGTTCTGGTGTCCCCACCGTAAGAGGAATATGGATCTGTTGGAAGGAGTTCAGAGGAGGGCCACAAAGATGATCCAGGGGCTGGAGCACCTCTGCTACGAGGACAGTCTGAGGGAACTGGAATTGTTCAGTTTTGAAAAGAGAAGACTCCTGGGGGACCTTATAACTGCCTTCCAATACCTGAAGGGAACCTACAAGAGGGCTGGAGAGGGACTTTTTACAAGAATGTCAGCAATAGGACAAGAGGAAATTGATTTGAATTGAAGGAGAATAAGTATAGATTGGATCTTAGGAAGAAATTCTTCAGTACGAGGGTGGCAAGACTCTGGAATAGGTTTCCCAGAGAGGTTGTGGATGCCCCCTCCCTGGAGATATTTCAGGCCAGGTTGGATGAGGCCTTGAGCAACCTGGTCTAGTAGAGGTGTCCCTGTCCATGACAGGGAGGTTGAGTTAGATGATCTCTAAGGTCCCTTCCAACCTAAGCCATTCTATGGTTCTATGATTTCCTGAATCCCATTAGCCACGACTTGCCTAGATACTTGTACTTCAAGATTTATTTCAAAACTGAATGACAACCAGGAAGACACAGTTGATGCCAGTAACAAACCTCAGTACCTTTTCTCATGAATGGGGAAACAGAATGATCCATTATTCCTTGAAACTCTTTGGTGTAGTTTGCCATGGGATTTTCCTTCATTGCCTCAAACGAGGTGTTGTGGAGTATCTTGTTTAGAACTTCCTGACTGATGTCCTTCTCCAGGAACTTTATAATCTTCTGAATTTCTTGTTTTGGATTCTGCAGAAAGAATATCATGGCATAAGATACAGAGGCAGGAAAAGCAAAAATGTCAAACATTAAAGTTGCAATTGTCAACATAGGATGATCAGGTTATCTGAAGATTTACTGATTAAACTGATGTTACAATAGAAAGCTGTTGATCATAGCTAGTATCTACTGGATTTTCAGATTTCAGAGCTCTATAAATATACATTCAGCCTTTTACCTCCTTCATATCTTCATAGAAGAGATAGAGAATACGGTGCTTATCTTTTGCCTTCCACCATCCTTTTACATGGTCATACCAGGAACCCCAGAGCACTGAGAAAGAAGTAACATCATCAGTGTCTATCAATGCTCAAAACTATCTCTACGTTTCCCTCATAACCAGTGTCTGGGCGTTTACCAGATGGTTTTGTATCACTGTGGCCATGACTGCTGTGCTCTGTGCTTATCACAGCATTTGTGCTATTAGTCCCGCAGGTATACGGATGCAGAGAGCAGGATTCACATGTAACTTTAGAGGGTAATGGATGCAGGTGCTTGCCCCTGAATGAGGAACCCAGGCTGCCTTTACGGTCAATGGAGAGAAACAGATGTTTCCAGAGTGACTCCTCTGATCAGGTGGACAAGACCTGTCTTTAAGTGGCCCTGCTTTGAGCAGGGAATTGGACCAGATAGGCACCAAAGGTCCCTTTCAACTTGCATTATCCTGTGATTCTAACTGATTTAAACATTTTGGATGCTATCAGAAGTGCCTATTTCTCTCCAGCAAGTATCCAGATGACTAGCCTGGACAGCTGTGCTCTAGATGATTGCACTGGGATAGGTGATTCCCAAGCTGAGCTGGTCAAAAACAAGACCAAGGTCTCCTTTAGACATGAGAATCTCATGCTGGTCCAGACAGTGGTGTTTCTAGGCCCACATGGTGGCAAAAATGTTAAGGACTTATGGAAGCTTTACCAACCAAAATTGCGGACTGCCATCCACTTGAGCAGGCTTTCTTTGTTCGATATAAGCACCTTTTTGAGAAAGGGAAGAATCAGCCTCGGGAGTTGCCTGTCTTTAGCTAGATAACTGGTTTTGTTCAGATGCCTGATTTTTATACAGGTAAATTTAGATAAAATTCACACTGCACATTTCTACACAAAATTAAATCTTGGTTTCCTGTATTTCATGCTGGAGTAAAACCAGTTAAAACACTGTTCCTTCCTAGCTGGCTTCCAAGTAGGTTTCTTTTAACCTCAGAGATAAGAGATTAAGTCTGAAAATTGTCACATATATTTCTCAATGATAATGGAATAAACAGTAGCAATTTTTCTTTTTCTTTTTCTTTTTTTTTTTTCTCCCCAGAATGGGAATGTGAAGATAGAATTAGTCCTTTAGGTACTAATAAAAACCCATGAATGAAAATAAATCACTATTGGAACATCCTCAGTAGATATCCTTCTGCAGAGTGTCAGCACTGGATTTCAAACCATAACTGAAATAAATTATGCCATATTTTTAAAAAAATTTTTAATTTATAAATAAAATCTCTTATACAACTGATGGCAGTTCATCACCTTTTCCGGTCATGAATTTCTCCACAAACTCCTCCCACGTTCCTGGCTCAGGCAATCCTTTATTCATTCTGTGGAAATGGTAGTAGGACACCAGGTTGTCTTTTGCATTTCTCGCCACATAGATTACCTTTATTGATATGAAAACAGAAAGAGAAGACCCCAAAAACTTATGCATGCTTATATACTTGTTGAGCATCTCCTGGAGTTTTCTCTTGGAGCCTGATGACAGAGGCTTAAGAGATTTTGCTTTGAAGTTGCCGTTTGCTGAAATCCAACTCAGGCAACTTAGTCATGACTTCAGTTTTGCACAGGCTCTGCATATTAAAGAGGAAGTATCGGGGGAGACCTTTAGGTTTCACGAAGATTCTGGAAATCAAATTCAGTCCTTCAGCCCCTTTCTTTGCAGGTGAAGTAGAACTGAGCCCTACCTCTGCAGCCTTACCTTACAGTTTTGTTCCCAGAAGGAGGGAGGCACCAGCTGCACAGGGAGATGAGTTTTTATTGTTCGTGGAGAAGGCATAGCTTCAGCTAACTCCAGCCCTGTGGGATGTTTCATTAGGAGATGTGACTCATTCTCTAAATCGCACTAGCAATTCTTTACTATTCTCATACATGGGATTTCAACTGTGACTTTTCAGCAGTTCACTTTGCAATGGTCATTCATCTCTAAAGCAATTACATAGCAGTGTAACATACATAGCATTGCAGAAGCACCTTCAGTGTTTCTACAGAAATTTTTACCTATATATTCAAGGAGGAAAGGGGGAGCACTTTTTCTTATCTCCTTGTTGCTTTTTTGGGTCCATGTCTAACCCCTGCATTCCAAGGTCTAATGACTAGTACTAATTTATATTTATCCACCTAAAGTTTGTACAACATAGTATTTAGTGATCTCCTTTTACTTCACAAGTGAGACATTTTTTTTTTCTTTCTAGGATATGAGAATAGACTAGCTGACTAGACATTCTGGATAGTACATAAAGAGAAACTAGGGGAATGATGGACAGTGAATTTTAAGTAGCTGGGGATATCTGGAAATACTTAGGAATATCTGCTGGTATGTAGAGGTGAGTTATCCCCTCCTTTTTAAACATCTATTATGACCTCTGTAATATTTTTTCCATATCATTGACTATCATCCTGTCATCCTCTTATCATTTTTTTGTTCCTCTCTGTGTCAACACAGCCTAGCTTAAAAGATATAAAAGTAGAATTTCTGCTGCAGCATTAGTCAAGCTCTTTAGGTCCAAATGTGAAGAGAATCTGTCTTAAAGATCTCTGTGGGATGGGAGCCTTTGCTGGGGAAAAGAGTCTGTAGGAAACTGTCCTTGCAAACAGTCAGACCTGCTGGTTTCTTGAATGCTCCATAGCTTGTTTAGGTGACTAGACCTTAGTATTTAACACCAATTATTCAAAACAGTAGCAAAACCACTGAAAACATTGTCTACCTTTTGGGAATACATCCATGATGTAGGTTTATCTTCCATATAACCCCAAATCAGAGAATGGGATTCAGTTGCCTCACACTCCCTTTTTAAACGTATCTGATGCTAGTTTAAGTACTGTGGAGTATCACATACAGCTTTCAAATGCCATTCCAAAACAGCGTGGTCTTCAGTATTGCCTGAGTCATATCTTCCAGCCTTGCATCGGCTTAGGTAGCACTAGATGTTGATGTTAAAGCAAATGAACTGATCTCTAATACCCAACGTGGTCCATAGTTCAGTGACAAAGCAATTGGGGCTTTTCCCAGGAAACCTGTCACGCCAGCACTGGGTGCTTGTTTTGTTTCATTTTGTCTAAAGTGCGAACTTATTTGGATAATATTCACCTGAGTATCTCAGAGATGGAGGCTCTGGGATAAACCACTCCAGGAAAGGATGGCGTCTGTAAGTAGTGTCACGTCTACACTTGTCAATATCTCCGTCTTGTTGAATCATATCCACTATCTCTTGTGTCCATGTGGTACCTGAAAATATCAGTGTTTAGATATTTCCCTCAGGGACAGCCGAGAGCCTCTTCTGCTAGGGAACTGAAAGCCAGAAGGATAGACTCTGTATTAAAGGAGAAAAGAACAGCACACAAGGGGATGGACAAAGCAGGAAGAGAGGATAAATGGAGGTAAAAATGCATAATTAGGAATATGAAGGTAATTCTCCCAGCACAGTTTCAGGAATTCCATTTTAGACGGGCTGCTGCTTGCCAACAGAAATAACCTCCAGCCCCACACCAGTAGTGATAAAAGCTCTGAGATAAACTCACTATTGTTTGGAGATTGTATTATATGCAGAGAAGAATGAAAATCCCTCCTAATTTTCATACCTAGCAAAAATACAAGCATTTCAACAGTTGTTTTCATCTTGAATTTGAATGAAAAAAATACCTGAACTTTGAGCAAGTAAAAATTTCATACAGTTTGAAAATATAAAAAAAGTTGCAATGTTTTCACATTCCCAGTTGAAACGCTTTAATGAAGGTCAGTACCATATTTTATCTGCCTGAGTTACTGCAGCATCTCGTAAGACTTACAGTATTGTGTTTCTCATGTGCCTTTTTTTCCTTATAGCTGTGATCACTGGGTTCACCAGATGCTCTCTGAGGTGCTCTGGCAGGTCAGCTGAAGAACAGGCTAAGGGATAACTTGGAAAGCAATGTGGACAGGAAACTCAGCCCTTCTTAAGATTCTTGAACTGTGCATCTCTTGC
This sequence comes from Trogon surrucura, assembly GCA_020746105.1. Classification (NCBI taxonomy): domain Eukaryota; kingdom Metazoa; phylum Chordata; class Aves; order Trogoniformes; family Trogonidae; genus Trogon; species Trogon surrucura. The sequence goes on from CM036617.1 coordinate 69,393,891, forward strand.
AGATGCAGCATAATGTCAATTGGTCTGCTGACTTTATTTCTTTTCAGTTCAACGGCTGAGAGGTTTTAATCCAGGCTAAATAAAATAATGCTTTCAGTATATAGCAAATAAAGTGAAAGCTTTCAAGTTTTACAAAAATAATGATTTGGGTTTTTTTTCCCTACTGAAAAAGAGTGCTTAAAAATTCTTGCTAATTCAAGTAATTGCTTTTTTTATGATGATTAGATGTTGCCAAATCTGTTCCTGAATCCCCTAATCTGTACATGTTTTTATTCATTCAGGATTAATGTTGATGCTTGTTCATTGTATTCCTGTGTAATAAGTATAAAGGGTCTGATCAAGAGGAGAAATAATAATGAGCTAAGTGGCCAATCACTGGATAAAGTACTAGGTAGCTAATATCAATAGAGGGTATTTTATTTCATTGTCTGAAATTAAGTGAATTTGGTTATTTCCTTAGAATAATTAGTGCATTTCCAGAAATCAGTACTCGTACACCAAGCAATTCCTTGGATACATAATACGATCCATAGTTGTTCAGTTAGTTTCTACTATTTCTTAATGATGATGACTTTTTACTAGGCGTTGTTAAATCATTACCTATTGGTAGAAAGCTTCCGTTGTTGACATTAATATATATGCTTATCATCTAAATCAAAGGAAAAATTTTAAGTATAGGTAATTAGACTTTGACCATTTGAACAATAACAGATGGTCATTACTTCCCAAAGAAGTTAGAAGTTACTAGTCACAGCTCACAGAGCTTCACATCTTTAAAATACATCTGGTTTGAGATTAAACAAATATCAAGCAGAACAGGAAAACATATTTTTCAATTCCAGCAATTAGCACAATGCCAACTTTTCGATTCTGTTTCCTACCCACACCAACCTGCTTTTGCATAGGTTGCGATGAGCAGATCATCCGGTCTGGCTTTGAATTTCCACACTTGGTCCCACATGCTGCATATTGGTTCTGTCATCGGAATACCTTCAAATTCAACTAGCTTGGCTCGGGGTACTATTGATTTCAGACTCAAATCTTCCATTTTATCCAGGACCATTGAGCACTACATGAAGAAAGAAAGATTTAGAGTTAATATAGTTGCTCTGAAAAAAAAAATAATCCAGATTTACTCAGTCCTTCTTGAGGTCTCTTTTGACTGATTTCCATGTTCTATGATTTCTTTGGCTATGATTTGGCCTATCTGCATCCATATATAGGATCTAATTTTCAGAAATGCTTGATATATTGCTGGTGGTGGTTCTCAGCGTCTTTAAAAAGCATTCTGTTTACTAAGATATGAAAATAGAAAAAAAAAACTTTACTCCCATCTTTAAGCTTTTTACCAAGCGTATTTACGTAAATTTCCAACTGGAAGTATGTGACCTTTGAAATACAAGAAAAAGTAATCAGAGGTGTGATTCAAAAGAAGGCAAAACATAACAGCTCCCACTGAAGTCAGCATGCAAGACCCAACCCTTCCTTCTTAAAGAAAATAAACAGAAACACCTACTGACAGTCCTTGGGTCTCATACTCACAAAAATATTTGCGGAGCCTTTCTGCGTTTCGTTCCTGGAGCTTTTCACTCTTAGAGCTCTTTGCTGCGTAGTGAAATTTGTTGCAGATAAATACCCTGAACTGGATAGACAATTAACTAAAGATTGTTAGAGTTTAATTATTTACATCAATCTAGTTGAGTCTACTGCCTGTTGTATAGTTTTAGGGTAACTAGTCTTTCATTTCTGGATTTCTCTCAAGAAGGCTTCTTCTTAGCCAACGCCTTCAGAGCTCCAGAATCTGGTCAGAAGAGAGTTTTGCTTAAGGGGAGGTAAGCTAAATAATCTCAATTAAAAATATCAGCCAGAAAAGAGAAAAGACATTTCAATCGCAAAAGCAAACATTGTGAAAGAATGTTTTCCTGCTCGGATATTTTCAGTCCTTGGCTGTATTGATGACTGTGCACCAAGTTAGATCTTCAGGCAGGCATAGGATGAAAGCTTGGGTGGAGTTTCTGTTCCTCCTATGAGTGTGGGAAGAGCAAAGGAGGAGGTGCAGCAGCAACCAATAGCTGAACAGTTTTTCTGGCTTGGTTTGTGAGGGTTTTTTTTCTAATCCTGTGAAGGAAAAATACTTTGAATTGTCATCTAAAATATGGATCTTTACTGGCAACAACATTAAATGTTGGTCAGTAGCTCCAGCAAGACTGTATTAGCTTATCTCTGTCATTGTCAACAGTCCTGGAATAATTTATTTTGTTCTTAATATCTAATCTAAATTGCAAAGTAGTTTATTATTTGCGAATAACTAAGATCAATGAGAATGAATCAATTCAAAGTAACTTGGTTCCATTTTCATCACGTAGTGCACCATGCTCATTTAATAGATGTAAGGGTCTGTTTCATTGCTGAGGCCAGCCATTTATGGTTTATAGTGCTTCCTAGGCAGGGTCACTTCTTAACTAGCTTGGCATTGTGGGGTTAAGGATCACTACATGTTTCATAATATTCTTTTATAAGTTTTAAGTCTCTGCCTATCTTTAAGTCGGTGTGAGATACTGGGAGAGATAAGAACATGCCCCAGACTAGCCATAAACAGCATAGTAACGTTGACCACCAGAAGAATGGCAATGACACTTTTATATCTAGTTCCCATCTGCTCCAGTCATCTTAAAATGCAGAAAAAGCCATTCTTGGGTGAAAGGTAGGTCACTGCATCTCCCATCAAACAAGTTTGAATGGGTTATGTTCATAAAAAAAAAATTAAGCAACATTGCTATCAGGCTTAGCTTCTGTCTTCTGTTGAAGGCATGCAAACACTGTGAGTACTCAAGTTCCTTTTTTGCCATCCTTTAAATGGTCTGGCAACATTTGTATTTTAAACAACTTTCTATTATGTCATTTTTAAAAAGACATTTCATATACCCTAATCAAATGAAGGTGGTAATCCTACCCTCATAAGGAGGGCTAGTTGGTGTGATCAGTGGAGTCTAGAAAAGTGATTCAGCTCACGAAACGTGTGCTTTCTTGCTCTGCAGAATCCATGAACTGTATGGATTAGCTCCCCATTGACTAATGGAGGAGCACAGGTATCTAGTTTGCAAAGACTCATATTTTAAGGTACAGGTGTGAAGCGTGGATGTTCTGTCCCAGGGATGAGGTGCGAAGTGAGAGTAAGCCCATGCAGGGATTGTCTGGATCTCTGTAGGAAAGACCTAACAACAAATGGCTTAATGAAACTGCTGTTCTAATAGGACAGAATAAGAAGAGGAATACAAATGGCGAGTAAATATTATATCCCCTCAGATGCTGGGAATCTTGCGTTCGTGCAGCATCAGATGGAGCCTTGATGGATTTTTCCCAGAGCGTGCTGAGCAGGTCCTGGCCATGGACAGAAGCTCCTCCTTTTGGGCTGTTCAAGCTACTGTATAAGTTTCTTGCGAGAAAAAAGCTCTGTTGCTGAAGGACATTCACAGGGGAACTTCTTGTTGCCCTTTTTCACAAAGGCAAGGCCAGACAGGAGGTGTGATCAGCGGTGACAAGTGGGAGCTGCCTGCAGGCTCCTGTTGCAGTGAGTGGCCGAGCTCATCCTGCAGCCAAGCACGGCATAAACCGTGCAGCTGATTGCCCCGTGCAGCACCACACAGGCTGCTCTGCTCGGGGTCACTGGGGTGTGGGTCTCTGACTCCTCTGTGTACAGTGGTCTCCAGGTCAGAATGGACACCTTCCACCCTTTGGTCCACATACAGGCGATGACTTTCCTCACACAGCTCACAGCATGGAGATAGGGGGTCACTGTTGCAGGGCTGTGGGAGTCAGTGAATTGGTTCAGCACTCCCTGTACAATTGCAGAGAAAGTTTCCAAAGAATGGGGAAACAAACCAAGAAACAGAGGGATCCTTGATTGGCTTTAAGCCAATCACTTGATCTTTTTCTGGCTCTGACAGCAGATTTGGTTCTGAAGGCCAGCAACACCAGAACTAACAACACCAAACAACAAGAGAATATGCAGTTAAGGTATAATATTTCTTCTTCTGTTTGTGATTTTTTTTTTAATGCGACCTTTACTTTCAAGTTCTGTCATGGGAGGATTTGCCGTTTTCCTCTCTGTGTTAAGCCTGTGCTGATTCTGTTTGTCCTTCTCAAGCCTGCACCTGGCAGTTCATTTACTGGTTTGAAATTATATTCATCCCCCTTCCAGTTACACAACCAGCCTGATAATACAGTAACCCCTGAAGCACATCAGCTGATGTGTCTGAACAAAGAAAAATTCAAGAGCTGCTTATCGAAAGGCTCTCTTTTATTGCAGCTGTGAATTTGAGTAGCCTGTGAACTATGTCAAATAAGCCGCAGTGAGGTCAAAAAACACTGCCTGAGGTTTAAAACTGCTTTCAAAGTAGGCAGCTGGTGATAGATTTCTCGTGTTGTGAAACAGGGAGGTGAGAGTTGAATTGGCCAGCCCAGGGACTGGGTTTCTGGTCTGGGATCATGGCTTACTGGGTCACGCTAAAAAAAGACCAGGCATTCCTGAGTGCAAACTGCTGACATGTGTCTCCTCATATTTTTATTTTTATTTTATTTTATTTTATTTTATTTTATTTTATTTTATTTTATTTTATTTTATTTTATTTTTATTCTAATTATTTTATCTTTTAATTCTATTTGTTTTATTTTAATTTAATTTAATTTTATTATGTTTTCAGTTTAACTTGGCTGAAAACATTTGGATCTTTATCTGGAATGGGAAGCTACAGGCCACTCAACAGAAATAATAATGGGAGGAGACTGCTGGGTGTTCAGAGCATGGAGACAAGCGACTATGAATCAGGAGTATGTTTATCTGTCCTTGGAAATATCCTTGCTGTATAACATTGTGAGTTGGGGTAGTTAGTGTCGGGTTTCGCAGACACTGGGATTTGTGAAATCTGCATCTGATCAGCAAAGGAAGTACAAAAGGAGAGTAGAGGTACCTTTCTCTTACGTTCGTCCTCCTCTCGCATCCTTAAATTTAGAGTTGGTAAGCCAATGAGTTTTCGTTTATCATTTAGTTGCAGCTAAAGTTCTCTTTTCAGCACACAGCAGTTTTTAACAGCGACGGAGAGGTTCAGAACTATTATTGCACGAGGTAACCAAGTTGCTGGGGTGGCAGCTCAGAGTGGTGGCTGCTCACATGGGCTGCACTGCGCTGCCTCCTCTTCCAGTCCCTGTCAGGCTGCAGCTTCTCTTTGGCACAGTGTCACAGGATTGTTTTGGGGATAATGACAAATTTTCGCTATTAACTTACGTGCTTCTATTCAGTGGCATAGATTTATTAACGTTTCTTCTAATTTTTCCTTGGTGGGAACTGAAAACAGAAGTGTATGTCCTGGGGACACTTGTGTACTTGGTGGATTTAGAACCCGATTAATACGTGCTGCTGCTCTGCTTCATGGCTGTCCATGCCCACACTACGCTGTTCTTGACATTAATGTGACTACTTATATGAACAGCAATATTCAAGTGTTATTGAACAGAGTGTCTGAAGGGAGTGAAGCAAAGATAAACAGCACTAGACTGAAGCCAAAAGCAGATGAATAAAGACAATTTTTTTTTTTTGTTAGCCCTCCAGACTCTGGAGTTTGGTTTGTGTTGTTTTTTTGCTGTTCTTCAAATGAGTTGTCTTTCTAAATCTCTTCTTTCATTCCCATCAAATATATCAGGTTTTTCTAACAAAAAAGAAGTTAAAAAGGGATTATCTAAGAAATACAACATATTTACAATTACTATATGAAACTATATTATTTTTTAAAAGTCATTAGTAGAACATTTCTTATTAAAGATAATTCTGCCATGAACTCTCTGGTGAAAGGTTCTGTTTTATTAACTAATGGAAAGCTCTAATATTTCTATATTAGCTCTTTACCCTCTGCCTTCAATGAGTGGCTTCAAGGATCATTTTCATGTAGAGAAAGAACATTTGAAAGAATGTGGGTAACTCAAAAACTCCCTGAATGTATTACGTCAGATTTTTAAAACATCTGACAAATGTGCCTTGGACAAGAAATCTGTTTCAAGCTAGTGGACATGCATAATACTCAAACAATTTAAAAGAAGGCTGTTTTTGAATATTTTTACATTTAAAATTTAATCAAGAATCACTAGGATTTTCAAATCATGTTAGAAAAAGCATATTTTCTTTTGTTATTTTCACGGGATCAGACTTGAAGTGGGATGAAGGCTACAAATCCTACTTCAGTTTCAAAAACTATAACATAGTTTTAAGTCTGATTTTCATCAGATTTTGTCTTTGTTTAGCTGTATCTATGGTACTATGCCTTATAAGTTAAAATCTGTATTAAAATCTAAAGCTGATGCATTTGGGTTAAAGATTTTTTTCCTTGTCATGCTTAGTGTTTGTATTACATTTCTCTAGAAGTGTAGTCTCCCTCTGCTGGACAAAACACAGTCCTTGTTCCAAAGCATGTTAAAATCTTTAACGTTTCATCTGAAAGCTGTTGAAAACCTTAGATACTAACCTCATTCCTCATTCCTCATTCCTCATTTCCTCATTCAGAAAAATGGAGAAATGAAGGCACACGCTGGACAGGCCAAGGCTTCACTTTCAGGCTTTTTGAATGTAAAGGCTGGTTGTCTGCATTTGTCTCTTGGTGACTGAATTAAACTAACCTGACCATCAGCTGGTGAGTAACCTTAGGCAATGAAAGCTTTTGGTATTGTTGGACGCATCTAGAGTTAATCACGAATATGTTACTACCATAGATTCCTGGCTGTCACAGCCCATATGTTGCCAGCAATCCCGCAGGTATCTGTATAATAGCAACAGTAATACCAATCTTATGATGGTTATTTAATGAACATCTGGGTTGCAGCCAGATACCGTTGAGATAATCATCACAGATGCATTTATACAATAGCGAAATAAATACTAAGGGAAATGTTAAGTGTAAATATGGAATGAAAAGTCCTAAGGCTTTAATTCAGCAACACATTTAAACATAATACCTAACTGCAGACTCTATCAGTAAAGCACTTATGTTCCATTATCATCACACTCCAGGAATTTCTTGGCTTTAAGTATCCTCTCTCCAACAGAGTTTCCTGCTAGAGGAAGTGTTGGAGCCTGCAGCGTGTGTAACTCTGTCCACCTCTGCATGTGTTGGGGTCACAGTTATATTAATACACAATCTAGTTATTGTGAGCATGCATCATCAGGTGATGAAGTTTAATTGGTCTCCTGCAGCTTTTTCAAAATACTTTCCCCAAGAAAATATGCATATGAAATGCTGCAGCGTCACCCTGTCAGTGGCACTACATGCTTTTGGCATTGTTTCTAGAAATTGCTTTATAGAAATAAAAGGTCAAGTGTTCACTACACAAAATGACATGTTCCCACTTGTAAATGAGAATTGGTTTAGAGCTACAGGGGCAAAACAGAAGCTTGTAATATACAGTTACAGAGTTTGGTGTCCTTTATATATATGAAATGATGGAATTTACTTACAAACATTACTTATCATATTAATATATGGCTCACGTTTGCCTGCAGACTCCACTTTGCTAGCAAGCTCTGTGTGGGCAATGTTAATGCAGGCAGCATCGCTCAGTATAGATGGTACAGAAGCCATTCACGTATCTCAGGTTTAAAATTAAACATGGCAAAAATCTACATTAGAGAACTTGGGATCACTGCTTGGTTTTAGATGTCTGACGCAGATATGTCCTTGTTTCTTCCCAAAGGAGGCCTCAGAATTTGGGCCGGACAGTGGGGGACTGGGGCACCAAGACCCCAGTTCATGATGAGTGACCAGAAGTGAAGACAGATGCAGCCCAAGAGCAAGTAACCAAAAAGCTAATGGATCACAGGCAGAGGGTGTGTGTCCAAGCTTCCAGGCAGCAGGCATGTATGGCTTGATGAGGCAAATGCTGACTGAACACTTATGGTCCTTTTCCTTGGAGCAGCCCTAAGTGGAAAAGTAATTTATTTTATCCATCCTTTCCTGTCAACCTGCCCTGCAACTGCCAAATTATCATTGGAAAGAAATGCTTTTTAACATATGCATGCCAAAAAACTGTTAGTTGTCCATGGTTCTCTGTTGATTCCTTTGCATCAACAAATGAATCTCATTCTTAGAGCTGCATCCAGGATTCTAGTTCCCCTAAACAGAGTAAGTTGTCACGTATTGCATTTGTGTATCCAAAGACAAGCTTCATGCTTGTGGGGATTCTTTTAGTGACTGTCTTGATGAACCGATGTCAAAATATTTTGATTCAAACTAAACATCTTGTGAACACCTCTGCTTGCTTTAAGTTATTCAGTAGGCTACGTGTGTGATCACTTTATTGAGCCTTCCTTATGGATGTAAGCAAAGTTTTTTTGAAGGGCACTTTGTGAACTGACATAGTTACATGTCTGTCCTCTTTCAAATGGCATTTCTTTCTGAGGCCTCAATTTGACCATTTATTGTTTGTACCACAGCAGCAGAACAAAACAGCCTGAGCCAGGGAAAATGCATTTGCTCTTAAACCCCTATATACACCTATGCATCTTCTGTACCCCTTTACACAGTGATTGTGTACAAAATAGCTGCGATTGAGACAAAATAGCTTCACTGCTTTGGGTTCACTACAGTCATATGGATCCTGTGGGAATACTGGCAACTGCAGCCTCCCCTTGAGGCTATGTGAAACTAGGAAGCTGGGTCAGAGCGAAAAATAATCAGACTTGTGTAATTATTTTTACAATTATTTCCTGGGAAGAAGCATGCACTTCTTCATTACAGCTGAAGACTGGAGATTGAAATTTTAATTCCTGGCTCTACTGGCAGTATAGCAGGATGCTCAAGTGCTATCCTGTGCTACTTTAGGCACTAAACATCTTGACCTTTCATCTGGAACAATGAAATGGAGTTTTGCTTAAGTGGCACATCTGCTGTTCAAGCTGGGACTTTGTTGCATGAAGACTGCCATTCCCAGTTCAGAAGACATTTGCTTATCCAACCAAATTATAACTCCAGTTTCCTTTTTACAAACATCTGTTTGGAAACAAGAAAATCTCTCTGGCTGTGAAGCTTCAGAAAGCAAGTTCAGAAATTTTCATTCAGTATCGAACTTGTGATCATTATCCAAATTCCTCTCTGAAATTCTGCAAACCCAACAATATTACTTCTTCAGTCTAGTGCTGCTTGGTTCTGGGAAATCCTGATATGACTATTTCATAACTCAAAGAAGGGAATGCAGATGCTACAAACAGGCAAAATTTGAATGTATAAGGCCTGTTACCTTATTAGATAACAGAAAGAACATTTTATGTGGAATACTTGAACAGTAAGAAACTCCTAATAATAAGCTTATAAAAGCTTCTCTCATGGTAGTGGCTGTCTTTATGCACGGTCGTAGAAAGACATTTCTTAGTTAAAGACAGTGCAGTGAGGGAAAGCAAGGATGTAAAAATTATTAGTAGGTTTTCTTGTGACTATAAAAATTAAATTATAATCACCAACATTTCATCAGGAACTCATTAACAACCTAAAATCTGATACTCTTCAGAAATTCTACATGTTTCACTTGCCTGGTGTGTTCTGATACAGGAAGCCAGCTTTAATTTACAATGGTGGATACTTAATGGTAGACATTTTTAAGGTAATTCCTGTACTTTGAAAAGTCTGTTTGCATTTTCATTCACAAAGACATTTTGAATGGTTGAAAATTCCTGGAGCTTAGGTTGAAACAAATTGAAATCTGCACCCCTTCCCAGCCCTGTAACAAAACAACGCTCTAACAGCTGGACGAGTTGCAGGATGAGGTTACTTGACGTTAGCAACAGCTGACGTCCAGACACCTCACTGTCCTACTGAGCTGAGCTCTTGTGATCTTAGTGGAACTTACACAGGTGGGAATATTTAAGTAGCAATTTGTCCTCTCTTCAAATATTCTTTTAGATTTTTTCACCTTACTGATAAAAATCTACTCAAAGTTTAGTGGATGCATTTCTCTCCTGATTTGGGCACTCTCTCGAAGACTAGCCCATTCACATCAACAGAATTGCACCAATATATAACTAGGAGGAGAGGAGTTGATGTAGAGTCCATAAAGTCTCTTTATGTCACCAGGTATTTTATTTCCTATAGTTCAATGAATCAGTTAACCTGTTTCCTTCAGGCCACTGCCATGAAAACAAATAGCTTTGTACACATTTTCTGAAGGATTAACACCATTCTAAAAGAAATGTGCCATGTTTCAGCATTACTTGGCAGTCTCAGGACTGTGCTGTTCCTTGTGGCCACTTTAAAGAGGAAGAATCCTTAGTGCTTTAAGACATAACTTTTGGGCTTAAAATGTCTGTTACCTTTCCTTCAAGATACAATGGCAACAAAACCAAATACTGAGGTGTTGAAGCCTGTATTTATACAGCCTGTGAGTGCATTTCTTCAGTTCTTGTGTAACTCTTTTATACTGGAAAGATGATTAGAAAAACCTTTTCTGAACAGCCATTTTGTATCAGTCAAGCCTGACAAGCTGTCTTCTCACATCAGGATACCACAGTTGTGACACCTAATAGGGACTGCTATGATTGCGTGTCACACAGTTACAGTTGGTATTAAATGAGTGTGATATGTTGGACAGGACTTTATTGATATTTTAGTAGCAACTGGTTGCTTTCCCAGATTTAAGATTTCCCTTTGCAGGCGTAAAAGCGCACATACATGGTATCAGCAGTCTTAGATGAAGCTGAATTGCCTTGGTGGCTAAAGCAACTAAACTCCTAATGTAGGTGCTTTTTCAAGTTCCTGAAGTTAGGCAAGTTAGATCCAGACTCTACTATGCCTACCAATAAAATGGGTTCAGAACTGTACATTTAAAATAATCTCACCCACAAGTCCATATATGAGGAACAGTAACCTATATAGGAAGAGACATATATATATATATATACAGAAACACAGGAAATCCTTTAGTCTGAATTTTTGTTGCTCAACCAAATGTTGCACAGAAAACCTGAAAAAAACCCTGCATAAATAGCCTCATTTCTAAAGTGTGTGGTTAATCCTGCTTCCATAAAAATGTAGGCTAATGTATCCATTATTTAATGGGAGAAAATTCAGTTATGATGGTGGAGTATTCAAAACTATTGTAATGTGTAAGGCTTTAAAAAATTTTACAGGCATCTGAAAATTCTGCACTAAAGAGATACTTTTTCTACTCCACAGCGTATCTCATAAAGGACAATCGTTTTGTCCAAAGATTGTAAAGGAGGCATGTGAGGTTCTGGTTCTTTGTGTACTTTGTGTCATACTTTCTGTTGCTGTAGCTCCAGCCTTGTTCCTTGGGATGCTGAGGTACATGATTGTACATGACATCTGCAAGACAGAAAGACAGGATCTTGCTGTCAGTTATTCCCAGCAAGAAAAGTAGAGTTTAAAGTCAAAACAGGTACGAAGCAAAAAAGCTATAGGAATAAAAAATGACCAGTCAGGTGTTTGTGCCTTAATCTACACCAAAAGAATGACAAAAGTGTGACAGCATGGTTCCTGAGTTATTAGAAACTTCTTACTTTTTAACAATGTTCATTCTTTACTCCTCTAGTTGTCTCTAAAAAAGCTCTTGGAAAGTCACTACTGACCATTAAATTTCAATTAAAATCTTTTATGTGTGTGTGTGTGTTCAGCACAAAATTAAGAAAATTATAGTCACTTATTCTAACATCCTTTTGGATAGGTGTCTTTCCTTTAATTGCTTATGTCTGATCTAGACCTCTCCTGCTGACTTTTGTGGAAGTTCATAAACTACGTTGTTTGCAGCTTTCCGAATGGCAAAAACTTCAAGAAAATATTAATAATCCAAATTTACATGATTTTTCTTTTTTCAAGAAGAATGATGTGAAACGTAAGGATTCCTAATGAAGTTAAATAACAGAAGATTGCACATTGAAAGCAAATATCTCGCGAAGTGATGTCCTTATAACAACTATGCCTGAAAATGAAGGATTGGGTAATTATGATGATTAATATAAGATGTTTCATTTCACATGCTGAGAAAAATTCCTCCTGTCACAAAAAATGAGAGTCCTAATACAGAATGAACACACTTGATATTTATATGCTTAAAATATAGCTATTTTTTCAGTTAATAGATGCTGTTCATCAGTGTCATTAAAGTATTAGTATACTTTTGTACTGTATGTAAGGACAGCTTCTAATGCTACTCAATTTAAGAAGAGTAGTTTATTTTTGTTGGCTTTAGTGAAGATACTACTTCTATAGAACATCTAAGAGAGGGAGACCTATGTAAAAGAGATGTGTGAATTAAGGGATAATATACCAGATTAGAGATTTTTAATGTCAAAGAAACATTCCGGATGCTTTGCCTGTATTCATCAGACTCACTTTGCATGCATTGAATATGGAAGCTGTCAAAAGTGTTGAAAGTCTGACAGATTTTTTCAGCAAAGTATTTTATTTTTTGACAGAACTGTTTGGTTTGTGATTCCTGCATCCTTGCTTCACTGAGCAAAGGATGCTGCTCTGTTTGGCTTAGTTCATTTTGAAATCTCTAGTGGTCATAACCCATAAACCAATGTGACACGAGGCCATCAATCAACACACGATGACTCTTGTCTAAGCTTTGAATTCTTGAGGCTATCTTTGCACATGATGTTCAGAGTGCAACTTACAGAATATCAATCATTTTTATAATGTGATAGTGGAGCTCTGAGATTGGAGTTCCTGTGCACATCTCCAGATCCTGAACATTTAATGCTGGTTGACCTTCCTGGCAGCACTGTTTCTTCAGGCGTGGTGTTTTCACACCTAAGTATGCTTCTAAATGTTTCCGAGTTGTACTTTAATGACATAGCATGCAGACAATGAGCCATGACCGTTCCTGGGTTTTGGTGGCTAAATGGCTGCACCTTGATGGTGATTTTCTTCAGGCTCAACATTAATTTTATTCTTTCTACTGTAAGACTAGCTAACAGTTACAAAGTGAGTACTGGTATATATACCAAATTTAAAATTTAACAAATTAAAATAGTGATATAATCTGCTTGCCATTTACATGTATCTACATGCTCATTTCCAGGTTTTATGTAAGATTATGTCTTTTGTGCTCTTCCCATATGGTTAGCTACACAGATTTTCTAAGTGAATTGAAGGAAAACAGAACCTCTCAACTCAAATAAAGCTTTAAAAACCCCTAACCTCAACAATACAGGTAATATTCTTCTACTCCAAAAACTGGACCTGGAGTTTGTCAACATGCTGAATTGTGATTTTATCATAGCAGAAGGTTTGTGGCTTTCAATGACCACCCAGTTTACGGAATTTTTTTTTTAAAAGAAGATATTTTTGTCTTTCCATGCATAGCCCAAATGTAAGTTTTAATTAATCTTTCATTGTAAGTAACCTGCTGAACATGATCAAGAGGTATTCACATTTTTAAACCACAAAGACATACCTCTATGCAACTGCAGCTACTCCTTTAGCTTATTTGTCATCACTTGAATGATTTTTTTTTAGGTGTGCTTGTTGTTGTGCTCTGTTAGTCCTGGCTTTGCTGTAAACCTTGTAACAAACTGGAAAATCCTGGGACAAATTTATGGGGATTTCCAGTGACTCTCGACTGGCATGGCTGTTCAAAGGCAGCAGCTTCTGCTGCTTCCAGGGAGTTTTTGTGGGTGATGGTGAAGCTGTGGAGGGGATGTACAACACCCATCTATTCCTGAGGTGTGGAGATGGGCTAATCTGAGGCTAGCATGGCATAAGGGTTATGTGGATTTAATTACCTAGGAATAGGAGTCTAATCACCTTGAATACCCCTATCTGGCCTCCAAGTGCCTCTCCAGAAGGGAAAAAATCTCCTGTAGGTCATAGCTGTGAGCCATGGGCAAACATCTTAAATTAGCATCCGATTCGCCTGAAGGGCTTGGTGTGTATAACTCAGACGTCCCTTAGTGTGCAAAGACAGTGGATGCATCCCAGGGCATGTTGGCAATAGCTCTGACAACTTAATGCAATTATGTGTGACAGAGTTATAGATATTAAATGTATTAGAAACCCTCCATCATCTTCAAGTGCTGCAGGGAACTGATCTCAAGACTTAGCACCCGAAGCCGCTGTCCCAGAACAGCGTATGTGGGAACTGATGACTGGTTTCACTTCTCATTTACCAGCTGGCAGCCAACACTTAGCAAGTCTAATTCAGAAAGTAAGGCTGGAAAACGCTCATATGAGAAGCCTTCTCACACTTGTCAGAAGTGTGAGCACTTGGTCATACAACCAGTGCAGAAATGGGTCAGAAATGAAGATTTTTTTTTTAATGTTAATACTCCTTCAAAATTCAAAGCAAATAATCTTTTCTATTTAAGTGACTGTTGTTGGCAGGGCTTCCACCAGCATTTTTATAGGGAAGAATACTTGGAATTAGTTGCCATGCAGCAGTATTGTGTATTATATACTACTTATTTCCTTTCTCAGCATGTAAAGGCAGCCAGCACCACCTTATGAAGGTTGCTGGCATATCTGTAACATCTGCAATACCTCAGTGGGTTGGAGCACTCTGAGGAGGGCTGTCCCAGGAGGAAGCATTCTGGCTACATCAAATCAAAGAGCTCCAGCCCTCACCTGGCTCTGTCTCAGTGACCTGGGCACCCACCAGCTGCCTTCTCCTATCCCTAATGTCTTCAATAACCAAACACAGGTGTGGGTGATGAAAGAACCTGGAATCTGCAATATATCACAGTGGATATGTGATGCTAAATCCTTAAGTGTTTTTTGTGGTTATATTTATGTTGTGTTTTGATTGTAGGCCCACTCAAAATCCTTTGCAGAGCGAATGCAGGAGCAATATATTTATAAGTAAAAGCGAACCAGAGAATTATTCTTGGCCCAGCAAATACAAGCTTGTGCTCAGGGTGTGGGTTACATGTGGGTCTGCAGTAACCCGGCGACCTCCACATGCCCAAACTGCCATCCTGCATCCTGCCTCCGTGACAGAGATGGACCTGCAAGGCTGGGCCAAGGAGTACATCAGGCTTCTGCTTGCTCCTCGGCTGAGCTTCCTAAGATCTGTTCAGCCTGACTGTGCTGCAGCATCAGACTGGAAGTTGTTCAGTATTCTTCTGAGCCTGGGGGTCTAAAAATGATCATTAGCTTTACCACCCTCTGCCTTAGGAGTGGAGCAGCTGAGAGCTTGTAGGGAGCTAAGCAGGCATTGCTCCCTGCAGAAAGCTTTAGGACATCAAGGGTCAACGGGTGCAAGCTGAAGCATAGGAGGTTCCACAGAAACATTAGAAAAACTTCTCACTGTGAGGGCTGGCACAGGCTGCCCAGGGAGGTTGTGGAGTCTCCTTCTCTGGAGACATTCAAAGCCCTCCTGGATGCATTCCTGTGTGACCTACTGTAGGTGATCCTGCTCTGGCAGGGGGGTTGGACTGGATAATATTTCAAGGTCCCTTCCAACCCCTGACATTCTGTGATTCTGTGATCGGTGACAGACCCACTCATCTTTAAAGACATAATAACACATTTGATTCCCACTTGTGAGAGACTCCCAGTAATAGTCCTATCTATTTGTGACAGACATAAAAATAAATGGGATTAAATTTTGCAGAGAGGGTATAGTTGTACAGTAGTGTAATTCTCCTCGTGTTAAAAAGTTAGTTGCAGTTGCAACACATTGCAAGAACTAATCCCACAAAGTCTTGTCCTTTTGCTCCAGAGGCAAGCCATTAATGCTAAAAGGTACTGTCAGATGTACTTACTGAGCTCAAAATAGAGGCATATACATGTATGTGTATAGGCATATACACAACTGTGTCCATGTATATGCTTGTGTTGTGTAAGACTGAAGAGTGCCTCATGATCCCCCACCATGCTTACGTCCCAGAAAAAAGCATTCTTACCAGTTCTGTGTTTTAGTTCAGAATAAGAAAAAGTACAATATCATGCACTTTACATATAAAATGTAAATCCTATTTTTTTCTCTAAATTCAACTTATTTCTTGCTGCTTTCTCAGATGAGCTCAGTTTTCCCTTCCTAGAGAAATAGGCACCATGCTCTACCAACTAAAGCATTTGAACCTGTGCCATTTGCTTAGGGAACAAGAAGCCATAAGGTCCTGTAGGTAGTGTCATGTGAGCGCTCAGTGATCTTCCAGTTAGTGGACCACAACTCTCATTACATGTTGTGGAATTAAGGCACTTTTTGCCTAGACCTTAGTTCTAACCACAAGGCAGCCATCTTTGTAGAGCCTTTCTCATGTGGTGTGATGTGGGATAATTGTCCAAAAAGACTTAATTACCCATATAGCATTGTCCACACATTGGAACATCAAGTAAGTTCCCATGTGCAACTGGTATGTAAGGAGCTCACAAAGATTCCCTAAGCAACCTTAAGGGTCAGTAACATCAAGGAAGCTTGATGTTCTGACTTTGAGAGAAAATTACCATGGTCAAGCTCTGTGAACACAAAGGAACCTGGAGACATCAAGGAGTCAGTAAATTGCACGTTTACTACCCTGGGCCAAGAATCTGTCATCTTTTGATAGATACTGTCCTTTGGGTGAACTATGCTCATTGTAATCTCATTATAATACCAAAACACATCTCCATCCTAAAAGCTACCCGCCTCCAAGGTGCGACCACCCCTCACTAAGCTTGCACACTGAATTTTTCTAGTCTATACCTTTAAATGTGAAGTGAGGAAAATTGACACCAATCACAATAAAGATATGCATGACTAGAGTCACTCAAGCACGACTTGAAAGGTAATGAATGATATAAAAATGGCCCAAGAGAGGAGGAACTTTAGGGAAGACTCCACCATCGTCAGAGGAGATGCCACCACAGACCACCTCTGACTCCTGGTATCAGTCAGCGGGCTAAGCCTCTCTTTCACCCCTATAGGGACGCCTTTGGGTAAGATCCGAACACTTGTTCTCACCAAGTGCTGCCCTGGGATGCTTAGGAAATCTTTATAGAGCTTCTCATAATCTAATACGATGGTAGCTTTTGCATGTGCTTTGCAGACAGTCACTATCACCCGCAATCAAAACCAATTTGTGTATCTGTTGCTTCAATAAACTATATTTGATTCCGATCTGACCATGTGAGTCCCTGTTGGCACTGGCACACTGAGTTTGGCCGTGTGAGTATGTTGCCACCCTCTTGAAGGTTGACCTCGTGAATCCAGGGGTGCCACCAGATCGAAGGCACTGTGGTGCATTGCCTTAGTAGTTTGGAATATTAACGCTGAAGTGGGCATCCCTCAGAACCGAAGCCTAGCCACCTCCAGGCCCTCTGATATCTGAGGAGCTGGAACGCAAGGGGGTATAGCCTCTGCCAAACTGATTTGCTCCTCTCTTCCTTAACAAAAATTGTTGCCTCTTTTGACGTGAAACACATTCACTTACACTCACGGTAAAATCTAATTTCATACTACCGCCCACATCAGCTGCTCACTCATCCAGCTCTCTTATTGTCACACAACAGTGGTAGCAAACTAAAGGAGCAATCACATTCTCCAAAGCTTAAATGAGGTTATTATTTTTTTTCCAATAAGAAAGACTGGCTAGTCTCCAAAGCTTTTCTGCCTCTACCTGCTTTCATGATAGTC
Organism: Trogon surrucura; assembly: GCA_020746105.1. Taxonomy (NCBI): domain Eukaryota; kingdom Metazoa; phylum Chordata; class Aves; order Trogoniformes; family Trogonidae; genus Trogon; species Trogon surrucura. The sequence continues at coordinate 69,411,501 of CM036617.1, forward strand.
TTCTCATGATTGTACTCCTGCTTCAGTTTTAGAAGATCGGTACAGATACCTTCACAACCAAGGAGCTGCTTTTCATGCCCTATTATTTCTTTATTAAATTCAGCTTTTTGTGTTTACATCCCCACTACCTTACTCCTTAACTAGCCTTTAAATCACTGACATAGAATGCTGGGATAATGGACATAGGAACTTGATTATGAAATGAAAGCTGATCCCAAAACCAGCAATGCTGCACCATGAACCACTAGATCTGGGACAGATAGCAACTACTGTTGGGTGGCTCTTGTTCTGTGGCTGGAAATAAGTGCCTGTGGGCCTGCATGCAGCCAGGCCTGGTAATATATGCTCCTTGTCTTTCTCACTTTGTACAGTCTCCCATGACAGCTGTAGCCACTCATCAGATCTCGAATAACCAACCTGCTTTTCGAAGTTTTTTTTTCTTCCAAAGCAGTAGTTTCCATTTGCAGGGTAAAGCTTCTCTTAGAAGAGTGCTCTGATGCTCTCTGTTGGACTAGATATTTGAGGGATCACCAGCACTTAAGGAAATCCCATCCTAATGGGATTTAGGCAAATGTACTGGCAAAAATTGGATACTGGGGATTTAAGCAACTTCTACTGCTCTAAAGGAGCTGACTGGCTCTTCAGAGACTTCCCCGGCTTCTTGTAGAGGTGATCACACTGCCCATGGGTGCTCAAAGCCTTTCTGCAGATGTGGCAGCAAGCCACAAGGCAAAACGATGACAGTTGGCTGCTAATGATGTGTGTCACATTGCCTGGAGAACAGTATAGAAGAACTGGGGATAGATTTGTGAGCACACTCACATCTGATGCAGGAGCTGATTGAAAGTGTGCTTTGAATATACATAAAACTATAAAGAGGCAGTTCTGAAAAACAAAAGTATAGCACTATAGCTCTTTGATTCATCCATGAATTTAGATAACTCTTTTGGAACATTTTTTTATACTAGCAAAATGTTAGTGTAAACTAACAAAATGTAACACCAAAGTCCACAATTTAAGTTTTTCTAAAAGTACATTTCTTTAAAAAACTTCACTAGAGGTCCTTTATTTTTCTTTTGAAAATTGTTCCCTCTTCAGCTTCTTTGTCCAGTCCAGAAAGTGATATGGGAAACGTCTTTTATATCTGAGAAAGACACCACAGGTAGCTCAAGTTGGTCACCCGAGATTGACAAGCACCGGTTAAACTCTGGGCACACGAGCACAGAAAGATTTTAGTGTATTCAACAGTCCAGGAAGGGTTTGAGGATATAAGCATCAGTTCTGTAAAGTCTAGAAATAATTTAAACAGGTAATATAAGATTATTTTTTTTTTTGTGATTCCTTGGTAAATAAGCGACAGATACTTTTATAAGTATGTTCTTTTTCTTTTTTTTACCCTGATGTCATGTCTTGTTCTACAGGACTTTGAGGAAATGCAATTATTTCCGCCACCATCAGAGAAGCCACTTAGATGCTTAAAGGTGAGCATTTGCTTAAGTGCTTTACTGATTGAGCTTTTATTGCACTGAAGAGTATCAATTAAAAAAAAAATAAAAAATCCCTTGTCTCCCCCATGATCCAAAAAAATCTAACCAAACCGAGCACCGTAGGGAGCAGTTCGACCTTTAGAAAGCAGCGTGCAAGGCATTTTAATGAAATGCAAAGGGTACTTCTGAAATTGTTAGCATTCGTCAGCCGCGGCCTCGTCTATCAAAACACCGAATTAAGAACAGGAAGAAAACGCGACTCACGGACCTGCGGGAGGGGCCCCCGGCCCGCGGCCGGTCCCAGCAGATGGCGCTGGTTTGAATAAGTTGGGGCAGGGACAGCGATCGATCGGTGCCCGCGGGGCTGCTCTCGGCCTCTCACCCCACCGCGATGCTCCCGCGTCCCAATGCTCCCGCATCCCGTCCCCTCCGCATCCCGCCAGCCCCACTCCCACCCCACATCCCGTCCCGGCCCCCTCCATTTACAAAATCACAGAAGAATCTGGTGTCAGCGATACGAGACATCCCTTGCTGATTCCTCGTGAGGTGCTTTGGGAGAGACTGTGTCTCTGCTGTGCGGTGAATTCAGCCCGTCCCTGCCTGTGCCTGCTGGTTTGCTTCCACAGACCTAAGCAGGGACCTAAATGCTCGATCTACAAAGGAACCTGGAGACTGGAAAAGTTCACTTTTAGGTACCGTTGTCCTAATTTAGAAGCTCAGGCTTCCTTGAATGGGAGGAGCTTAGTGTCAAACTGGACTTGGTGTTCGCATTTAGGGCAGACACAGCTCATTTCAGTTTTTATTTGTTATTTGTATTTGTGTATTCTCCTCTGAAGTCTGGTGCTTAAATCTCACCACTCTTCTCTGGTGAAAACACAGGGACATTTTTCAGATCTGGGAGGACTTTTTGGCTGCTGGCTTTGGGTCTTGATCTGGCCTTACTCTGGCTCCTGGGTGGGGAAATGTGAGTGCCCTCCCCACCACTGAGCTGCAGGGAAAGTAGACGTAAGCATGGGAAGCCATTTTGATATGAAGTACTGAAGGGAGCGCACAGCTTCTTTCCTAGAATTCTAGGATTTGGCAGACCTGTCTTTTAGTTTATTCTTGTTATCAAGCAGATGGGAGCTCTGAACATAGATCCTTTCGCTCTTGTGCCACTGGATATAATAAACTACAAAGTTTCTGGATCCTTGTGCTGGAGAAATTTGCAACTTTTCTGCAAGTTGCCACAACCATCTGTGATGACCGTTCTGTATAGCGTAGGATTGTTCTCTAGCCTGAGAACAGCATGAGGAGTTCTTGATTTCAGTCCATTCTTTCTGACCCAGTCAGGTGAGAAACAAGTGGCTTTAAAACATTTAAAGTGTTGTTTTGTATTTTTCTTTCTCAGGTACTCATTGATCTGTGGACTAGAAACTGGATCTGGGTGACTGATGTAATCATTAGCCTATTGCAGATTACTCTCTCTGACACTTGGGCCAACATCTGTAATGATAGATTGTACAAAGTGGAACAAATAGGCTAGGAGGATCACAGTGATAAAGACTTGTTGAAATTTCTATTGTCTGGTTGGAGAGGCAGAATGAAATCTCCCCAGAGAAGCCTGGAGCTGGATTTGGTGCTCCTAGCAAGTGGAAGGAACATTTGTTTGGAGGTGGGGCAGCCCCCTCCTGTGTACGCTAGGCTGATGCTTCCTTCAAGGAGAGAGCAAGGCTGCTGGCAGCAGAATAGACTTGAGCCCTACCTTCCTCCTTTCAGCCCCGCTTGTGCACTTCAGGCAGCTCCCTGCTTTACGTGCAGGTTTTCATAGTTCTATTTTTAGCCTTGTGTAAGAGTCAGCCCTCTTTCCTTCTGCAGGTCCCAGCCTTCATTGTATCCTTTTCCCTCCAAGTATTGATCATGCCTTTTCATTTTTTTTTCTTCTCAGCACTATCTGGTTTCATTTGTCTTCTTGAATGGAAGACACAGATAGATCATCTGTCTTGAGAAATCCTGGTTTCCCCATTTTTCCCTTTTGTCTTCTTCTGTCTGCAAACCCCAGGGGCAACTTGCCAGCAATGTGCTGTGCAAGTGGGCAGGCTCTGGAAGGAAACAGCATTTCTTCTCCTGATCAGTCTCGGTGCTAAGGAAACCAAAATAGAGTGAAATTATTCCTCTCTTAGAGAAACCCAAAGGGGAAATATTCTGAAGGACTCATCCCTTAATCCTCAATCCCTTAATCCTGAGGATTATATCCACAACAGGAGAAATCTGATAACCATGTCTGCGATTTCTTTGATACAACCCTACTTAGTTATTTGTGAATTATGCTCCATCTTGATGGCGCTGGCCAGACACAGAGGTGGCGAAGGGTTGCCTTCACCATCTGTACTCAGGGCAGTTACATGACCTACATTGGGTAAAGCATGGGCTTTAATGGAGGAAAATGATAACTTCAGCACTTCTTTTCTTAGAACTTTCTAAATGCTCAAGAAAAATAGCCTTCACTGAGTAGCCTTAGCTCCTGCAACATTGCTATTTTTAAAACCGTCAGTGGGAATTTTTGTTGTTTTTTTCTGAATGCATACAATGGCTGGCTCACTGTGCTGGTGTCATCCTTCAAAAACCCCAAACTAAGGCTAGCCAGAGAGCAGGAAACACTGGATTCTCCCTCACCTCTTTCCTCCAGCAAAAAATTTCCTAAACACAAAATTACAACCACGTAAACCTGAATATTGTTCGTTGCCATTTCCTACTGTGATAAGTAGTTTAAGGTCATCTTTTCTCTATTTACAATGTATGGCTTAAAATACAAACACCTTTTGTTTGTGCTTTGTTATTGTCTGCACCACTGAATGCTTTCACAGACATGCTGCAATAAAGGATGGCTTAGAAATTCAATGTAAAAAGGCAGCCAGTGCCACTGGGGAATAGAGTACTCTACCAATCAAGACACATAGCTTCCATTGACCAGGTTCACAATGTAATGTTCTTTTTAAAATGTATTTGATGCAGGGCTGAAATTTATGAATCATAAAGGGACAAGACAAAACCCACCTTCCAGTCCTTTTCAGCCTTCAGTAGAAAGTTTGATCAGCGATTTAGTCAAATATTTAGTTGTCTATATTTGTAAGATCTGCTGCAATTTTGCCTGAAAGTGAAAACAGAGACCTTTGTGGACATCCTGTTGTTACTTTTCTTTTTGTATGAGAATGCCATGACATTTTAAAACCTATGGGCACTTTCTTTTCTTCCACTCCTTAACTGAACAGTGTGATACATTTTGAACTGCTCCTTCACTGTGGTTGCCAAGTCTGAAATATGCCAAATTCAGATGACTCGCTTTTGTCATTCCTCTTCCTTCCCCTTTAAAAATGTGATGTCCTCGACAAACAGGTGAAGCCAGAAAGGGTTTTTCTTCAAAGCAGATTTTAATTCTCAGGTCTGTGATTGCCAGTTGTGAAACCTAATAATTCTTGCATCTGCGCTTGAGAATAAGCCTCAGATATTAATTCTGGAATGAACACTTTCGGAGCTACTAGGTTCCAATCATAGTTGTATTAGCAAGTGTGAATTATTTAGTTAAGGTCAGGAACCAGACTCCTTTAGAATAAGCAGGTTTCAGCTTCAGTGTCACTATTTAAAATCTGTTAATTGCTTGACAGAGTAGATTATCTCAATATGAATTGGATTAAATTTTGTCAATATGAGGAGATCCTTCATTTAAGATAGCTTTAGGAAGTACTGGGGCATCTTTCTGCCCCAAGCAGAGGCAGTAGAAGCCAGCTTGAAAATGTAAGTGATATTTGTGGATGAGTTGTGGATGAGCTGAGGCAAGGCAGGGTATGTGAATGAGAGAATAGCGTTAAATGATAAAGGAAAAAGTCACAATGCATATTTTATAGCATCTGTGTGTGATCATGACAGGAGAGTGCAGTGATAAGGTGCTGGATTAAAGTAGCATGTTGTGCATCCTACTTGAACACAGGAAATGGCAAAATTTCCCCAAAGTTCCCTGATTCAGTGACTGAATTTTGCATCAGGTAGAACATCACATCTGCTTAACAGGGTCCTGGTGGCCTTGGTCCTTTTTGTCCAGGGCTCAAATGCCTCTTCATAGCCTGTATACTTTTTTATATTTCAGTTTTACATGCATGTAATGCCCATGTTTGTGTTAATAGCCAGTGTGTGTCCAGACTGTCTCGGTGCCACAAAACCCACGGAATAATCCAGTGTTGTTCAGACCAGCTCTAAGGATGGGAGTGATAGAGTTCATGGATACGGAGCACCAGGAATGAGATGAAGAGGCTGAAGCTTTGTGGCTGACTGAACTTGTTTTCTGCAGTTCTCCCCTACTTTAGTAAAACAGTTGCCATGGTCATATCCCTTTTATCTTGGTAAGCACGTACTAGATGGGTTTGCTGAGAGAAGCCTAGTGGAGCTGGGATGAACAGGTACGAACACTGAATGGGTAAGTGTTGGAATTTACACCTGAAACCTCAGTAGAAGAAGTTGCTCTGGCAACAGCATCTTGATGTGCAGGGATAGAAAGGGAGAGATCCTGTCCTGTGGCTGAACCAGAGAGCTGCTGAAGCTTGGGGAGGTGCCTAATCAGAGCTAATCGGCATCAGGGAAGCTGCTCGGTGATGGACTGTTCCTCTGAAGCTGCTGATGAGCAGCCTATCACATATTATTCACTGCTAAGCTGTTTGGCAAATAATTTTCAGTAGCCCAAGAGGATGTTTAATCAGGTATGATAGAAGTCTTACCCCTGACTTTGCCTGTCTACAAAGACAAGGCTCTTGAATTATATACTGCTGGCAGACAACTCTCAAGAGGAGAAAGAAGCTGAATTAGTTACTGTTTTCTTGGTTCTTGCAGCCAGCAGAACAGAGGCATTGTGTGTCATCTTCTTTGGTCCCAGAAACGGGTAAGTTTAAGTGAGCTAGAAGAGTATTTAGAGTGTAGTGTAGTCAGCACCATGTTACTTATGGAAGGGAGGAAAGATGAAAACAGAAACCTAGACAATTTTTCTTTTCTCTTCAGCCGTTCTTCTAAATAAAAAGGTATACTGATGATAGCTAACTACTTCACTGGCTTCATAGTGGAACCCCAGCTCTTGGTTTGTCACTCACAGAAGATGTAACAGTATAAAGAGAATGAAAAAATATGTCAAATGCAAGAGCTGGAACATGAATGAACAGTTGTTGCAATGGAGCTAATTTGGCATCTCTGTTCTGTCCTCTCTAACATATCCAGACCCATGCCAGCTTGGTGCCTGCCTGACTATTGCTCCAAACCCGAGTTCACCGGGCTCATAGGGTCTCCCTGAATGCCACCAGAGAATCATAGAATCCTTCAGGTTGGAAAAGACCTTTAAGATCATTAAGTCCAACCATTAACCTAGCGATGCCAGTTCCACCACTAAACCATGTCTCTAAGCACCTCATCTACATATCTTTTAAATACTTCCATGGATGGCGACTCCACCACTTCCCCGGGCAGGCTCTTCCAATGCTTGACAACCCTTTGGGTGAAGAAATCTTTCGTAATATCCAATCTAAACCTCCCCTGGTGCAACTTGAGGCCACTTCCTCTTGTCTATCACTTGTTACCTGGGAGAAGAGATGGACCTCCACCTCTCTACAACCTCCTTTCAGGTAGCTGTAGAGAGCTTTAAGTCAAGCTCTGTGGATTCGTACACTGGATAATCCACTAACAGTGAGTGTGTGACTGATGTTTCTTTCAGCAATTTACCAGGTACTTGGCTGAGATACTCTAAAAAGCAGTGATAAGGAAGTGTGGTTTTCCTCGGTAGACCAAAGCACTTCACAACTTCATTAGTAGAGCTGCTGAGGCAGGCTATTCATGGTGCCAATAGAAATATCCAGAAAATAAGCAAAACCCCTAAATGTTAAAACCAAGAGAGATACATACTCTCAGTTTCTTGGATACGATGCCGAGATTGTTGCAACATGATAGCTGAAGGAGCTAAGGAAATTCGTGGTTTAAAATTCAGCCCTAGTCAGAACTAATGACCAGAAATTTATTACCAGCTGGTGGCTGTTCCAGTTTATTCCAGTTTATTTATAGGTTTAGACTGGTTCTTAGGAAGAAATTCTTCAGTACAAGGGTAACAAGACTCTGGAATAGATTGCCCAGAGAAGTTGTGGATGGCCCCTCCCTGGAGATCACAGTATCACAGTATGCTAGGGATTGGAAGGGACCTCAAAAGATCATCTAGTGGTGTTCAAGGCCAAGCTGGATGAGGCCTTGAGCAACCTCGTCTAGTTGAAAGGCGTCCCTGCTCGTGATAAGGAGGTTGGATTAGATGATCTCTAAGGTCCCTTCCAGTCTAAACCATTCTGTGATTGTATGATCTATGATTCCTTATGAAAGACACATTAATGGGTATGAGATGAAAGAGAGGCAACCCATTCCTATTGAAATTTCTAATAAAGCAGTAAACATTGTTGAATAAAGAGTAAAAATTTGTTTTTTCCTGCTGGAACTTTCTGATGCAGAATCAAATCTGCTATGTGGCTGTGTTATTGATGCAGGTTGCTGTTTTTAACCCTACCGTGATGCAGTAAATGTAACTTCTTCACAGGTTCTCATCCTGACTGCTGGCCAAATTTTATTCTTGATTGTCCTTCTGTAGCTGCTATTAACTTAGATAAGAGGCATAGCCCTGGCTCTGCAGGTAGTAATTAGGCACAGTTTGGTTTTGTCCTAGATAAATCCTGAGTGGTGAATATGAAAATTTGTATAGGATAATTTTTCATTCTTAAACGTCAGCTCTTCCCAAAGTTTTTAATCATTAAATTGTCACTTGCACACAGTACATACACAGAGAAACAAGTTTTCCTTCCTTCCCTGCCTTCTTACTGTTTGACGCAGTTATTTGTTGTACAGATGCATCGGAGGCACCTCTTGTGTCTGTCTTCCGTAGTCTTTGTCTGTACAACTGAGTATGTATGTCAGGGGTAACTGCAAAGGTATGGAATTGTTGCACACAGGGGACAGCAGTAATCGAAATACAGTTATGCCATCAGTGACCCTTGAGACACAAGCAGTGTCTGTATGCTTAAGACCATTAGTGACCCTTGAGACACAACTACATGTGTGGTTAAGAGACATTTCTTTGGTGTGTCGCTGCGTGTTCAGATCAGAGATCCATCTTTGGCCATTCAGCCTGGTAGAGATGAGCTGTTTTCTGTCGCTGGTGCATTTCTCAGTGCTTTATTGCAAAACTGAAATCCATATTCAGCAGAGATCACTAACCATAAAAATCACAGCATGTTTTCCAGAAAAAGATTTCTATTCTGGTAAGAAGAGCTGCATCCTCTGTGGCAGAAAACACTTGACATTATCATCCTGTTTCTGAATACAGCTTTCTGATAGAGTGTCTGTACTGACTTCCATGAAGACGGGCCAAAGTCTGCCCCAGAGCTACAGTTTATAGAGCAAATGACTGACATAAAGGCTCTTTTTGCTGTTTTAAACAGCAGGGAAGATTTTATTATTTTTTTTAAAATCAGATCTGTGGTTGATGAATAAAACATGGCTCAATGTGATGCCATTCAGCAAGGGAAGCTGTGGAGTAATTTAAATTTTATCAGACGTGGGTTTTGTACAGTGGTAAGGACTCATGGTCACATTGCTGTAAATGTTGAAAGCTATCATAAAATTGTGAGAATAATAGGACACATAAGAAATGTCTGTCATTAAAACTGAAAATTAATTGTTCTTGTTAGAGGAACACAAGCACACTTGTTAGGTATATGTGCTTCCTGTGGGAGATATTTCTTTCTCTTTTTGCCCTCCCCAAGCTCATCAAAGGCCAAATACAGAAAAAAAAAATAGTATAATGGGTTTATTCCTTTTTTTTTGTGTAGTGTTTGTGGAAGCTAACAACGGTAAACCCCCATTGTAAGTTAAAATAATAGTACTTTAGACAGCTTTTAAAGAGAGAAATGTTGGCAGCATAGAAAGTTGCATGTCATTTATAGACTGGTTGGTCTTCAGTGGGCTCCTAGTGTGTTTCTGAAACATATATTTAATCTGCCTCATATCCTCAACTGACAGGAAAATAGTCTTTATCAGATCGGCTGTTTCAGCAGAAAATGCCGTAGATATTCCTCAGAGCCAAACCTTTCACTTGTGTTTTTAATTTTACAGAAGTCGTGGATAGTATTGCATTGTCCTGGAAGACAGTCTTTGTTGTGCCACCACTTTGATGAGCTGTTAACTCAGTCACAGCTGCTAAAGGTACCCTGCAAACCCTTTTTCTCCAAAATTAAGACAACTGTAGCAACGCATTGAACAGACTGAGCGGTGATGTCAGCACACGCTTGAAACTAGCGATGGCCTTGGGTGGTTAGCTCTGCGTGCTCATTCAGGCACAGTCAAAATGCTTGATGTTAAATAATGTTATCTTCTCCTTCTTTCCTTTTTTTTTTTTTTTTAGTGAGTACCTCTGCTCATTCTGCCTTTTAAATACAGCCTTTTTGTCACTATCAACTCAGTTACTGAAGATGTTCAGTATGCTTATTATGTAGTTCAGATGGTTTGTGATCTTTTCTGGACACTGGAAAAGTATTTATCAATTTATCTGGACTCCACCTATACAACTAATGGTGAGCTATATGAAGTTCCTCAAAACTTTTCAAAAGTATGCTAATAAAAAATTAAGTGTATCAATAACCCCCCAATCAACTAATCAATAAACAACAAAGAAATGACAAAACTCAATACTGTCATTTTTAAAGAGCTGCATGTCTCTGTCACAGTTGTGGGGAAAAAAAATTGCAGCCAAATGAAGTGTTTATTGCTTTGTGAGCATTGAGTGAAGCTGAGGACAGTGCGATTGGTTTTAACAAGTGTAATTTATTGAGATTAAAATGATTGCAAGATGGGACCTGAGGGATCATTTTCTGTAAGTGAAAGAAGACACTTCCTAGATAAGGTCAAGTTGTGTCTGGTCTTTCCAAAGCAGTAACATATATGACTCCAAAGAGTCCTGACAATTGCCTTTGGCTCTACAAGAGCTGTTTTGCCAATTTGATCTCTGAGTCCTTGTCTGTCCCAGAATGCTCATCACATTGAAATTTAATGTTTACTATCTAATTGAAATGGTCAGAAGCATTAAATAGATTTATATTATCTTTACGTTTTAGTCCAGAGTAGTTTGCCACAAGTTCAGTATGACAAAACAGATGTAGCTGCATCTAGCACAAGCCCTGTTTTCGTATTTTTTTTAAAGAAAAAAATATAACTCTAGTGAATGTAAGCAAAAATATCTGTTATTTCTTCAGCAGAAAAATAACTTCTGAAGTGATAGATTACTTGTGCATGAGAGACAGATGTTAAATATTCGTTAGTTTCCTGTTAGGTTCAAAATACAGAGATGTGCAGATCGAGATGGCCATCACAGATCGAGAAAAGTGCTGTCAGTCTCCCCTGCCACCTGAAAGGGACTTGAAGGACAAGTTACTTCATAGAATCATAGAATGGTTAAAGTTGGAAGGAACCTTGGAGATCATCTAGTTCCAATCCCCTTGGTTCACAAGCATTGCCAACACACAGTCCTGAAACATGGGGGTGTTTTTCTGCCAGAGCTTGCAAGTCACTTACTTCATTCCCTTCTAGATGAACGCTCCCTGGTCTTCAACATTTGAGACTTTTAAAACCCTGTCTGCAGCCCATTTGAAAAGCATGCACACACACACAGATACCGACACATTTACATGTTGAACATTTTCCTCCCAGTAACATTAAAACTAGCTTTTAAGTAATATTTCTTAAGCCCAAGTACGAACAGGTATCTGTATAAATAGGAACATGATTATCATCACAAAGAACAAGTGGAATCACTGACTGCAAAACTCGCTGAGATGATAGAAAAAATTAATGAAGGAAAAATTATTTTCAGATTGATGTCTCTATTGAAGTCACATCTCTTTCACTCTACCTGAGAGGTTATCTGTGGCCAGTTAGTGAAAGATATGCTAACTTCACCCTGATTTCAATTTGCAATATGTTAATAAAGGAGTAAACAAACTAGAGAAAGCAAAACAAAGAGAAACTGCAGCAAGTCTATGGTGATACATCTCATCATATCTTCCCAGCAGTTTGGTAAGATTGTTTGTTCTGTTGTAGCTGCAGCCTGTGATAAGATTGTTCCATATGATATTAGGTTTTGTCTTTAATGAAGATAAACCTTACCAGCTGTCCTGGACAGTTCTCACTCCTCACTCTTCACTTTCCTGGAGAGAAGCTTGTAACACTCTCCTATTACTCACACTTTTTTCCTTCCTTGGCTTAGCAAACACCTTTTATAAGTGCAGTCTCCAGTTCCTCTTCTGTTCCATCCTTGGTCCCCTATAATTCACTTTCTCTCTCTGCTGAAACCAAGTCCTGACAAGACCTCTCTTGAATAACTCTTTTTAGCCAAAGCCCAAAACTGCAGCTCTTGACTATCCCACGGTCCCTGCACCAGCTCAGCACTTGGGGAGGGGGAGCACGAATAGTTAAAAATTACCTGCAGCCCTTTCTTCTCTTCATGAAGCATCACCTGAGATAATTGTAGGTTGCTAGCTTAAACTGTAGGTCTACACATCTCTATTTATTCACTGCTGCTTTGGTGTGTGGATATTTAAGGGAGAGTGGCTTTGTGGGGAGCTGGGAAAGACCTTGGTACTTCATGAGAAACACAAGGACTATGTCAAACCCTTAATCTTCATCAAGTTGTGGTGTTTTTTATTTGACAAAGAAAGATATGTCATGTGAGAGTTTGGCGAGAGTTAGTGACTGGACTTTTGTTTGATTTGGTTTAGAAAGCTGGGGAAGAAAAGCAGATGAGAAATTCAGGATATCTGTGTGTTTGGAGAAGAGAGGTTCAGGAGCAGTGATTTACATCTGCATACACTGATGCTGTGTGAGGGGCTCTCAAAGAGAAACAGCGAACTGCCTGTTACTGTGTGTTTGGTGTTTTAAGTGGTTTCATTTTGGCATACAGCAATGAGAACATGGCTGGGCAAAGAGAAAGAGAATCGACTGTGACAAAGAAAGAAAATCAGACCAGAGACTGAAAAATAATAAACCGGTGAGAATATGATTGTAAAATACCACTCTCCCACACACCCGGAGAGGCAACTAATTCATGGCCACAGCCTCCTGCAAGATGTTATTCTTTGCACAGAGTTTAATTTGCAAATCTTTCTTCTTTTGCTGATGTCCTGCAGTGTAACCCCCAGCCCCATCAATAAAAGATGTGACAATGAGTCACACATTCATTGTAGTCATCACATACACAATAAAACATCAGTCCTCTGACAGTTTACAAGATACAAATCGCATCAGCATGCAGTTAAGGTTGAGACAACATAGGAGTAATTTAGGGGAAAAAAAAAGACATTAGATAGTGTAATTGTCTCTAAAACAGCTATTTGCCACTGATAAAATTTAGATTTCAGTTTATAAGTAAAAGACATCTGGGCATGCTATGACCAGGAATACTGGTTCTGCCCTGCCCCAACAACAAGCCGCAGAAGCACTGAGTGTAAAGGGAGGATTTAATAAGGCTGTGTTCAGGTACGGTTCCTTTCAGCTTGAAAAGAAGCAGCTGGGCCTCCATTCCACAGATTTCCAAGAAACCAGTTTCTATTCAGATGTGAAACAGCTAATAATGACTTTTAATAAACCTTTCCTGTGTTCTACTTGTTACCTTTGACATGCAAAGATTAAACTCTCATTTGTAAACTGATAGGCAAACAGAGCTTGGAAAGCATTTTCCCCATGGACATCTTAAAGATGATTTATCCTGTTTTTGCCTGTGCGTCATGCAGCAGAGAGAGACTACTTTGCTATTTATTTTGTTTATGCCATTTTGTTTCTGAGAGGAGATTGACAAAATGCATTAATCAGAATTTCTTATGCAAGCTCCCCACAGGCCTCAAAGTATTCTGAGAGGAATCAATATGCAAAATGAGATAATTATTTCAGTTTTGTATATTAAAAGTTGTTGTATTTTTTCTGCATATAGAAATGCTGTTAGACTGGTCAAACCTTTTGAAATGCTGGGTACTGAAAAATAAAAGGACGTGTTTATCAGGAGATGGGTAGTTTGAATACGCATTGCAGACACACCTATTATTATCACAGAATCATAGAATAGTTTCAGCTGGAAGAGACCTTGAAGATCATCGAGTCCAGCCTTTGTCCCAGCCCTATCAACCGTCTAAACGATGTCCCCCAATGCAACATCCACCCATATCTTAAACACCTCCAGGGACGGTGACTCAACCACCTCCCTGGGCATTATTGTATCTTCTGGAAAAAAAAAGTAATAGATATGTAGAAGAACCTGTCATTATTGTTAGATTTCTGAATTAAGACTGTTATTTCTTCTGAGTGAGTATTCCTGTGAATGCTTTAGCATGTCATACCGCATGCACAGGTTCCAGTATCTGTGGACACAGAAACAGTTTTGCTTTCCATTTCTCATCTCTCGTATACACACAGAAGAAGGGATTGGCAGGAGTGTACTTCCAATGCAGACATGTAGCTCTTAATCAGTCTTAAGCAGCAACGTGCTAAACAGCCTACATTTAGGTGTAGACATGCAGTTTTTTCCATGTGAACCAAGGGCATGTTTCAGTTGCCTAGGCATAGGTAAGATGCCCTAGTTATCCTACCAACCTCCATTGACATTTACATGCAAATGCCTTAATTTTAGTGGCTTTGTACCTGTAGTCTGGCTCTAGGTGAGCTGACTCGACCAAGCTGTTTGGGTAGTCAGTCATAGTGATTACTGCATTTTACTACACTCAGTGACATGCACACTTTCTTGGAAACGTTTATCTTCATTTTGCTCGAAGTCACATTTGACTGACTTCCTAGTACCTTTATCGGTTTGTTGAAAACCTATGATTTGATTAAAATGTAACCTTAGTTTGGTTGGATTGGATTTGATTGGATTCCAACTTCATCAAATGCGGTTGTGATATTTCATGTACCCTCTTTAATTGCTGGGTGATAATAATAATAATCTGGCGTGAAATAATCCACGACTATTAAACATTCTTTTTCCTTGATAAGATTGCAGCCATTTTTTCATGTTGTTTTGTGTTAATGATTTCATTAAAAATAGTAGAAAGCCTAACCTAACCTAGTAATGGTGATTTCTACTGAACCAGACCATGTTTTAGACTGTATGCAAGGTGGCTTGTCATGAGAGAGCTTTATAACTGCTTCCAGACATGTAGCTGCAAGGAGTTTATCCACTTTTGAAAGTAGGTAGGTAGTGAGTTGCCTGTATACTCTGCTCTGCATTTAGAATCACTAGCATAGAAGAGCTGGATTAGTAATTACTCATGAAGATAGCTATCTGTCTTTTGGAAAGGAAATACCTGTCTCAGAGAGGAAAATAAGGTGGCTATTGTGTTTCCATGACTTAAGAATTCGAGCATCACCGGAGGTTTCAGTCTGGAGTAGTTTGTGCACTTCCTTGCACGCAGCTGCACGGGATGCCAAACCCTGGCTCATCAGAGGGAATGGAACTGAGCCAGTCACTTCCTCACAGTATGCAGTGCAGGCAAATTTCTAATTCTTAAACACTAGCATAATTCAGACCTGACTTGATTTCTGTTATGGGTGCAGAATACTGGCTAAAAAAAAAATACGTATGAACTGCTTCCTGCTGTCACCAAATAATGACCACTTTTATTTTTAAATCAGGCTTTGTAATCCATCGCCCCTGCACTCACCTAATCAGTTTTCCAGCAAGAATATTTGTACTCCAGTTAACTGACAGTCTTATTTTGATGCCTTATTATTGTGTTATTTCTTTATTGGGAAACCTTCTAATAGAAACACAGATTTTGCTACCGACTTCAGTGAAGCCAGATCTTTACTCTTTATTTACAGGCTGATAAAAGACTTCAGCTTTCATGGCTACTGTGAAAAACAAGGATTAATATGAATGACTATGAATCAGTTATAGGAGCTGATAGTATAGTGGTAGGAGAACATGATTCTTGCTTAATAGGAAAATCTTATTTTACCTCAGAAACTTATACATTTCTGAACCAACTCTTCTTCTGTCATTGTATGAATGTAAAATTGTCAGCTGTGAATATTTTCCACTGTCCTAGTTATCTATTGCAACTCTTCACAGAGCACAGAGAAAGGGTCGACAGGTGCCTGGGCAACTTGGGAGGAATAATGCAAATAAACATATGCTTTTGCTACTTAGTTTTTGAATTACATTTACTTCAAATCAATCTAGAGAAGGCAGATTTGCTTGTATATGGAGCTGTATATCCTACACAATCCTTAGTTTGAAGCATAATTGTAAGATCGTTTGAAATTCTCTCTTTGAGTCTGTCTAAAGTGTCAAATTTCTGGTAACTCGCAAACTTTCTGGATGCTTTTTCTTACTAATGCGTGAACCTAAGGAATTTATAGTTTGCAAGAGCCTGCGTAATGTCTGTTGACCTTTCATCTCTTCTCATTCATTACTTTCAGTATGGGGAAAGCATATACTGGACTTTCCCCATCCACATTAAAGCCATGAGTCAAACCTCTCATAGGATCCCCATGCTGGAGTAGAAATGCTGTCTCTGTACAGCATTTCCAAGCTAACTGGCCATCAGCAGTAACAATTTTGTTGTGCCATTTAAAAGTTTTCCTCAGCCAATTATATGAAGCAATTAATAAAATAATTTTTACAGATGTACTTCAGATCCAACTCCTACTGACATTCACCTTGTGTTTCCGACTAAAACCAGTGGTGAGTTCTGGCAGCTGTAGCTGAGAGATAAACACTGGCATTTACTGGTAAATATGCACTTGTTAGAAAGTCTCTGTTTCATCCCATATAGGCACATTGAAAGCTGAAGATAAGTATCTCACTTGCATGTTGGTGTGGTTTTTTCAGGCTTTGATAACATCATCTAATATATTGAAATTAGTTTTCTTGAAGCATATTTATTACTTGCATTTTTTTCATATATTTTTGCTTAGCAAATACTCAAACCTTTTTGTGTGCGTACATTGTGAAGCCAAATTTACCTTATTTTCATATTCAAGTGATTCAAATTCATTAGTGCTTTTTAGTAGGAGACTGTGTAGGAAATTCAATTCAAATCCCTAGACAGAATTGAGCATGCTAAAAAAGCTAGTTACCTGTTGTAATTCATTGTCATTTATCTTTTAACCTAGAACAAAGCAAGGAGGTTGTAGACTGTCCCAGTCAGTGTGTTACTGTGTTGAAGGAGGGTTTTGCTGTTAGTTGTCACTATCAGGGGGTCACAGCTTGGACTGGGGACCATGTGCTGGGAGAGCGTTAGGTGCTGAGCTCATAAAATTGTCACCAGTGCTCGGTTTGAGTGGTGGTGACCCCTGTGCACAGAACAGGGATCCTGAACAACCCCAAGACAGAGAAGACTGGCAAAAAGCGTGCTGAGCCAGACTGTCCTCTGCCTCAGAATAAGGACTCCTTGAACAAAACTCCTGGAAGTGTGTGCTTGTGCTCATTTTTATTCTAGAGTGACGGGTCATGGTTGTATAATGACACCAGAAGAAACATCTCTCCTCCTCCCCAGTGGTAAACTGAGGGTTCAGCATAGTCGTCTGTGACGTGATGGACAAAGTTCAATCCCCTCTCCTGTCTGGTGGGAATTCAAAGACGCATCTTCCATCTTTAAGGAAAATCCCTGCATAGCCCACTGGCTGTAGCAGTCCCTGCTGCAGAAACATTTTATACCTCTGTTATAAAAACCGTTCATCGTAATACCAAAATATGCCTAAACAAACCTCAGAGCAGGATGACTGCTCGGTTTAACTCTAGCATGATGTTTGCTTCATTTTTCTGTGCTGGTGTTTCCAAAGGAGGAGCAGGTGAAATTGTTTGTCCTCTGGAATGGATTCTATGTTAGTGATGAGCAAGGAACAGGGAATGAAATTTTGAGCCCATTTACGTAATTGAATAAATGATTTATTTTTTGTCCATATCCTAGATGAATCCTTTGGTAACTGTAGTTAAACTGCAAGGAATTTATGTAACATCTGCACCAGGCATCATAAAACAGGCATTTCTGGTTTATTCCTGTGAACTTGGGGCACACAGTGACAACTGTGGGATGGCAACTGGGATTGCAATTTTGCTTCCAGGATTCCAGTTTCCGCCTCAGGACTTTATTTCTCTCCGAGTTTCTCCCTGCTCCCTTTCCTCTCTTGAAGGATGATGGCCATGTTGCCAACACTTCTTTCAGCAGGGAGGCAAGTAAAGACTCCAAACACAGCTGATAAATAAAACCTTGTGTTTTTTCCAGTATGCACCGTTATGTGAGGGAGAGAGGAGAAGTAGCTCTAATTAGTACATTGTTAATTAGGCCTTGCTCCCTGTTCAGCCTCATGTGGCCATCTCATACTGCTCTGTGTGCTTATGGGCAGAGGGAAGCAGGAGGGAGAATTTACCTTAAACATTTAATTAACTCAGTAGTCCTTTCTTTCTGACTGAAATGGAGTTGGCATGCAAATGCCATTCTGTATTTTATTTTTTTGCACTGACAGCATAGCTACACAAAAAATATTATGACCCGCTGCTGCCAAATGCAACCGAATGAATTATTCTGAAGCACTCCTGAGCCTGTCTTTGTCACAGTCTCCTATTTCAGTTGCTGTCATGCACTGTGCCTATCATTCATTATAGTGGATGGGTTGAGGGCAGAAAGGTGTCTCTCGTCTTGTTCTCTGGAGAATTTCATCTTGGCTGTCTCACCTTCAATCACGGCTAATAGCTCTGCTGGCACAAATTCAGAAAGGGGCTGTGAGGAGACAATGAAAATATTTCACAGGGTGTTTTATATTTTAATAACTAGTTTAAAAAAATTAATTTGCTGGAGCAGACCAAAATGAAGATTGCTTAGAGAGATTTCTCTTACCAGCCTTTTAATTCAATTTTTTTTTAATTGTTATTAATTTTTAAGCCCTTTGTATTCTTGTTACTTTTTTTCTGTGAACTGCCATAAGGATTGGGTTGTATTTTGATTAACTAATGACCATTTATCTGGTGAATTGTTTAGGATGATTTACTGTTCAGCGAGCGCTGTGTTAAAAGAAAGAACAAAATAGCTCTGGAGATTTAGTATTGTATTTCTGCAGGATGCTTAGCCAAATTTTCAACTGCTACCTCTACCCTGCCTTTTAAGCACACTGTCGTGTGTTTGTGGCAGGTGCCTTCTCACTGCTCTGATGTCCTGCAAAGGTCATAGCAGGAGGGTCCAACCGAGCTCACCATTTTGGCAGGAGCTCAGTGGATAACCCAGGTGAAGGTGGAATGGGCAAACTCTTAAGGTCTTTAGATTGCATTTATTGTCATTTTTTTTTTGTGTAAAAGGGGATTTCTGATCTTGCTTTCTGACCTCTCTGTGCCACTTAAATACCTGTCTAAAAAGATAGAACTGATGATCTAGTCCAGCCATTTGGGAAACACAACAGTGTGGAAAATTTCTTAAGTGTTTAAGCGAGTATTCTTTTTTAAACAACTGTAATTAAGTATATAAGATAATGATCATTTAGGCATCCTTACACAAATACGTTCTTTTATTTGTTTTTATCCTTGTTAGGTTACAGTCAGGTATACAATAAGTGTCAAGCAATCAAGTATCAATAAATGGAGAGAGCTCTTTACATCAGTAGTTTGAATTACTATTTGCTCTCAGTTCTAAAAATGTGCAGGAAACATGCTTTTAGACAACAAGTGAAGTGGAGGTTATAACATATCGCTGGAATGAGGGCAGACATCTCTATTGATAGCACTATTTGATTTTTGCATCTACGTGCCTTTGTTTTTTTCAGAAGTGGGAAAGTGTGACTGTACAGAAACTGGATCAGAAGGATGCTATTAAAATGCTGGAGTGAGGCTGAGACAAACGAACTCCACACCTGGCTATCGCAGGCTGTCCTTGGCAAGGCCAATCATCCTGCACGACTCTGGTAAGATACATCTTTTAGGCACATGGAACACCAAACAGGCTGAAAACTGTCGTTCCTCCTGCCCTTGTCTGATTATAGTCTTGACTCGGGATGCCTATGGCTTACTACGACTGTCTTCTCAATATCAGAAGGCACAATGAAAATAAAGTACAGATCTGTGCATGCTTTCCAGACTAGCATGCAAAAATTAAATCTGGTTTGGAGAAAGTTTTGGTGAATAACTAGTTGCTAAAGATGATTTTTAAGATGACATCAAGGACTCAAGAAACAACCTGCCCAGCTCCTGCAGTGGGCTGAACTGCTCTCTTGCACATCCTGCGATGGCAGCAGCAACCTGGTTTTTCAGGACTCTGATATAGGTAGTGGGATTTTAGCCTCTTTTGCTCTGCTAAAAGAATTTGTGAGTAGGTTAGATCCTGCTTGAAGCTTTTGGAAGGATTTTTGAATTCCTGTGTTTAATTTTTGTGGTTGTATGGAAGCATTCTGCATCGCAGCTTTAGCATTGCAAAGCAGCTCTTTTTTTTCCTTTGTAAAGAAGCTTTTTTTCCTCTTGGGTCACTGAAATTCAACAAGTTGAGAAGCCCGTGAGGAAGAGATGTTTCTTACTATTTAATTGCTTTGAAACAAATGAGACATTGCACGTTGAAGCCTTTTTAAATTCACCCATTCAAGTGTTACCTTTTCATGCTTCGTTTTTTTTTTTCCCCTGGATTACAAGATTAGGATTTGTTTGGGAAGAAAATAGAGTGCTTTTATGCTAGACTTGATGAAATCATTGTCTGCAACTGTCAAGACAAAAATGACTTGAAGACAGATCATCTTATTATAGGAGGCTTGCTTCAGCAGTCTGCAACTTAAAACCAATTTAGTTATGTCAAGGCATTAAACCTTTTAATTGAAGACAAGGTGTAAAGTAGTAAATTAAATACGTTTTATCCCAGTTTAACAATGACTATTTTTTAATTAGTTGCAGAAACAAGCAGTAAAGGAATTACGTTAAACATTGTAGCTGAGGAGTTTGGAAATTAATATATTCAATTCATGACTAATGGAAGTGCTAACTGAGCCTCTGGCCCTTGTGTCATTACATTCCAAGGGAGCTACTAATGCTGCAGTCATTTTGCTGGCATGTCTCCCAAAGCTGTGCTCCAGGAGCACACCAGGTGAGCTCTGGCTGCTCATGGGCTTTGGGGTCCCGGAGCTGCAACAGCTCAAAGCAACACCAAGACACACACAAGGCGTGGGCAGGGGGTCCTCAGGCTCAGCACCCTCTCTACAACCCTGGTCCTTTTCTGTGCCACTTCCTGATGCAGATGGAGCAGAGCTCCTGCCATACATGCCCAGAGGTCTGAATTGCGGCTCTGTACGTGTCATCCCAGCAAAGGGGTGGGTTAGTGAGGTTTTATCCACATGTGGTGTATACTCTATTGGTGGCGTTTTTTTGCGGTTTCTTTGAGGTATTCACAAATGAAAGCAAAAGGGAAGGGGTGCAGAATGAAGTTTGCCTGTCATATGTGAAATTCAAGAACACCAGAATACAGATTTGATTATTAAAAAATAAACAGGTTGATTAACCTCCTGTTTGGGGCATAGTATAAAAGCTGGCAAAAGCCTTTGGAAAGGTATTTCTACTCTGACTTCAGAAAATACCTGTTTAGACAAACTGGAACTGTGAAAATATGGGGCAGCTCTAGTAAATAGTTGCATTTTAATAGGGTATAGAATATAATTCTGTCCTTGCTTACATTGTGTAAGTAAAACCCTATCTTGCACAGAGACACAGAAAACAAGCCCACTCTTTGATTAGTACAGGAAAATGTAGTTTCTGCCTGCATGAATAATGAGAAGTGGTGCCTGAGTCTATCTAGACTTAGCAGTCATTAAATTGTTTTATCTTGTCATGTGAACTTATCTAAGAGAATTTCACTCAGAGCAAGATAGGCAGAGGTTACAATCTCTGGAAAGCGCCAGACAGTCACTTCCAGCATCTCCCACACCCCTCACCCTACATTTCTAATCTCGCTAATGGTATCATGACCGTTCCAGCAGTTATGGAACTGGAAGGCTGAACAGAGACAAATTCGTACTTTTGGGCATGGCCAATGCTACTTCTATTCTGGTTCTGTTGGAAGGGGCTCAAAATGAGTTATTCCTGTCCTCTTCCATTAAGCATTCCTCTGCTTAGTAGCATAAATGTAATTAAGATTGTGGGCCTCATGACTCTTTTTAACAGAATTAGATCTCATGACTCACTTGGGCATTATCTGAAGAAAGTCTCCTTATACAAAATGACTCAATCACTAAGATTGCTATCTGGCAGTATGCCAAGATATTAGGACCCAAAGAGCTAGCACTTAATCTGATTCAGGGACATCTTTAATATTTTCTGAACGTACACACAAACCTATTCCAAGCCTCTGTTTCTCCAAAAAAAAATAAAAGTTAAGAATTTATTTTAGGCACACTCTGCACTCTGAGATGTCTTACAACATTATTGATCCTTTTAAAGTAATTGCATTTAATTCTGAAACATTTTGTAAAATTTCAGATGAAAAAACAGTGCATAGAAATCAGGACAAAGTTTGAGGCCCTGTGGAAGTCACTGAGTACTGGAGGCTGAGACTACTAGCAGTTTCTCTGGTTTAGTCATTTTTCCTTCTTTTCCTCTCTTGATCTCAACATTGAGAAGAAGAATTGAGTCAGATCAAATATCCATTATTCAATCCTCACCATCATATTCAGTTGCTAATGCTTAGAAAAAGGTAACGGGAAACAACAAGCTTTCTTGCAGTATGCTCTTGCAGATTCTGAACATGGGTATTAGTGGGACTTCTTGGCCTGAAGGTTGTTCGTATTTAAAATCTCTCAGTGGATTAAGCTTCCCTGAATTGATTCAACTATTTTTGATCCCACTTTAAGCTTCTATGGCATTCAAAATGCATTTATGTACTGTGCCAAAAGGTAACATATCTCTTGGTTTAAAACATCGTGTTTGAACATTTGAGTATTTCATAGATTTTTGTTGCAAGAAATAGGAAATAACTGTTTGCTATTCATTTTTCGATGCTCTTCATGGCTTTTTGGACTATGTGACCTTCTCCTCACAGAAATCCATGTTCCAGTCTTAAGAGTCATGGCATAACTAGGCCATTTCCCAAAGCTGAACCACCAATATGTCATCTAAGACTCCGAAAACCTGCACCCTACAGCTGCTGCAGAAACCTTGGGATTGTCCAGACAGGAGCTTGTCCTCCAGTGAGAGGAGGAGAAAAACCTGATAATGCTTGGTATGACCATATTCCTAAAATTGGTCATTTATATCTGTCTTGAGACAATAACTGCAAACAAAAGGCCAAATTTTCAAGCATGCTGATTTGTTACCAAAAGCCACTGGAATAAAGAGGAAGTGTTCCTGTACCTCTGCAGAAGTGTCTGATGTGACTTTGTCTGTCCAGTTGTAGATATCTGAGAATAGAAATGCTGGCCAAGATTTTAAGTGTGTTTTTCCTATTAGAATTCTTGCTACAATTTATTATTGTCTACTGATTGCCAGAAAGCTGATATTTCCTCCCTGTAAAAGGAAGAGGGAATAATTAATAATTAGCACAATGAATCGTTATCAAAATAGTTTATATCAGGTATAAAATTTCTGATAGTGGTGAATGCTGAGAAATGTAATTCTTAATACTTGTTCTAGCCTGACAGAGGCAAACTCACCTTCATTTATGATGTCACTAAATGCCATACATTGTTAAAATCAGAATGGTGAACTTTCATTTGTCTGAAATGAAGTTCTGGGACATAGCACAGAACATTATGGAACCTCAGTGGGTTTAAAAGAATGTAATAACACCTATTCAGTGGTTATGCAAGATCCTTTTAATTGCTGAAAGGGTTTTGCCATGCACTGGTGCTGAAGCTACATCATAGTCTAGGAAGATACTTGGCAAAACTTTCTAGAAAAACTTTTTTTCTTAGGGATTAGTGTAAGGAACAGCTGATTGCATGCAACTTTAGTATGTCAGTTCAAGAAAAAAACTGGCTGCCGCCCACTACGTCTACTCTAGGATATAAGTGTGATGGATATGCTGCACCAACCCACCTGCAACGATAGACTCTGCCAAAAAACTAAGATATTAGGACCGTGCTTATCTACTGCTGAAATAAGATCAACATGACAAGTAGTTTTGTGCACGAAGTAAATACCAAGGAAGTTTAAAATAGTAATAATTGTTAAATTCTGGCTTAAAAACGGGGTCTGATCTGTTGTTCAAGTCAATGAGTGAAAAATCCTCCCTCTCTGAATAAAACAGGCACTTTGTTATTGACTTGAGTTGGGCCAGGGTAGAATAGGTGGCCTGCAGAGTTACTTGCCTGTTGACAGAGCCTCTAATACTCAAAATGTTTCAGAAAAAAGTTATGGCATTTTTATTTCTGATTTATAAAGAAGAAAACTAGAGACACCAAGGTAAAAGGCTGATAATTCCCAGACTTTGAGCCGTGAGCTTTCCTGGGTCCATGGGTAGAGAGACACAGGCATGGTTGTTGAAAAGACTGCGTAAACCAAAATGAAAATACAAAATATTTGGAAACTTCACCACCTGGCACCAAAGATATGAGGAGTCAGTTTGAACTAGATATCAGATAGAAGTTCTATACAATGAGATTGGTGAAATACTGGAAGAGGTTGTCCAGAGAGGTGGTGGAGGCTCCATCCCTGGAGACACTCAAGATCAGACTTGATGGGGCTCTGAGTTAAAAGCTGTCCCTGCTCACTGCAGAGGGGTTGGACTAGATGACCTTTAAATGTCCCTTCCAGCCCAATACTTCTATGATTCTATCATTCTATGGTTCTATGATTCTATGATTCTATGATTTTATGATTTTATGATTCTATGATTCTGTGATTAACATAATGTCGTTTGGTTTTCACCTTCATGAATCTACAAAGAGCTTTAGATAACTGTGGATAAGCAGCCTAATCAGTTAAAACCTTTGATTGCTTTAAATGAAGCAGCCATCTGAATACTCTGAAGCAATTGCACCAAGTGAGCAGTTTAAATGATTACTGATGCATATATAATGCCTTTGCCCACAAACTATGATTAGTTTTGTTTCCAGCCCATGTTTTGACTTAAATGCTTTCTTTGCAGGGCTCATAATAACTGTTGTAATATGGACATTTTTTAGAGTGTTTAGTTTTCTGAATCACTGGGGTTAACATAATGAAACCAGAATCTTGATTAACCAGGAGACAGATGTGCATGTGAGCAGGCATCTTTCGATAGACCTTTGATAAAATTTTGCATATTGTTCCTTACCGAAGGGGTGGAAGACAGGAAAGGTCAAAATCCTACTGTTGGAATTCTGGGTATCCAAGGTATGACTCTGTCCTTGGGCCAGACTTGCTGTAGCAAATCTTCCCATGAGCTATGCTGAGAGCTAGTGCAGCTGCTCCATCTATCCTCCTTTCTGCTCTGTTACCGCTAAAACAATACAAAGAAAATATCGTGTGTCTTCAGGTAAGTGAAAGAGATAGATTAAAAAAACAAAAAAACAAAAAAACCCAAGGAAATATACCTTTCAATTATGAAGACTGCTTCCTTTTTAAAGAAATGGAATAAAAAATAAACTTCCCTCAGTAATGCCCTGTCACATCTCTTCTCTAATTTTGACTTTCTGAAATATTTATGTATTTTACTGTCTCTTTTTTTTTTTTTTTTTTATTTCTTCTGTGCAACATGTGGTCTTTGCTGGAAAAATTCGTCTGGTGCCTCTTCAAAAGCTGAACTTTCCTTATCTGAACAATGTCCATTCAATCTGACAGATATGCTTCTATATTAAATTACTGAAAGACACTGACAAAGACCATAACTATGAATCTTGATCTTAAGGAGCTCAGTTCTAATTTGTACAATGGCTTCCACTAGATTAGCACAGAGAAAAGATAAAGTGAAAAGCTGCCTCTTTGTGCAAGCTAGACAGTTTGCAGCAAAGCCTGAAATCAATAAAAGCAGCAGAAAGACTGCTGCTCTCCTTTAGGCGTTTACTCATGGAGTGAAGGCATTTTTATCACCAGGTTAACTGGGTTCCAGAGCAGGCTTTATTTTATATGGGATTTTCCCTTTCAAGGAAGAGCAATATGGTTGTGGAAGCAATCATTTTCTTCTTTTTCTCAGTAGAAAAAACAACATAACACATTTATAAATACAACAGTAAATCCTTGTGACTTATTTTGGGTCCTTCATAAGAGCAATTCTGCTAACAGAGAAAAGGAATACATGTTTTTTAGCTATTGGTCAGCCAGAAAACACCTCTACCTGTGTGGAAATTTCAAGACCTATTTGTCATCAGGGCATTCGTATGTTGTATTCTGTGGAGATGAAAGCTAGAAATGTCTTTGTAGTTGGTTAGGTTCTCATATAAATGAAGATATTTTTTGAACTGTGATGTAAGGTGTGTGACTTTAGAATCATAGAGCCATTCTGTTTGGAGGAGACCTGACGAAGTCTCCAAATCAACATCCTGCTCAAAATGGGATGAACACTAAATTCAGATGGGGTTGCTCAGGACTTTGTCTAAGGTTGGATTCTGGAAGCTACCAAAGCTGGAAACTCCACAGTCTTGCTGGGCCTCTTTTCCCAGTGCTAGTTTTCCTCATAACAAAACATTTTTTTCCTTATATCCAGTTGGATCCTCTGCTGTTTCTGTTTGTGACTACTGCCTATTGTTCTCCCATCATGCACCTCATTAAAGAGCCTCGCTCCGTCTTCTCAGTTATCTACTCTTAGCTGTGGGAAGGTTGCTATTAGGTTTCCTCCAAGACTCCTCCAGACAAGAAAGATACAGGGATAAAATGCATTTGCATTTGAGATATAATACACATTTGTGACTCAAGTCCCTGTTTTGGTTTGGCCTGGCAGGATTTTGGTGGCGGGGGGGGAGCTGCAGGGTGGCTTCTACAAGAAGCTGCTAGAAGCTCCCCGAGTTTGACAGAGCCAATGCCAGCTGGCTCCAAAGAGGGACCCGCCGCTGGCCAAGGCTGAACCTATCAGTAAGGTGATAGGAGAGGAACGCCTCTGTGAAAAACATATTTAAGAACGGGGAAAAGAACTGCACAACTACAGCTAGCACAGAGATGGAGGAGTGAGAATCTGTGCAGACACCAAGGTCAGTGAAGAGGGAGGGGGGGGAAGGATGAGCTCCAGGCGCCGGAGCAGAGAGTCCCCCGGGTCCGTGGTGAAGCGGGTTGTCCCCCTGCAGCCCATGGGCGAGGTGCAGATGTCCACCGTGAGGATCACCGCGTAGATGTCCAGTGAGGACTCCACGCCGTGTGGGAGGATGCCTGAAAGGGGACTGTAGCCCTTGGGAAGCCCGCATCAGAGCAAGTTGCTGCCGGAACCTGTAGCCCGTGGAAGAGAGGAATGCCCACGCTGGAGCAGGTTGGCTGGTGGGACTTTTGGGACGCTGCGGGTGGCTCACGCTGGAGCAGTTTCCCCAAAGGACTGCACCTCAGACTCACGAGGGGTGGGCTGCCCCTCGTGAGGTGTCTCCCGTTGGGCAGTTTGTGCTGAATTGCCCTTCGTGGGACGACTCACGCGGAGAAGAGAGCGTGAAGCTTGTCTCCTGAGAGAGGGACCCCACAATGGCCCTGGGGAAGGGTGAAGAGTCCTCCCCCGGAGTGAAGAAGTGGTGAAACCAACGTCGGATGAACTGACCATAACCCCCATTCCCTGTCCCCCTGCGCCGCTCGGGGGGAGGAGGTGGAGAAACCAGGATTGATGTTAAGCCCAGGAAGAAGGGAGGGATGGGGGGAAGGTGTTCTGTTTAAGATCTGTTTGCTCTTTCTTACTTCTCACTACTCCTCTCTGATTAGTTCTTTTAATAAATGTACCTAATTTCCCTAAAATTGAGTCTGTTTTGCCCGGGACGGTAAATGAAAGTGATCTCCCTGTCCTTATCTCAAACCCTGAGCCCCTGGAAATATTTTCTCCCCTGTTCAGCAGTGAAGGGGGAGTGAGTGAGCGGCTGTGTGGGTACCTGGCGGCCAGCCAGGGTCAACCCACGACAGTCCCATACCAAGTTATCTGTTTGATTGTTTCATCGCCATCCTTACAAACAGAAAACAGTGAAAATGAGGTGTTATTTTGCTGGAATAAAGTGCCAACGTGGAAAGTCAAAACAGCATTACTGCAAAAAAATTTATTTCTTTATATAAATAGGTTCTGAGGAATGGCTTGATAACCAATGCTAAGTTGAGACATAAACATGGAGTAACCTAGTCTCTAGTAAAAATTACAGTTGCAGAACTACTACCTAAAACGGAAGGAGGGTTTATAAATTGTGGAAGGAAGGGCTGGCCGCTTGGATGAAGTATAGGACAGGTGTCAGGGAGTGTAGGGAGGCAATCAGAAAAGCTAAGGCCTCCTTGGAATTAAAAATTGCCAGGGAGGTCAAGGACAACAGAAAGGGCTTCTTCAAATACATTGCCAACAAAACTAACACTAGAGGCAATGCAGGCCCTCTGGTGAATGAGGTGGGTGCCCTGGAGACAGAGGACAGAAAGAAGGCAGAGTTGCTGAATGCCTTCTTTGCCTCTGTCTACACTGCTGGAGACCGTCCTCAGGAGCCTCAGTCCCCTGAGGCCCCAAAGGAAGTCAAGATGGAGGATGACTTTGCCCTGATTGATGAGGACTGGGTTAAGGATCAGTCTGAACACTTAAACATCCATAAATCCACGGGCCCTGATGGGATGCAAACACGGGTTCTGAGGGAGCTGGCGGGAGTCATTGCTAGGCCACTCTCCATCACCTTCGGTAAGTCGTGGGCAACAGGTGAGGTGCCTGAAGACTGGAGGAAAGCGAATGTCACTTCAATCTATAAGAAGGGCAGGAAGGAGGACCCAGGTAACTATAGACCAGTCAGCCTCGCCTCCATCCCTGGGAAAGTGATGGAACGACTTATTCTTGGTGCCATCCCAAGGTATATCAAGGATAAGAGGGTCATTAGAGACAGTCAACATGGCTTCACCAAGGGGAAGTCATGCTTGACTAACCTCATAGCCTTTTATGAGGATATAACAAGGTGGATAGATGATGGCAGAGCGGTGGATGTGGTCTACCTTGACTTCAGTAAAGCATTTGACACAGTCTCCCACAGCATCCTTGCTGCTAAACTGCAGAAGTGTGGTCTAGACTCTCAGGTAGTGAGGTGGACTGTGAACTGGCTAAGGGAAAGAAGCCAAAGAGTCGTGGTCAATGGGGCGGAGTCTGGTTGGAGGCCTGTATCCAGCGGAGTCCCTCAAGGGTCGGTACTGGGACCAGTATTATTCAATATATTCATCGATGACTTGGATGAGGGACTAGAGAGTACTATCAGCAAGTTTGCTGATGACACCAAGCTGGGAGGAGTGGCTGACACACCAGAAGGCTGTGCTGCCATCCAGCGAGACCTGGACAGGCTGGAGAGTTGGGCGGGGAAAAAATTAATGAAATATGACAAGGGTAAGTGTAGAGTCTTGCATCTGGGTAGGAACAATCCCAGGTTGCAGTATAAGTTGGGGAATGACTTATTAGAGAGCAGTGTATGGGAAAGGGACCTGGGAGTCTTGGTGGACAGCAGGATGACCATGAGCCAGCACTGTGCCCTTGTGGCCAGGAAGGCCAATGGCATCCTGGGGTGTATTAGAAGGGGGCTGGTTAGTAGGTCGAGAGAGGTTCTCCTTCCCCTCTACTCTGCCCTGGTGAGACCCCATCTGGAATATTGTGTCCAGTTCTGGGCCCCTCAGTTCAAGAAAGACAGGGAACTGCTAGAGAGAGTCCAGCACAGGGCAACTAGGATGATTAAGGGAGTGGAGCATCTCCCTTATGAGGAAAGACTGAGGGAGCTGGGGCTCTTTAGTTTGGAGAAGAGGAGGCTGAGGGGTGACCTCATTAATGTTTACAAATATATAAAGGGTGAGTGTCACGAGGATGGAGCCAGGCTCTTCTCGGTGACAACCACTGATAGGACAAGGGGTAATGGGCTGAAACTGGAACAGAAGAGGTTCCACTTGAACTCGAGAAGAAACTTCTTCTCAGTGAGGGTGACAGAACACTGGCACAGGCTGCCCAGGGAGGTTGTGGAGTCTCCTCTGGAGACATTCAAGACCTGCCTGGACATGTTCCTATGTAGCATAATCTAGGCGTTCCTGCTCTGGCAGGGGGATTGGACTTGATGATCTTTCGAGGTCCCTTCCAATCCCTAACATTCTGTGATTCTGTGATTCCGTGAAGTGTTATCTTGTGCTGTGGGCAGAGCCTTGAATAGCGTACAGCATATCAGCAGGTGGTAGGAAAGTACATTTAACTAGCTTCACCTGAATCTAAAAGCTATGCTAAATGAACCAATAGTTACCTGTAGTATGGCAATGTTTATGTTTGCACCATGAAAAGTAAGGGATCTTAGAAGGTTGAAGTTACTTAGTAACGAATTGCCCTTTTGGTAAAAAAATTTCCAGCCACCTCTGGTATGTTTGGTAAGCCAGAGGGACAAGAGTGTCATCCAGAGGGACCTGGGGAAGCTGGAGAAGTGGACATGTGTGGACTTCATGATGTTCAACAAGGCCAAGTGCAAGGTCCTGCACTTTAGGTTGGGGCAAGCCTCAATATCAATACAGACTGGAGGATAATGTGATAAGAGGGCAGCCCTGCAGAAAAGGACAGGGAGAACTGGTGAACAAAAAGCTGGACATGAGCAGACAATGCATGCTCACAGCCCAGAAAGCCAATTGCATCCTGGGCTGCATCAAAAGAAATGTGGCCAGAAGGTTGAGAGATATGATTCTGCCCCTCTGCTCTGCTCTGGTGAGATCTCACCTGGAGTACTGCGTCCAGTTGTGGAGCCCTCAAAACAGGAAGGGTATGGACTTGTTGGAGTGGGTCCAGAGGAGGGCCACAAAGATGATCAGAGGGCTAGAACACCTCTCCTACAAAGACAGGCTGAGAGAGTTGGAGTTTTTCAGCCTTGAGAAGAGAAGGTTCCAGGGAGACCTTATTACAGCCTTTCAGTATTTAAAGGGAACTTATAAGAAAGATGGAAGCAATCTTTATAGCAAGACCTTTTATGACAGGACAAGACATAGTGGTTTTAAACTAAGAGAGGATAGATTCAGACTGGACATAAGGAAGAAATATTTTTTTCAATTAGGGAGATAAAACACTGGAACAGGTTGCCCAGAGAGGTGGTAGAGGACTCATCCCTGGAGGCATTCAAGGTCAGACTTGATAGTCTCTGAGCAACCTGATCTAGTTAAAGATGTCCCCTGAGGCCCCAGAGGAAGTCAGGATGAAGGAGGAGTTTCCCCTGGTTGAGGAGGACTAAGTTAGGGATCAGTTTGAACACTTGAACTTCCATAAATCCATGGGCCCTGATGGGATGCACCCACGGGTGCTGAGGGAGCTGGTGGAGGTCATTGCTAGGCCACTCTTCATCATCTTTGGTAAGTCATGGACAACAGGTGAGGTGCCTGAAGACTGGAGGAAAGTGAATGTCACTCCAACCTTCAAGAAGGGCAGGAAGGAGAACCCTACAGACAGGTCAGCCTCACTTCCATCCCTGGAAAGGCAATGGAACAACTTATCCTTGGCACTGTCTCTAGTCATATCAAGGATAAGAAGATTAGGAGCAGTCAGCGTGGCTTTGCCAAGGGGAAGTCGTGTTTGACCAACCTGACAGCCTTTTATGAAGACTTAACCAGGTGGATGGATGGTGGCCATGCAATGGATGTGGTCTATCTGGATTTCAGTAAAGCATCTGACACTGTCTCCCACAGCATCCTCATAGGTAAACTGAGGAAGTGTGGTCTTGATGACCAAGTAGTAAGGTGGGTCACTAATTGGTTGAAGGGAAGAAGTCAGAGAGTTGTAGTCAATGGGCAAAGTCTAGCTGGAGGCCTGTGTCTAGTGGGGTCCCTCAGGGGTCAGTATTGAGGCCAGTGCTTTTCAATATGTTCATCAATGACCTGGACAAGGGATTAGAGAGCACTGACAGCAAGTTTGCCGACGACATGAAACTGGGAGGAGTGGCTGACACACCAGAAGGCTGTGCTGCCATTCAGAGAGACCTAGACAGGCTGGAGGGCTGGGCAGGGAGAAATTTCATGTGGTTCAACAAGGGCAAGTGTAGAATTTTGCACCTGGGAAATAACAACCCCATGTGCCAGTGTAGGTTGGGGACTGCCCAGCAGGAGAGCAGCATAGGAGAAAGGGACCTGGGGGTCCTGGGGGACAGCAGGATGCCCATGAGCCAGCAATGTGCCTTCGTGGCCAAGAAGGCCAATGGCATCCTGGGGTGTATTAGAATGGGGGTGGCTAGTAGGTCAAGAGAGGTCCTCCTGCCCCTCTCCTCTGCCCTGGTGAGGCCACATCTGGAATATTGTGTCCAGTTCTGGGCCCCTCAGCTCAAGAAGGACAGGGAAATGCTTGAGAGAGTCCAGTGCAGAGCCACAAAGATGATGAAGGGAGTGGAACATCTCCCCCATGAAGAAAGGCTGAAGGAGCTGGATCTCTTTAGCTTAGAGAAGAGGAGGCTGAGGGGTGATCTCATAAATGTTTATAAATATGTCAAGGGGGAGTGTCAGGAGGATGGAGCCAGGCTCTTTTCAGTGATGTCCAATGACAGGACAAGGGGCAACGGGTGCAAGCTGGAGCATAGGAGGTTCCACAAAAATATTAGAAAAAACTTTTTCACTATAAGGGTGACAGAGCCCTGGCACAGGCTGCCCAGGGAGGTTGTGGAGTCTCCTTCTCTGGAGACATTCAAAACCTGCCTGGACGCATTCCTGTGTGACCTACTGTAGGTGTTCCTGCTCTGACAGGGAGGTTGGACTAGATGATCTTTGAGGTCCCTTCCAACCCCTGACATTCTGTGATTCTGTGATTCTGTGATGTCCCTTCTCACTGCAGGGGGGTTGGACTAGATGACCTTTAAAGATCTCTTCCAACACAACACATTCTATGATTCTATGATTTCATGATTCGATGATTCCATGATTCTGTGATTCCATGATTCTACGATTTTCTGCCTCTCTATACCTATATATATAGTGATATTGTCTTATAAAAAGTTTCCACACATAGGCAGGCATTAGGCATTTCACACCATTTTTAATTTAATTTAGAAGTCAGTATGAATTTCTTTCCCTTTTTAACATCAGGACAACAGCTCAAAGTCACAGACAGGTTCAGAAGATGGTGTACTTGGATACTCTCATAGCACAAAAGTCATTATGGAACTTCGCTTCTGATGAATTACATTAGAGAATAAGCTTAATTTATTTGATTACATTTGCCATTGTGAGGCAAGGATGAGCAATTTAGAGGATTAAACTGGAGCTGCACAGATATGTAAGAAGTCTGTTTAGGGCTCTCAAAGTTTGATTCTTTTGATCAGAAAGTGTTTTGTGCCAAATGAACCTTGGAGTTGCCTTCTGATTACTTTTCAACTGTATACTATATATATAATTTCATTATGATGACCTTGAATGTGGAGTTGTATCAGTTTCTTACAGGCTGACTCATCTCCACTACTGTCCATTACTCCATAAAATGTCAAATCTTATTCTTCTTACTTATTCCTCTCCTGCATAAAATTTCCATGGACATCTAAACCACATATCATTTTGATTCACAACAGATTTGGGGCAATATGTCCACAGAGTATTCAAATGAGTGATTGCCATGGCCAAATTAAAGGCCCTAATTTCCTGCATTTTGGATTGACCTCTCCATACAACGCCATGGAGGGCAATGCTGTTTTGGAAGGCTCTCCTTCTGTTACCCAGAATGAGAAGAGAGTAGAGCTGCTGTTTCAGGCACTCCACAGCACATAGTTTGGGTGCAAACTATATGACATTGTTGGTGCACTGGCCACCATGACTGCAGCAGGTTTCTGAGCAAAAGAGAAGGCATTTAAGCATTTCTCTTATGTTTACAAGCCATGACGCTATTGTGAGTCATATCTTGAAGCTGTATATTATCAGAAAGATGCCATTGTGTGTGCCGTTTATAAATGAATCTGCAGTTTGCTCTGAGCACATGAATTATGCTGTAATATGCTATCCAGTTTGAACAATAGTAACATTTTTCCTTTTATTTTTTTTAAATTGGAAAAATACTGTGTTAAAAGCTTAACCATTAAATAGAAATAGAAGAGAGAGTGCCTACAGAGTTGTAATCCATCACCTGTATATAAGTCAACCTGAGGCAATTATGTAGAATATCTCAGACAATGAGGATATTAACAGGCAGAGGACCTCCTTTTCTACCTTGCAGTCTATACATGCACATATGATGATCTGCCTCAGTTCCTTAGGAAGAGCCACTGTTACCTCCCCTAACTGCTTTACTTGATGATTTTTTTTGTTTCGATCCCTGTTCAGTCCTCATGTGTTGCCTGATCTAGTTGAGAGGCATCCCTGCCCATGACAGGGAGGTTGGATTAAATGGTCTCTGAGGTCCCTTCCAGCCTAGGCCATTCTATGATTCTATGATACAAATTGCGCTGTGGAGTGGCTATCAGTTTACACTACAGAAAAGTACTTGACTTTTGTAATTGTCCCAGAAAAGTTTTGGGGTTTTTAAGGCTGTAGTCTTTTTAGTATGCCACCCCTTATTTATCTTTCTACTTTCAAAGAGCAAATTTCAAGGAGAGAATCTCATCCATCTTG
Organism: Trogon surrucura; assembly: GCA_020746105.1. Lineage (NCBI taxonomy): Eukaryota > Metazoa > Chordata > Aves > Trogoniformes > Trogonidae > Trogon > Trogon surrucura. The sequence continues at coordinate 69,445,677 of CM036617.1, forward strand.
TCCTGAATCTGCCAGAATGCTGTAGACAGCTGCACTTCCTGGTGTTTATGGAGCCGGATCAAACCATTGATTTTTTATGTGGAACTCCCCATTGCCTTGAACGAATTGTACTGAAGAAAATTAATGACATAACTATGGCCCTTATAGATGAACAAGACCTGGTTTATCTGACGCCTTGTTCTGTTCTGCAATCTCTGATTAAAACAATTCTCTGTTAATAGGCATTTCTTTCTTTACCTTGCTTTCAACATTTCTGAGGTAAAGTAGTTGAGAGAATAATGTCTCAGCTTTATAGTATGCAGCGAATGGGTTACTGCTATTCTCATCTATGACACTAATAAATGGAAAAATTACTTTTTTTTTTTTTTCTATGTCAGCTCAAACCTTTGGCACTTGCAATTATTACAACACCTTTGAGAAGGAAACTCATGCTGAAAACTGAGAAGTCATTTCAGAGGGAGGTTGTGAACTGCAACTCTGTGCAAAAATAAAGCAGCGTACTCTTAGCCACTGGTGATTTCTGGAAGCTAAGCAAGGAAGGTGAGGTTAGCTGGCTGAATTCTGTGCTCAATGTACAAATGGGGTTCCTACAATTCCCACTCTGCTTTGTGAAAAATTGACCTCTAGAAGAAATGGAGAGAAGTGTGCCAAGGGCGGAACATTACGCTTTACCTTTAGGACAGCGAGTGGTCTTTGCAACTGGACTGTACTCCAGATGATAAATTTTGTATCTTGCTCTGTAGGGTGATGGGTAGGTTTAACCCTCTTTCTCACACACAACATGCCAGTTTTCTAGCACTGCCTGGACAAAAGTGTGATAGCAACATAAGACTACTGAAAACTGGAGCTATCACGTGTCAGAGACAAGACTGTGTAAAATGACAAAATAATCATAAAAATATGCAACCTCCCTTTTCAGTCCAAATACATATTTATGTTAAATGCCAAGAGAGCAGAAATACAAGACAATGTATATTAATGATTCACTTTAAGATTTCAAAATAGTGAGCTATCAACCATGAATGAACCATTCTTTCTCTTGCAAGAGAGAAAACTTGCAATGTGTTTTCTCCTTTTCCAGCAGCTTATTACAAGGACATGTGGTAGTTGGACACCTCATTCAAACAGAAGGAGATTGAGCTCTGCTCCCTGAGGGCTTTGCTGCAGAGATTCAAAATTTTGTACCTACAAAATCATAATTGCTGTAAAATAAGATCAGAAAATGTTTTCTTAGCGATTTGTAAATGGTTTTATTGCTATGTGTGCTACTGGGAATCCTTTTCACAGTTTAATCAAATTATTTCCTTCTATTTGCCAGTATTCTAATAATTTCTGCATTCTGTCTTCATTCTAACCTCCTTGCCACTCACTGCAAGGATTCATTTCGCTATTTTATTTACTTAAAACTTCTCTCTAATTTTTCATATTTTTCCTCGGGCCATTTGTGAATATTTATGCAAAACCCAGGAAGGGAGCAAATACAATGTTTTGAATACATTCAGCTTAGGTAAGTGGAATAAAACACAGAACCATGCTATTTTTTGATGGAGTAGCTGATTTCACTCCATGGTTAATAGTAGCATACTGTGATTCCGATGTACACTGTGTAGTATATTCTTCCAGCAGAAAAACAGGGTCTCATGATTTATCCCTTAGTGGCACTGAATAACTACTGAAATTTCTTTTGTTCCCTCTCTTTCTCTTTTTGCAAGCCCGTGAGGGAAGCAGCTTGCTTTCTTTAAAAGCTTAGACTCTTGTTTTCTCATTTCAGGAAAGAACCACGTGTCTGCATCAGCTTGCCTGAATCATTGCCACGTTTCTTGTAGATGCTCCTGTTTTACTTCCAGGATAACCCAACAGAAGTTGGCTTGCCCCATGGGCAAATGTGCAGGGCAGTAGACTGAAAAAGCTGTTTTTCAAGGGCTGGTCACTTCTAGGCTGCCTGTCAACGGACAGCATGTTTAGCCACATGAGTCTGGGAGTCAAAGGTAGCAATCACTTGTTGCTTCTGGAGCTGAGCTATTTGATCTACTCAACTGCTTTTCAAGCTCCCTGTGTACTACCTGAATAAAACAGTAACAATGACAGAAGCTAGCTGACTTTGAATTTGCCTGCTTTACACTTTTGCCTGCTTTTACACTTCTTTTTTACATTTCCTGTTTTACACTTTTGAAAGACTCATCAGGACCTCTGCCTGGGACCAAAGACATTAAAATTGTCCTGCTTGAACAATCAGTTTTGAAATTAAGTACACACTTTATAAACACACTTTTGGAAAAATACAATAAATAAAGGATTTCAGGAATCTCGTTCTGTATCCATTGCACCATCTAGAAAGTTTCCATTATTTTTAACAAAGACGGAATTGAGCTGCTTCTTTGAAACTGTCATTTTCTCCTTTAAACAAAGATGAAGAAGATTACAAGTTGTGAAGATAAAAAGCTATTTCTGAATGAGGGACTGCTGTAGAGTAGTTATGTGTGTAGGGTGGAAGGACTGGGAATTTAAAGGGTTCAGTTGTCAGAAGTGTCTGAATGGGATGATCTATGTAGAGTAAAAACAGAAGAGTGTTCTGCATTGGTCCTTTCTCTTGTCCACTGAACACCATGATGCTGGTTTGGATTATAGGTAGATGTCAGTCTCTCTTCCTGCAAATCATCTCTGTAAATGTGCTTTGTCTTATCAAGTGAAAGCTCAGCAGTGATAGCAAAATACCCTGACTAGCCTGTAAAATGAATGACATTGTTAATCGGTTTTATTTCAGAGACTGTTCCCAAACTACCAAATTTTACAGATGAATTCTATTACAATTTGGGCTCAAGATAAGATGTCTGGCAAGAATAACTGGAAAAGACATTCTTAATGAGAAAAGAGAGTGGAGTTATTTCTGTGTTTCTCCTTTGACTAAGATCCAGCACCTTTATTTCACAGGACATTACCTAGACATTGTGAGTAGATTAAAGACATTCTTATGCAATATCGATCAATTGAGAGAAAGTAGAAAATCATTGCTTGCAAAATTTGCACATGACTTCAAGCTACTGGGTAAGGACATAAAGACAGGGACAGGCTAGTCATAGAGAGTGAGCTGGATTATTTTGTGAGGTGATCGTTCTGAGTTATGGACTGTTGAAGACAGCTGAATTTAAGACTGTGGATTTTGAAACAAAGAATATGGGTCCTACTTTTGAGATAGGACACTATAATGTTGTGACATCAAAAAGATTTTAAGAAGAAGGTACACAACTAACAGGATAGTAATTTCCATTGAGATGGTTAGCCAAAGAGCTAATGTGACCTCTGGAGGTCAAAGAAATGACACAGGTAAGAGGAGAGGCAAAGCTGTTTATGTGACTGCTAGCAAAGCCATCACTTCAGCTCCGGGGTCCTAATTTTGAGTATTCTGCTGAAAAATTGAAAAGGCTTTAAAAGGGTCTAAGCTGTAGTCTGGAAAACAGGTAGAATCCTGAACACAATTACCTTAAATTTTTCTGGTTGCGGATGTGATTTCCTCATTGCCTACAGATACCTACACACAGGAAAAACTTCAGAAAGAAAACAGCTCTTTAATACAACAACAGAAAAATGGAGAATAAGATCTTTGCTAAGCAAATCAGGAGTTTAAACAAGGTGCAGATATTTGAAATAGTGAATATGACCTATCTTCTAGAGCAACTCAAGCTAGATGGGGTGCATTACCATTGCTAGAAGTTTAAGAAACTTGACTGGATGTGTTTCTGAAATACTTAATTCAGATTCAACCAAAGTTCAGAACTAATATGGAGTACATTAGATGTGTATCTCTGTATTTCCAGAGATCAGACTAAAAGATTAGTAGTTCCTTCTGGCTCAAATACTGATGAGTCTTTAAGAAAATCCTGTGTTAGTGAAGAGGGATACTGTCAGCATCATTGGCTGTGCTGAAAGTGTTATTGTCACAACACTGGTTAGTATTTCAGTATTGTTAGAACTTTTATCCAAGGAATCTGTACACTTTCAGATGCATGACTGGCGTCCCAGCCACCTCTCTGCCTGATTTGGATGGCAAGAGGGGCCATAGGAACTTCCTGACAGAAACTTCACCCCATCGTGGAAGAGGAGGACAGGAGGACAACATGTGTCTCCATCAGTAGCACAGAAGTTGCTGCATCAGCCTAGCTGTCCCCCTCACCCACCCATACGTTCCCCATTTGGCTCTGTTCAAAAGCTCTGCTCTGATGGCTGGCTATGGACAGGGAAGATTGCTGCCAGTTGAGGCTGGGAAGGGGCAAAGGAGCAAGCTGTAGTGAAAAGACTGTGCAGAGAGCTTAGCCCAGCTCTGGTGAGAGGGGACAGGGAGGAGACACAGGTAGAAGAACAAGAGGACCAGGCAGCCCAGGGCTGAGATACTTTGTGCAGCACTCCTGAAGCTAGTGTGCAAAGGAGCTTGTTCAGCACCTCTTAACTTTATTATTATTATTCATTAATTGTGATGGGGTGACAAGAACCAACAAAAGGAGTTGGAATATTCCTAAAACCTAACAATATGTGGAGATAGGTACATGTATATAAAACAGTCTTCCTGGAAGGAAGAAGACCTTCAATTTAGGTTTGAATGAGTTGTGTTGCTTTCAGGAAGGGCCTTCTTGGATGCAGCACTCAAAGCTTCACAAAAACATGCAGCCTGCTAACCTGGCTCCAGGTCTTGGCACTGAGCTTGGTCCAGCTAAGATCTGGACTGGGCCAGGGACCTAGGGCCTAGGTAATAATTTTACCAGAACTAATGCGCAAGGATTATAAGGAGACAAACAGTAGTCCAAATTTCATTTGTGCTCAGAAAATAGTCTCCTGTTCTGACTGTTCCTGCCGGCAGAGGGGCTGGAACCTCTTGTTCCTGACATTGGATTTCATTTCAGAGTGAAAGCCAGTGTCCATTGTCCATGAGTGGGGAGGGTTGCCTCCATACTGTACAGTTACCCTGTAAGGTAAACACATCGACAGGCTTTTCTGAACTTAGTCAAATATCTGTGGACGTCAAGGCTCACCCAAAGCTGTAAATATCTCTCAGTATGGAGTCTGGATGCCTTGATGCAAAGAAGTTCTCAGTAAAGCAGAACATAACAATTATGTCCATATCTAGAAACAAATCATGTTCACCTTGTAATGTGATTTTGATGTTATGTTTTGCAGTTACCTCCTTTGGCTCTGAGTCATTAGCTGTAGTGGAAATATTGACACATATAATGGCTCATAATAGCATATGGAAAACAGTACAAAACTTTCCACTCTTCCCTCTGTCTCTGGTCACCAGAATTCATTCAATCTTTGTCTTTAGCAGCAGAAAAACATGAGACTGCACATAACCATAGCATATTTGTGTGCACCCGGGAAATGTTCAAAAAGCTTTCTTTCATACAACTGACGGTGATTTCTAGCCAGGCTGAATCTCATGCATGTGGAACATCTGACAAGTTGAAAGGCTTCTGAACTTTAAAGCTTACCAGGAGTGTTTTTCTGATGTTCTTAGAGGTTTTGTGTAACTTATTCCACCCTCTCTGACTTCTACACAGTTAATACAGACTGATTCCAGAGATGACTGGAGGGCTCTCTTTGGAGCTACATATTTTTTTTATCTGCAGTCTGCAAACCTGGAAGAATGGATAACTCCTAGTACTTTCTTGCAAAGCAGGTAGGGGGAAGAGAAATGGATTCCACTGAAAAGCCTAAGAACTGTCTTTAAAATGTCCTGTTACAAATTAAGTCGAAGATATTCTACTATGTCCATAGGCAGCACCAACTTGAAAATGCACAAAACTGCAACAACGGCAACTAAACACTGCTTTGTTCCCAGTTTAGATAAGCTGTCTTCCTTCACTTCCAAGCTGGCAGAAACACAGTTAAAATGATGACTTCTTTAATTTTTTTTATTACCAGATTTCAAGGTAAAGCTGAGCCCAGTTGTCTATGTTGAAAATATAAATGCATATATTGTCAGTAATATAATAAATTCCTATTACTGAATTATAAGAATCTATACTAGTTTTGTACTTCTTTATTATCACTTTCTTAAATCAGAAGTTGCTCACTTTCAGGCAGCTGATTTTAATCTGTGTGTTGCTCTTCAGCATCAAACATAGTTAGACTACAATAAAGACTGACACTATTCATCAGCAATGTACTAAGAAACAGAAAATAAAATCACTCTCTAAACTTACATAATCTCCAAAAACCAATGGTGTTTCCTGTAGAGGAATTTCTTGTGGAGCAGAGGCGCGGTATAACTTTAAAAACGTGGACAACCCAGCTTAGGCCTAAACAAAGGCTCTGTCCTTGAAGCTGCCTTGGAACACAGGGAGGAGGAGGTTTTATCTGTTTTGTGAGAGCTTTGTGAGATGCTTGGCTGGAGGTGCTGGCCCCGGGGGGAGAAGGGGGGGCGAGAGCCGCTTGCATAGTGGAATGGCACTACCCAATAAAACGCTGGCGCGTGTAAACCTGTAACCGACCAACTCTGTGAAGGGGCAGGCGCGGGGACACTGCTGAACTGGATATATTGAGCTGTCCGGAGCAATAAAGGGAGGACGATCTGTAGCCATATTGGTGTGATGATCGTTAACTTGGCCGGCTCTCCGAAGGGACCCTCTTCATCTGGCGCCTGAACAAGGGACCCTCTATGGACGCTTAAATGTGGATTGCTTAAATGTAGGAAGACTCCGAAGCATCGGACGTGAGCCGATTTGGGAGCCGGAGAGCTGGAGGCAGGAGAGTTCCGAGTGTGACCAAAAGGGCACCGGAGACCAGAGCTTGAGCAGCTGATCAAGCCCCTGCCAAGGTAAGACCGCGATGGAAACGGACGCGGCAACTCGCCTCCTTAGTATACTCTCTAAGAGAGGAGGAAAAATAAAGGAGCGAGACGTATTAGCCCCATGGGCTCAGAAACGGGAGAAAATGAACGACCCGCCATTAATCTTTAGTTCCACGGAATGGCGTGAAGTAGGAGACTTTTTGTGGGACTGTACTCTAGAGGGAGGAAAAGAAGGAAAGGAAGCAAAAGAACTAGGAACAGTTTGGAAAACCGTAATACGCACTCTAGAAATCATGCAAGCAGAAAAGAAAGTTGCTGCGGCAGCGATCGAAGCGTTGGGGGGAGGGCAGGAAAGGAAAAAGGCAAAGGAAGAAACTCCCTGCTCGTCCCGACTGGGTGGAATTAAAAGAAAAAAAAAAAAAAAAAAAAGAAAAAGGAGAAACTGCACTGCGTTGCAGAATTAAGACTTTCGTCCTTGAGCTGAGCTCTTTTCTAAACAAGTGCATAACTCTTGCTTGCTAATTATGAAAAGAGACCCTGACCAGCCAGGTACAGCTCATGTTGAGAGCTTGACCATGAGAATGAAGATAAGACGCTTCTTGTACACCAGATGTGCATGGGAGTGAACGGGAGAGTATGATCAAAACAGACCTGGGAAATTCTGCTCTCCCTGTGTGATAACAGCGTGATCGAAGTAATACTTGAGCTAATAAGAAAAAAAAAAAAAAAAAAAAAAAAAAAAGAGGAAAAAAAAAAAAAAAAGAGAGAGGGGGAAGAAGGAAGATCAGGATGAACCCCTGAAAGAGATCCTGAACAAACTCGCTGAATTATCAACTGGACAGCGAGAAATAGAAGAAATCCTTAAACCAGTTCAGCTCCCCCACTACCATCAGCTCCCTCACTCAAGCCTGATTTTCAAGCTTGAACCATAAAGGATCCTTTGCAACAGCGATGGAGCGGTGTCATCAGAGACGTTATAATAGAGGGAGATTGGGAAGCAGCCAGTTCGATTGAGTGTCCTGTTATTATTAATAACGGACAAGGGACTTGAGAACCGCATGATCCTGCATGATGTGGCTGTGCAGCATCCTGTCACTTCAACAGCGCAGCAGCAACACGACCGTGCACTGGGCCTGCCTGTTGAACCCCTTTGTTTCGCCCAGTGACGTGATGGGACCCTGAGGTACCGATTACCAACGATGATATGGACTGGGCTGGCAGAAGATGCTTACAGCTGATGGTAGAGCAATTGTGGGAAAATGTGACTGTTCTCAATGTTACCTGTTGTATTAATATGTATCCTCTTTGTGTGACTAACAATGAAGCTTATATTGGTTGTGTAATCAAAGCCACATAGTAGGTGTTAAGGTTTATGTACTAACCAGCAGAGTGATCTTTCTTTAGCTAAAAGCAAGGCAGGGAAACCAGCTGCCTTTTGCTTTGTTAGAAGTGTGTGATTAAGGATCAAAGTATGATTTAGGGTGATGGGTGTGAGAACTTTGACAGGATGAATTAAGAGTTTAGTTAAGGCATTTTTGGTTATTGCAGTTTTAATTGTTATAGGCTTAGTTATGTTTAGTTGTTTGATAAGTATAATCAAGAAAATTATAAGCAAGCTAGCGGATGAAGCCTGGGTTGTCCAAAAAGAAAAAGGGGGATATGTAGAGGAATTTCTTGTGGAGCAGAGGCGCGGTATAACTTTAAAAACGTGGACAACCCAGCTTAGGCCTAAACAAAGGCTCTGTCCTTGAAGCTGCCTTGGAACACAGGGAGGAGGAGGTTTTATCTGTTTTGTGAGAGCTTTGTGAGATGCTTGGCTGGAGGTGCTGGCCCCGGGGGGAGAAGGGGGGGCGAGAGCCGCTTGCATAGTGGAATGGCACTACCCAATAAAACGCTGGCGCGTGTAAACCTGTAACCGACCAACTCTGTGAAGGGGCAGGCGCGGGGACACTGCTGAACTGGATATATTGAGCTGTCCGGAGCAATAAAGGGAGGACGATCTGTAGCCATATTGGTGTGATGATCGTTAACTTGGCCGGCTCTCCGAAGGGACCCTCTTCAGTTTCCCAAGACTTTCTTGCTGTGATTTCGTGTGGAATGTAATCCTTTGTGTTGAGTTTTATGTCAATAGAGTTCTGTTAAAACAAGGAAAATATTGACTCCTGGGAACATTCTAATTATATGTATTAACATTCAAAATTCTATACATGCCCCTGACAGCTAGGAGCAACACTTGAAGCTATATCCGTAAAAGTACTCTTGACTCATTGCCAAGGAAGATGATTGCAATGCAACATACTCATTTGCTGAGTGGATTGAGACTCAGAAAGCATTTAGATCTGGAAAATCCTGCTCCACTACCTAGCATGGGAATGTTGTGAGCTGCCATGATGCCAGGCAAGTCTCCTTCTCAGACTTCACAGGGGACGATCTGGGAGCTGGAAAAGATTCATTCCTCTGTCTATATTCCTTCAAAGTACTTGATCTGATAAGCCTTTTTATTAAACTCGTAGCATGTTCCCATGGGCTTTTTGTTAAAAGCAGTCATGACTACCATTTATATATTTTTTTAATACACAGAAAGTAAGTATGGTGTTCCATTTTAATGAGCTTGCCAGTGGTTGAACTGTTTGCCAAGAAACAGGAGGATTTTTGCCTTTCGAGCAATTCCTCTTCACACCTGAGAAGGCTCAGACCTGTGTGTCCTATCTTCTACTTCAAGCTGTAATTATAAGACTAAGCTAGGTCATGGCACCATCAACTCTACCTGTTAGAGACAGGTCACTTTGCTGAAAACCCTCTGCAAGATCTGCTGAGTGAACAGAAAGTGGCTCTGTGGTCAATGTGTAGGACAACAACCAAAGTGGATAGATACTTAGTTCCCAGGCTTAGATACAACAGGAAAGAATGAGGACTTGAATTTGGGGTATCTGGCCCAGCATGACTGCTTGTCTATATTTTGGTTTGATTCAGCAGGAACCAAAACTTTTTTTCTCATTTGTTTGCTTGATAATTTTTTTACATATCAATAAATGTAATACATAACATTTGTACTTTGCAGTACAGAAGGAACTGTTTCACTTAACAGCTGGAGGAGAGAGTAAATCTTAAGGACTTTGAAAGTATCTTTGCAGAAGAGGGCAAAAGGCCCAAACGAGAAAGTGGCAGATCTTTGAGTATGCACACTAAAAATAACTGCAGGCAACAGCTGTACAAAAGCATGGGAGCTTGCAGAAGTTACCTTTTTGACTAGTGATGAGAAAAAGTAATTACTAAAAGGCATAGATATTTGGTTGACTAATTAATTGAGGTGCGTAGGTTTGAGTTCAGGCCTCCAGCTTCAAGGTACTTGGCTGTCTCTGTACTAATAAATTCAGTGTACCTGATGCTGCTCTCTGCACTCAGGCCAAGCAATACTTGAATTATGCTGTTAAATTTTTTCCTTCTCTAAACCAAGGTGTTTGGGTGAAGTCTGGATGGTATCAACCTCAAAGACCTTTGAAAGACTGTCATCACCATTATCTCATGTGACAGAAAAGGGGAAGTCTGCAGTGAAATGTACAGATGCTGAAATGGGTGGCAAGATTAGAAAAAAAAAATTGCTCTGATAATCAATGATGTGCCAGTGCGCACAGAAATTTTAGCAGTGAGGGTATACAGAAAAAGCTATTGTGTCATCTGCAGTTCAGTTTGTGCCTGAGGATGAAACTGCTGAGCAAAATGTTGGATACAGAGAAAAGGTGTATGGCCAAAGATAATTGGATCCTCAGAGAAAGATGAAGAGGCAAGAACAACATCTAAAGAACATACTGAAAGATGATTGCAAGGGAAGGAAGAGAAAGAGGAGAGAGAGAGAGCAGAGCATGTATCAGGAAACACTTGACAGACCGTACTGCAAGCATCTGAAGGGATGAGGGAGGATGGAGATGGATCCTGAGTCAGAAGGGCAAGTGCCAGAGGCACTGGTCATAGTCAGATCATTGGAAAGCCAGAGAGGGGAGTCAGGCTGGATTGAGGAGAGAAGTACCAAGATGATTATTATAGATCGTGCACCCACTGAGTTTAGTGATCAAAGGGAAAAAGGGAAAAAGAATGAGAAAGGACAACCCAATAACTGAGATATGTTTATGTTGTAAGTAGAAGAAACCAGGCATGACTGAGAAATCAGAGACACCAGTAAGGGGTGAGACAGTGTTGAATTCAAGGGAGGTCAGATGTGAGAAATTGGAAATCTTGTCTATACAGAGAAGAAAATGGCAGGAAGAGGATGCAAGGACCTGAGGATCAGTCCAAAGGTAGAGAACTGCACCACTGAAAGTATTGGTCCAGCTTCAAGAAAACCGGTGGCATGGATTAATTTACCTGTGAAGATGGCAGACCTGAATTTGCAGTAGAGGACTGAGATTTCTACAGGAAGGTGTAATATACAAGCAGGTGCTAGAGACGTGTTTGTTGAGTTTGATGGGTAAGGCCTCAGAGAGAAGGAATAGGACAAAAAGTTTGAGAATAGAGGTTAAGGAAGCATGAAGAATATCAAACACAGAGAGAAAGAAGAGGCAGAGAAAAAAGGGAGCTGGTTCTGCTCATTGGCGGGAAATCATAAGGGAGCAAATGGCTGATGCTGAAGAGATGACCAAGAGTTGTTTAACCACCGTAAATTTAGAGAAGCACCAGCACTGCATGGAGGCCAGCTCCAGTGAATAGCTTTCAGCTGGAGCACTGAATGTTGATAAAGTAAAGATCTGGGGGAATATACAGTGGAGGGGAATTAGGTGTGGGAGTTGGAAATGCTGAAGATTAATATGAGAAACTGGAAAGGCAGAAAGAGGGAGAGAGTGAAGAGGTAGTTGATCCCCGACAGGCTGATGTTGCAGACTTCCTTCTGGAAATGCTTGTTTAATTGTGAAGGCTGTAGCAAACATCTCTTTTTATTCTCTAGGAACTTTACCCTAGAAGTCTTATTTAACACCATAATTATATAATTTTGTGCTCAGTTAGCTTTATAAGGCTCAGAGGAGGATCATGAGCATCCCTTCCACACAACTCTGCATTTCTCTTGCTGTTAATTTAATGCTTATGAAGAGCCCATAAATTTGTATTGATTTTTTTTTTCCCCTCTCTTCAGGTTTCAACCACTTTAGTAGATGGAACAGATGGGAGTCTTTAACTCATTAGATGGAGCCAGTTTAATACTGACCCCATCAATCTGTTCTATTTTTACCTTGGAGACAGAAGCTTTTCTGTAAAGGGTGTAGCTATGTGCCTCTGTTTTTGCGTGTGTACCTAGATGGCAAGTCCTGAAGTCACTGAGGCAGAACAAAAGGAAACGGGAACATTGCAGACTGGATGTAGAGGACACCTTTTGGCGTGCTACCAGAAAGCATAACGAGAGTGAATTTATAACTGTGCTGCAGTTACTTAAGGCAAAAGAAGAATACGCAAGCACAGCTTGGTACGCTTCAGAGTTTGACCTGTTCGTGGTTTAAAAAAAATAATTAAGTCAACTGATGCATGGACCACCTCTTCTAAATTTAATCACTCTGGGAAAATTACAGTAATTTTGTGTTTTCTACTTTAGTGCTCCTCTGAAACTATAACATCTGGAGAGCTTTAAGGACTGATTTGGCTCAGTAAAACAGAAAGGAAAAATGTGTACTTCTGTGATTAGCAGTTTCTCTTCACCAGGATTACTTTCTCTTTCTGCTTTTGTTTTTCATTGCTGAGTCTGGCTTTCTGAAAGGTTAGTATATTAACTAACAGGAGAACACTTGAACATTGCCAGACATTGCACACAAATAAAACTCAAAAGAGTGAGATGTGGGAAAATATGGCATTCATTTATTAAACAAATTAAATTTCTGCAATGACAGTAGCTTTATTTCTAGCAATTGGCACAATGTATAATATAACAATATATGTTTTCACTTAATTTGGGAAACTCTTGGAAAGATGGCTGAAATGTGGGGCAACAGTATATACCTGGCAAAACAATTATTGGATTTTACAACTTTATTTTGAATCAAAACCATGGACTTCAAAACACTGAAAACACACTCTACAACTGCTCATTTGAGCAGCATGTAAAACCTGAATTGCACTAACATTATTTGAAGTGCATAGGAAAGTATAATCTAAAAGAACCGTGACTGTAGAGTACTTTTGGTTTTGTTATAAGAGTTTATATTGTCTCATAAAAAATAGTTAGAGATCTCATCTAAGATAGGAGAAATTATACTTATAAATTGGGCAACAAACACGTTGTGTAGTTTTCTTTCTACTTATTAGGAACAGGACCATAAACCAAGATCTTAATTTTCTTAGAGATTTCCCCATCTCCTATTACTTATTGCATAAAGTGACACCAAAGTAATGTCTGTAGTAGCCAGTTGTCATGTCTCACCCAGATGTTCCAACCAGAGAATTGACTTTTTAGTGACAAACCATTAATTCTATTCCAGTAACTATTTATGGTCCCTTAACCTGCATCTCTAAAATAGATTCTTTTTACTTTTGCCCTCACAAAGAACTGCTATACTATTTCCTGAAAGTTGTTTGTTTCCTTTTAACTAAATTTCCAAAGAAGATAAATGAATGTAATTTCAAATTATAGCCTGAAGTAAAGAATGAACTGCAAGATCAGGTGAATTTCAATTCCAGTTTTCATAAAATAAACAAATGATGTAAGAAATTGCTGCAAACATTCCCTAAATACATAGATGATTAAAAAAATCTCCAAGTCAATGGCTTCAGTCTTTCTAATAGCTTAGTACAAAGGCCTTACAGAACATAAACATTCTACATATATTAGTTCCAGCTTCTTTCAAATTTTAATTTATTAGTAACACATTTTTTATTTATATTGTTTTCTTCAAATAAAATAAAGTAACAGGTGAAACATGAAAGTATTACTGATTTTAACAATGAGTTTTGTAACTAACTATTTCACATCATAAGTTTATATCCCCACAGGGGAAAAAAAAACAACCCAAAACTTAGCCAATGATTGCAGTAGCTTACAGACAGCTTAGTTTTTCTTTTTGCCTCTGTCAGTAAGCAAATAATGAATAAAACACAGTCTTGTCAATGAGTATTGATTACAACATTAAGTTTTTCTGCTCTGATATTTTTAAAGGGAAAGTGTGATTAATAGTGACGCTTGAAAATAATTACAGATTTCTTAAAACCTAGTACAATCAATCCAGACGTTGCCACATACACTGTGCAGCTCAGACCTCAAGCCTGAACCTCATCTAACTTGGATCTGACTACATAGGCAACATTTACCCTGACAATCCTTGGTTTATGGTGATTTGTTTCTACTCTAAGATGTGGGCCAGGACCAAAGCCCTTGCCTACAAACACAGCTGAGCCTGGTAGCAAGAGAAATCTGCTTTCCAAAAGCGCCATGTCCACAGCTTGGAGGTTCTCCACTCGCTCTTTGGGAGTGGACCTTCTGTACTTCAATAATGAGCCAAGGAGAGCAGGAGGAAATTATTCTGTAGCGTGGAGATTAGTGCTGCAGGTTGGTAAGAGAAGCTGGAGTCCAGCCCTTGCTCCAGCTGTTATTTGTGTATTTTAGCAGGTGGCTATAATGTAAAGGCGTGATGTAGTCATTGAGGTGTGGACAATCCACAGGATTTTCTCCTTTCTGAACAGGAGTCCTAGGGCAACCTGGGCTAGTGCAGAGTCAGAGCCTGGTTGTAGCACAGAAGCAGAGCTTCAACACAACACCCTCATTGACAGTCAAGGTGGTTTTGAACCACTTCAGGTGAATAAAGGGCTAGGGCGCAGGTCCCACAAGTCTTAGGCTTCAGTAGGTAAGCTGTATTTAAAAAAACACAAAAACCCAAACAGTTAAACAAGACAAAATTAGTGGGTTTTTTTTGAGAAACCAGGACCTTTCTTGAAGAAAAAGTGGCCTCAACTCCATTGACCTCCAGAAATACCTGAACCTGCCAGTGTGTGTTAGGCATGTTTGGAACTGGTGGGCTGACAGGAAGAAGGTGTGGGAATGCTTCAGAGCTGGGTCTTGATGGAGCTTTGGTTGGAGGCCTGAATACATCTGCCAAAGCAGGGTTAAGCCTGAGCTGGGACTTTGGAAATCAGTCTCTGTGGTACAGAACACAAGCAGGTGTGCAATTGCGACAGCTGATGCTGCCAAGCAGAGGTTTCTTGACTGCATTTCTAGATGCTGGTGACCAAATTCCTCCTGTTCCAGTCACTGTGAGCCAGAGCTCTTGGCCACATTTGGCTTTGAACAGCCTAAGTCATGTAGGACAGAACCAGCAACTGACTTTAAGCAAATAAAAGTCAGTGAAGCATGTGATAGAGCAAACATAACTTTTCTTCAGGGGAAAAAAAAAGTTACATTTTCAGCCTGAGGACTATAGAAGTTGATTTGCACAGTTAAAATATACCTGAATTAAAATGAAGGGCAAAATCCCCATTTTTCCTTAAGCCTAATGTCCTGGCTGGAAGGTTGAATTCTCTTTGAGGTGATTTCAGGCTTGTTTGTAGAGACAGACTGCTTATTTAAAATACAAAGTAGTATTATATGATTGATGAACCAACAAAACCCATTTTAAATGTTCATAATATATGTAATTTTTAAATTGTCTTCCTAAAAATATATTTCAAGCAAGAAATCTCAGACTTTCCCCCAGGTAGTCTTTCAGACCTGATATCAAAGGGTCAATATGTGTGTCAGTGACCACATATATTATTCTGTCATGGGCTACCTTACAGCAACGAGTCATTTGTGATTTTAATGCTTATAAGCCCCATGCAAAATCTACATCATGCAATGATTCCATGACAGTTATAATATCTTAACTAACAGGATTTTTTTTTTTAAGAAAATACTGTCTCATTAAAGGTTTGGAGATTCATTTGAGTTAGAAATTAAACCGACAACCAGATTCTTATATATATTAAGATCCAAGAACCTGATGAATTGCTGCTGTCAGCTACCTGCAAATTATGTCTAGAAGCAGAGCTTTTGCCCTCACTTCCGAAACAGCATAAACTTAATGAGCCAAACACGTGAAGTCCTCTAATAAAACCAAAATAGAAGGGAGAAGAAAACTTTGTACTGGCAGTTGTTCAGAAATCTTGTATGACTCAAAAATGAACAAAAGCCAGAGGCTGTTAAGTGAGAATTTGTTTTCAGTGGGAGGACTTTATGATGCTATCAAGTTAAGGGTGCCATTTGTGAAAGGTGGTGGGGTTTTGATTTAATTTGCCATCTATCAGTTCATATGACAAAAGTTTCCTGTAGAAACTCAAACTTCTTTGAAGGAGGCACAAGGGAAACCAAGAAATTTCTACAACTGGTTTAAGGCTATTAAAAAGTTGGAAGTTTCTGTCTGTATCTGCTCTGTGACTTTGCTCTCTCAGAAGCTCAGGAGCCCTAACTTGATTGTTTTGCAGAATGAGGACAGCATGCCTTTCTCAATTATTTTGGCTTGTTAGGGAGACATTGTGGTGGGGTTGGAACAGCAACTTATTTTGCTTTATCAGGAACTGTATTGTGGAACAAAATATCACTTTACAGATCTACTGTCACTCTGTTTTCCAGATGCAGAGCCTCCCAGCTGCTAGCTGGCAACAGCCAGGACTTCTTACAAAGTATATGAAAAAGTATATGTGGAACTCAAAAGCATAAGAAGGAACCCCGATACACTGGTTTCACAAAGAATGTTGGAAAAGGAGGATGTGGGAAAGACAAAAGATTGCCAGATCTTCTGTAAAGGGCAGCTCTAAGCAAAGGAGACCTGAAGGATGGGACAGCTATGGGATCTACAAAAAAGAAAAAGACTGTCACAGACGAAGGGGAGTGTACGTAATCTGTGCTCATGATACAGAAGTTGTGTTGATATTTGTCACTGGCAGTTTTGAATTTCCATAATGGTAATTCCAAATGCTTATCGGAGACCATTAAGGAGTTAAACTAACTGAAGGCCAGATTCAGACTTCAGTGGCAATGGAAGATGTGTGGAGACATTATAATTTTGTTTTAGTAAGCTTTATCACAAATTGATGATTATCTAACTAGCAGGGAAGGACTGTGGAGACAGACTCATATCCTACGTTTTCAGACGTTATTCTCTCACTTTAGAGTTGTGGATAGCTTTGTGTGAAGTGGGAAATAGTTTATTGTTGGTTGTGTTTTCCATCCATGGTCCAGGGATGAATAACTCTGTTATTGAGGCTGTCTGTTTGTTATCTGTCACGAACAATAGATTACACTTGCTTGTTTGTTAATTCTATGTAAGTCTAGCTTCTGGAGTCACCCTCCTAAAACGTACAAAATTTTCCTTCAGGCCGTGTTGTCCTTATAAATGATACAATTAAAGCCTTAATGGTTTTTGCATCCTTCTTCTGCAACTTCTACATGTCATGTCTTCTTTCCCTTGTTAAGTTTGGCAGTTCTAGTTATTGAATTAAAACTTTATATAACTATACTACCACCCCTTCAAAAAAAAGCAGCAGACCCAAACCTCCATCTTTGTTCATGTGTCTCAAGATGAGGGCCTATTTATATCAGCGTGGAGCTCTTCTGCCTCAGCATTAATCATGAACTTAAGAAAGCTATGTGTATTAGTACTTTTTTTGAGATTCAATAGCTTATGTTTTGGTGGTGGTAAAACTCAGTGTTTTAGTAATTTCTTATCCTGGAACTAAGCCCAATGTACTAGAAATAATTGTGTGCCGCTTCGCAATTTGTTGTTCTTCACTAAAATTGGGTGAGTGTCACGAGGATGGAGCCAGGCTCTTCTCGGTGACAACCAATGATAGGACAAGGGGTAATGGGCTGAAACTGGAACAGAAGAGGTTCCGCTTAAACTTGAGAAGAAACTTCTTCTCAGTGAGGGTGACGGAGCACTGGAACAGGCTGCCCAAGGAGTTTGTGGAGTCTCCTTCTCTGGAGACATTCAAGACCCACCTGGACACGTTCCTATGTAGCATTATCTGGGCGTTCCTGCTCTGGCAGGGGGATTGGATTTGATCTTTCGAGGTCCCTTCCAATCCCTAACATTCCGTGATTCTGTGATTCTGTGAAAATTACTAGAATCTATTGTACAAATACACATTTGCTAACCTGTAGCCATTGTAGATAGACCTGTTCGGGTCAGGATTCCTGTGTATTTTTAACAGTGTGGGTAAGGCAGGCACAATTTT
Source organism: Trogon surrucura (assembly GCA_020746105.1). Lineage (NCBI taxonomy): Eukaryota > Metazoa > Chordata > Aves > Trogoniformes > Trogonidae > Trogon > Trogon surrucura. Next base: position 69,463,639 of record CM036617.1, read on the forward strand.
ATCAGGCCAAGGAGATGGGATCTAGCTCTCCTCCTAGAATGATCTGAAATCACTCTATCAAACAGGAAAAAAGCCACCCTGCATGCCTGATCTTGACTAATGGAAAAAAAATGGAGAATGAGCATAGTGAGAATTTTCTGTAAATGCCTCTCCATAATGATTTTGGTAGGACTTTTCCAGGATATACTAAGGAGAGAAAGACCTTTTAATATATTTGAAAATGTGTACTGAAATGCTTGGTGCCATGGGTGGAATGCACTCTGTCTAACTTCAGGCATAGACAGCACGAGAATCTGCATCCTAAACCAGGATGTCATCTGCCATCCAAAGGTCAGCTGAATCCCAGTTAGAAAGCGTACACCAGGTTTGGAAGGTCAGTCTGCCTGACCTTGGCAAAACAGCCCTTTTTAACTCACCAGACAACTCTTTGGGAACTTGGCCCAAACTCTGGTTTAGAATCACGTTCAAAGAGCAAAAGCACAAGGGACTGGCCCAGGTCCACAGATGTCCCTCTAGAGTCTGAGTTACAGTGCACTCCTCATTAATCGTGTCTCACTCCCCTTTCTAGAGAAAAAAGGCCAAAACAAGGGGAAAGAGCCTAGACATTCTAAGTTTTCCAGTCCCTGAAGCAACTTCGTGATTACCTTTGTTTTGGTTACAGTAGATGCCTGTCAAATGGCCTTGTCATCAAGATGACATTCCCTGCCAGCAAAATGCTTACTTCAAAGGAGGCAGCTTGTTGTCTGGGTCCATTACTTTCAAATAGTGCAGAATTTCAGCCAAGAGCCTACTATGAGACAATTTATACTAAGGTGCGTGGGAAGATGCAGCAGAGAAGACCACGCTTTCAGTAAAAGGAGCAAAAACTGGGAATCCAAAATGTGCTTGATGGCTAGGGGGAAGTCCAAACAAAGAGTTTCTGATACTTGTACGCATAATAAATCAGAGACAGAATCCCTGATGATCTGTACTTTGATGTATGTAGAGCCTTTGTTTTCCTGCTGTGGACGTGATTTTAGTCTTCTGAGGGAGGACCTGAGAGTAAATCTGCCATGTGGTGTTTTTATGGGGTCTTCTTCAAGCAGAAGAGAGTGAGCTCTGCCCTTGTCAGCCAGACGTTGCACACTCACGTTAGTTCAAGGCTAAGTTTATTTGCCATTTGTCTTAGTACAGCTATGGTTATTTGTTTACACTAAATACCTTCTTGCTCGCTGAATATGTAGCTCAGATGCTGAGTTCAAACAGTTGTGGAAGGAGACAGTCATAGGAGTAAAAGAAAGAGAACAGTAAACTTTATTTTTTAATAAAAACTCTGGCAAATAAATAATTTAAAATAAGACTGCAATGACTTTACTGATATACTAGCACTGCTAAGCAATACATTTTTCTGCTGTAGGAGTGTTCTAGAAAGCAACTTTTAAGAGGATGTGGTATTTACTATTCCTACCTTTAACTGGACTTTCTAAGCTATGAAAGATATTATAAAAAGGTCCTGCATGTGCTATCTTTTAGCACATCTTTTTAATAAAGCCTTCTTTTGAGTCCCAAAATAGCTGCAGCATTTCTTAATTTGTGTGAGGCGTAAATCATAACCTTGCTATTGATATGCATTAGAAATGCCACTAATGATGGCAAGAAGACATCAGTCAAGCAGTTAAAAAAATGGAGCCGTCTCAAAACAATTACCAATGACTAAAACAATCAAGTCAGATCTTGCATAGAATAATGGTTATCTAGTGCTCACTACCAGCAATGACCAGTTAAAGTTACAAGACTTCATTTCTGTTTTGGACAAGAACAACTGTATCCAGAATATAAAGCAGCTACAAAATTAAGATATTCGTCAGAGACATTCACATTGAAACTTAATTGAAAAATAGATCAGAACGCTTATTGGCAGGTACACCGAGATCTTTTGCTTGCATAAATCAGCATAGCTCTCTTGACTTCGGAGGTGTTTTTTACTGACTGAAGGTCTGATCTGGTATTTTTCGAAAGTCATTTCCTGACTAGCCAGTCTTATCAGAATGTACAGTCATGTGTCACTCAGTATCACACATGTGACATTTCCACTAGTGTATTTAAAGGTAAACTTTGTGCACTACTTAGTCTCAACTTCTCTTGTGTGTTCATAGAGGACTAGTCATCGAGAAGATTAGGATTTTCAGCAATCGCTGAGATTGATTCTCATTTGCCAGACACAGTGGCCTATATGGGACAACCTAGTAATTCTGCCTGAAGTGTCCTGCATCTGGCTCAAAAGGGAGGAAAGTGCTATGGGTGTGAAGCTCTTGGGTTAGATTCCTGTTACTGTGAAAAGAAAGTCTTTCAAGAACTGTTTCAAAAGCAAAACACACTTCAAGGACTCCCTAGAAATACAGCTGCCTGACTCTGGAGCTGCTTACTGCTGCATTCCTGACTCCCTGACACTCTGCTGTGTTGGTCACTGGGGAGAGATGAGGGGAGGAAAGAGGGGAAGGAGAATGGGCCAACGACAAACCGTATCTCCATGGGAATCATCCTTGAGTCTGTTGGATGTTTTGTCAACATATTCCCTAGAACATTTCAGTTCTGATATGTCTGGCATTTTCTGTCAGAAAAATGCCAAGTCTAGAAGAACTTCTGCCATGTCAGCTGTATTTTTAACTACATGCCTATTTAAGCTGAAGCTTTTGGTTCGACACCCTGTTGCCTTGCAGTTGGAATTAATTGAGGTAATTGAAAAAGCCACTCTGAAATGCATATATGTTTATGTTAACCATGAGAGAGAGACTTGGGCAGTGGTGGTGCAAGGCTGTCATTAAACTGGTACTAGATGATGGCTGGGAGCACTTGCTAGCTTTAATAGCTGGGCACCACTTCACCAGTGAGCAGATTTATAGGAAAAGAGAGGATCGGGAAGGCCCAGAACCTTGGCAGGTCCTTACTGAAGCCACCAAGACCTGAGATGAGTGTGGGTGCCTGTGCCAGGACCCTTGTCCCAGGCAGGGGGCTGAGGTGGAGATTTGTGCTGCTACAGCGGTCGTACGGACAGCGAAGTTGCACCGTAGGGACGGCGTGTGAGCAGTGCAGCAGCTGACATGTATGGATTGTTTAAATCGGTTTACTGCTTTGTAAAACGCTGTGTACGGTGACTGATGTGAAAACAGAAGAGGCAGCTTAGGTATGAGCTATGTCACGCCGGTTTCGCCGGAGAAAATTGGTTTATCTTCCACTGGTCCATAAATTCAATTTGCCTCTTTGACTTCCTGTATTGATACAAATGGAGTAAATCAGAAACTGGCTTAAGCAGACATGTTGAGGTAAGCGTTTTTCATTCCCTTTTCTCAATTAAATGAGCTGAAATTGCATTATGGGCGACTCTGCTCCTCCAACTCATAAATATTCTTAATGCATTCTGTCTAGCGAAACCTATGGTGACGCAAACAACTGCCCCCCTGACCCATCCTCGCCATTCTTTGACATATGTTTGGAGAGCTACATTTTGTATTGGAGCTATTGCTAGCTGGGATATGGAAATATTGAGAGTGCTTTGTGCATCCACTTTCTTTCATATGTGGGTACAGACTGTCTAATTGTCAGACGGCCATTAGACATCAGTAAATTGTAGCTGGAAGCAGGGTTTTATAGTACAAGCTTGCTTTTAAGAGCCATTCTGGTACTGGTTCAAAATTAACTTTCAAAACGTTTTATAGGCCATTTTCTTGCCTTAGAGAAGAGTGCAGCTGGAATGAAGAGGAGATTTAAAGTGTGTAGATGCTTTTGCAAAGCCTGACAGAAAAAGGTAAAAAAAAATCTCCTGCATCACACTGCTATAATAAGCCTAATTTACAGATAAAAAAAATCAATGATGATTGAAGAGAAAAGGAAAAGAACAAGCACCTGTATTTTTCTGATTTTGAATTCATATGAACTTACTTATTCTGAAAAATGGTGCTTTACTAGCCTCTGCAGGGGTAATTTAAAATATTTTCTGCAGCCTACCCATGAACTAGTTATTCACTGCACTTGCAAACCAACAAGAACCTCAGCTCTTTCAACAGTGTGGTGCCTTTTTTTTTTTTTTAAAGTGCTTTGGCTGAAAGCTTATAAAATGAGGATTTTCTTTTTTTAAGCAAAACAGTCTTGCTTGCCAAAATAGTGCAACAGACATATTCAAGAATTCAGAGTTCAAAACCCAGAGTTTTGGATCTGCTGTGAAAATCAGTTACTGCTTTTTAATTTTAGATTATGTTACTGGCGGTAAAGTAAAATGGCTCTGCCCAAATATCCATCTTTATCTTTACATCCAGTAAAGGATGAGAGGAACATTAATATTTTATTTTTCTGTCTTAATTCAAGCAAGTATTTCACTTTGTAGACTATCGCAGCACTGCTTTGGAAAGGAGATGTAAAGGTAGTATTTTCATGCTGCCTTAGCAACCCACCACAGTATTTGCACAGTAATGATCAAGTTTACTTTTCAACAGTGAGACATTATTGAAGTTGAAGGTATTTTCAAAGCATCAGATATGTTTTAGAGAAGCTGACAATTTTCCTACTGGTGGCATGAAGATCCACAGAACATTTCTTTTTATTTTAGTCTGCCCTACAAGATAACTGTAGTCCAGACACTGAAATTATTGGTAAAACCACTGGGACTTGTTCACCCTGTAAGCCAGAGCCCAGGCCTTCCATCCTCCAGGTTGATATCATAACCAGTAGGGTACAAAGTAAGGTATTTACATTTCTTTTCTCAGCCTTGAAGGCTCTTATCTTCCTGGCCACTGAGATTCGGAGGCTTCGTGGATGTTTCTGTCACTTGGAACGTTGTATAGACCTATGGCGAGGACCTGTTCCTCGGAAACATGTATTTTTGACACAGCTCAGGATCCAGGGCTTCCTTTTCTTGAAAGCGTCTCAAGCTACTTTCCACTAGGAGAGAGCACCTCACTCAATATTGCAAATGGATCGTGTCTAAACTCTAGGGAGGAGGTGGAAATTTTAATTAACTGTAATTTCTCAGCTTTCTGTGCAGCGTGCGGAATATTTTTGGATTGCTCTTCTGAACTGTGCTTAGTTCTCTCCATTAATTATGTAAGCATGCCAGGATGTCTGACCTTGCTCTTCTGAATCGCTCCGCACGAGTTAGAAATGCTCAGACCTGTACTGTGGATCCAACCTTCAACCTGTAACACAGGGTATGTTAAAAAGAAAGCCAGCTTTTTAAAGCAAACACAAATGATGCTGCCTTCAAGGAAAGTCAAGCAAAGTCAAGTTTGGAGACATACCGAAATCCATCTCCCAAAAAGGGGGCACTCCTGGAAACTTCTCATTGCAGAGTGCTTACTGAGACAAGGACTTTGCTGCCTCTCAGACTTCTGTGACATCAATCCCTGCTGAGAGGAGCTTGGCACATTGAACGTCCCTGAGAGCCCTCATCTGTGCTGGGAGACTCCAGCAGGTGGTAGGACAGCTGCTGATGTGACACCACAGCTTGCTGGAGTTGGACCTAGCAGAGGCCTGGGTGAGAAAGGCTTTGTATCTGAGCTGACAGTTTTGCTCCAGGGTAATGGAAAGGAAATGCAATCCACCCCAGATTATTTTCAAAAGTCCTGGCCAGTATTCCTATCACTTAGCAGTGATTTACTAAGGAATTCTTGTGCATTAATAGAAACAAGGTGTGTGGCTTGATGCCATCTTTCTTGTTGAAAGATCACTAAAGAATTTGTAATTTACCAGTCTATGCATTTGTGGGAGGTACTACAGATGCTCTTTAACTGCAAACGGAAGATGTAGTGGACAATACCCATGGTGTGCTGTGGGCAAACTGAATGGAAAGGAATCATTATTGGATACCACTAAGAAGTGTGGCCCAGACTGTGGAGGATAACATATGTCTCGCCACTTTAAAATTCTAGAAGTTACCTGCTGGACTGGATTAGCAAATCGTTACGTTTTTCCAAAGCTTGCAGAAGGTAGTCCTTGGAATATTTATTCTTAATATGCATTTATTCTAATAGTTCTTAGAATACTTTTACGCTATGGAGCCTTGTTTGAAAAATACAAAAAAAGCCTGCATGAATGCTGTTTAATGCTTTCAGTGTAGGTCATGACTGTAATAATAAATACCATTGTTTTGGTTTCTAAATAAAATTATATATGAATGCATTACATCCATTTCAGCTGACTATGTTTACAGAAAACCATAAAAAATACAAGGTCTGATAGATAAGTAAGAGTGAACAGAAAGTTCCCGGAAAGCAATACCTAAATCATACTTGAAATTCTAGTTAGTCTCAGATTATTCACATCCCCACTTAATGCCAGCCTAGAGGTTAGTGCAATTTGCTCCTAATGGATCTGACCGGGGTTAGAGAGGGCTTAAGTTCCCCATTTTTATCAGTAGAATGGCAGGGGTCCAGGACCTCTCAAAGTTAATGTTTCTGGTTTTGTCCTGAAGAATTTCCTATTCTTCTCTCTCTTTGCCAAAAATAATAACACACGTAAGCTGATGATGTGAGCTGCTTCAGACCACAGCATGAGTTATGCTGCTGTGAGAAGAAGCACAGGCCCACATGCGGTCTCCTCAGACTCTTTACCACCCAAGGACAGAAGAAAACCTCACTGGTTTAAAGAAGCCAGGGTAAAAACCTGCCTTTTTATCAATGGGATGGGGCTGTGTGATCTCCTTGCGAGGACAGGAGGGGCACTGGCAGCCTCAGCACTGGAAAACCACGTCTTTCTCAGATTTCAGCAGACAGCAAATGCTCTTTGCAGTTGCAAGCAAAGCTCACAGTTGTGCCAAGAGACAGTGAGATTTCAGGTGCTCTTTAGAGTGTTTCTGAAAATCATCAAGGTAGAGGTTTTTTTATACAGCTTTGATATGAACACTCTCATTCACTGTCAATGGCAGCCATTGTGCACTGATGACATGACACTTAATCCTTTATGGCTTTAATCAGCCAAGAGAAGATGTCTGTTCTTTTCTCCAAACAAAAGAAAATCATGTGCTAACTCTATTTGGGTAGACTCTGGAGTCTTTATCTCAGTTTTTATCCTGGGGTACTAACTTTATATGTGAGTTGGTATACTTTGTACTGCCCTGGTCTGTGGCTTTTGTGTGCTGAACTGTACTCCAGAGTAACTTCCAATTTTTCTGATTTTACACCTGTGGTGTACAAACTTTTACCCACATCCATCTGATGGCTGGCAAGGCCGGGCTACTATGATGCTTTACTCTCTGAAGAGGCCTCTGAAGAGGTCTTTTTAAAGGTATTTATATAATGCTGCAAGTTGCTTTGTACTGTCAGGCAGTTTTAAAGGACTAGACATTACAAGTGAAGTGCATCTTTAACAAGTCACTGTGAAATTTAAAGATACAGAGCACAAACCTCTCAAAACGAAAATAAAGTAACAGTATTAGTGTACATTCTTGTACATTTTTTAGCTCTGAATAGTCACCAGCTGTATTAAGAGAGAGGGACCAAGAAACATTAACCTCTTTTGAAGCTTTCTACCTCTCCTATTCCCATCCACAGGGCCCTAAATAACTCCAGTTTGCAATGATGTTGTTTAGCTTTCTTTAATCCATGATCGTCAGTGGACATGTAGCAAAATGGAATTATCTGTACACTAAACCCAGATAGCTATGAACAGGTCCTGCCTTCCATCACAGAATTGCAGAATTGCCTAGACTGGAAAAGGCCTATAGGATCATGGAGTCCAGTCATTAACACTGACAAGTCCTTATGTAGCCCTTTGCATTAAAAACATGGATAAATCCAATCCATTGATGGCCAGATACTAGATTCTGCAGACAGAACGTCCATCATGCACTTGGGCAAAAGTTTAGCACTGTATTATTGTAGAAAACTTTATTTCCCTTGTATCAGTCTATAAAAAACTGTCACCTTAATCACTGCAACTTTTACTTCATCAAATACATGGGGATTGATTTTTTTTCTCTATTGTACGATGTTTGGACATTGCAGCAATCATGATGATGAGCTTTACTAAAAACCACGTAGTATTCAACCAAAGACAATACAAATTTACCTTGGACTTAAGTTGACACGTAGCAGATACCTTGATCTATATGCTACTCTCTGCTGGCTGATTTCCAAGATTAATTATTCATCCTGGGTACAGCCAATGGTTTTAACCACATTTCTGCATATCCAATTGCAAAAGGCATCAATAAACACATGTAATAAATCAGGTTCATTAAGGAATCACACATGTCAGACGTTCTGTAGATTCGTTAATTAGCAGTGCTGTGCACTCCAGATAGGAACCTCCAGAACCTGCTGCAAGCAGCCTGATTTTCAGGAAGATGAATCACCAGACTACAAAGCTCAGATCCTGAATGAGAATGTTCAGTGGAGAAATTAAATCCCTCCAGGCAAACTGTAACTTGCATACCCTGTTTCCTCAGTCGTCACTCACCTATTTGTTTATTTAAGACAGGATATTACCACACATGCCTCATCGTATCTTTCTTACTCAGAGGTGAAAGAGTGCCATTGAGCTCTACCTGCAGGCAGAGCTGGGTAGTAGGGACACTGAGCTTGGGTCCTAACAAAACGTTCATGAGTGAGTGTTTATTTGCTTTCCTGCCTCCCCGCCCCCCCCCCCCCCACTGTGAAGGAAATAAAAATGTATGTGGTGTAAAGAACCTGCTAGGTTTGTGGATGTTGTAAAAATCCTGTGCTTCCCATGGCAATCTTTCTCTGATTTTTGTTTTGCTTTCCATGGATGTCTGGAGGAAAAAGTAATGCAGTAGACAGTTATGTACATTTAGTTAAAATAGTGTGAAAGCAGCTTTGCAGAAAAGGATCTGGGAGTCCTAGAAGGTGATGAATTTGACCATGAGCCAGCAATGTGCTCTTGTGCAAAGAAAACCAATGGCATCCTGGGCTGCATTGGAAAGTGAACAGCCAGCAGGTCAAGGCAGGTGATCCTTCACACATAGATACTTCCACATCTGGAGTGCTGGGTACAGTATGAAAGAGAGATGAGCATACTGGGCTGAGCCCAGGAAAGAGTCACAAAGATGTTTAAGAGACTAGAGCATCATTTCTATGAGGAGAGGATGAGACAGCTGGAACTGTTTAGTCTAGAAGACAAGGCTTGGGGGATCTTATCCATGTGTGTAAATTATATTTAAACTTAAGAAATTTTTTTTTTTTTTTACAGAGAGGAACGTCAAACACTGTCATGGGTTGCCCAGAGAAGCTGTGAAGTCTCCATCCTTGAAGAAATCCAAAGCCCAGCTGGACAGGGTCCTGGGCAACCTGCTCCAGCTGACCCTGCTTGCGCTAGGCTTGGACTACAGACAATCCCCAGAGGTGCCTTCCAGCCTTCTGCAGCTCTGTGATCCTGAGCTTCACACAGTGGAGCAGCTGGGTCCTCCCGGCCATCATGACAGTCCCTTTAATACACACCTCCTTGCAAATTGTTTTTACGTGCTCTTTGGGAGGCAGAAGAGAGAGAAAAGGACAACATTAGAGGAAGCAGGCTTTTCTGATTGTCTTCTTACAGATTCAGTGTGCAAGAAAGCCTCTCCCATTATGTCTTTCAGCTTGTATTATACAGCAGAAATAAAAAAAAGTATACTTTATAATTTTGTTGGGCAACTGTATAACTGATGTTTTGGCCTTTCCAGAAAGAAATATGTCAGTGACTAATGGCTTAGGTCACATTATATGGCAAAATTAAACACACAATAGTATTAGTAGAAGCCATTTTTCTTCTTTAATGTCTATGACAAATGTTTCTGTGTCTAACTGTAAATAATTGATGACTAATGAAGTAAATTAACAGTCGTAATTTCAGATGGATTATAACATCAACCAAGCAGCAGATACATTTATAATATAAAAATTACAATGGGTTCATTCCTCCTTTATATTTTAAAGTTTTACACAGGATCGTATGTCCTGTATTCTCCATAGGATTTCCTTTAACATCCTCATATCCTTAAGCTTTTATATAAGCAAGAGTTGTTGTGGAAAAAAGCAGGGCATCTGGACTCTGTCTGGCATAATGCAATTTTCTTTTTCTTTTAAGGTCAGCTGAGTTCATTGCAGAAAGCCAGCCCAGCTATTAGCCATGGGGAAGATTATTCTGTGACTCCCATTCTTTCAGGAACAGATGTCAGTTTCTGGAAATGTAATGGGTTAAAATTTAGTAACAGCCTTTTCTCCTTCTCACTTTTTATAAAATAATACAGCTTATAAGCAAAGAAAAGATCTACATTCTCAGAGCGGGCAGCAGCACAGTCATATTTATCATGTCATTTTTTTGGGGATATGTGGCTTCCGATAAATTTCATGTGCTGTCACTGTGGAGGATAACACGTCCCTGAAAGAACAGGTATTGTAGAGCTGAAGAGCTTCTTGTCTAAGAAGCATAAAAACCACTCTGAGTTCAAAATAATGTAAAATTGTGTTTCCAAATGTACAAATTCTCTTGAGGGAATTATTAGGCAACAAATGAAAAATGCCTTTAGTATTATTTTTAAGGTACAAAATTTACTGAAATACAGAATTCACTAGGCATAGAAGGTTAAGTCTGATGGCTTTGGCAAACTCAGCTTTAGAAGTAACTCTAAACAAACACTAAAGAGAGAGATAGCAAAGACGACTACCCCCAATTTCCCTTTAAGAATTTAGAGACGTTTTGTGACACCAGCAGATGTGTATTCCCTTTACCTCAAAAAGGACTACATAAAAAAATCAGAGTTTTCATGTTCTTTTTAGACGGAAAACAAAACAAACCACTTCCCAAAACTATGTAAAGGACCCCTTTTTGCAGGGGTGGGACTCGATTCAACCTTATGAGGTGGAAAAGGACAAGAAAAGACTCTATACATTTGATCACAAACCTCCACAGCTCATGTGAAAAAGTGGGGAGAACTGACAAGATTTAGTCACCTCCTAATTCCTGCCTGCCCCTAATTAAGATGTTGATTCATACTGCTGCCTATAAATATGCCTTAACTTGCAACCATGTCTTACTTCTGTCTTGTAGTCCTGTTGGTAACATGTCTGATCTCTGTGCTTGTGCTCATATCACAAATAATTTGAACCAGTGACTAACTCTTTATTCATAACTTTGAAGACTATAGGTTAGTGTTTATTAAATAGATGTTGTCAGTCTCTGTGCAACATGACTGAAACAATAATAGTGAAAAGCTTTCCACATTTCCGTACATGGAAACTTAGATGCAAGGAAGCTGACAAATGTAGGCAGTGCATAAACACCAAAAAATAAGTCTAATTTTCCTTTGGTTGTAAATAAAAACTACTGAGGCAACACAGCATAAGCTGGACTATGCAATTTTCATAAAGATCACTCGTCTTAATTAAAAAAGATGAGAGGCACTGTGCTAGGTAATACTTTGGCAATCAGAATCAGTAAATCAGTTCTCTCAATGTAATTTATATTCTCAGTTAATGTGATTGGCTGTGAACTGCCTGTAGTGTGTTTTTAAGACATATCGTTTGCATAGGCTCTTGCTGTGAAAAGATGCCCAGCCATTCAAGCCGTGAGTGGAAGATGAAGCAGTGGGAACATGCTGAACGGTAGGATGAGAAGACTGGAACTTTGGGAGATTCCAGCTTCAGGTGAAGATTTGCTGTATTTTGTTTATTATGCAAAGTTTATTAAAATGGGAAATAAAGTAGTAGCGTCCTGTACTGCGGGTGAAGAGTGCCTATGGAAAGGTGGAGGAGCTTGTGTTTTTAGAGTGCAGTGGATTGGTCCAGGTATTTTTGTGTTCAGCATGAATGGTTTTGTCCTGAAGCATCGGTTCCCAGGCCAACAGGTCATTATAAATCCTCCCAAACACTTGGTGCTCACTAATGGAGAACTGACAAGTCAGTACATTACACTGCTCAGTACGCCTTATTAGTAGCCCTTGGGCTACCAATCATCCTCCACCCACAGTTTAGCCACCACTACTCATGACTTTCAGCTGGAGGTCTGAGAAAATTTTAGGTTAAATGGATGGTTTGGATGTTTCCACATGCCCAAGGGCTAAAGAAGATGTGATATCAACAGGTGTAGATACTTGCTTTGTAATTTCCACATTTAGGAGTATATGAACTGTGTTTATGGGCTTGTAACTCCCTTATGTTAGTCCTGAAACTGGTTTAGTTACTGAAGTGCTCAGTGCAGGATGGGAACATGCTCTTCCTTTTATGTTTCTGATTTTAAGAAAACATATTTATTTCATCGAGATTAACTTCAGAAGTTTTTGATTCTTAGAAAAAGCACAAGAACTAAGAAGTTAATAATGAAGTTTCTTGTAGGAAGCTTAGCAATCAAAAAATAACATTCCAGATACAGAACATTTGTTCACATCATCAGCCACGTAATTCCCTCCCAAAAATCTTGACTGAGTGGATATAAATAATGGGTTGCTGCAGATACCTTGATGAACAATCAATAGCAATTTTTTTACAGGAAGCAAAATCTTAAGAGCACAAAAAAATCACCACATTCAATTCTGCTGTTGTTACCGGTATTACCATTGCAAGCCCTGTTTCAGCTGAAGAAGTAGAAAGCAAAATGAAGGCTAAACATAAGACAGGAAAATAAAGAAAAATCCAGAAATCCTCCCCAAGGAATGAGAAAGAAGAGATGGAGGAACACAGACAGTTTTGCTATTATTTAGAATAATAGGTTCTCGGTATTCCACTTTAACAGTGAACCAGAACTGGATAAGGATTAGGCACTGCAGTTCTCAGGGATGTAAGAAAAGCAGAAGGAAAATTAATGTGAGTCTCAAAGACAGGCATATGTATGTGTCATATAATTTATGTATATGTAAAACTGGCTCCAATGCACATGAAGCGAAATCAGGTAAACAACTGATGTAACCCCAAATCAGATATGAAATAATGTATCAGGGACAACATGCAGCTCCAGTCCTAAAATCAACTCAATGTGTGCTTACTAAGATATACCTTAAAGCAGGCAATGACTGATGCAAAAAATGTAGACACCAAGGACTGTGGAAAGCATCTTGCTGCTAGTGCAAACGTGATTGTATTGTGAAAATGATGAACCGATTTGCAAGCTTTAAATGGATGTGGCATGCAGAACATGCTCCCTAGTATTACAAAACTGAGGGCAGTATTAAGACGAGGTAGTATTATTAGAAGAAGAAAGTATGGCTCAGATAGGACTTCGAAAATTTGGTTAGCTGCCATCTCTCTGCCTCTGTTATCATCTGTTCAACAGGAAAATAATACCTCTTTTGTTTTACTCACCTGTTTAGATTATGCATAACTTTTTGTTACAGTGGATTTACACAACAGGGGCTGCTGTTATCTGTGCTGGCACCCAGTGCTCGGTGCTCGGTGACAGCAGAGGTTGCCCTGAGGCGTTGCCCCGCTCTGCCCTCCCTGGAGCTGCGCCTTGCACAGCTCTGTGCTGTCCTGGGCAGCTGAGTCTCCAGCCCATGCCATAGTCTCTAATTAATTCCCAACTTTGTCTACTGTGAGATTCCCTATTGTGTCACTTCTTAACTTCAGCTGTCACGTACAGCAGACCACTCCCTGCACTGAAGTTTCTGAAGTCCAGCAAGAGCCTGAAATGTCAAAAGCAGAAAACACGCAGCTAAAGGCAAAAAACATTACTGTTCTTTGCACTTTAGTCCTCAGCCCATCTGCTGACAGAGACTTGCTACCTCATCTCACAGGACAATGCCGTCACCATCTGAGAGTGATGGATCTTGTTCCTCATGTTGGCTGGAGTCACACTATAATACAAAATTCTGCAATGTGTGTATATTATACAAGCAAGGGACAACGCTATAATCACAGACACGAGTCAGGAATTTAAGTACAGAATAAGGTCTCATAGAAGCACAGGGCTTCTGTTCAAGACCATTAACTCTAATGAAAATGCACATTTTTCATTAGGCTCTAATAGCCTGCTGCAAAGTAGGGCAACTGCTGTGCAGTGTTTGTAGAAACAAATTGCTAATCAGTCAATAAAGACCTTTACTGTGCACTCTGCTACAGCCAGCTTTGAAGCATTTTCAGCTACACATTGAATTATCTTAACTCATTGAATTGTTAATTAGTGAAAAAGAAAATATGTTTTATTTACAGAATATTCAACATGGCAATAGAGAGTGAATTTTGCATCCTGAGTCCATTTTGTTAACATTTATACAGGACATTTTTTTATCACTTGGATTTGCCTCACGACTTTTATTTTCCCTAGGGTTTGGAAAGTTTTTATTTTGTACTGAAAGCAGTTAATGAATTGAATCAATCATTCTTTTAGAAATAGACTGTATAATTCCGTTACAAGTGCCCCCTGCACCCTAAATCTTAATGACAGGAGCTGTTGCTACTGGAGCACAAAAGGCTGCTGATCAGTGTTGAGTGAATTATTCATACAGCAGAAAATTGCAGGGCTGGAATCATACATATGTGTGTGTGTGTGCAGACATATATGTGTCTGCATACACATAACTGCATATGAAACCACATAACTGGTGGTTTGTTTTTTTTTTTCCACTGGTAAGAAGCAAATAGTTGCCACATTTCTTTCACAAGGAAGTAGAACAACTATAGCAGTCCTTGCTGGGTATGAACTGATGAAGTCCCACCATTTTATGACAAATGAGAATATGATGTAATATAAAACTGTGGGTTTTTTTTATAAATGTAATATGAAAGAATTCTGCAACTAGTGATAATATTACTGTTAGCAGTGTCATTTTGGATCAAAATGCAGAGAGCAATATTTTAAAGGAAATGAGGCTTCTAATAGGGGACAAGAAGTACTGAACTTGAGGGAAAGCCAGAAAGTTAAGTATTAATAACTTGGAAAATCTGGGACTTGGAGAAATATGGTAGTTGTCTACAAATATTTGAATGTTATCAGGATGACGGATTATTTTTATTTTTTGATGTTTGACCTGGGTTACATGCGAGACAAAATGCTGCCAGGGAATCATTAAATATGAAATCATTAAATATGAAAAATACCTCTGTAGGATGAATGCAAGAAATTTCAGACACCTGTACTTTCAAGGAATGCTCCCAGCTGGATCTCTCAGATATGTTTGATACTAAGGAAGAAGAATAGTCTCATGAATATTTGGGAGACACCTATTTGTTTATGAAATAATGTCACCATTATGGCTGCATAGCAACCTGAATTTTACCGTGATAAACTTGAGAAATATTTGATTCTCATTATGACGCTGTTTGTTGATGTTGTGTGTTGGATTACAGGATTTATTACAAAGATATGTTGTACATGATTCTCTATAAAGAGGGTAAAAACCTTTGTGTAAAACAAATGGCTTGCAAATGCTAAAGGTAAAATGCTTTTATGCATTTTTTCCTTGTGATTTGTGGCTGTATATTCTGAAGTAATTTGGGAGCTTTGTATTACAGCATGATAAATGGCATTGTTATATTGGCTGTTTGGATATTATCAAATCAGTGTATCTAATATCTTCCACTCAGTCTGCAGAGCTACAGGATGCACGTAAACCCCATTTCAGCAAAGGTGGCTCATATGGTAGGCTTTTGGAACAGCATTTGACTTTTGAACACTGACAATTAAGTTAATCCTAGCATTCTGAGAAGTGCACATGCTGGAAGGAATTGGAAAATATCTCTTTGTTTTGAAGTGAATGGTACAAGGATGTTACTTAATGCTTCAGGGATTTAAGACTAGGGGGTAACAAGCTAAGCTGAAGTGAAAACCTAGTAGTTGGCATCTCATTATATTAAAGAATCTGGAAAAAAAAATTCTAACACATAACCTTTATAAACTAACCCATTTCCCTTCCCTTCCCTTCCCTTCCCTTCCCTTCCCTTCCCTTCCCTTCCCTTCCCTTCCCTTCCCTTCCCTTCCCTTCCCTTCCCTTCCCTTCCCTTCCCTTCCCTTCCCTGCTATGCATATTCAAGAGTGGACTCAGCAAAAGGAAGTCAGTCCAAGAAGCAGCAAATCAAAGACTACTTCTACTCTTTCTGTGCCCTGTTTAATGCATTTAAGAACAGTCTCTGAGTCAGAGTTGAAGCACTCGTTAGACCTTCTTGGATCCATATTCCTTTCACTCACTCATGTGTGTCCATGGCAATCGTGCTGCCCATTAGGAGTGCACTTGTTCCAATATAAATATTCCTCCCAGCTGATTGTCGCAGTTGGATCTTTCTGTGTTCTTAAATATGTTTGCTATACTTTAAACATGTGATTTTAATATAGTGTTCCCTTTATAAGGACTCATTTTTCACTTTAACATTTGCATCCTCCAGGAGTTGTATTCTGAGCTGATAATTCTAAGGAGGTTGAATTATGTTTGAGTAATGTATTGTGTCCAATAGAACGAATCAGAGAGAGAATAATATTTGGAGTTCCAACCTCTGGGAGACAAATTTTTGTGAGTTCAGGTTAATCATCACTTTATTGGAACAATCCCTACCTCACCTGAATTTGAAAGAGACCAAGGCACTAGGCATGAGGAAGGAAATTTTTATGGTGGGGGTGGTGCCCAGATGGCCCGGAAGGCAAATGGCATCCTGGCTTGTGTCAGGAACAGTGTGGCCAGCAGGAGCAGGGATGTAATTCTGCCCCCGTGCTCAGCACTGGTGAGGCCTCACCTCGAGTCCTGTGTGCAGGTCTGGGCCCCTCACTGCAAGGAAGACACTGAGGTGCTGGAGCGGGTCCAGAAGAGAGCAACGAGCCTGGGGAAGGGACTGGAGGGAAAGTCCTGTGAGGAGAGGCTGAGGGAGCTGGGGGTGTTTAGCCTGGAGAGGAGGAGACTCAGGGGGGACCTTATCATTCTCTTACAACTACCTGAAGGGAGGGTGTAGTCAGGTGGGGTTGGGCTCTTCTCTCGAGCAACCAGTGACAGGATGAGAGGGCACGGCCTGAAACTGCATCAGGGAAGGTTTAGGTTGGATCTCAGGAAGCACTTCCTCATGGAGAGGGTGCTCAGGCACTGGGATGCACTGCCCAGGGAAGTGGTGGAGTCACTGTCCCTGGAGGTGTTTAAGGAGAGGCTGGTTGTGGCACTTAGTGCCATGGTCTAGCTGACGTGGTGATGTTGAGTCATAAGCTGAACTTGATGATCTCAGATGTTTTTTCTGATCTCAACAATTCTGTGATTCTGTGGTGAAACACTGGAACAGGTTGCCCAGAGAGGCTGTGGATGCCCCATTCCTGGAAATATTCAAGGTCAGGTTTGAGGGGTCTCTGAGCAATGTGATTAAGTTGAAGATGTCCCTGCTCATTGAAGGGGAGGTTGAACTAAATGATCTTTGAAGGTCCCTTCCAACCCGAATGATTCTATGATTCTGTGATTCCATGATTCTATGATTGATTCTATTGATTCTGTGATTCTGTGACCTGACTACATCGTATGTCTCAATGTTGCAGAGAGTGCATTGGAGCTCTCATGAGGTTGTTTTTCCCTGCTGGACATGCGCAAGGTCTACTGTTCCACTCAACCATCCGGGCTGCTCCATCTCACTGTTTTTCACATGGGTTCTTGTCTCCTGAATAAGCACATTCTTGCTTCTTGGGTAACAGCCCTTGCTTTAGCCCTGGAAATAACAGAGGAACAATCAATATAGAGATAGCGTGACTGCTGAAAGCAACCTTACCCCAGGAACAGGTTTCATTAGCTTGGGCAGTGGTCTGTGCAGATACATCTAGATTGCTTCTGCTAATATGTCCATTTGTTTATGCTACTTGAAGTATCTTTATGTTGCTCAAAACAGGCTTATTCAAAGAAACAGGTGTTGGTGAAGCTTTGCTGGAGTTCTAAATCTAAGAGGATGATGTCCTGTTCCCAACAATAGAGTACAAATGAAAAACTATTGCCAGACGTATGTCTAGACTTCCCCTTGGGAGTGATGCCAACAGTTTGAAAAATAGATGAATGGAAAAAATTTTGCCCAAGAATGTAATTCTGTTTGATTATTTGAGACAGACATTAAAAAGTTTAAGGCTCTCCTTGCTTGTGACTGCCTGACAAACATAAATCCAGCCACAGAAATGCAAAGAGAAAAGAGCAACGCTTCCGTACCTCATTTTTCTCATGTCTCTCACTTAATGGATTTGCACCGAGGGGTGCCTGCTTTCCTCAGAGCTAATTGTGTTCCTGCTTGGGAGCTGAGGCAAAATATGTGCCCGCTGTAATGACACTGCTGTTCTTTGGAAACCTGTTGTGGTCAGTGAGGCATCCATCACTTCTTCTACTTGTCTAGGGTGAATTATCGGGATGCTCCTTTCTGCTGGTGCTGCTTCTACTTCCACATGATCTCATGCTCACCCTAAGACTCCCAGAGCACCATTTAGATCATAATGGTACAGAGGTTATGCTAGTTTCTTTCGCACTGAAAAAGCCTCTGGCTTGCCTCTTTACGTATTTCCCCTTCACAACAGAAAGTAACAATTTTTGTAAGCTGCTCCCTTCATGCATACAGAGCCTTTCTGGAGCTCTGTACCACCCAAATCTCCAATCATTCTCTTCCCCTCAAGTGTCATCTATTCTGTGGGACAAGCAATGTAGACAATAGATTCATGTCCTTTGAAGACCCCTATATACTTCTAAAACAGGCTTTGGTCTATTTAATTGCAAAAGTTATACATGACAGCTTGTAGAGAAACTGCCAGGTTCTGCTGACAGGTGCTGTACTATGGTAAAATACCTTCCCTGTCGGGTTTGACATGCCTAACAGAAACCAGGGCGCCTAAGCATCATTAGACTCAAACCACACCTGCAAATTTCCAGGAAAATACTTCAAGTGGGCAGAGTTCCAGACATCTAGAAGGTTATTTGCCTCAGCAGATGTGTGAGGCAAATATATACTTCTGTGTGAAATGCACAGATAAACTGTTAAGCCAATTAGTGAACACACTACAGACTGTATTACTTTTTTTTTTTGAGGGGGTAGGAAAGAGATTTTGTATTATTAACTTTGGATTCCAGCTGCTGGACAGGTGTATCCCACTATTTTGGACAGTAATATGCCAGTGCTTTCCTGCTTGCCATACTGTCTGACTAGCTGGAATACTACGGGGTTGTTCTGGTATGGAGAGAAGATCACAGTGACAATGGTCAGGGAACCATGGCTGGGGTGTGGACAAGCCAAACCAGTGCAATGTTAATTTATTCTTTAGCTTGCTGAGAGGGGTTTTGCTAAGACCCAAGAGACTAAGAGTTACTGGACATACTTGACACTTTCTGCTCAGTAAGAAGAAATGATTCAGAGAAAATGGAAGGCCTGGCACATCACCTGCTGGCTCTCCAGAAGCTCTGAACAGCTGTAAAATGACTACAGGTTCTTACAGAAACCAAACTCCCCAGCCTTTAAAGGACATATTGTTTCAGGACATCTTGTTTGGGCTAAAGCCAATGAACACATTCTTATTCTTACCACGACTGAGTGGTGGCTATGCCCTGAAGGACATCCCAGGTATGGGGTCCTAGACTATCTGGAATGGGACTCAGACAAGAGTAAGCCATGACACCTGGCTATCCCAATTTGTTTTTCTCTCTGTGGAAACTGTGCATGACGGAGGGAAAGAAGGCTGTTTGCCTGGGTCTTGCTCTTATAGATTTGCAGGGGTCGATAAGGGCACAGGCAGCACAGCACAGATGCTTGGAACTGTTCCCAAGCTCATTGGGTGAGACACAGCCAACGGGACCAGAAGCTTAAGTAATAAGAATAATGTGTTTTAATGGCTTATTAAACTATTAGTTATACATAGTAAAACATAAAACAAAAGGACAAATGAAAGATGCAACCTTTTATGGTGAATATTATTTACAGGGGAAAAAAATGAGTAAGGTAAGTGAACACAGTGGCATAACGCTATCCAGACGCTGTCTCCCCAGGCACAGCAGTAAGCTCAGTGCTGGATTTTTATTGAAAATACACATGCATGTTTTCATCCCAGGGGAACCTATACACCAATGAAATTGCTGATTAGTGCTTCTCTCCTCTTCCATTTTCTAGTACTTTGAGCAATAAAGATTGCTAATAAAGCCAGTGCTGTTCCTTTGGCTCTTTCAGTCTGACCTTAGCATTGAGAGCCAGTAAAAATTTAGGTGCTAGCTTTTTCATTTTTATTCCAAGTAAGAAAATCATCAAAACTACATTTTCCAAATTTCCAATTTACTGCTGAAATAATGTTTTTGCTGTCTTTTTTTGCTGTCAGGGGAAAAAAAATATCCAGACCATGCATCATAAGATCAGAAATCCTTTATTTAACTCAGTAGCACAAGGAAGAATTCAAATGATTCAGTGCTACAAACTGATTTCTTTTTTCCTATCTTCGCTTCTTGCCCTCTCTAGGAACAGTGAATTTCTACCTTCTCAACAGCCTGAGAAGGGATCGTTTGAGCTGTACACACTGATGACTTACTGCAGTAAGCAACACTGCCATTCATCTGCTTCAGTGTTTGCCCCAGGTCAATTTTAGAAACTAATTTGAGCTATGCTGACTTGAACAGTTAATTAAATTCGGGAGGCCATGCAATTTGCCCAGCAATATTTTAAGAAGGTCTGTTAGCACTGGTTGTTGACGGAACAGGCATTTTTATAGAACATAAAGCAGAGATGAAGCCAAAAGTAATCCAAGGCCCTTGGTGTATTATAGCATGTTATATTGGATCAGCAAACAGATATCAGTAACTCAGTCTGCAAAAGATAGCTGGGTTTGTGAAGGTAACAACCAAATTTTTCTCAAAACAGGAAGGGATGTGTACCTTTGTACAGGTAATGGAATTGTTACCCCTGTATCAGAAACACAGACCAGAACTTTCAAAGCTGGTGAAAGACTGGATTTCTGTTCCAGTGTATAGACAGTCTTCCTTACAGCAATGTGCTGATGCACAAGGTACCTTCAAATCAAACACCTTTAGTAAAGAAATCTGAGCTAATATTGCACAAGTCACACTTTTTGTGTAATACTTGGGAGGCATGGATTTCATTTGTGCATGGCATACTTTGAGCTGACATTCTTCCACTGTGGTGTTAGAAAAGTGATTTAGAAAAACTCTTTAAATACTATAAAAATTGCCAAAAGTACTTTAAACTAGCTACTTGCTCTTAACCAAAATAACTAAATCACAAGAAATACAAAAATAAAACTAAGCCTCTCTGTTTTGGAAGAATATTTTAAAAAACAATCCAAACCAAAACAAAAAACCCCAACACAAATAGTTTTGCACAGCTGAACAGGGAAAACATTTTATTGGATGGACATGAAAGAAAATACATCACCAGTTCACAGCATGCAGAAAGCTGAACCATCCGAGCTGAACTGCTTGAGAGAATCTCACATGTCTCAACAAGATAGTCCTACCTTGAAAGTAATAGATATGTGAAACCATGAGCTGCTTGATCTCCTTTTCCAGAAATCTATCACATAACATTACTTCTTCTAGTGAATGTTAAACCAGTCTTTATTTGCTTATACTATTTTGATTATTTTTTCCTTTACTGCAAGGTATTCCATGCTGTGCTTCAGTCAGCATAGGTATGCTTGGCATCTGCATGGTGAGATTTTCGGCTCTAGGTTCAAAGAGAGAAGAGGTAGAACACAAGCTACCCTCTAGCTCTCTCAGGCCTAACTTGTGAGAATATGAAGACCTAAGAAAGTACATTTTCAAATAAAATATCCTGGTTTGACAGTTGGATGTTCCTGTGTCACAGCTCTGGTAAAATGGCAGGAATATTAATGTCTTAGGCTCTGAATTTATGTGCCTGTTTTTAAAGTTCTGGACTTGGATACTTTCTTTGGGGAAGCTATCTGTGTATTTGCACTGTATGTTCAGTGAAATATATTATTTAAGCAGTTTATGTGGGAAGTGCTATTATTAAGGAATGTAGTCAGGGTATCCTTGTTTTTCACTGGGATCATAAAATTCAACAAAATAAAAGACATATTAGTCCCATTCCATCACCAGAAAAGCAAAGTAGGCATTCATATTTGGGAAAATCTGCATCTGAATATCCACTTGAATGTTCAAGTATGAACATTGATAGCTCTGAATCCATAGTATTTCCCTTTAATCTTTATTGATATTGGTGTTAAGTGGGTGGTTTGGGGATATCGAAACTGCAGAACTGATTCATTACAGTGACTTCCTACCCCAGGCAGCAGCAGCTTGAATTTAAAGCCAATCTCCCCTCCTCCAAAGCAGAATGCATACATGAAGACAGATCAATGTCCACCTCTCCCATTTGCAATAATTCATTTAGTTACGTTAATAAGAGCTATCTATTTGATTTGTCAAATTGCATTACAGAGCCCACTGGAGCTGACAGGAATTATCTTGTCTCCTGCCCTCGTGCCCGGCTGCCAGATCAGGGGGGTGGAGGTTAAGATCAGTTTTGCTATGGCTCATTTAGTCCCGCTGTGCTGGCTTATTCCATTTAGCTCTAAGTAGGATGAAGGGAGACAAGCTGCAGTCAATGTGCCCTGTGCAGTCCTCAGCTCTGTAGTGACTGAAGAGCTGTAGGTACAAGTAGCAGAGCCACAGTGAGCTCCTCCAGGTCACGAACTCTGGTGGAATGACTACTTCTAAGTTCCATGATGGGCTTTTGCCTAGTTTATGGGAAATCAGCTCCCACAGTGGTTAGTCATTGATAGCTCAGGTCTCCAGGTGGAGCACATAATTGAAAGGGTCATAAAAGGAGTTTGAAAGCTAAGAGAGTGGGGAAGAGTGGTGTAAAAAAATAGAAAAAAAATGTCTACACACACAGTTACTGAGAATTCAAGAAGTCACAAAGGAATCAGCTGGAGAAACAGAGACAACAGCATTCCTGTAAAACAACACTTTTGTTCTCTTGGTATTTTTTTCTCTCTGAAATGCCTACAGTGGTGTTCATGTGTCCATTTCATAGATTGCCCTCTCTCAAGTAATTTTTTTGTTTATACTTTTTTATCATCTGACTTGGCTCTCTTTGTAGATCGAACCTAATTTGAAATGATACCATACAACCTGCAGCAATATTGTGAAACCCACAGTATGTTTTAGCTTTTTTCAAGACACTTGACCATACCTATGGACTGTAGTCTAGCTATCTCTGCAGTGCTCCTGCATAACCAAGCATGAAGCTGGGGAGCCAGTGACCCTCTGCTTGCTCCTGGGTGCCTGAAGTGCCTGTGGGGTGCTGACTGCGTGGTGATTTAGCAAGGAGCTGAGACACGTGCTTTTTTGGCTGATGTCAGCCCCCAGGGAGGATAGGTATCACACGATAAGGGTGAGCAGTGGTGAAATGCCTACTGGGAGCTTTATTGTGGTAACAAGCCAGTAAACAGCAGGAGAATGTATAGAATGAAAATGAAAGCAAAAGGATTCTTCTTTCTGAACCCTGAGCTGTGGCTCTGTACTGGCTTTGCTGTGTTATCCACAGATAAGTGATGTTGAAGAATAAAAACAGCTGGGTGTACACTTAGGCCACCATTTTACCATGTTGCTGGCCAGAAGAGATGTTGGCAAAGACATATTCTGTGCAGTCGTGTTTCTTTTTCCTTAATGTGTAGCAGCTTTGGCAGGGATGAGCTCCCTTTCTTGCCCTGGTCTAAAGGTTGCACACAGCTGGGTGTTTGCAATGAAGCCCCAAGACCATCCCCTGTTCTTTGTAAGAGAGTCTTCTCTTTCCCAAATCCAGTTACTAGGGAAAAAATATTCATTCACTCACATCTCAATTTAACAATTACCCAGGCTTAATACACCATCTGAACATGTCATGGAGCAAGTGACTCACTGAGTCGCTGGATTGCTGAGCAGAAATTAAAAAGCAAAGAAAACATAAACAACTCACGTCATACAGGTTAGCTGGCTCTTGGAGGAATTTTTCTCCAGATGCTTGAAAGATATTTTGCAGGATGCTCACAGATCAAGCTTTAAAGCATATTCCAGTCATAAGAATAACTGGATTTGTAAAAACTTGAGGATGTCTGAAGTATTACAGGTTAAACCAGTTTTTGCAATAGACATTTAGGGAATTGTTTAATGAACACACACATGCAAATTTTCAGTTTTATATGTTTAAGGGTTTATAAATACTTCCCAAAAGCCAATAAGAAAAAGATAAATCTGTGTTTGATAGATTTTCTTCCACGGGAAGAATCAAGATCCAAAATGGTAATATTGTGCATTTACAGGGTTTGAAAGGTGATAAAGCTCAGTGATTTAGTGGATGTTGTATTTCTGACCAGGCATGATTAAATTTTATAAGCCAAACACTACCCATTTGCTTAGCTCCTGCAGAAGTAACCAAGATTTCTAACAGATGTATTTGCAGTGAAAGACTAAATAGGATAAACAACTGCAAAAGAAGCAGAAAACCTACTCTTTCAAGAGTTTGCATTCTCATCCTTTGCAGGAATGGCTAGAAAACAAAATGTCACTTTGGGTTAATATAAATTCTGTCTTGCTCAGTCTTGCTTTGGTGCACGTTGCATTGTGTGAGAGCAAATATCAGATGAGCTTATGTGGATGCTAATCTTGAAAAGAAACATAACCGCATGGTTCCTCTACTATTCACGTTGTTTATCCCCAGGCAAGTACTCAGGTTTTATAAGTGATGAGCTCATTAAGACTTCTGCTTCTTAAAAGCCCCTCAAGGAGGCTTTTGTCTGTTTGCCACTCTGTATTTAAAGTCTGTAACTGCAAATATTTATTGCAATGTCCTCATTCAGCTATCAGCATAGTATCGATAGCTTGGATTTATAACACACGCATTTTCCCTGGCATGGTTAATGTTGTTTAACAGATCAGCTTTGGAAATCAAACAAAAAATTGCAGATCTTTTAACAATATAAACATTTTTGGCTGCATGACAGTTTATTTGCTTTAACAAAATTGCTGTTTTAGCTGTCCAGCTGAGAAATTTTCTTGCAAGCCAAGGGGCATGCCGAGTCCAGTGTTTGTGTGTGCAGCTCACCCGTAAACAGCAGTTGTAAGGAGTGATGGAGTGTGGCTTTGGAAATTAGACCCATGAGAATAGAATAATCAAAATCAGAAACCGTCTTGGAAAATGCCTGCAACACAAGTCTTTGGCAAGAAAGTTTTTAGGAGAAAACCAAAATAGTTTTTGGCTGCAGTAGAAGTTCTGGACACAATTCTACCAACATTTTAAACTAGTGCACAAGACATAGAAATGCCAAGTGTATCTGTCTCTTGGTACTGCATTTTGATAATTAAACTATCTGATTAGTGCAGTATCCTGTATCAGATTATATTTTCAGCTGGAAAAGGTACATTTTCAGAAGGAACATAGACAGAAAGCTAACTTTAAAAAAAGCACCAACTTTATGCAAGAAGTATTCCATCACCCTATTATTAATAGTACAGTATGTGTCCAGGACTTTTTATTTTATGGGATTTGAAAGCATCCCACCACAGGCTGGTAACAGAGCAGCTGTTTAATGCGAGCAATATATGCAGGCTTGCAGATGGCCAGAAGATGAAGATACAGGGATCTGTAATAAAGAACATTGTAAGAGTGTAACTTTCCTGTGGATGTGAATGAAGCACTCAGCCAGCATTGAAATGTCCATCTCAAAGTTTCAGGCAGCCTGCCTTTGCTCCCTACAGGACTGGTCTGTACCAAGGTACCTCCAGTGAAATCCATTCATGGGGAAATGTAACTTGCAGTATTTACCTGTGCAGGAAAAATAAAAGCCTCAAGTACCTGCTACAAGTAATTATTTTTTTTTTTGTGAAACATGACAACACACATCTTGGAACTGAATTCCTGATACCACACATTCTCAATACCATGTTGTGCAGTTCTGCAGATGTACTTCAGAGCATCTCCTTCATCAAGCTTTGTAACAGCTCGCTTTTGCATGTCTGCTGATAGTGAACTGATGAAAACATTCTGTTCCATTCTGCATGACAAGTAGGTCTTTTGAAAAATAGCTCTACTGTTCATATTGCCCTCTGTCTAATTTTAGTGACTCTTTCAGAAGCCAGTTTTTTCAGACCTATGGTGAATATCTGTGTGAGTTATCTAAATGGCAGAATATATAATGTTTGATGTAAATACCTATAAATTGCTTTATTTCTTCCATGTCCTGATATCTGGGCATTTTCTCAGCAACACTCAGGATCTTGCTAAGGCTGTAAAAAAAAATCATATATTAAATATCTTTCCAATTTGATCTAACAATCCATTTGTGGTATCTGCAGAGAAGCTGTCTTATCTTAGCGTATCTTGGATCAACCAGCCTGGCAAATGACAAAATTTTAGCAGAATTAAATTATTTTTCTTTTGCCAAAACAGGGAAAAGAACTGTAAAATATACTGGAAACTGTAGGCTGGGAAAAGTTCAAGTGGGTATAGCAACTCTGCTTTGTTCCCTCATGATTTATTACTACTTAGTTATACGAATGTGATGTGATCTTATATCTGTTTTGTTGTCCTACATAAATACTGACATTACAGTGCTTTTATAAATCTAGGACCTATATGGGTATAGTGTGACATGAAATTGATGTTGTGCCGTGCCTTAACCCTAAAAGCCTCCATCCTCCTCAACCATTCACGGCAGGGCGGCTCCAGAGCAGTAACATAGCTTCACTCTTCCGCAATGCTTTATTCAGATAGACATTCCCATCTTCATTAGATTACTGAATTATTTTAATTTCCTTCTGATCTATTTCAAGTGCCAACAATTTGCTCAGAACTATTTTGGAATTGTTTTGCATAAACAAGCTTAACTTAGACCTGCTTGAGATGTTAGGGTTTGTCAGAGCTGGTTCCTATTAGAGTGGTCAAAAGAAATCATTGCACAATCTAAAGTAACCCTCCTCAAAACCCTTCACAGACTCTTGGTGGCAACAATTTAATATGACAATCATTTCAAGTAATAGTGGAAAGTGACCAGTATGCATCTGGGAATTTTATTTACTGGAAGCAAGACCTTCAGCATCTAAAGTTTTAATTTCCCCCTGCATTGACCTTGCATTGGGGGTTTTCACTGCAACAAGATCAGAACTGATGGTGATTTACACTTCACTCTCGCTCTTGATTTCACGTCGACATCCATACAAAATGATTGACTTGCAAAATATTTTTTCTTCAGTTTGGTCCTGGAGAGTGAAGACAAATAGTCACTCTTTGTGATTTTCCTCTAAGCTTTTACTTTAACAGCTTTCGCTCTAAGAAAAATATCTGCATATCATCTGTATAATTTTGGAAGAAAAGGATGTTGCAAAAATGAAATAAAATGTTCGAATTATGTGTATATTTACATACCATATATTTACTATGGAATTCCTGATAGCTGTTGTGACACTAACTGACATTGTACTCACACTTAGTGCTTTTTAGATTATTTTAAAAATTTGCAAGGAACTATGGCATGAGAAGTCTATGAAGGAAATGTTTATGTTCTCTTACTATAAGTCAATATATTTCACAGATTCCATGTTTCAATTCTTTAAAAACTACTTAAATATATCTAAATTTGAATTATTCTAGTTAAGTTCTTTCTCTGTATATGTATTTACAAGTTTTCATGTAGATGTACAATTGACTTACCACTTTCTCTGCATTGCTTTTAGAATTATTTCAGTGTTCTAGACATTACATTTCCGTCCATCTACAAAACTCAAGCCAAGGTCTACAAAGAGAAGACATTAAATCTTAGCCATTTGGGCAACTAATCTGGGAACCAAGTGAAAAATGCTATTGTACTTACAGGCTTATTTTGTAAAAATACTTGGCCAAGAACAGGAGAGAAGTATGGTTGTTTTTTAACACAGGATTAGTATTAACGTATGATATTGGCAGAATATGTCTGACAGGCTGTCTAGGACATGTGCTGTTACTCCAGGGTTCTTTAATAATTGACTTCAAAGAGATATTTCAGTATTTGAAAGAGAAAACAGTTCTTTATTCAAAGTGCCAGCAATGGAACACAGTTATCTACCATATCAGATGTGCACAGTAAACCGCTGAGTCTTAGATAATGAAAACACTGACAAATCATAAAAACAATAGTGCTGCCCTTAAAAAACAGGCTGGAGAAATGAGCAACCACAACATTCATTACCTGCTAATCCTGTAGGATTCACATTTCATTAAAGAGAGGATAATTTCAGGCATAGATGCAGAGCACTGAATTTATAAGCCTCTAAGATGTTTCTAATTTCTCTGTCAAATACAGCAATACTGAAAAAGGATAGGCAGCTCGTGTGAAATGAAATGCATCTTTAAACAATAATATTATCATAACCAATTAGCAATTGCTAATTTAGCAGTAAATATCTTGCCAAATACAGTGTTTGACTGGAAGAGGATGTCTTTGCACAGCAACATGACAGTTTTATAAATCCTCTACTACAGGAAATATTTCTGCAGATCAAATTGTTAACACCACATTGCTCTCACAAAGCTATATAAAACCTGCCAGACATTACTCAGAACAAATAAGAGCCAAAGAACATCCAGCTTTTGAATTAATATTGCTAATAGTATTGTACCGGGGAAATGGTTGTCGAAGCACAAGGCCAGGGATGCATTTATTATTTCTATTATTATTTCTATTACAGCAGTATGTAGGTACTTTTGACAAATTTAGACCTCCTTACGCACGTGGCAGACACATAGGAAAGATGCTACCGTGTACAGCTTAAATCAAGTCAAAAGAGGAGGAAAAGTGAAAGCAAAGAGAAATGCAATGACTTCTGGCCAGGCAACAAGTGAGTGATAGGAGAACAGGTCAGGCTGGATCCTTTATGTTCCCCTACCTTCATCTGCTCCTGCTCTGGCTGCTTGCACAGCTGGCCTGAACTAGAACAGTAAAAGTGCCCAACATGGTCTAAGATGCCGAAGAAGACAGTTTTGGATGGATCTGACACCTGTCCTCTTCCTTGGTACTGCAGACAATGACGTTCCTTTACGGGTTCCACCACTCCTGTTAGGTTTTAAAGACAGAATACTGAAGAGGCATGAAGCCCAAGTGGCCATTTATTGTTTTATTTTTAAAAGCAAAAATATAAACTGAACCTCAGAAGTTATGTGCTTAGCTGGTTTGTATGAGTGTTTGCCTATGTCCTGCTGTTTTATCCCTTAGAGCTTTACGTATGTTTTCTTCTTCAGGTGTTTGTGAATAACTCTCCAGAACAAGGACTGTGACTCCCTGGATATTTGTGTTTTCCTTCATCACCGTGAAACTGCACCAATTTGGCCTTTGCAATAATTGTAAAAATCAACATAAAAGCATAAGGGGAAATTATGTAAGGAGAAACAGGGCAAAAATGTTACAACAATAGTCAGGTGGAGATCTTCATTATGGTTGAACAAAAAAATACACGTGATCCAAACCCTTTCATTACCTTATGTCCTTAGTGACAGTTTGAGAGGACAAAAATGGGACAGAAGCAGTGTGAAGACTTGAAAGAAGTCATACACTTCCAAGGCTGGCTGCAGCCTGCTTTAATACATCTTCTAGTGCAATCCAAATGTGAGTCCTTACCCTTCTCTTCCTTGTCACAGACCCTCAGGACCTGTATTTAGAAAAGCAATTTCTTGATGCCTTAATGACTCTTAATTGCAAGGAATCTGCTACCTGTCTGGAAGCTCAGTACCTATCCATACAAAATATTTATATTCAGGACACTGCTGGCTACTGCATGGGTGAGATAGGGTGCAGGAGGTAATTGTTTCCCTCTTCACTTTTTGGAAGCGTCTTGATTTAGAAATAAAAGTTAGCTTATTCTTAGTGACTATCATTATTCCCACCTTGCTCAAGGTCTCCATATATATATACACACACACATATGTATATATACATATATACACACATATGTATGCACACACATATATACATACATATAGTTTAGTAAGGCACATATATATTCACATATACATATATATATACATATGGTTTAGTAAGGCATAATTTATTATTTTAATGCTCTTGGTACAGACATTTGTTACCCTGCAATGTTCTGTGAGACTGAAAACCACCCCACACCGTGCATTTCAAATGGGTTTAGTAAATCAGATGTTCTGCACTGACATCTGTCACAATGGCTCATTGTGTGGTTAACAAGAATCTATTACTAATGTGACTTTTATTTTTGAATATTCACTTATAGTTTGTACGTCTTTAATTGCATACCCACTGTTGGTTTCTAGGACTGCTCTGGCATACAGTGACAAGGACAAGAGCATTAGCCTTCATTACTAAACTGAGTAATTGAAACACTCAGCATTGTCCTGATATTGCCATTCAGTGTCGTATTGCCAAATGCCTATTTTCTCTGACATTTCTGCTCATAACTGCAGATACTGTAATTGCTACTAGAGCCCTACACTTTTTTGTGTGCTTATTTTTAAATGACAATGTTGTGAAATAAATCTGTTTACCGACAGTTTCTTTAGTGTCGTTAAAAACCCTTTCAGTATTCCTTAGATTGTTAGAAAGCAACCTAAATCTATAAGAGATAGTATGTTGAGAGAGAAATGGGTGAATGGTGCAATGCTAAATGCTTTGCTATGTTAGCTGAATGCAAATGACAGAAGAAATCCCTCAGACAAAGCCTTTCTTTCTGAATATATGGGCTACAAGACTCATCTCATTTTTGGTTTTGGCTTGCCAATAATACATGTATTTTTCTCATAGTGTATCTGAATAGAAACTGCTTATGAATGAAAATTAGTTACAAAAAGGCAGTGCCAAGCATCCCAAGTTTTGATGCAAGAATTTATGCAAGATGAGTTACGCATACATTGTAGTCAGTTCACTGGGCGTAGGACTGAACTGCTTGTACAGCGCAGATTTTGTTGAGTTTATGTTTCTGCTTTGAAGTAGCTTAAGCGGATCTAGTATTCAAGGAGCTAATGCTCAACTCTTTTTAAGAAGGAGGTCCCCTTGAAATGTTAGCATTGCAATTCTGCGAGAGGTCCTGGTCAGGAACGAAGGATACATCTTTCATTTTTAGCAGGGAAATAAGCTCCATATGAAAACATATATTGTTTATTTTCTTATTCAAATGTTATGTTATGCTGCTAATAAGACATTTTCATGATGTTATGAGCAATTCTGATCAAGTGAAATCTTTCAGCATACTTCACTAGAAGTACAAAAGTAGATTTTAGACAGGTGGAAAAATATGCACTTGTTTTTCAAACCTAAAATTGAGTAACTGCTTGATCCTCAGTGTGGACTCATTACATGGCTGGCTGCTGTAGTCAGTGCACAAACAAATGTCAGGCTCTGTGCAAATATCATACTCATTTACGTGCTAAAGGAATACCTACCAGCCTTTGGCAATAACCACTAGAACATTGCTGGATGACTAGTTTTAACTTGTTGGGTCCAAATCTTTCTTTCCTCGTCGTCTGAGGTAAATGTTTCTACAACTTCTAACTCCACACATGCAGCTGATCCTGCTTGCCAGCGTGTTTCACATGTGTGATACCAGGAGAGTTTTCCCACCTTATACAGCCTCTTGGCTACAATGCAGAGTCTGTATAAGATGCCTTTACAGACATTTGCATTTTTATTGGCAGTAATCTTTTGAGTAAAAAAAAATCTTCCATCTGAAGATTGTTACTATATATATATATATAGTATATAATATAAGCCAGAACTTGGTGTTTGGGTAGCTTTATGCAAATAGAACAATTCATTTTAATAGCCTACCTTAAAAACTAATGAATGGAAGTTGTCCTGTTTTACATCTAGTTACTCAAATTTATCACTAATCTGCAATTAGTATATGGTTTTGAGAGTATAATTAAAGTGTACATTTAACAATATCCTACAGAAAGATCACTGATACAAAAGAACATGATTTCTTCAGATATTACTTTCCTGATGGGTAGGAAACAAGAATGAAGCAGAAGAATTTATTAGTTCATTGCTTTGCTGGAACATAATATTTTTCCACAGTCATATAGAAAATAAAGTTTATAGAGCTCTCTCGTATACTAGCCCTGAACAATTATATTACCTCTGGTATCTAGTTTACCTCTCTGTCATATTTCTGTCACCTCATCTTTGTGTGAAGAAACAAACTGTGGAGGCTAAAAATCTCCTTTATTGCTAACTACTTATACTCCTCTTGCATGCTGAGAACTAGGCTTGCACTTCGTGTGATGACTACAATAGCTATTGACCATTACTGGAGTGGGAAAACCTCACCATGGAGGAAGGCAGATTAAGATATTCTGTATTTAAAAAGTTGCTGGTATGTAAGACATAAAAAAAAACCCAAACCAAACTTAACAGTTGTTGAAAGGACGGCTTGTGGAACTGCTCACGGTATAGCATGCGATTGAACCCAGCAGAACCTAGAATCACAGAACATTTTGGGTTAGAAGTTTATCTTTAAAGGTCATGTAGTCCAGACCATCTGCAGTGAGCAGGGACATCACTGCTATTTTTGTGATTTTGTGGGATGATATGATTCTTTAAAGATGGCTTTCTTCCATCTTTGACTGACCGTTGTTATGTATGCAATAAGAAGTTCATATCCAAACAGCTCACTGTGACACGCAGGGCAGACTTAATCCCTGTGCCTGACCATAGATAAGAACAATGAAAGTAATAAAAGAGGGAGAGACAGAGGCAAGATCTAAAGGCTGGTGGGCAGCAGGCACCTCTTCATTCCTCTTGCCATGCCCATGCTCCTGCTCAACCTCAAAGGAGGACAAGTCTGGCGCAGTCATGGCTCTGCAGCCGTTATTGGCATAGCTAACATTAAGCGGACATCTCCATTGTCAAAACATGATCAATCAATGATAAACTGTGTCTTACCTAATCATGCTGAAATTGCAAGAAGCCAGATCACAAGAGCTGCCCCATTCTTTGAATGGCAAGCCCTTAGTGACCCATCAGTTTTGGGAGCATCTTTCCCTTTAAGTTCTTCTGAAAATTGTGTCCAATGCTTTGATGTATGCAAACTGCTGAGTAAAACAAAGTGCAGTGCAGTACTCTAATCTCTGTTATTAACACATAGATAATCATTATATTCCATTAGTAAATTGGCAGGATATATTAAATTCCTTTTGCTTGCAGTGAAATTCATTAGTAACTTGGCAATGAAAGTGCCTTTTCCATTTCCAAGTAAGTAAATGAATTTTAGTGCTTCAGCCATGACCACGGAAAACTCTTAGGTGAATGAATTAACAAGTGGCAAAGAATTTATTTACTACTGCCATTTTGCACTAAAGGATGCTACTTAAACTTACTTCAAGTGTGCTTTGATTCTCAGGATAATGTATATCAGAATCAAGAGCAACATGGGATCATAGAATCATAGAAGGTGTTGGCTTGAAAGGGACCTTTAAAGGTCATCTAGTCCAACCCCCCTGCAGTGAGCAGGTACTTCTTCAACTAGATCAGGTTGCTCAGAGCCCCATCCAGCCTGACCTTGAATGTCTCCAGCGGTGGAACCTTCAACACCTCTCTGGGCAACTTGTTCCAGTGTTTCACCATAGTAAAGAATTTCTTCCTGATATCTAGTTGAAATCCAACCTGCTCTAGTTTAAAATCATTGCCCCATACCCTGTCACTACACATCCTTGTAAACAGTCTCTGCCCAGCTTTCCTGTAGCCCCCTTCAGGTACTGGAATGTCGCTATAAGGTCTCCCCAGAGCCTTCTCTTCTCCAGGTTGAACAGCCTCAGCTCTCTCAGCCTATCCTCGTAGGACATAGGACTATGATACACCCAGGACCGTACTATCGTTGCTGTTTCATTTACAGGATCTATTTTAGCACCACTTCTGCATTTTGTCTACAATATTCCAGCTATTTCAGACATTCAACCATGTGGTGAGGAGTTTTCCTCTAATTCACATTTCAGACCTATTCTATAGCATTTTATACCCAATTGTCTTTGAATCAATGAATTTTCAGCTAAATATCTCCCATCGCTGCTCTTTGTATTCAAAAATAATCACTCTCAATTTTCAATACAAGGTTAATTTCTGTCACTAGGTATTTTGCGGTGCTCTGTTTAGACACTAAACTCAAAGTTGCAATAGCACCTCTTCTTGTCTATGCATTGACTGTTTGAGGAAGTAATGTATTACCCACAAGACTTATTTTCTGCCTGCTTGTCTATGCATTGACTGTTTGATGAAGTAATCTATTACCCACAAGACTTATTTTCTGACTACTTTTTTTTTCTGCCAATACAACAGCCTTTTTTCCAAGTCTTTACAAGTGATCAAGTGTTTACATGATCATGCGTTTTGAAGAAGTTATTTCTTTCACTAATAATGTTTAAAGTGTGTCTGTGCATTTCAGTTAAACACTTTAGGCCTATGTAACCCAATATATAACCTCATCAGTTGCTCTTTTCAAATCTTTTTCCATCTTGAGAGCTATTCTCTCATTTTTCCCTTATTCTGTAAGAGAGGTTTTCATGTTCTTCCACCTCATTACTCAGGTTTCCTGCATTACTCCATTTCCTTCTGACCACACAATGTTTCCTAAATCAATTAAACATAGCCAACCTGATCAATGCTTTCATCCACAGAAGTACTTTCTTTTTTTTTTCCCCTGCTGTATTCTCTAGCATACTCTTACTCCTGCCTACAGCCTCATTTACACTGTTTTTCACCTGTGATTTACTAACACCAATTGCAGAGATAATGAATGTCTCTCTCAGTCACAACACATCCCTTGCAACCTAGATTGATGTTTTCCTTTATCTGTTTTCACAGTCTCTGTCACAGAAGGTCAGTGCTCCAGTCAGTCAGGTGCAAATATCCCCTGATAACTATGCTCTTTCTGTGAACATTTCCTAAAGGCTAAATGTCCCAAAGTCCCCCTCCTAAGAGTAATTCTTCAGCTATTTGTTTGGTGTCATCATGCTCATGGCTTCAACCTCCTTCTTAAGGAACAAGAGAAAGGAGGGGGGTCACATGTCACCAATATTTAAAAATTTTTAAATGCTCTCCCTGGAAGTCATAGAATCATAGAATCATCCAGCTTGGTAAAGACCCTTGGGACCATCAAGTCCAACCATTAACCCTGTTCTACAAAGCTCATCCCTAAACCGTATCCCCCAACACCACAGTGTCCAAGGCCAGGCTGGATGGAGCTTTGAGCAACTTGGTCTAGTGGGAGATGTCCCTGGCCATGGCGAGGGGGGTGGAACTAGATGGTCTTTAAGGTCCCTTCCAACTCAAACCGGTCTATGATTCTATGAGCTCAGTACACATTTCTATGGTGTGACGTGTCTCATCGCAATGTGCGCATTAGGGTGAGATTAATCATTTTATATGTGTTAGCTTCTCTCCTTTGGCCCCAAAGGAAGCCCAAAAGGCCAGGTCAGGAGGGAAGAACTGCTTTGTTTACTGCTGATGCTGTATCTTCACCACTAAACTGAAGGTGCTCAGGCATGGTCCTGGGCACTGAACCAATCCAGTGTGAGTCTACACTCACTATCTCTGCCAGCTTTGCAAAGGGGAGGCTGCTTGCAAAGCTCCTGTCAGGAAAGGCGCTCGGCAGCCCTTGGAACAGTCCAGCCCCAAAGCTGGACCTGGGCACCTGTGTGGGACAGTGACACTTGACTTGAGCCAAAAGTGGCCTGGAGATCACCTTAATGGCCTGGGAACAGCTCTGGGCGCTTTTTTCATGTATTAACATTGCCTTCTTTAAATCTATTTGAACTGTCCTCCAAACCTGCTCTAACTGTTCTCTGACCTTTCCAGGGGCAGTCTGACACTGTCCCACCTGGGAAGATCTCATGGCATTCGGGTCTACTCGGGTTCACTCTTTTCAAGTGGAAAACTGCTCAGTATTTATGGTCTTTTCAGTCCTTTTTGCAAATCTTAAACTACTCTTGGCAACTAAGTGTAATTTAAAGAGAGAGAGACTTCATACTTTTCATGTGATTGCTTGGTATTCACCTGCCATCAGTCCCTGCATGGCTGTGGTGGAAAGCGATACATTCAGTACTCAGTATTCATTAAAAATGCTTACATCAAAGACCTTAATTTCTTTCTCTCACTATCTACTTCCCCACTGTTCCTTTTGTGAATTTGACAGAAAAATATAGAAAAAAATCCCTAAATTATTCTTTACAAAAAATAAGCTATTACTGTTAAAAAAAAGAAAGAAAAAGAAAAAAAAAAGGGGGAAAAAAAAGAGTTTCAAGTGATTTGTAAATAGAACCTCTTAAGTTGGGTTTTGCTGTGATTTTGGCCTCAACTGGCCTGCATGTGGCATTTTACCTGTGATGTCATGTGGTGAAACAGTTTATTGATGCTTCCACAGCAGTCATCAGTGCACCCTTATTTTTTGCATTTTCTTGCCTTTTTAAATCTGCAGAATTATGGACTCGCTTTCATTCTGAGATGCAAGTTACAGGATATCAGAACTCTTGTCTTAAAACATGCTTCAGTATTTTGAAGGTGCGGGTGGGGACAAAACTCCTAAATTGCATGAGAGACCAGAGCCTTACAGCCTCAAGCAAATGTTTGCGTTTGAAAGCCCCAGCCTGTGCTTTGCTCCATGCGTGAGGATCTCAGTGCCCTGGAAAACAAGCCAGTGTGCCTTATTTTTCCCATCCATGGGTGGACAGTATTGCCCACATATCTTTGCAAAGCATCTGAGGGGTAAACACACTGTATATTTGGCATGTGTGATTATAGCAGTACTTGGACAGCCACCGATTTGACTTTGTTTGACTTCAGTGGGCATTAGAACAAACTCTTGCTAGGAGGATAAAAGCACAGATTTAGTTTTCAGTCAGCTAAAATTTTGATTTCTGAACAGTTGCATTTATAACACATGCAGTGCCCAGGATGACTTTGTATCCCACTACAAAGGGCTCTTCCACTATGTGAAAAATTACCAAAACCTCGTTCCAGTCCGCAAACACAAATGGTGGAACCCACCTGCAATCTCTAGGCACACCCATCCTCTGCAGCACATCTTCTTCTCCTTGCCAACTCTGCAGCCCAAACCACAGCCCCTGTTCAAGTCCCATCCTCCCAGTACAATATCAACAAGAGAAAGGTCCCTGGCAAGGGATCTGCAGGGGGGACTCCCACTGGATGTAGATTCCCCTGGAGCTCAGGCATCTCTGCTCTTCTTTCCGGCTCTGAGGACAAGGAGGAGACGATCAAAATGAGATCTCTGCTTCTAACACGGGAGCCAGGCTTTGGCGAAGGGCTGTAGCCACAGGATTGTCCCTGCTGATGCCCTGGGGCAAGGGCAATCTCCTGCTCTGCTGGTCCCACCTCACCTCTGCAGGGCTGTGCCCATGACACAAAACCTCAGGTGACGCTGAGTGATAATAAAATAAATGTCTTTATTTTTAATAGATGGACAAAACAGACCCAAAACCAGACAGTATTTTCCTGAATTGCATGGGCACTATTGAATACAATACAAATGAAGTTAAAACATATATATCTATATTATGTTTCCTATCTGCTTTGTTAGGTATAGTCTTAATATAACATTTCTGACACAGACAAAAATATACTTTTTTTTTTTTTTTAACTACAGCCACAAATACTGCCCTGATTAATAGCAGACTTACAATAACTGTCTAACTGCACATGGTACTTGGTAAAATACACTTGAAGGGCAGAAGGTAAAATTAATAACATTTTTTTTTCCTATGATACTTATATTTGGAATACTAAATTGTTGTACTATATGAAAATAAAAGACTAAATCTTTTACTTTATTTGATCCACTTAATGTTTACATTCAGCTCAGGTTCACAAAAGTATGTTTTATTTATAATACATATAACATCTGATATGGACAAATATAGGTGAAATCGTAATTTTTTTTGACATCTCAGCTATGTTATTAACCTTGATTTTATGAACACACCTCATGCAAAGGAGGTAAAAAACCCCTGTCAAATAAGTGCTATTCACAAATGTTAAGAATATGAAAGTAAAATGTATGATTGTGATATGAATATTTTATCTAGAAATTGTAGGCTCAGAAATAATAACTTCAGTGTCTGAAAATGAGCTGTTTGCTTCACTGGTTGTAGATCCAATTCAGTGCACAGTACTACTGCCTAGGAATTGCAAAAGTGGAAAAGGAGCATCTGATGATACCCATGAAAATAAGGTCTACTTCAGGAATCACATCCTGTTGGCATTTTGGTTGTGGAAGTAACTTGGTTGTACTTTGTTCCTTTTTTTTTGTTGGTGTTGTTCTTCCTTTTTTTTTCCCCCCTGGATATCATAGATATGACCTTTGGTTATATGAACAGCTTTGTATAAATTTTAATGGTAGAATAGCTGAACTATGGCAATCATCTTGTAAACAGACTTTGTTCGGGGGTATATTTTGTTTGGGTTTTGAAGTTGTCCTGCTCACGTTGCAGCCCACCACCCCAACAACAACAACTGCTGTTGGACTCACACAAAGACATGCCCAGAGACATGGTATGTGGAAAACAGAGTTACGGTCACCCGGTGAACAGTCATCAGTGTCACTTCTGGTCTTTGCAGGACAAAGCTTCCACAGTGCTCTGCTTATAAAAGTGCACTAACCTTCCAGTTTCTGCAGAGAGGACTGCAAAACTTTGTTGCAACCACTTTCCACCAGAGAACACGGAGTTCCATCTAAACAGGAATACTTTGTGAAATCAGAATAATTTCACAAAAATAGTTGACAGGATAAGCAGTATATAATATTCTGATAATGTTGAAAGCATCTGGCTTGAATTTTTTTGACTAACACATTTAAATTTTTTACTTAACTTTTTCATTCTGAGCATTTTAAAAGCCTGTGTGTCTTTATGGCAAGAAGGGAATACAAGCAAAAAGACTTATTTTTCAATCATAATTTCTTTTAAAATTCCATCTGAATCCCCTTCTTTTCTCCTCTTC
Organism: Trogon surrucura; assembly: GCA_020746105.1. NCBI lineage: Eukaryota > Metazoa > Chordata > Aves > Trogoniformes > Trogonidae > Trogon > Trogon surrucura. The sequence continues at coordinate 69,502,465 of CM036617.1, forward strand.
CCACTGTGGAGAATTTTAAAATAAATGATGCAGAAACGCCACTATATTCAAAGCATTGGGCCACTATGCAGCTTCTCATAGTGAAATTCTAGCAATTCCTAGACAAAACTGAAGTAAGAGAAAATTTTCAGAAATACCTGCAGGTGGCTGTAAAATGGGATCTCTTAACTCAGTTTGGAACTGCAGCATAAGGCATTGGTTATGTAAGCAGGCAAAACCATGGCTTGATATTTTCACATAAGAAGATCTTTAAGCTAGTAGATATGTCCCAGAAATGGATAGTAATTCAGCTGTGGCTCTGCTCTCCCGTCTCCTTCTCCCATAAAATCTCTTTCCTCTTCTCTTTTGCATGGTTCATAGTGGAATGAATACCACTGGGCTTGCATCTGGTTTGTGAGACCCTCAGCACCCTGGACTTCATCTGTGACTTGTACCCTCAGCACCCTGAATTTCATCTGTGGCTCGTTCACTCATCCCCCAGGATTTTTTAATTGCTCTGCTATATTGGCTCTTTTGGATTTTTTTTGTGTAGATCCTGGTTTTGATTTCCTCCACCCAGAACGCATTCAGTATTTGTTAGCACAGTAGTACTAGAATTAATGCATATTCAGAACGGAGATGCAGTGTTATTTTTAAATGCGGTGAATGGAAAAAAAACCCCAACATCTCTAATTTTCTCTATGTATAAAATAATATGCTTGTTAAAACTCCACAAAAGGAGCAAAAACATACCTAAGGATTGAACCTTGTGAGAGTTTATGTCAACATAGAATACACAAGTTGATGGCTTCTTCCTTTAGCAGCAAAACCTATTCTTACAGCTCCTGTCCTCCAGCACGGCTCCTCGTGCTGTGAATGTTAAAGAAGAAATTTCACCGGTGACCAGCAACAGGAGGATATCTGGATTTCACTTGTTTTGTGTCATGCGTAGATACTAAAAAAGAATTGTTGGAGCTTAACTCTTAATCGTACAGAAATCTATCTGTTAGATCTCCCGCTGTGAAAGGCACGTATCAATGGGGACAGACACAATCATCTCGGCCGTGAGCAAATGGAAACAACATTTTGTGTTCCCAGCTGGCCAGGGCAAAGCTGGAAGAGGCCCCATCTTCCTGCTTTGCTGCTTCTGGCCAGCGTGGCCGTTCACGAGTGAAGTCTCGTCCAAGCCTGGCCGCCGCTGGTGCCCCACAGGGTCATCGTGACAGTCAAGGAGGACGGTTGTTAATGAAGGAGCCCAGCATTTAGTGGAAGGCTGTGCTGTGCCTTTCACTACGCGTGTGGGTTCGGCTGTCCTTTCAGTTCCCCTCCAAGATGCTGCTGCTTTCAGAGGTAGACACTTACAGACATGGAAAGCTGTCCAGCAAGCCTTTTTTTCCCACGGGAAATCAAATTTTTGAGAAAATGTGATTTTCCACAGAAAACCTACGCTTTCCAGAGTAATTCCAGAAAGATCAATTGAAAAGACTTTTTAATGTCTTTGAGAATACTTTTTACATTAAGTGAAAAGTGGGAATTTTCTCCATGGAAAACTCTCTCCTCTGTTTTTTCAAGCTTTCCTGACTCTCCTTACTTTAAATATTTATTCCACTGCTGCAGTTGCTTGGTGTCAGACTGCTTCGCACAGTGTTCATTTTGATGATAAGTCAAAATAAGGTTTCGATTCTCAGCATTGAAAAGTCCTATTTTAATTTATAAGAGTTCTGTAATTTTTCACAATCTGTCTTTCAACTCCAATTATTGCTTAAAAAATTTTGTTATCCTCCATTGGTGACAGCCACTAACCACAGGAAAAAGAGAACACCTATAGTAACATACTTTGCTTAAGTTCATCTTGCATTAAATATAATTTTAAACTGGTGGCTTCATTTTAACTTTTAAAATTAATATATGATATTTAGCACTCCTATAAGGAATTTATTACTATTTGTGCATTTTGCTGTCTTATACAAATAATAAAATACTAGGTTTGTATTATGTGAATTTTGTTATGAGGAAAAAAATGACCAGACCAAAAACCCAGGGAAGGCATTTATCTGTCTTTGCTCAAGCAACTAGCTTCTTAGTAATAAATCACTTATAGCTGTGGCAATATATTTTCTCTTAATGCCAATATAACATTGATTGATAGTGTTTCGGAGTGATTGCATTATAATCTCTTCATACAATGTCCTAGCTAAATAACTGTTGCACTTTTGCTGCTACATATATTTTCAACTGTAAATATTTTTTTAAATTACACAGTACATAGATCCGGGTAACAAGAATAGGATCTGAGTGTATCTTTCGTAAACACTCTATCGTCTCATCCAACACGTTTGATAATAACAGAAAAGAGTCCTCCCATGGGTTGCTCCAGCGCCTAGAAACAACTTAAAGAATTGTGCAGTGGCATTTTAGTCCCAGTTCTTGCTTTTCTTCTGATAAAATGCCTCCTACTATTCTTTGCAGAATATGCTTCTTTGCATTGCTTTGCCTGTGGCTACGCGATTTTTTAATTATCTTCAGCGTTCGACAGCTCTGGACTCGAATCAACATAATTGAAGGCTTCCTTGTTTGTGAATGTTGAGCTCAAAGTTAGACTGTGTCTTGGATTCACAGGTGCAAGTTCATTTAGTACAATATTGTCACTTTTTACAAGAGTTGCTTTGTCCATGTGTTCTCTACTGTACCTGGCAACAACAGCGTCAAGGAAGTCCAGCTTTGGTGGCAAAGTCCCACTCTCAAATAAGTATTTGGCTAAGTAGGACACTATAATGTTAGTGAAGAAGGAGGTAAGCATTGCGAGCGTTTTAAATGGGAATCGCTGGATATAGATGTTATTTTCATCTGGATAGCAGCCAGGATAATAGATCAAGGGCTGAAGGTAGAGGTAAGGTTCTCCTCCGGTTATTCTGAGAACAAGGCCAAATAAATATCCTGCAATGGCACCGTAGGTGTTGGTTCCTTTAATAAATAGCACACAGAGGAGCTGGGGGAATATGATGATATAAACAAGGTCAGAGCTGAGGTACCACAGGCCGTACACTGACGAAGCTAGCAGTGCCATTGCTGTTGCTGAAGCTCCAAACAGAAAAACGGTGATTCTCATGACCCACACGATTTCCCTGTCTGAAGCCTGCAAAAAAAGGGCAGTGTTAGGTGGGTTTGTTTTCATGTCAGCATAGGTATGCCTACATTTATGCACACAGTCAATATGAGATAGTGCATTGTAAAAGGAAATTTTGCACAACTTATTCAATAATATTTTCAAACTAATATATCTCTACCTCCATCCCCAGTGCAGAGAAAAAAAGCCCAAGGGTTATGGCTGCCATTCTCGACGTTGTTAAGCTTTGAGCATAAGGAAAAGTTTGATACTGTGTCAAAGAATAAAATAATGGCAGAGTCTTAGAAATTACTTTTAAATAAAAGCACAATATGGCCCAATAAGAAAAAACTGTCAGCATGAGAATTTCTTCGTCTCCTCCATTTCCTAAGGAAAACTCTGACACGCTAGCCCATTCTGTTGTCAAATGATTTTCTGATAGACCACTAATTCAGAAAGTTATTTCTTTTTGTTAAGGATTTGCATAAAGCTTATGGTTGCAGCAATAATTAGGAGCTGTTTGGATAAACTGCAGTGCTATGAGAACTCTTGAAATCTGCCTCCCCTGAGCTATCTCTTTCACCTCTGTCATCGGTTACTATCATCAGTATTTTTATGACTCTCAGTTTATTCAATATACCATTAGGAACACAATGTTATACTTTTTTGAGTCATAGGCAGGAACACGAAAGAGATGTTTCATTATGAAATTACAGTCCGTGTATCACCTAGTTAAGGGCTCATTAAAATATTCTCTAAAAGTAAAAATCAAAATGTATTCTTACATTTTGCCGAAAGGAAAGCTGATAAATGTTCCGAGCAAACATAGAACTTGCTGATAAAATTGAGGAGTCAGCTGATGACATCACGGCAGCAGATACAGCTCCAAGGCCAAAGAAGGAGATATAGACTGGGCAAAGGTATTGGAGCACGATTGGTAAAATCATATCTGCTTCTTTTTTAGCCATGGGGTCAGGGAAACCGTACTTGGTCTCGTTCCAAGCTGCAATATGGACATGGATACGTTATTAGTAACATAAGTAGTCATCAGCAACAGCATCTCTTGACTTCATGTGCAGTGAGATATTCATATTGCCACATTTTCAACCACATTCCATGACCAGACTGTTGCCACGGCTGGACCAATGATATTTTAGACCACTGGTTTCCAGTAGGCAGATTTTGTTCTGCTCAGAATTTTTCTTTATCTCTAAGCTAAGTCTGACCACAGTCTGTGGTTATCCAGTATGAAGTTTAATATTGAAACTTCATAAATGCAATTTTCCTCAATAAAACAAGTCTGTCTGTGATGTGTTTAACTGTTTTCTTGGATTACAGACTCAGAGCTCAAATCCATGTGTTAAACATTTCTAACAACATTTCAATCAGTTTAGCTACATGGTCACTATGGTGGGGATCTCTCACTGTGACAAAGAACTTGACAAGGGTATTTTGATCAAGATAAGAAATTCCCGATAAAAGACTAAAATAGAAAGTCATTTTGCAGTTATTACTGTTTGGACCAAATAAGAGTATCAGAATCTAACTCAAACTTTAAATGGAAATACGACATCCGTATATACCTAGAACATGCAAAATGACTTAACGTCAGCCCCTTGGGTAGAAGCAATTTCCCCTGCGAGGAACATTCTATAATATTATTTTTCAGTGTAATCTCCTGTTGAAGAAGTCAGGAGTCACCTGGCTAGATTATAGCCAACATAAGCATTTTAGGGCTTTCATGCACTTATTATACTATTAATTTTACATTTATTGTATTATTAATTTTTAATGTTTTACCTGTAGATGCTCCAATTGCACCAATGAGTACTGCAGGAAGAGCCATGACAAGACAGCCAAAAGCAGCCAGAAATGACAAAACTTGAGCATACGTGGCAGAAGACGAGGAAAGAACTCGCTGGAAATATGCTTGCCATGGGATTCCTCCTAATGTCTGCAAACATAATCAGCATCATCCCATCACTGGGAGCTAACTCGGAATTTTTTTTAATATCACCATAAACAGAGCATGTAGAAGAATCACTTGAATGCTGAATGTCATGTTGCTGCTCTTTCATTTATTTCTTGAATATCAGTCAGTCAATGATAGCTGTAACTATAATTCTCACAAGTAATATTAAACCTTTTTAAATCCACTTAAATCCCATTCTTTTAGACAAGTTATTTGTTAGTATGATTAGCAACAACACTTTGCACTTACAGAGCTCTGTAATACTTAAGTATTGTGAGCTGCATAAATATTTGATGAAGTCTTACAAAAGTCTACAGAATACTATTGCCATATTTCACATTTGGAGAATTTGGCCTCTAGTACCCTCCCCGAACCAGAAGGAGATTATTCTCCCATAAGATTTGAAGGCAAGATTTTATCTTCCTTTGTGAATGTGTGTGACCATTAAAACAGGGCAACAAATTCTGTATACTTTGAACACAAGAATCTGAAAAACTATTCTCCCAATATTTTAATCAAATATACCAATAGAAAGTAAAGATAAAGCAGTAAAAGAAATTTTCCTTTTACGGTAGCAATGCTTCTCTTCTTTTGTGTATATGGCAGTGAAGTTCCTGATTAGACTTTAAATTATTTTTGCAAAATATGACAAAAAAGAATATTATTAATATGATCTCTAAGGTCCCTTCCAGCCTAGGTCATTCTATGATTCTATGATTCTATGATTCAATGATTATCAAAGGTTGAAAAACTAAATGCTAACAATTCTGCCTTGAAAGCAGAAATTGAATAGTCTCCACTAAGTGAATAACTGCCTATGACTAAACTGCATGGAAAGAAAATTAAACAAATCACTCGCTAAATGTGCACAGCCCAGTTCACCACACTAAATGAGGCAGGAGGCATTTGGACCAAGTAATGTGTATGCAGATGTTTCATATATGTTTCATGCACACACAGGGACCAAATGAATGTTTTACAGACAACTTTGATTTTGATTTGCTATTTATGACTATTTTCCTTTGCAGCATTAATTATGATCCTTTAACCAAACTTTCTAAGCACATGTAAATTTCTCGAGCTATAATGAAACAAACAAGACGAAAACAAAATGTGAAATGATTTGGCGGCAGCAGAGCTTCCCTTTGGTCATTAACAGCTATGAAACTTTCAGGCTTACTAGACAGAATACAGCTGCTTGAGCTACTGTCATGCTTTAGCTCTCTGAGATCTCTAAAAAATTTAAGCTGGGTAAAATAACATATTTTAATAGCGCAAGTATGAGAAAAATCTGAAGGTTTTTGGTTGAGAGTCTTTAAAAAAACAGGAAAAAAGAATCCCAAAGTACAACATGATAATAAAAACAGTGTAGAGCTGCTCAGGGACACTGAAAATTGTTAGCATGTGTCGGTAGATCTTCTAATGGAAAGTGCTTAATAACCACCAATCCCATGCGTAATACATAGGGATTAAATAACAAAAGCCTGCAGTTCATTCAGGCATGTGTGTACATAGGAATTCATTCATCCACCCATCTCCGCAAAGCTTTTTCTATGCCACCTATACCTGAGGTGTATTTAGTCATTTGTGTAACGTATTTATTATATTCTGCAATATATAAATTCCTCTGCCAATAATGACATCATTTAAATATTGGCTGTATACTTTCAATTAGTTTTAGCCTAAATCAACTCTTTCAGCTTGATGTTTAAATTGCATTCCTAGCAATGCTGAATTTGACAGCTGTGCTACAATATTCTACTGATATTTCAGTGAAATCATTCAAATGTGTAGAAATACTGAGGAGAAGTCAAGAGGGTAAAAGTTCTCAGTTTTCTGGAAACTCTTAACTAGACTCTATTATTTTCAGCTGTCACAGTAACGCAGTGTGAGTGCTTAAATGCTTCATTCTTTCATATAGGACATCACTTACCAGTAAAAGGAAATTGTCCAGCCATGTGTAAATGTCAAGTGAATTGATAGATCCAAGCCAAGGTGCTTGGTGCACCTGCTGCACAGCCGTGAACCCAATGTCTGTCACTGCAGGATGGGACATCGCAAAGGGCACGCTGACCCACTGTTACGAAAGAGAAACACTTTGTTCAGGTCTAAATCTGTGAAATTTCAATATTAACCTTCATCTGGTTTTCTTCTTGTGTGCTACAGGTCTAATGTCAAATTGCTGAGCTGACTTGGAGAAACATCAGGTTATGTGCCAGTGGAACATCTCCAAAATCCAAAGAGCTTCATATGGATTCATATGGATAGCTTACCTCTCTCTTGGAAAGTGTGAGTATGAGCAGAGAATTAGTCAGGATAAATCACAAATTCAATGGGAAAGACACTTTTATACAGCTTCATTTTATTTTTCCCAAACTCCACATATATTCCTTATGCCCCTTCCTGGACTACACTGTAAAGAAACATCTACATATAAACCTGAGTGCAACAGCATCAGGATTTGCCAGTATACAGGCATGAGACATCACAAACACATGTGAAGGCTTAGGAACTTGATTTTAATTTAACACAAAACTACATCATGACAAGAAAGCGTTGCTGTTGGTGAACCTCACTTCTCTTGCTCCAAACCACTTAGTAGCCCAGTGTTACAGCACTTCACTTGCTTTCTTCTCTCTCTGTCAGGTTTATGCTGCCTCTGACACAGGGTCACATGTTGTTATTCCCTCAGGATAAAGGTCTTTAGCAGTGCATGAGATGCTTTCGTTGGAGAAGTATTTTTGTATTTCGATTTATCTACAGTTTTGGGAATTTATGTAATACACAGCATATGTAGAAACTGAATGGTTCACAAATATTAACATGCATGTTACAGAAGGAGACCCACTGTGCAGGTGGCAAACAAAGGTGTGAGAGAAGAAGATCTGGAATAACTTCTCATTTGAGGTGGCCAGCTGGAACTTTTTCAGGGTATTTAGCACTATCCTCATGAAGTCAATAACAACAGAGAATGCTTAGCTCTTCTGCAAATAAGGCTGTAGGCCTCACAGTAGGATGCCACAGAGTGAGGACACACAGGGTTGCTTAGTGACCACCTGTGTGAGCACTGGCTGAAGCAATTTCCCTAAAACTGCACAAGAACTCTGGTGAAAGCAGAGAAACAACTCTGGATCCCCAGGGTGCTGTTCAGTTGCTTCACCTTGAACCACCCCATTTATTTCAGGCTGTCTCGGATCTCTGCACACCTGTGACAATCTTTTACCGCCACTGGCAAAGAGAGACAGCAGCTTCTTTGATTGCATGCCTGTGATCTGAACCGTGTTGCATCGACGATTTTCATAGGAGGGCTGAAAGAACAGCAATAAATAAAAGGATACCTGCTAGACTGTTATTGATAGCTGAGGAGCGGATATTCATGCCATCATATTCAAATAGCAAGGTCATCTGGTTAGATTTTCTATACTGTGGTCTCCAAGGATGTTGTAAGGAAATGAGGGAAAAACAAGGAGGTGATTTAAAACAGGAGGTTAACTAAGCTGTGTGAGTAGGTGACAGCTACAGGAACGAGAAACAGGAGAGTATCAGCTCTGCAGGTCAGGTGTCAGGGTTTCTGGACTACTTGTACTAACTGCCTCCTATGTCTTACACCTCCTTCCAGTGCCTGTGCCAGAGTCCTTTGGACAGACTGGGAAGGAATCAGTGTCAGTCCTGTTTTGGGTTAGACATATAGTCAAAAGGAAAATTGCAGGAGTGTTTGTACTGTCAGACTGGCTGGAAGACAGGATCTGGTCTCCTGGTTAGCATTGTTGTTAAAGCGTGGGCTGTATGCTGATGTAAATGCAGACTCTTTAAAGTCTGCAAGTGGAGATACTCCTTCTCCATGCTTTCAGTGAAGACACAGTTCCAGAACTAAATCTGGGCAATAGGTCTCAGCAGTCATCATAATGCTCAGGGAAAAATCCTCAATGAAGAACGGAAAAAAAGCTAAACTTACCAGTCCCAGGAAGATGCAGAAGAGTTGAACTACATCAGTGTAGGCCACGGAATAAAGCCCACCCACAAGTGTGTACATAGTTGCAATCAGGGCAGAAATAATGACTGAAATATTGACATTAATGTCAATGATCACACTTATAGTGGCACCTATGGAGAAAAACAAAGCACTGTGTGTTAGTGTATGTGTTAGTCACAGTGTACCTGATGAGAAGGCTCACTTTTGTTAAGTTCCATATACAGGTGCTGGTCTGATACTTAGCAACAGCTTGAAGATATTCCCCCTTCTGTCTTCCACACACTCCTTCTGCACCACTGATAGGAGTGGGAAAAGGAAGGCCCCTGTTGGTCTATGTCTAGCATCTGTCATTTAAAGGGTTCTTATAAAATGGAAGAGTGAATGGTCTCAACAGCCTTTCCTTGCATTGCTCAAACTCTGGAAGGACTACACTCTCTTGTTTTGTTTGGAGAAAAGCAGCCATGCACAGACAGCTGAAGCCTCCCTGGATGAGTTGCAGCTTCATGGGAACAAGTGTATTATTGAGGAGATCTGCCGAAACATATCACACACTTCTACACTTATGCTCTAAACTAGCCCCTTTTGACCAATGAAAGAGTAGAGGAGGCATCAGCTGTAGAGACAACTGCCCACTGACCCTTCTGTAGTGTCCTTGAATTTTTTGCATGGGACAAAGGTGGGTTTCTTTGCAAACTGGAGATTCCATCCTCCACTTAGAAACCAAAAACTTTTCTAAGCATCACCAAGCAGATTTTGTTTGTTGAAAACAAACAACAATGTTGAGCTGACCAGTCAGTGTCTACAAAAGAGCTCATAGAATCAAAGAGTTTTTGAGACTGAAAAGCAGCTCTAGAGATTGTCTAGCCCAAGTCCCCACTCAAGCAGTTTCAGCTGGAGCAATTTACTCAGAATCATGCTCAGTCAATTCTTGAATACCTCCAAGGATGGAGATGTCACAACTTTTCTGGGTAACTCATGTTTTGAGCTTTCAGGATGAAGACTCAGGTTTGCAGATTTCCAAGCCAGGATTAAGGTGAGTGACACCAAGGTTCCTAGTACCATTTTTATTTACTGATCAACAAAGAACTAACAATGATGTGTTTCAGTCATCCACTTCGCACAATCAACATGCCTCACAATGAAGAGCCATTAGCGAGCAAAAGAATTGACCTTGCCATAGTAGTCTTCTCATAAGACTAGAAAGAAAGTCCAGCACAGGGCAACTAGGATGATTAAGGGAGTGGAGCATCTCCCTTATGAGAAAAGACTGAGGGAGCTGGGGCTCTTTAGTTTGGAGAAGAGGAGACTGAGGGGTGACCTCATTAATGTTTACAGATATATCAAGGGTGAGTGTCACGAGGATGGAGCCAGGCTCTTCTCGGTGACAACCAATGACAGGACAAGGGGTAATGGGCTGAAACTGGAACATAAGAGGTTCCGCTTAAACCTGAGAAGAAACTTCTTCTCAGTGAGGGTGACGGAGTACTGGAACAGGCTGCCCAGAGAGGTTGTGGAGTCTCCTTCTCTGGAGACATTCAAGACCTGCCTGGACATGTTCCTATGTAGCATAATCTAGGCGTTCCTGCTCTGGCAGGGGGATTGGACTTGATGATCTTTCGAGGTCCCTTCCAATCCCTAACATTCTGTGATTCTGTGATTCTGTGAGAGCAATAGAAAAAGAAAGATCACCACCCTTGGATGCCATGACGACCACAACCACGGCACATGCAGCAATCTTCTTGTGGTGGGCAAAAACACGCCTAACCACCCAGGGTTCTCACCTTTTATACAGTCAAGTTCCTGCCAGTATTTGACTTCTTCCAATGAAAAAAAAAAGTCTTTTAAAATTAAATGTAAACGGAATTCCCTGTAGTTCTGCTTGTTCCCATTGCCTTTGTCTTGCCACGGGGCAGTGCACAGATGAACCTGTCTCCATCTTCTTTATTCCACTCCCTTCACTGACAGATCAGGTATTTATGCATGTGCATAGGAATCCCCTGAGTCTTCTCTTCTCCGGGTTGAACAGCCCCAGCTCTGTCAGCCTCTCTTTACATTCCAGATACCCCAGTCCCTTAATCATGTTTGCAGCTCTTCACTGGACTCTCTCCAGTATGTGTCTCTTGTATTGCGGAGCATTAGATCCAACACTCCAGGTGAGTCTCATCAGTGTTGAAGGATCCCCTCCCTCAATATGCTGGCAGTGGTCCTTCTAATGCACCCCAAGCTGCCATTTGCTTTCTTTGGCACAAGGACACATTGCTGCGTCATGGTCAACTTCATTACCTTCTAAGACTCCCAGACCCTTTTCTGCAAACCTGCTTTCCAGCTGGTCGGCTTCCAGCCTGTACTGGTTAGGTTGTACCTCCCCAAGGAATTTCATGAAGTTCCTGAGGGCAGCTAGTTGAGGTCCTTCTCAATGGCAATATAATCATCTGGTCTGTCAGCATCTCCTCAGTATTTATTTTGTGCAAACTAGCTGAAGGTGCACTTGGTCCCATCAGACAGGTCATTAATGAAGCTGTTACATAATGCAGGACCCAGTATTGATCCCTGGGGTACATAACTGGTAATTAGAAACCTGGCGGCTTCCATGTTGCTGGTCACAGCCCTCTGAGTCCAGCAGTTCAGCCAGTTTTCAACTCTCCTCACTGTCCACTTATCTAGTCTGTACTTGATCTGTCTGTGAGGATATTACAGGAGATGGTGTAAAAATCCCTTTCTGAAATTCACAACATGCCCTGCTCTCCCTTCATGAACCCAACCAGTCAGCTCATTATGGAAGATGTCAATTTGGTCAGGAATTATTTCCTCTCCATAAACCATGCTGTCTCCTCCTGATCTCCTTCCTGACCTTCATTGGTTTAGAAGTAGTTTCCAGGAGTATTTGCTCCACCGCCTTCCAAGGGATTGAAGCAAGGCTGATCAGCCTTTAGTTCCTAGTATCTTTTTCTTGCCCTTCTTGAAAACGAGAGTGACATTTGTTTTCCTACATTCTTGAGGAACATCCCTGATTACCACAGTCTTCAGAAGATTACTGAGAGTATTCTTACAATGCTATCAGCCAGCTCCCATAGCACTTGCTGGATGCATCTCATGAGGTCCCATGAAATTGTGTCTGTCCAGTCTATTTAAATGTTTCTTAACTTGATCCTCCTCCAGCAAGCTTTTCTTGCTCTGGACTTTCCTAGAGTTATCAGGGTCTTGGGTTTCCTGAAGGCTTGTCTTACCAGCAAAGAACGAAGCAGAGAAGGCACTGAGTTCCATACCCTTTGCCACCAGTGCCCCTATCCCATTCAACACTAGTCCACGTTTTCCCTGCTTTATGTACTCATAGAAGCTTTTCTTGCTACCCTTCCAATCCAAGTTCAAATACAGGTTTCTTTCCAGATTTAAATCCAGGTGGGCTTTGGCTTTTCTAAACTCGTCTCTGCATGTTTTGATAGTGTCCTGTATTCCTTCTAGGTCACCTGTCCCTGCTTCCACTGCTTGAATACTTCCTTTTAATTCCTGAATCTACTCAGGAGGTCGTTTTTCATCTATGCAGGTGTCCTGCTAGTTTTCCTTATTCTCCTGTTTGCCAGGGTGGACTGTGTTTGAGCTTGGAGGAGACAATCCCTGAATATCAACCAGCTCGCCTGGACTCCTCTCCAGGGCTCTTTCCCACATGATTCCTACAGGCAGGTGCCTGGAGAAACAAAGCCATACTTTCCTGAAGTCCACTGTTGTGGTCCTGTTCTTTGCCTTTTCCCCTCCTCTCAGGACCCTGAATACCACCATCTCATGACCACTGCAGTCAAGTCTGCATCCGACTTTCACATACCCAACTGGTTCTTCCTTGTTTGTAAGTAACAGGTTCAACAGAGCACTTCCCTTCACCAGCCACCTGATCAATTATTTCAAGCAGTTACTGTCAGTGCATTCAAGAAACCTCCTGAATTGCTTGTGCCCTCCTGCACCACCCTCCCTGCAGCAAGCAGCATGGCTATGCATTTCACTTAGATGTACTAGGTATTTGAAATGATTGCACAGTTTTTAAACCAAGTTTGTTTGTTTGTTTTTTAAAACAAAAGAAATTCTCCTCTTAATTAGGATAAATTAAATGAAGCATGTCACAATAACTTTTAGTCCTTGAAGGCATTGTAGATGAATATTCTTGACCACATAGGTGGAAAATTTCTGGCAATAGAACACAACATGACGTGTGGTGGATAAGAGATGCGGGGAGCTGCCTGGTGGTGTTTCGTTGTATAGTGAGTCTTCAAAGTTCATGTGCTTAAGGATTACAGATTCAGATCTCTTTCACAAGATGTAAGCCCTGTCTTTCCCTTCTATAACTCTGTCAAGCAAGAAATCATGAGGACGATCAAGAAGTGAAGAGTACTGGGATTAAATATTCATCACTGAGGATAGGTGTGCAAATTAGGAGGCACAATAGTGCAAATTAGGAGGCATAATATAGTCAGATTATTTACAGAATAGTTCAAATCAAACCCGTCAATGATCTTTATAGTCATTGGCAGTGTTTAACTGTCAGCTGTTAATATAAACCTACTAGAAAGGTATTCGTACCTCTTGCTTTGAAGTATCACAGATTAGCTTATCCTCAATCAAAATGAAAGTATATTCCAAATACTCAGAGTGTTCTTCAAATTACTCAACTGCTATCACCTCAGCATGTAGTTTGTTCTTAGTCCTCTAATGGTTTTGTGATGAAATTGTGGTAAACAAGCTCCCCATTGCTTTGCAGTTCATCAGAGCACAGTTGGAGAGTACCTTCAAAGTTTATTTTCTGTTTAAAATAGCTTGTGCTTGAAAGCATTACCACATGCATACGCTCTATGAGTATGATTAGCTGGTAAAAGTCAACTACTGGTGCTTCAACTCGAGGGCTTTCTCAGTTCTTGAAGGGATTGCTAAATTCGGGCCTGAAATATAATTAAAAACCCTGGAAACTGATTTTTTTTTCAGGACAGAATGAGTAGTTGGGTGATTTTCTACGGAGTCACAGTTCCACTAATTTTCTAAATCCTTTCTTGAATCCTAAGTATTTTCTTCACTTTGTTGAGTAAAAAGAATTGAACAATACTGCAATTTATTGATCAGCATCTCTTTTACTTCTATTACTTGCACTATGGAAAGTTCTGTATATGTGGGTTTCCTATATGTAAAGGATTAATCAGTTTAGATGCATTGGCAATAATGTTTCATCTCTTTAAGGGAAATTTTGACTGGCTTCTGTGATGTCAGTGGTGTAAAAGAGAAGTTGGGTAAGCCTTGACATAAAAGGGACACTTGCAATCCCTCACGTCACCCTCACAATTAAAGGAAATTTGTTACTATTTTTTTTCCTGCTCTTTGAAAAGAGACAACGTAAAGGTACCTGAAAATTAATAGATACCTTGTGTGTCTTTCCATTACCAAAATAATTAATGGAGTACCATTACCAGATTTAATTACTAGTTAGCAGGGGCTTGAGAATTGTCACACTCTGAATCGTTTGGCTAGGATAGTTAGTATTTGAAGCCAGAATTTTAATGCATTTCTGATTTTGTTAATCCTTTCCACCTGTGATAAATTAATACTGCTTATTGCTTACCTAAGGCAGAGAAGATGGCAGCAGCCCAAAACATTTCTCCCATTAAAGCTGGAATAAAGAGTAGGCCTCCCATCCTTTTTCCATAAAGCTGCTGAAAAGGATCTAGCATTGTCACGTAGCCTTTGGATCGCATGGGTTTTGCAAAAAAAAGGCCACCTGCAAAGAAAAGTAGCATAAAAGACCATCTGTAGTGGAGAAATTCATTGCCATTAAGGAGTAAAACATTGATTGTCAGTTAAGTACAAAAAGTAGTATTACTGTTAGTTTCGGTTTGTTTTGGTTTGTTATTGTTTTTAAAGAAGTAAGTATAGTTAAAATATTCTCTAAGACCTCTAACCTTAAATCTGTCTACAGAGTCACATAAACACACCCACACCAATAATGTCTATGGTTTGATAATGAAAAATAATTCTGACTTATTTTGTCTGGTTCAGTTTACTTAATCTGCCATTATAGATGGTCTCAGTTTTGTCTAAATTTGGATCAGCCTAAGGGAATGGTTTTTCTAGCTAATCTTATTCATTCTTAGCGCAAAATTCCACGTGGGTTTTCACATGGTCCTACAGAAAAAACAAAACTGTCTCTGATTCCTGGGCCAGAGTTCACACATGGTTTTGTGCACACGTAGAAAATTTGATTCTTTCAGGACAATTCAGATTTATTATGTATGATTAAATCAACCTTACTACATCCACAGATGCCTTCCAGACTCTGCAGGTGTCAGGCTCCCTGAACGTTTGTTATACACTTATTTAATTTATGCATGTTCAGGAATTTTGATGTATCACAGTCCTGCTTTGCTTGGCTGGCATGTGTGCTGGATTTGTACATAAATGTGCAAAGGCCTCACTTTTCCAACATACAGTCCTCAAATTCTTTCTATCTGGGGAAAAAAAGAGATGTATCTCAAGAAAGCTGAAAGACTCCTTCTATGGAAACCTGTGTAGTTGAGATCTGCGCATAACTATAACTAAGTAGATTTCTACCACACTAAAACTGATGAAAAAGAATATATAAAGTGCAATAAAAACCCCTGGAAAACCAGTCAGTTCCCAATAATATTTACATTGTGGTATTTAGTGACCCTTAGTTAGGTTCTTTGCCATATGTAATGCATTCATTGTATTGTGCAGAAGATTTTCCACATTTCTATGCATTGCCTTATATCACTCATATTTCTTCATTCCAGTAAGTTCTCTGAGCAGAAGATGCTGGCTTACACTGCTTATGTTAAAGCTGTCTTTAGGCAGGTTGTTTGGATGCAGAAACTCCAGTATATTTTTACTATTCCTGGATTCGTCATGGATCCTGTTCCTATTCTACTTGTTATGTCATCATTACAAAAGACAACAAAAAGAAGAAAAAAAAAGCCACCGGCATTATAATAGATTATAAGCTATTAGGATGTTTAAGCACTTGTCAAAGGCAATTTGACACATTCTAACCTTTAAAACTAAATTGCTAGAAAAATTAGGAAAAGTAATATGCAGCACAACATTGAACTAACAGGGAGATTATATCAACCTTAAATCCTTTCAGTCTGAAGCTGTAATATTTCTTCTAGACTTATATTTATAATTTAATTTTTTTTAAAGAAGGATAAACAACCCCATCGCCACAAACACACATGTACAGACTATGCCACAGAAATGCTTTCCTCTCTGTGCTCTGCGGAGAGATATATATGGTCACATGATCCAGACTTCTTTTCTCTGCCATGGCCATTATAATTTCCAGGAAAAAAAAGTCTGGATATCTTTAAAAACAGCTGGAAATGAGGGCAGACGTTAACTCAGCCTCTTCTGGGTTATTATCAATTTCGTTCAATTCTACAGAGGGTAAGGGTCAGAAAGAGGCTTGTGGCTAGGATCCTAACGACTGCTTAATGATATCAATGGATGATGACCTTCATGACCTCATAATGACATCAGCTGGTCTCCAGACAGACATCTACTGTTATTATTTTCATTATAGGAAATAGAGCTGCTCTCAGGGATGGAAACGGAGCTGGAGCTGGCCAGAGAGAAAATATCTACGACGGGAAGGTTTCTACCTAGGAAGAGAGGGAAGACAGGAGAACCAGGACAGGTCATAGGAAAGCATTTCCGACGGGGGAAAAGAGTCAGGAAGGCAACCAAGTTATACAGGAAGATGTAAAAAGGGCAAGAAGACCTGTATAAACAACCAAAGGAAACAAAGGGACAGACTAAGTGGGAGGACCTTAAGAAATGACTCAAAATTGATTGAGGTCAAGTATTATTGAAAGGCTAATACACCCATCACATAATGAAAGATGAAGAACATGGAATCTTTTCTGTAACAGTGTTCTTTTTAAATGGTTGCATCAGCAGTTGCCCTAGTGACAAGGTCTGCTCACAAACTGAAAGGATGTAGTTGGCAACTTTGTGGCATATTGATCATGGCTCACAAGGGCAATACTTGCGGGTGACCATGTAGTGATAAATTTTTATTGCTACTATTTTTAGGAAAAGTAAGGGAGTTTTGAGATTACATTTCAGGAATTAGAGCTCACAGCATTAAAACTTGTAATGTTACCTGTATTTTTCACTCTGACCCCGCATATACTAGGATTGCGTATTTGCATTTTGACATGTGATTTTGAGTTTTGTACTGCATTTAAGAGGATGCTTTGTCCAATTTTAAGGATATAGACCAATTCTACTACAGAAATTAGTAGAAAATCAGATGTTACTTGGTGAAGATCGGTAAAGTATAACCACTTCCCTAACCTGAAAGAATATTTGCTGCTCTTGAATTCCAAGATTCATAGGTGTTCTCACACTAACATGTTCCAGACCATATAGGCACTTAAAGAAAACGTGAATGTATGGATCTTAGAACATAGAGTTAAAAAAAAACAAAACAAACACAAAAAACCTCAACCACTCAAACCAACCAACCCCCGCCCAAACCAAACCCAGATAAAAACCAACAAAACCTTTTCTTATTGTCACCTCCACAGATCACTGTTTGTAATAATAAAATATGTCTTGCCAAGGCATTCAGGAGACCTTCAGATATCAAAGTATTTATAATGATTTTCTGATTATCTTTTTAGCAGCCCAGTCTATCAGCAAAAGGGATCCAGTTTTACTTCAGTATCCTTTCATCATCTGTTTCATTTCAAATAATGGACTTGTCATCAGAACTGTTTAAAATGAGAGACTCTTAGCTTTAGTTCTTTGCTTACCTAAAATCAGACTAAGAGAATAATCCAATAGGTGCCTGAGCCAAGCTAGACCATAGCCTGGCACATACACAGCTTCTGCTGTCCCATTGATGTAGCCCTCCTCCAACCCATGTGGCTGAAAAGAAGAGTTGACAAAGTCTTTCTGTGCCAAAGAGAAGAAAACCTCCTCTAAGATTGTAGAATGATATTGTCATCTTATAATATTGTTATTTTTTATTAGGGTACTGTAGAAGTGCCGATTCGTCATCCTTCTATAAAAAGATGATCCTAATTCGAAAAATATGCAATCTAAGCATCAAAACAGAAGAGACCAATCAGCAAGGTATCTAAGTGCCTGTGCAGTAAGTGAAGATGTGAGAGTTGAGTCTCCCATTACTGGTTCCCAATGAATGAAGCACTTCAACATTTTCTTTGTGTTAGTTGAAATGAGGAAGAGATACAAAGGGGGATCTGAAGAAGAACAACAAGCATACAGTGACGAAGTCATCCCAGCTGGGAAAACTTAAAGCATATAAATTAAACCAAAGTTTAATGAATGTATCATTTACTAGGGCCTTCATGAAAAAAATAATTGCCCTTAAACCTTTGCTATATTTTACATTTTGGCTACACAAAGCATATTTAGTGAACACTGGCATCTGTAAATGCTATACTTCCAGAAAGGCCTCTGATGGTTTTGTGTTGCTATTTAATTTCTAAACTTTGACTCATTTAATTTTGTGATTCCCGAAGACATATTCCAGAAGTGAACTGTGCTATCTCTAATGTTTCTGATTTTCTCTCTCTAAGAACCAGCAGTGTTTTTGATGTATCAGTCTCAGAGACCCTTAATGCATTGATTCTCTGCATTGAAAGTAAGTTTCTACAACCAAGAATTTGGGACCTACAGTATATGTGAAAGAAAATCTCTAAGAGAAACTTAATTATATCTGCAAAAATAATTCATAGCAAATTATGTAATAAAGTTTATCTCATCCTGTTTGCAGGAGGATTCTTGATTTTATTTAATATTTAATGAGTAAGTTTTATGAATCTGGGTCTGTAATTTGAACAAGGGCAGATAGATCATTACAAGTACTAGATTTTTATAATGTCATTTTGATTTTCTTCAGAAGCCTTTGCCTTCTCATATAGGAGTAATTCAGGTTTTCTGTGTAAAAGTTCATACTGGAGGGCCGTTATAAGGTCTCCCCAGAGCCTTCTCTTTCCAGGCTGAACAACCCGAACTCTCTCAGCTTGCCTTTATAGGGCAGGTGCTTCAACTCACTGATCATCTTTGTGGTCCTCCTCTAGATTCACTCCAACAGGTCCATGTCCTTGTTATGTTGGAAGCCCCAAAGCTGGATGCAGTACTGCAGGTGGAGTCTTATGAGAGCAAAATAGAGGAGGAGAATCGCTTCCCTTGATCCGCTGGCTACAATTCTCTTGATGCAGCTCAGGATAAGACTGGTTTTCTGGGCTGTGAGTGCACATTGCTGACTCATGTCCACCCAACAGTACCCCCAAGTCCTTCTCCACAGGGCTGCTCTCAACCCAATCATCATCCAGCCTGTATTTATATTTGAGATTGCCCCGACCCATGTGCAGGACCTTGCACTTGGCCTTTTTGAACCTCATGAGGTTTGTATGGGCCCACCTCTCAAGCCTGTCAAGGTCCCTCTGGATGGTATCCCCTCCCTCTGGCAAGTCAACCCCACCATACAGCTTGGTGGTGTTGCCAAACTTGCTGAGGATGCATTTGATTCCACTGTCCATGACGTCGACGGAGATGTTACATAGTACTGGTCCAAATAAAGACCCCTGATGGACACGATCCATCACTGATCTCCACCCAGTCATTGAGCTCTTGACTGTTGCGTTCATGACTACCTGGCACGTGTGCTGCCTGTCATATCTCAAGCAGCACAGACTTATGGAATAGATTGTAAACACCTGTACAGTCACAAAACTAATTTTTCAGAAAGGGTATTGTATTTGTCTCTTTCCCTGGAAAAAAAACATGTGCATGATTTCTGCATGAACTATATCAACTTCCAGCTGGGAAATAATATCCCACAGACAAGGACAGATGTCCAGCATTACTGCAGCTGTGGTGCAAGGGAAGGCCTCAACCTCTGGTATCCATTTGCCTGACATTGCTACCAAAGTGGTGGTTGTTCTCTAAGAGGCACTTTCATGCTGTGCCTCATTCCCTTTCTTTTTTTGGGGAGGGGGGACCAGGCCACTTCACTTTTGTGCAACATTACAGTGGCTATTGCCCTCCCCTGGCTGAACGGGAATAATGACCTATGGATCGCATTGCTGAGTAAGGTGGCATGAAGGATTTAGCCCTTATTTTCATTAAGATTTGTTGATTTCTGGACTGAAAGTTGAAAAACAGCTGCTGATTAATTTTTGTGTGCACGTGACTGTTCTGGAACATCTGCCAAGGACCCCAAAGCTCTAGGAAGGAGCTATATGGCTTCTTCTGAGGGGGTGAATGGACAGTCAGCGTATATGTTGACATGAGTAAACACATTTGAAAAGAAATAATGGGATATGATGGGATTTCAATCTTAGATATTAATTTTCTGATCCTCAGTTTGCTAAGCCACAATTTAAAGTTAGTTTAATACATTTTTTTGTGAAATTCTTTTTGTTTTTTTCTAAATCAGACAAAAGATATAAATTTAATAATCTGTGGAAACACTCATGTGGTAATCTATTTTAATCCTCTCTTCGCTTGCCCTCTGAAGGACCAAAAATGCAGCAAATACCGACATCCATTTAAAACATGCACCCTAAAACATGATCAGACAAATACTGAGACTATGCAGTGCAATTCTGCTTCTAGTTCATATGAGGAACACAGAAATTAATGTCAGATTTCATTATATATATTGATATATATTAGAAAATCATACTTTTTGGCACTTCTTTATGAAGGATCCCTTGTCTGAGCACTCAAATTATTGAATCGACTCATCAAGTTCTGTAAAAGGAAATTCCTGACCTATGGTTTACAAAAAAATAAATTTCATAATATTTTTTTGTTGTTTTGTTTGTTTGGTTGTCTTTTTTTTGTGGAAGCATATGCAGCTCCATCCAACTAAACTGATAAAATGACATTAATATCTCATTGTCTTTTTGGTCATGTTTGTAAGCATTCAGTTATATCATCTCAAATATTTCCTCTGGGGTTTAAACTCAGTCACGGAAATCAGAATAGACTCAACTTTGTCGCAGATACCCCTTCTTCAGAATTTCACCCACAAACGACGGAACACATTTAATGCAACATTTTAACTATAATTATGTAAAAATGAAACAGAGATTAAGGGCATGTCTACTGCGGTACTATGTTAGCTCATTTTAATAAGAGCTGTTGTGATCCATCCACATTTCAGGCTTCTCACCCTTTTTTATTGCCAACATGCTCAGCCTTCAACAGGCTCCGTGTTGGGGCTTTTCAGTTGCTAGTCCATACAGCTGCTTCTTCGAGGTCATCGTATACACCCGAATATGTCCATAGCCATTATTCATAGATAGTGCATTTGCTTTAGGGCTTTTCAATGCCATTTAGAAAATCAACTATAATTACTCAGGAATCTTGAGGCCGCCCCTACGAATGTTTACGATCTGAATTTTATTTTAAATTTATAAGATGGGTTCTGTCATCCTTCCCACCAAGCAGCCCTAGAAACTGCTACCATTTTCTACACGGAACATAGTATTGTTTGTTTTGGGCAAGAAAGACAGAAATAGGCCTTTTCTCGTAGCCCAAAGTACTTCATGTCTATATGAACAATATCCTTTCTGGAGATCTTTAAAAATTCCTTTTTTTCCCTTTTATGGGTTAGGCTTTGTTTTTTAATTCATATTTAGACAATTAAAACTGTTAAACATAAAGACTGTGTTGAAATAGCCATATACCTCTGCAGGCAAGGTTATGAGGTGCAAAATCTGCATCTATAATTTTTAAAGAAGCAAATATGCCTTCGAACAATGTGACCATTTAGTAAAAATCATTACAGATTTTGATCAACTTAGGTTCCCAACTATTTTGTTATGGTTTTACAAACTAAATATCGCAATCACCCTCACCAAGACAAAACTCGGGCTACGCCCTGATTCAGTACACTTGTGCCCACAACTAATGCTGTGGTTCCCCAAAACTGAAACTGTAATTTACTTGCTATCTCAAGCTCTAATTGCCATAATTACAGAGGATGGAGGTGAGAAAATATATGAATCTTAACCGTATAAAATCCGTGAGTATTTAAGCTGCGCAAAGGTTTTACGACCAGCTGGATATTCCGCTGCAGAGATGATATACTGCGCCATCTCTAGAGGTTGCATGAAATGGAATGAGCGCATGTGGATGTCAGTTGTGGTGGTTATAGAAATCGCCTGCCATATAGAAAGTCCCAGTTCAAGTCTCACCTCTGCCTCAGCTGTTACAAAAAATATTCCTGCAAAATAAGATTAAGGAGACCAGGATTTGTGTCTTCTTCCACTGGCAAAGCCGTTAGTCATAACCACTTGCACGGGGTATGTCTTGTTCTGTCTTCACTCACTCGATTTAATGAATACAGTTTCGTGGCAAGCAGTATCTGTGCAAAATATTCTGGTTTCTATGCTTTTGAGATCATTTCATTTACCAGAAAACAGTCAAGCCAGTTCTGGCTATGAGCTCAATCTCATATTTGATGCCACGGTAGTCAACAGATGCATGATACAATAAACAAAGTGTGATGAGGAGAACATCTGCCTCTGTTATTGACTTCTACAAATATTCTTCACACAATATTCAAATACTCTCAAATATGCTAATTCTTTAAATGAGCAAAACGTTTCTGCAAGGGGATAGGAATTTCTCTTGATTAAAGAATGTAGAATTTTGGCCCAAGTTTTTAATGTGTCTCTTCCTTATTAGATAATTGTGAAACTGCAACAGGGCAAAATACCAAAACACAAATATAAACTGATAAATCCATTTTGGCAATTGAAAGGGCTTTGCCTTGATAGGATTTAGAATAAATAAAATAAATAAAAAATAACTCTGCTTAAAATTTAAATTTCTGAAATAAAAATGGCGGGCAAATTCACTCTTCTTATAATACATTTTTGTTCTGATCCTGTATATTTGCTGTAAGACTTGAGATTTTGGGTCATATTGTGAATATCTTGTTTACACAGGTAAGACACCTGATTTGACTGGCTCTGGGAGTCAGATAGCACTGTTTACAATATTAGTGCAAAATTCTTCTTTCACCCAGGTTTCTCCTACTGACACTACTATGCACAGTAATGTATTATTTAGTCAAACTGCTGTAAAAGAAGGTAAAAGAATCATCAAAGTAAGTTTGATGAAATCAATGAAATCACAAGTTTGAATTTATGCCAATTTTCTTTTAGAAACATTCTTAATTGGTGCTGCCTCCTCACCCCCCATCTTTTTCCATATAAACTTTGTTTTACTCAGTTCAAACAAAAATAATTCACAAATTTAGATGGCTTTAATAACAATAACAGCTATTTTAAAACTGGATTTTTTGTTAATCTATACAGATTCTACAGATGAATTGAAATCAATGAATAAGAAATATAATGTGTTGTTCCTGTATGAGTCTAAAATATTTCTTGTTTTTATGTAAATGCTATGTTTGGCTGTTCACTACACAATGTTAGCAGCAACTGGGAAAAAAAATATATATTTTCTCCATTTTGTATTATTCAACATGGAAATTACACTTCATTCAGATGGAAAACTGACAAGTTATACACTGGTTAGGAAAACAATAAAAGGTGATTTTTTTTTTTTACATACCAGTCATCGTAAATCCACCAACTAGCAAGCCAATGTCTCTTCCACCGACAATAATAGCTTCGCTGCGATCTCCTTCGGTGCTGGTGTTCTTGGTTTTCCAAGCAGCCCATATCCCAACTGCCAGGATAGCCAGGTAGAATACAACTATGGCCACTAGCCCCTCCACATGGAAAGCCATGTTGAAGTCCCAACTGTTTCTTTGATTGCTATTTCATTAAGACCTCTGGAGAGAATGCAAAAATATGTCTGCTTTTTAACAAACCTGGTAAGATGCTTTTTAGAATCAGTGTACTAAGAAAGCTCAGATGGTTATTAAAGAGACTATTCTGGTGAATTTATGAAATGGGTATTTCAGATTCAACTGAAATTAAGTCTACATGCCAACTAAAATGCCTGTGGAGCTAAACCCAACAATTGTAACCTGCAGTTACAATGGGAAACGAATTATGTGGCTGAAAGCTACGCGATTCTTAGAACTCGGTTATTGAGCACAGAATTATTTTAGTGTAACCAAATGCCCAGCACCTGGGAACTCTTCAGTCAGGAAATAGTTTTGTACGTGAAGTAGGATAGAAGATCGTGCCCATGTGGGCTATTACAAAAGTCTCTATTTAGTTAGAAGATAAGCCACAAAACTGTCCTAAGTTTTCTAAGAATTGAGGATGAGTAGTAGCTACAATGGCAAAGCACATCTTTTAAGTCTTCGTGTTGGAATGCTGTCTTTTCCTCTTTCTATCATCTCCCGTGTCAAAAAAAATATGCGCTTTCTTTCTGGTAACATTTAATTGCCCAGCATTGGAAGTATTAATCTATTCTCGTCTGTATGAGAAGTAAACGGGAAAGCCCAAAAGCTTGTGGAACGGCAGAAAAATTCGAGCTACACGAACTACAGAGGGGGAAAAAACTCCCGGGAGACCTAAGCAGCGGCTGCCCCGTCTCCAGCCTTTCCCGGAGCCCCCCTCCCAGCCCTCGCCCCGCCGGTCGCTTGTCACACAACCGCGCCACGGAGACCCGTCCGCCCTCCCGACGACTCCACGGGAGCGCTGCACGGAGCCAAGCCGCCGGAGCGAGCCCTACCTACCGAGCATGGGGGTCGGGGAGGCTCCGCACGCCTCCCCTCCGCCGGTAATACGCGCATCCCCAGCCCCGTGTCCACGGCGGGGCTTTCCCCGCTCCGCCCGCCCGGCCCCGCCGCCGCGCCGTCGGGGAAGGGGCTCCCGCCCGCTTTCTCCCGCTCCCGCCGCCCCACCTGTGCTCCGCCGCCGCCGCCGCCGCCGCCTCGTTGCCCCGCAGCCCCTGGGGCACGGCCGCCCATCCCGCGGGGCGGTGTCCGGGCTGAGCAGCAGGGGACCCCTGCCCCCGCCCGGAGTTTTCCCTCTCGTGGGGCTGCGGGAGGCTGCGGGGGGGAGATTTTCCTGCTGGTTGTGGGGGAGGAAGCGAAGGCGCTAAGGCAGGATGGTCTGTTTCTGCCCGCCCCCCCCCCTCCCCTCCCCTCCCCAGCCCCGCAGTGCCGGCGGAGAACCGAGTGCTGAGGCTGCGACGGGGGGCTCCTGGATTAAAAAGAGGAAAATCCCTTTATAAAGGAGGAGGGTTGAGTGGGGTGAGAGGACCGTGTCCGTCAGAGCTGGGGAGGGGGGGAAGGGGGAAAGACGTCAGAGTGCTAGGGGACGTTGGGGGGAAGTAAGGATGACTCAAGGGAGAGTGAGTGTCGTGTCATGGCAGGGAAGCAGGGTTAGGAAGTGAAATTGGGGTGAGAAAACAAAAGAGAATGAGGGGGAGAAAGGAAAGGAACAGGATCATGCCAAATCAATGGGAGAGTGCAAAGAAGGAAAGAAAGATCCGTTCGAAAAAGACATGCTTTTGAAAGGAGGGCTGGAGGAAGGGGAGAGAGGTAAGGCAGGGAGAAGGACGGTGCTCTGTGCTCTCATTGCCCTCCCTGGCTCCCTTCCCACACCACCCTTTGGCCTAACACCCAGCAAGCACCTGTCGAAAGCAAGGCTGTGTGGAGCTGGTCAGGACAACCTTTCCCTACAGCTGCCCTTCCCAACCTGGTTGAATGTGCAGCCACTTGTCCCAGCTGAAGGGCACCGGTTCTTGGGGGGTGGTCTCCCTTTTTGCCATGCCTCTTACAAACCTCACCTGCAGAGCTATGGTAGTAGCAGCTTTCCTGTGAAAGGATTCTTGCTGTCTCCAAATGATGCTCAACGGTGAGTGTTGAGAATAAGGGTGCACTTGTAAAGAGAACCCACATGTGCCCTTACCCCAGTTTTTACAGAAGGAAGCTCATGCTTAGCTGTAGCAGTCACTGTCAGCTCTTGGGAGGCAGGACATGGGCCATTGGATCATGAAGGGTAGAAAAGTATAAATAAAAGCCCTACGGGAGTACGAAACTGAGGTTGGTAAAAGAATTAATATAAAGTGGAAAATAAAAAACCTTCCTAAACTCAAAAGGAAAATGCAATGTGGGAAGACATAACAAGAGAAGAGGAAGGTGGCAAATCAGCAAAGCTCAGCCCACTGCAAGAATGACCCGAGGGCCTGTGCCTTTCTGCCTGTTTGCCAACTGCCTGGGCAGAGCAGACTGCTGAGGCTATCACGCCGAGGAGCACGCTAGCCTCAGTCATCTACTCTGTACATTAAATGTAATAAATTATGATTGTATTCTCATATATTGTATGCATAATACTTGCTTTCAAGTCCCTGGGCTCGACTGAAGAAGCCCAAATAAAGGTGGCCAAAGAATTAAAGGTTGGAAATGTTACTATTTTTGTCAGCCAATCTCATGGGTTGTTGAGTGACGCTAGTGGTGCAATGTTTGCTTTGGGAGTCTACTGCAAAAATCTCCCAGTAAAAGGCATCAGAGACACATATTACACACCAGGCAAGCATCAAGGCACCCTCTAAGCAGAAATCCCGTCATAAGTAAAGCCAAAATAAATAATAAGTGGAAGTCAGAGACTTTGGAAACAATGTTGAAGGTGTCTCAGTCTGGAGTAAATAAACAAGTTTCAACAATTAAAATGTGATACAAGATACTTGGATGCCTAAATTAAAGTCACAGAAAGTTTTAACTATATTTTAGTCTGGCTTTCTCCAGCTTAGTGCAAGTGAAGAAGTCAAGGCAACACAAAGCATGGGAAGTTCTGGAGAAAAGTGTTAGCCAAAGTCCGCCTTAGGCAAATTCAAAAAATGGTAACCAATGAAGAATTTCCTTTCTTAGATTAAAACCCAGTATCAGTCTTCGTTGAAGACTGTAACAAATTCCTGTTGTCCTTCATATGCCTAATTAACACCTGTTTATGACACTGGAGTAGAAGATCCATTTTTTTTTTCATTTCTAGAAATCAATTACTTCTAAATTAATTATATTCTAATTAAATTCTTTAGAATTAATCCTGAAAAATTAGTAATTTTTATTTGTGTAGCCGCTTTTGACAAGTTTTATCTCTCTAATAAGCCAGGTTTGTAATCTCTCAAACAATTAATCATCTATGCTGGCCAAGTTTTACCTTATTTATCTACTCCTGTAGTTACAAAATAAGTAGTTATAAAAAACAAGTAGTTACAAAATAAGAACAAATAAGTTCCATCGTAAATTCTGTCACAAGATATTCATTTAAGCTATAGGTTCCTTGGGCTGATATAACTTTGGGTTTTGAACCTACCTTCACCTGGATGTAGTTGGTAAGACCAAGATAATAATTTTAGTGAGGTGTGAACATTAGTTGATTTAATAATTTACTGTCTCTTCTTTGCTCATCCACTATTGCTATTTGATGTAGGTTTTTTGTTCTTTCTCTGCTACACTGGATCCCTGTGTATACTGTGACAGCTGCACCCCAACAGCATCCATCAACCACAGCCATGCACAAAGCTCATTTCTCAAGATATCTGAGGGTGTGCACAGATGAGTGCCAGTAAATTTTATGGCTCCTGGGAAAAGATGCACTGTGGTGCCAGAGATACTAATGGCAAGTGCAAGGCGAATTCCATGTTAGACCTGACCACATTTCCAAAGACAATTACTTCTGCTGTTGAAATGTTTAGACCTGAGGTCATCTTTTCCAGGAAAGAAGCAGTCCATTGGTAGCTTGTGGCTTCTAAAATAATTGTTCTTTATTTGAACTTAATTTTAATTTATTTTTTTTAAGAACATAGCTTGAAAACACACTGTTCAGGAAAACACATCCTAAAATTTACTTTTCATATGTAAGAAAGTTGGCACAAGAGCCTACATTTACTCACCTGGAATTGCGTTCAAGTTTTTTCTGTCCTTGGTGGTGGTTCATGGCTGCCCCATCACCGTGGGCTGCCTCTGTCCCATACAAGTCTTGCTCTGAACAGTGACAGTGGTAGACTTGATAGCCCCGTGGTGGGACAGTCCGAAGTTGACAGGTAAGATGGGTCCACAGAAGATCCCTTACTGCTCTTTCATTTTATATTAGGTTAGATGAATCAGTATGGAGCACTAAAGAGTGATGAATGCTGGTACCTTGGTAAATAATGTTTTGCAAACACGCTCACTTCTACCTGCTGCAACCTTCCTGTGCAAGCCTACAGGTTCATCCTGTACTGGACTACTCAATGCTCAGTTTTACCTTGTAGGTTTTATGAAACACTGATGAAGGGACAGATTTTACTTTAACTAGCCACAGTGCAAACCTGGAACAATTCAAATTAAGTTAATTAATGCATTTGCAATTTACTTCAGTAACAGAAACTGGCCTCGAATCCTCTTTCTTTTTTCTTTTCTTTTTCTTTTTTTTCTTTTTTCTTTTTTTTTTTTTTTTTTTTTTTTTTTTTTTTTTTTTTTTTTTTTTTTTTTTTTTTTTTTTTTTTCTTTTTTCTTTTTTTTTCTTTTTTCCTTTTTTTCTTTTTTCCTTTTTCCCTTCCCCCTTTTTTCCTTTTTTTTTTTGGTGGCAATCTTTCAAACACTGAAATGAATGTTTATTTCAATGACAGTCAAACCCCTTGAATATTTTTGTGGAAAATTCATGCAGGGGCAGGATACGTATAAAGGAGCAGAGGGCTAAAGGTACAAGTTCCTACTCAGACTGTGTTTTGAAACACTGTTTTGAATCCCATATTAGGTGGCTTAACTGACCAGTCCTTGCTAGGCAGCTCTATCTGCTACTCTTTCCACCTTAATTTCTTTACACAGCTCTTGAGAAATGTTTTGCAGAAACAGTGGAAGTTAGCTTTCATGTACAATATCTGTCATTTTTTCTAAGTAAAGATGTTACAGCATTTCAAAAGATTTCTTGAGCCTACATATAGTTATTTGGACTCTCGCTTGGTAACAGTAAATATTTATGCATTTTAAACCTATGTCCATCACTGAGATTTTGCTTAGAAAAAGGTCACCCTGGGTACAACTCATGGACGTGATCAAAATAAAAACATTTTTTTAGGGACAGTTAGGCTAAACTACCACCCAGTTTCTTTTTCTTAATGCTTCCTGCTACTTGCTAGTTGGTCTTTCAGAGAAGTTTGAAAAATAGGAAATATGAAGGACAGAAACTGAAGTCTAACCCCAGTGAACATCTGTGTTACAGACAGTCACAGTATTTGAGAAACTACAAGTGTAAATCATGGTGTAGATCATCTAAGGAATAAGTGTCTGGCTAAATATACCTTTGAGGTAAAGTCCTATTTTCTGATAGATCTCTTTGTTTAAAACTTACATGGTACAATTACGTACCCCCCCCTTTAGTTGGATTACATGATTTCCGGAGGTCCCTTCCAACTCTGACAATTCTGTGATTATGCATTTTATAAGATCGGATGACAAACTTACTTAAAGAAATGCTTACTTCTTTAAAAAAAAAACCCAAACAAACCCCAAACCCCCAGTGTTTTGATGAATGTTCCCTTAGTAAGACACTTTTTACTACAGCTTATTTTAAGGCCTGTAATAAAAGCTTTCCTGGGACAAATGCTACAGAGAGGTTTATGGTAGAACTATTCTACAAAGGGTCTCTTGATCAGTTTGTGGTTTTTGGGATAGAATCCATTTAGATTCCTTCAGCAGTTTCTTTATTAACCATGGAGTCCCCAAAGAAATTATCCATCCATTTGCTCAACAGCTCAGAAAAAACACCTGGATGAGAACTCTTTTGGAAGATATATTTGATAGGTAATAACAGTTCCCAGTTACCTTGCAGCAAGATATAGATACAGCTGCAGTTCTGAGCCTTCGGGATTCCAGGCGGTGTAGATCACTGATGAGACTCTTGATAGTAAACTGGATAAAATGTCAAAGAAACAGCTCTTTTCTTCCTACTTTGGCAAATACTACATGTGACATTTTCATACTGTGTGCAGTAGTTTCTGTCAGTTTATAACATTAAAAAAAAAAAACAGTAAAGAATGATAAGACTGCAAAGTTTAATACATACAAATGTAAGAAAAGCACAGTTAAGATCGTGTGTGAACTCTTGATACAGTTCTCTTGTCCACCTACATTTTATGGTAGTCTTTAACTGCACGATCACCTACTACTTTTTCCCTGAGTTGTCTATCTTTTTCAATAGGATTAAATCTTCACTATTTTGTTCATTTTCTTCATAAATTATTAATTATTATATATTAATATATATTATATTATTAATCATATTATACTTCAAATTTGCAATGATAACAAAACTTGTGGTGATCTCCAGGTGTTCCTGCAGTGCATTGTATTAGTGCTTCACAAATACAAATAATTTTATCTACAGAGCACACTAAGGGAATAGGTGGCATTTTTGTACAGACTCATGTATTTAAAATATAACTCCAGTCAATTTCTGTTGCTGCTTTATTCAATGCTTACGCAAATCTCAGAGGCAACTAGCATTGTTTTTGCTGAAAAGCTGAAGAAAAGCAAATCAATATTCAATCTAAGTCAGACATCTGGTGTGAAAAATTTCAGCTGGTAGCCTGATGCCTGGCAAAGTTGTACGCAAGGTTTTTATTGTGAGAAATTTCAGGCAACCTGAACTGAACTAACTTTTCAACACCTGTTGCAAGAAAGCTGTCATAAAAAATTTGAAATTAAGGGACTGAAAGAGAAAATACAATGTGTTCCATGTTTTCATTCTCGTACCCTGACTGTACTGCATTATTCCGGTTTTACTTTGGTGTAAATAAGAGTGAATTAGAATGGAGATGTGCACTGCTTCATGGTAAACCACTATATTTGTACTATACTGAGCATGTGATTAAAATGAAGCAAGTGAAGAAGTTGTGGATTATTATAATTATTTAATAGTGATATGGCCAGTTGTTCCCAGAAGCCGATCACATCAGAACTCCACTGCAGTAAGTGCTATACAAATGTGTTTTAAAGAAAAGAACCTAACACAGAAACTACACATTTTTCTTTAGGCTTTTCCGTATTGTTGATCAGCATCTCTGAACAACACGAGAACTAAAAAAAATAAAATAACTCTAACAAAATAAAGCTATAATGCACATTAGTGGTTCTTAATATAGGACATAATGCAAAATAGCTATTTTGCAAGCTACTCAGATGTAATGCTTGTCGCTCTTTCGATTTTTGGAAAGGGTTGTGAATTAGGATCAACGAAGGGGAATACACAAACCAAAGATCCACTTTTCTTTGGTGTGCCTTGAACTAAACGAGATCAAGCTGATTGAACTGCTTATTGGATTTCTGGGGAAATCTATCCCTGAGCAATAAATCTGTCTGAATGGAGACCCACCATTTATCAAGCTTACAGCGAGAGGCCTTTCAACCAGTGGATGGTTGGCATAGGAACACCCTCAGCAAGGCCAGCATTTCTGCCATGTAAAATTTGCATTGTATGATGACTTACAGTGCATCAGTGGCCAATCACATCCCCAAGAAGGCAAGGAACACACCTACGTGGGCGCTGTGATCCTGCAACCACATCAGTACTTCACAGCCAGGAGGGAAACAGAAACCCGAATATAACCCAAACCTGCAAAGAGGAGTGTATTGAATGGCGCTTTACCCCAGCAAATAAAGTCGCAAAGTCGTGAGTGAACTGATGCAGAAGCGGGCCGCAGATCTGTTTGCAAACCTTGGAGACAATCAAGTGCTGTATCGCAGCAAAAAGAGAGCCTGGGGCAAAAAGAGAAAGCAAAGGAGAGAGAGCTGTTTTTGAAACACTTTTGGAGTTATTGCTGAATATATGGATATTCTTAACCAATACCCAAGACAGTTTGCAGTCCTAAGTTTGACTTTGAACTGAAAAGGATGCAAGAAGAAGGAAAGACTGGCAGATGAATTTAAGCCACTCTCAGTTGTTGTTTACACTCTGCTACTTTGCCCTGAAGTGTCAGTCGTAAGGGCCTTATGTTAATCTACCTGAATTCAAATTGTCCATTATTTACTCTACCTGAATTCAAATTGTCCATTATTTACTAGTCAATTCCCTGTCTTGAGGGGGGGAAAAAAAAAAAGGTAGGAAATTAGAAGTATTACAAGAACATTAAGTTTTCAAATTTATTTTAGGAAAGATTTTTTTTTTTGATGATAGTATTGAAAATATCTTTACCAAGGCAGTTCTAGTAGAATTTAGAAAAAAATGCTTCGGTACCTTCAGTGGAAAAGCCAACCATCCAGCTTCATGCTGTTTCAGTCTTTGCTCTAATAGGACTTCAGTTTTTAGAGGAAATCTTTGAAAAATTTTAGTAAGGCCTCCGATGACCAGTTCTTTCTCATTATGAAGTTCACATGAGTAATATACCTTTTTATAGATCCACGGATAAAACCTTTTACTGAGAAATTGGAAAACAAACTGAATTAAAACCAAAAAATACGATAAAAATGTCAAGCACTAAATGAAACAACACAGAAATTGTATTTTGTTAACTATGATCTGAAGATACTTTATAAACTCTACTTTATATGTTGCTATTTTTAATAGATACTAAGGCTCTCATGTTCTCACTACAGACATGTTTAAATAAACCATCTGATCATTTTCAGTGCATAACTTTGACCAAGTAGGAACTGACACAAAAATTTGAAAAAAAAAACCCCATTGAGATCTAGTGATGGGAATTTCCTTGAAAACATCTGATGAGGGCAATGTGAAAAACTAGCCTTCGAGGCATCACTACCAATAACTGATCCTAAACAGTATAAAATCATTTTCCCTATGGAACTGATGTTTGGATTCAATTTCTCTTCAGTCATGTCCATATATTTTGGTTAAAGAATCAATATTTTCCTGAGGGAAAATCTGAAAATATTGATTGGATTCTGTGAGGATTTTAGGATTAGAGAACTAGAACATGGTTTGGTTTTTGTTTGTTTGTTTGTTTGTTTGTTTTTTAACAGCAGTAGTTTTTGAGTAGTATAGCCGAAATATCCACACAGCATAAGTCAGATTACCCTGTCTGGGCAAAGATTGTTTCTGTTGCAATGTGCATGGTCTGTAATAATGAAAAAGGTGAAACTAATGTCAGCCAATTTCAAAATATTGAGGGAGAAAAAGCATGTCTCAGCTTTAAATTAGTTTTCAATGGAACCCTTGCCAGAACAATTTACAGATCTCCTGTGTAATAGTTACAGAAACCTAATTAAAGTCTATACCTGCTTAGCTTGTTGTAAAAGTCACATGAAATGTGATTTAAGCTTGCATGTTTTGTTTCACAATGCAAGTGAGGCATATGAAGATGGTCAGTCATTGACAGGTAGTAACCCATTAAACCATGATATCTCCATGCTTGTTCATACTTCTAAAGCTTTCAGAATAAACACAAAAACTGTGTTCTGCAGGGGATTGAAATTTATTCTTTCTTTATTGTTACCCAGTACCTCTTCAAACATGCATATCAATTCACTTGCTCCACTGCTCCATTCTTCCAGGAATACTAAAGTATGTGCTTGCTGACGTTTTAAAAAGCACACATAAAGCAAAGTGCATGGGCGAACAGGAGAGAGCTGAAATGGTAATCCTTGCTGCAAAAGGCACTTACACTAAAATAAAGTGTCAGCTTCCCAGTGGCCAGCGAGCTGCATACAGCTATTAGAGCAGAATTCAGAGTTGTTTTCTGAATTCTGTGATCTAATTTATAAGCGATCTATGAGAAATGCAATTTGGTCTTTTCAGATTAAATCATCTGTCTAAATAAAAACGGAAAATGTATCATTTCACTACTGCTAAGCCAGAGAATTTAAAATAGAATTTGCAAAGAAAATGAAAACAAACAATAAAATTATTCTGATTTTTATCCGCTTTGAAGCCATTCTTCTCAGCAATTCCAACAGATAAGAGATGATTTTATAAACACATCTGCTTCTACCAGAAATTTATAAACATTTTTTTTTTTATTCAGAGTGGGAAATTAATATAATATATATCCTTGGTTGAATGTGAAAGAAATGTCTTTTGAGGGGAAGAGTTAATAATAATCTTAGACAGAGTATAAAAGGAGTTTTTAAAGATGCTGTTTAACTGCGTGGTCTACAATAGCTAAATCTCATTAAAAATGTCCTGACTTTATGTAAAATTGTCATATTTGCACACGTTTAATGAAAAGGTTCAAAAAGCCAATGCTTCTTCCCTGAAATACTGTTCTGTTTCACCAGGACAGTCCTTCTTAGCCACAAGTTTTTATTTCATGATTACTGAGTAGTGACTTTAGGCTTCACAGGAGAAGTATATATGTTCGTATTTTTTTGTTTACTAATGTACTTTCATAAATATTGTCAAAGACACTACCATAACACTTGGTCAAAGCTGACTAGAGTATTTCTGGTTGTTTTAGAATGAGTTTGTTGAAATTGAAAAAACTCAAGGGGTCTGCCCCAGTGCCTGGTAGAACTGGCTTCAGTGAAATTTAGATTAGGGCATTAAAAAATGGTGAATTAGAGAAATAAAATTAAGGCCTAAATGCCATAGATTTATTACAGAAGTCTTCGTCT
Source organism: Trogon surrucura (assembly GCA_020746105.1). Classification (NCBI taxonomy): domain Eukaryota; kingdom Metazoa; phylum Chordata; class Aves; order Trogoniformes; family Trogonidae; genus Trogon; species Trogon surrucura. The sequence goes on from CM036617.1 coordinate 69,537,014, forward strand.
GCAAAGTGGAGTGTAAACGACAAGAAACATTTCAGGTTGTGAGACAGAGATATTTGATAAAAATTATCTGGTCACAGCAAGAAGGATTTTGAAAGAAGACTGTGGGATCAGAATGGCCAGTGTTGGCCAGAAGAGCTTGTACTTACAGCTACTTATCCTCTTGGGCTCTTGGTACAGTTTGGAAAGCATTCTGGGTTCTCTGTGTGTCAAAAAAACTACACACTTCAGAGTCATAACTCCTGACAGCTGCTAATCTTGATGTACTCAAGCAAAAGAGCTGGTGACCTTTTAAAATCTGTGTTTCCAGCAGACCTTGGTAATAGCAGATCAAGAAAGAAGGAAGCCTGCATAGCCTTGCTAAACTTGTCTGTGGATCTGTAAGAAGCTTAAGTATCTAGTTTAAAGCATGTAATTTTTGCTAAAGCAATGGTGCTACCGACACTGTCAGAACAACTTTCTTTGGCAGTTTTAATTAATTCCATTTTTAATTAGAATAATTACCTCTGTTTCTTTATTTACGAAAAAACATAAATACTAGCTCACATTCATGGACTAATCCTTGAGGTATTAGTGCTTGGGAAGCAAGTGCAAATAGCATGAAAGCTGGTATTTTTCTATGATTTGTTGATCGTTGAACCTAAAACCGGGAAAAACTGATATTAAAAATTGAAGTGAACCTGGTGACAATTCCATAGATGCATTTCACTTGGGGAATTTGCTAAAAATGTGCTTTGGAGCATGATTTTGCAAAGGCTCATAAATTAGCTGAAGTGAAAAATTAAAAAATAGGAAAAGAAAAGGAGTTAGGCTCCATTACTCAGTACTCTAGCAGATTTATTGGGAAGTCACCCTTTCAGCTAGTGTTTTTATAACTTAAACAAATTACAAGTAAACATCATATTTGTATGTGACTTTCCATGAATGCAATGTTTCAAAGTGATTCATTATTTATTACCTGCTCTGTGGTATAGAGGCTATCCATCCTGGAGTTGTTAGATGTAATGAGAACAAGAAAAAGACCTTGTGTGCTTTAGCAGAAGATAGCAAACATGAACTAACTTTCAAACAATATAAAAAGAAGGCTTTTATGTACAAAACTAATGAAAATTATGTCAAAAAAGACAGGATTTTCTGAAACTCAGTAGCCATTCCCACTTGTCTTCTAACTCTGTACCTAGCCCTTCAATATATGTGCTTTATGGTTATATACTGGGTTAAAATGCATTTGCATATGAATATTCAAAATGTAATCCCTCCCTGTCTGCTTGGAGTAAAAAAAAATCGGTATATGGAAGAAAATGGAAGAGGACATATTCATCTTCTATGCTGAAAGTGTTATCAAAGACTGGAACAGGTTGCCCTGAGAAGTGGTTGAATTGTCATCCCTTCATGTATTTAAAGGCCATCTAGATATGGTGCTCAGGGGCATGGTTTAGAAGTGGGTCTTATAGAATTGGACTTGATGATCTTGAAGGTTTTTTTCCAACCATAATGATACTATGATTTCTATTATTTCTGTGATCTTTGTTTATGAATTTTCCTGATTTCATTCTTTTTTTTTTTTTTTTTCCAATTTGTAGACCAGTTTTGTGCTCTAATTCCAAGACATATAAATTGACACAATGAATTGAGTGCACCCTCAGTAAGTTTGCCGAAGACACCAAGCTGTGTGGTGCCATGGATTCACTTGAGGGAAGAGATGCCATCCAGAGGGACCTTGACAGGCTTGAGAAATGGGCCAGTGCAAACTGCATGAGCTTCAACAAGTCAAAATGCCAAGTCCAAACTGTACCAAGAGCCCAAGAGGATAAGTAGCTGTAAGTACAAGCTCTTCTGGCCAACACTGGCCATTCTGATCCCACAGTCTTCTTTCAAAATCCTTCTTGCTGTGACCAGATAATTTTTATCCTGCGCCTGGGTCAGGCCAATCCTAGGCACAGATATAAACTGGGCACAGAGTGCGTTGAGAGTAGCCCTGAAGAGAAGGATTTGGGGGTGTTGAGTGATGAGAAGCTCAACATGAGTCATCAGTGCACTCATGCAACCCGGAAGGCCAACCGCATCCTGGGATGTATCAGGAGAAGCGTAGCCAGCAGGTCAAGAGAGGTGATTCTCCCCCTTTACTCTGCTCTTGTGAGACCCCACCTCAAATACTGAGTCCAGTTCTGGTGTTCCCACCATAAGAGGGACATAGAACTGTTGGAGCATGTTCAGACGAGGCCCACAAAGATGATCCAGGGGTTGGAGCACCTTTGCTATGAGGACAGGCTGCAGGAGCTGGGATTGTTCAGTCTTGAAAAGGGAAGACTTCAGGGGGACCTGATAGCTGCCTTCCAATACCTGAAGGGAACCTACAGGAAGGCTGGGGAGGGACTTTTTTACAAGAGTGCCCACTGATAGGACAAGGGGAAATGGGTTTAAGGTGATGGAGAATAGATTTAGATTAGATTTTAGGAAGAAATTCTTCAGTACGAGGGTGCCAAGACTTTAGAATAAATTGCCCAGAGACGTTGTGGCTGACCCCTCCCCGGAGCTGTTCAAGGCCAATTTGGACAGAACATCATGCAGCCTGATCTAGTTGAGAGGTGTCCCTGCCCATGGCAGGGAGGTTGGATTAGATGATCTCTAAGGTCCCTTCCAACCTAGGCCATTCTATGATTCTATGATTCTCTGAATTCTGTTGATATGTATACTACCATATTAATTATTCAACATAACGTACTTATTAATTCTTATAATATAATAATGAATATAGGTGGTTTAATTTAATGTATACATTTTTAATCCCACTTACAGCCTGTCACAAGTCGTGTTCCTCAGGACTCAGTGCTGGGACCATTTCTGTTTAACATTTTTATTGATGATCTTGATAAGGACATAGACTGTATCATCAGTAAGTTTGCAGACAACACCAGGTTACGTGGGAGTGTTGATCTGCACGAAGGTAGGGAGGCCCTACAGAGAGACTTGGATAGATTGGATGGATGGACCAATGTTAATGGTATGAGCTTCAACAAGTCCAAGTGCCAGGTCCTGCATTTGGGCCACAACAACCCCATGCAACACTATTTGGGGAAGTGTGGCTGGAAAGCCGTCTGGCAGAAAGGGACCTGGGGCTTCTAGTCAACAAGCGGTTGAATATGAGCCACCAGTGTGTCCAGGTGACTAAGAAAGCCAACGGCATCCTGGTCTGTATTAGAAGTAGTGTGACCAGCAGGAGCAAGGACGTGATTGTTCCCCTGTACTTGGCACTGGTGAGGCCACACCTTGAGTATTGTGTCCAGTTTTGGGCACCTTCATACAAGAGAGATATCGAGATGCTGGAGCGAGTGCGAAGAAGGGCAATGAAGCTGGCAAAGGGCCTGGAGAATAAAACTTATGAATAACAATTGAAGGAGCTGGCCCTGTTTAGTTTGAAGAAGAGGAGGCTGAGGGGAGACCTGATCACTCTCTACAACTACCTGAAAGGACATTATAGAGAGGTTGGTGCTGGTCTTTCTCATGGGTAATTAGCAACAGAACAAGAGGGGATGGCTTCAAATCGCAACAGGGTAGGTTTAGACTGGAAATTCAGAAAAAAATCTTTTCACAGAAAGAGTAGTCAGACATTGTAATAAGCTGCCCGGGGAGGTGTTTGAGTCACCATCTTTGGATGTGTTCAAAGGTCTTTTAGATGTGGTGTTGGGAGATATGGTTTAGGGATAAGCTTTGTAGAATAGGGTTAATGGTAGGACTCTGTGATCCCAAGGGTCTTTTCCAACCTGAAGGATTCTATGATTTTATGATTCTATGAATTTCACTGACTTTCCAGTATTTTTTTTACCTTTTTTTCCCCATTTCCCGTGGGAAAGCAGGAACCGGGCAGGCATCCGAGGTGATCAGCACCAAGGACAGAGGCCGCGGTGATGGGCGGTGCTCAGCCGGTACCCGGGAGAGGCACCCACGCCCAGAGTCCAAGGATTCCCAAAGGACTGATTGCCAGAGGCAAAGCTGAGCTTGCAGCAGAGCCCATCACTGACATCGTAGATCGGCTTTGATCACCCACATAACCCAGGCGTCAGGAGTCAGGGGAGACAGATTACTGCATGTGGAGGTCTCGTGAGTTCTGAGCCCTCAGAATAGATGCTACAATGAAAAATCAAGTAAATTGTGATTCGTCAGCTAAATAAACTACTTTGGCACTGTTAACTCTTTGAAGTAAGAATGGTGTTTTCCTTTGTTTTTTAGACAAGGTTGGACCTATTGCAAATACTCTTGAAATATGATAGGGAGCCATCTTTGAAAATAATGATCTGAGCAAGTAATATTAGTTACAACCCTTCTACTTGTTATCTAAGAACTATTACAGTACTATGGACTAGATAGCTACTAGATGAATGAACTTCAAAGTTTCCTGAGCAACATAAGTGTCAAGGGTTAGGATTGGTTCTGTTTAGCTCAAACCAGGACAATCAGACAACAACATTACTCAAATTAACAGGCAACTGTTTTGTTCGCTTCCGCCCTTCCCGCGGAGAAGAACAACACTGGACAGTCTCACTGGAAGGTGGGCTAGACTCCCATGCAGCAGAAATGTCAAAGCATACATGGCATGTAACATTTAATTTATTTAAAAGCAAACCCCAAAATTCTGTTAATGGCATTAATTTCTCGTGATTCTGATGCAAGAATGAGTTGAGAAGTAATTAGATTTTCCATTAAATGAATTGAAAGTCTGTATCAAAATCAGGTACTGTGTGGCAGCAGGTAGTGTCTGTCATTCATCTGTGACAATCTTAACAAAAAATGAAGCCTTCTTACCTAACTTCAGACACAAACATCGTAGACATCTTCAGTGGAGAAGCATTGGAACAGACTGCCCAGAGAAGCGGTGGAGTCACCATCTCTGGAGTCATTCAAAAAACATGTAGATGTGGCAGTTCAGAACATGGTTTAGTGGTCATGGTAGTGTTGGGTTGATGGCTGGACTTGATCTTAGATGTCTTTTCAAACCCTAATGATTCTATGATTCAGTGCCAGCTAATCACTCCATACTCCCTTTATGGTCAGTGTTCACCTGCAATGAAGGGTGCAGGTCAACTGAATCTTTGAAAGCATCTGCAGACAAACTGCACACTGACTCTTTCCAGTGGTTAAAAAGGGACTCCACAGTAACTGCTGCAGAGGTAAACGTGTCCACTGCAGATGCCTTTTCATCCAGACAGACCCCTTGCACACTGACACTGAGCAGTATGCAAGCTACTCGGTAAGCATGCAGAAGTGCCAATGCCTTTGGGAGAATTAAGTATCTAGGAGTGGGAGGCTGCTGGGAAGTGCCATACAACCTCATACTTACCTAAGTATGTGCCATCAGATGATAGATAGTACCTGACTTGTTCAAATACTTCCACTCATACTAAAATACAACCTAATGGCAAAAGTCCACACACTAAATTTTCTCTGTATGCATTTTATACCTCAAATATAAGCCTCTGACAAGAGTATTATATATGAGACCATAACTAATTCAGCTTCGCATTCTACACACTGTCTTGGATGGTGGTTATACTTCATCAGTTTATTTGATTTTTCAACATCCCTCCCACTAAAAAATTCAATCAAAACAAGTGAAGTGACTCAAGAGACACTGAAAGCTGAAAAATATGTCTCAATTCAACTCCTTTTAAAATTTATTTTAGGTATCTACTGTCGATACAGAAAAATAGAGTGAAAAGATAGAGATTAAATAGACATTAGAGGGTAGAGGTGATTAAAGGCAAAGTGTGTAAAATTTCCTCTTTTAGATACAGTGCCTTATTTGAATGAAATCTCTTCTTCCTATTAGTTGAATGAAAATCAAATGCAGAAAAAAATAGTACAGTATTGTTCTCCTGAGTCTGCAGAGAGCCTGAAGCAACAGTTCTGTTTCAGGAAATAGGAAGGATTCTCTAAATTCATCTAATGAAGTGGATGAATGATAAAGACTGGAAGTGAAGGCAAAAAATATACTACCCATTTTTTAGGCTGTGCATAAATCCAAGGAAGACAGATGGTTTCCTCTAGAAATGGACTGTAGAATCTACTGAGATCTCTGCCACCCTCACTCTTCTGGGAAATTTTACATGATGAAGCTCTTTCTGTAGGAGCTTCTGTTCTCTGCCAGAAAGTATATGGTATGAACTCCTTTTCACCCTCCTCTCTGCCCCTCTCCATCCACATCAGTGAGAGAAAAGTGAGAGAAAAACTGTCTCAGTAATTAAGATGAGGTTCTTATTCCACAGTTCAAAGCTGTTGACTAAATTCCTCATATGCTGGGAAGGAGGCCATGCAATTGACAAAACTTTCCGTTTTTCCTCTGGCAGGAAAGCAGTTTCTCTGATGCAGTCATCAACTTTTCTGATGCCATCAGATTTTGGTCGCACACCCAAACCTTGCGATGTAAACCCAATAAAAACAAATTTCTTCATGTAGAAAGGATTGAATCATGTATTGCCTTGAGTATATTTTGCATGTTTGCCATAGTCTGGAACACTCATTTATAGTGTCAGAGTGTGAGACATTTTACTAATGCCAATGATATGCTTAAAACTGGAAATCTAATGACCTAAAGTACAAGAAACATTGATTTTTTTTTTTTTTTTTTTTTTTTTTTGCAAATGGAAAAAGCCCACTATGTGACTTAATCTATTCATAAATCTCATGTTTAATACTGGAAAAATATTACTCATTTATGATAGGGAAGTTGCTGTAGCATTTCCATTCTGTTACCCAGAGCACCTCCACAGTTCCTGTCACAGAATTTAAACTCACCTGGGGACATCAGGGATCATGGAGCAGGTTTCATCTTCTCCTCTTCCCTCCTCTGCTTTCTTCCCCTTTATGTGATTCTCCTCCTAACATCATCATTTCCCCTCATTGCAGAGTAGGGCATAGTTGTGTTGTAATAACAGCAGATCAAGAAAAAAGCAATGGCTACATTTTTGTTCCCTGCTTCTACATTGCTTCAGGGTAAATTGTTTGTGACAATCTTATTTTATGTCTAGACTGCATCCCACTCTTCAATAGCCAGCCTATGCTGAGAGGCCATTCTCCCTCCTGCTTTGTTCCTCACTCTATTTATTACTAGTTTACTCACACAGAGGGAAGAGTCACAGACCATAGGAATATTCTTATTTTATTTGTCAGGGACTGCAACACTGGGAGGTGATTTGAAGAAGTCAAATGATATTACACTGCACTATACCAGTGCACAATGTTGGTGACAGATGTTAAAAAGAAAATAAATTAGCTGATTATTTATGGTTTTCCCAAATGCTACCCATGACACAATGTACTATTCAGTTATCATTTACACTTTAGGTCAAAGATAATTAACAGGCTAAGTTGTACCACTTGAGGAATGGAATACTTATTTGTTTAGGCCTGTGGAACTCATGCTTGAAAAGTGTCAGATTAGGAGCATGCAAGCTGCCTTGGGACAGGGCAGATGTATGGGTGCCATCGCAGGGTACAGTGGAGTGAAAGAATTCCTCTTCAGACAGGCATGCTTCTCCTTTGGCTCTGGCTTTACTCCCATATGCTATCAGGCTAGATGGAAAACAAAAATAACACTCCTGGATGGACAGTGCCACGTATGTGCCAATCCTTTACCCATTCTCTTGGTCAGGAGGAAGGGCAATCAGCAACCACTGTCCCCAGCATCCCAATTCATGGTATACGGAGGTGACACCAAACTGTGAGTGTCCCTTGAGCAGGCACATGATCTGGGCTACAATCCAGTGGAGACCCAGTAGCAGATCCGAAGAAGGCTTTCACTGCAGTCTATTGCACACAATTTTGGTCATTCAGGAGTAAGATGGCAATATTATTGTAAAGGATATTTTATTTTAAAAAGCTAAAAGAAGTGGGAAATAATTTATTGCAACATTCCATGAATTTTAGTGGCAACTGCAACAAAAATATGTTTTTCTTTTATCTTTTTTAAAATATTTTTTTGCAGAAAGAAACACATTGCAGCATTTCCAGATTTAAATAAAGTTAAACTGTGGTAATGAATCACTGAAGTATGACGCCATAGAAACAATGAAGTACATGCAAACATGAACACACCAATTTTTTGAAAGATGAAGCAAAATCACTGTCAGCAAGGAAATCACTTCTTACAGATCTGATGTTGACTTTTTAGTTTTCTATCCCTCCACCCATAATTTTCCACTTTTTCATCTCTTTTGGAAGGGCTACATGGAAAGTGTAGCTCATTGTTAAATGATCTGAGAAAACAGACAGAAAAGAGAAAAGGGCAAGGTAATTTCACTTGTATAGATGAGCAGACAGAAAAACAATAACAAGGCAATCAATTGAGCAAACAGAAGCTGTGGTAGTAACAAAAGTGATTATGTACACATCATTCTCAAATTCTGAAACGGAAATAAATTTGTAGGAGAGATATTAACCAAGAGATTATTCTTATCAAATAGGTTTGTTTATAAAAGGACTTTTATCTGTGCTTATAAAACACTAAAATAATAAATAAACTCAGTAATCCTATTCCTCTGTGCAAGATTTGTCGATCTGAAGAGAGGTCTTTTTTCCCCATTCAGTTACAGTTCTAGACTGGATCTTCCACTGCTCTGTATTACCATGCTTCCATGGCGTTCATGGTACTTTCATGATCTACATTACCTGAAGTTTGAGTTCATTGTGCACAGTTTAGTGATTGTGAAGGTATCAAAATAAAGTTTGGACATGAAGCAGTATTTCTGTTCAAGATCTGAACACAGCCTGGGAAATGCAAACTTTCCTACAGCACGTGAAGATATGACCAGGCAGGCAGGAGGAGAAGCAAGCCTATAAAGACTACAGTGTATTCTTATTTGTAAAGATACATGTACAAGAAGAGACTCCAAGAGGCCATTTAGTCCATTTTCCATTCTGGTTTAGCCTCCAGCTTCTGAATTGGCAGGAATTTCTCTTAACAAAAAGATCTTCAAACGTGTTTAAATGCCTCTTCAATCCGGTTTGTTCAGAGGATGTTCAACACACAGATCTGGTCAAATTTAGTAGCAGCTGATCACCTAATTCCTTTAGTGTCACCTGGAAACAGTATTGATTAGGAATTCTTCAAAAATGCTCTTTGATATTTAATGTCTGGCATCCATAAGTTTAACATACTCTTTCAAGGTTTGTCTCAATTCAGGAAACGATTAATACAAACTAAAGACCCACTGAAGCTAGTAAATTTTAAGATTATGTTTAAAATTAAAAACATAGAGTCATAGGAAAAAATGTGGCCAAAATTTTTTAAAAAAATACACATGGTTTTTTGCAAGGTCGGATAAATTGTACCTAGATTTCCTCTGAAAAGTATTTGGGCAATGTCTGTTCAAAGATCTGCCAATGATTTGACAATATCTCAAGGCAATCTATTCCAAGGCTAGTTTCTACTGTTATAATCTCTTCTCTAATGACTAACCATAATCTTCATTTTGTTACTTAAGCACATTGCTGCCCACTAGTGAAGAGAATTCTTCCTTCCTGAGACAACTTTTTATGTACTGTAATGTGGTCATCTCATTCTTCTTTTATAATTATTTTAACTTATGCTTATTTTCCTTACAGGTGAAGACAGATGGCCTTTAGTAATTCTCTGATTTCATCTTTTTGAAGAGTTCTTATCTTCCTCAAAATTTTGTGCCTAAACCGAAATGCAGTACTCCAGTAAGGTTACTATCATCAGAGATGAGTCTATCAATCAGGTGGATTACTTCAATATCTCAGAGTCTGTAATCTTGTTTTAATATTTTTCAGGATGATGTTTTTCCTTTTGCTGCTGTCTTGAATATCTATGTGATTTGCAGTTGATCTGTAATTTTAATTCTTTTTTTCTTTGCATTGCATGTATCTCAGTATATAAGTTAAAGATTGATATATTTTCTTTATTTTTTGCAATTGTTTTCAGTGGAGACTAGAGTTTATTGCAAGATAGCTCAATACAGAATTTAAGCATAAGAACACTACTTTGAAAATAGTTACATTTTAAACTCTATTCTAATTAAAATTTTTTGTTGGCAGCCATAAAATATTTTAAAATAATACAAAGATTTATTGGACATTTGAACTCTTTACAAATATATTTACTACAGTTTCTATTAAATGCTTGAGAATTATGTTTTTAGTAGATCATATATGCATATAAAAGAAAGATACTAATCTATGTTTAATAGCTGTCGTTACTCTAGTTATATTTTCTAAGCCTTGGAAAGTATCACAGATCTCAAAAGAAGTTAGCTAAGAGGGTCCTCATTTCACTAGGAAAAAAAAAATGTGGAAGGGGAATTTAGAGGGCTGAGCACAAAAGCAGGAATGAGAGTACTTTAAGTTCAGTTCTGTGATAGAAGCAGTGTTGTGAGCCACAGGAGAAGTATCAGAATCATAGAATCGCAGAATCGTAAAATGGCCTAGGTTGTAAGGGACTTTAGAGATCATGTAATCCAACCCCCCTGCCACGGGCAGGGACGCCTCTCAGCTAGATCAGGATACTCAAGGCCTCATCCAACCCGGCCTTGAACATTTCCAGGGAGGGGGCAGCCACAACTTCTCTGCGCAATTTGTTCCAGAGTCTTGTCGCCCCCATACTGAAGAATTTCTTCCTAAGATCCAATCTATACCTATTCTCCTTCAATTTAAATCCATTTCCGCTTGTCCCATCAGTGGATGCTCTTGTAAAAAGTCCCTCTCCAGCCTTCCTGTAGGTTCCCTTCAGGTATTGGAAGGCAGTTATCAGGTCTCCCAGGAGTCTTCTTTTTTCCAAGCTGAACAATCCCAGCTCCCTCAGACTGTCCTCATAGCAGAGGTGCTCCAGCCCCTGGATCATCTTTGTGGCCCTCCTCTGGACTTGTTCCAACAGTTCTATGTCCCTCTTACAGTGAGGACACCAGAATTGGGTGCAGTATTCAAGGTGGGGGTCTCACAAGAGCAAAAGGAGAGAATCACATTTCCTGACCTGCTGGCCACACTCCTCTTGATACATCCTAGGATGCGGTTGGCCTTCTGGGCTGCATGAGCGCACTACTGGCTCATGTTCAGCTTCCCATCTATAACACCCCCAAATCCTTCTCTTCAGGGCTACTCTCAACCCACTCTGTGCCCAGTTTGTATTTGTGCCTAGGATTGGCCTGACTCAGGTGCAGGACCTTGCACTTTGACTTGTTGAAGCTCATGCAGTTTGCACTGGCCCATTTCTCAAGCCTATCAAGGTCCCTGTGGATGGCATCCCTTCCCTCAAGTGAGTCCATGGCACCACGCAGCTTGGTGTCGTCGGCAAACTTGCTGAGGGTGCACTCAATGTCATTGTCCATGTCGCTGACAAAGATGTTGAAGAGCACTGGACCCAGAAGAGACCCCTTGAGGAACTCCACTTGTCACTGACCTCCATGTGGACATCAAGCCATTGACCCCAACTCTTTGAGTGCGACCCTCTAGACAGTTTCTTATCCACCAAGTAGTCCATCCATCAAGTCCAGGTCTCTCCATCTTAGAGACAAAGATGTCAGGTGGGACAGTGTCAAATGCCTTGCACAAGTCCAGGTAAATGATGTCGGTTTCTCTTCTAATATCAACCAGAGCTGTAGCTCTGTTGTAGAAGGCCACCAAATTAGTCGGGCACGATTTGCCCTTAGCGAAGCAATGTTGGCTGTCACCAACCACCTCATTATTTTTCATGTGCCTTAGTACTGTTACCGGGAGGATCTGCTTCATGATTTTACCTGGCACAGAAGTGAGGCTGACTGGTCTGTACTTCCTTGGGTTTTCTTTGCTTCCCTAATAGTTTACCTGTTACTTTTCAATATGTCAACAAGTAGTTTACATGTTGATAACACACATGACAAAATACAAAGAAGTCACCTGGCAAAGGTAAACTTGTTAAAGATGGTCAGTAAAGGTGTGTTAATTGATAGCAATTACCAACTCTGCTGAAAACAGCTCTTTAGCACATGATATCATAAGCATTTCTCAGTTAAATCTAACCTATTGATTGTGGCAGGAAGGCTTAAGTGAGTAGATGACAAAAATATTGACAAATTATTAATTTTTGAGCACACAGAAATGTGAGAGTGACCTATTTCTAAAATGGACTTTCAAGGAAGCATTTGCTCTAAAGTGGTTAAGATATACTTGGTGATACTCAAATTCTTTGACATATCTTATTCTTCACAGTGAAATATGCTTCCCTCATTTAAGTTAGATTGAAAATCAATAGGAATGTACATCAAGTTGTATATCCAGGAACTAATTGATTGTGGTAATCTGTTTAATTCCAATTTAAGAAAGCATTGTGAGGAGATGCATTTCACAACAAGTGGCCTGACTTCCTGGCATCTATTAACACTTCTCAGTAAACAAGCTATATAAATGGAAATGGTCTTATGAACATTTAAGGGGAATAGTCACATAATCTTTGAAATAAGTAGTGCAGTTTTCATCCAACACCTGGGCGTTAATATTTGACTCAGCTTGCAGCCCACTAGCAGGGCTTATTTTCAGCTGTTACCCTAGTATGGCATTGCTTGCTTTCAATTGGTGTGCTGAACCTACACAGCTAATATGACCCATCTCCTCTGGATAATGCCATGTTTAAGAAGAAGGAGCTATAATGAGCAATATTATAATGTAGATTTTAGAGCAGTTGTGAAATAATCACAGATGCAGTTGAAAGCTTGTTTTACTTTTAAAAAATCACCTTTGATTCTTGCGCTTTTTAATACATTCTCACTTTTCTAAAGGCATTTTATTCTGGAAAGCTGAACACACTCCCATTAGCAATATGCTCAGTCAAGAGCATCTGGAGAAATACATTTGCTGTATTAAAAAAACACATAAATATTCCCATATTTGCTTTGTGGGGGATAACACATAGCAGCTGTATTGTAAAACCTCATGCTTTGCGGAACACAGTCCATCAGAAGAGACATGTGTTTTGGTTCATCGGAGAGAGAGATGGCTATAAATCACCAGGTGGTAATAGGAATTGTCTGGGAAAACTCTGCTTGGCAGCAGAGGGATGGAGGCGCAGAGGAGAGCTCGGTGGGAGAGCAGCTTCCCTGCCTGCCTGTCGCTCCACCACGGCTCTGGCACCACCACTTTACCCCTACAGCCATACAGTCCCTATTTTAATTTCCTGCTCCAAGCAGGACGGCTTCCCCCTGCCCTTGGCATGGCTCACACCTCCCTGGGCAGAGATGCCTTTGTCTCATTTCACCCACTTTTGCCTCAAGCAAAAGAGCTCCCCATCCCCTTCCTACCACCTGCTTCCCTGAGGAGACTGCGGAGTTACTTTATTTACTGACACCCTGTTAGAGAGCTGCCTGCCTGCTGCTAAGTATGATCTCATCAGCAGAGTTCACCTGAAAATCCTGTCTTCTTTTCTGCCAGGGACATGCAATACCCAGCATAGGTGAGAATGAGTGCCTCGGTTTTATAAAATGATTTTCTAATGGAGGTTCAAACCTTGGAGGTGATGAGAAGGGTAAGTGGTTACTGTGTAACACTGGATATGATTGCATATCTGCTTTATATTAATGGAGGTGGGAAGCTGCTTAAGAGACCTGTGATTAGCTCCTAGATGGGTAAATGTAGGTACCTTCCAAAATCCACTGGGAAAATTCAGCTTTTTTGACAATTCCTCAAATTTCTGGAAAAATAAGGTTTTTTGAAGCCACCTGGTGATTTCTTTAGCTTCTGTTTCATACAGAAAGGCAAAGGTAGTTTAGAATTTTTTTTTCCCCAGGTGGGAATCTCGTCTATTTAATCAGTCAACGACATCTAGCCACGCAAAATGTTTCACTTGTTCACGTTTCTTAGAGAAGTTTGGTTTTGAGCAAATACCCTGTTATCCAGTCGGTTTTGTCTTACATTCGTGAGCAAAGTGCCAAATTTAGGCCCAAGAATCCTGAGGCTACGGTGTTAAGACAGAGCACTGGGTGTTAGAAGTCTTTAGAAATGCCAGTCTCCTGTAGTAACAGTAGTGAGTAATAGGAATAATTGATGTTTGTTTTGAGGTACAGAAATTTAATTTAAACAGAGAAAGGGTAAAAGGATTGTACTGATGTGATGACTTTTTTGTCTGTCTGTTTTATTTAAGAATATTTCTGTTTCAGGCATACTTTTGGGGAATTCTACTGTGGTTGTGAAATACTGTATTTCAGTATAGTCTCTGAGATAATTCCGTTGGATTTGCCACAAGTACTTGCAGGTAAGATGCCCCTGCATGGTGCAGCAAGGAGGTACTAGAGGCACTGGAAGCAAACACATGCAACTGGAAATGCTATCACAGATCCTTTCATCCTGCTGCTTGCATTTTAGACCCTGAAGAAGATTTCTGTGAGTCTGACAGGCCAGAGGGGCTTTTGTTTGGTATATTATTTGGAAGTGATGCTGCAAGGTGATGTCTGCAGAGGTTGGTTATGCATCTACAGCGTCAGGCCTAGGATCAAGGTAGGTCCCTTACCCAGGAACACAAGGGATGGCTGTGTCCGACTGGTTCTCAAATCCCTCCAGAAGAAGAAGAAGAAAAAAAGTTTAATGGTACTGTGATTCCAGACCTTTACTGTGAGAAGTGCCACTTGAGACTAGTAAAAATTACCGCCAAGTGTATGGTATCTGCCAGAGTGTGAAAAACCTGGAATTAACAAAGGCAATTACTCACCAGGCAGCTCAGGGAAGGGGAGCTGCTCCTGCAGTGTCACACAGTGATGACCTCCAACAGAGCTGGTGAGGAAAAGAACTCCACTTGTCACCTCTCTTCAACATTTGCTGGAAACAGGACTTCCTTTCCTTGTGTGGGTGCAAGGGGAGTAGGATGGGAAATTCGCTCTTTAATTCTCTTACCAGAGATTGATACCCTGACGCAGCTTCTATTCTTCAGCTCATTCAAGGAGAGCAAAGAGAAGAGTGGTATAGTTTTCACTCCTTAGGCTTTTTACTTAGAAGAAACACTGTGAAAAATAGGACCAGGTGTTTAAGCCCTTTATTCCATCTGGTACTAGGATAACAAGGTCATACAGACATGCTGCATTTTATCTTTCTTATGGGATAAAACAGAGGAGACTATTGGTAAAATCAAGACTGTGATATATAAAGATTGTAGGGTTTTTCTCATAGGAAGCTCTTGTTGCATTTTTAGTAATGTCATTTTTAAATGGAAAACACGGAACAAATTAGTGGCCCCTTTTTATAAAATGTTATAAAGCTTATGACATGGTTACCTTTATGAATAATGCACACAACCTAGCTAGTGAGGGGAAATTAATTTATACTAGATTACCAACATCATTCTAATGATCTGCATTGAAAAGAACAGAAATGACAGAGGTACAACCAGTCTGGTGACTTCAACAGATTACTCTGTGAGGTCATCAGCACAACCCTTTAATTTATTCAGTATTAGCCACTGGGCAAAGGCCATACCAGCAACAGCACTGTAAAAGCACAAGACTGTCCACTCCTGAAAGTTCACAATCCAGGGAGGTTACTGTCTCTCTCAGACCTGCATTTCCCTTCACTAGTCCTCACTGTGTCCATTGAAGTCATAAAACACTGCAGAATGGCTATTCCCAACAGTCCTGCAGACCTGTTCTGGGCTATTCCCAACAGACCCTGGCTGGGTCCAGCAGATGGCGGATCTGGATCTGCTCAGGTCTCCACTTCTGGGAGTGGGTGTTTACTGGAATAGCCACAACACAACAAACACTGTTTCTGAAGCATGTTTCCCTCTAGTACAAGGAGGAAAATCTTTGGTGGTGAGGTCATTAATACGTGTGTAAACATGGCACAGAAAGTCGATCTGTGGGTTAGGGCTGGGAGAGCCACTAAATGCTGACAGATGCTGTGTAACCCCTCTCCCTCCCCAAATGTGAAGGGAAAAGGAATAAGGTAGACAGACTTATGGACTGGAAAATAAAACTAAGACAGCTTTGATAAAATAATAGTACTAATCAGGAAATACTGAAAATAATGAAAACATATACAAATATATAGAAAACTGATATCCAACCCTACTCCCCCACTGATGGCAGCCACCACTGATGCTGCAGAGCAAGCAGCACCGGAGAAGCCCCAGGCTCAGTGGCAGAGGGGAACCAGACACAGGAGCTGGATTTCGGAACTCAGGATTAAAATCAAAGGTAGAAGATTGGATGGAGTCCTTGTGGGATGCTGGCCAGTAGAGAGGATGAGGAACACAAAGAAGAGCTTAAACCCTGTGGTCCCTCAACTTTATGCTGAATATGACATATATGGAAAGGAATACTCTTTTTTTTGGTAACCTGTCCTGTCCACTCCTCCCTGGAGCTGCAACATTTTACATCCTTGTGACCCCTTTTACTTCCAAACACCCTCAATGTGGCACACGAGATCTACTAGTGACCTTGGTTATTAGAGGAGTAAGTATAAGCAAGAGCCTTTTTGCATACCAATCCCTCCCAGTAACTATAAACATCAGTCATTATCATTTCTAGTAGGAGATGCTGTCTGCAAAAACATGCTGTTAACTTCAGAAAGTGCAGCCTCTTAGAAAAGACTGAGCTGAAAAGTAAAATTACTGAACAGAATTGGTTCTGTTTGGTTCAAGCCAGGACAGCTTCCTCCCAGGTCTGAGCAGAAACCATCAATACTGCTTGTGTTTCTGTGGTCCTTACAAAGGTGCCCAGACCTCTTGGTTGTTATGCATGAGTGCCTTGAGTGAGACCTCTAGCTTTACCCACCAAAAATCTAGCTTTTCACTGCCTCCATGAGTAATGGTTTTGGATCTCACTGAATATATTCTATATCCACAGGTGGAAAGGCAAAAAAGGAGAGAACAACACTGTTTACTTGGTCCCCTGCCTCCAAACTGAAACAGAAAACTACTATTTACAGCAAAATAAGCTAGTAAAGAGCGAAGGATAACCTGGGAAAATTGCTTTGCTTCCAATTAGCAGTTCAGACCTAATGTAGGCAGAAGGTATTACCATATTGCAAACATCATGTGGCTGCTATTCATGAGTTGGTGCTCTTGGCTTAAATCTTCACTGACCTTAGAAGAAAATTATATCCAGAACAAGCTATTGAAGATGGGCACTTGCTTCCAGATCAGGATAGACTCTCATACATCCTAATTATCAAGGACTTTGTACACACCTTGGAAGATATTTGCAGGCATGGACACTATTCAGGAGGGAGTGGATTTAGTAGTAGCTATTCCACTGCTCTTGCTTATTGGCATATCCTGCCTCACTGGTAAACATGGGGCAGCTTTATCTCACACTCACTTAAGGATAAGCCACCTCTCATTTATTTTGTGATAAATGCACGAAGTTATCACAACGGATCTGACATGTTACAAATTATCTTACTTTATGAACTGGTATCGTATTCTTGTGCTCATAACCAAAATGGTGTGTCTGCCATCTGTTATGTGTGGCTCTCCCTTTCCTTGGCAAGTGACTTTAGCTTCAGCAGAAATAACATTACTTTAATGACATATTCTAAGGATATATTTAGCTTTCATGGTTGTGGGCTCTGCTTTTTGTTTGTTTACATGGTACATCTCCGTCTGGAACTGAGATGCTTTACATATTGGCACAAAAGGGGAGACAGGACGTGTAGCAGAGCCAGCATCAGAGCAGCACTGGTGCTGCTGTTCATGCTAGGCTTGTTATGTGAATAAATACAGATGTCCCATTTCTGATGCTGCCAGTTATAGACATTTTACAAGTTAAAACCTCACAGAAATGGCAGAAGAATATAATAAGTAGAGGGTCAGAGCTGGCTGCATCAGCTAATAGCTGGAATCCAAGTGGGCAGAAGATCTGGCTATAGTCATACTCAGAGACTTGCACTCTTGTGGAGCAGAAGATAGTGGAGGTTTTCTAGCTCCCCAGAATTTAATCATTTCAGATGAATAATGATGCAGCTCTTGTATGTTTTGAATATACTTTTGTGGTTTTTTTCCCCATGGAATACATATCATGTTTCATTGAATATACAAGCATTTTCCTTAAAAAATACCTTTGCAGTTGAGAGTGGTAACATGAGTTTCTTAAGATTCTTTTTATGCAATACAATGGAAATTTAGATCCAGCCATTGGTCAGTCAGAAAACATCAGAGACTAGAAGTGAAAAATCTTAGCTGTAACCCTCTCCTCACAAAATAAGAACATGTAACATTATTATTTCAGATTTTAAAGTTTTTTTTAACAAATTGGGAAATGGAAAACGGAGGATTGCCAGAGCAGTAGGAAGTTAGATGTGCTGCCTACGCTGTTTATTTCATGAGAAAATATAAATACCCTATAGGAAGGTATGAACAATAGTCTATAAAACACAAAATATTTCACAGTGCTGAAATAGAAAAAAAATCATAGAAAACTAAACATTTAAAGAAATCCAAGATGTTTTCTATAAGACTACATAAAGCATACATTGTATGGTATGTGGGTAAATGTAGTTGTGGAGGCAATCTGGACTTTAGCAATCGATAATAAAGCAAACTTCCAAAAAAGCTTAAAACTTGTGTCTCTCATTCTTTGCATTATCTATCCTTTCGAGTCAAGCCAGGAAATGAAAGACCATTCCCAGAACAGAAATCAAACATGAGAAGAAGAGTAGGAGTCTTAAACAGTGAAGCCTTTAGAGTGATAGATCCTTGCAGAAAGGGGACTGGGAAGCAATTGCAAGTACTCTTGGGGAAGCAGTGATGCTGAACTTGGAAATGTGAAGCTAATCCATCTAGAGAAAAGCTGACGTGTGTATGCAATGGGAAGGAAAAATCTCTGGAGCAGTAATGCTAAAAGCAAAGAGGACATATGGGTAAGTATTTGCAATGCAACATAGCTTAAAAGGAAAATGCTGGTAGGACATGTTTTGGGATAGAGGGGAAAGTGAGGATGTGAGGACATACATCCGATGCTGGGGAGCAGGAGCTCTCTTCCCACACGGCTCTGTTGGCTCTAAGCCTTGCTGATTACACATGGTTGGAACGACTTCAGAGTAAGAACAACTGATGTATATAAAAATTTAAAAACAAACCAAAATAATCACCTTGATTGAAGGAAGGGCTCAACGGAAGTACCCATTAGCAACTCATTGACAGGTGAAAACACCAAGGGAAATAATTGATTATTATTTCATATTAACCAATTAAATAATTTTATAGTGACAAGCAGAATGAATATTCTGATAATACAATGTATTTGAAGGGAAAAAAGTGAGTCAATCTCTGTCCCTTCCAACCCAACACATTCTATGATTCCATGAGTCTAACTCTTTGGCCAGATATTCCCTGAACCATAATAAATTTGGAGGGGAACCCAACTGGTATGACAGCAAAGAATAAAGTTCATACTCCATCAGTGAAAGAAAGGACTGCAGAAGATGCAAAGTAGGTGGCAAAGATGGCTGCCTCATTGCAGTTCCTGCCTTGTGTTCTTCCTTAGCCTGGCCTTAACTTCCTATTTTCTGAGTGCAGAGCTGTCACCTCTCCTCTGACGTGCAATGTCCTGTTTCCAAAATAACCCCTCAGCCTCACCCTCTGGCTGTAACCAGCACCTCGTCTTGCGGAGCGGGAGACCCTGCACTTGTGGATGGGGATGTGATGGTCGGTGGGGTCCAAGTGCTCAGAGGGCCACTTCCTAGCTGCTATGTAGGGTTACAGTCCCTGCAGCATCTCCCAATTCGACAAGCCAAAGCGTTTCCTGTCGTGGGACCTAAGGACGCTCTGTCTTGCTTGACGGAAAAAAAAGATGCCTGAGAGACATGTAGCTAAGCCAGGAGAACACTGCTGTGGACAGTGTAAATCCTTTCGGGCTGTTAACAGGCAGCTTCACAAACAACCTCCTTATCCACAGATGGGAGGGAAAACGTTTGACAAAAGAGCTTAATGGCTCATTCTACTTTCAGGGTATTTCAAAGTTTCATTTGCAGTTGGGCAGTGAAATGCAGCCCACTGGATACAGCTGTATCCCCGTTTGTGGTGGGTTTTTTTTTTTTTTTTGGTTTTGGTTTGGTTTTTTTTTTTTTTTGGAAAGGTCCTGTACGCTTCCTGAGGAGGGTGACAGTGGGAGCAGAGCTGAGGAGAGAGAGCAGGGCGCTGGGGGAGCCCCCGAGCTGCCCCACCAGCAAAGCTGAGCCGGCACCAGGGGGATGGCCGCCTGCTTTTTGCTCCGGAATGACTCTAGGAGAAAAAGAAGTAGGAGGGTTCCACCTGCCGGACAAACAATTAAGATACTTGCTCCTGAAAAAAGGGATGGGGAAGGTTTCCATCTGCCATTCTGTGTTTTTACCTGTGCGAGGCAGACAGAGATTGGCAGCACAAGTCTGACCGCCTTGCTATCCGTGACAGCAGTCACGGGCGGGTATAAATTACTGTAATGGCTTCTCTTCTAATGATTTTTTTCTTGGGGTTAGTAGATTAGTATCAGAGGTTTCCAGATTTCCTAATTAGCTACAGACCTAAAAGCAATTAGCTGAGATCTATTTACATGCAAAAACCCCAAAGTGTCCTGTCTATTCAACTGCTGGTTGCTGAAATAAGTAATCTAACTCTTCAGGAGTCCTCTCCCATGTGACTAATGAGAGCTGCAGAGATTTGCAGGGCACGATGTTCATTACCTAATAGAAGGACTTTTTTTTTTCTCTCATGAGTCAGAGCTAATTTCATGTCCCAGCACAGAAAACTGAGACATAGTGTTTATAATTCACAAAACAGAAACTTGTCACTTTTAGAAGCTGAAAATTGAAACATGGATAATAAAATACTGCTTTTGTGTTTCCTTTCAAGCATTATCCTAAATTGCCCTACAGCTGGTTGAACTTCTTGCAGATCCCACCTGACCTGACTCAGAACCTTTTCTGGTGACACAGGTTGGAAATTCAAGGACCATCATTTTGCCTCTTTGTGATTTTTATCTCAAGTTGTGTCCTTTGTCTTTAGACATTCTGGGGTCTCAGACTGGGGATTTGAGCTGCTCTAAACCCCACTATGACACTGGCAAAAACAGCTGCAGGATTTTGCTGCCACACTGAGATTCTTCTTGAGATAAGAGAAGCTAAATGTATACATATATAGAACTCTAGCTGTATACATATTATGTCCATGTATTGACATTAATAACATTATTTCCACTGATTTTTCAGCTGGTTTCTCACCTTCTCTTAGATGCTGAGTTAGAGGTAAGGTAGAAGATATTTGAAAATGGTGTATAGACTGCTAGAAAGTCATTGATTTCTTTTTTTCTCTATAAAATGTGCATTCTCAGAGCGCACCCTGCAGCAGAGCAAACCAGTAACATTAGTTAGTGAGCATATTTCTAACAAATCTTGTGCGTGTCAGGAATATACAAAGCAGAGAGCAACAGTAAAAAAGAAAAAGATCACTAAAGCTGGCAGACGAGTCTTCTGCTTTTATAAAGCCATAACAGTGCTAGAAGAAAAAAGCAACAGAGATCTGTGGAATGCAAACCTTCAGAAGCCAAGGATGCCTGCAGTTATAGTATGTAAACAATATCTAGTTTTG
This sequence comes from Trogon surrucura, assembly GCA_020746105.1. NCBI lineage: Eukaryota > Metazoa > Chordata > Aves > Trogoniformes > Trogonidae > Trogon > Trogon surrucura. Next base: position 69,558,543 of record CM036617.1, read on the forward strand.
TGGTGGAACTGATTAGAAGCACCACATGTCCTCGAAAGAGCCAGCTAATGTATTTTAAAACCAGCCTGTAGCTGAATAAATGTACGATGGAACTTTCCAGGGTTAAATGGATTCTTGTTACAGGTTAACCAAGATGTAAAGGTAGCATTAGTCTTCCTTCATCACCATCTTGGGACTCACTTTCTCACCTGCCATATATTAGTCACACATTTGATCAGGGAGAGAGATACCACCTTGTGGAACTGGTTAAGTGTTCCCTCTTGATTTCAGATTTATTGTCTCAGAAAAATACAGTGTTTCTGTAGGATGTTAAGATAAAACTAAATGCCCTCTGCATAGGGCTGTTGAAATGTGACTGACAGGCACGCTCATTAGAGTGAACAACTGGCAACTCAGCGCATGAGGGAAGGACCAGTCCAAAATAGAGACCTGGACCTCACAGCAAATGGGTGGTTTGCAAGTTGGCTTCTTACTTCCCTGCTTTAGCCAGAACATTCGTCAAATGCAAGAAGTCAGGTTCTACCTTTGGCTTTGCAGTAAGAAAAGAATATGAACCTGGAGATTATAATGAATGTTTTATTGGTGGACGGTGGAAAATGTCCCATGTGCTGTACTCACTGGTCAGATACAAAGCTTTAAATTAATTTTAAAGTAACCTTGGCTTTAAACTAATAGGACGGCAGTAGTCTGTTTTAGGGTGCTGCATGGTTACATACAACTACTGTCTGCATTTTAAAGGGAAGGAACATGACTCACTTAATGTGAATTACTGTTTCTGACATGCTGTTGAACCAGAAGATCATGTCAGGAAGATATAAATAATTGCATTGGCTGCCGGTCGCCATACTGTTACTTTCTATAATACAAAATTAATTGAGATGCAGCGGACAGAGAGACCTGATCCAAACATCCTCCAAGATACTCTTTAAAGGGAATAACCATAACCCATTTACTAGTCAGACTTAATACAGGACTGACAGCAGCTGTCTAGATGCTCCCATCGGAACTTATTAATTCATTCATCTTGCTCACGTTTTGTCAGGAGAACTAACTATGGAGTGATTTTTACCTAGAGACTTGCATTTGCCAGGAAAGGCTTGGTCCCCTCTACTTCTGCATACTGAAAGAAAAGGTAGGGAGAACCACGGAGCAAAATCCGCACAGCTCCCGTTTATTTGGAGGAAGAGTACAGGGAGGGTGAAACAACCGAAGAAAAACCAGCTGTGCACTGGGGATTAACTCCTCGAGATGCAGCAAAGTCGGGCGGGCGGGCTGCTGCCCGTGCCCGGGCGCTTCGCTAGAGGGAGGCAGAGGAGCGGCTTTGTGGGTCCTGCCCGCCCCCTCCCATCCGCGGCCGCGGAGGGGAGGCGAAGTTTGGTGCCGACTGGTTTTAACCTCCGAGAAAGACTTCCTTCTGCTTCTTGTTAACCAGCCTTCGAAATCCTCCCTTTGCCTTCTGCGAGGGCCCGTGGCCGATTAAAGAGACCCAGCGGTGGCCCTTGCCGAAACGCCTGGGAGTCAAAACACACAAAATGCGGTGCCGCTGCGTATGCGGTACGCTGGCAACACACCTGGTGCTAGGATAATTTCTCCCTTATTCCTGCTAGGGAATGGATGACTGAGCATTTTGTATGATGCTTGTGAAAGGAGAAAGTTTCTCTTCAGGCCAGGCAGGGAGCTGGCATCTGCAGTTCACCTTTCCTTGTGTTGTTTTGCCAATGCCATCAATCTACACCACCCTTTATAAGAGCGAAAGGCAATCTGAGAACAGTGGAGTCGCTCCCTTAAATCAAAATAAACCCACCATGACAGATGAGGATTGCAGCACAAACCCCACTTGTTCCAGCCACGAGGTAACAATTGTCTCTTCAGCCTGCCCTGCCCAAAGGGGTCAGAGCAAAGAAGGGCATGTGGATTTATGGAGGAAGGCCCTGATTTCTGAATAATGCCCTGTTAGGGGAGGAAAAGTGTGGAGGTATCCAGCACAGACGGCTGAGACAAGTGTTGATATGGAAAATCTGTTCCACTGTCCTTGACCATGGAGACAACACCCTGCTGGGGTGTGCTGTGGGCACCTCTGGGCAGATGAGAGGGAAGGAGCAATAGTCCTGGGATGGTACCTGTAGAAAAGGGGTTCAGGAGAGGGGGGAAGAGGGAAAAGTGAAGGAGGTCGTAGTGCTTTTTGGAAGTGTGTCATTGCAGCCAGCAGCAGTGAGAGATTTCCTTTTTCTTCCTTTTTATTTTTTTTTTTTTTAATTTACAGAACAATCAGTATTTCATTCCATTTCGAAATGGAAAGCCGTTCCTTAATCATTAAAAATGTACGTTCCATAAAATATGGATCAGCAGCAGGCCCCTCTGGTGAACAGTGAGTTACAGTCCTCTGAATTTGAACTAAATTATTTGTGTTGGTTTTACGATCCGGAATGCAAAGACTTGTTCTCCAGTGCTTCTTTCCAATGATTTTAAGCAATTTTATTATAATACTTGCAGGTTTTTAATGTCCGAACAAAGCAATACATTGAAGGGTTATGAGAGGAAAACGGGAAAGGAGACCAGAAAACCACCACTTATAATGGAAAATTAAAAAAAAAAAAAGCTATAAAGAACTCCTGTGCAGTGGAAGGGGGAGAAGGAAGTGGAGTTGAGTAGTGGAATCTCAGCATATAATGTCTTCAAATTTGTAAGTGCTCCATACTGAATCATTTGACTTGAATCTGAACCTACAGTTGTAATTACAGGTCAGCTCTGGAACATGAAGAGCCTTGTTGCTTTGCATAGATACTGACAATTTTGCCTAAGGATCCTTTCAAACTCAGCCTCAGTTCAGCACAGTCTTGTATTGAAACTCAGCTCATCTTACATGACATACGTCATAAGTTGTAGCCATGAGAGAACATCAGAAAAACATGAAGAAGTGGTATGTTTTGTCACTACACAACAGCATCAAGCCGTCTTGCCTTGATCTCAGATTTGAAGTTACAATGCTTTTTCCGTAAGTTTGCTCAAAACTCAAAACTAATAAAACTTTTGGGTTGTCCTGAATTGAAAGCAGCTATAACCTCTGAATCTTAAATTAGAACCGGGATGCAGAATGTACATTCCTTTTTCTTTCTAAATACTTTTGTTATATAGGAGTATGCAAAATCTCTCCTTCTTCATTGCAGAGGTTCTGGCAGAGAACTCTCACTTTTAGTCTCTGCCTAAAATGTCTAGTTTTTCTCTTCCTGCAAAAATTTAAAACGTTGAAGAGAACTGCTTCTCTTCTGATTAATGAATGCATAAGCTTGAAATTCATCTGAAGATTAAGGGCACTGTCTTCTCTATGGAGTCGCACTAAATTGAATGTTATTTATAATTTATAGGAATGCTGAGTAGGAGGAGACTCCAGCAATATATAAGCTTTCATCCATTAATTTAATGAATATAATTATTCCCTAAATCTTGTACATAATTCTTGCCACGTTAGAAGGCTAGTCTGTACAGATTTTTCAGAGTATTATCACTAAACCTCCTTATCAACTTACTTCATTTGAGATGCACTGAAAATTACCTCATTCTTCAGGGTACCGCATTACTACACATTTTGCAGGTTCCTACCACACATATTCATAAATATTGTAGTGCAAAATACACATTATATAGGATTATTCACCAACCAGATGTAAATGCATTTACTCCTAAGCCCTGAGCTGTGTCCTGCTGAGCACCCCTTCTCTAGCTGGAAATGGATGAAATGTCTTTGAACTTCAGAGCTGGTCACTGCTGTCTTACGCTGCTCTGACTGAAGTCAGTGTGGGTGTCTCTACCGATTTTGGGGAGAGCTGGTTTTGCTCTTCAGAGTAGATACTGCACCTCTTGCTGAAGGAGAGCACCCGCTGGGCACCTGTCAGAGCTATTCCAGAGCAACCATGCTGGGCTCAGACCCACTGCCGTTTTTCACCTTGATTGGACTTTGAGGTATGGTGGTTTTTTTTGTATTGTCGCATGAGGATGTAAAAGTACATCCTGAAAGACAGGTCATTGTTCTATCAACAAAATTGTTAACAAATTTCAGGGCCAAAAGCTGTCTATTTCAGTAAGGACAGTGTAACTTAAAATATCTGGAAGATCCCTGAAGATATTAAGGGCAGCAAAACATCTATGAGACTTTTCTCTGAAAGTTGTAGATATCTGAGAATTAATCTGTTTCATAATTTCACTGTAAATTGTAAGTTCAATCATTACTATGTACTCTCCAACACAGTCAAAACTGTCTTCTAATATTTGATCTGTTGACTCTGTGATCATTAGAGTGTCATAGGCATAATAATCTTAGTATAGATCAGTTTTTATAAACAAAGTACTTTCAATAGGTAAAATTACTAGTCTGTCAACAGGACTAATTACGCTTTAAACTTTGCTCCATTCACAGGAACCTGTAAATCCTTCTTTCAGAATAACACCTTTTACATAGTATTTCTAATTTTTACTTTGTGGACTTCTGTTGCAATCTCTTTGAAATGCCTCTCATTTGCACTTTTAATCTCCTTTTTAAGCTTTTAACATTTGGCTCTATGCACTCATAGCTGTGACAAATTTCACCTCTAAGTCTTGGAGCTTTTTTTTTTTTTTCTACCAACATTTCACAGAAATTTATATGGTTGTTCTTGATTTGAAGGAGTGCAGAAGAAGTAGATTATGAAATCCAGATATTTCCTTGCATTTCTGCAATCTACAACAGACACCTAGGTGATTACAGTTGGGACATATTCCAAGAGGAGACACTGAGAGAGAAATTTCAGTGGTATCTGCCAACCTACTGAAATTTACTGGGGCTGAACTGGTTTGGTACTTCTGAAGGTGGGGAAGGGAACTAGCTACCATTTTTCTTATTTTTCTCATCAGGGCAAAAAGAGTCGCTGCACATCAGCAGCATGTGCAACGATCAGCTGCTGAATACGGTGTTTGGAAAGGGTAGAGCCTGTGAATACCTTTCAGAGAATCACAGAATGTTTTGAGTTGGAAGGAACCTTTAAAGGTCATCTAGTCCAACTCCCTGCAACGAGCAAGGACTAGATCATGTTACTCAGAGCCCCATCCAACCTGACCTTGAATGTTTCCAGGGATGGGGCATTTACCACCTCTCTGGGCAACCTGTTCCAATGTTTCACCACCTTCATTGTAAAAGATTTCATCCTTATCTGTAGTCTAAATCTACCCTCTTTTAGTTTGAAACTTACCCTTGCCTATAACTACAGGCTCTGCTAAAAAGATTGTCCTCATCTGTCTTATAGGTCCCTCTTAAGTACTGGAAGGCTGCTATAAGGTCTCCCTGGAGCCTTCTTTTCTCCAGGCTGAACAACCCCTACTCTTTCAGCCTGTCCTTGTAGGTGAGGTGCTCTGGCCCCCTGATCATATTCGTGGCCCTCCTCTGGACCATCTTGAGCAGATCCATGTTCTTCTTATGCTGAGGTCCCCAGAGCTGGACACAGTAGTGCAGGTGACATCTCATGAGAGCAGAGTAGAGCAGATTAGAGGGGCAGAATCACCTCTGGCAACCTGCTGGCTATGCTTCTTTTGATGCAGTCTGGGAAGCGATTGACTTTCTGGGCTGCTGGTGCATATTGCAGAGACATGTCAAGCTTTCCGCCCACCAACATGCTCAAGTCCTTCTTTTTTGACAGATTTTTTGACAGACAGCTTTTGAATTCAATATATGCAACTAATCTATATGTGCTGACTAAAAACCTCTCCAAGGTATAGAGTTGCTATAATGGATGTGGATAGTCCATGGAGAAATTAGCTGTAGGGCTAGGGACCTGAGGTCTGGAAAGGAGAACCAGGCTTAACGGAAATCCAGATCGTGAAGGGTCAAGTCCCAGCACATTACTCCCATATACATGGGTGAATACTTCACACCTTTCATTGTTTGCTGCTTGGGGAAGGAAATCAGGCTGTGGTGTTTTGGGGAGAGAGATCTAGTGATCTTCTTAACACCAGAACAGAGCAGCTGTGACCCTTTGGTTTGGAGCCTATCCAGCCTAAATCATAAGGGAGAGCTAGACTCAGTCATGTACACAGTTACAAACTCAGTTTGTTGGGATGAGCAGTCTTAATCTGCTTGTCTAAAAAGATGGAAACCCAGAGAAGCCAGGTCCATACTATGGTTCAGAATTAAACCAGACACTGGACCAATTTCCTGAACATTCCTCATCTGCCTCCTGGTTTTGATGCATAATTTTACCAAACTTTTGTCTTTTCCTACTGCCAACACATACACAGCACTGACATCTTCCAGTAACTGAACCATACCTGTCTTGGCAAAGTAAAATATCAGGACTGTTGATAAAAGAAAGATAATAATAAATTGCTCCTACTCTGAAACCTGGAACAGGCATCCACAACAGCAGATACCCTGATAGTTTGACTACATTAAGAAGCAAAGATGATTGGTAAAACCAAAGCTACACTAGCAAAAATGCACAGCTGCGTCTTTAGCAAGTAAGTATGTGCTGAAGCCAGGGGGAGTAGCAGGAGAGCAGCACCTCTAGAAAAAAAACAGTAAAAATTGCTCCATACGTTTTGAATTGGAGGTCGGTACATGAAGAAGCAGGAGTGTGAATCTTCCTAATGCCTAAAGAATACAGAAAGAGTGGTGCTTACTAATTATCTTTTAAATTGGCTAATATGTCACCTGATGAGTATGTGCCTCACCTTGGCCATCTGGGAGTTTAGTAGCTGCATGAGGCATTAGGTTACATTACAAAACATGTAGGAATTCATTATCTGGGGCAATTCTCTTTCAGCCATCGAGCTATTCCACCTACTTGGAGCCAATGAGCTTACTTTCCCATGAAACCTACTCTGTATTCACTCCCCCAAATAAGTACTAATTAGCTAAAGATAAGAGTCAAATAAACCACTTTAATTGGGAAACAGAAATTGGCAGTTAAACATAAAAGTGTGTATGTAAATACGCTGATTATCTTCAGAGTTTGATAAAGCATCTGTTTTCTCTGCAGAATGCAGGTATTTCTTCCTAAACCATAAGAACACTGCTGTCATCTCAGTACCTTAATTATATAAATTTAAAAGAAGTTCAAAATAATTAATTTACACTTTTTTTTTTTTTGCGTATGTAGGAGATGCTAGTCTGTCTTTTGCCTAGATATTACACTTCTTTAAATATGTTTAGTTAAAAAATGAAAAACATTCAGCCATTCATTCCTTCTTCATGTAGACAGTGAAAAGTGAAAATTTTTCACAGAGCAAATTTAAAATTGTGAGAAACATTAACATGACTATGGAAAGTGCCCATTCTTATTTTATTACTTTGAACTTTATATGATGCTTTATGTATTTCAAATCCTGATGCCCTAGTCCAAACAGAGCTTTGTGATCACCTTAAGCTGTGATCTGTAGAATTATTTAAACAAACAACATCAACAATTTTGTATCAAAATATTTAGGACAATATATATGTCCTCGTGCAATGTCCCAGTTCTGCGATTGCTCTCTAAGGCAAAAACATTCTACCAGAACATTTTCAAACACCTCTACAAGGTCATTCACCATGAAGCATCAAGGTCGTAGAGTAATTATTCTCTCTAGACACCTCAATTTTATTAGCACGAGTGCAGTTATTACTGAGATGCTCCTCTCCATTCCATGGCAGAATTAACATATGTAAATATGACAGTGGGTTATATGTACTTGGACTGAGCTTAAACTGATGTGTGGCCTGATTTTTGAGGTCCTTGAGCATTCATTAAATTTTAAATAGCACAGAACTGTCACAGCTGAGCAGGTTTGCAGGACTGATGCAGTTCAGAAATCCAGTGGGGCTGCATTTTTGCCAAACCAGTATGGGATCAGCGCAGAGCCTCTAGGTTTCTTGTCGGGGATAAAGGTTACCTCAAATTGTTCAAAATATTAATTTTGTTGAACTGTTTATTTTGAAAAATAAAAACAAAGTAGATACTGAAACAAATTATGTAAATTCATCACAGAATAAATGTTATCTTAAACCATGCCTATGAGCTTAGAGCCAGATGATGATGAAGGCTACTTTAAATTGAATGAATGCCTGATGATTTCATGTCTGCCCTGCAGCAAGCCAGAAGGTTGTAGAGATCTCTTAGGACCTTTATATTCACTGTTGGGGATAGAATTTGGCCTGTTCAAGAACTTCAATGGAAGAGTCCCAAGGGATATGGCCATGGAGAGAGACCCAGGAGAGCTAGGTGATTTTCAAGGATTACCTCCTCGGTCTCATGCATGGTCCATCCTGACTTGAAGTCGAATAAAAAGAGCAGGAGACCTCCTGACTAAACAAGGAGACCCTAACAGTACTTAGACATAAAAGCAAAGCAGGAAACAGGGACAGAAAACCCAGGAGTGATACAGAGACATTGTCTGAATGGGATGGGGGCTGCCCTTGGTTACACCAGCTCTGAGATGACTACAAACCCCTCAGTCAAACTACTAAGAGGGGTGGTGCTCCCAGGGTCCTTACACATGGACGGGATTTGGAAAGCTGAGGCCCATCTGGGGTTGAATCTGAAAATGAACATCAACAAGAAGGGTTCCTATAACTATATCATGCATCAGGTTATAACCAGAGATCATTATTCCTGCATATTCCTAATAAAAGGAAATGGTCAGTTATGTAAAAGGGAAGAAGAAACATTTTTTTTGGCCTTCCTTTCCTTCCTTCCTTTTCCCCTTATTCCTTTCTTTAACATCTTCCCTCTTTCTGCTTGACAGGCAAGGCACACACCTGATATGGAGAAACCCACATTCATACCTGCTTTCTCATGTGCAAGGAGGATGGCAAGATTTAACCCAGGCTTCTTCCTCACTGCTGAATGTCATCTGCCACTAAGCAGCAGAGACCATTGTACAACAGGGCCAGAGGGGAAAAGGGCCTTTCCCTCTCTTCTGCATGCAAATGTGAGCAGGTGGCAAGAGCTACTGAACACTAAAAATTGATTGCATGACCTTTAAAGACCTCTGCAGGCCACTGTAGACTTGGATGAAGGGCCAAATTCATGGGCTTTAATTAAAAATCTGTAGGTTAACATGAGATTTTCTTCTTCCCTCTGTTAACAGTGTGCATACTTCAAGCCTGTGGTATCCTTATTGAACTCGTACACAATCTTTAATATCCAAATACCTTAAACTTATCTTTATTTGCCTTTATAGGAATAATAGCAAAACCCCTGCTTGTTTAAACAAAGGCCAAGTACGACAGCAAGAAGATAGTGCAGGAACAACAGCTGGAGCAGGAGATGATGAACTTGGTGAAAATAATCATAATAGTGAAATACATTGTGCCTGCATCAGCTTGCAGAGAAGCTGGAGGCCTTGGGCTACTTGCTCATAATCATCCCTAGAAAAGTATTCATTAGAAACTGCAAAGCACTGACTATGTGTCCTGGGTTTAGCTAAAAACCCAGTCCTGTTTAGTGAATTTTACTTTTCAGTTTAGTGTCTTCTAAAAGGCTGCACGTTCTGAAGTCAGCAGCATGTTTTTGCAGACAGTGTGTGCTACTGGCAGTGATAACACCTGATGTTTACAGTCACTGCCTGGGACTGGTATGTAGAAAGGCTCTTGCTTATACTTATTCCTATAGTGACCAAGGCCACTGCTGGCTCTTGTGTGCCACGCTGGGGGTGCTGGGTAGTAAGAGGGGGGCACAAGGAAGTAAAAGGTGGCACCTCCGGGGGGTAACAGACAGGACAGGTGACCAACGAGAGTATTCCATCCCATATACGTCATATTTAGTATAAATTGAGTGATCACGAGAGTTTCGGGCCTTCTTTTCGCCCTTCCTTTCTGCAATGGCCGGTGTCCAGAGAGGACTCCATCTGACCTCCTGATTTTGATCCGGATCCTGAGTTCCCGAATCCAGCTCCCTGTATCCAGCTCCTGCCGCCGCTGAGCCTGGGGTTTCCCCAGTGTCTCCTGCTCTGCAGCACCAGTGGTGATTTCTATCGGGGGAGGGAGTCGGGTTTGATATCGGGCTACTATCTATAGTTGCATATAATTCTTTACTTTTATCTCTTTACCATTATTCCTATTATTTTCATTAAAGCTGTTCTAGTTTTTTTTCTTCTCTCACCGGTAAGTCTCTCTGCCTCATTCCCTTTTCTCTTCCCGTTTAGGGGGGGAAGAGGGGGTTAGAGAGCGTCTGTCCGCGTTAGTGGCCGGCCCAGCCCTAACCCGCTACAGACTTATTGGCGCCCAACGTGGGGCAGGAAAACAAACACCAATCAGGCTCAGACTATTTTACCAGTTATTTAGACACAACTGGGCTCTGATATATTGCCCGCATAGTTTAAATTCCATCCGGCGCATTTGAGAGTGTATCAGATCTTTTCTTTGAGAGTTCTGAAGGGTTAGAGGAGAAAAACCAGACAGCTCACATCATGTTATCGGTCGGTGAAATGTTATGTCATGTTCTTTTAAATGTGGGTTCCTCCCTGGGTGTCAAAATTTTGTCCAAACTCTCGAGTGTGATTTGGTATATCGTTCTGTGGTTTGCCTGTTCTGGTTTCATGACAAGATTTCTCACTGTACTGGGTTTTTTTGGGTCGGTGTATTCTGCAGTAATTTGGGTGATCGGCATACCTGAATACCTTAAGAGCACAATGATGAATTTTGTTTTTAACTACACTTTCAATTTCACCTTAGGAAATTATACCAATTTGTTTGCTAATCTGAGTATACCAGGTTTTGAGGATTGTGATTGTGAATGCAGTTATTTTAATCGAAAGATTGAATTGCTATTGATTCTGATGTTAATGCCCATGAATCTCTTGGCATTGTGGCGTTTCTGTAGGAATTTGTGCAAGTCATTGAGTATCACTGTGTCCTTTAACACTCAGTGTGTATCAGCAAATGTCGCCCCTTTGACTAGAAAGAAACATCGGAGAAAGTCAATTGCCCTACCAACAGATAACACAACTCCAGGACAAAGCCCTCCTAAAGTAGCACCATCAGATGACTCAGATTCAGACTCAAAAAAGAAGGCTGGTCCCCCAACAGATTCAGTATTAGAAAGGTTAGTTACGGCCTGGAAGGCAAGTCATCCATCATCAGATGATTCTGATCCAGGACAGGGTCCTTCCCAACCGAAGTCATCAGATGGTTCGAAGCCACAAACGGACGCAGTTGTCAAACCTTTAACTCTGAGGGACATGCGAGATGTGAGAAAGGACTTTGGCCGTCGTGAGGGTGAATCATATTACAAGTGGTTACTCCGGTGCTGGGATAAAGGAGCCGAGACCATTAATCTGAACGGTAAAGAAGCCAAACAGCTGGGATCCCTGTCTGGAAACGCAGGCGTTGATACGGAACTTGCAAAAGACGACAACAGTCTCAGCCTCTGGAGACGACTCTTGACAGCTATTAAGAACCGGTACACCCACAAGGACGATATTCCTATCCACACAACCAACTGGACCAGCATGGAGAAAGGCATTAAGTTCCTGAGAGAACTAGCAGTGAGAGAGGTGATTTACAGCGATCCACAAACAATTTTAAACCCTGATCAAATGCCCTGCCACAAACACGTTATTCAGATGTTTGTGAGGAGTGCCCCACCAGTGTATAAGCACACCTTGTCAACAATGGTCTGGGCATTAGATGGAGATGGTCAGGTACCAACAGTGAGTGAAGTGGCCAACAAAGCACGACAATATGAAGACAGTACTGCCAATCCCCAACAAATTCAGATTGCTGCCATGGAAAAAATAATTGAGGAAAACAACAGATCACTGGAGAAATTAATTGAGAAAACAATGGAGAAAACCAATGAAGCAATCGAGAAAGCAATGGAGAAAAATAGTGACTCATTTGAGAAAACCAATCAATCATTAAAAGAGCTGATTGACACATTGTCCAAGAGAGATGACAGACCTCAATGGAGCCGCGTTGATGCTGTTAGAAAATACAGACCTTCAAGATCAACTAAAAATGATGGTAACTTGTCACGGAATGACTTGTGGATTTTCCTACGTGGATATGGTGAGGACATGAGAAACTGGGATGGAAAACCTACTTCTGCTCTACGAGAACGAGTATCCAATTTGCGAAACACCAACAGAAGACAACAATCTGCCACGAGAAGGAATAATCGGAATGTAAATGTAGTTAATACTGTGAATCAGGTAAACCCCGTGAATCAACCTCAAAATTAGAGGGGCCCTGCCTCCAGCCAGGTGGAGGAGAGGGACAACCGAGTTTATTGGACTGTGTGGATTCAGTGGCCTGGCACATTAGAACCACGAAAATATAGAGCTCTGGTGGACACTGGTGCACAGTGCACTCTAATGCCATCGAATCATACAGGTACTGAAACTGTTACTATTTCTGGAGTGACAGGTGGTTCTCAACAACTGTCTGTATTGGAGGCTGAAATGAGCCTTACTGGGAATATGTGGAAAAAGCACCCCATAGTGACTGGTCCAAATGCCCCATGCATTCTTGGCATAGACTTCCTCAAGAAAGGGTATTATAAGGACCCAAGAGGGTATCGATGGGCTTTTGGCATAGCAGCTGTAGAGACTGAGGACATTGATCAGCTGTCTAGCTTGCCCAAACTGTCAGAGGAGTCTAGTGTTGTAGGGCTGATGAAAACTGAAGACCAACAGGTACCAATTGCTACTAAAACAGTACATCGACGTCAATATCGTACCAACCGAGACTCTGTAGTTCCCATCCATAAGTTGATACGTCAATTAGAAAGCCAAGGAGTGATCAGCAAAGCTCGCTCACCATTTAACAGTCCTATCTGGCCTGTCCGTAAGTCTGATGGAGAATGGAGATTGACTGTAGACTATCGTGGCCTAAATGAGGTTACACCACCGATAAGTGCTGCCGTGCCGGACATGTTAGATCTTCAGTATGAGCTGGAGTCGAAGGCAGCTAAGTGGTATGCCACAATTGACATTGCTAATGCATTTTTCTCTATTCCTATAGCAGCAGAATGCAGGCCGCAGTTTGCTTTCACCTGGAGGGGTATCCAGTACACCTGGAACCGACTGCCCCAGGGGTGGAAACACAGCCCTACCATCTGCCATGGACTGATCCATACTGCCCTGGAGAGGGGTGGAGCTCCAGAACATCTGCAATACATCGATGACATCATTGTATGGGGTAACACAGCAGAAGAAGTTTTCACGAAAGGTAAGAAAATAATTGAGATTCTTTTGGATGCTGGTTTTGCCATAAAGAGAAGCAAGGTCAAGGGACCTGCACGAGAGATCCAGTATTTGGGAGTGAAATGGCAAGATGGGCGTCGCCAGATCCCAATAGACGTGATTGACACAATATCAGCTATGTTGCCACCAACTAACAAAAAAGAAACGCAATCCTTCTTAGGTACTGTGGGTTTCTGGAGAATGCATATTCCTGGTTATAGTCAGATTGTGAAACCTCTTTTTGATGTGACTCGAAAGAAAAACAAATTTCAATGGGGCCCTGAACAGCAACAGGCCTTTGAACAAATCAAACAAGAGATTGTACAGGCAGTAGCTCTTGGGCCAATCCGAACAGGGCAAGATATTAAAAATTTGCTATACACCGCAGCTGGGGACAATGGTCCTGCCTGGAGCCTCTGGCAGAGGGCACCAGGAGAAACTCGAGGTCGGCCCTTAGGATTTTGGAGCCGAAAATATAGAGGCTCTGAGGCCAACTATACTGCAACTGAAAAAGAAATATTGGCCGCATATGAAGGAGTTAAAGCTGCTTCGGAAGTGATTGGTACTGACACACAGCTTCTCCTAGTACCACGAATACCAGTCCTAAATTGGATGTTCAAGAGTAAAGTTCCTTCCACACATCATGCCACTGATGCTACATGGAGTAAATGGACTGCCCTAATTACACAGAGAGCTCGAATGGGTCATCACAATCGTCCAGGACTTTTAGAGGTAATTGCAGACTGGCCACAAGGTAAAGAACTTGCAGTGCCCCCAAAGGAGGTGGTGACACGTGCTGAGGAAGCTCCACCATATAATCAGTTACCGGATAATGAAAAGCAGTATGCCCTATTCACTGATGGATCTTGCCGCCTTGTAGGAAACCGTCGTAAGTGGAAAGCTGCTGTGTGGAGTCCCACACGACGTGTTGCAGAGGCAACTGAGGGAGAAGGTGGATCAAGTCAGTTTGCAGAGGTAAAAGCCATCCAGCTGGCCTTAGACATTGCTGAACGGGAAAAATGGCCAGTGCTCTATCTTTATACTGACTCATGGATGGTGGCAAATGCTTTTTGGGGTTGGTTAAAACAGTGGAAGCACAATAACTGGCAGCGCAGAGGTAAGCCTATTTGGGCTGCTGAATTATGGCAAGACATTGCTGCTCGGCTAGAGAACTTAGTTGTAAAGGTGCGTCATGTAGATGCCCATGTGCCCAAAAGTCGTGCCACTGAGGAACATCGACACAACCAGCAAGTGGATCAGGCTGCTCAAGTGTTCCAAATAGACTTGGACTGGGAACATAAAGGTGAACTGTTTCTAGCTCGGTGGGCCCACGACACTTCAGGACATCAGGGAAGAGATGGAACATACAGATGGGCTCGTGACCGAGGGGTGGATTTAACTATGGACGCTATTGCGCAGGTTATCCATGATTGTGAAATATGCGCCGAAATTAAGCAAGCTAAGCGATTAAAACCTTTGTGGTATGGGGAACGATGGTTAAAATATAGGTATGGGGAGGCCTGGCAGATTGATTACATCACACTTCCTCTAACTCGCCAGGGTAAGCGCTATGTGCTCACTATGGTGGAAGCAACTACCGGATGGTTAGAAACGTATCCTGTGCCTCACGCCACTGCCAGAAACACTATCTTGGGCCTAGAAAAGCAGATCCTGTGGCGACATGGCACTCCAGAAAGAATTGAATCAGATAATGGGACTCATTTCAAAAACAATCTTATAGACAATTGGGCTAAAGAACATGGTATTGAATGGGTATATCATATTCCTTATCATGCACAAGCCTCTGGGAAAATTGAACGATACAATGGACTGTTAAAAACTACTCTGAAAGCAATGGGAGGTGGAACTTTTAAAAACTGGGACAAGAATTTAGCACATGCCACCTGGTTAGTTAACACCAGAGGATCCATCAATCGTGCTGGTCCTGCTCATTCAGAGCCTTTACATACAGTAGAGGGAGATAAAGTCCCTGTGGTGTATGAAAGGAATTTATTGGGGAAGACTGTCTGGGTATTTCCTGCTTCGGGCAAAGGCAAACCCATTCGTGGGGTTGCTTTCGCTCAAGGACCTGGAACTACTTGGTGGGTGATGATGAAAGATGGTGAAGTTCAATGTGTACCTCAAGGAAGTTTAACTCTGGGTGAGAATACTCGATTTAATCCTATATGATGTTGTTACATAATACTAACAGTGTTCAATAAGTGTTTTTCAGAGTAATAAACCAGTGATGACCAGAGCCGACCTCATCGAGTGACATCCAACAACTGAGCTAGCCTTGTTGAGTGACATCCAGTAACTTCTTTGAAGTGAACCTACAACCTGTGGACACGAACTGTAACGAATCCCACATGAATTTTCCTGCCCTGAGAGACTGCTATGATGGATAGAACCCACGATTATGAACTTTATGAACTTACTGAACTTTTCCTATAAGTAGATCATTAGCTCGTGATCAGTATGACGTAAATGGTATGGAATAAGGGGTGGAATGTCCTGGGTTTAGCTAAAAACCCAGTCCTGTTTAGTGAATTTTACTTTTCAGTTTAGTGTCTTCTAAAAGGCTGCACGTTCTGAAGTCAGCAGCATGTTTTTGCAGACAGTGTGTGCTACTGGCAGTGATAACACCTGATGTTTACAGTCACTGCCTGGGACTGGTATGTAGAAAGGCTCTTGCTTATACTTATTCCTATAGTGACCAAGGCCACTGCTGGCTCTTGTGTGCCACGCTGGGGGTGCTGGGTAGTAAGAGGGGGGCACAAGGAAGTAAAAGGTGGCACCTCCGGGGGGTAACAGACAGGACAGGTGACCAACGAGAGTATTCCATCCCATATACGTCATATTTAGTATAAATTGAGTGATCACGAGAGTTTCGGGCCTTCTTTTCGCCCTTCCTTTCTGCAATGGCCGGTGTCCAGAGAGGACTCCATCTGACCTCCTGATTTTGATCCGGATCCTGAGTTCCCGAATCCAGCTCCCTGTATCCAGCTCCTGCCGCCGCTGAGCCTGGGGTTTCCCCAGTGTCTCCTGCTCTGCAGCACCAGTGGTGATTTCTATCGGGGGAGGGAGTCGGGTTTGATATCGGGCTACTATCTATAGTTGCATATAATTCTTTACTTTTATCTCTTTACCATTATTCCTATTATTTTCATTAAAGCTGTTCTAGTTTTTTTTCTTCTCTCACCGGTAAGTCTCTCTGCCTCATTCCCTTTTCTCTTCCCGTTTAGGGGGGGAAGAGGGGGTTAGAGAGCGTCTGTCCGCGTTAGTGGCCGGCCCAGCCCTAACCCGCTACACTATGAAATAGCTTGAGACACCTTTGCCAGTATACCAGTTGCCTAAGAGGTTAAAAATACTTGGAAAGCTGCATAACCTGGAGTATATATTCTGTGGCGAGGAAATGCTGCTGGAACGAATGAGGCTGTATTTTCAGCTAGGTGAACTGTTTTCCACAGACCTGCACCATTACCTGGGGTCTGCAACCCTGTTTCAAATTATGGCTCTTTATTTTTCTCATTCTAGGAAGAGAAATGTGTTCCCAACATCGATGTCACAACCAGAGTTGACTGAAAGGTTCCAAAATCTGGGGTCATCAAAAAAAAAAAAAGGTTATTAGGTTAAAAATTAATCTTCTGATTCTCAGCCAGCTAGATATCTGATTAAAAAAATGGGGAGATAATGTTTTAACAGGCTATATTTTTTAGCTCATTCTACTTTGACTAAATAAGGTACAACAAATATCAGTTGTTCACAGCCACTAACATATTGACTCCTTTTGCTTTCTGGAGAAGGTATGAAGAAATGTTTGATTGCAGGAACAGGGTTCTGGCAGTCTGTAGCCCCAGTCAAAAGAGAGGCCAACAAGCTGTTGTTGCTAATATTAATGTGAATGCAGAATTCTTACTGGCAGAATTAATTGGACCATCAACTGCTTTATCAACTCCATCTGCTACTTGTTGATATTTCAAATTCTAGCACCTCTGTACCAAGAAATCTTCAGCTTTTCTTCAGGCAAAGACACCTGCAATAAGGAGAAACTCCCAAATGTTGGGGGGCTGGATGAGACTGCAGATGCTACTAACATCCTTGCAAAAAATGTGGTCAGCTCACACAGCTGAAAACTCTCTCAGAGGTAAAAGCCAAGCAGCAGACTGACTCTGAATCCTAATTGCTACTGCTAGCAAAAGCTCCCCATGCAACTGTGCCAAAATACACCATCAGCACGATGTGGCAGCACTGGGTGAAGGGGTGCACATAGTTTTCATCATTCTATAATGGCAAAAATGTCCACTGAGGAAAAGGATTTTTAAGCTTTCCTCAGTTTGTGGATGTTACAACCCCCACCCCCCTCCTGGGTGTCCCGGGGCTCCAGAGCAGGCTGCAAGGGCACGGAGAGAAGCTCCCCTTCTGCTGTAGATGATAAAGGGCAGGCGGGAACACCTCCCTTTCTTGACTGATAAAACCTCATGGAGAGCTGTCTTTAAGAGGTTTCAGCTTTTACTTGTGTGCAGGACTCTTTAGCATCAGGCTTCGTGTATGGGCATAGCACGGAGCCAATTAGTGATCTCCTCAGGGCCATGGGCACAGCGTGAGCATTCGCGCTTACATTTTTAGAGCAGACAGCCAGAGATGATCACAAAGTACCGAGCCGGCAGGGTGGACCAACGTGCACCGAGCTGGCAATAAAGCATTTTGATTTCTCTTATCACGTAGTGGGGTGTTTACTTGCTGAGGTTGTTTTTAAAATTTGCCTTCCTTCCCCCCCCCACCCCTTAAATGCATTTTCCTTCATGTCTGAATTGATTTTTGGTCCCAGAAAGGTGAAGGTGTCTATTAAGCAGAAGTGTGCTGGCTGCAGGCTGCGGGAAAAAGTGTTCGGGGCAGCTGCAGGCACAGCGTGGCAATTCATGTCGTTGCTACTCTGTTGTTTTGTCATGAAAGCAAAGCTTAATTGAAGATAGTTAGTGTTTAATGAATAAAGCTCTCTGTAATTTCCAGCTGTGGCCATGTAATCAGCGTTCATCCACATGAAGAGGACTTTTTTGTGCCCATATTTCATTTTGATGTGCATCTGTGCCAGGATTTTGCCCTTCTTCTGATCGGGTTGACAGTTTTCATCTTTATTAGTTCTGCCTTTCACTTCTGTCATCTCGTTTATGTTAGAAAACGGAAACAAAAGCCCAGAAAGCCCCCAATAGATTGCATTATCTAATAGTTTATTAGAGTGCTCCTCTGAACTTGATAATTTAAATTAATTACATTCTATTTGGTTTTGCTTACTGTTTTCCAAATCACTTTGTTGTAGTACATGAGATCTTTTCTATCCTGTTATTTTCGGTCACTCTCTCTCCACAGCATCACTGTGCTGCTGCAACACACTTTTTAATTAGTTTCACCACAGTCATCAGCTTTGTGATTATCTCTGCATCTTGAACACCTGGTCTGACTTTAGAAATGACTTGCCATCTGGTCAAATACTGGGTAATTATAACAATTTAATGGCAGGATGAAATAGTGTTGGTTAAGAGACTTGATTGTTCCCTCCATTCCTTTCCCTTATGCAGTTTGGTTGCATTACTTCAAATTAAATTAAAATCCCATCATCAAGTTATCGCTCTTGGGTAGGGTTTTGTTGTTTTTTTCTCCTTCATTCACAATACTCATAAACATCTCCTGGAGTTAGTTTAGTTTTAGACTCTCCAGACATTATGTCTCTAAGAACTGCGTGAATTACTGCTTTAGATTTACTGAAATGATACTTATTCTATAACTTCCATTGCATATCAATAGATGAAGCAGTAAATGAGTCTTGTCTGGCAAGTAAATGCTGAGACAACTTCAGGGGAATAATTTGTCAGGAACACACACAAATGGAATCTCACTAACGTGCTACAAAATGGTGGGGTTTTTTGATACTACTGTATGTGTACTCTTGGCGGCTGATACGCTGTACCATACTATAAATAAGCTGATTCTCATGAAAAGGTCAGTGGATCAGATAATGAACTTCATGCAGTCTGGTCATTTTGTGACTGGCTCATTTTATGACACTTGGGTGAATAAGCATTTGTTTTTTTGGTTGTGTTATTTTTTTTCCATTAGATACTGGCTGAGAAAAGTATTTGCGAAGCAACTTCTCAAATTATTTTTTTTTGTGTACAGCTAGCAGCTCATTTGGAAAAGTAAATAGATGGGGTTCATGTAACTTTCTTTTATACAATGCAAAGGAAAAAATGCTATCTAGATTTTTTTTTACATTTAATTCCTTTCAGCATTTGAAGTTGCTGAAGTATATTGTTGTAATTATTCAGATTGCATGATGATAATTACAGAAACAAAAGCAATAATGAAGTATCTCTCCATTGGGAAATGAATGAGAAGAAGAACTCTTTTGTAATTCTGTTTTTTTTTCAGGTGCTACTGGCAAGAAAAAAGGCCTATTTAATTTTCTAGGGATTCTTTCTTGAATAAATACCAAAGAGTATTAGATTGATTTTTCATCCAGGTCCCTGGGAAACTAAATACTTTTGTCATGTAATACTTCCCCCTAGCAAACACCAAGTTTAGTCTGTAAAAGCACCAAGTCCATAAAACAAAGAAAACATTATTGGAGGTGAAGAACGGAAGGGGACGTGGAATTATTCTGGAAAGCCAATGATAATCAACAATATTGTCCATGAATCAAATAAAAATCCCCTTATTATATCCAACACATGTAGGATGTGGCAGGGCAGTCTGAAACTTTATCCTCATCCACCAGAGAGGAGACTGCACCAGCGTTCACGGTGGTCACGGCCACTGGCCCAGGTTTGGCCTGAGCACTGAACTTCCTGGTTCTCTGTGGGCTGGGCCTCTTCATCACCTCTGCTATCACATACCCTCCCCTCTGTTGTGGTGTGGGGAGAGGAACCCACCTGCAGAGAGAGCGGCCAGCAGGAGTAGGGATGTAATTCTGCCCCGTACTCGGCACTGGTGAGGCCTCACCTGGAGCCCTGTGTGCAGGTCTGGGTCCCTCACTGCAAGAAAGACATTGAGGTGCTGGAGTGGGTCCAGAGGAGAGAAATGAGGCTGGGGAAGGGACTGGAGGGAAATCCTATGAGGACAGACTGGGGGACCTGGGGCTGTTTAGCCTGGAGGAGACTCAGGGGGGACCCTATCAGTCTCTACAACTACCTGAAGGGAGGTTGTAGTCAGGTGGGGGTCAGGCTCTTCTCCCGGGGAAACAAGTGACAGGACAAGAGGGCATGGCCTGAAACTGCATCAGGGAAGGTTTAGGTTGGATCTCAGGAAGCACTTCCTCATGGAGAGAGTGGTCAGATATTGGAATGCACTGCCCAGGGAACTGGCAGAGTCATCATCCCTGGAGGTGTTTAAGGAGAGGCTGGATGTGGCACTTAGTGCCATGGTCTGGACGATGTGGTGGTGTTGGGTCATAGACTGGACTTGATTATCTCAGAGGTCTTTTCCAGCCTCAACAATTCTGTGAACCCCAAAAGAGAAGCTGCCTCCCTCCTGCCCCCATCTCACTTTGTGCTACCCGTTATCCACAGCAATGGCTTCTCATCCTCAGTACTTTTGCTGCAGGACTTGTATGTGCCCCTCTCCTTGTCAGAGAGGTATTGGTATTCGAATTCTTAAAACCTAACAGCAATTAGACCAAAATGCCACCAGACAGGAGTGATCCATAGGAGACCTGGTGCATGCAACAACTGGTGAGAGAACATCAGCCTCTCTGTGAGCCTAAAGTACTTTTACCTGCTCACCCGAAGGTGACAAGCTATCCACTCTCCAGAACTTCAGGGCTTTGTTTGTAAAAATAAAAGCCTTTGAAAGCCTCTAATAACTAATTAGAAGACAACAAAACAAAACAAAAAAAGAAAGAACAAAAGCTGTCTTAGTATCAACATACATCATCAGTATAACCTTGACTTTTCATGAGAGGAAAATTATTTTTGCAATAAATTATATAATCAGCCAAAAGCCAAACCATTTTTTATTTAATCAGAATATTCAGAGAAACAGGAGGTTTAGCTAAAGTCTCTTCATCAGGACCTTGTCACTGTTATGCCCTCTAATGGGTAAATTTGGGTCTTAACTCTGCAATCAGTTCCACTTGGGTAAGCTCTTACACAGAACGGCACAGGTGTCTGATTGCAGCACAGGGGTCAGAGCAATGCAGCTACACCATGGCCCCAAATTCTTCATGGCACAGTCCTGAATGACAAATACATGAATCTTCCTCTGATAATTGACTTAAATTATCTCTGAAGTCTGAGGAACAAAACCCTGAGGTTAAAACAAGATAATTGTTGGCTTGCATAAAGATGTGGGGTTTTTTAAAAAAAAAAAAATACATTCCTTTAATAAATAAAATTCTCTCCACTATTTAAAAAAAAAAAAGAAAAGATGGGATCCAGTCTGTGTTACTTAGGTGAGACATTTTAGATGTTGCATGCAGCAGGGAGTACTTCCCACTGTCATTGCATGTTTCCAGGTGGGGTGAGGGATGTACTGTGGAAAGGAGCAATCCTCCTTTCTAGACACAATCGTCTCACTCCATAGTCTCCCAAGCCCACTTCTTTCTCCTCTTGGGTTTCCCCAGCTGGTGGCAGCCTGTTGGTTACAAAGCAAAGCAGAACAGCTGTGGATTAAAATTCACTGAGTAAAAAAGTACAGTACACCAGTACAGTTTTGGTGGACATCCTCAAGAAAACTGAGAGTTCTAGAAATAAAAGCAAAAGTCCTGCTGATTGCAACCGGGGCAGAATGTCACTTGGGAAGAGAATGAGAATACTATACAAATGTTAATTTAACCCAAGATGAAATAAAATCAGAGTATGAAGCAGGTGTCAGAGGTGGTCTTAGTACCAAACAAAGTAACTGCTGCAATGAAGCTTTAAGAAACTCAGGGAATAACTTTTATTCATAAACCTGTCGAAATTTTAATCCTATCAATTTGTGTGTGTGTGAGTAATCTCATTTCCCATATACTTAATTTCATTTTCTAATAGCTAGGCCATATTGTTACAAACTCAGAATTTGAAGCCACTGAATCTAATTTCACTTCCTAAAACCTCAGATATAGATTTTGAGTTTCATAGGGTTGATCAAGCTGTTTCCAGTGAAACATAGGGCATTCCTAGCAGAGGAGTGGTTTAAGACCAATTGGTTGATCTACAAGTGTATCAACAAAAAGTACTAAGGCAATTTGCAGTACCACAGGCAGTCTATATAAACTAGGAAAATAAACTGCATTGAAAACATCAGCATATAACCTCAACTTTGTGCTTGAAATTTATATGTGTTATGGCTGATCTTGACTGAAACTGAGAGGAGATACAGAAAACTGAAAAAACAGAGACTTTTTTTTCTGTATTTCCATCCCTATAGGTGTTGCGGCTAGTCAGAGGGGAGGACTGGTGTTACAATGTTCTCTTTTCATTTTTTTGTAATGAAAAGGTGATGGGAAAGAGAGAAACAAAAGTGTGGGGGAGGGAGTGGAGTCTTACGGCTTAGCTCCTGGGTATGGTATCAGGATAGTGGCAGCAAGAAGGGTACACACATACTCTGCCCTCAGCTGCAGCAAGTCATTCCCCAGAGAAAATTGCACATGAAGCAGCAGAGGGGGCATCATGTTCATGCAATTGCTTGCATAAGATACCTCTCGTTAAGTGTTATGACTTCAGAGTGGAATCAAATTTGTTTTCTTCTCTCTTCTCCTCTCCTACTACACTTTTTTTTTCTCCTGTTGCCAACGTGATGGTAGATTTGACTCGCTGCAAACAGGGGTTGCACCCAGGACCTCACGGGACCTGACTTTGAAGTTTTGGATACAGTCCATATGTCACAGAGATTCAGTGAGAGATCTAGTCTGAGGCGCACTGATAGGGTGTCACTGTCAATGCCGCTTCCCAAGGTCATGGAGTTGGATCTCACAGCTGGTGAGAGGCTGGGCCAACTGAACTCAAAGAATAAATTAATTACTTCAGAGGTAGAAGCAGATTCAAAAGTCCAGGTGAAGTCTAACCACTCCTGGAAGAAAGACAGAGGGACAGTGTTAGCGTGCATTACTCTGGAAAACAAACAAACAAACAAACAAACAAAACCTCCCAACTTACAGGCCAGTGACGATTGAGTTGAGCTACACAAAAGCTCAGTTAAGCTGACGTTCTCTTGGTGCAGGCTCCGTAACTACAGAACTGAATACAAAGAAAGACCTCCTTGGCAATTGGATGTTACATTCAAAGCTTTTTTTGGTACAGGTACGTGACTGTTACCACCACAGATTGTATTAGTGATCTACCTAGCCTGATATTATTTCTCAGAAAACAACTTGTTACTACTTTGTAATAACCTATTAATTCTCCTTGATTAGTATTAGCTCTATGCCTCAAAACAGAAGGATTTATAGTTCTCTAGTGATGCTTACAATTGTTATAGCAGTGCCACTAGATAGTATTGTTGCACAGCCTCTTGTATGTTCTTCTTAGTATTCTGACAATTGTAATCTTTTAGAAAATGCTGCAAGGTTACAAATTTTGTGGTGCAATGAGATGCAAAAGATGAAGTTTTCTGTCTGTTCTGTTTTCTGTATCTGTAGGCGACTCTCCAGACAGAACAGCTTCCCGGGGACCAGTAATTGCTGGCTAGCTTGAGACTCCTACAGGAGATTTTCCTTCCTGTGATTTGTTTTGCAGAATTCATGTATGAATACAGAGCAAGATAGTCTATACCTTGTACTCCATGCTGCTGACTTTTCCGTCTTGCTAAATCAATGTATTTTCTCCAAAGTCTTCCATTTTGTAACCAGGTGGAGATCATGTCAGAAGTATCTGAGAAAATAGTGTCTGAATAAAGGCCAGTGTAAGTGCATCAGTATTCTTTTATGGGCATCTAAGTCCAATTGCTTAAGAATTTTATTCGTTGCCTTGAATCAACAGTTAAAATAACAGCATTATGGCTACAGTGGTGCTGGTGAAGTCTCAAAGGTCACACCAGCCACCCATGCTAGATGGAATTGTTAGCAGCTTTCCCCTGCTGACCGCAGGAGTGTGGATGCCCATCTGCATCCTACACTATGTCTGAGCAAGGTCTTTGTTTCCGCGTTGTTCGTTGCTCTGGCCAGATGCAGCCCATCATTGCTGTGAGAAATCACCAGTGGACTGCTGAAGTCGTTCAGTGGACTGCTGAGTAACAAGCTTTTGCTGTTGGGGTCGTCCCACCTACAGCTGGCCAGAGCCCGACCGACTCCGGCAAACGCGTTTCCACAGAACAATGCCGTCTTTGTTGGATGTTGAGTGCATTTGAACAGCTGCACTTCCATAGGAATATAGCCCCCAAATAAAGCTTGCCTGTATTTAGGCCCAAACAGAATCCCTCCTTCACACCCAATTTCAAGGGCTAAAGATTGAATGCAGTATTTACTTTTCATATACGGGCAAGACGTCTGGAACCCTTGTAAAAACATCATTATATTTATATTCTATATATGCAGAACCATAGGCTCATTATGTCAAAGCGATGCCAAATCAGAGACTAACACCTACACCTGATTATGAAGGAATAATATTTTTTACTAAGGAGTATTTATGTTATATATGGTATTTCCATCATGTCTACAATAGAACAAGTGATCAATTATAAATCTTGAAAACTTACGTGGCTCACTTGTCAGGTGGATTATTGTGAAAAGGTCCCTAAAGACCATCAAGTGACATAAGTTATTCCACATTAAATGGAAAATTGATCTAGGAGCTAAAGAAGCTAATGTTGTGATGTTTTCTGCACCAGGAATCTTGAATTTTCGGGTTCCTACAATTTGAAAAGAAATTTAGTGCACTTCATAATGATACTATGGTATTCTCTAATGATTATTATTCTAAGAAAAAGTAATAGCATTCTTTTCAGCGGTCTTAATACGCTCACTTTGACTTTGCTAATAAACTGTAGACCAGATAACAATAATTCCTAAATATTGATCCATCTGTCTTCAGTTTGCTTGAAGTGTTTGAAAATGTCCCAAGAGGTTTTCTTGCTGCTGTAATCTGCTGCCATACTTAACATTTATTTTCAGGAGACCGATGATTTTTTTTCTAACACAACAGCAGAGCTCCACAGTGTGTGAAGTACCAACTCAGTGACCTTGGGAAGCGGTATTGACAGTGACACCCTATCAGTACGCCTCAGACTGGATTTCTCACTAAGTCTCTGTGACATATGGACTGTATCCAAAACTTCAAAGTCAGATAATTTTTTCAAGATGTTTTTGCTTCCACTTTCGAGAATACACAGATAAGTCTGTTTTGGTAAAGGTCAGAACAACAGAAAAAAAGACAATATTTCATAAGTTAATGGAGGGAGTGGCATAATGTTGGGTATTTTAGTGGCCATCCAGTGACCATCAGGGTGCAAAGAGGATATTTGAGCATCTGGCTTTTTGGCGGTGACAAAGACTGCAGCTTTTCTGTGGAGGCAGTCTGTTAATGCAGCTGGTAAGAATGAAAATTTTTATAATATGCTCAGTAACTATACTGTATTTTGACTGCTGCATTCCTGATGTCTCATCATAAAAAAATCATTCGTAAAACAGGAGTTATTGGGAAAACCAGTTTAGTAAATAAGAACCCTCTCCGGAAAGCAAGAGGTATTTATTGTATCTTAGTGAAAGAAAAGCCGTGAACTTTTAAATCTGAATATGATTTAATATTTGCAGAACTAGCATATACTTACACAGTAGAAAATAATATCCCATAGTGAATATGAACTAATAATTACCCTAGCAATTTAGGGAGAATCATATATTTTGCAAGAAAATCCCTCTTAGGAGCCAATTAGATACCTGAAATTTCACCTGCTTAAAGATTTGCATACTTAACTCAATAGCATGGCTTCTCCTGCCTGCTCCCAAGTCATAGCTCAAACAGCTCTGGCGCGGCAGGAAATGCTCCTCGTTGATGGGGTCAGACTAAGTTCTAAGCAGTTCAAAAAAAGTGCTTTAGCCTCACTCTGTGTCTGGGTTAAAGCACATCATTAAAATCTGATCGTACCCCCTCTAGGTCTCAAATATAATAGCCACTGTTTTCCTTGGAAGTGTTTTGTAGTTTAGGCAGGGCCTAATGAAATAAAACATGATTATCTGATCTACTTAGTTGCTCTTTGCCATTCTGTCTCAAATGCTGAAAAGGAGGGTGACTCCCTATCTCACCTTTCATTCAGACTTGTCTCTCATGACTAGCAAGCTGCCTCTCCTTATTTCATTTTGGGCAAGAACCTTCCACTTCACCTTTTTTAATTTTATTTATTTGAGAAACAATTTGCTGAGAGGAAGAATATCACATCAAAGATAAAAACAAACAAGGAAATAACAGAAGGCATTGCAACCCCCTTTATTTTTTTTTTTTTTGCAAATCCATCAAAGTGTTGTGCTCTGTGATGTGCTCATTGCTGAATCTAGCATTTAGATGCTGTGTTTTTCTGGATTCACATCCCCCTTTATTATGGAATTTGGACAGTACTGTCATTGCCCCGCGCAGTTACTGTTATTTATTATTATACATGTGCATGTGATTCAAGTAAAACTGGAGAAAATGCAGCTCAGCAAAGTACAAGATAGGAAGATTAAAGAGGGATGTCTTCCTGATTATCCGGCACAAGATGAGCAGCTGTTTTGGTTGATAACTGGCATCATCAGCAACACTGCAGTTATCAGAATACTAGTTTTCATATGGATTTGTGGCTACTTGCCACACTTTGTGGCTACTTGCCACACTTTTCCACTGCATCTGAGATTGCTGGTGTGGCAGCAGAGTTGCCACTGGCAGCTTGAACCCAAGTGGTTTTCTGTGATATTCCCACAGGCACCTGAGAACATCCTCCTCCAGTTCTGTTCACCACAGTGTGTCCATCTCAGCAATGCAGGGGACTGGTCTGATCATGGACCTGTTGATAAACCAGAAATAACTTGCCCCAAAATGCGTTTTGAAAAGTGGCAACTTTTTATCACTGGTTTTATCAAGGAAGTGGTTCTGATGCTGAAGGGCAACACAGTCAGATGGCAGCTACTAGCTCATTGTTAGTTTCTTAAACACTGTTATTATTCTCATTTTTTATCCATTTTCTCATCAGTTGCTTTTGTGTGGGAAGCATTTCACTTACCAGGAGCACAGCTTTTACCAGCTAAGTAGCAGAAGGCTATTACTCACTATTTTGGAGGCCCTTTTTGTTCTAAATATTCTCAGCTGGTGAGGGACAAAAATTGTTACGGGAGTTACACAGTCTAGAGTCATGCCTTGATGTCCTAACTTGGACCTCGTGCTGATTGTAAGCTCTTTGAGAAACAGCAGCATTTTTGTGAATCTCTGGTATGACTGAGGCGGAAACATCGGGCACTGTCTCCACTATGCTATGGAGTTTCTACCCCCTGCTACTGTCACTGGTGACTATGTGTCCTAGTGCAAGATGCCTTCATTTTATTTTTTCTAAATCTCTCTCTCTAGTCTTACATGAATGGCTTGAAGGTTGTTGGAGGTAGAATCTTAATCTTTTTTTTTTTTTAAAAATGGGGCAAGAACAGATTCAAGGGGGGATCCTTTCATCTGCAAATCGTGTCATTTCTGTTTGTTGACTACCACTGCTATTGCAATGTCTGTCTGAAAGCATAATTTCTGTAGTGACCTATCAAAAGAGCATCTTTACAATTTTGGCCAGTAGGGTAATGTGCCAGGTGGCAACGCATGCTGCCGTCAAGGAAAGAAAAATGGTCATTATCATTGTCTGCTACAAAACTGGAAGAAAATGGGGTCTCATTTCTGCAAAGGCAGTAAGGGCACAATAGGGAAAGAAATACTGGAGGTACAAGACCTTTGAAATGTTTGTTGACTAAGGAATTTATAAATGAGCTCAGAAGTCATGCCATCTGATAGCTAACTGGACAGAAACTTTTCTGATATAACAATCACTTCAGTCTTCTGCAATATCTTCGACAAACTTGTTCTCCTGATTGAGATACTCAAACCGACAATGGTGGTGTGATATTACGTAATGTTTCTGATGGACTCATGTGAAGACTTCCCTCCTTTTGATAGCTTAGCATTAACCAGGTGAAACCAAAACAGCAAATGTTAGACAGATTGTGGACTAACCTGACCTTGACCACATCACAAGTGGTTTGATATCTGCTGGTTTCAGTCTCAGTCTTTCAAGCAA
Source organism: Trogon surrucura (assembly GCA_020746105.1). NCBI lineage: Eukaryota > Metazoa > Chordata > Aves > Trogoniformes > Trogonidae > Trogon > Trogon surrucura. The sequence goes on from CM036617.1 coordinate 69,586,950, forward strand.
TAAATGCAAATGGACTTGCTCCTTGCCAGTAAATTGACAATACAAGGCTACAGCTTTGGTATTAAAGTCTTTGCAGAGAGTGTAGCAGACTCAATAACATGGATTCTGTAACTAGTCACATGGAAGATTTAACACCTCGTCTACTACAATGCAGCAAACTGAAATTGGGTAATATAAACTTACGAAGATTTGCATGACCAAATGGAAACCCAGAAAAGTCCAACCTTTATCAAAAAAACAGCAGCCATCTATGCATATTCAGGACTCCAGCGGTTAGTCACACAACTCTAAGAGATCTGATGAAAATGGATGGGACAATACAGGGAGAGCTTCTCTGTATCTATTTATTACTATGCGCATATGCATCGACTGAAGTAGGAATTCAGAAGTAGTAAGGCATGATCTCTATTCTGTCTCATTCTTTTTTAGCATGAAATGCTTGTATATCTACATTTGATAGGGCAGTGTGGCATATCAGTGTATGCTGGTCCCCTTCAAGTGGTGGCAGGGATGTCACAGGGAGGCCTGTGGCACAATGCATGGACACGGGCAGTGGGGCTGGTCTTGCTGCATATGTGCTGTTGAGTCCTCTGCATAAGACACATATCAGCTGTGACCCCCACACAACGATCCTGTTGCAGCCAGAGTAGTATTTTCTGAGTGCTCCTTTGGAATAGGGGTTGTCCAAGACTTCTGCTCTGGAGGATCATCCCTGATGGCCCTGAATGTGTTACTAATGCCCTCCATTTGCTGTTGCCCTGGAAACTGGCCTTTTTTTCCTGGTGGATCATCTCAGTAAGGAGCTGGCCTTCACCACGTTCCAGAGGAGTGCTTAGAAGCTCACTGAGCAGCATTGCTTCTTTCTCATTCAGAATGGAGCACTGATTTCCTCCCATAACTATCATCCATAGACCAGAGTGTAAGGACAGAAAAACAGAGTGGAAAAATTACTTTGGAATTAATCAAGTAGCACGTAAGATGCCTACAATGTAATACTCACGTAAGTTATTTTTAGTTCTCCAAAGCAGTCCTCAGAGCAGGCACTAAGTCCATCGCACATGGCCATTGAAAAAGTTATGCCCCTTCAGTGATGAAACTGCAGAACCTATGAAGCAATGTGAAGAGACCTGGAATTGCCAACCATGTTCACTGACAGCATCCTTTTCTGGAAAAGGGAATGTGACGAGGTCCAGAAGGCAAATATAGAAACTCACAGGAAAGCACCATAGAATCATAGAATCATAGAACAGTTTCAGCTGGAAGAGACCTTGAATATCATCTAGTGCAGCCTTTGTCTCAGCCCTATCAACCTACTAAACGATTCTCCCCAACGCAACATCCACCCGTTTTTTAAACACCTCCAGAGACGGTGACTCAACCACCTCCCTGAGCAGCCTGTTCCAATGGCTGACAACCCGCTCAGTAAAGAAAGTCTTCCTAATATCTATCCTGAACCTCCTCTGGTGCAATTTAAATCCATTTTCCCTCGTCCTATCACTCTCCACCAGGGAGAATAGACCAACTCCGGCCTCTCTACAGCCTCCCTTCAGGTAGCTGTAGAGAGCGATGAGATCTACCCTCAATCTCCTCCAGGCTAAACAGCCCCAGATCCCTCAGCCTTTCCTCATAAGACTTATATTCTAAGCCCTTTACGAGCTTGGTAGCCCGCCTCTGTACCCTCTGCAGCACCTCACGAAATGTCTCTTGTCAGTCAATTCTACTTTTGTAAAGTGGGTATGGAAAGAAACTGTAGTGGAAATGAATGGAGAAGTTTAAATTGGTGATACTTCATACTCACTTAGGAGGTATGAAGATGACTACACAGAGCTCAGTGAAATAGAGTGAGAAATCAGGGAGGATGAGGCTTAGACTTCAGTGTCAGGTGGAGTTGCTTGTTTATTTACCCCCCTGCCATGTCATTCTGCCTCCTGGGATATTATATGAATAGGTTAGAAATTTAGATTTCCAAAGAAGGGAATCCACATTGTGTAAATGTGCAAATGTTCTTCTGAATGTCATTTTGGCTGACAAGATTGCCAAGGGCAGTAGCTGGCCCAAGGAGGGTTTCACAAAACAGGAGAAGAATATTCATACTAAGAGCTGTGAAGCTACACTCCCTTCCCTGCAAACCAGCTGTTGCCAAAAACAAATGGGAAGGCTTCTAGCTCCCTTTCTATGTTAAGTCAATAGCAGATTATTTGATAATAGCTATTCTGACAGGATAAATGCTTTCTGCCTGAAAAAGTGACACTTTTCCAAAGTGTATACAGCCATGTATTATCATGGTAAGTTACTTTTTCAAATAATTGCTCTCTTTGTGAGAGGTCAGTCTGTGTGATTTTAGTAGATTTAGTGGAAACTATAGAAAGGCAACAGAGTTGATTTTAAATAAAGCAAATTCTGTGTTTTATGAAGTTTTATTGGTTTCTTTGAAATGCAGATTTGCATTAGCTGAGCATGAAATAAAAAGCCATGGTGGCTGGACTTGAGAGATAAGTAGAAGCATTCACATATTCACGCTTCACCTCTCTTTTTGGAGGTGGCTTTGTATTTACATTACTATGGACGCTGTCTGAGGGGTGAGATTGTCACCTGCATTTTTAGGGATAGCGAGAGAAGCACGTTAAAGTATTACTTTGCTCCTACTAATTTCTTTTAGCTTTGCTTTTCAGGCAGATAGCCTAGAAAGTACATCTTCTCAAAGGAGATGCTTTCAAGGGAGGGTATGTGAGATTTTACAGGACACCACACCGTTTACCAAACTTTTAGCTTCTGACTTTGGAAATACATGTACCTGAGTTCCTGTTACCTCTTCAGCTTAGCCCACTTCCTACATGGACTTTATACAAGAAAGTGTGGTAATGTTTTAGGTAATATGCATCAAATAAATATACATACATGTGCAAATAGGATCAGAGCTCAAAGCAGTCTTCGATGCCTGCAGCTACCTCAAATTAATTTGTAATTTGTGTATCCTATTGGAATACACATTGACAGCAGTGACATCTTCACACAATCACACAGAATCACAGAATGTTAGGGGTTGGGGGGGGGACCTCAAAAGATCGTATTTTACGCCTACTTGGTTTAAGAGTAACTGAACACACAACACTCAGGTCAATGAAGAGTGAAATCCCTAATTTTAACTTCATTCAGGTAGGACTTTACATGCAAGCAATCCATTTCACAGCCTATGCAATTAATTTAGTTCCTGTACATGAGCAGAACAGAGTAGCATAAGAATAAGTAAGTCCAAAAATCTATTTTCCCTTGAATTTTAAACAAATACACCTCAAATCTTGCCTTTCAAGTTGGATTGATTATAACTACTGAGAAGAACTTAAAAGTGAAAATGCTGATTCTTTTATTTTCTTACATCCAAAAGTCACACTATATAAATATCCACTTCCCCTTCCATTTTTTCTTGGAGCAAAATCTTGAAAAAAAATCTTAAATGAATCGTTATATAATTTTACTGAGCCATTTAGCAGCTTATTTTAATAGCCATGTTATCGTGCTCCCAAATGGAAGTCCGTGAAAGCAGGAGCGGTAAGCTTTGTGTCTTTAAGTCAGCTGCTGTCTTCCCCTGCCCCCCCCCAAAAAACTGCATTTACAGAAGTGATCAATAGCACACAAACCTTTTTAACTGGGTTCCAACAGAACATCCTCCTGAAAACAGATCTGGTCCTAATTTTTAAAAATGCCCTAAAAGTCCACCTTACACCCATGACACTCTTTCATAAACTGCATATCTAAGAAACCCAGAGCAGATCCACTTACTGCTTCAAGCATAAAATGTTAGTGAATTTCTTGAGGCAGAGAGACAGTCTATAAATTAGAGGATACATCTAAATCGCGACTGAAGCAACCCAAAATAGTGTTGCTTTGGGGCTTATGCAAGGTATGGTTTTTTGACAACAGGAATAGTTAAGGTTCTAGCCTTTTCCTCTCTCCCTCCCTCCTTCCCTCCCTCCCCATGTCTACCTAATGACTTCCCATGCCAAAACACTGCTTGGGCCGTGAGGTGCTGATTTGGTCATGTGGCTCTGTGACAACTCCCCTCACATCGTACAACAGTTTTGCTTCACATTTGCCTAAGGGATGCCAGAGACCTAGCAGCAACTCTCATAGCAGAAAGTCTTATTGCAGTAAAACCTTTGCTGTAAGAGCTTTTTTCTCCTTGGACCTGTCATTTCTTAGTTATTATTTCTCTTACTCTTCAGCATGGGTTTAAAGTAAAGAAAGAGGTATTTTAAACAACATACTCCCTCCCCAACCCCAAAGAACCACACGCAGCCACTCTGTCGCTTTTGCAACCAGAAATGAGGAAGCTGCACATTAGCTGGGAGTTTGTTGCCATTTCTTAGCTGCAACTGAGCCCTGAAATAGGATATAACTTGTGCAAATACTGAGGTGGACTTACATGGAACAAAAGTGCAGATTTTCATCCATAAAATCATATGACAAGCACCTGTAAAACAATGAAAATTAACATTAGATACATCAGGTACTTTTCTGAAGTTAAACTCAAGAGTATGACAGACTATAATTGAATCTCACCGAGTCCAGATGCACTTTCCAAATTGTCTGAGAACAGGGACAAAGAGATTCAGCTACTCACATGAAAAACCTTTGTGGCAGGCAAGATGTGAAGCAATGTGGGACAGACTTTCTATGAAGTTGTACATAGAGGAGGAAAATTCATTAAAGACTGGAGGATGGATAAGTCAGATAGGTGAGAAGATGTCTAAATATGAGAGAGATGTGAATGTTCCTCTAAAGAATGAATTTCTGGGAGCATCAGCTATTTTTTCAAAACATCATTTCAAGACCTATAAACAAAAAAACCTGTTAAAGTCTTTTTTTGTCATTCAGCTCTGAGATCAGATGTCTCATATCTGCACACATAGTTCAGATAGCTGAAACAGTAAAATTTAATGAAAATGCGTTATTAAAAATGCATCACATGGCAAACTATCAAATTAAGAATGTAGTGTATTTATTTCAGGTATAGAATATTTAGACTAAACTATCTAACAGCAACTTCTTGTGGTATAAGCATATTTTAGGAGCCTGAAGTTTTATTTGTAATGACTTGCATTGCAGAATGGTTCTCCTCTAATGAAAACAGAAAATATGATGAGCTTGAATGAATACATTGCTACCAGTCTGGGAATAAAAAGCCATTGTACTTTTGTTAGAATGTATGTCTAATAGGTTCACATAATGACTATATTATTTTTTCCAGTGTCTCATGTGCTTCCTTAAGTACTCCCCTTTCTCTTGTTTCACCATTTATGCACCGAGTGCTGACAGTATCCTTCCATCTCATGTCTGTGAAGCAACTCTCCCCCTTCTCCCAAGCAGGCTCCTTGTTCTTGTTATCCTGAAGCTTTAACTGACAGCTCACTGCTCTTCAGTATTGGAATATTCTGAAAGACTGATATTCTGCCAGTTCCAGAAACGACTTGCTCAAGCGCCTGATGTTTCATGTGCTGCTTGGCCAAAGCCACATTAGCAGAAGTGTTCGGCTGCATGTGGCTATGAACAGACAGTGGTTCATTAGGTTGTCTGAGTGAATGATCCCCTCATTTCTCATAACGAAAATACATTTGACCATTTCCTCATGTTGGACCCAGCTTTGTTCCCCGGTGAAAATGTCAATGTTTTTGTGTGCATGTTGGCACTTTCCATTCTCAAAGAGTCTGAAGCAAGTCGGGCAGGTCAATGAGTCAAGCACAGCATGTTTGGCCCACATACATCTCAAAGGACAAAAAACCAGAATTGTATCATATTGTGTGCCAAAATATGTGCTAAAAATGCCTCAGACTAGGAAAGCAAGAAGACAGCATTTTGTAACTGAAGTACAGTACAGACATACTGAGCTGAAGCAACACAGTATTACAAAATTCACTCCAAATTTGTATGCATATGAGAAGGTAATAGCTTTTTGTCACAGTGCTATGAGAGATTATGATGGAATTATTTGAAATTAAAACTCAAGGTACCAGTGAAGATGCTGTGAAGTCACCTCTGTAATAGCTTATACCACTGAATTGTTAAATATAACAATTAAAGATGTAACTGTACTGCGTAATATCCCTCACCATAACTTACAGGAGCAATGACTCTCATTACAATAAAGCACAATACCATTACATTTCTGCTTCACATAAGGGCATATTAGACAGGAAAACAGGATGGATCCATTCACCACCGAAGTTTGATGTGCTCATTGAATACAGAGTTACAGGATTGTACATCGTTACACTGATGGAGTTGTGAAGAAGATGCGTCATGAAGGGCAGGGAGAAGGAGGAGAAAAAGGGGACTCTTGGGAATCCAAAAGATACCAGCAGACCCCACACTGTTTTTACCCTGAAGCATCAAATCCACAGCACAGCACAGCACTGAAGTTTGCTGTAGTGCTGGGTCCCCAGGTCCTGCTCACCTCTCTGCAGGCAGCAGAGCCTATATTTATGTTGCTTGCTTTCAGACATAAATATATTACATGTGTCATTGCAGCTGAAGGAAAGAGTAATAGCTGGTAAAAAAGCCATTCCAATCAAGTCATGAGTGTGCACAGCCCACTGCAACCTGTAATGCCTTCAAGCAGCCCTTGGGAAGCACAGCAAAATCTGGAACTTGCCAAGATTAGTCAGTCATTGTTTCCAGCTAAACTTTGACACGATCAGAGCCTACAGAGCTGCTATTCAGTGAATTACTGCTAATGGCATTTATTATCAGCATTAACAGTAATTTACCCACCGTTAATCAGAGCAGCTGGTTATAGTACTTCTCAATCATTCTGAGTCCTCACTTTGCCAGTTGACTAAAATATTTTAAGCTACCATTAGTCATAAAGCCTCAGCAAACAGCTAGTAAATCTAGGCAGAGCCTGGGATCCTGAAAAGTTACACCCTGCTTGTGTCTAATTTATTGTCACTGTCTATGTTTGTGCCAGGACCCGGGCTTTCCCACTGATCAAGATTTAAAATACATAGTCATAAAATGTTCTTTAGGAGTGGGCCATTGGATTAGCAGTTCTGCTTAGTGAAGACGTTTGTGGTACACGCATTACAGGAGAAAGTCTGTCTTCCTATCTATTAGGCTGGTATGTATTGCTTGGCTCATTTAACTCGTTACCTATAGGATTTGCTGAAATTCTCATTCATCTCTGCAGTCAGTGAACTGCAGGACACATTGCATGTACAGTGGCGTAGGAGGGATGTTCAGGATATTTAAATAGGCTGCTGTTGAGAGGTGTGTCTGGTCTCCACCTCCCATAGAAGATGCTGTCCTTTACCTTGAACAGAAATAGTAATAATGTCCTTTTATGTGTCAAGACGTAATAACAGTGATGATCACTCTACCCTGAAGAAACAGGAGAGAAGGGAAGGTAACACCAAGAAGCAAAATAATTTCAAGTTAGAACCCCATTGTCAGAAAGAGTGACCTAGTTAGTAATGCATTTGTATCAGAGATGCCCAAAGGGAGGGACAAAAAGGACGAGGGTGCCTTTGTTAACACACCAACCATTCACTATTAATTCATGCCAGAAGCGGAGTCTGTGCTCTTTCCACAAAGTTCTTGTAGCAAAAATCATTTTAGAAGTTAAGTGTTTTCTGGAAATCATTTTAAGATAGCCTCTCTGCTTAATCAGCATGAAGCTCAGTTCTGCATCAGATTACTAAAGCATACATTACTCCCTAAGGGCTTAAAATTCCTGCAGTTTCATATCAGTCATTTTGCCATGAGCACTGCAATTCCCATAACATGATCCAGGTCTTAGAAATAAGGGTAGGAAAAGTTAAAGTATCAACATTAGCTTGTCTGACATAGGCTACACCAATAAAATATGTATTTCCAGATGTTTGGCTTCAGAACATTATTCAAACTGACATGTTGCAAAGATTTGTCTTATCCAGCCTATGTGATACAACCTAGTCAGACACAACATGAAAAAATGGAAAGATTTCTTTTAAAATAGAATGGAAGATTGTTGAAGCCTACAAGTCGCAGTCTGTCCATTTTTGACAACAACTTACCAAACCCCTGGTTGGACTCAACCAGAAATGTGCTGCCACCTGCCTTCCAGCTCACCGGCCATGTTTCCTCTGCCTCAGAGGGATGGTGGCTGCTGGGACATGGGGCAGCCCTAGATGCCGACAGCCTGGGGAGGACTCAGAGGAGGGCAACCAAGTGAGATGTGGTTCCCAGAGCTACGTGGGGAACAGTAAATTCTTTTTGCAGGTATTTTGTTTTTTCTTTAAACAGCAGATTTTTTTGTTCAAGTTGGAATCAAAACAAAACATGTATTTGCTCCTAAAAATGGAGTTACTCTCTGCTTGAGTCTAAACATAAATACCTGGTCTTTCCAGAGGCAGCTAAAAATTACAGAATAGTTGTGATGGTCTCAGGGCACATCTGAGTACAGGTTTGTAGGGAGATGTAATCGCTTTGATTAGATCAGAAAACCAGGCTGGGCATCACAAATGCATTTTGAGCACACAGACCCTTCCATAGATATGAAACACAAGTCTAAGACTGTGCCTAATAAACTGCTTATAGTTTCTTGTCTTAAAGAAAAGCTATTTCCTTGCAGCTCTGCGTGCTTCCATTACATATTTGTGGGTGCCTTGGGTAAGAAGAAAGGTTATAATCACTCTTGTCCATATCTGGATTGGATCCCAGATAATTTCTCAATGAGGTACAGATATAGAGTGCTCTGTTCTGAATTTGGATGGTCTGGTGTTGAAGTATGTCCTTTCATGCGCTTAAATATGAGTTTAAGGAACTGGCATTGACAGTGTTGTCCCACTTGAAGTTTACAGAGGTATTACACAGAGCTGGCTTGGTTCTAGCATATTCTTTAATGCCTCATTGTATGCATGCTCTAAAGGCTTCTTGGCTTATCCCTGCTGGTGTCTGTACCCTCTCCTGACCCTGTGAGACCTGGTCATGTCCTGGTTTAGGGTTTGTGGGAACCCTAGTTCACTGGGAAGGCTGAAAAATGCTCTGGGGGTGGGGCGAAGTGTCTGGTTAAAGTGTTCCACTACATTGGTTTGTAAATTCATGCAAACCCCCAGGGAGTGAATGCCTTCCTCTTAGCCAAAAATTGCTCCTAATTCAAGCCAAGTTAAGGTAAAATGGTGGGGGAGAGGGTGGAAAGAATGGATTTACTTAAACAAAATCAACAACACAGCTGCCAATGTTTATAAAAGATATGGATCAAGAAATGAAATAAAAGAATATGCTTACTCTACCTCTTTTTTTAATCCAAGGAGTTTCTCTCACCCATCTGTGGGCTGATTTGCTGTAGACATTCCTAAGCCTACCTGCTCAGAGATTTTGTCTCAGCGTTTTTTTCTGTCTCAGGTTGCATCCGCCACAGAGAAAAGTACTTCCTGATAGGACATATTTGATTTCATAGCTAATCCTCCTTTCAGATTCCACCAATTCAATCTTTTTCTCCAGAACACATTTCCTTCTTCCTTTTGCAAAAGACATAGTCTTGCTGCTCCCTTCTTAATTAAAATAAACGAAGTTATAGTCACTCTGCTAAAGAAGCTGTCCTCTTCTTTCCTCAACTGTAATTAGCCATTGGGTGATGGTGTTGCCAATGCTATAACAACCAAAACAGAAATTTCAGATGAAATTCGGAAGGACCTACCAGGATTAGATAAGTAGCCAGAACAGTGACGAATGCACGCTGGAGTAACAGGTGTTGAAAGGAAATATTAACATTTTAATCAAGAGATTTTTTGATTTGCCATTGAAATAGAGAGAAAAAATATGTCTTTAAATATCTAGGTTTGTTTAGCTTACAGAAGAGGAGGCTGAGGGAATGCTTATAAACATCTAAAGGGTGGGTGTGAGGAAGATGGGGCCAGACTCTTCTCAGTGGTGTCCAGGGGCAATGGCCACAAACCAGAAAACAGGAGGTCCAAGCTAAACATAATCACAAAATATTCCCAGAACATGTGATACTTTTTTTCTGTGAGGGTGACAGAGCACTGGAACAGGCTGCCCAGAGAGGTTGGGGAGTCTCCTTCTCTGGAGACATTCAAAACCTGCCTGGACACGTTCCTGTTTGACCTACTGTAGGTGACCCTGCTCTGGCAGGTGGGTTGGACTAGATGATCTTCAGAGGTCTGTTCCAACCCCAAACATTCTGTGATTCTCTGATCAGGAAAACATTGGTACCATGCAGAGAAGCAATATAAAACCAGATCCTTAGAAGATACTGCGTATACCATGTTTTGAAAACAGTCCATGAGTCAGTGTTGTCTCCACATTTTACAGCTCACACTGTTTTTGCCATCCCTGTCATTAGGAGGTAAAACTAGATACTGCATATGTAAACGGGTTTTTTTTTGTCTAGATACTGTTAGGACTAGCCTAGAGAAGAAATGTATGAGCTGATATTAAACTGTTGTCTAAAATAAATGGGAAGATACGGGTTGGATGCAGGACCTGGAAGGAAAAAAAAAATGATTCAAAAAAAGAAACATTTACAAACTAACAATTAAAACCAGCATACTTAATTCAGGTCTGTAACCCCATGACAGATATCACTCAAGAAAAGCACTTTGCAGAAGGCTAAAAAGGATTAGACACAGATAGGTGAGCAAGATGAATGTCATTCAGTTACATTTGTTAAAATCAAGTTTATAAGGAAACCTAGCCATATGTAGGCAAAAGGCTCCCTGAAGTGAAGAAGAAACTTCCCCTTAGTCATATCACAGTGCGATAGTTCATTACAGGTGGCTTTCATCTTGGCTTACAGCCCTTGCCCTCGGCTGCTGGCAGGCACAGAATACTGATAAGGAATGGGTGATAGCTGAGGGCACGATGGAGGTGACCTGTTCACATGAAATTCTTGCCCTTTTCCTAGCATGAACCTTTTTCATTTTTACTCCTCCCACAGTTTTCATTTTACGTTCCCACTTACATTTTTTTCTGTTTTCTATTTCTCCTCCTATGGCACTTACCCTTTCAACCTGTTTCTCCCAGTCCCACTCCAGGAGGTTTGACCTCTTGCAGCAACTCTTGTCTCTACATCCTTCTCATGCTGTGTATTTGTCTCACTCAGAGCAGTTGATTTTTTTTTTTTTCTGTTGTTACCACATTTCGTGTACATGCAAGAACAACCTAGTAACATGTCCAAGCAAACAAATTGCAGCTAGATGTCAGGAACACCCTGAAGCAATGAACCCTAGCCTTCCTCTCACTATTGGATTTCTGCTTCTAGAGAAACTTAGTGCATTATGGCTCTTCCGTTTGCAGTTTGTGTGGATCAAATGGATCATCACTGGGCTACATCTCTGGGGAAAATCAGCTAAAACTCCTGAGATGATCACTACATTCTCTGTGTCCTGATGTGTAATAGGTGACTCAGCTGGTGATGACAAACCCTTTTGTCCTTTTGTGCACTGCCACTTACCGACCTGACAGTGTTTCAGAGATACATAACCTTTTTCAAACAGCAACTCCCTTAATACTCGCTTCCTTTCTTGATATTCAGCTTGCAAGCGAAATCACAATTTCGTTGTTGTTTCCTCCCCAAAGGCAAAGCCTACACAGATCCACTAGAAGAGAGAGAGTTGAGACAACAGCCTTCGCATTGGTGGCTCAGTTCATATCATGACTGCAGCAACTTGCGGTGCGTAGGGGACGTGGGTATTAGGGATGAGAATCCTCTCACTGATGCGTGACTGACTCTTTTACACAGTGTGTGTGAATGCAGTGGCCGTGGGTCCGTGAGAGGGATGGGCTAATACAGCCATGTGGCTCTGTCCATGAAAATTTCTCTTCACCTTGAGCTTCGAGAGGGATTCCTGGCTGCAGAGGAGTGGTGCTGGGAGCAGTGGGTGCTGCTGTCTGTCTGGCTCCACCACCCTCCTTCTGCACAGGAGCATGCAGTGCCTCAGAGCTCACCAAGGCTCGGCTGCCATCCCTGAGCAATGTCTTTCAGCTGCTGGTTCTAGCACAGCTGACAGGGGTGAACGTGTCTGGCATAAGGAGAGTGTTTTAAAAGACCACCAGAAATGCAGAGTGAACTGCTTAAGGGAATGCAGAAAACTTGTTACAGAAATTAACCAGTAGGCATTCTTTTGATGTTATTGAGGGTGGGTTTGCCTACAGGCTAATATTTTTTTTTTTTAATTTTTTTTTTTTTTTCCCAGTTGAAAACAAGTGAAAGGAAAGGAAAGACAGAGGCAAAATAAATTTCCTGTGACTTCAAAGCAGAAATGTTTCTCCTCTGGAAATTCATGCGACTACTAGATAGTGTTAAAGGACAGTAATGCCGAGATACAGAGATAGTGTGGGTACAGCACATTCCACGCTGCATGTGCCAGCAAACACTCCTGAACAGCAACCAGACAGAGGCACGCTGCCACTTTACTGTTTTGTTTCAATTTACAAGAGCAAATTTAAAAGAAGTTGGTTTCTTTACCCAGAAGGTCTGAGACCTCAAATTATCTGCATAGATTCCCTTTGTCCAGACTTCACAGGTTTTAGACATTAAATTAAATCCAGGCAGCTTCCAGACAGATAAGAAGGCAGATTCCTCACCCACAGAAGTTACTATCAAAGGATGGACAGATGGACAAAAAGCTAGGGAGGGAAAAGGAAACATATAGCTCAGCATAAATTCAATAGGTGAGTTTAGGAATTGCTTTTAACCCAATCATTTTCCAAACATCTAAGAGATGTTCCCAAATACCAGTTCATTGTTTTGGCAGATTTGTTGCCTGCCTCTCGTCTTTTCCTTGATTTTTTGGCATCTGTTTCCTTTTCTTTACCTGTGGCATAGCTAATCCAGTGTGTGTACAAGTGTAGGTGCTTAAGGCCATTGCTCAGCCTTTAAAGAAATTCCTACCTGCAATCAGTGACTGCCTAAGAAGGATTTTGCTCCTTCCCAATTATTGTCATTCACCTATGACCTCCTTTTGGTAAGCTCATAGCTGTCTCATAATTACTTTTAAAAAAGGTGCTTGGAATAAGAATGTGTTCCATTAAGCAGGCAAGTCTAAGCGAGTGTCTAACACCAGTGCCCATGAAGTTCATCAGAGGAATGGTGATTGATTTTCTTTAAATAGACCAGACAAGGGGTAGAGCATTAGGCTTGTCTAAACAATATGCAAGTCAGCATGAGGCTATGCATGTTCACAGAGAGCAAAAATGGATTCGTTCCAACAGCACAATATAGCAGAGAATAGCCTAAGTGTAGCAATTTAGTCTCAAAATTTTAAAGGCATACTTTCCATTGGTTTAAGGAGGAAATATTCCTATTCTCCATGAGCAGATAATCATTCTTTTAAAACGATGTTATCAGCACCTAAGTACAGTTAATGTTACAGAAATTCTGCCTTGTTGGTGTACCTGAGGGTTTTAAAACAACTCCTAAATATTTACTCATGAAGGAGTGTAAATGGGAGCTGAATTGAACAAAAGACATTTTGGTTCCTAGACCTACAGCCTTAATGTATTTTAGTGCTCAAAGACGTGTTAAACACATAGCACAGTTTTTAGGAAGCTGAAAAGTGTCTTAGGTAACAGACTTTGGATACTTGTCTCCTAAAGGAAGGCAGAACCCAGAATCCCTGTGCTCCAAAAAGTCCTGCCCCGGCCTCCCCCCAGCAGTTTTATGTCAGAAGACCATCCAGCAAAATGGAATTTCTTATTGCATGGGAAGAGACCCATGATTTGTGACAGTACATCAAAATACTATATACTGTCAAAACAATCTTAACCATAATTGACAAGATTCCCTGATCTTGCTTGGGTTTTTCAGCTGTGTGGCTGCAAAGCTACTAAGAAGTTCAACATCTGGAAGCCTTTACCTGCCTTGATTTTCTTCCCAGGTTGCTGGAGGCTTTGAAGTTGCCAGGCTTCCTGCAGCAGAGTTGGGCCCCAGTTCTCAGGATGATCTGGCAGAGAACCCGTCAGGAAAGACTCAGGGAAAGTCCCTATCCACTAACAAGCAAATTTAGATTTTCTTATTTGACCTGCTCCAACAGGGTAGGAAAACTTAAGTGGTCAGCTCTGGGGAAAGAGCAGGAACTGCTCTGATCAGAGTATATGTTTGCTTAAGGATATCTGCTGGAGACAGGAGTTGTCTCTTTAACAATAACACCAGTTCATGTGTTTCGGTTACGGTTCAGGGCAGGTAGTGTCATTAAATCTTGAAAAAGTGTTTTCACTGGCAAGAGGGTAAGAGTCTGAAGCTGCATGCCCCTCTCTTTCAGCAGCACTTAAACACTAGTGCTGACTGCCACTCCCGTCAATAAAGAAAATCCAATCCGAGACTGCACAGATAAATCTCCTTCTTTACCTTAAATAATAGCAAAACCCCAGCTCTCATTTTATTGCAATGAAGAAGCACACTCAATTTATTCTGGGACTTTTGGGGACAAATTGGCTTACATATGTTTTCAATCAGTTATTCATCTTCTGTGCTGCCCTTGGCATAACTCACAGAAATAATATTTCATGAGCACAGGTAAAAACTACTCTCCTTCAGCTTTCTGCCTGCCTTATTAACACGGACTGTGCTTGCAATTGCATCGATTAATATAAGGTCAGATTCTCCAGGAGTACAAGTTATCTCAGCTTTCTTGAGCTGCCTGGAGGCAAGTCGATATGTCTGTGCTTCGGCGAGCACCCCACTGCAAGTACCCAGTGGCACAGAGCGCAGGGAGTCCCCTTTCACTCACGGAGGAAGGAAGGAAGGGCAGCGGCAACCTAACAGCAGCCTCAGCACCTTTACTTACTGTGCAGCCTGATGGCAGGATGCCGTGAGGGAAATCTGGATTGAGGGTTTCTGTCCGGTCTGCAGCCCCTTGCAGGACAGGGGTGGTAAGGATGGACAAGTGGCTGTGGAACTGCTACCTCTGGGGAGCTTTTTTGCTCTCTAACTGCAGGGTGTTTCTGGATTCCTGCTGACACTGCACAGCCCCTCCTCATTTTGCTGCGTGTGTGTGTTGTGACTCTTCGCTTAGAGACAGTTTTTAAGTGTGGTGATGAGAAATCCTCCAGGCAGCAGTTTAGACCAGGCCAGAGATGTGCCTGTTATCTCTCAGTAATACTCAAGTCAACCACATGCCTCATTCTTGGCACTGACTAAACACCCTGTGGAAGTCTAAGAAATGAAAGATATGGGCTCAGTGTGCACAGTAGACTTTCAAATGCATGCTGACTTGTTTCAAGTAAATCACCTTCTGTACTATGACAGAAACTGATTTAGAGTCTGTGTCTGTAGATTACATGCACTATCATTTTGATATAAAGGTGAGGTGTAGATCAGACGCAGGTGTTAAATGCAGGATGAACGTTTACATGAAGACTGATTTTCTGAATGAGGCTTTTCCCTGGGTCTTCAGCTGATTTCCAGAATACTTACAACGTTTGGAAAGTGTGTTCTGATTGCACAAATACTCCAAAACAGGACTACTTCAGTTATCTATCTAGTACAGCCCATGCAAATGAATTGCCTTTGACACAGTATATTTTCAGCTGTTTAATCAGCTCATGTTTCCAGCAGCTGTTTTGAGTAGACAAAGTAGCATCTCTCATATATATCCCTTCAGTGCTCTAGAAGCTTCGAAGACTGTAGAGAGAAGAAGAAAGAGATGTGTATTAAAAGGAGTTTTACAAATAATTTATAACAAATCCAAACCAGCATGCCTCAGATTTTGTCCTCAAAGAGGTCAAACATCAGCCATGGGGGCAGTCCTGAAGCTGATTTGCTTGGACGCCATCATCACAGAAGGGGATGACCTCGCACCATCCCAGCGCAGGGCTGGGGCTGCCCCTCCACACAGGGCTCTGATGGAGGGCTCCCTCCACCTCTGCTTGACCCCAGGAAGAGCTCATAAGCCAACTCTAGATGACTTCCAGTCTGGAGCTTGCCAACTAGCAGGGTGATCTGCCACATTTAGAGAAGTCTACTGATTTTCCTCTGGATGGCATGTAAGTCCTAAAGGTTGTAATTTGTTGTTCCAACAAGTAGAAAATGAAAAGTTCACAGCTGCAGGATCCTTTTCCATCTTTTACACTTGATAAATTCACTATTCTATATTTCCCTTATCACAGTCAGTAACACCAAAATTGAAAATAACACATAGTGGTCTGAGGGTGTAGAAAAAGACATATTTAGATACCCACAGAAGGGGGTAGAAATGATTATAAAGAATGAGCTTTTCCTATCTTTGGAAGTTATCTCTTCTGAAATGTAATACAACAAGGACAGAGTTCAGTCTGTAACATCACACAATTTAGGAAATTCTCCACAGGCATTTTTTCTTTTCTTATGTTCTTTATTCTTTTGGAACTTTTATTTTTCTTCACTGAGATTTCTACTCTGTTCCTGTGTTTTCATGCACTGGTTTATTATCTGTCCCCTGCAGCTCAAGAACAAATGTAGTTTCCTTGACTCAGGACCTCACAGGTACATGGGAAAGAAAAGTGCCCTAAGGCTCTTTTGTCTTTACACATAATTTATTTGTAGTTCTAAAGACTATCAGCGAGATCAACAGTCTCACTGGTACTGCACTGATTACTATTACCCAAAGTTCCTGTTCTACATATCTGTGTTATTTGTGATTTGGGATATTCAACAATGAATTAAGAGTGTAATCCTCTTTTGTTAGTTCTAGAATTGTGTCTTAGTCTTTCAGGTTCGGGTTTTTTTGTTTGTTTGTTTGTTTTTTTTTTAATGAGCATGGTGATTTTTACTTTGACGTGAAATGAATGAATTCAGGTTAAATAAATCAGACCCCAAAATAAACCTCATAAATTTTCTAACGTTTACAGATTACACTCTTTTGCACTTAGGAATCATAACAAGACATGTAATGGAGCAGAATATACTGGCAAAGCTGTGAGCTCAATGAAGACTCTGTGGGAGAAGCTGGAGAGATGAGATCATTCAAAATTTGGAGAAATGACATCTTAGAATACTACCCATCTGTCCACACAAAGTCATTCTTAAAAACTCAGTCATCTCTTAGCTCACGTAACTGTCATGTAAGAATACACATTTCAGATACTTGTTTCTGAATTTCTGTCTTCTTTCACAGCGTTCACAAGTTTCACCAAAAAGTCTCAGGGTCTACCAAGATATGTTCCAGTATTTTTCACTTAATTGTCAGATTTGGAGGCTCTTTAGTCTGGGATATTTTAAAATCGAAACTCAGTTCTAAGAAGATAAAAAAAAAAAATTAAAACAAATCATCCTCCCAAGCCTTTGAAGTTTTCAGGCATAAGTCTACTTTAATTTCTCAAATGTCCTCAGTTCCTCTGGTGAAATTTCTTCAGTATTGGAAAGGCCTGGATGGCAAATACATGCAAAACTTGTAACTACAGAAAGAGTCATGATGTTAGAGATTCACTGGAGAGTACACTTCTGCCCATAGTCATGATACCTCCAAGTGAGTGATGAAGCAGTGACTCCCATCGCTTTCCGAGAAGATATGAGTTTCACTATGGATTTATCTCTGTTAAGCATACCATACTCCTTCAGCAGGGTTTCTCCAGAATCTCAGTGCAAGAAACATTTAAGACTTTCAGCGAAACATTGACATTTCATGTTTTTTATATGGCATCTCCTCTTCATCCTATTAGAGGTCCTAGGGGACTTCAAGGATTCTGTACTTTAGAGTTGTGCAAAGTCTGTTAGCTGTCGAATGTCTGTCACCTGTCTACTTGACATTTGTGTTCTGGATGTGACTACGGCTGGAGCTGTGGTGCATCATGCTGTGCTGTGCAGATGCAAAGTCCAGCACTTCTGGGAAACTAGCTGCACTACAGAGTCATTCTCCTCAAAGGCAGCAGATCTGAACAGATTAGGAGAGGCTTAATGGACCTACTGAGTATGTTCTGAGTGCACACTGCCTCAAATATGTTTTGAAATCATCCACAGAACAGCTAGATGAGGAGTTCATAAGGGGTCTGGTGATTCCCTGAAGGGCTGGTTTGGCTGATCACCATCTGTCTGTGCAAGGTTTGCTTCCTATGCAAATATAGTTACTCTTTCAGAAGACCAAGTTTCTGGGCCTTCCTCTCAGGCACAGAGTGCTTAAAAGCAGAGTGATACACAGTGGTGGAGACAGATACATGGACTTTTATGGGAATCCAAGTGACAGAAGTGATGCGGTAATGCAGTGTGCCTGGTGTATCTTGAAAGGGAGCCAACCTTAGCAAGGCCTTCATGGGAAAATATACGATATGCCACATCATTTATTGAAAAAATATAAACTCGATAAGATAAACATTCTAAATGACTGCAAGCACTATATATTTTGTGGAAGAATCCTCTTATTTTGGCATGAGCTCTGTCAAAACTGGCTGCTTCTGCACAAGTGCTGAATAGATGCTCTGGCAGAAATATCCTCAAAAAGTGCACACCCTCTAATGGATGTGGTTATATGATTTTAATCCAAACCTACAAATACTGAAAGTGATGACAATAAACCTGGCTGGACTTTAGAAAAGAAGAAGATTTGTTTTTATATCCAGCATTAGAAATGTGCAGCATTCATGACAGTGCAAAAAATGGTTGGATTTGGGGTTGTGTTTGCCACTGTAATTCAGACATATAATACCTCAGGCTTATTACTGTCCCTTGAGGTCATCAGGGGCAGCAATGACCAGAGTCATGGCTGTATGAGAAGCAGAAAAACACACATGCTAGGAAAACTGATCACCAAATGAAAACAATATCACCAAATGTGCCGCTATCCAATAAACTGAAAGTGTGTAGAAGTGTTTCTTGCTGGGTTGCAGCATACAAACGGAATCTGAATTTGTCATCTTATCTAGTCAGCTTATATAAGTTATTCTAATGAGCAATGCTATTTGACAGTCTACTAGTATTTGATCTAGACCTCTACAAATTTGTCTAATCTGTGTGGGTTTCATGAGTGCTGTTAACTGACTGTTGCTAGAATCAGTGTTATGATACAGGCACTGAGTTGGATCACCACAAATAAAAAGAACAAAATCCAAGGCAATAAATAATTTAGTGTTGCCATTCATTGTGCTAAATTCTCTTTAAGACTTCTTCTTTGGGAAAAGTAATCTAAACTGTTCTGCCCTAAAGCAGAGTATTAGGATCTTTGCACTGGGAGCTGAAGGTACGTGAACTGGTGATAGATGAGAAATAGTGCTAGACAGAATAACCTGTCAGATGTAAAGACGTTTGATCAGTTTAAGAAAGTGTCAGGAGATGCACAAAAGACCTGGGCCAGCTCCTCAGCATTGTATTTAAGCTTTTTTATAGTGGTTTTGCTGAAATTTAAGCTACTCTGGACTCCAGGTTATATTTTCCTTCTTATATGTAGCATGCATGGTTTTCCTTTCTCCAGAGGACAAGTGAGCTGCCTGTATGACCTCTGCTTGCACAACAATATTTTAGCAGAGGTTGTAGCAGCTGGAATAAAACAAAGAATCTGGAAGCAACTTTTATAAAAAAAAAATCCACATGACCTTTCCTTCTGAAGTTTACATATTTCTGCTCTCAAGGTAGTGTTTTTAGAGAACGTACCGATAGAATCTGAAAATTTTTTTCAGTATGTGTTGTGGTCTCATTAGCAACCCAGCAGACTTAGCTGAGGAAACAGCACACTGCAGTTTCACCTGCTGCAGTAACATCCCAAAAAGCCAGTCCAGAGTGGTACAAAACCACACAAATCACTATTCAGGCAACACTTACTGTATTTGCTTTGTGTCTTGCTGTGCATTGATCACTACACTGAGCTTTCTTGTGGATCTGGCAGATCCTTGCTAAGGGATGACAGGCAAAGATGAAGAAAGTTTCTAAATATCGGAGGCACGCTTCTGGGACAAACTTCCACTTATGTCCTGGGTTTAACTAAAAACCCAGTCCTGTTTAGTGATTTTTACTTTCAGTTTAGTGTCTTGTAAAAGGCTGCACGTTCTGAAGTCAGCAGCATGGTTTTGCAAACAGTGTGTGCTACTGGCAGTGATAACACCTGATGTTTACAGTCACTGCCTGGGACTGGTGTGCAGAAAGGCTCTTGCTTGTGCTTATTCCTACAGTGACCAAGGCCACTGCTGGCTCTTGTGTGCCACGCTGGGGGTGCTGGGTAGTAAGAGGGGTCACAAGGAAGGTTGCACCTCCAGGGGGTACTAGACAGGACAGGTGACCAACCAGAGTATTCCATCCCATATACATCATATTTAGTATAAATTGAGTGATCACGAGAGTTTTTTGTCCCTTTTTCTGCAATGGCTGGTGTCCAGAGAGGACTCCATCTGACCTCCTGCTTTTGATCCGGATCCTGAGTTCCCAAATCCAGCTCCCTGTATCCAGCTCCCGCCGCCGCTGAGCCTGGGGTTTCCCCAGTGCCTCCTGCTCTGCAGCACCAGTGGGGATTGCTATCGGGGGAGGGAGTTGGGTTTGATATCGGGCTACTGTCTATAGTTGTATATGATTCTTTACTTTTATCTTTTTCACCATTATTTCCATTATTTTCATTAAAGCTGTTCTAGTTTTTCTTCTCTAACCCGTAAGTCTCTCTGCCTCATTCCCTTTTCTCTTCTCATTTTGGGGAGAGGAAGAAGGGGTTAGAGAGTGTGTATCCGCATTAGTGGCCCACCCAGCCCTAACCCGCAACAACTTAGAAGAGTCAAAATCTGAAATGCTTTCATGATAAAACTTGATAGCTTGCTGATAATATTTCTATGACAAGGTGAGAACACTCCTGGAGCCTCTAATTCAATCCTGTGACTAAGGTTTCCAGTGCTGACTTTGTAGATGCAAGTGAGGGTTCTTGGGTATGTGTGCTTCTTTCACATATTGCTAGTGCTTTTAACTGATGCTGTATTTCAGGGTTCTTGATCACCTGCAGAGGATACAAAGAAGTTGGAGTATTTTCTGCTGCAGATATACAGCTTGACTTTGAGTAAGAGTGGATAGAATATGACCTTTTACCTTGTTCGGAGGACTTGAGGGCTTTGGAGGACTGCCCCAGCTAGCAAAGGGACATTTCATGGGCATCTGCTCTTCACAGAACCACAGAATCACAGAAAGTCAGGGCTTGGAAGGGACCTCAAAAAATCATCTAGTCCAGCCCCCCTACCAGAGCAGAATCACCTAAAGTAAATCACACAGGAACGCATCCAGGCGGGTTTTGAATGTCTCCAAAGAAGGAGACTCCACAACCTCCCTGGGCAGCCTGTTCCAGTCCTCTGTCACCCTCACAGTGAAAAAGTTTTTTCTAATATTTTTGTGGAACATCCTATGTTCCAGCTTGCACCCATTGCCCCTTGTCTTGTCACTGGATGTCGCTGAAAAGAGCCTGGCACCATCCTCCTGCCACTTCTCCTTGACATATTTATAAACATTTATGAGGTCACCAGTCTTGGTAGTTGTAAATTGTCTCATGGCCCGTGGTGTAACTTACTTATGCATTCAGGGCTAAACCCTGAGAATCATCCACAAGAAATTAAAAAGTGGCGAACTTAAAAAGGTTCCCACTTTTGGATGCTGCTCACCTGAAAAATCAGGTTATCAGAAGTCATATTCATCTAGATGCACATCTTAGTTTAAAGTACAAACTCTACTACTGTCAGCTATGAATTTCTGTCTCCGTTGATTACCTAAAATCCTTAATTCAAAAGCCTGAACTAAAAAAAACCAATTAATATACCATTTCTCAGTAGGATTATCATAGCAATACTTCATAGTTTTGACTGATGATCTACTCATTTTTTTGGAAGAACTGTCATATGCTTGTTTAGACTAACAATATAAAGTTAGTGAGATTACTTATGTGTTCAAACTAGACACATTGCTGTGTTCAGGCTTCCTGCACTGAAAAAAAAAAGAGATTTTCTTAGCTAAGAGATGGCCAACTTTGTTTTATGAAGATATTTTGGCTTAAAAAAGAAGGAGCTGGTTTCGGGACAATACTTAGGAACATCCTGGCTCTGAACTCACTTTCAGCTTTAGACCAAAAAAACCCAGTTTTTAGACCTTACAGCCATGTCAAAAAGTGCACCTTTATTTCTACTCAGAGGAGTCTGAAAAGTCACGAAATATTAGCAGAAGATATTTTCATCCAAATGATTTGAAGTTCAGAACTGGACCTGGCTGGAATAATCTTTCTTTGTTTCTATTGAATACATATTTTAGATATTTTCTATATAGATAATATAGCTATATAAAATACAAATACATGTATAAATACACATGTATGTACACATACAAATATTATCCACCTATTTAGTATAACAGGTTTTATGGTAATTCTAAATTGGACTAAAGAAAAAATTAGGGCAAGCACGCCTGAAAGATTGAACTGATGAGTCAAGCATCATGTTTACCTCTCCGTTAATCCAAAATACTGAAGATAATATAGAACAATGTGAGCCAATTAGGCTACACATGTAAATAATGCCTCCTGACTCACCAAGACTGTTGAAAATACCAGTCCTCACTGATGAACCCATCCAATAAACCCATGCACATCCAATAAGCATAAGCACATTTTCTTCCTGACTAGTTTTAAGTGATGAACAGTAGTTTTAATCCTGTCCTTCTTGCCAAAACACTAATTCGATTTCTCAGTTTTAAAGAGCACTCCTACACACACGAAAATGTAGTTCAGATGAGGAAACTTCAGCACCTTCTCCTGTAAATATTCCACAATGCTTCGTGTAGACAACTCTGCACGTGTTCAGCCAGAGCTCTATACAGAGAATCACTACTCGACACGGGCCTGAAAACATGTGAAATATATATGGATGATTACTCAGGCTCCCTCTTGTAAGACCAGAGGTGTATACTTGGAGAAAGACCAAAAAAGGCTAAGGAGCAGGTTAATTTGTACTAGCTCTAGCCTGTATGTTCTAGCCAGCATGTCCTGGATTAAGATAGTCAGAGATGCAAGGAGACCAGAACCTGCACGAGGTTCAACAAGTCAAAACGCAAGGTCCTGCACCTGGGTTGAGCTAACCCCAGACACAAGTACAAACTGGGCACAGAGTGAGTTGAGAGCAGCTCTGAAGAGAAGTACTTGAGGGTGTTGATAGACGAGAAGCTCGACATGAGCCGGCAGTGCGCTCATGCAGCCCAGAAGGCCAACCGCATCCTGGGGATGAGTTAAGAGGAGTGGTCAGCAGAACAAGAGAGGTGTTTTCCCCCTTTACTGTACTCTTGTGAGACCATACCTCGAATATTGTGTCCAGTTCTGGTGTCCCCACCATAAGAAGGACATAGATCTGTTGGAAGGACTTCAGAGGAGAGCCACAAAGATGATCCAGGGGGTGAAGCACCTCTGCTACAAGGACAGGCTGAGGGAACTGGGATTGTTCAGTCTTGAAAAGAGAAGACTTCGGGGGGACCTTATAACTGCCTTCCAATACCTGAAGGGAACTTACAGGAAGGCTAGAGAGGGACTTTTTACAAAAGTGTCCACTGATAGGACAAAGGGAAATGGATTTAAATTAAAGGAAAACAGATTTTGATTGGATCTTAGGAAAAAATTCTTCAGTACGAGGGTGGCAAGACTCTGGAATAAATTGCCCAGAGAAGTTGTGGATGTCCCGTCCCTGGAGATGTTCAAGGTCATGTTGGATGAGGCCTTGAGTAACCTGATCTAGTTGAGAGGTGTCCCTGCCCATTGCAGGGAGGTTGAATTAGATGATCTCTAATGTCCCTTCCAACCTAGACCATTCTGTGATTCTATTATATGTTAGTTATGCACAGTTTCCATGGTCGTAGCCCCTGTCTGGGATGTGAAGAAGGACATTAAAGCAGCTCTCTAGTGGTTTTGCATCTGCTGGGAATTTGTCCATACAGGTGAAATCCCAGGGGTCTTAAGGCAGTTTTTAGTTTGCTTCATAGTTTTGAGAGAGGCTGAGAACCTGTGCTTCTGACCTCTGGATCTACAAAACACAAAACTTTTTATCCCTCAGTTAGGATTTGGCCAATGTTTGTCTTCTGGATTAATAATTCTTAGTATTCATCTCCTAAAGAAAATGTTTTACTTTCTTGAGCAAGGTAAATAAATATGCACAATAAGAAAAACTCTATGTGACCCTTTCCTTCAATTTGTGTAGCAAAAGAAGTATATATGAGAACAGCAGCTTTAATGTATGCTCATAAAAATCTTTTATTTATTATTTATATAATTATCTGCAGAGTGCTGTTGCCATGACAACTTTTACAGAGAGTGAGATAAATCCTTACATAGACAGTAGTCACGACTCCAAACACTATCATGAAGATAAGTCTGCATGGACATTTCAGGGTTTGCCAAGTTTTTCTAAAGAGTTATTGATGTTAAAATAACTTCCTTCTGCTAAGTTAGAGAAAAGAGCTTGGTTTTAGCCTAATTTCCTTCAGAAACAAGACTTAGGCAATCATTTTCTCCATCCATCTGTCTGCTTATTGCCTCCTAATATTTTCCAAATCTGCTGGAGTAATTTCAATTACCTTTTTGTTAGGATGATTCACAGATACTTAAATCTGACACACTTCATGGAGAGTGGTTGTACAATGGAGTGTGAATACAGATAACCAAATAATGGGTTATGGAGGGAAATGTTCCACCATGAGCTTGAAAGTGGTGAGCTCCTTTTGTCCTGTTGTCCAGAGAGCATCAAACTGGTCACTACACATGCTATTTCTTTAAAGCTAAAGTGGAAATGACACAGAAAAGGTGGAGCTGTGGGAGGGTGGAGGGATGAGGAGTTCTGGTGGAGCCTGGAGATTATGCAGGCAGGATGTGGGGAATGTCCTTGTTGTAGTGATGGGGCTGTGGGCTTGCAGGACATGAGTTAATATGAAATAAGGGCTTCATTGATTCTACCACTCAAGGACAGTGGTTTCCAAATTCTGCATCCTACAGCAACCTCCAGTTTGGAGACCTAGAACTTTACAATGTTTGAGGTGGTCTAGGCTGCTTGACTCCTGCAGTCTTGTTCTTTGGAGCAGAGACTTCCAAGTACAATGAATTACATAGACGCATCAGACAGTCCAGGCAGCCAGTTGGCACCATCTGGTGCTTTGGTAGCCATGAGGCAAAGTAGACTTTGTCCTGGGACAGCCTAACCTGAAATGGATTTTGACCCATGGACTGAAGGTGATGGAGCTCTGGTAAGTATCAGAGCTTCTCACCACTCAACAGTGATACCAAAAGCCACTAGAATCTCATCAGGCTTCTCAGAAGCTATCAGATTATAGGGATCATGTTTCATATTTGG
Organism: Trogon surrucura; assembly: GCA_020746105.1. Classification (NCBI taxonomy): domain Eukaryota; kingdom Metazoa; phylum Chordata; class Aves; order Trogoniformes; family Trogonidae; genus Trogon; species Trogon surrucura. The sequence goes on from CM036617.1 coordinate 69,612,189, forward strand.
AAATACAATACAACTTTGTTTGGAAATGCAGTATCATGACAGATACGAGTGTTAGCTTCTGTTGACTGAGAAATGTTGTATATGTGTATGCCTGCAGGCATAATAAGGGCAGGATGAAGGGAAAGAGACTCATTTTTTGAACGGTTTAATCTGGCCAATTCCAATCACAACTTTCCAAAGCAAATTAAAAATAAGGTCCATATTTTGCACCACAGTGCCAAAAACTGTTCCGTATTTTCTGCATAAGTATACTTAACTGACTTCACTGAAGATTTTGGTAACATAGAATCATAGACTCATAGAATCATAGAATGTTAGGGATTGGAAGGGACCTCAAAAGATCACCTAGTCCAACACCCCTGCCAGAGCAGGATCCCCTAGTTCAGGCCACACAGGAACACGTCCAGGCGGGCTTTGAAAGTCACCAGGGAAGGAGACTCCACAACGTCTCTGAGCAGCCTGTGCCAGTGCTCTGTCACCCTCACAGTACAGAAATTTCTCCTCATGTTGGGGTGGAACTTCCTATGTTCTAACTTAAACCCATTATTCCTTGTTCTATTACTGGGCACCACTGAGAAGAGATTGTCCCCTTCACCTTGACACCAACCCCTCAGATATTTGTATACGTTAATAAGGTCCCCTCTCAGCCATCTCCTTTCAAGGCTAAACAGCCCCAGTTCTCTCAGTCTCTCTTCATAGGAGAGATGTTCAAGTCCCTTAATCGTCCTCACAGCTCTCTGTTGGACTCTCTCCAGGAGGTCCCTGTCTCTCTTGAATTGGGGAGCCCAAAACTGGATGTAGTATTCCAGGTATGGTCTCAGCAGGGCAGAGTAGAGGGGGAGGAGAACCTCCCTAGACTTTCTGGACACACTTTTCTTAATGCACCTCAAGATCCCATTGGTTCTCTTGGCCACAAGGGCACATTGCTGTCCCATGGACAACTTACTGTCCACTAGGACTCCAAGGTCTTTCTCCATGGGGCTGCTTTCCAGCAGGACATCCCCTAATCTGTAGTGATGCCTGGTGCTATTCCTCCCCAGATGCAGGACTCTACACTTGTCCTTATGGAACTTCATGAGGTTCCCCTTTGCCCAGCTCTTCAGCCTGTCCAGATCTCGTTGGATGGCAGCACAGCCTGCCCATGTGTCAGCCATCCCTTCCAGTTTTGTATCCTCAGCGAACTTGCTGAGGGTGCACTCTATCCCATTGTCCAGGTTGTTGATGAAGGTATTGAACAAAACTGAACCCAGCATTGATCTCTGGGGAACACCAGTGGCCACAGGCCTCCAACTTGACTCTGTGCCACTGATCACAACCCTCTGAACTCTGTTGTTGAGCCAGTTTGCAATCCACCTCACAGTCCAATCATCTATCCCACATTTCTTGAGTTTGCCTATGAGGATGTTATGGGGAACAGTATCAAAAGCCCTTTTATCAATGACATAAGTTCAGCATCTTTAAAAGTCATTCCAGCTTTAGTGCATGAGTTTCATGCCTGTGCTCAAATATTTCATTTTGACTTGATTATAGTTCACTATAGGACAGGTCAAAAGCCTCATAATAAATCAGAGGACTGGAGAATGTGGTGAGTTGACCCAGGCTGGATAATAGGTGCCCACCAAAGCTGCTCTGTCACTCCCCCTTCTCAGCTGGGCATGGAAGAGAAAATACAATGAAAGGCTTGTGGGTCAAGATAAGGATGGCAAGCTCGACTTGGCAAAAAGTTAGTTTAATTTATTACCAGATAATGAGAAATAAAACTAGGTCTTAAAAAGACACCTTCCCTCCCTTCTTCCCAGGCTTAACCTTACTCCCAAATTCCCTGCCTTCCCCTCCCGCAGTGGTGCAAGAGGACAGGGAGTGGGGGCTGGGGTTGGTTCATCACAGATTGTCTCTGACGCTCCTTCTTTCTCATGGGAAGGATTCCTCACACCCTTCCTCTGCTCCAGCATGGTGTCTCTCCCACAGGAGACAGGTCTCCATGAACTTCTCCAGTGTGAGTCCCTTCCATGAACTGCTCCAGCGTGGGTCCCTTCTATAGGGTGCACCCCTTCAGGAACAGATTGCTCTAGCATGGTTCCCCTGCAGGGTCACAGGGCTTTCAGCAAACCTGCTCCTGCATGGGCACCTTTCTCTCCACAGGTGCACAGCTCTTGTCAGGAACCTGCTCTGGTGTAGACTTCACATGGGGTCCCAGCCTCCTTTGAGCAGCCTTCTGCTCTGGCATGGGGTCCTTCCTCCCCTTCATTCTTGACTGACTTTGATGTCTGCAGAGTTGTTTCTTTCACATATTCTCACTCTCCTCTCTGGCTGCAGTTGATGTTGCATAGTCTTTTCACCCTGTTTAAATACGTGATCACAGAGGTGCTTACACCATTGCTGCTGGGCTAGGCTTTTGCCAACGGTGGGTCTGTCTTGGAGCTGGCTGACATTGGCTCTATTAGACGTGGGGGAAGCTTCTGGCAGATTTTTACAGAAGCCACCCTTTTAACACTGGTCCCCTTCTCCTCTTGCAACCAGAATCTTGCCACTCAAACCCAACACAGCAAAAAAACGTACAACATTCTTTTTCTTTTTGGAAAAAAATATAAAATGGTTCGTTTTTTAAATAGCTCTTTTCACCAAGAATCTAAATACAGCTATTATTTTATACAGCTTACAAAGAGATTACAAAGAGATAAAATACTAATAAAAAGACTAAAGCATTTTAATAGTCAAGGAAAATGACACTCAGAAATGCTGCTATATATTGTGTGGGAAATGCTTTGTTCTATCAGGAGATATGGTAAAAGTCAAGCCCTGCTTCAGTGACTGAATTCAGTGATCTTTTTTTTTCTGAATGTGTGGATTAGAATAAGATGAGCAAAAGAACCATAGAGAAATAAACTCAAAATTACACAATAGATGATGATGGAGAAAGGCAGGGGATTTTTTGAATTTTAACCTATCCTCTCTAGTCCTTAAATTCTGCCTTAAACACCTCACATTCATGCTTTAACACTCTTTTTCTTCCACTCTAAAGGAAACTTGGCAGTCAAGGATGAGAAATTCATGCACTGCATGATTTTTTCAGTAAAATTAAAGTCCTGCAATTCTCAAAATTCAAATGGAATTAAATAATACATCTTCCAAGACTACAAAGTAAACTAAACAGCCAAACAACAGCATAAGAGATTTGCAGGCAATGCAGGAATAGCCAATGAAACCATCCAGTCAAGGCTGCCAAGAAGCCAGATGCTGTGAGAAGAAGAGCATTTTTCATAGCTCTCAGTCAGTGCCATGTGATTTCCAGCTGAGCAAAGAAAGAAGACACTCTGATGGTATTTGTTAAGATTGGTGACACTGTCAGTGTTTAATTTCCTAATCGTTTTCTTTAAAGTTCAACAGGAATTTAAGAATCATTAAAACCCCTTCTGATATCTGGGTCTCATTTTGGTGGCCTCATCCTAATCCTCATTAATTTGTGTTACCAGATCACCATAAATGTGATCATAACTCATTAACTAGGCACTCTTTGATCAGGAGAGAGCCAGGACCGAAATAGAGAGGGGTTTGGAAATCAGGCTATTAGGCACTTAAGCAAGCTCTCCCCTACAGCTCTTCTGTAACTTGCTGGCATTATGCATGGCTTGAAGTAGTATTGATAATATTTCATTTTCATAAGCACCACCTTCACTTAACAATTTTGTCCAAAATAAGACAATGCAGTCAATCAGCAAATGGAACATATCTTACCTGTGGATATTTTCATTCCTCTCTACGTGCAGTTCACAGGCTTTCAGGAATAGGCAAGTAAACTTAGTATTTTTGTACGAGATTTGTGCCATTTGTTTGCAACAATATACAAGAATAGGTGATTTTAACCTGTTTTTTGAAATAATTCTGATTATAATCAAGGTATCTTTGGTTTTATGTATCTATATTTCTTGTCCCACTGAGAAACTCACAGAATAGGAAAAAAAGAGCACAGAAATGGGAACTACTTGTCTATTCTCACAAACATAATGTCTCGTTACATTTGGTTGCCTCAAGGAACCTGCATCCTTAAAAATATCTGAGGGTAATCCTAGGGATTCTAGGACAGAGATCACCACATCAACAGAGAGTCAGTCTGCTGAAAAGCAGCACTGCTTTGGGAAAGGGAAACAGTCCTCTAGATCAGTGGCCTTTCTCAAAGGTCAACAAATAAGGCAACAAAAATCAGTGTATTACCTGGACACTTTTGGCTAAAGCAACAATTTCCTTTTTTTTTTTTTTTTTTCTTTCTCTCCACACACAACTTTTAATACAAACTTTAGGAAGTTCTCAAGAAGATTTGGATTTTGACCTGTCTTTCTCAAATGGAAATAGAGTCTCCTACCTGCAACACTCATGTTAGCATAATGAAGACCACTTTTACTTCTACTAGGCTTTCAGGAATTAGTCACTGAACAAACCACCTGTAACCCTTGGTTAAGTTCAGTGCTCCTGTATTTTGACTGATTAAAAAATCTTATTATAGTCATGGAGAATGCTGAAAGAAGACGGGAGAGGAAGCATGCCTACTGAGTCAGAGACAGTGAAGCAAAATAATAAAGAAATATATTCCCTCTAATTTTAGTGGAGCTGGACATGCACCACCCCAATTAAACACACAGTATTAGTGACCTAAGTGAAGGATGGTGTGGAAAAAAAGGAAAAGTATGCTGCAAAAGAGCAACATAAGCCTCTTCTTACATACATCTTCTGAAGAAGCTAAGAATATTCATACCTGTCAGTTCAAGGGCACGTCTCGAGACCCTTTCAGCAGAAGGAATGGCAGTCTCACTCCTCTATGTGACTTTGCTATGTTAAACTGCAGCAAAGACATGTATGTCCTTTCAGATAAAAGTATCTTTCTTCAAAGATGAATGTGGAAGTAAGAGTTAGTCAAAGACCTGTTCCAAGTGAAAGGAGCACAGAAAGTTATAGAAATCAATTAATTTGTATGAGTTTGCTAAACTTAGTCATGGAAAACACAAGGACATATCCCTTCAGCCTATCCTCAGTGCTATGGAAATAGCAAGCGTAGAAAAATGACTTTTGCATTATTTTTCATCTTTCCACTAGCCACAGCATTCCCAGCAGCAGAAAGCTTTCACTTTTCTCTCCTGGAGAAACCCCAAAGCAACACATGTCCCAGATTCATCACACGAGCATGCCAATGCAACATGGTAATCTCAATTGCTGTGTTGTATCAGTTAATCAACAGACCAGCTATCTGTTGGGTAATGAATTTGGAAAGCTCTTCTCCCTGAAGAATGTGAAGTCATGAGAGTGTTTTCTGCTCTTTTATATAGCTAGTACTGTAGATATGCACCCTTCCCTTGGGAACAGCAGGAGAAATCAGGCTACTCAAGCTGTTCTTGAACCACATTGACACCTCTGCAGAGATAAGAGGCTGTGATGAGCTCTCTTACTCTGATTCTCAGCTTATTCGTGAAAGTATGTATTTTCAGAGCAACACACCGTCTTTCACAAGAATGATATCACCTCTCAGTTGGAAAGACAAGATTTCACTCCAAATCACCTTCCAAAATGGTCTCTCAGTGACTTTCAGAAACTGAATTCTTCCACGACCAGCACCAATAGCAGAGTGTGTGTCCTTGCATGTAGCAAGTTCTGTGTTGTTATCTGCCTTTCTGCTAGAACAAAGCATCTCTGTCCAGCATTCATTGCTGCTGCTATGGGATCTTGGTAAATTCCAAAGTAAGTGGTTTATCTTTTGGACATTTTAGCGGGAATTCAAAAAAGAAAAATAAATGTCTAATTACTAGCAGCTTAGGTTGAAAAGGTAGATTTTCAAAGTGATATGAGGCGTAGACCAAGCTGGGAGAACTTACTGTCTGCGGATATTGTTTTCTTTTGAATGGAAATGGCAATTTCATGGGATTATGCCACTTAAGGTACATCACAGCTCTCTTTGCTGTCCACCCCAATGCTTCCCTCAGTGGATTTCCATCATGGGGATAGGACTATGAGGCAATAAGGGACCCTGTCCAGAACACCATCACCACAGAGGGCACTACCTGCTGCTGGGCACAAGCTGTCTGTTTGGTGCCAAACAAAATCATGTGTCCAGAAGAGCCTCTGCTGCCTCAGCTAGTGCAATCCCTCTGCCATAAGACATGTCAGTGATACTTACGCGCAGATGTTAATCTTCTGTGTTCTTAGAGAACCTCAAGCTTCCCCAGTTCATTTTTAAAATAATTTCTAGAAATAAGACATATTCCTATGGCATTACTTCAGTCTTCCTGCTGTTTTAGTCCATAACTTCTTGTTGTGCCTACTAGGGTCATGAAGCACCAGTTCTTCTTCAGCCTTTCAGTAACCTTTTCCATCTTTGAAAATTGTTGCCACATCCTCCCTTGGGCTTCTCTTTGCAAGCTAAACTGCCCCAAGTTCAAATTTTAGTTGTAAGTCATGGATCATTCCTAGTTGACAAAACGGAAAAAGTCTGTTTGATGCAGCAACTCTGAGAAATTTCATTTAAAACCAAGGATCATTTTAGTATTTCCAAAGTAAAGTTTTAGGTGTTTTTTTTTCCTGTTACTGTCATGAGTAATTTATGATTTCATAACTCAATATAAGATGAAAACAAATATAGGAATATGTGAATTTCACATGGAAATTAAATTCTAGCATCCAGTTGACACCAGTCAGTGATTTGCATCCCTGTAGCTAGAGGTCAGATGATAGTGTATGTGTACATGTGGGTTTGTTAGGCTAAAAATGAAAGATGGAACAAATGACTGAAATGCAAAACATCTGTTCTGTTGATTGATACTCTAACAGGCAGGTTATTGTAGATTAAGTGCTAAATCTATTTTAGAGTTATTCTCAGTGGGTGAATCATGCACACCCAGACTTTCACTGTGTATAAATTGACAGCACAACCTGAAGGTCTTGTCTTGCAGCTCCCTGGGGTTCAGACTGCTTTTGTGCCTAGGCCAGGACCTTGACCTAGGTCAACTGTTCATTTCAATGACTAGAATTCTAAGCTTGATATCTGTCTCTTCTGACCCTCTTCCATGTAACATTGTGGTTTTTTCATGATTGTGGTCTAAATCTGTGTTGCTGCTGACAGGGCTGCTCTCACCACTATAGGACTGACTTTTGAACCTCTGGTAACCTCACCTTGCCACCTTCTTAGCATTTAACACCAGTGGTAGCAGGAGAAATGTTGCAAGCTTTTTGATGTCTTCCAAGTCAATGCTCACCAGGACATCGAACTGGCTGGAAATGAAATGTTTGCTGATATTGTTGGGTTAGACTTTAGCTTTGCAACATATAACTCATATTCACATAGGTGAAGTTCTGGAAATGTGTGACAGGAAATGGAACAGCGCAGAAACACCTGTTTTGAGTGGAAGCTGAGAGTTCCATTGAAGTTACTGTGTGACCTCCATCTATTTAACTATTAGTGCTACAATTTCTCCTCCTACACGGTTGCTCCCAGTCCCGGAGTCGTTCATCTGTGCTAATCCAGCAGAAGACCATATCAACAAATTCATTTATTTCTCTAAAGTGGCTCAGCAGAGTGTTGGGGAGTGCTGGAGCAACACAAAGAGAGGATGGGATAATGACACACAAGTCAACTTTCCTGTATGAAAAAGTGTGAACTTTCATCTGTAGATTAAGGATGAAGAGAAACCTGACACATGTCCTACTTCAGGGCTAGCAACAGCAAGATGAGATCCCCTGTATGCAGTATGATCATGCATATAAGGATGATTGCTTTGAAATACACTTATCCTCTGTGTTGTTATGTGCTGCTTTTGTTCTGAATTATATGCAATTCCCAGCTTTTAATTTATAAACAATACGTCTAATTCCTTCATTTCTTACATACTCCTGGACAACATTTACTTCTCAGATTGATCAGTACTCATCTGCTACCTCACATGATGTTAAATGACTGATCTCATAATAATAGAAAGAACTCTCTGTAGAGTTTGAAGTTAAATAGTAGCAGGTAGCTGAAAATTAGCAGTAATGAGGTTAATCAGGGATGTGCAAAAGAGAATTTGACTTAACACTTCACTTATTGCTAAAAAAGAGTGGATAAAACATTTACTACAGCAATTTTGCTACATGCTTTTAATTTATTTTTAGATGCAACAAATTTATAGAGTAGTTTTGGGATTCATCTGATCAAACAGACTTCTACATCAGAGCTAGTCACTACAGACGTCCTTTATAGCTAATTACCCTTACCAGAAGGCAGTTGACAACATCGTTGTGTAAACTAGGTCATCCGACTTGCATCCTTAAATTATGTTGCTAGTGAAGGGAAGATAGAGCTACCAGTTCAGATATATTAGTATTTTACTGTGGTGCTGTAAAGGTAGAGAAAGACAGGGCAAGATTTTTTTTTTTTTTTAGATTAGGTAATGTCTGTCATAGAATCATAGAATGATCTAGATTGGGAGGAACCTTCAAGATAATGTAGTTCCAACCCTCCTGCCATGTGCAGGGACACCTCCCACTAGATCAGATTGCTCCAAACCCCATCCAACCTGGCCTTGAACATTTCCAGGGAGGGGGGCATCCAGAACTTCTCTGGGCAACATGTCCCTCTCCAGGTTTCCTGTAGGCCCCTTTAAGTACTGGAAAGTTGCTATAAGGTCTTCCCAGAACCTTCTCTTCTGCAGACTGAACAGAGCCCAACTCTCTCAGCCTGTCCTCAGTAGAGGAGGTGTTCCATCCCCTTGATTTTCTTTACTGCCCTCCTCTGGACACGCTCCAACAGGTCCATGTCCTTCTTATGTTGGTACTGCAGGTGGGGCCTCAGGAGAGCGGAGTAGAGAGGAGGAATCACCTCCCTCAACCTACTGGCCACTCTTCTTTTGATGCAGCCCAGGATATGATTGGCTTTCTGGACTGCCAGTGCACATCGCTGAGTCATGTTGAACTTCATGTCAACCAACATCCCCAAGTCCTTCTCTGCAGGGCTACTCTCAATCCATTCATCACCCAGCCTGTATTTGTGCTTGAGGTTGCCCTGGCCTACGTGCAGGACCTGGTCATTAGGCCAGCTAAGTATTGTTGGAAAAATTACACCAGCTTTTGGGCATGTGAGACTTTTTTCAGGTATGAAAGAAGAGATGCAGATATAAGAGGAATGTACAAATTGAGAATAACTTCTCAGCGTTTATTTACATAGGTAGACGAGATGGGAAATTAGCAGTCCCTAACCCAGGTCCTTGCTCTGCCATTAGGTTCCAATGTTGTGTGTAACAGTGGTGAATACACAAGGTGGTCCCAGAGGACAGAGCAGATTAGAGCCTGTCAACTGGAGACAGGCTTGTCACTAGTATCAGAGAATCAAGTACAGGGGAAGGGAAGCTCACAGGCCAATGATTATTGCCTTCATCAACACAAATTACAACATCAATTTAAGTTTACAAATATATCAAGGGTGAGTGTCACGAGGATGGAGCCAGGCTCTTCTCGGTGACAACCAATGATAGGACAAGGGGTAATGGGCTGAAACTGGAACAGAAGAGGTTCCGCTTAAACTCGAGAAGAAACTTCTTCTCAGTGAGGGTGGCGGAACACTGGAACAGGCTGCCCAGAGAGGTTGTGGAGTCTCCTTCTCTGAAGACATTCAAGACCTGCCTGGACACGTTCCTGTGGGGCATAGTCTAGGCATTCCTGCTCTGGCAGGGGGATTGGACTTGATGATCTTTCGAGGTCCCTTCCAATCCCTAACATTCTATGATTCTATGAATGGCTTCACAGAGTGATTTCAACATTTGTTCTCGTTCTTTCCTAGTAGCTACAGAGATCTCTTCTTTTAAAAGTTCTGGTTCTGGGGCTCTGGGTTGTTATGTTCTGTGTATTAGGCAAGATATGTGGTAAAACCTAGAAAAAATTCTCATAAAAAGAAGAGATATTTTCCGTCTTCCAGTGGTGTGCCTTATTCAGTAGGTTATGAAGCTCTTGTAGATACTTTCTGGTGATCCTCGTGTCTGTTCTTTCCTCCATTCTACCTCAGGTCAATGTGGACATGCTAATTGGTGCCTCATGCCAGGCTCTGTAGACAATTCCTTCTCCTACCTCAACTGGACATATCTGCCCCTGACATCTGGCCCTTCAGGGTTAGGAAAGGACTCAAAGAACAAAACAACTCCAGAAGAAATAGGATCAATTTCTGGGACAGTGGTAGCTCTTTGTGGTGTTAGGTGACAAGGCTCAGCCTGAAGAGCAAAAGATCCTGCTGAGGGGACTCAGGGAGATGGTTTTATCACTTACTGACATGAAATCTCAGGGCTTTGTGATGATGTGTCCTCAGGGAGCTGAGGCACCGATTGGGCTGGCTCTTTGGAGCTACAGCTGGCCAACCAGAAGCTGCTCCAGGCAGCTTGGAGAGCTAAAGTCTATCCAAAATGCCCTGTTTGCCTGTTAGACAGGAAACTTTCCCAACCATCAAAATTATACTACTACTTTGTGTCCATAATCCAAGTTACAGTGTAATTTGCATTTAATATTTTTTTCAATCATTAATGGGATAACAGTTGGTAAATACGAATTATTTAAGGCTTGACAAGTATAATTTGATGGCTACTTGACCAAATTTTCAAGGGAATAATTATACAGCTAGTGAGTTATAGCAAGCTGTGTGCTTTTGTCCATAGAAGCTGCCTAATCAGAGGGCTAACCAAACAAGCTGTAGGTGCAAATTTGACTGCACATACTTTTGGTGGTGCATGGCTCCATAAGCAAATTTAAAGCCTGTGTGTGAAAGCATATTTCCCTATGATTTTAGAAATATATTTTAATCTCTATAATCAAATAATCCACTGTAATAAATAATCTCACTTCAGCAATTTTTCATTTTAGCAGACTATATTTTGTTACATGTGGGTTTTTTTTTTTTTCTATTTTATTATTGTGGAATAAATATGTTCTCAGTTATAAAACATTTATTTTATATGAATTAAATATCAATAAATCTAAATTAAACATACTTAAAGTATTTAAGTGCTACTAAAACAGACAAGCAAATAAAATCTGCGTGGAAGGGTATAATCCCAAATTAAGTTTATTTGAGCACAGTTTTGTTTGTATTTTTATCATCATTTTTGCATACTAACATTTTCAATGGATTTCAAGAGCATGCCATATACCTAGTTGAGTAGCTGAGTGTCTTGTACAATGAATCTTTTACATCTGCCGTCCCTGTGATTCCACCACTTGCTATTGAATAATGTATTAAGTGTTTCCAGGCTCCTTCTGTTTGCCAGATGAGAGCTGCAATGATTTCTTCATGTTCATTTATTCTTTGCATTTGTGTAATGTCGTATTACAGCCACAATGCTGCCATTGTTCAGTGACGGAAAAATAATAATAAATAAATCAGAGAACCAGCCTAGATTTACCTTTCTGCATAAATAAAGGAAAAGGTATTGGTACCTGTCTGTTATCTGTGGACATCTAATATACGTCTACATGGATATGAAAAGAGCAACTACTACTTATGGAGAGCTACTGCCTTATCTTAGAATCATAGAATCATAGAATGTTCGAGGTTGGAAGGGACCTCTAGAGATCATCTAGTTCAACCCCCTGCCAGAACAGGATCACCTAGGACAGGCCACACAGGAACCCCTCCAGGTGGGTTTTGAATGTCTTCAGAAAAGGAGACTCCACAACCTCTCTGGGCAGCCTGTTCCAGTGCTCTGTCACCCTCACAGAAGTTACCCTTAAGAAGTGTTAGCTCCTGGAGCAAAGGTGTCAGATATTCTTGGTAATGCCACTTGTTGATCTTCACTCGTGTCCACTATTCTGCCTTTGTCACAACTTTCAAGTAAGCCTACACCGCATCATAGAATCATAGAATCATAGAATGTTAGGGATTGGAAGGGACCTCGAAAGATCATCAAGTCCAATCCCCCTGCCAGAGCAGGAACGCCTAGACTATGCCCCACAGGAACGTGTCCAGGCAGGTCTTGAATATCTCCAGAGAAGGAGACTCCACAACCTCTCTGGGCAGCCTGTTCCAGGGCTCCGTCACCCTCACTGAGAAGAAGTTTCTTCTCGAGTTTAAGCGGAACCTCTTCTGTTCCAGTTTCAGCCCATTACCCCTTGTCCTATCAGTGGTTGTCACCGAGAAGAGCCTGGCTCCATCCTCGTGACACTCACCCTTGATATATTTGTAAACATTAATGAGGTCACCCCTCAGCCTCCTCTTCTCCAAACTAAAGAGCCCCAGCTCCTTCAGTCTTTTCTCATAAGGGAGATGCTCCACTCCCTTAATCATCCTAGTTGCCCTGTGCTGGACTCTCTCCAGCAGTTCCCTATCTTTCTTGAACTGAGGGGCCCAGAACTGGACACAGCATTCCAGATGGGGTCTCACCAGGGCAGAGTAGAGGGGAAGGAGAACCTCTCTCGACCTACTAACCACCCCCCTTCTAATACACCCCAGGATGCCATTGGCCTTCCTGGCCACAAGGGCACAGTGCTGGCTCATGGCCATCCTGCTGTCCACCAAGACTCCCAGGTCCCTTTCCCCTGTGCTGCTCTCTAATAAGTCATTCCCCAACTTATACTGGAACCTGGGGTTGTTCCTACCCAGATGCAAGACCCTACATTTACCCTTGTTGTATTTCATTAAATTTTTCCCCGCCCAACTCTCCAGCCTGTCCAGGTCTCGCTGGATGGCAGCACAGCCTTCTGGTATGTCAACCACTCCTCCCAGCTTGGTGTCATCAGCAAACTTGCTGATAGTACTCTCTAGTCCCTCATCCAAGTCATCGATGAATATATTGAATAATACTGGTCCCAGTACCGACCCTTGAGGCACTCCACTGGATACAGGTCTCCAACCAGACTCCGCCCCATTGACCACAACTCTTTGGCTTCTTCCCCTTAGCCAGTTCACTGTCCACCTCACTACCCGAGAGTCTAGACCACACTTCCTCAGTTTAGCAGCAAGGATGCTGTGGGAGACTGTGTCAAATGCTTTACTGAAATCAAGGTAGACCACATTCATCGCTCGGCCATCATCTATCCACCTTGTTATATCCTCATAAAAGGCTATGAGGTTAGTCAAGCACGACTTCCCTTTGGTGAAGCCATGTTGACTGTCTCTAATGACCCTCTTATCCCTGATATGCCTTGAGATGGCACCAAGGATAAGTCGTTCCATCACTTTCCCAGGGATGGAGGTGAGGCTGACCGGTCTATAGTTACCGGGGTCCTCCTTCTTGCCCTTTTTGAAGACTGGAGTGACATTTGCTTCCCTCCAGTCCTCAGGCACCTCTCCCGTCTCCCAAGACTTGGCAAAGATGATGGAGAGTGGTCTAGCAATGACATCAGCCAGCTCCCTCAGCACCCGTGGATGCATCCCGTCTGGACCCATGGATTTATGGATATCCAGATTGCTTAATTGGTCCCTAACCCAGTCCTCATCGACTAAAGCAAACTCCTCCACTGCCCTGACTTCCTCTGGGGCCTCAGGGGAACGGGGCTCCTCAGGACAGCCTCCGGCAGAGTAGACAGAGGCAAAGAAGGCATTCAGTAATTCTGCCTTCTCTGTATCATCTGTCACCAAGGCACCCACCTCATTCATCAGTGGGCCTACATTGCCTCTGGTGTTAGTTTTATCTGCCACGTATTTGAAAAAACTCTTCCTGTTGTCCTTGACCCCTCTCGCCAGGTTCAATTCAAGGATCCTCTGCTTTGGTCATGTAAGTACTATAATGGAAATCAATTACAGTTGGAAAACTTCCTTCTCTTAGAATTACATTTTTCATTGTGATTTAGAATGCTAAGGAAGACACTTGGATACCCCATTACTCCAGTGCTTGCAAAAGAGATTTTAGATGAGACATAAGTAAAGATGGTGGGAATTAGAAGAAGCTGGGTAAGGTATGGCAGAGTGGTTATTTTGTCAGTAATATATTCATTTGAACTACACGGGGGTAAAGGGCTACCAGAAGTTAAGTTTTACAAAGGAAGGGTGTGGCTGATATACTTGTCATAGTTGGGGAAATGAATGGGATTTTTATCTAACGAGTTGTTGGTATGGAGTTGGAAATACTGCAAATAGCCAGGAAGAGTGAGTGGGAAGACCTATAGGACACGGAAAGTGAGACAGATCCAGCATGTTAGAGTAGGCCTGTGAGTCACGAGAAAACATAAATACCTTAATAACATATCATGAGAAATACTTTAATCCTGTGCCTTGACCAGAGCATACTTCTAAGAGGAAAAAGAACCTTTCTGCAACCAGTTAATAATGTCTATGACAATTTGTAAAGGAATTAATCTACTGTGTGCACCCAGTTAGATGGTTAAATGTGAACCCAGTGACGCAAAAATGATTAATGTTCTGAGATCAAGAAAAAAGTAACACATCCATGCACTCAATATCCATATCATGAACATGTTGAAAGGTAAAACAAAATAGAGGCGGACAGCTTGTACTCCCTTTTGGAAGCCTGTTTTCGTCAGGGGCTAGCCTCAAAAGTTTTATTTCCATTCAGGATCCAGCATTATGAAAGGGCTAATCTGAGCAAAGTGGACACGAGTATATGTAGTTATTGCACTGCACTGCATTAGCACAGCTAATCAGTAATGATGGCTCTTCTTCAAGGAGACATAAAGACCACAAGAAACTAGGGTAAAATGTGCTCTTGGGTCTGAAAAAATCTTACCGCTCCAGAAACATTCATCACTGGTAACTCAAGGCTAATAGCTATGAAATTTCTAAAGGGAATATTTTGCTTCAACATTCAAATGACCTGAGGTTTAACAGTGTTTCATTGAAGCTGAATTAAATGTTTTGATATCTGGAAAATGATGTAAAGCTTTCCCTTAACTCATGCTGTGCCCTTTCTGTAGATACATGTTAATTCTATTAGTTTAATGAGAAAGATTGGTGGATCTGCAGATTTGCTCAAAAAAGGAAAAAACAACACAACAAAAAAAATCCATTCACAACAATCCATCCATAGTCCTATGCCTCTGATGTTTTTTTAATGAAAAACACCCTCAAGCTTAAAAAAAAAATAATCTCCAAGGAAACAGTCTGATGTAGGTCACTGTGTAGGCCTGGGAACACATTTTCTAATTTTGCCAGGTTAAAGAAGAGTTATATGAAGCCATTTGGCTAATGTGTACATTTTGGGGATGACAAAAATCTGTGGAGTGATTGTTCAGTGAGTTAAATTCAAAGGGACTGTTTCGGAAGATGAAATGAAGCTAAATGATTGTCGTTTCCACAATAGCTCATCAGACTCAAGGGTAGTATTACTAGAGGGATATCTAAAGGCAGTTATTAATGATGAACATTTGGGGGAAAATTTACACATCCAAGATCCACTTGACATAAGTTCATATTTATCATTGCCTTTCTTTTCTATGCTTCATTAAATTAGCATAAATACTTTACCAAGAGATTAAGCATGATACTGAAATGAAACAGGTCACAGCACCTTAAATATTCTCTTGAATCTTGCAGCAGGCAAAAGACGAGAGGCAAGATGAAAACCAGCTACTATGTCTCATACGAGGCTTACAAGTCAGTTCTTGCATGTTTGTTTGTGTTTTTAATCAGACTTTGCTGATAAACTTCCTCTTTTACTAGTTACCTCCCAGTCCTGAAGTTTTTACAGAGAAATCGGTAAGACTGAATAGAGAGTGTGATGTAACCCTGTCTGTACACACACGACATTCAACCTTAAGAAAAATACCCGCTTGGCCCTTCTGCCTTTTGTACCCAAGAAGCAAGCACTTTTGCACTAAAATTTGTGATCTTTCTTGGAGGCACCAAAGTAGGATTTAAATTTGGACAGTGGAAAGGACATTTCTTTTTTTGCCCGTGCTACGGCTTTTCCCACTCCGCATAACTTTAAAATATCAAATAATTCATTTCATGTTTCTTAATGAGGGCTCTTTATTAAGGCAGAAGTGCTTTGAACTCTGTATGCTTCCTTTCAGCACAGCATGGATTCTCTGTACCTAGTCCACTGATCAGTAGGAAGACTAGGACGAAAGAATATTAGGGCAAATCAGGGCATTCTGGTGGAAGTTTTGTCTTCTACCACTGGGTAGACTATATCTTATTTGCTGAATATATCAAGCCGTGCTGCTAAACTAATGTAATTGTGGATCTGCATGCAGTTCCCCTTTCTACAAACTCCATCTCACTTACAGAAGCTGTATGCAGTAACATAATCCAGCAAGCCACAGGCTCCAAGAAACATGCATGAGAATGGTGAGAAGAGGAGAAAGTAAAGTTGTTTGTCCAAGCTCAGAGTGAAGTAGCAGTAAACATCTTCCTAGAGTTAGGGGATATTTTGTCAAGTAGCATGTGTACTTTTATAACTGCTCCAGTAGCTTTAGACCTTCATTCAGACCAGCTTTCTTGAAAAAGCAACCATCATACAATAAAAGATGTGAGAAAAATCAAAGCAATAACAAGAAGAAAGCCTCACTACAAAACAACCCTGTTTGAACATTGTGGGACAGTTTTTCTGGAAATAATTCCAGTCTAATTCATGTGAGCTGCTGTCCTGAGAGTTTTATCCACCGTTCTGGCTTCTCTGCAGCGTTGTGTCAAATAGTGACCACGTGAACCCATTTCAGTTACCTTGTGGTTTTCAAACGAACTGAGCTGAGAACATTCTTATGGCCTAGGGATTTAATTATCCTAATTAGCTTAATTAAGTGGTTCTTTTACATCTAGAACACAGGAAAGGGGTCAATATGTTTGCTCCTATTTTTAACCAGAAAAATGTTGCTCATTTAAAAACTCTGCAGTAATACACCACTGACACAACACTTTTCAATACCACTAGTCAGTCCTCAGAGACATCCTTATGACTCTCATGTATCACTGAAAGGGAGTTCAGATGGCTATCCCAGCTGTAAAAAACAACAGTGAAATGCCAACCATTTTAATAATCCAGACAGGAGCACTTTCTTTTCCTGTAATCTACAGAAACATATGCCTCTGCAGGATGAAGATTCAAATGGGATAATGAAAGTCATCTTTCTGTGGACAATATGACTAGTATTTTAAACTTCCTTCCTTTTAGGGTGGTAATCTATGGCTCTCTAATATTAAGCCACATACAGGGAATCTTGCCCAGCCATTTCCAAGTGAGCCCCTGAGCAAGGATGGAAGGATTTTATTATTTGGCTCCCCAGTGGGGAAATTTGTGCCCAGAATGAGCTGAAAAACAATAAAAGAAGGTTTTATTGTCACTGATGGAAAAACGATAAAAAAGACCAACTGTTGTTACCCTCACAGAATGAGAGAATATATTTTCTTTTTACTGTATTGGCAATATTTTCAGTTTCTGAGAACTTTTGATGACTAGAAAACTGGACTAGCAGGAATTCTAGGTCAGGTTTGAGTATTTAATCATGCAGGCAGGGCATACAAACCTAACCTAAAGCTCAGGCTTACCATGTGGTAGAGTTATACTCCAGGTTGTCTTTTGCATTCAGCATAGATCATTTTGTTTCACCTTCTCCTTGACTTGTGATGAGTGTTATATTTTTTCACTGTCTCAGTATCTCAGTAGATCATTTTTTTCTTGAAACTCTAAATATTACCAAACTAATGGCCTGTCAGAAAATTCTAAGTAGAAATAGAAATAGAAATGAGGCTGGCTGCAAATTCATATTTGCATTAAATTTTACTCAGTTTGAATTAATTTCTCTTTTAACAGAGACTGGCTGTGGAACTTCACAGAAGGTATCACTATCATTTACCATCAGTAGCAATCAGGTTGTATTATCTAGGGAAAAGGGTAAACCACAATTCATTATGTTCTGAGATAAAGAACTGGAAGATATTGAATAGAGGAATTTGAGACCAATCCAAAACAGATGTTGAAAATGTACGCATAAAATAAGAGGACCCTTAAGCCCCAAAAATGTGCTGACTAATATATTAAAGGAAGGATAAAAACTCAAACCAAAACAAAAACCCAAATATGAAACACACATATGCCAAAGGAAAGGGAAACCTGGAAAAGGTCCTGAAATGACAGAAGATCTTAAATGACCTAATCTTGGCTCTATTTTAAGGATTCTGGTTTCAGGAGACAGCCTGTCAAATTCTTGCAATGTATGCTGAAATGAACTGGGTGGATTAAATGGAAAGCCTCATTTTCTACCACTGCATCATCAGTGTGTTACAAATGAATGCAGCATGGATGCAAATCAAAATTACAAACAGTTTACTTTTATTGCATTTAAGTAGAAATGACTGTTGAAAGTGTAAGATGATTTAAATAACACCCAAACCCCAAGCAGTAGCTTCCCTTCTGCCTGCCAGAAGACACAGGGACTTTTAAATATCTTTTAGTTTATAAAATCTGCTTGTTTATCTGCCTATTTTTAAGTTAAGATAGAGAAACAAAAGCAAGTGACTGCCCAGAGTATTCTGTAGATGCTGCTTTCTCAGCTTTATGCATGGACTGTCCTTAGCTGTGAAAGTGCTACATGGCAGTGGCGAGTGCTTAGAAAATAGGCTTAGAGCTTGATATGTTTAGCTTATCAAAAAGAAGACTGAGAGGTGATTTGATTATGGTATGTAAGTGTACCTTCATGGGAAGAAAATGCCAAAGAAGTCTTTCGTATTGCAGAGAAAGACTTAGTCTTGGGAGTGAAAAATAGACATTCACATTGAAAATAAGACACTATTTCTTAAAAGGAAGCATACCTGACCACTGGAAGAAAGTCCTAACCAGAAATTGGAACTTGAGTCTTATTCTCCAAGCAAGAGGACAGGTTTCGGTGCCGTGTATGCTTTAGCTGGTGGGCAGAATGTAAGGGTAATGGGTGCAACATAACAACCATGGTACACAGGAATTCTGCTTAAAAATTATGATTTTATCATTCTCTATCCCTGAGCATGAGCAGTCTGTCCATACTTTTCCCTGCTTTCACATGCATTGACAAGCCTTGCATCAGTCCATACATCCACGCTGGTCCAGTTGGCACCTTGGCTTGTCCTCGTGTACGTATGGTGGCCAACCTGAATCACATGCTCCAAAATGCCTTGCTTTGTGGATGAGGCACATGTTTCAGGGTAAGTTTAGCAGCTACCTTTTGAACAGTTGTTTGGAGCATATGCCCAGGAGACGGAACATCCCCATTCTGAGCCCCAGAAGACAAGGACTATGCTCGTAACTTCTGAATGTGTCACAGTCCTCACAAAAACAGGACCAGATCATTGTCAGAGCCTGATGGCCTGAGGAAGACATAATCCAATTCTTTAGCCTGTGGAATTTGTTTTCCCAGTGTGCTTTTGGCACTTGGGCCACTGAATTTTAAACACAGAAATGTGAAAACAATTCTGGGAGCAGTAACTTGGGATACCACTCTATACCAGGCAGACTCATTCAAATGCCTACATAAGGCATGAAATCTCCCTCTAGGAACCCTGGGAGGTTACTCATTTATTGAAAGTTATGCACAAATTACTTATGCTGTGCAAAGCACTCCTTGTAAAGTTGGAGCATGAGAGTCACACGTTACACATCACCCTCCACAGTGGTGTGCAGTGCCTAATGGGGAGGAAGAATCTCTTCCCAAAACCTGCATTAGGTTTTATTATGAGGGGTTTTATCCCGGTTTAATTTAAAGGGAGAGAAGGTAATTGGTACAATTATATCTAAGATAGCTACTGTTTTCTGGGACTGAAATAATAACAGATTGTCAGACAACTGGGCATATGTGAGCTTCATGTTCTTTTCTATTCAGATAATCAATAAAAATAACCACGCGAACAATTTCTATATTAAAGAGAGATTGTGTTACCTTTTCTCACTGAAATTCATCAGGTACAGGGGGTTAATAGTTGAAAGCAGTAGCTCTAAGATATGAAGAGAGGGAAATGGATGTGTTAGTTCTTGGGTAAACTAGCAGGAAAAAAAAGGAAGAAAGCAGAAGAATGAATCAAATCAAAGCTTAACTGTTTTTTAAATAAAGCATATCTCATCCTTTGGTGAAAAGGATATTGACGAAGCCTCCCCCATGACCAAATCCCACTATATCTACTAATACACACATGGCACTTGATACCTCAAAGTCATGTACTCTCTCAGGGATATTCTCTCTGAAAGAAATCATATTTCTTGGGTTAATCAGACTCACAATGGCCAGATTGGTACTTCATTTCTCTGTATCTCAGTCATGGTCAAAATGTTGGATGAAAAGACAGGCATCAGACTAGGAAGCTGCACCTCTATAAATGGAAGGGAAGGGTAAGATGTGTCTCTCTGATGGATCAAACATATGCATCAGGACAACAGTCCACACTAAACCTGGTGATGGTAAGCAGTTGCAATAGTGTGTTGGTTTGGAGACTAGCTGAAAAGGACAAAAAGAGACGGGTGAGAGGAGAAAAGTTTGAGGATATTGAGGTTACCAGTGAGAATGACAAGCAATGAATTCGTACTTGTTGGTTTACAAGTTTGATGGATGTAATAAGAAAGCAAGTGGATATAAATCTTTTAGTCACATGAGTGTGCCTGTGGATCTCTTTGTGTTCTGACAGATAGGATCGAAGTTCAGGAGAAGGGCATGTTTTAGGCGTAATAAGCCAAGGGGTGTGAACGAAGAATGCACATGTAAGAAGCTGATTACAAAAGGCAAACCCACAGAAGTCTAGTCTGATTTCCCAAAAGGAGATTCCTTATGCAAAAGCTTGAGGAAAAAAAGAAGCAGTTTTATGTAAGTCTATTACCTTTTCCAGGACAGATATGGTCTCCTGCAGAAACTTACCAGAGTTCTAATCCTTTGGCATTCATCACTCTTCTCCATGGATATCTACAATAGATGCATTAAACTCTGAGACAAGTGTCTAGATTTTTTGCCTTCTCATCAGACGGAAATAAACACTTACAGGACACAAGCCATCTCCTCCTAAGTGGATAGCTGGAAAAGATTAGACGAATCATAGACCAAAAGTGCCTATTTCTCTTTATTAAGCAGAAAAAGGTTTTGGAGCATTGAGGTGCTCAGGTATTAGTTTTCATTCATAAACCAGAATGTCTCAAGTTACCTGTAAAAGACAATTAAGACTCCTCATAGAGTCTTAAGAGTATGTATAGCAAGAAGACTTCCATACAGGCTGCTGGGATAGGTTGTGAAGAAATTATTCTAATGATGCCCGTGTTCTGATGGGAAAAATCACAACAGGAATTTTCATTTTCCAATGTTTGTCTGTGTTTCACAGTGTTGTCATCACTTCATGGGTAAACAAAAAAACTTTGTTAGTTTGGTGATGCACCTGAATTGATTTTTTTTACACCAAAACCCTACAACTTTTCCTCTCTGGGGGACTGAAGGACAGAGGGACTGACAGGAGCTCCACATATATCGTCTGAGAGACATACTATTAATTTAATAACCATGGGCTGATTATGCTTTGATTTACTTCAGTCTATCCTCTCTTGAGAAGTGGTTCTGGGGTTCTACCATACCCAGCAGTAGTATCATATTGTCTTCCAGATCCAAGACAAGTGTGAACATGTACAAAACTTTGAGATGAAGTTGGACTGCTAACAGAAAGCAAGTGACGTTCCTGCAATAGAATTATACCTCTTGCAGGACTCCCACCTTGAAGCCTAAGAGTCCAGCCTTTGTTTTCAGCTCTCTGGACATACTTGGCTCACGTCTCACTGAGGATTCAGTGTGGAATAGAGGAAAATAGCAGCTAGGGTAGGAAAGAAAGAATTGCATGAATCTTCCTGACACAGCTGTCTCTGCTATAATGATATACTCTGGCAATATCTGAGTTTCTTTAAGTGTTCATAGCAGTTAACACAGAGTGACACCACTCGATAATTCTGCAGGCCCTTGCAGAGCTTGTGGGAGCCTACGAGGTACTGTGACTGGCTGCACTAAGAGACCATTAGGAGGGCTGGTCTTCTTGGGTCTTGATGTCCTGTCTGCAGGTGGAGGTGATACAACACACTTACTGCTGACTGGTGCATGCATCCCACCTGCCTAAGTCAATCCTAGGCTATCTAGCCACTTCAGTGTTGTATCAGGATCTGGTTAGGACACAGCTGAGTCGATCACCACCAGTCTTCAGGCTGACCTCCCAAACATTGCTTTAATCACTGAAGACCGCTATGATCTCCACAGCCTGAAGCTACAAAAAAGTCATTACAGTCACTGTATAGGAAGGAGTCCTAGAGGTCTTCAGAGTCCAGAGAGGTTGTGAGCACTCATGGAGAAGCAGGGAGATCACCTGAACATACAAAGAAAAAAGGCAAAGATCATCACTACCTCACAGTCCTAAGAAGTTCGTACTTCCACTTCCCCCCCTTCAAATCTTCCTTTGCAAATGACAGTCTAAGCACAAGATGAGTATGTGAATACTATTGTCTGATGTCAGCATACCTACTAGGAGACCTTCGCTAGCAGTCTTTATTTCAAGAAGACAGTACTTAGGCTCAGGATGATCCCTATATTTGGAAGGACTGCTTGACTGTTCAAGGATGTCCCATATGCTGTCTACAGTGCTTCCATGGTATGGATTCCTCACTGGGCTGTTTTTCTCCATCAGGGCAGGTCTTGTTGATTCAGGTGGGCAGGATTAGAAGAAAAATTGATACATTTTTACACAGGAACAGCGATGTCAAATCTCATAGTGGAACATGAATCCATAGGCTATATATTACGATTATGGCGCCAGCAGTCAGATGCAAAATCAGGAGTTCATTAACACGAATAAGTTATTCACCTGCATGCCAGTACAACTATGCTCACAAAGCCTCAGCAAAGCACTACATACTGCTGTAAGACAGACTAAATTTTTCTCCAAATCACGGTTTGAAAGCCAAGGTTAGAATTCAGTAATGCCTACCTTTAATTGCTCATGATTGAACTACTATACCTGAAGACAGAATGGAAGAGAAAATGGATAGCAGTGGAAATAATTAAGGGGGAGGGAGAAAGGAAATGAAAAGCATGACAAGACCACAGTAAAAGCCAGGAAGTGGCTTTAGCAGATGTGTTTCTGGTGTAATTTCAAATCCCTGGAAAAGTTCAAGTGAAGGAGTGTTTCCTCAAAAATGGTTCTACTCACAGAAGCAGGATACCCTTTGGTCAAGCTTCTTATCTCTGTATCCAAGCACCACTTCAGGCAGCTGTTATGTTTCAGAGTTAAGACAAACATGGGTGGGAGGAGAAGGCACAAACTGATGAAGGGACAAATCTCATCATGTCTGGGCAATTCTCAGGATCTCCTGTCTGATAGGACAAATAGACTCTCTTTGTTGGGAAAGACACGTGCTCGGCTCCAACAGAGTGATGCAGTAGTAGCGTCTCCAATAAGAGGCACTAAGCTTGGCATGCATCTGGGCCAAATATCAAATGGTGAGCAGTGGTAGAGAAGGGGAAAATATTGCATCCTCAAGTGGATACAACAGGACAAAGACCTGGGAAATTATGATCCTCACTCTGAGTTTTTGTCTAGATTAAATACTTAATGAAGTTGTCTGTATTTTTCCTGCAGGTGAAGCTGCTAATTTAAAATTATTTAACTACTGGCAGGATTTTTTTGTATATTTGAATTCAAAGGACAAAGTCTAACCACTTCCTTATTTAAGGAAATTCCATTAAAAAATAAATAAAATCTTATCTAAGGTATCTTTCTAAGGTTCTCAGCTAAAGTAGTTTCCATCCCAGAACACAGCAAGCCTTTGGGCTCTTGGTGAATTGACAACAGAGGTGATATATGTATATTATATGCAATTTTATATATATAAATATTTATACATATCTATATATGTATATATCAATATATATCACCAACACACATATACACCTCAGTATCCCTAAAAGACTTTAAAAACTTCTCACAGTTCAACTTTTTATTCCTGTTGCTAGTCTCGATCAATTTTCATTTGAAAAGGGACTTGGAGAACTCTCTTGACATTCAGAAAACACAGTAATTATATTACAATAATCTTCAATACATGAAGTCAAACAGAATGAAAACTCCCTAGTCAAGCAATGATAATGCAGTTGTCTCCTTGCTTTTTTTTTGTCTAAACACATTGATTGCCTTAATTACAATCTACAGGGGAAGCAAATAGAAATAAAGGTTTTTCATCCCCCTCCGAAAGTAAAACAAAAAATGAGTTCTCAGTACACAAAGCAGACTGAAGGCGCAGGATGCAATCTGTTCTTTTCTGCCTCAGAATCGATGAACTTGTATTGATAGGGAGCATCAAGATTGAAGATCACCTTCAAACCATTTAGCACTACTTGACAGTCCAAACCGACAGGATACAGGCTGCATGGCAGAATACATGATCGGAAGAATCTCATCCCTTCTTCTTTTTTCTACATGGCAATTTAAGAAGTCAGTACAAGCTCAGCATTGTACAACACCAGCACCTTGTGATGGTGGTGCTGAATATTTTCTGCAACTGTCACCTGGAGTTTAGACCGATAGAAGGAGTCTGACAGCAGCTTTGAGCTCCCGTAAATGGATTTTGGAAAATACTCATGCCTGTACTTGTTCCTGCCTTTTCTGAACCTTCCAGTACCTTCCTGGGATCCGTAACAAGGTCAGAGTTGGTGAATCTCCCTCCTGGCAGAGAAAAGTGATGTAGGACAGGCACATCACTAGCTCCAGAGAAAGTTAGTATCGCCCAAATGACATGTGTAGCTCTATGTGTGGGACCGGGACTCCCTAAAATTTTCAGAGGGAGCCTGAGAGAAATTTCAAATCCTGCTCACTTATTCTGGATCACCAATATGGGCATCAAGATCCCCTGAAAGCCTTGAATATCTGCACTGAGTCACTTAAGATGATGGTCATCACCAACACATGTAAAGAGATGTGACTATGAATCTATAACCCTTAAAAACCAAATACAGCTTTGTTGGAACCACCATTTCATGTATGAGAGAACCAAACCTGTTTTCGGGTAAATTTTCCCTTCTGAGTCTTTCTTTAAAGACTGGGACTTGAACACTCCTGAAACAAATACAGGAGAAGCTTAGTCCTGTGAGGAGCAGGGACTTGGCCTCTGTGATCCTTATAGGTCCTTTCTAACTTCAGCTGTTCTGTGATTCTATGAAAACATTCAACCCCATTGCTTACTTTTGCACAGAAAACAGGTGGAAATGAAAAGCTTCATCAGAATGTAGCAGACCAGATTCATAACTCTCCTGACCTTAGGGAAGAAATTGGATTTTTACTGTTAATTATAACTGTTATTTGTGTTTTGATAATACAACACCTTATGGGAGCTGAGTCACTGCAAACAACATTTGATTCTCCAGAAAATCTTATAAACCTTTCCTGTAGGCTCCTGTTAAATTTTTCAAGTGTGTAGTGAAAATTGATATTGGGGAGCAAAACAGCAAAATGAGTTAGTATGTGCCAGAGATATGAAAGGAATACAAGAGCTTTTGGAATCTTACCAGAGAGAAGAAAGCAGGTCTACTCGTAAATAAGGAAGACATGAAATTAATAATGTTTCAAAAGTGACTGAGATAACTTACAGTGTTATCAAGCCTCTCATCAGTAAGAATACACATCAAAAAGCATGAAATATTAGGAACAGAGAAAAACTACCCAAATACCTTGGAAAATATGAATGCATACAATCCAGCTGGTTCTGATCATATCTTACTGCAATCGTGTCCCAGAGTTATATAAGCTGTAGTCTTCACCTATGCATAAAAGTTACAGCAGTAAAATTGATGATGTGGCCCCATAATTAAGCGTGATTAAATTACTGCAGGAAAGCAAGTTACTGCCCGACAGCTGAGCCGTGGTCACTGGCTCCGTGCTCTCAACTAAGTAATGTCTATTCACTTTCACTAACAACATAAAACCAATTTATAGAAACTAAAGCGAGTAGGCGGGTGCTCTTATTCCAGTTTAAGAGTGGCATATTTCACTCTAACAGAAGTACATTCACAATTTGTCTCAAGTAAACTAAAATGTTGATCAAATTTGGGAGATGTAAAAAACTAAGGTAAAGCTAAGATAAAAGTAATGAACTCAAGAATTGGATAAAAGTAAATACTGTAGTGACCTTCAGGTGAGGAAGGAATACTTTGAAAGTACTCTGTGATAAAGAACTTTTTAGGAATTAAGGCAAGGGAAAAAATATCATAAAGAAAGAGCTCACAGGGCTGAATTCTTCCACTTCTATTTCATGAATAGATCCTCATTTTTGATCTGCTTGCCTTTCATTCAGCGAATTGTGGAATAAAACATTTTTCAAAGCTAGTGAATGAATCAAATTATGGCTTCAGTGATCCCCACGCTAGTCAATACATGAACTACTGAAGAATAAATACTGGCTAGAAAGCTTGTTTTGTTGGTAGTGCTAAAATTAACATAAATAATACAGCATAAATTTACTTTAGTACTTAGCATCCTATTTCAGAAGATATCATCTGGGAAAAAAAAATAAATTTACTCTAAACAAAAGATATCATCTGGATTGAAAAATTAGAAGGAAGTTTTAAAAGCCAGAATGAGTTTTAGGAGCACTGTATTTGTATACTACTGGTGTTAGACAAGTTTCTCTTAAAATGAAGACCTTATTAATGAGCAAGTAAACAGCACATTATTGACAGCCTGAAGGTCATATAACACAGAGATTTGTACTACAGTAGCCAAATCAAGTGCTAGCTTACTACTATTGAGGTAGAATGAAAAGGGATTTAGAGACATTTAAAAGCCAGATTCAATGGAAGACTACTTCTACTAATCTAACACATGTTCAGGATGAAGAGAAGAAAAAACTGAGACAGAACAATGCTGAAAGGTACACCTCGTGGGGTATGACTGACTTTGTGCTCTCATACAGTATCTTGGAGGTATGATATTCACCTCACGTGTACTAAGAGGAGGAAGAGGATACTGACAAGCTTCAGGAAGAAGAAAAACAGGGTATGAGACTGAAGGATATAGGAAAATTTGAGGCACATCATTTAATAAAGCAATGTAAAAACAAAAAGAGGAAAAGAAGGTGCACTAAATGGCGACTGCTTAAAGGCAATATAAGCCTAAAGAAGGCAAACGGGGCTGAGAAATGGAAAAAACAATTTAGACATTAGGAACATAAAATGGTAAATGAGTTTTTTTTTAAAATTTTATTTTTACCTTCTGTAATAACATGCAGATAATCAAAGTTCTTTGGCTTGTTATTTTCCAGACTAGAGGCCAAAGTCATCAGAAAGTCTTTGGTATGAGCAACATATTGGCAGTGAGCAGGTTAATGGGATCTAACAAATTTTCATTTTTCCATTAATTTTGCATGGGGATTTTCTCATTCTGTAACAAAGTTTCCTCAGAGCTGCAGTTATAAGATACATAAAATGAAAAAAACTGCTTGTATTTTTTCTGGATAACCATAGTTCTGTGAATATACATTGCCTGATCTATAGAGCCTTTCCCTTGAGGGAGAGTGATCTTTCCAATTGGTTGCATAAAAAGCAAGTTCTTTCCTCTCTTTTCCTTGCCAGCAGGTTTAGAATGAGTGAATGTTCCAAACTCACATTTCATTAGCTTCTCCTTCTTCCGCATTTTTTTTTCATGATCTCAAATCATCATATCTTGTGCCTATAGGAGAGACAGGAGTTTCTCCCTAGCAACATCTGTGTAACTAAGATCAATTTTCTCCTTTGCTAGTTTTCCCCAAACTCAACCAATATGTCCAAAGTTTCACACACACTTTTTTCTAGGAGACCATACTTTAAAAAAAAAAAAATCATAGAGGAAGTCAGCCAGGTTATTTATTAGGAGCTGTAGCTTGGAAAAAAAAAAATGGGAGGACTGCAGTCTTTGGAAAAAAATGAAAAAAAATTTTGAAGGATGAGTGTATCACCAAAATGATAGTATAAGCCTAGAGTCTGCTTGATTCAATGAAGTCCAAGAGAGATCTTGTTCTTCTGGCTGTGTAGAAATGCTTGAGAAGTTATTTTGCAAAATTAAATACTCAAGATTTTTAGGAAGGTATCTCCAGTGACAAGGTTAGGAATGACATCATTGTGTGCTGTGTGTTATGGTTGCTCTCAGAAATGTTGTGCAGTTGCAAAGATGAGTAGTGGGTAGGCTCTCCAGAGCAGACTAGTCTGAAACCAACAGACTTTTCAGATGCTGAACTGAATGGGATCTTCAGAAATTCCTGTTGCAGAAATAAATAAAATAAATAAAAAGGTTAAGGTTTCTCAGAGAGTAAAATAACATTTTGAAATTGTTTTGATTTTGCTTTATTCAATGTTGGGGTTTTTTACTACTACCTCTATGCTATTCAAGTAATTTTCTTATTTTATAACTATTGAGAAGAGCTGTGATTAACACTCTTTTTTATTTTTCCCTAGTGCTAAAGATCTTATCTGCTTGGTAATGAGTAGCTTGACCAAGGTATGTTGTTTTTTTTCAGCAGCTGTAGGGGTGGCCATCAGTTCTATGTTACAATACCAGTGTGCACCCTGCAGAGCTCCAGACACTGCCCACAGTGAGGTGTCTGGTGCCATCTGAAGTCCTCCAGGGTATCTGAGAAATCTGCATGGGGCAGGCAGTGAGGACACAACACCTAAAGGAGGGCTGGGCAGATGTGAAGTAACAGCCCAGGTAAGCTGGAAGGCCCCAGGGAATCCTAAGCAACCACGCTGCTGCCTTTAGCCAGTGGGATTACTCTCTGGGCTCTGTTGACTGCTGAATCCTTTGTAAGCTAGGACATTTGGTGCATATGTAGAAACTTGAATATAGGTATCTTAATCTGCAAATTTATCCCATCTAAAGGCCAGGATCCTGATGCTTAACTTTAGGCACCTTGTGCTACTTGAGCTGTTCTGGCATATCTAAGACACCCTCACGGAGGAAACAGATGTAGCAAAAGGCACACAGGTAGTTCAGACCACAGTGGAAGGACAACTGAACGTCAAGTGGGATCCCTTAGATGTCCCACGTGACACTAGACGTCTGAATTTAGTCAGCTTAATCCACCCTTGTAGAGGAATTTCTTGTGGAGCAGAGGCGCGGTATAACTTTAAAAACGTGGACAACCCAGCTTAGGCCTAAACAAAGGCTCTGTCCTTGAAGCTGCCTTGGAACACGGGGAGGAGGAGGTTTTATCTGTTTTGTGAGAGCTTTGCGAGATGCTTGGCTGGAGGTGCTGGGCCCGGGGGGAGAAGGGGGGGCTAGAGCCGCTTGCATAGCTGAATGGCACTACCCAATAAAACACTGGCGCGTGTAAACCTGTAACTGACCAACTCTGTTAAGGGGCAGGCGCGGGGACACTGCTGAACTGTATATATTGAGCTGTCTGGGGCAATAAAGAAAGGACGATCTGTAGCCATATTGGTGTGATGATTGTTATCTTGGCCGGCTCTCCGAAGGGACCCTCTTCATCTGGCGCCTGAACAAGGGACCCTCTATGGACGCTTAAATGCGGATTGCTTAAATGCGGGAAGACTCCGAAGCATCGGACGTGAGCCGATTTGGGAGCCGGAGAGCTGGAGGCAGGAGAGTTCCGAGTGTGACCAAAAGGGCACCGGAGACCAGAGCTTGAGCAGCTGATCAAGCCCCTGCCAAGGTAAGACCGCGATGGAAACGGACGCGGCAACTCGCCTCCTTAGTATACTCTCTAAGAGAGGAGGAAAAGTAAAGGAGCGAGATGTATTAGCCCCATGGGCTCGGAAACGGGAGAAAATGAACGACCCACCATTAATCTTTAGTTCCACGGAATGGCGTGAACTAGGAGACTTTTTGTGGGACTGTACTTTAGAGGGAGGAACAGAAGGAAAGGAAGTGAAAGAACTAGGAACGGTTTGGAAAACCGTAATACGCACTCTAGAAATCATGCAAGCAGAAAAGAAAGTTGCTGCGGCAGCGATCGAAGCGTTGGGGGGAGGGCAGGAAAGGAAAAAGGCAAAGGAAGAAACTCCCTGCTCGTCCCGACTGGGTGGAAGAAAAAGGAAAAAAAAAAAAAAAAAAAAAAAGGAGAAACTGCACTGCGTTGCAGAATTAAGACTTTTGTCCTTGAGCTGAGCTCTTTTCTGAACAAGTGCATAACTCTTGCTTGCTAATTATGAAAAGAGACCCTGACCAGC
This sequence comes from Trogon surrucura, assembly GCA_020746105.1. Classification (NCBI taxonomy): domain Eukaryota; kingdom Metazoa; phylum Chordata; class Aves; order Trogoniformes; family Trogonidae; genus Trogon; species Trogon surrucura. Next base: position 69,642,276 of record CM036617.1, read on the forward strand.
CAGGTACAGCTCATGTTGAGAGCTTGTCCGTGAGAATGAAGATAAGACGCTTCTTGTACACCAGATGTGCATGGGAGTGAACGGGAGAGTATGATCAAAACAGACCTGGGAAATTCTGCTCTCCCTGTGTGATAACAGCGTGATTGAAGTAATACTTGAGCTAATAAGAAAAAAAAAAAAAAAAAAAAAAAAAAGAGAGAGGGGGAAGAAGGAAGATCAGGATGAACCCCTGAAAGAGATCCTGAACAAACTCGCTGAATTATCAACTGGACAGCGAGAAATAGAAGAAACCCTTAAACCAGTTCAGCTCCCCCACTACCATCAGCTCCCTCACTCAAGCCTGATTTTCAAGCTTGAACCATAAAGGATCCTTTGCAACAGCGATGGAGCGGTGTCATCAGAGACGTTATAATAGAGGGAGATTGGGAAGCAGCCAGTTCGATTGAGTGTCCGTTATTATTAATAACGGACAAGGGACTTGAGAACCGCATGATCCTGCATGATGTGGCTGTGCAGCATCCTGTCACTTCAACAGCACAGCAGCAACACGACCATGCACTGGGTCTGCCTGTTGAATCCCTTTGTTTCGCCCAGTGACGTGATGGGACCCTGAGGTACCGATTACCAACGATGATATGGACTGGACTGGCAGAAGATGCTTACAGCTGATGGTAGAGCAATTGTGGGAAAATGTGACTGTTCTCAATGTTACCTGTTGTATTAATATGTATCCTCTTTGTGTGACTAACAATGAAGCTTATATTGGTTGTGTAATCAAAGCCACATAGTAGGTGTTAAGGTTTATGTACTAACCAGCAGAGTGATCTTTCTTTAGCTAAAAGCAAGGCAGGGAAACCAGCTGCCTTTTGCTTTGTTAGAAGTGTGTGATTAAGGATCAAAGTATGATTTAGGGCGATGGGTGTGAGAACTTTGACAGGATGAATTAAGAGTTTAGTTAAGGCATTTTTGGTTATTGCAGTTTTAATTGTTATAGGCTTAGTTATGTTTAGTTGTTTGATAAGTATAATCAAGAAAATTATAAGCAAGCTAGCGGATGAAGCCTGGGTTGTCCAAAAAGAAAAAGGGGGATATGTAGAGGAATTTCTTGTGGAGCAGAGGCGCGGTATAACTTTAAAAACGTGGACAACCCAGCTTAGGCCTAAACAAAGGCTCTGTCCTTGAAGCTGCCTTGGAACACGGGAAGGAGGAGGTTTTATCTGTTTTGTGAGAGCTTTGCGAGATGCTTGGCTGGAGGTGCTGGGCCCGGGGGGAGAAGGGGGGGCGAGAGCCGCTTGCATAGCGGAATGGCACTACTCAATAAAACACTGGCGCGTGTAAACCTGTGACTGACCAACTCTGTTAAGGGGCAGGCGCGGGGACACTGCTGAACTGTATATATTGAGCTGTCCGGGGCAATAAAGAAAGGACGATCTGTAGCCATATTGGTGTGATGATTGTTATCTTGGCCGGCTCTCCGAAGGGACCCTCTTCACACCCTGGTTACCTATGATACTTACATTTTTTTTTAATCTTCTTCTCTGCTCAGCAACAAATGTCATACTTCAGTGGTCCAACACTATCTGAGATGACCAGACCATCCCACCTGACCTGTCACTCCAGCGGGAAACAGATTTTCATATTGATGTCTTAGATACAGTTGCTTACCCTCAGATGATAAACAACACCTATATCATTGATGAATGAAGTCCTCCTGAAGTGCATTTCTTCTTGTCCTAAAGTTGAGGTCTAAAGTGAACTAGATGAGTTATACTTGAACAGTGCTTAGTTGAGGCACTGTTGAGGGGATTTTTCATCCCCTTTAGCCACCTAACCCCCGAGATGAATCCCACTTTGTCTGCCAGGTAATACTTAAGCAGCAATTGCTCTTAAAGACAAAAAACAATATTGGTTTTTTTTAGTTATGATGTTCTCTAGGTCAGAGTTTTCAATGTATGATGCAAAATGCATTATGAACAATGCAAAATGCAAAATCAATGACACCAGAAAATGATATAAAAATATACAAGTCAAAACAACTCTATGCCATAACATCAAAAATTAACATTTAAGATATTGAAATCTGTTAATTTTCAAAACTAAAAATGTCAAGACATTTTCTTTTTTAATGTCTCCACAGTACTTTTGCAAAATTATTACCAAGAAATGTTTTAAAAATGCAGTTTTGACAGGTCCATATTTTGAAGGAAGTAAAACGCAAAAAGATCTACCAATATGACATTCCCGTCAGCTCCCCAGTATCATGCTACATAGCACTGTCTACGAACTACACAGAAATTGAGATTCAGCCACCACGGTTGGTAGGTGGGTGGTTAGTGTTGATTTCGCCAGTTCTCATTTTTCTTTTAATGGACATGAGCAGTAGTTTTGGTATGTCGTGATATAGCTCCTGCTTATGGATACATCAGGGAAATCAAATATAAGAATAACTATCAGTGGGAAATTTGGAGGAGGTAATCATGTTGGGGAAATACAAAATTCAGAACTGTAAAGAAGAAAATACCAGTAATTTCTTCTGAAATTGCTTGATTATTACCCTAATAATGCTTACACTGGAGTAATGAGCAAATATCCTACTTGTTTTAAGAGCGAGAGTGCTATATGCTTTGGAAAAAAAAATTTAACCTATTGAGGAGAGATAGAGAGATAATAAGAGGTCTAAGTCTGAGGTCAGTTGACTTCAGAAATGGAGGGAATGTGTTTAAAGGCTGTTCCAACATATTTCTACATAGGAAACACATAGGCAGAAGACCTAAATTTCTTCTCAGCACTGAAATTTTCCTTTGAATTATGGTGACCTAGATCTGAAGACTCGCTTCAGCTCAGAACCTATAGTAAAATTAAGGTGCAATGTTTTGTAATGCCTTGCAATGCAGTAAATGATCAGTTACTGTGTACTCAAGAGACTGCAGGTGTGTGTTCCCACAGATACATCGCTCCAGGTTGGTTGGTTGGTAGGCTACAAAATTAATTGAAGAAGACACTGCAAAGCATTCAGGCTTGAACTCCACTCCCCTTCCTGGCTCCATCTCCCTCCCTCATCCCCAGTGAGGCATGTCAGCAGGTGACTGACATTCTTAGATGGATTTCCTTCAAAGCTGCTATGGCAGGGGCTGGATATCAACAATGCAGTTGGGCTTTTTGTTTCTTTTTCTTCTAAGGTCCAAAGATAACTGCTGATTAGAGATCAAGCTTCATATTTTGTTCTTTTCCTTCTCTGAAAGGAGTGTTCTGTTTTGCACTCTTGCTGAGACATGTTTGTATTCTCAAATTGCTTGTGCTGAAGTTTTTCATGCTCCAGTAATGACATCCGACTTCTCACTCCTTGAACACTTTCCAGTGAGACTATCAATAGAGCCATCCATATTTATCAGTTATTTGTCTTGATTTCTCCCCATTTACTCTAGAAAACAATTATTTCTACTGGAAGAAATTGTGACTTTGGAATGTATTTTAACAGAGTAAATGAAATAAGGACTGGAGACTTTAAGGTCAAAGATAAATCTTGCCAAGCAGAAGCAGAATGAGACCATGAAGCCCAAAGGTGCTAGGAGAAGAGCTATTTAGACAAGTTCCCATTAATTACTGAGCCTCCATTCTCTCTCTCACCTCAGTAGTATTAAAAGACTAGTGCAGACATCTAAATTAAAAAGAAATAATCTATAGTTCAAGGCACTCATTTAACTTTGATACTGAAGACTCTCTAGGGATACAGCCTGGGATACATAAATACAGGCTGATAATGTGTTGAAAGCTCAATATTAATTGGAACCATCTTTATGCATTAAGTCAACACAGATGATGTTCTCAGGACATTATTTCCCTATCTGCAGCATGAGTGATGACATCCCTGTCACCTTTAGGATGTTTTCTCAACCAGCCCTTAGCTTGGTGCCCAACTCTGTCCCTCTGACCAGATGGCAGGGAACATGACTGCCACACCTCTGTGGGTGGTGAAGTTTCTTCCTTCTATGTTGTCTCTGTCTTCTGCACAGTGAGTGGGGATGGAAATGGGAAAAATACTTCATCAGTAAGAATCCCTGTCCAAATTGTATGTAAACATCCTCATCAAAACACTGCTTTGTTTTATGCCAGTCAGAGGCAGCTGACAGTGGTAACAATCAGTTCAACTGCTAACTAAGAAAGGGGAATAACACCGAAAAACAGAACAGTCAGCTGAGGGCAGAAATATTTCCTTCCTATGTAGGGTATGAGATTCAAGCACTTCACATAAATATATTTAACCTGTTAAGAATTCATGCTTGTTCCCTTAGTTTCTCATTGTTAGTAGTTGAGACAATTACTGCTCTCCACTCCTCTCATTTATCAATGAGAGTCCGAGACAACGCCCATATTAAGTGTTATTTTAGAAAATTCACAAGAAGATATGACTGAGCTGGGAATGGAACCATATCTTAAGCTGTGTACCATATCTTAAGCCTAGTCCTTTGAACCAAAGGCCTGCACAGATTTTGTCAGGCAACTCTTCCACAGCTAAACACTCATTTCTCATTGGTATTATAGGACTGTCTTCTGCAGTTTGCTCTTCTGGAGATATGCTGGGAAAATCTATCACAGCATATTAACCTGGTAAATACATTATCCCACTGCCTGAAACAGGGCACAGGCTTCCTGTTAACTTACAACATGGGCCCCATGACTTCTTAGGCTTTGTCTGGACTTTTCTTGGCCTCTCTGGAAATTTATTTTAGTTAGTTACAGCAAGCATTTATACCACCTATATTTGTTTTGGCTTTTGATTAGCATGGGAGGCTGAGGGGAGACATTGCTCTCTACAGCTACCTGAAAGGAGGTTGTAGAAATGTAGGGATACATCTGTTCAACCAAGTAACAAGTGACAGGACAAGAGTAAATGGCCTCAAGTTGTGCCAAAGGAAGTTTAGATCGGATATTAGGAAGAATTTCTTTAGTGAAAGGTTTGTCAGGCATTGGAACAGGTTGCCCAAGACAGTGGTGGAATCCCTACCTCTGAAAGTATTTCGGAGCTGGATAAAATAATTTTAGAAGTAACTTCCATCTGACATCTGTAAATTACAGAACCACAGAATTACAGAACGTTAGGGACTGGAAAGGACCTCAAAAGATCATCTAGTTCAACCCCCCTGCCAGAGCAGGATCACCTACAGTAGGTCACAGAGGAACGCGTCCAGGCAGGTTTTGAATGTCTCCAGAGAAGGAGATTCCACAACCTCCCTGGGCAGCCTGTGCCAGTGCTCTGCCACCCTCACACTGAAAAAGTTTTTTCTAATATTTTTGTGGAACCTCCTATGTTCCAGCTTGCACCCATTGCCCCTTGTCCTGTCATTGGACATTGCTGAAAAGAGCCTGGCTCCGTCCTCCTGACACTCCCCCTTGACATATTTATAAACATGAATGAGGTCACCTCTGTCACCCTTCAGTCTCTTCTCCAAGTTAAAGAGACCCAGCTCCTTCAGCCTTTCCTCATAAGGGAGATGTTCCACTCCAGCTTCTCTGTGGCTCTGCGCTGGACTCTCTCAAGCCATTCCCTGTCTCTCTTGAGTTGAGGGGCCCAGAACTGGACACAATATTCCAGATGCGGCCTCACCAGGGCAAAGCAGAGGGGGGAGGAGGATCTCTCTTGACCTATTTGCTACTCCCTTTCTAATACACTCCAGGATGCCATTGGCCTTCTTGGCCATGAGGGCACATTGCAGGCTCATGGTCATCCTTCTGCTCACCAGAACCCCCAGGTCCCTTTCTCCTACACTGCTCTCCAGCAGTTCAGTCCCCAGCCTGTATTGGCACATGGAGTTGTTCTTTCCCAAGTGCAAAACTCTACACTTGCCCTTGTATTTCATAAAATTTCTCCCCACCCAACTCTTCAGCCTGTCTAGATGTCACTGAATGGCAGCACAGCCCTCTGGTGTGTCAACCACTCCTCCCAGTTTCCTGTCATCAGCAAACTTGCTGACAGTGCTCTCTAATCCCTCGTCCAGGTCATTGATAAATATATCAAACAGCACCGGCCCGAGCACTGACCCCTGAGGGACCCCACTAGACACTGGCATCCAGCCAGACTCTGCCCCATTGACCACAACTCTCTGGCTTCTTCCCTTCAACCAATTAGCGACCTACTTCACTACTTGGTCATCCAGACCACACTTCCTCAGTTTACCGATGAGGATGCTGTGGGAGACGGTGTCAAAGGCCTTGCTGATGTCCAGATAGACCACATCCACTGCAAGGCCACCATCCATCCACCTGTTTATGTCTTCATAAAAGGCTGTCAGGTTGGTCAAACATGACTTCCCCTTGGCAAAGACATGCAGACTGCTCCTAATAACCTTCTTATCCTTGATATGCCTAGAGATGGTGCCAAGGATGAGATGTTTCCTCACCTTTCCAGGGATGGAGGTGAGGCTGACCGGTCTGTAGTTACCTGGGTCATCCTTCCTGCCCTTCTTGAAGGTTGGAGTGACATTCGATATCCTCCAGTCTTCAGGCACCTCACCTGTTCTCCATGACTTAGCAAAGATGATGGAGAGCGGCCTAGCAATGACTCCTGCCAGCTCCCTCAGCACCTGTGGGTGCATCCCATCAGGGCCCATGGATTTATGGATATTCAAGTGTTCAAACTGATTCATAACCCAGTCCTCATCAACCAGGGCAAACTCCTCCTTTATCTTGACTTCCTCTGGGGCCTCAGGGGACTGAGGCTCCTGAGGACAGTCTCCAACAGTGTAGACAGAGGCAAAGAAGGCATTCAGCAACTCTACCTTCTTTCTGTCCTCTGTCTCCAGGGCACCCACCTCATTCACCAGAGGGCCTACATTGCCTCTAGTGTTAGTTTTGTCAGCAATGTATTTGAAGGAGCCCTTTCTGTTGTCTTTGACCTCCCTTGCAAGTTTTAATTCCAAGGAGGCCTTAGCTTTTCTAGTTGCCTCCCTGTCACGTCCCGACCTTTCAGGACGTTGACCCAGGTTTGCTGATTCCCAGACCAGGATTAAGGTGACTTACACCAAGGATCCAAAACAGCAATTTTATTTATCAGTCACCTGACAAAGAGGTATTTCAATTGCTCGCTCGGCACAATCAACACATTGCATAACAACTAGTTATTAATAAGCAAAAGAAACTGGCCTTGCCATAGATAGTTCCCTGTTAAAGCTAGAAAGAGAGAGAAGGAAAGAGATAGAGAAAGATCACCACACCTGGATCCAGCAATGATCACAGCAATCCTCTAGTGGCAGGCGAAAAGCGCCCAACTGCCTGGGGTGATCCCCTTTTATACAGTCAAGTTCCCGCCACAGATTGGGAACTGGTTTGGGGGATAGTGGGGGCTTCTGAGGGGGGATGTGTTACTCCTCCCTCTCCCGGCTTCTTGCAGCCACAGCTCCAAGCCCTGTCCACCCTCACAGCTCCACTGGTGCAGGGCTGGACAGGGGGCTTAGCAAAGCGCTGAGTCACCCCCACACAAACACAGATGGGCGCCAGGCAGGCGGCTCTGGCTTGTTTACTGTTTGAGACATCTATCTAGTCCCTCACACTCCCTACATCCTCTGACAACAGTCTTATGCTCCACCCAAGTGGCCAGCCCTTCCTTCCGCAATTTATATACCCTCCCCTTTTACCTGAGTCTGCCCAGTAGATCTCTGGTTAACCATGCAGGTCTCCTGGCTCTTTTTCTTGATTTCCTACCTGTTGGGATGCACTGATCCTGAACCTGGGAGAAGTGGTCCTTTAATACTGAACAACTCTCTTGGGCCCCTTTACCTCCCAGTACCCTGTCCCATGGGGTTTCCCCTAGCAATTGCTTGAAAAGGCCAAGGTTGGCCCTGCTGAAGTCCAGAGCTGCGATCCTGCTTGATGTTCTGTTCGTACCGCACAAGATCCTGAACTCTACCATCTCATGATCACTGCAACCAAGATTGCCCTCAACCTTCACTGCTTCAACCAGACCTTCCTTGTTGGTGAGCACAAGGTCCAGCAGCGCTCCTCTCCTGGTCAGCTCATTCACCATTTGCATCAAGAAATTGTGGTATGGATAGTAAATTCATATGTAACATGGGATTACAGACCAATGAAGATAGAGGAGTTGAAGGTTGTTAGTGAACATACAAAAAGGGAGCTCAAGTGGATCCAAGGTTGAGGAGGAAGAAATGACCAGTGTTACACTGTAGCTGGAGAAGGAGTCACTTGCACATTCCTAGAAGCCAGCAACCTCAGGGTCCTTAGGGACAGTGGGAGAGTGGGTACCAGAGAGGAGTAGATATTTGACAGATGATGCTAATCTTGAATGCACACTATCAGCAATGCCATCCTGAGCCATGCTGTGCTTCAACTACATATTTCTATCCAGCAGACTGTGAGGCTCTGGTGGACTAAGGCCACTGCAATGAGCTTCCATTGATCGTGGAACAGAAATGTGTTAATTTCTGGGTCTCTACCTGCTTCAGTATTGGGTGAATAAGCTTCTCAGGAGGTTCACCAGGCTCAACTCTTTTTAACATAGAATCACAGAATCATAGAGTGGCCTAGGCTGGAAGGGACCTTGGAGATCATTTAATCCAACCTCCCTGTCGTGGGCAGGGACACCTCTCAACTACATCAGGCAACACATGGGGACCCAACGGGGATCGAACCCGTGACCTTGGTGTTATCAGCACCACACTCTAATCAAGTGAGCTAACCAGCCAGTGTCTGTTTTTTTCTTCCTTCATGTGTCCAGTGGTTTATCTTTGGTGAGTCCACTGTGTGTCTCATTGCTAAGAAGTGTGCAACCCATGTGCTGTGTCTTGCTGAATGTGTTACTTAACACTCTGGGCATCATTAAGGAAGAGCACCCAGCTCAGGTCTGCTAGGATGTTTGTAGGAGAAATAGTGTGACCCTGCCATCAGGAAGAAGGAAGGGGAGTGGAAGGCCACAACTGTTAATTGTGAAGGGCTGAAGCCTCTTTAAAAGCAGGGGGAAATTTATTTCAGAAGTTCGGAGTCTTCCTCTTATTACAAAATATAGCTCTATTTTTGCACACAAGATTGGTGCAGAGGGTGTGATGATACTCTAAGCTTGATGGCAGCATTTATTCCCTGTGCAGTAACAGATGGTGTCTGGTCCATGAATCTCTGCCAGGAGTTCATCAGCTATGTGTTCGGGTAGCTCAAGTCACTGCCTGTGAGATTGGTTCATTAGCAGACTGAAGAACAACATCCTCACTGTGGCCTGCTGAATATTTCACAAGCTGTTAGTGAGTGACATGGGTGAAGGTAGGCCAGGTGCTCCATTGCCACCCATCTAGCCTTAGGAAGTTTTGAGGTATTGCTTAAGCAAAAACATCCTCCGAAGGAAGAAGTAACATGAGAAATGCATCTACATGTAAGTGTGATGCAATACGTATTCCACAAATATCATGGTGTCTCTGCCTTGTCGAGGGACTCTCCAGCTAAAGCCCGTTTCTTAATTCATCTCCCCTTTCCCCCTTCTATCTGCTGAAAACAGACTGCTCTGGATTATCCTGAGGCCAAGAGCAAAACGATCAAGCTAACGAAGTTAAAATAGAGGTCCCTAATCCTCGCCCTTGGCTGAAGTGACAACTTCTGGCAGAAACACTATCTGTCATGAGGGCAGGCGAGTAACTCTTATTCCATTCTAAGAACCTTCTATTTTTCTCCCTTCTGAGCAATAAACACACAAAAACATTGAGGAGGAGGAGACATATGTGACACTTGCCACCCATGACTCCCTAGAATGAGACCTGTCTTGGGACACCACCTCAGACAGGTATAACATCTGAATGGATGAAACCTTAGTCTGCTTCAGTTGTAAGGACAACAGGAACAAGAGTATTCTCATCAAGGAACTGGACTAATAGTGAAGGATAATCTACTTAATTGTGGTCCAGTGCAAGCATAGTCATAAAGTGTGAGAAAGCTACTATTCTTTCAAAAAGAAATAAATTGGCAGAAAGGTATGTCAGTCAGCCAGGCCACAGGTAACAGCTGGGTTAAACAAGAGAGTTGCCCCACTGGAGAGATAAAAAAAGCTCAGAAAATATTTGGTCTGTCTTTTCTTTCTAAATAGAAGTGTACCTCTTTTTCACAGAAGACTTCTGGGATTGTTTCTTTATTTTGGTCAAGCTTTGAATAAACCAAGCTTTGAATAAAGATCATTCTTGTTAGGATTAGCTTGCTTTTCATGTCCACAAGGATAACTGATTGCCAAACAGTCTATCTTGATTAGCGAGGCCAGCTCGTATTAGTTACCATCATAGTCAGCTGGGGCTGCTGCAGCATCGTCTAGCATCCACTCAGAACATTCACTCAGAATAGTAACACTTCTGCATGCCTGCACTGGTTTTCTGAAAGGAAAACAAAGACAGAACCTCTGTATTTAGGAGCGAACACCTGTACTGGGACTAGCAGTGGCACAAAAGACTACTGTTCCCTAGACAGACGGTGTGTGGGGCCAAGTACTAGTCAAAACTGGAAGGAGAAACACATTCCTGAGTATGATATCTGATGCATTTATTCCCCAGTTACTAGAAAAGCTGAGACAGTGTTATTTTAGATGTTCTTTTCAAGAGTCATGAGAAAGTCAAAGAAGGTCATGGAGGATAGTTTGGATAAAGTCACAATAGCTTTTCTAAAGAGAGCAAACTTTGGTTAACTAGGAAAATTCAAATGACTAGGAAATTCAAATGACCTAAGAAATCAGGGATTTGAATGCTGAAGTGACTTAGGATTTATTCGGATCGAAGTTACTAAGAACTGGCAAGAAAGTGCATGACAAGCAAACTGCAGGCTTTCTTGCATTAGTAATCTCCCCCTCCTTCCCAGGAGAGGTGTTAGGAAGAAGCAGAGAGCTTGGATGGAGTGAAAAAAGCTAGATCAGCTCATAGATCGCTATGACTATATTACTTGCCTGGGAGCACTTCCAAGTTCCTTGGTATGGGTGTATGCTTCTGATATATCCCAAATCCCATCCGTTTTTATTCCTCCAAATGCACTCTGATTACTATGACGAGGCACGCTTTAAGAAGCGTTTGATCTGAATCATTGGAGGATCAGGATCCCTGAACAAATTGCTGGTAAGTCTGTACATGGCCAAAGAAAACTGGAATCGGCTAGTATATTGATGCAGCAAGAATATACCATAGTGGAGACAAGTTAGATTTAGTCTATAATATTAAAATAAGAAACAAGGTTATTCAGCTATCAGATAGGGAGAACAAGAAGAGAAATGGGACAATAATGCAACATAGATACATGAAAAATAGTTAGGACTGTTCTTGATTTACCCTCCATAACATATGTCACAGTGGTGAGCGGGAGTGGAAAGCCAATGACCGTTGGAGACAGAGCAGCCAAAATGAGGACAGGAAATCGAAAGTCACCGCAAGCAAACTGAAGTGACAGTCAGACTACATTGACAACAGTAGTGCAAAGATTTGTAAACAGATAGACCAACCTGGCTAATAAGTAGCTTAACAATTCTTTCAGGGCAATGAACTCATCTTCTGGTAGAGGGAAGCAGGGGCATTGGGAAGAGGTGCAGTGAAAGCACCGTTTCTTTTAAACCCCAGCTGACTGCCAGCACTGGCTTTAAATGCCTTCATGTTGCACTTCCAAGTTAAGGGTGGGAGAGGTTACTCTCCTTTGGCTTAGAGATGCTTATCTCAAGGGCAAACACTGCCTTAATAAACTGACTGAAGTCGGCAAACACTGTGATATTAGATAATTTCTGTTGCTGAATCTGGAAAAAAAGTATGTACTACAAACTGAAGCACAACACCTGAACATTTGACATTGAAAACTCAGGAACAGATGGATATGAGCTGACTGTGAATAGGCAGAGGCTGGAGGCTAAAAGGTTTTTAGACATGAAGGCAGAACAGTTTCAAAGCAACCTTCCAAACTGATATAGGGAAAAGGGAAAAACCCCCGCAACTAATTTGCAGATGAGGCTTGCCTGGATTATGAATGACTCCATAAGGAAATAATGAAAGAGTGAAAGAAAGGTAATACAGAATTTACTGGAAGATTTTTCTTTGTGTACAGTTTCTTGTAGGCTTGGTTTGGATGATATTCCTGCAAAGGAAACAGTTCAGTTTACAATTAGGCCTACTTTGATCTGGGATGTTCTGCACAACAATAAGCCAAGAATAATTCCATTTCAGGACTGGGAAGTGCTCAAGGATGATTGAAGAATCAACTGACAGCCCAAGGAGATTTCCACAGATTTCCATTCCTTTGCCTATGTACTTTTCAGATTATAATAGCTGGAAAAGTACTTGTTTCCTTTCAAGTGAGATGTGAAAACTGGTAATATACTTTGAACAAGAAGCCTTTGTGAGGGTCGTTATGTTAAAGTCACAAGTGCTACAAATCATATTGGCCTCACTGTGGCAAGCTGATGGTCTGATGTAACTTGTATTCACAAGTGTGCTTCCTAGGCAGAGCCAGGCAAAGAGACAGTAAGTAGGAGATCAGTCAAGCTCCTCTTACATCTCCCAGTCATCTCTGGCTTCCTGGACCTAGTCCATGGACAGGGAGGCCTGAAGAAAGTCTAGGAAAAGAACAGGAGAGTAGGAGTCTAAAGTTTGGTGGTGATTGTAGAGAGTGGAGATAAGTAGCCCACTTCCATAGACATCTGGTAAGTACACCTATGTATTTAAAATAATTCCTTCTATCTACTGCTGTAGCTGATGCTGGAGGGCCTAATGGGTTTGCTAAAGAGATGTCAGTAACAATAAAGATCTCAACAATGTTGTTGTCATAGCTGTTCATTGGGTGATCCTTTATTTCACAAGACAGCATCTTTATTGACCATATTCCTTCATGGATGTGACCTTGATTGCTTCCCGATGTGTTATTCATGAGGTAGATATCCCAAAGTCCCCTTTGCGGACAGGCTAGAAAAATTCACTTTTGCACTTGAGCCTTATAATGAACTCTCAGCTCACATCATCACCAAGATATTAGTGTTTGACTTTACTTTTATTATTACAGGAGGCATTCTCACCTATATGATAAGTAGCACAAGTCCATTTATTTCAGTCATCTCTCATATATTATAACCTGAATCAAAATGGTGTAGTGCTTGTGAGCATCCCCATTCTAGACATAAAGAAAAGTCTAAATTTCAAGAGGCTTTCTTATAGAAATAGTATCTTATAGAAGATACTATTATTTCCACATGGCTATTCCTCAGGTCCCTTTAATTCTTTGGTGTAAATTTAATTATTTATTAGGTCTTCTAAAAAGCATTTCTGAGAGGTGGATCAAGCCTCATATAGATTACTGCTACTCAATAGCTAGATAAAGCTCATATGGGAAAGAAAGATAATTTCCCAGTCACCAACTCTGCTTTATCCTTAGAATGATTACAGTCAATATGCAGGGTTGAAATCTTCACAACCTATTAAATTTTACTAGCACATGATCACACTTGAGCTATACCTATATTATTATAGAGACATCTGTGTGTGCTTTTGCCGTATATCATTATGCAAAACACTGATACACAAACAGTAATTTCCACATCTGCATCTTTGAAGGTTGCTTTGGCTTGTGTCCATTACTATTTCATTAACTACAATAGACCAGGGCAGTTCAACAGTTGTAGTGAAAGCTTCAGGAAACCAAGGGGTGATGGACTACTCTGTGATCAGAAATCAAAAATGTGCCCAAGAACAGTAGAAGGGAGCTCTCAACATCCAGAAATGTGTTTTTTTTTTCTGGTGATATTTGACCCTCACCCTCGCTCATGTGAAATCCCAGCAAAATAAAGTAGTATTTCTGCAAGAAAAAAGCTATTAGTTTTGGGACTCCAATGAAATTAAGATTTAATCATGATAAAGATGGCAAGGAGAGGATATGTCATTATTAGACAATTTGGTACAGATAGAAAAAGAACAGAGGAGCTTTCAAGTAAATCAATGCTTTTCAAGTTTGAAACATAAATTCAAATACCTACACTTTTCTGAGGCTTCAGTGGCACAAAATATTCTCTGTGTAACAGCAGGTAGATCTGGAAAGGACCATGAGAGATTGTATTGTTAATGTCCCTACCCAAACGAAAGTCCAACCATAACAGTAAGAAGCAAACTGTCTGGATGTAGTGAATTCAGGTATCTGGAGTAACTCCTGCCTCAGGAGTGAGTGAGAAAAGTGGAATGACTCATTTCATTTAAAAAATAAAAATAAAAATTCTTTCAGAGTAAGCTTTGGATGGCAATAAGTGAAGGAATACATCACCAAAGGAAAATTATTGAGGTTAGAGCCAAATACAAATGCCAGATGAAATGCAGCAGTTTGGGATAACCTTAACACTAAAGACTCTCTTTTTAGGGTAAATTTTAAGACAACTTTCCTACTCTCCCCTCTACTTTCTGCCAAGAGCAAAATTCTTCAAACCACAAATTGTTGATGCACTAGGACTACTGATGAGGTGCGGGTGTATTTTACACTCCCATGAACAGGAGGAGCACAGGAGAAGAAATACTGGAAGCTTTCTGTGAAAGCAAGGAGTTATACTGGACTGATTAAAAACTGTTTTTAAGATTGACACTGTTAAGTCATGTTATCAGGGCTTTATTGGGTGAGGCTCTTGAGGTCAGCCACAGGGAGTGGGCAGCGGGCTCCCAAAGCAGGTGGGTGGAAGATCAGTGCTTGCTGTAGCAAAGGGGGACAGATTGAGTTCTGTAATGCATAGCAGTAGCTGTGAGACCACAGCCTGTAGACAGACGAGAGCTCACTGCTCATTCTTATTTCATCCCTCTGGATATTTTCTGCAGATAAAATAACATTAAGCAGGTCAACACCTGTAAATCATGCCGTATTTCATATGCTGGGGGATTAAGGTAGATTTTCTGATGGTGAGCTGGTCTTGAAGCTGTGCAGAGATATTTTTAACCTACCAGATTCTCTTTTGTAACCCCTGTTTTCATCTTCCCACCACCTGTCCCCAGCAGTCAGGTTGGAATATTTTAAAGTGGAATAGAAAAAAAAAAACAATTCCCTTGAGATTTTCCATTTACTTTATGGAATCTAAGGGCTAAAATAACTCGTAGAGGGTGTCTTGCAAAGACTTTTTTACTACACATATTTAATCTTACAATCTGGGATGAGCCGCACATATACAAAAGACATATTTTGGAAAAAGACATTTAAAAAAACCTGAGAGAGTCAATATTCAGTTAGTTCATTCCTTTTGTAGAAAACAGCCAACAAAATTTGTCATAATCACATCTTTAAACTCATAGTTTATGGAAAGAGTGAAAAAAAATACAGCTTTCTCTAAGGAGATTTTACAGTTAAAAGATAAACCTGCCAGAGATAACAGATTTGAATCGATTACCTAGACATACCCTTTTTCTGCTCCTTCCCTGCAGCTTTTAGAGAAATCTGTTGCAGGGAGATTTCAGAGACTCAGCCCAGCAAACAAATTACCAAGGCAACCTTGACACTGATGTCTGGAACTCGGTGTGGAGAGAAACAATAAGCACCTTATATCAGTATCCAGAGTCTGAGCCCCATTCGGTATTGCACAGTGTACATAGCAAAATTGGCTTTTCAGACAGTTGCCTGTATTCTTGTATGCTTACTGTTTTTTTTAAAAAAAAAAAATCTTTTGTTGCCACCCCAGAGATCCTAGCCACTTCTTGAATGCTGTATGTCTGTAGGCTTTTATTATATATAAAAAAAAATCCTGTCTGTTAATCTCTCAGGAAGATTTTAATTAAAAGAACCTCCCTGCACCTCAAAGTCTTTAGCTGCTAATCGGCCGGTGCTAGCATTGCAAAAACTGTATCTAACTGGAAATCTGTCTTTTGAATCAATAGAAATGGATTTTTGAATTGAATGCATTCAGCTCACCTGTGTGAAGAAGTAAATGCTTTTAAAAAGCTGTGAGTGGACCAACTGAAAAGCATTTTAGCTGGTTGTTTGTGTGAAAGCTATATATTCAAGATGCAAGAATGTTATCTTGAATAAGTTCATTCAAAGAAACATTTGTAGTGCTATTTAAGCGACTGTATCATTGTCTAGCCAGACTGAAAAAAAAAGTGCAGAAAAAAAATAGTCTTATCAATGCACTTTGTCTGCTATTATTCAATTCTGCTTTATATGTTGTAGTTCCCACATCACATTTGAGATATTTAAATCCTTCTCAGGTGTGCATGGGACTTTTGTGACCACAACACACATCTCTTTTGGCAGTGGTTTTTATTTTCTCAAAATATGAAATCAAAGAGGATCTTGAAGCAGAAATTTGTGACGGTAGTATTTTATAGGTGCATTTAAATCAAAGCTTAGAGTATCCAGGACTTGGCTCAAAACAAGAAATTTTACTTGGCGAGTACCTGTAAGCCACGGGAGGCACATGTCCACCTGAAATCAAGAGAAGAGGCCAATTTGCCTTTCAAAAAATGCTCTTTCCTGGATCTTATAGTGGCTTTAATATTGTGCTGACATGTTACATGCACCCATGCATCTTAACTAACGTTCAAAAAGCTCACTTCAAAAGAGCTGTACAGTTCAAAGCAATCAATTTCATTTTATCCAGTAAAGCCAAACTCCAGAAATATAAAACTCACATGGTGCAAACAGCTATTTCTTTTAAAATGCTACAGACTAACCCTTACAGCTAAGATGCAATTCTTTCTGCACTCATTACTGTTGGTAAGGTACACCTATTTGATAATTTCTGCAGTCCTGAAACAAATAAAAGAGAAATTAAAGCTTTTCTTGATGTGTGGATTGATTGCACCCTTGTATGAAATCCTTTTGTATAGTTAGGTCATTTAAGAAAGCATCAGACACCCACTTAAAATCAGCTGATAATTGCTTTCTGCTGAGTGACTCATCCTGCAAAGCAGTGTGCCTTATAGTTCTGGCTTAAGCTTTTGAATTTTTTCTCAGGTTGCCCTGAGTGTTCAGCAGTAAGCTCAAGATATTTGGCTTTACACATTGTGTGTTGTTGGATACCATCTGACTTTTCAAGTATCACACTTGTTGATTGGAGGAAACAGCTTTTTTTCTTCTAGTTATCTCTACTCATTGAGTGGTAACCCAGTCACCTTCAGGAACAAGAAAGTTGACAGCTTGCTAGCACAAGTGTATTGCGACATGGATTGGCATGTAAGGGCTTGAATATTTCTGTCTCAGGATGTAAGTTTATGTGTATATATATATACACGCACATAGATTTCTGTTTGTGTGTGTATGTGTGTTTAAAACACACTACAAGAAGCCCTACTGAGGTGCCCCCACAGAATTTAGGAGGATGAACACACGGCAGCAATGACTGGGACCACTCCCAGGTTACTGGCAGGCCACTTGGAGCTCTCCTCTCAAGTGCCAATCCTCCAGCCTCACCACAGAAGCATTTCTCTGAGTTGAAGACACCCTCTACCTGCTCCCACCAACCTGCAGCAAGGCAAAGCTCTTCCTCTTTGATCTTCCTTTCTTCCAAGGGCAATGCAGCAGAACGGATAGATCCTCTCTCTGAGGCAGATGAAAGCATTTTCACCCTGTCACAAGTAGAGCTGAAGAAGTTTTTACAGACCTGTCAAATTAATTCAGAAGGACCAGAGGTGCTGTCCCTTTGTATTGGCAAAGTTTTGGTAGTGGGTGGCCTTCTGTGAGAAGATACCAGGAGCTGCACCATGTCACACAGAGCCAGTTCCAGACAGCTTCAGGACTGACCCACCGCTGCCAAAAGCTGAGCCCATCACTGATGCTTGTGGTGCCTCTGTGAAAACATGTTTCAGGAAGGGTAAAAACCTTTGCACAACAGCTGTGAGAAAGAAGAGTGGGAAAACTGTAAAAGAGACAACCCTACGAACACCAAGGTCAGTGACGCAGGAGGTGGAGGAGATGCTCCAGGCACCAGAGCAAATCTTCTTCTGAGGCCCATGGAGAAGTCCATGGTGAAGCAGATTGCTTACCCACAGCTTGTGGAGGACCAGGTTGGAGCAGATATCCACACTATAGCTGTAGAGGACCCCACACCACAGCAGGTGGATATGTTTTGGAGGAAACTGCAGCCCATGGAAAGCCTATGCTGAAGCAAGGTCCTGGCAGGAACTGTGGTCTGTGCGGAGGTGTCCATGCATGGGCATGTTTTCTGTCAGGATGCCTATGGGGCCAGAAGTAGGAGTTGGGGAAAAGTGTTTTTACTTTTTTTTTATTTCTCTCTCTCTTACTCTGTTATTAATTGACAGTAAATTAAATCAATTTCCACGAGTCTGTTTTGTCCATGATGGTAATTGGTGAGTGATACCCCTGTACTTAACCAATGATTTTTTTCTTTTTCATTGTATTTTCTACTCCTGTCCTGCTGAGAAAGGGGAGCAAGGAAATGGCTTGGTGGGCAACTGGCCACCAGTCAACATTAACTGGCCACAGTCCTTTGATAAAACTTGGTGTGTCTTTGCTTTAGTCCATGTATCTACACCTCTCTCTCAATTCCCATACTTACTTGCAAGGTAGACCTGTGCAAGCTCTTGCTCTGCTCTGAACTCTTAGCTAAGCGTTTATGGCTGTGTGGGGAAGAAAGCTATCTTAAGACCACTGCTCAGACATTAACTCAAAGATTCAGTGCTCCTCTTCCTTCCCTGTGATGTATTTCAGTGCCTGAGGCACGAGGAGAAGGCAATGTGCTTTCCTCAGAGAAGCCAAGAAATAGGTTATGCTCCCAATTGCTGTGACTTTATCTCTGACTGTGCTGCGATAACTTTATTCCCTGATAATAGCCTGGTCCCAAGGAGCATGAAGAAAAAACTTGAGTGACAGGGCACTTTATAAACAAAATGTGTCTTTGTTTCATAGATGCATATATAATAGGAAAGTCGAGTAGGAAAGGACTGTCACTGGAACTAGTATCTGGCTGCAAGTGAAGCAGATAGCAAAAAATGCCACCCAGACATGTACATGAACAAAGCGAGGGAGAGCAATGAGTCATTCTGGAGCAACAGAAGCAGCAGAATGTTAGTTATGCGTCTTAATGTCATTGAGGGTGGACTTCCTCCTTTTTGAGAGAAGGGTTCAGCGCTGCATATTGGATCCTCATTTTGTATACAAGTGGTAACTATTACCCTAAGAAGACTTGAATGAAATATTAGCCAATTTAAAACTATGTTCCACAGAGAGATGTAGTTTATGGATGGCTGCCGTGCCAAGAAAATTTTAATATCTGAAAAGTGTCTGGCGGATTGCGACTGGAACAGATATGCAAAGTGCTGCTTGAGAGAGGATCAATAGCACTATTTGGCTTTCATTTGGCCTGTGGTGCATATTCTGGCCAAAACCCCCTCAAAATTTTATATCTTAATGGCTGAGATCTGGAAAGAAAAGTTTACATAGCATGAAGGAATATAGCCTGGAACTTCTTCTTCTATTTAATCAACATAAGAACAACAGAATTTTTCAAATGTGCTTTGCATTTATTGTGCAGAGACTCCTTGAGCACTGCTCTTCTCAGGGACCCTAGCTCTGAAATCTGTCTGTTGCAGCCAAAGACATGATGGAAGGTTTTGTAAACACCCCAGCTAGATTTACCAAATCCAGTTGAATATTGATAGTAGCTTTCCAAGTACTTTCCTCAGGTCTCAACCTGACTTACAGCCTGCATTAATCCACAAATTGCTACAGAAGTCCTCACTGCATAGCCAAGTTTGCTATTATAAGCTAGACATAAATGTGCTTAGGCTATGCTGAGGCCACATCTTTGGCTGTAGCATAAACTCACTGTAAAACAGCAATGACATGTAATCAAGAATGTCCATAGACAGGACACAGAAAGGTCCAGTTCAGTGGACTCTGCCATTTCTCAGGGTGTTTGAAATGATGTCCAGAAATCATATGTCTTGATCTTCAAGTCTTGGCTATCGTATGGAAATTTGCACAAATATAGCTATTCATAATGCTAAGGCAAGGCATGATACAAAACTGGGGGGAGTGGCTGACACACCGGAAGGCTCTGCTGCCATCCAGCAAGACCTAGACAGACTTTGGTGACCTTTATTCTGCGAAAGGAGACAGTAAACTTCCCCAGCGCATGTCTGTTTTGCACCAAAACAGCGAATCCACAGGATTGCAGTGGGAGAGCTGTTGAGACAGGCTTTTTCTGTACAGTGCTCAAGCTCTTTGTTCTTAGCACTTAACTAACCAGATCCAAAAGTGGTTTAGAAACTAAGGCTCTGGCTCAAAGTTGTTAAATACAGGAGGGGAGTGGATACTGGGTGTAAAGGTGGTTTATTGGTGTGTATGATCAGAGGGATGTGGGAAACTGACCCACGGAAAGAAAACCAGAGAAGGAAGATCTATTTGTTTACGAATATCAGTTTCAATGTTCACAGAATTAATGAAGCCTGTTTTTCAGTGGGTGTATGTGTCACAGTTGATTGACTTTTTAATTAGATTATACCAAGGCTGCAACCAAGATCAACCATTTTAAGAACTTCATGAATCTACACAAGGGACACTATTGACTGGAGTCTCTCATGCCTAGCGAGGTAAGAACTAAGACCAAAAAGCTCTTCGTGATTTCCTGGCATAATTGACCACTAAGTGAATGAATGATCTTCTGTGCTCTAATTCCTTAGGAAAATAAGCTTAAAAAATGGTAATTAAAACAGGCAAATGCATTTCTGATAAAATCCTGTTTACTACAGAGATCCCTTGGGTTATGTATTATGTCTGCTTTCATCACTCCTTGTCTCTTTTATTTTACACTGTACAATCTGCAGGAGAAGCACTATGTCTTCTGATGGTCTGAAAAGCACTCAGAATATTTTAGGTCCTAACACGATAAAAATAATAATAATAATGAGTCTGGATGGATGCTAGAGAGTAGGACTTGCGGTTTGAAATCCTAGAACAGATGGATGTCAGGTATAGGCTATTAACCAGAACTGTATTCAGTTTACAACTCTATGCAC
Organism: Trogon surrucura; assembly: GCA_020746105.1. NCBI lineage: Eukaryota > Metazoa > Chordata > Aves > Trogoniformes > Trogonidae > Trogon > Trogon surrucura. The sequence continues at coordinate 69,663,215 of CM036617.1, forward strand.
CCACATGAAATACATTACTTTTTGCAGAAGTACTTCAGGGGGCTTTAAATTTTCACCTGAATTGCTGAAGTCAGAATTTAACCTAGGTTGATAGATGTTATAGAATCAGAAATCAGGAATAAGAGAGCCCTTGCTCATGTGTGTGCTCTCACTTTAAGGTGAAAAGACAACGGCCCAGAGGAAGACCTTTACAAAGAGAATATGAGGTGTGAACCTTACTTGATGGGCTTTGTGTTTATGCACCCTCTTCAACATAGAGCAAGCAAAAACATTGTAAGCAGAATAACAAGAATTAACTACCAGTCCTTTTTCTATTCAATATTTTAAATAGAGGGAAGGGAGAAAAATATATTTTTGCATTTAATTCATTTACCTAATTCATCTAACTAAAACTGCATAAATCTGCTTACTCTCCCTGGCTTCTTCAGTTTTGCAACAGCGCATCTGGAACTTTCCTGCAGTGTAATCAAGGACTATTAGTAACGGTTCTAGAACATCAGTTGTAGAAAGTGTTTTATGAATCTATATTGCCTGTTTCACATTCTCCTGCTACTCGTCTTTCATGAGGAAGAACCTTGTTTGTACTGTAGACAGTCCTCTTTGTCCCACTATGCACACCCTCTCCAAGAGTGAAAAAAACCTGTATACTCAAAGATGACAAAATTCTGTTTATGCAGACATATCTAGGGGTCATGGCAACTTTCCTTGCTGGTGAAGGAGGTTTCTGATCATTGAAAATATGGAAGTTTATAGGAACCTCGGGAAAATGCTTAGATTATTTTTGGGACTGATTAGAGCTAAATAAATGAACTAAGGAGCCTTACACAAGACTCTCAAGTTTCAGAGCTCAATTTTAAGGTTACATTGCCATAATGTTGCCGATAAAAAAACTCCCCAAAGTAGTTTTATTCATGGTCTAAACAGCAGAAGACATTCAGAAATGCAGTCATTCCTCCTAGTCTTTTGTTTTTAAATGGATAGGATTTTTAACTGTTGGGAATCCAGACTCTCTTCACATGTGTAAGCTGAAACACCTTTGAAAATTAATTTCTGTAACAAGACAATAATATCCAGCACAGCAATGTACACACATTGTAGTCAGGGAAATATGTATGTAATAAGGTTTGCAGAGTACAGTATCATTGCAAGTTTACTGGAAGAATAATTTACCATAATAAATCCAATATATCATCATCACACCCATGGCTCTTATACCCAATTCTGAGAAGCACCAAATGCCACCTAGAAAGTGGTGATAGAATGTTGACAAATATGTTCAACCCAAAAGATTGAGGCCTGAAGGCAGACAGGCTCTTTCCAAAGGCAGTTTAATCATTGAACTGTCTGAGCTCTCATTACACATTGCCTCCAGAAACAATATTTTTTAGCCACTAACTATGTTTAATTAGCCTTTTGCTTTCTACAATGAGGGTCTAAAGAAAAATCATTAGCAAGGGTGTGTTCATCTATGTCAGCCAAGACCTCCCTACAGCTATTTTCAAACTGAGGATTTCTATAGAAAATTTTAGACTCATGTCTGCAGTGTGCATGAAAGAAAAATAAATCAATAGGAGAAACTGAGTGACTGAGCTATAAAACTGACCACATAGAATAGTGGTTTGATCTTACAGCTCTAGCCCTCTTAACTCATCCTATAGCTCTACATCCTAACTGCAACTGGGCTGGAACCAATGATCTGGGGACTGCAACTGGACAAATGTGCAAGGGCTTATGTACTGTGCCCCCAGGAGGTGGTGAACATGGGCAGCTGGCTCAATAAAGGAGGTGCCCCAGTCCTTTCACTAGGGCCTTTGCCATATCCACCATGCCTCCTGTGAGGCACTCTTCTCCTTATTGCAGTGTGCTGAACAACATTCAAGGATCTATGCCTTACCTGCCCAAGGTTTCCCTGATTTGATGGAGCTTCCTCAGTGTTGAACATCCTGCTGCAACCGCTTTACTTACCACCCTGCTGCTGCTGGGCACCAGGATGCCCTGGGGTGGGCCTGTGGCACAACATCTTTACACATGCCTGGAGCAGCTGCAGAGGTTTTCATTCCACCCTGACTCATCTGTGTAACCTACATCCTGTGACCACCACTATGCAGCATTGTGTAGGAGGCATTGACAGCCTCCTATTTGAAATGCCTTGCATCAAAAAGAGTGTGGGGGCTTACTGATTAAAAAATAATTACTTGAGTCAAAGCCAGATCCTGGTCTACCAGCATTTTCCACTGTTCCCACCAGACTTGCTTTTATCTACTAGGCAACTCAAGCAGGTCTGGTAAACCTGGACCCATCCATACAGTCTTGATCTGTCTGACTGCCCCCAGACCACGGGAATGCTCTCGGTTCCCCTCTGAAGATCCCTTTGGGGTTTGAGCATGCCAGATGCACAAAGAGCACCCTTTAATAGAAGGGGAAGAAAATGTGGGAAGGGGGAATTAGGACCCTTTACCTCATACAAATGGTGAGAATTCAGGAGTTAAGGTCTTTCCTTGGAGTACAGCAGGAGACAATTTGACGCCATAGATACATTGTCTGCCAGTGAGGACCAGAAATAGTGGCTGTTGCCCAGGACACAGACATCTCTGGTTTTCATGTTCCACAGGTCATGTGTAGAGCCAAGTTAAGATCTTGGATTTTTGTCCTCTGTAGAAGTCCAGTGAAGCCCTGTATCTGCCTTGGCAGCGGAGTTCTTATGGAACAGCCAGGTTCACTCCCACGGTTGTGTAACAAAGTCCCCATCATCGCAGTATTTGGATGCCTCTTGTCAGTAACTCCTTTTGCCCGTAGGATTTGTTTCTAAATGCCACCTGAGAGCTGAGAAACAGACACACCTGAGGAGCACCACAGGGCACAGGGGTAGACCAAGGCATCAGACAAGGTCACTAGGATGCATACATCATGAGGTATATGAAATAAACAGACTTTTTTAAGAGATGTGACAAATGTGAGTGAGCATGTGCACTGGGTGGGGAAGAAGAGGGAGTATGCTATGCTGTACTGCTGTTTGGGCTATGTAATGGCTTGTTTCCCAAGCACAGGATGCTCTGAACATCCGTGTTGAACTGCATGAGAAGACATTGCAAGGCTCACATGTTCTTCCTAGCATGTGAACAGGAATATCCCTGAAGGTCCTCCACTGGAAATGTAGACAATCAATAGGGACTCTAAAACTCAAAATAAACCAATATTAAAATAGTCTTATTAGATCTCTTTAAAGTGAAATGTGGAAGTCTTTGCAGATGCAAGACTTCACCTATTAAAATTGTGTTCATGATGTCATTACTTGTGTAATTTCAACTCAGGGCAAAACCTTTTGGCTGATCAGTCTTTTCTTAGAAGAAGAAATTTTTGCTTATTTTTCCTTCTCGGAAAGTTAGATGGAACCGGTAGGGAACACACACAGAGAATCTTTCAAAAGCTAGCTACTTTCAAAAGATTTTTTTTTTTACTTACTTTGTGGAAAAAAAACCCCAAACGTGCCATAAAGCCTATTTGTTATGTTACCATGGGATGAATTTTTGAGGAGTTATAGAACCAGACAAGAAAACAACCAGTCTGCAGTAAAATGGAGTGCTGAGGCAATGCAGCCTAGTTAAAAAGCTGTGACAGCATAAAACTAGAGTCAGTATAAAAAGTACAGACTTTGCTATTATGTATTTATAATGAACAGAAAATAATTCTGTTGTAGATACCTATTTAATGGATATTCTCAATACACAACTGTTCAGTGTGCCTCTGAGAAGACGATCTATTTATCTTTTCGTTTGTAGCAGTGCACAGGAACTCTACAGATCTGTGCCTGTCAGGCAGGAATATTTCTTGATATACAGAATATGGGTGAATTGAACTTTTCTTGAAACAAAGAAATAAAAATCTTCCTGATTCATTAAGGCACACCATTACTTCCTCAGCCTTTGATCACTTACACTACTTCTTCTTCCATCTTTTCAATTTTTCCCACAAAAGGATTCTGCCCGACCAATAATAAAACCTAAATTTACTGTGATGACTCCAGAGAAAATTGGCATGTAAGAATAGCTGAACAGGAGGCCAGTCTATGTTTTCAGTTGGTTTTGGTTTTTTTTTTAATGTGATATTTTACCTTTGAGACTAGACTATCCCATGATTAGATCCTCTTACATTCTTGTTTCTCTGTCCATCATTGTCTTGTTTCTCATGTATCATTAGCAAAACTTTTTTTCCCTAAAATTGATTTTAGAATTTCTTGTGAGTTTATGATTCATGCGGGTTCAGCTGAAGGACTAGGCTTTTGGTTTGTAAACCATCTGAGGCAGACTTTGCCTTTCAGGTCATTTGTGTGAGTGGTTGCTGGAGTCAGTGATGAGTTGCAAGGTTGATCCATATTACTCGTGCTAATTGCTTGACATAAACAGCTGGTGTAATAGAAAGATCCATAACCCAGGTCTGATTTCACATCAGCCAAGGGCCACAGAGTACTATGAGCTGCTTAATATTTTCCTAGAGTATATCTCTAACCCAACTCAGTTGTCAGGATGTGTGCTGACATTCAACGTCTTTGTAGACTACGACAACATGTCCTGATACTGTGTGTCACTCCTTTGTTAGAATGGTTGCTAGCAGTGGAAGAACGCACACAGAGATCTGTGGGGTTTAGCACCAGGTATCTGAATGGAAAGAAATTCTTTTACAATCAAACTTGGATCTTATGTGTGACACTGTATGTTCTTATATTCTTTCTTTTCAAGCAAACAAAAACCTGTGTAAGTCATAGCAGGCTTTTATCAACATAAGAATGATACTGAGAATCTCATACAAAATGATACCTTTTCTCTGGTAAATTTAATGAGCAAAAAATAGCAACAGCATCCTGCCATAAGCAGAGAACATTACCTAAGAATCAAAAAATCGGAAATGAAGGAACTGCATCTTTTCTGTGTACTTCACTGTAGCACAAGTACCTAATCCAGGTTTTATAGTGTATTGACAGTCTTTCTTCTGCGTAAGAACACATGGGTAGTTTAAGTCGTTTTTGATTGATAAATTGCCCTTTCAAAAGCACATTTTCATTGAAAAGTACCCACTTTTCTCAGGAAACCATATCTTTATTTTGTTTCATTTTTAATGGACCATTCTCTAATGGTTTACCTATTTCTTCCCGAGGGTTAAGAGGCATGAAAGCATAGAGCTTTGTTTACTGTTTGTGATTCACAAGCCTCTGCACAAGAAATTTAAGAAAGCAATCTTGGCTTTTATATGTCTATTAGCTTTAATTTTTTAAAAGCTATTGGGGATTTTTTTTTTTTTCTATTTTAGGAGAAGAACTTAGCATATGTTAGAAATAGGAAAATGGCAAAGTCCTCCAGTCAGATCTCACAATTTCTTCTGTGGTGTAACTATAGTTCTACTAGGTCCAGACTATGGAACCGTGTTCTCCTTTGCCTCTCCCACTCTTGGATCCCTCTCTCAACAACGGGATGCTACCTTTGCCCGTGCACTGCAGGCCCTTCTGCTAAAGCTCAGTGTGCTGACCCCTTCTGACAACAAAGTTTGGTTAAATAACAGTGCTGATGATGTATTTTTTATTAATATGTGAAACAGGAGAAAATAATAATTTTTATTAGGTGATTTTATTTCCTTTTTAATGTTGCAACACCAATACCCAGTTGGAAAAGAGTTATTGACCAAGCTAGAGGATAAATACAATTTTTCCACAATGAATCTGGCCTCATCCAGGCTGTGCCTCCAAATGCTGCTCCTTGGAGGTTGCTTGTGGAGTTGAAAGGCTAAGTAAAGGCTCGTTCAGTTCTTCGGTTCTTCTTTTAGACTGTGCAAGATAGGATGACTTACTGGAGCACACACAAACTCTTCCAGGTTCATCACAGGAAATGTGCTAAGTGGATGCTGCTGAGAGAGTAATCAGCACATCTTCCCTCCATCCTTTCAACACTACCCCTCGGTGCACAAGTCATTCTTTGCGAAGTTCTAGCCAGCTGAGGGCTTGACAGCGAGGAATTTTGCAGCTGCTTTGTGCTGTTGAAGTCTCCAGTGGTTCACCTGGCTGACCTCCCACCCTCTGGTAATCTATGTCACCTAGGACACCAGCCTAGAGACTAGAAAGAGAGGTGGAATTAGAAAAGAGAAATCCTATTTTGCCTGGAGAAAAAGAAGGAGGGAATGCTTGCCCCATTTCCATGAGTGAGTGTTACATGCCAGCTATAAAATCTTGACTTGCCAGGCCCATCTTATTGCATGTCTCCTTCATTTACTTCATTCCAATAACTATCAGTGTGAAAATAGACTGATGAGTCAGACTGTGCTGACAAGCACATCTTCTGAAGGGGCTATGCAGGCAGCACAGGCCTTGATGATTTCAGACAATTTTCAATCAGGATTTAAGCCTCTGTGAATAAAAGCTTTAAAATCTGCCTCCAAAATAATGGTTGATGCACTGGGGATATGAAGAAGATTTAACGTCTCAGCAAGCATAGGGTGAAGGACATGAGGCTTACTGAGCCATTCGCTACATGTTTCCTGCCCACTGGGATACTCTGATGAACATAAAGCATGTTGATGAGGGTATTAAGAGAATGAAATGGAGAATGCTGTCTCCATAGAATAGGGAAAATCTCGGAGATGACATTGTCACATTCAGATTTTTCTGAACAAATGAAATAAACTGGAAGATTCTGGTTTTTCAAATGGTTCTACAAGGACACTAAAACCACAGAGTTATAAACCTAGGCAGAGGAATTTGCAGTCCCCACTGATCCTCACTTTCAGATATCACAATACAACCTTTTCCTCTGGGGCAAGATTTTCAGAAGCGCTTGGTGTTTGTGTGAAACTTCTCTTAGTGAAGTGGATGACAGGTAGGAGGTGTAAATTTGCTTTGAGGGAAAGTGAGAAATGTTTAGGAAGGAGCGATATAACCCCACGCCCACATGCAGATGCTGGGTGATGTGTTTGATATCACCTGGAAAACATCCGTGCTACATCTACATCCCTCCATATACCTGTGGAAGATAAGTTGGGCCCAATAACAAACCTATTTGTAAATCCCCAAGTGCATTCGTAACACGGCTGGATAAATACATGTCCAGACACCTAGTGTAAATAGTCTGAGATTAAAATGAAATTAACTCATAAAGACCTAAAGCTGTACAAAATTGCCATAGTTTTACTGTCTCCTGTCTTTTTCAAGTTCACTTGTGAACCTTCAAGGTTCTCTTAATATATACTTTCTCTTTTTGAAGATACTGTAAAAAGTGTTATAAGAAAAGATTTAAAAGGCTCTTACATCCCTTTAAAATATATCTTTTGTCTAAATGGCTATATTTCAGATTTTCTTATACGAGGGACCTCACTGGTCATCTTTTGTACTGTAAGATGAAGCTAGTTTGTATTTTTCACAATACAGGCACTTTTGCTCTTATTAACGCTGTGTAGTAAGTAAGAATGTTTGCAGAGCTATACTGATGAGATGGGCATTCAGGATACAAGAGGATATCTACCACAAACCTTAGGAGATTTTGTCCTTTAAAATAATGTATTGGACTCTATGTAGGAACATACTGGAACTATCTCCAAGGTCCCACCTTACATGAATATTTATTTATAATGCAGCTTTATCTCATCAGTACATTTCCATTAAGACATAAATGCTTTCTTCAAGGACTTTTTTACTTTGACCCTGTAGTCAGTACACATCGCACGATTATACTGAAAAATCACATAGTATTTCTTGGCTTACATATCAAAATTATAAGGGAAGAGGGGGAAAGAAGAATACTGGGCCATTTTAGAGAAATAGACTGCAGAAAAAAATAGTAGAAACAACCTGTAAAAGCATGTAATCTCTTTTTAGTTTTTTCAAAGATATCTCTCATGTTTGTATCTCAGCACCAACTTCTTAAGAGAAAAAGTAATTGGGCCTCCTACTGTTACATTTTACTGATGCCAGTAATAAAGATTTAAATGCTCTTGTGTTGAATTTGGCCTTGAACTACATTTCCCTGGGGAGATACAAGTGGTTATACCCTGAGCTAGACAGAGGTGACTCTCTCTTTGAGGATGGTGTGAAGGGAATCTCAAAAAGAGGAAGTTTCTAAGACCACATTCACGTTGTCTTGTGTCCTCTGGTCACTGTTGTTACACTAGCAAAGACAAAATAACACCAGCCTAGGAGTAAAGTCAAGCTGTAGAGGTGATAAAGGAGCCAACTGACTTCCAGAGTGCAAAAATGCTGGTTCTGTCTATAAAGTGTCATACCGATGAGTCATCTTGTCATCATTACATAGAAAATGACTAAGTTTGTTAAATATGTCAGTTAACCTATTGAAGTTTGATTTAATGGCAATCAGTATAATCTATTACACATCACATTAATCCATTAATGAAAGCAACATCTGCAAGTCAACTGGGTCTGCTTTTTTAGCTATATTCAAACATCGCATTTAAAAAGAGTGCCCAATAAAATGTGACTATTTATCAAGCCATAAGTGTTCTGCTCAAAATTTGAGGAACTGCTCATTAATAGTCTTCCATTGTGCACTTTAATTGAGCTCTGAGTGGATGAGTGGCACACCTATGCAGAGTGATTAAGCAATACTTCTTCAGTCACAATTTTAACCACATCTGTTAAATGGTTGAAAGTTTTCTGTTCAGAACCGATGCAGACACCTGTGCAATGCCTGCTGTAGCTGTTAGCCCCAGCTGCAGAGCTCTTGGTTATGTGCAAACAAGTTTTAACCATTTCAATCAGGTAAACGGCATAATCAAAATGACTGGATTGTCTCACGTGTTTTAAGTTGAGGAGATACAATCTGTGACTGAAATGAATGAATATGAGGCTACTCTCCACTTAAAAAAAGGGAACATATACAACATATTTCACTCAATGACTAAGAAGGTGGGCTGAAAACATTAGGTTCACAGAACAAAACACAGAAATATTTCACCAAATTGAATTTCATTTAAAGGTAACAAAGAAAAATAAGTAACTTCAGGTATGACTCACCACACTACAGGTGTCTAAAATAGCTCACATGAGTTGTGCACTCATAGTACCTCTTGACTACAAATGCATGCCATCTGACTAGCTTAGGTATAAACATCTCTGCTGCAGTTGTTTAAAATGAATGGTAAGTATATGTACACGCTGAAGGATGGTGTTAGAGAAATAGTGGGTTTGTTACTAGTGTCAGTTTCGGGCCACTGGGCAGTGTCACAACTACACTGACTATAGGTGTATGTATGTGCCCTTTTCTCCCACACCAGTGTTATGATGGCCTGGCCCTGTGGCCTTGCAAGCTGTCACCTTCATCACAACACTGGTTTCGCGTTGCAGCCAGATAGATTTCTCTCTTTACCATCTCCCCTGCCATTAGTCCTCTTCTCCTGACATCACTCTGCTGCTTGTGTGGTGATAGCTCTTTCCTTGGCCTTCCCAAATAGCAGCAGCTGCCACCAGCCTTGCCTTTCACCAAGCCCACTACTTCTGACACCACCAGGCTGGAAGCCTTGGTCATAGAGACATGAAAGGGAGTTGTTCCCTTTCTCCTAGTGACCAGCAAATACAGTTTCCATAGCGGAAAGGTCAGACCGAAAGCTGTAGTAGTGCCTTTTTGTCCCAAATACCACTAGCAATTCCCCCAGCCCTGCTCCTTCTTCAACAAGCTTTTCTAGATTTTCAGATGCATTGACAACATTTTTGCTAACAGAATGAAAATACATCCACAAAGTCTCCATCCCTCCTTTTTCACTCTCCTTTCCCCCACTTTCTCCTTCATATCCATTGCTGAGCTGCTTTGCAAACCTTCCCTATAAGACAGTCACACAGCTTCAGCAAGACAACTAAGATAATTAAGAACATATATACAGAGATGCAATTTACTTCTGACTGAGGAATGCTTGTTGGGAGATAATGATATCCTTTATTAGAACAATTACCACAAAAATAATGCAGAAGATTTTGGGCACATAGTTCTTTCTCAGAGCTGCTGTTCAGGGTGCATATTATTGATGATTTAATAATAAGAGGAAAAAACTTCAGAGGTTTTATTATTAGTCTCTGTTCCAAGACTTCCACACCCAACGACTTTAAGAAATGATCCATGATGGCCTGTCCCCACCTCCCAAGGAGTGTACAGTCAAAGATAATTTATGTTTCATGGAAATAATCCTCTTCTGTTCCTTGTCCTGCTTCCTCCCCCCCTAATCTACTATGATCTGTTAGCACAAGAGAGAATTAATGGTTTAATTTAGGCTTTAAGCTTTGCTTTCATAAATTCTTAATTTAATGTGAATTTCAAGAAAGAAAGAAATGCAAAATAAGGTTTTCATCTGTAAGATTCACGTAGAAAGATCTCAGGCTGATATGCAGCTAGTGGAAATTAATACAGATAAGAAATGTAGTTATATAAATTTACAGTAGATGCATAGGTTTGGTTTGTTTAATTTTTTTTTTGTCTGCTCTCCTATTTGTATGTCACCGTGTGCATTTTACAGGCTTTGAATACGGACTCAGCTGTGAAATTTTGTGGGCAATAACAAACACTCATTTACACAGGTAATCCAGTGGGATCACTCAGCCTAAGCAATCACCACCAAGGGTATGGATTTATTCTGATACTACAGAAGTCAATCAAGTGGGTCTTTGATGCTGCTTTGGCTTCAGTTTGATGTTTCCTTATATTATTCTAGCAGCGCTGTGCATTTTGCTTTTTCATGGTCGGGAACGCAGGAACAAAGTCAATGTTATGAACTGGAAGATGATCAGACAACTGTACATGAACATTAAAAGGAAATTTTTCTGGTTAGTAGAAGTGAAAGAGAAGGGAAAGCAGATGTATTGTCTGTCACTTTCACAGCTTACTATTCTGCTCGTTACCTGCTCCGTTTTCCTTTTGTCTCCCAGTGCTTTCCACTTTTACTCTCTCTTCCTATGTAACCTGATGGCCAATGTGGAAAGGGGATGCAAACTGATGTGCTACGTGCAACCACAATTAATTGTCCTGGTGTACTCTGCCCTTCCACACAGGGATGACTTGCCTATCTCGAAGTCCTGTCGGTTCCTTATGTCCTTTGAGGGTACACTCATGGATGTCCTACTTTCCTGAACAAAAATTGTCCGAATAAAAATCTACATTTATAAACGTGGAATCAAAGATTAAAGGCTCTTATCTTCACTCACTCAGATGATGACTGCCTCCTGCAGCTTGGGAATGCTCCCAACTCACGGGTTTTAGTGTCTGCCCTAGCCAAGACTCAGCTCCACAGTAGGATGAGGTCCAGGTGCCTATAATCTTTTCCACTTACTACCACTCAGTACCCAGTGTAAAAAGTTGTGCAGGCTTGAAATGAGCTATGATATTCTCCAAAAGCTTCTCAGTGTATGCAAGTGGAGTACAAGAACTATGTTGCAAGGTGCCGCACAGACTGTGCTAATCCCTCAGAACAGTCGTTGCCCCCACAGAACAATGAGAGAGCCTTGCAGTTCATAGTTCTGCACTTCTGCATCTAATCTGCACTGGTCTGCTGTCAGAGGCCCTGAGGAGGCATTTCAAAGGTGTGAGCTGCAGTAGGAAATGGTCAGCTCTGTTCCCAGTCATTCCTAGTGATCTTGGGATGAGTCCAACCATAGAGGAACTCAGAGCTTTTTCTGGCTGTTCATATTTTGGTGTGATAAGTTTTACGATTTCCGAATGCCTGCAAATGGCGAACACATGGAGAAAATACCGATCATTTTAATGCCAGGTTCACCTGCTCTAACATCAACGCCTTCCTTTACTTTCAAAGTCCTTTACCTTGCTCTCAGCAAACCTCTTAATAGCTGCATTCACTGCACAATTACACATGAATTCCCTGAGTAGCATCTGGTATGTGCAGTGAATAAAACAGGTGCCTTTGGAAACATGGGATGTTACAGAGCACTTCAGACTGTAGCATAGATACAGAAAATGTAAAAGCAGCATGAAAACCTACATTTGGCTTTTGCTGATTTCCAAGTCTTTGATTTGGCAACTTATGCTGAAGTGTTCTTTTGCTCTGAGGGTTTGGGTTTAATGTAATTCCCTCTGTTGTTTTAGTAGGACCTAATAGGAAGCCTTGAAGCACAGCAGCTCATATCACCATTTGGGCTTGAATTTTCCAACTTGGGTCACCTGATACGAAGAATAACCAAAGGAGGAACTGTCACCCCACACCACACCAGGCTGCTGAGCCACCTGCACCTGGAGACCATGGCTCTGTTCTGCACTCTACTGCCTCTCTTGACTGCGTTAATTTTGTGGCTTTGTGGAGCCTAAGTGAGACTGGAACATTTATATTCAGCTACTCTTCTGCATGAGTTGGGTTCACAGTGCAAACAAGAGAACTGGATTTCTATTTATTTATTTCTTTATTTATTAAATAGTAGGTGTCAGCTTAACCTGAAAAGAACTTTGCAGGGTATTTCCTGAGTCCAGAGGCTTCTCACTTGATGGTTTTGAAAGGTCTGACTAATGCCAGCAGTAGGAGTTTCTACAGAAAATGTCCCAAGAATTTTTCTAAAGATTCTAGAGATTTCTAAAGAAAATATTACACTTTTTTTTTTTTTGCTTGTAACCTTCATTTTCAATAAGAAATACACCATAAGTAAATGAAGCTATCCTGGTGTAAAACTGCAGGAACACAGTGGCAAAGAAGTTGTACCTGTCCTGTCGCTCTCCACTTATGTATTAGACTTTTCAATTTCAGAAGAAAGAACTCAGCAATTTAAACTAAAGCATATCACAAAGTACTCCTAAGTGTAAGATTTAGAGGTGTGCTTTCTCCAGCAGCTGTAATTCAAACCGTCTTGTGCACACGAACACTCCCTACCATTGAACATAGTGTTAACTTCTGTACCTTTAATTTTTACTTTTCAGATATTCAACATTTAAGATATTTACTTTTAAGCTTATGACAAAAGGCTTATATGAACATCTGGTTGCACATGCCGCAGTTAAAAAGATGAAGACTATTGCATTGGTCTTACAACAGTTCCCATTAAACATTCCCACAAATCCCAAACACATCCTTCCTAGTGCTGTGATTTACCCAGCCGTCGTGCCTCAAGCAAAGGGAGAAAGATAAACCTCCAGTTATGTCCTGAAGGTCAACATTTATCAATGTTAACGTTCAGCTAAAATAGATTTTTCATCTCTTTTCTTTCTGTTTCACAAAAAAATAGGTGATATCTTTTAACTTTGGAGATGGCATTTGATATAATGCCCGACCTCCTAGCCATTAAAGACTGCTATGTTGAAATGTTTGAACTTCTGTACTTGCAATCACTATTATATATAAAATACAAGTTTCTACAGACTCTCTCTGTGTGACAGCTTTTTTATAGAAAGTATAACATAGATAGCTGAGGTAAAGTTCTGACACAATTCTTCATAGACTTATGAACAACAGCTTAATTTTAAATTCATAGTAACCAAAGCTGTTGATTGGAAAAACATTGAATTTTAGATGGTGTTTAGAATGGGTAATCAAATTTAGTAGTCAAAACCGAACCAAACCAAAGCAAAGTGAAAAAAACTCTTGCTGTTTTTCTAGTCTAATCAAGGCTCAGTGGAATACGGTTTTATGGTGATATAGAGATCTCCAGACTGCCACTGTCAGTAGCAGAGCTATGGCACACCGACACAACTAGTTTACTTACAGACCTGAACTGACATCATTACTACTGCTGTGATGCCTGATTTGAAGTTTCCCATTCGGATCAGTGCAGGTGTGCAGTGATGTGCAGTAGCTGAATTTGCTAGGTATAAATATCTTCACTGCTTCCTCTGATTTCACATAGTTGTTCATGAGAGTCAAGGTATCGTAACAGAAGATGATCCCTTCTCTAATGCACTGACAGTATTGGTTAATAGATAAAGGACATTACAAAATGAATAAACATCAGCAAAACCAATTAAGCTAGATGCACGATTGTCAGGTTGAAAAATTCTTTGTAGATGAACTAGGCTTTTAAAGGAGATTATTCTTATTTGTTATGGCATATGTTGCAAAAATACAAATGTATAAAACAGTGCTTGTAATATTCATTATGTTGTTTGTTTGAGGGCATGGTGAAAAGTCTGTCAGGACCCTGAGGACAATAACATGCCTTAGTTGTCCCCAACCAGCCTCATCTGGAGGTTTTATCCCCTGACTGTAAGCCCAGGAACCCTGTTTAGTTCAGCCCTGGGCACCCATTCTCTGCCCACTAGATTGCAGGAGTGTTGGTCTCCAGGTCAGCCACAGCCATGTTTCTGCCCGGCCTTGGGACTTGCTGTTCTGGACCTTGACCCATGGACTGACATCCTAGCTTGAATGAGGACCTTCCTTGTCACTGTGGGCTTGCCTGGTGGATGACTAGACTATGTCTGACTCTGTTTACCCTCACTGGGCTTGTTCTCAAACTTTTGATTGACTTCCCAGCTTGACGATGTACCTACTTCATCAGTGTAACTTCCCTGACGATCCGATCCAGACTTGTGATCAAAGCTGGCTGCAGTCTCTGGACCTGCCTTGCCCACCAACTTTGGGTACTGCAGGAGGCTCCTACCATGCTAGCTGTGCTGTTGTTCTCGTCTCCCTGGTCCTTAGGGAGCAGCCAACTTTCACTGCTCCCTGACAGCATATTGGGCAAGCTCTGATATTTAAAACATGGTAAGAAACAATAAAATTTCATTTCACAAGTTTGGGTGTTTTTTTCCTCATGACAGAAGTATTTGAAGTTAGGGACCTGAAAGTGTGTTTTCCATCTCAATTACAGTGTCAGTGTTGTGATGTACAATGACAATAAGAGCAATTGGTGCACAAATCCTATTATAGAGGAGCTCATTTGAGCCAATTAATTGAAGAAAACTGTTGAGTTAAAGAACCAGAGTTTCTGTTATGAAGATCAAACCATGCAAATGTTTAGAGTTTCTTTGTTTACTTTCAGCTTGCTTGGTAGTTTGGACACAAAATGGACTTAATATATCACATGAAACATCCGGATAGTAGAGCTACTTGGTCATTAATAAAGTAGGTCAGACTTTAGCTAGCAACTTCATCCAGTCTCTCCAGCCATCCATTGCCCAAGGGTATCTTCAAAATGAATACTACCATTTCTTTCTTCAAGCTAAAGCTGAGTGTCAGCACTGCCAGGTTCTCACCATCCAAACAGTGTTGCCAAGTCGGATGTGGAGTCCACCACACAGCAGTCACTGCTGACATTTTGCATGAGACATCTAGTTGGTGTTAGTTATTTTATGCTTGGGAGTTAAAGAAACAGAACAACAGCCCACTGCTCAATATCTGCCTGCATCTCCCCAAAAGGCACCTAGATTAAATTTTTTTTAGAAGTTGAAGGTACAGTTTTAATATCATCTTGCAGCTATAGAAACGCTACAGTTAACTGCAGAGCGGTGGCTGTTTATCAGTCCTACTCCCTCTCTCTGCTCTAGCTTTTGGCAAGATCACTATCTTCTTACAGTGATGAAAGAGAATATTAAGTACATACATCAAAATGAAAGACATGATAAGTCGTTTCTTATCTTACTGTTTATTAAGACTCTTCATACTTGATTTATTGAGTGGTGCTTTTAATTGATAGTAGTGAAAATTAAAGCTCTGTCGTAATAGATTATATCAATATCTCCTTGTATCCAAGACTAAAACCTGAAAACCAATTATTTACTTCTTGTAAGGAACACCACGCTGCATGTTTTCATGTGGAAAGATGGTCCCTTAGGTTGTACTTCCAAACTTAGAGTGGCAGCTCAGAAATATGGGATGATAATTCAGATATGCTAGTACAATGGGAAGTTATATAGAAATTTAAGAATTAGACAGACTGGTGAGAGAATGCTATGAGAAAGACTGAGAAATAATGATCAGGCAGATATGCAGAGAGGCAGGTGAAAGCATGTTTCACATGTGCAACCTTCTAATTTTTACAGAAATGGCAGATACTTCCACCCATACTTAACTTTAGGATGCAGTAAAATGACCTGGTAGTTTCCAGCACTACTCCACTGTACCTGGAGCTCATGTGAAGTTGACTTTTTCAGTGTCGAGCCTTTGTTGACAGCTGGATAACTTCTTTTTTTTTGGATAAGACTAAGGTGATTTTTATGGGCTACTAAACCTTTGGGTAAAATGCTAAAAGTATTACCTGTTCCCTGGGAGATCGGAGAACATTCAATACCTTCCTTTCAAAGAAAGTTGGGTGAAATAATGTAAAATGGCCTTAAATATTTGTTCAGTTATTCCTATTTTTATTTCTTCCACGCTACCCTGCCATTCAAGTCAGTTAGCTTCCTGCATTCTTTTGTCTACTCCCTCGGAGGCTGATGCTCGCTTTTTTATTTACACCGAAAAGGAATTTCTTTGTGGTCATTACTGTGAGGCTTTTCTGGACACATGAAAACACAGGAATACAGCAAGACCCCAGCTTCAAAGCAGTGGCTGCTCCTCCATTCACTTCAAGGAGTAACAATCTGCATTATCCTGGGTGAATTCTCTTTGCTCCATTAGATACGGTCAGTTCTTAAGAGAGATTTCTGTCCTACTGCTCAGTTCTTAATGAGTGCTAATGTCACTATAGAAAGAATGAATGTATGGTTGCCAGTGAAAGTAACCTGTTCATAGAAACAGAACAAGCAGGACTAGAAGAGACCTCCTTGTTCACCAAATGTGCCGCTTTGCTATCAGAGAAAACCATGTGATTTAAAGACAGGTGTGCAGTGCAGTGAGAGCAAAGTCCCACTGATGGCTTTACCTATGACAGTGACTTAGAAAGCCAGACTAGTTTCCAGTGCATTTGCTCTTATCAATAAATAGATTTAAAATATTTGGCACAGTGGCTACTGCTGCAGTATCTTCTTGCAGAAGTAGAGGTTGCACCGTAACCCTTTTCATTTCCCAAGAGAGGCAAAGGCAGCAAGCCAAACTCTCCAGGGCTTTCCTCCCAGTGACTTCTTCCTTTCTGGCACACCATGACTCAACTTTATGCTGGTCTTACGCACTCATGCCTAAACAGCAACATCCAGGTTTGCTTACCTTGCAGAGCAGACTCATCTTGGTGAGTGACATCAGGCACCTTCTGTACGAATTTTTTACGCTGTAGGTACGTACTTGGTTCCAAAGCTAAGCACCAACAGATGTTCTCTGGTCATGGCTGCTGCTACTGGGAACCACTGCAGGAAAACCAGCCTTGCCTTGTGCAATTTTTACCTAATTTAATCTCTTTGATGCAGTAACACAATTATTGTGCTCAATTAACACAAACTTCTCATCGTTGATTTTGGTATTGAAAAAAAAGAGAATGCAATCAAATCTTTTCTTTCTCGTGTTCAACTTCAGCCAAGCACTTCTTTCTAATCCTCATGTCAAATTCACTTGCTTTTTCTGTAGTTGTGCTCAAAATTTCCCAATTCCTTCTGAAAAGAGGTAGGCAGCACAGGATGTTTGGGGTTGTGTGTGTGATGGTTCCTGCCTTCTGCTCCATGTGTATTGGTTTCTTTCTTCTGATTTCTGCTTCTTTTTGACTTTCCTCTACTTTACTGTGGATCTCTCAGGGATGTCCTTGCCCTGGCATCCCTCGCACTGGTGTCAGAGCCAACTGGACTCAGTACGAGCATGCTGGGCAGTTCTCAGCCTCCTCCCACACACGGTACTCAAAACCCCCACTACCCAGACCTGTCAACTATGTCCAGCACAGGAGATTCTCCCAGAATAGCATGCTCCTAAAGGTCACATTTTTGTTTCTCCTTTTGTCCTAGCTCAGTTGATGCCTAATTCATTCCTCTACCAAGATCACCCTTTAGCTTTAATGGCTATCCACCCTCCCAGGTGAAAAAGAAGGAAATTTCTATCAAATCTCAATACCTGTTTTTTCAACCAGGTCTCAGTGTTACAGGATAATTTTTTAAGTGTTCATGCACAATGGTATCCAAATCATTAGCCATTTTCCATGTCTGATATTTAAAGTAGGTATTTATAGTAACTTTATGGTAACAGCTTACTAATGCTGGGCATTAATGAGCTGGTAGGCAGACCCCAGTGGAGAATACTGCAATAATTAAACGGTTTTAAAACAAGGACTTATGATAGAGAGATCTTCAATAAGAACAGGTGGTTAGCAGAATCCTCATGGCTTGACATAGATTGACTGAAGCACTATCACAGCCAAAATTTGAAAAAGAAAATACAAAAAAGAGCAGAGTTCATAAAAACACGTCTTTCTGAAAATTGTGTGCTGACAGAAACAACCCATGTAATGGTATGCCATTTCCCCTTTCATTCTTTCAACTTTTAAAAGGTATGTATTTACATATTCTGCCTTTTACTGGTGATTTCTTATACATACTGACAATAACAGACAACTTATGTGTCCCTGTCTGCCTTGTCTTTGCTTTTGTATTTCATTTTGTCATTTCATTCAAAGTGGAATAATATATGCTGGCATAGATTGTGTTTTCTGTTACTTGTGATTACACATCAAATCATTCTGGATTATGGTGGTTTTCTGGTTTTTTTGTTTCCTAATTATTTGGCTTCATATCTACTTGGGGGATACAACATTCTTTGTCGTGCTGTCTTGAAAATAACTGCGTTTGCAGTGATTGTTTCCTAATAACAGATCTACAGAATAAGTGTTTTGGGGGCAAGTCCAGCTTAACTTATAAGAACAAAAGAATTTTGCCCAAATAATATTTGAGTAAGGACTTTGTATGTTGAGTCATTATTTGTAAAATATTTATACAACCTGTGACAGCTACTACATATCTCCAGTACGATAAAGAACAATCATCATCTTAAAACCACAGCTATTATCACATTACAGTCAACACGGTTTCACCAAGGGGAAGTCGTGCTTGACTAACCTCATAGCCTTTTATGAGGATATAACAAGGTGGATAGATGATGGCAGAGCGGTGGATGTGGTCTACCTTGACTTCAGTAAAGCATTTGACACAGTCTCCCACAGCATCCTTGCTGCTAAACTGAGGAAGTGTGGTCTAGACTCTCGGGTAGTGAGGTGGACTGTGAACTGGCTAAGGGGAAGAAGCCAAAGAGTTGTGGTCAATGGGGCGGAGTCTGGTTGGAGACCTGTATCCAGTGGAGTCCCTCAAGGGTCGGTACTGGGACCAGTATTATTCAATATATTCATCGATGACTTGGATGAGGGACTAGAGAGTACTATCAGCAAGTTTGCTGATGACACCAAGCTGGGAGGAGTGGCTGACACAACAGAAGGCTGTGCTGTCATTCAGCGAGACCTGGACAGGCTGGAGCATTGGGCGGGGAAAAATTTAATGAAATATAACAAGGGTAAATGTAGGGTCTTGCATCTGGGTAGGAACAACCCCAGGTTCCAGTATAAGTTGGGGAATGACTTATTAGAGAGTAGTGTAGGGGAAAGGGACCTGGGAGTCTTGGCGGACAGCAGGATGGCCATGAGCCAGCACTGTGCCCTTGTGGCCAGGAAGGCCAATGGCATCCTGGGGTGTATTAGAAGGGGGGTGGTTAGTAGGTCGAGAGAGGTTCTCCTTCCCCTCTACTCTGCCCTGGTGAGACCCCATCTGGAATACTGTGTCCAGTTCTGGGCCCCTCAGTTCAAGAAAGACAGGGAACTGCTGGAGAGAGTCCAGCACAGGGCAACTAGGATGATTAAGGGAGTGGAGCATCTCCCTTATGAGAAAAGACTGAGGGAGCTGGGGCTCTTTAGTTTGGAGAAGAGGAGGCTGAGGGGTGACCTCATTAATGTTTACAAATATATCAAGGGTGAGTGTCACGAGGATGGAGCCAGGCTCTTCTCGGTGACAACCAGTGATAGGACAAGGGGTAATGGGCTGAAACTGGAACATAAGAGGTTCCGCTTAAACTCGAGAAGAAACTTCTTCTCAATGAGGGTGACTGAGCACTGGAACAGGCTGCCCAGAGAGGTTGTGGAGTCTCCTTCTCTGGAGACATTCAAGACCTGCCTGGACACGTTCCTGTGTAGCATAATCTAGGCGTTCCTGCTCTGGCAGGGGGATTGGACTTGATGATCTTTCGAGGTCCCTTCCAATCCCTAACATTCTATGATTCTATGATTCTGTGATTCCATGATACCATCCAGTTTGGTCAGCATAGTGCTTTGGTTTGGGCAGGAGGTTGTCAGAGATATTTGTGAGAGCTGATGGCTCAGGCAGGGGAGTGATGAATGCCATTGTGTAAGACATGGGGGGTTTGTTGTTTTATTATTTTGTAGGAACAAGCTTAGTTAATTAAGGGCTAGGTTGCAATGCTTTCCCCATGAGGAACATTCAGCCAACACCGAAGAACTACTTGTTTTCCTCAAAGTGTTCTCCTTCATTTTATACTGGCAAGATTCAGGATCATAGAAAGCTAGTCAGAAAGAATGGAAGTGTTTTAACTGGGTCCTCAGCAATTATTTGAATTTTGAACAATACCCAGTGATTATGTGGCACTGAAGGTATTCCACAGGTTGATGCCTAGGCATCTTGCAGTATTACTCTTCCTGATACTCATTTCCAGCACAGTTCATAGTAGTTTAGCCAAAGGCTTCTCCCTGATACTAGTGGTGGATGTGAACAACTAAACCCTGCGTAAGATAGAGACACTATCATCCTCCATCTCCTTTTTATTCTTACACTACAATTAACATTCAAAGTATTAGTTTTGTAGTGTAGTCTTTTTATTTTTCACTTTTTGTAATATCGAATATTGTGAGACACACTTTTTTCCAGGTTTTCTCTTCTTAGTTGCATAAATCTAACACACAGGCTCTATCCTCAATAATTTATGCCATTCCAGTGCACCAGTGTAATTATAATATGCCCTCTGGGTTTAACTTTTACTTTTTATATTTCAGCTGTAAGAGTACAGGTTAAGAACTTAAAAAGTTACTTTGAGAAATAATTTTTGCTTCTGTGAGAAGCCAAGAATCAAATATTACATTGAGTATTGTATCTAGATAATTATTGTTCTGGAGAATTATTGTGACGTGCTGTAAAGGAGAGGAAATAAAACCTATGCAAACAGAGCTGCCAAGGCTCAGGTCTTCAGGTGATGAAAATTAGTCTGGACAACTACAGTTATTTAATTCTGCATTATGTGGAGACAGAGTATCATCGCTCTCTTGGGCAGCAATTGTCAAATTAACACACGCATATGTATATATACATAATAAGTCACATCCCCACATTTAAATCGCAGTTTGAGTTTAATAGTAATAGCAGTTGGGTGACTCTTAGATGCTTCAGCGACAAACTCATTTGAATGCAGCACATTTATCGTTACTCTGACATCTACTGACTGATCTGCCTGCACATCGAAAATTCAGAGATATCATACTACATGGATTAGTGTGTCATCGGCATTGGTTATTAAGGTACAGTGGCTTGTTCGGCTTATCAGAAATGCAGAAAGAATTGTAACTTAGTATATTGTTAAGACTTAATGTTAATTATAATCTGCATTTTTTCCTCTCCTCCCTTGATAGATCTGGCCACTTCTTTTATTTTGTTCTACTGCCTTTCACATGTGCTTCTCTCCCTCTCACTCCCTTCAAAAATCTATTTTTCCCTCAGCTAGCAGGGAGTTATAGTCTATAATGAGAGAGTTACTGCTTTTGATCTTTTTATAAACCAACTCTGATTAATGTTCATGGGTGTACTGCAAAAAAGAAGAGGACAGAACATATCCCCACTTTTAATAAACAAATATTGAGGTATGCCCACTCAAGTAAATCTTCCACTGATATAATTTATTACCAGATACATCAGCCAAACACAGAGGAAGAATATGAGGGCTGGATTCAATGCTGGTTGTTTATTCTGGCATCACTTAGTACTGCAGTGGTCAGAGCCTTGCTGATGCTCACCTATTCATATTTACCAGCCTGCTGCTTTTGGTCCGCAAACAGTGTTAAATGTGATTATAAATACCCTTAATTGGGGCCAAGGTCTTCTTTGGCTTCTCCAGCATTTTTCCTGCCATTATCAGTTATCAGTCATGGAGCTGAGATCATAAACTCAACCTTTTTTAACTTCCAAATCCAATTGTAGCTCCTCGAGAATTCCTAAAATTAAAAGCACCCTTCTTTTACTGCTTCCTCCTCTGTTTTATGGCTTATCCTGTTGACAGGGCTTTAAATCGTGCAACAGAGAGAATTTGTAAGATTTCTAACACATTTGTTCTTTGTTTTAGATAAAGCAAGAGATGTAAAGGTCAATCAAAATAACAAAAGTCTCTTGCTTTTGACTCAATTTCCTTACAGTTTTGGAGAACTCCCTTATTTACTATCAGAGTAATTTGTAGTGTCAGTCTTCCCGCAAAGAGAAGTGCCCGATGAGAGGATTCCCCTTCTCTGAGGAGCTTACTCGCTTCCTCATATGCATCCCTGAGCTTTAAAAAAACCCATCAGTACATGAGTGCTTTTGCAGCAGGATGTGAGGGTACATAATCCTTCTCTGCCCAAGATGACTAAAGTTTGAATAACATAATACTGAAGTGCAACAATACTCTATTTTTAGCAATGTCTAAGTGTAAACATATCTTTCCAAAATCTCTTGCATCCTGAAAAATGGTACGAAAGATTTCAGCTCTACACTCAAAATGGTCTGAGGAAACAAAATAGTGTTTGAAATTTGAAGAAATATTAAGAAAACACATTAATCCATCAGATAACTTATACTGAAACATACTGATGAAGCAAACATGCATTTTTATGTACCTCAAAGAAGAGCTAAAATACATTGTTCATCAAATTTTGCCCTTTTTGGTTAAATATTGTAAATACTTTTGGCAGGTTTTGACCATCTCTCTGCCTGGTCAATTACTATTTACTGAATAATTTTTTCAAAGATTAATAGCAAACCAGATCAAATAAATCATGCGATGAATATTTTTTCAGTTTAGGTAACCAGTCCCAAAAATTCCTACAGGCTTTAACTTATAATGCATCCAGTTCTATGTATAATAATTTAGCAAACACTGTGAATTATGGAGCTACAATTTTATTGAAGGCTTGTGGGGACATCATAAACCCCAAAATTACTCTCAAGAAGTTAGGAGAGACACAGGTATTCTAAAATGGAGTGGTAGGCCCATAACTCAAAGCTTACTGACATTTCAATTAATACTTGGATTTGGTGTAACAGTAGATCTTCTCTTTTTTTATTTCTTCACTAGGTCCCCTTACCCTTCTCTTTCTACTTCAGTCCTCCTCTGTATAATCAATTCTGTTCCTCTCAGCCCTGGCATTGCTCTCGCCTAGCTCTGACCTCACCCTCTCAGTAGCCATCAGCCTGCATCCCTGTGAGAATTCTTGCTCAAATCGCTTGAATTCTTGCTTATAGAGCAGAGGAATTGTCCTGCTGAAGCCAATGAGACAATGACACACCTGAGTGCCAGCAGTGCTTGAAGGGCTTGGAGACCACCCAGGGGGTGGATGCCTGGGTGACCCTATTGTCTTGCTTCTTTCCATGTCCCTTTCACAGCTGTGCACACATTAGGTTCCCAATGTTATTTACTCATCCACTCCCTTATTACAGAAAAAGAGGATAAGTGTTTCTCCCCTACCCCATGCACTGGCAATTGCTTTTCAGAAAGTCTGGCTGATTTTATCTTTGGCTGATAAACATACTATTTAAAAAAAAAGAAGGTAGCTGGTGTTTTCTGTTGGTCAAAAAAGACTATATTGTCCCCTCTCTAAATGACTGTAAATTTCTGAATATCTGTTATCTTACTCCTAACTGTTCAGGAAACATTTTCAACTTCAGGTTTTGAGTGTTTATGTTGTCATTGTGCTCATAGAGTTGTAGAAAAAGATTGGAAAGGAAATCATGCGCCCTGAAGCATACTAGCTTTAAAAGAGAACTTGGTTCTCCCACATAAAGTACACTTGTCTCAAACACATCAACAAAAATGATTCTATGATTCTATGACTTCCAAAAAATTGCACTAGACTCTTCTTCCCCTATCATTGTGTGTCTCTCCAAAAGTGAGTTTAATACTGTTTTGTGGATGGAAAGCCTGAGGCACAAAAATGAGAAGAAATATGGTCAGATTTTAGAAACTGTGTTTGGCATTCCCTATTTTTTCTCCCACTGTCCCTTTTCCCTAGTCTCTAAATCCTATGGTTACTTCAGCCTCACTTTTCTTGCATATTGAGACCAAACATGTTGGGGAATCAACATATGGTCTCTTGAACACAAATACAGTGTCCCAGGAACAGAAGACATTTCTCCCAAATGTAAAAAGTCACTTCAATTTTCCTTCAAAAGAGAGGATTATCTAGAGGTCAGAACTGCCAGAACAATTTGTTTCTGTTTAGAAAATGTGTTCTTTGTATGTCGACTTTAACCACTAGCCAGAGCACTGCAGATACTGTGATGTGATTGCATTCCATGTTTTTTTGCTGAGCTCATTTCATGGAAGATTTTACATAGTTAGTGCTGTTACTTTAAGAGTGTGTCAAGTCAGCAAAAATAGCATCTCAGGTTTCTTTCCTTCGTAGCGTTCCAGTCAGGAGAACTCTTATAATCGTCAGATTTTATCAGTACTCAGCCTCCTGTCAGAGTAGCAGACTCTTAATATAACTCACCTTCCAGATTAATAAAATACTGTCTCTAATGAAGTTTATCTTCTTCTTCATTTTGCAATGCTCTGGTTTTGCCCACAATGTTGAATGCTTGGAAAATAGTAGACAATATCTTCTTGCTATTCTTAAGGAATGATGTATTTCCTTTAAAAAAATCTGAGATCTGTCTAAGCATTGGCTAGTGTAGGTAAAAGCGAAGATAAACCAGTTTTGGGTGATGAAGGTGTCTGACTCTGAGAGAGGGTGATGCTCTGATCTAAGTTGGACCTGTCTTGAATGGTTCAAACCAGGTGACCTCTCAAGGTCTTTTCCAAAGTAAGCTGCTCTATGAGTCTATGATTCTCTTCCCTACTAAGGAAAATACTTCCTCTTGAATGACCACAGACACCTTGAAGCTGGTTCCTGTGCCTGTATGAACTCAA
The DNA here is from genome assembly GCA_020746105.1 of Trogon surrucura. Classification (NCBI taxonomy): domain Eukaryota; kingdom Metazoa; phylum Chordata; class Aves; order Trogoniformes; family Trogonidae; genus Trogon; species Trogon surrucura. The sequence continues at coordinate 69,688,241 of CM036617.1, forward strand.
CTTTTTTCACTGTGGATGAAGCCCACAGGTACAGCACCACTCCACTTTGAAATTACATAAAAAGCAGATACTCAATTTTTTAAAGAATATGAAAACAGTTCTTTGCATCACCAGCACAAGAGAATATGAAGAGGATTCCTCACATTTGTGATATAAAAAGAAAAAAAGAACAGTGCTTCATTTTCTAAAGAACAAGATCCTGTAAACTGAAGAGTAGGAATACTGAATAAAAGGACAAGAATATCTACATGTCTGTTGTAGGGCTCTGGCAGCATTTTATCAGTTCTTCTATCCTGTCTTTTCTGTCAGAGCAGGAAAGGCTTTAGAGAGAAAAAATATCACAAACTGATTTACAAGCTCTAAACAACAGCAGTGGGTCTTATTAATACAATTTACTCCAGGATAAAATTTCCACCTTTAACAATTTATGGTGGTTGAAATTTTTAAAAATAATCAGAAGGAAGGGTGTTGTGCTTTGCAATATCAAAGTTCATCAGCATCAGGCACTGGGAGAGTAGGTTCCAGCTGCAAACGTGTGAACTTGAGTTCTTCTGAAGCTGTTCTATCTCCTAATAGACTTTTGTTCCTTTCATGCCCCTTTGCTCAGCCTTAGGTCCCTTTTCTGTCATATGAAATGCAGTTTCACAAACTGACTGGCAGCAGGCATTGAATCCTAAGGCTTTTCCATCCAGGAAGACAAAAATAAAACAGAACATTCACCCTCAAAGCCCCTAAAGTGCCATAAAAAGAGTTTGACTGTGGCAGATGTCTTTTATCTATTGTACTTCTAAAATAGTGTGCCGAGTTATTTTCTTAAAAGGGTAAGAAAGCTCTCAGGCATTTTAACCTTCTTGCCAAGCTAATGTCTCTTGCCATTCCTGGATGCTTTGAGTGAAATCATATGTACTACCCAGCAGTGGATGGAACACTTAAAGGATAGCCAGGATTATAGGGCTGGCTGTCCTTGTAAACCTTCACCATGGCTTCTGGCAAGGCAATCCCACCTGGTTTGTCTAAACATCAAAAGCTACAGTGCAGGAGTTGAATCGTAATGTATCTCTTGACAAAAAAAAAGGCAGTTCTGGTTTTGGTGATGAGACCCATGAGACATTGCTGTGTGATTCTTTAATTGTGTTAATAGCATTGTCAGAAAAAGGACACACCTTCACTGGCAAAACCCCTGACCAAAACAACTCCAAAAAGAACCAACACTCAAGTATTTAAGCCTTAGCATCATTTCAGCTATTGAATAATTGAAGAAGGTCTATTTTTTTCTGATAGATGCATACAGTTGCAAGTATATCAAGAAAGATTCACCAATAAATAGAGACTATTGGACATCACTGTATGGCTAGACTCCTCAGAGCCCCTTCTCAAGACCAGACTTGCCAGCCAAGCCTGTGTTCAGAGGATGCCTCAGTCCAAGACCCAGAGAGCTCTAAAGGGACAGAGCTGAAGTTTCTCTCAACTCCTTAGAAAGGGCCTTAATTTTGCACAAGAGGACAAAATATCCAGCCTAGGCAGGTATGAATGAGTTGTTTACTACAACCAGCACAAATTAGGTTTTTCCTAAACACAAAACAAACACTTTCAGGCTGAGTGCAGGTGTAGGCTGAAAGCACCTGGCCATGAGGTCCTCAAGCACACATTGCTTCTTCAAAGTGTGGTCACAGGTTAGGGACAGAAGGTTAGCGTTCTCGAAGGAAAGGGAAATGTCTTCAGAGCCAGTATGAGAAAAGAGCTATTGGACCATGAATCTGCAGACACCCAAGAAATGACTCTGAGTGGTTAATGTGTAGAAGTTCATCATCACAAGCTGTAACCTGGTCCAACAACATTAATCCATGGTAACAACGGATTCCTCAGATCAGTCTAATGGGAGCAGACAGTAGTAAAGTTGTATGACTGTGATGCCCTGTAAGAGAGGATCCAAGCAGGGAGCAAAGAGGAGGAGCAAAAGTGTGACATTTACATAAACACCAAATTAGAAAAACATGTAAATATTAAACTGAATCCGTACAAAGGAAGTAAGATAGTAATTTAAGAGATTTGTGATTCAGTTAAGAACTCTGCAAATTACTCTATTAGTGTTAAATTGGGGTGAAAATAGATCTCATACATAGTAATGAAGCTGAAGTTTAGCCTGCAGAGTTAAATGGGCAAGCCCGTCATTTTGTGTTAGCGCAGGCGGAAATCAGGGGGGACAAAGGACGGATAGACAAAATGATAGCATTGGCACACAAAAGCTGTGGCAAGCTGTTCACCAGAAATCCAATCTCTGCTGAGCGCACTCATCACTGGCTTGCTCTGAAAAGATCGCAAATTCCCTGCCTTTCACCTTTTGGATGGGATGGAAGACATGCTGGCCAGCTGCCAACTTCTAATTCAAGTGTTTTATCTAGGAGTGTGATAGTGATTCAACCAGGGAGAGACAAGGAGTTTGTGTGGATCCAGAAGAAAGTCTTTATATTTTTCCTGGAGATTTTTCAGTTGACCCTAACTAATCTCTTCTTACCAGATTTGCACCCCTAGAAATCATTCTTTGAAAGAAGTTTACTCACCAGGGGAAACTGTCCAGACCATCGCAGATTTGAGAGACAGTCACTGAAGGGAAATAAACAGTCTTTGCTGACCAGTGGAAATTCATAAAACCTTCTCTAAAGCCTATAACAACATGTCTTTTTAACACAGTAATGCATACACCATACAGGGCCAAATCTGTCTGTCCTCACCAAGGGCTCCCTTGAGAACAGAGGAGAGATTTAGACCCACTGAAGAGGCTAGAGTACCTGGCATTTAGTGCCTGATATTTGAAAACGCTATTTTACTCCATGGTTTTAATCCTGAGGGCAATGTTGGCAGTTGCACTTCTTGACTTCTGTTTTTCTTTGAACATTTTCGCAAACCTGGGCATGGAAGTGCTGGATCTCAGATATTTCTGCTTGAAGAGGAAGACACCGTCCTCCCCTGCCCCAGTCATGCACGTTTAGTACACAAAGCTGTTGACTAAATTACAGTAAAGCTGGGGCCACTATCTCTACACATTTTCTAGCTCTCACAAATCATCAGTGGAGTAAAACCCATGAAGCATTGTGCTTCAGAGGCATTATTTTCCAATGCTTCACTGACTTTACAAACAGTCATCTGCAGGGGGCTGACTGAAGACTTTTTCTGGCACATCAAGGGGAAAAGGGTTTTGCATGAAATAGCCATGATTTCTCTACCTGATACACTTTGATTAGTTTTGGAGCCAGTTCTTACCTGTTTTGTACTTTGTGTAGGCAGATACAGCTGTAGAGAGAGCCTAACCACCGACGGTTCAGACTATGCAGAATTTTGCATCCCTTACATGTGACAGAATTCACATTCCTCTGTACAAAACTCTGTCTTAATTCTTCCTCCACCTGCAGCTCCTCAGTTACGTGCAGTGCAAGGTGAGATGACATCATAAAACAACACATCAAAATAAGTCTACTATTCAAGTGGCAAAATGATCAGACTTGGGTTTTGAGTTAATATAGAGCATGTGTTATACTAAGCAATGAATTTGCTTATTTGTCTTACATTACCCTGATCTGGGTGTCTGAACAGGTTATGTAAGTTATTAAATGTTATTTTCCTTCCAAATTTCATGCCTCATTCCCACATTTTGCACTGCTGTGTTGTAGTTTTCTGACCTTATATTTAGAAGTGACAAAATATGAATATTAAACTTGTATGACCTTTGCCATCCCCAAACACAAATTGGGCTCATGTTCTTTTCACTGACACTTGAAATGAGTTATTTGATCTGCACTGACAACCGTGTAGGGGAGTGATAAGGCAACAGTGCCGTATTGATGTAAAAATAAGCATAATAATCTTCTTAAAAAATGTTTCCCAAGAAAACAGCAGATAACAACTCACTCTCCTTGAGATCATGGTTTAGGTTTTTGTCCTCCCTGAAGTGGTGTTTGGGAGCTGTAATCTCCTGTCTTTGTTTTTCAGTTCAAGAAAGATGTATAGTAAGAGAAAATTAGGTCAGTTAACAGGAAAGCATCCCCCAGAAACTTCTAAATACATGTAATTATATGCATGCTCACCTGCAGAGCTTCAGATTTCTCTTTTAAATACCCAAAAGCAAACTGTTGGAGGGACTCTGTGAGCGTGTTCAGGCTGTCTCTCAACATGGAAGTTGTATTGTGACATTATAACTCTGCACCTTTCAAGTTAGTAGATGTCTCTTGCAGCTTTCTGTTGGGTCCAAGCAATTTGTTGACCTTTCAGCTGCTAACCACCATTTTTATTCTTGAATTAAATGTGCTAGGTAAAAAATATCATAATGATAACTTAAAAAAAAATTTTCTTCTGCTCCCGTGATTGCTGCAATTATACTTTTACCGGAGTTGTAGGCTGCCACGTTTTTTGAATTGAGCAAATATATCTGTTATGGCAAAGGTGAATTTCTGAGTCTGGCATTCTTTTTAGTCTGATTTCCTAAGGAAACGTGTACGTGTTCTTCAGGTACATGTGACCACAGCCTTTCTTTCAAAACCGTTAATCCATTTCAACCAAATTCCACAGAGGAAGATAGATGGCTAAGACAGAGTAATTCCCTGCAGCACTGATCAAGCTGAGGGGCTGCTTAGAGGAGAGACATCTACCATGGCTGTCACTGAGGAAAGGGTGGGGACTGCTGACCCCTTCTCCAGGCTGCCCAGCTCAGCAGTGGGACAGTATACACACAACCCCAGGTGGTGGGCAGCAGGTTTAGTCAAGGGATGTGGAAAATATCTGAGGGTAGCAAAGGGGAAGGTGTAGGAGATGTAGAGCACTCCCTGAAGGGAGTTAGAGGGATGTTGGAGGCAGAAAAGAGTGGGAGGAAAGATCACTACTGTAGTGCTTAACTCCCCCAGCTTTGCTTCTCACCAAATAACATTTCCCCACATTTTTTCCTCACTGCTCGTTTCGCTTCATGGTAACTTTCCTACAGCTACCTGAGCAGTTGCTTACCGAAGATCTGCAATGTATCTCTTGTTCTGACAGAATCCAGCTATTTCTCCTTACCTATTTTCTAATAAGAGGATACCTGTGCTCTCACATCAGCTGTGTGAGCTCCCATTTGCGTTTGTCTTTTTGTCCTCTGTAACTGTCAAACTTCATGGCTGATTTCAGAAAGGAAGAGTGAACGAAGGAAAGTATTAGATTATTTTATCTCTCATAAAATTTAGCAGCAGGGGAGAAGAGAGAAGTCTTCAAGATGTCCTGACCAAGGAAAGAGAAAGGACTGAATCACAAGGGAAAATCTGTTACTTATTGAATGAGATTCTATCCCTGTCTTTACTGAAGGAAAAGTTGCCACCAGAACTCCCTGCTCATCCTGAGAAACCAGCAAGGATGAGAGGAGGCTTCTGTGGGGCTGATACTCAGAAGACAGAGGGTTTCTTCAGAAAAAAATCAAGGCTGTGGAGGACACACATTGTCTTCTTCCAGCGCTTTTCTTTCTCAGAGCATTTTTCTTTCTTATTTTGTTTCCCTTGATTTGAAATGAATCATTCAATCTGTGTCACTTGTCCGCATTAGATTGCACGAGTTTGATTTTGTTTGATGCAGCAGAGAGGGGAAGAAGCAATGGGATGTGACATGCACTTTATCTTGAGTATTATTTGTCTCTACAAGAGTGCAGCGAGATGAAACCTCAGAAAGATCCTGCATAAAGGACAGTCATTACGCAAATGTGTTGGAAGATTACATTTGGGAAAAAAGCTTTTCAGGCTCCACACACATAGTGTTTTTGAGAAATGAGTTAGAGCACACTGCCAGATGGGTGAGGACGATGCAAATTTACAAGTTAGAGGCTTCATGATTGACTGACATAACACATACTATATAAGCATGCTGAATACATGAGAACAGGTTCCCAAAATTTATAGTACTTTAGCTAGGGACGAGAGTATAGGTCCAACTTTATTTACTGAGAAGTCCTCTTGTAGGCTATTCTAGTTCAATGTTACTTATTTTATTGAATGAGACAGAAAGTATTTCTTATCTTAAGAGAGTAATGGTGTAAGGGTTTTGGGAGAGAGGAGGGCAGAGATTATAGTTTTCTTGGAAAATGTCAAAATCCCAGGCAGACCACAATGCTCAGTGTCACCATTCTGTGACGACTAAGAAGTTGTCTTGAAGAAACTGGAGGACAAAGTTAAATGAGCACACGGGAATTAAAGCAGAAAAACTGATGTTCTCTGTTTAACCAGATGTCTGCAGCAGACCTAAGTGTGGCAGGAGCAGAATCTGTAAGTGTAGCATAAGTAGGTCTGCGGTCTAAGAGTTGTCTGAAAGTCACTTGTAGTATTTCCAGTGTGTTACTCCATTTACAGTATCTTCTCTGAGCACTACTTTTTTTTTTTTTCTAGAGAACTATGAGAGAGTTTCCTTCTGACACTGAGTCAAAACTATTAAGACCTTATTAGAAAGTGTTGCATGTAGCAGCCTTGAGATTTAATAATTTCTAAAAAACCCTGCCATTTAGGGAGGTTGGACAATGTTTCAACTAAGATATGCTGACAGAGAAACAAAATGGTTAAGAGCAGCAGAAAGTTGTCACCTCTATTTCACATTACACCTACACTTTGTGACTTTGGGCTTTAAAATTTCCTGCTAAGTCTCCATAGAATATTCACTCTTCTCCCTGGCGAAGCTTCTGCACTCTAGTATTTTCTTTGGCATGTCTCCGCTCTGTAAAGGAGGTCTATTTAATCAAAGAGTTAAAAAAATTATACCAAACGACAGAGCTGACATGATGCAACCAGAAAACTCTAAATAACAAACACTCGAAGAAGTACTTGGTACAGTCTGGCTCAGCTGTGTTTTGAAAAAACTCTTCATGAACCAAATAATAAAAGCCATGATCAGTTCACGGATGATTCTCCAACAGAAAAAGGGTCAAATTCGACAAGTGAATCGTTCATGAAGGCCACTTTGAAGAACTATAATTATATGAGTGAAATCCCATCATCTTTTGTCTCCTAATTGCATGATAGCCACATAAAAGGAAGAGAATAGAAAGGAGATTAAGTTCTCACAGACAGTAAGAGATGTTGTATTGATTCTAAGATGTTGCTAGGTAAATAATTAAACCATGATTTTACTGTTGATTTTATTTGTCTGCTGTGTGTAAAGGCTACTTAGATGCATCAGTGAAAGATTAATTAATATATTTCTACCACTGCTCAAATAATGGAAATCCATAAAGATGAAATTACTGTAGTGGTTTGAAACCACTCATTAATGATCCACCTCAGCTTCAGAAAATCTCTCCGAAGCTTAACGGTTCCTGTCAGATCAGACCTTCTTTTTCTTTTTCTATTTTTTTCTTTCCCCCAAAGTCTTTGTTATAGTTTCTGCAATAAATAGATATCTATGAATGGAAGATGTAGCTTAATCAGGCAGATTTAATGCGCTAAGTTTCACCAGAGCTGTATACTCACCTGATCTGTTCCTAAACAGAGTTGAAGGTGTAGATCAAAAGCATGAGCTGGCCTCATACGCTGCATCAAGGGAAGGGCAATGTTGAAGGAGCTGAGGATAGCACAGCATGGTTATCAGTGAGAACCACTGTACTCTTTCTTTTTCCACCATAAAATGTAGCTGCAATATGACATGTACCTACAAACTGAAGGAAAAAGGCAAACGGCAGGGAAGGTCTGAATAATGAAGCCTCTGAGTAATTAGCATGGTAATACTTGAGGCATATTTGTACGCACCACATCCATGCTAATTGCCCATTTACCAAGCTAATTTAACATCAGTTATTTCTGGGTTCATTCCATCATCAGTATATTTCTCTTGTTACTAAGTTACTGTAATTTCAGCATCAACTGTGTTTTGACTTACATACACTTGTAACCCTTCAATATCCACAGGGGAGCACAGTTTGCACTGAGCTTTTCAGTTTAAATGTCTTATGTAATAAGAGCTGTGGAATTTGCATTTCAGACCCCAATATGTCTGTTTCAGATCCACATCTTTCAAAGATAGCTGATACAGAAACTACTGATCACCTCATGGTTACACCTCAATGTAGTTGTGATGGTTATTTTTCTTTTTTTTTTTTTTGCAGATTCCATACTATTTAATTTCCCAGAAGGTTCAATCATTCACAAAGACCTCCCAGTCGTTAAAATGATGGACTTCTTCTGTATATTTGAATAGTTGTGGTAAATATGAATTAGAAAGCACAAATTATATTGTACTGTGTGGAATAGTACTTCATTTGCAAGGAGATCAACTAGAAGATCTAGTATATCCTTTCCATTCTTAATGTGTATGCTTCTGTGACATACAAATACTGGTATTTTTCTTAATCCTCTAGCAATAAGACCACAAAAAGAAATCTTGTTGTTCTTACTGAAAAATTTTGTAGGATGCTACTCTTCTTTTTTATTTTTTTGGGGGGATAAGTGATAGTTTTCACATTTATGGAGGCAAATCGAAGATTTGTAAAAATTTTTATGCCAATGTGAATGGAAATCTTAGCCATCCTGAAAACCTAGAAATAAAGAGGCTAGTGGGTTTCTCGGTAAAATTCTGACGGAAAAATGACTTACCTAATAGTGTACAAACTGGGAGGACTCACTGAGCAACGTAAGTGCTCTGAGGATTTTAGGGCATAAGCAAACACACAGTGCTCCAGTGCAGTGTAAACATAATAGGTTGTCTCTTCTCCCAGGTAACAAGCCATAGGACAAGAGGAAATAGCCTCAAGTTGTTCTAGAGGAGGGTTAGATTGGACATTAGGAAAAATTTATTAACTGAAAGAGTTGTGAAGCTTTGGAACAAGGTGTACAGGGAAGTGGTTGTCATCACCTCTGGAGGTATTTAAAAGACATGTAGATGTGGTGCTCAGGGACATGGTTTAGTGGTGGACCTGGTAGTGTCAGATTAATGATTGACTCAATGATCTTAAAGGTCTTTTCCAACATAGGCAGTTCTATGATTCTATCTCATTGTTAGTTTTCAATGCTGGATTAATGTGTGACTGTAGCACTTTTTGTTGTAATCAGTGATAAGTGAGAAATATCACACATACATCCTTAATATTGATTACCTACTAAGAACCAGGATATATGTTTCTTACTTGCATGCTTAACACTGAAGTAGAGGTGAAAAGCTCAGAATGGATCCATAAAATGGATTGAGATAGTTTACTTACATGTCAGAGCAAGTACATGCTCCCCCAAACACAGAACTTAGAAATACCTTGTTCGGATGCTGCCTATCCCTGAAGACATCAGAAACTCTGCTAACAGAAACCCACACAATCTTAAGCACTTGCTATTATGAATGTTTCACTCTGTTATAATAAATGGAGCAATTTTAATGGAAAAAAATGGAAGGCCCATGCAAAGACAACCTTCACTTGGCAGTGGAGCATTCTCTTGGCAGGTGGAAGTCACTGTTCGTCAGCTGCTCTTTCCAAAGGCAGAAGTGTGCAACCAGTCCCAGGCACATGCAAGAGGAATGTTCTTCATTCCTCAGCAGAGGGATACAAGAAGGAAATGTCACTGTTACATCACCCAGCTCTGTTTTGCGGAAAACAAGTGTTTTTTGAATCTAACTGTAAATTTCAAGAGGTGAAACTTGAAGACGAGAAGATAGGTTTTTGTCCTGTATTTCTATGTTTATCTGACCTCCTGGTGGTGGTTCCTCATTCAGCAACCTGCTAAGTGTGTTACTTTGAAGTAAGATATAATGAATCCATTGGATATTAGGAGGGTGGACAACCCCAGCAGAGAGCAAGGTCGTCTTATTCTGTTTAATGGAAGTGGGCAGCAGACTGTGATTTTTTTTTTCACTTTATAAAAAACAGCGAATGTTGCTTTCAAAAAGAGACAAAACTTAGATTATTCCCTTGAGACATTTTCACAAATATTTGAAATAGAAGAGTAGGGTATGGAAGCAATTAATGCCGCAGGCGGACATTTTTGAGCCATTGTCTTATCTGCTTATTTAAATCCCTGGCCCAAGTTTTCCTTTTATTAATAGCAGCTTCATTTAAGAAAAGCTGATGTTCAGCCATAGAACTAAGAAATGAATATATAACAAGCTTCAAACAAACAAACAAACCTGAAAAGACCTGTTGGCAATTATGCCATAAAAAGAGCCTGAAAAGTAGAAACTGGGAAAGTTACAACCTTTTCCCTTGTTAACATTATCATCAATATAGCACAAAAATGGAAAATGTAAAGCAATTACTGTAGCAGCAAAAAGACACAAAGATGTATCAGAGAGACCAGAATCTGTCTCTATATTTGCATACAGCTACCTAAGTGTCTTGAAACTTGCTCTGAGCATATGGAGGACTTGATCAAAAACATGGCATATATTTTACACAATAAGGGGCTTTATACAGATGCATTAAATTTACAAAGGCAACTGAAGGACATTTCAGACAGGCTTGACAGATTACAGGTTGCTGCTGTTACTGTCACAGTCTCTGTATAAATCTGCTTTAACAACAAAGAACTGACACTTCACAAGGACAAAACTAAAAAACAATTCAGAGATGCTGCAGAACTTTTCCCATTACAAATACCAAGGTAGCCAAATACAAAGATGCTTAAATACATCAGTCACAGATTGAATCTGAGATGGGAAAATAGCCACATCAGGTAAAAAAGTTTTGCATTATGTTTTCCATATATTGAAATGATGGATACATGGAAACATACAAGTTAAGATTTCCCCCCTCTTTTTAAAGGATCAGAATTGAGTTGTCAGCTCAGAATTGAGTGATTTCAGCTACTTTGACTGAAATTTTATAGTGAGTGAGAAGATGAAAGATAAAATAACCTGGTAAGAGTATAACCAGTATCACAAAAGTGACAAGAATATGAGGCTATATCGGGCAGGAACTTAAATATCCTCTTCTTGTCATTGACTTGGTTTGAAGTATAGAAGCACATTCAAAGGAGATTACAATTCTAGTAACTGGAGGATTTTATCTGTCAGATTGCATGAAGACATGCATGGAGGTGTCTGAAGACCTCAGATTTTGTAAGACCTTCAAAACCAAAATCCAGTCTTTCCCCTTAGCTCGTGAGTTCATCCATTCACTTTCACTTTGTCATGGTAGCATTTCTGGGAAGCAGAACTATATGTCCTGTCCATTTGTTTTCCTTCTAGGTAGTGACCATGGCTCCTGAAGTCTGTGACTGAACCTTTCTGCCTTCAAATATCTCTTCTTTCCCTGGGAACCCTGCTGTCTCCCTGAGTGCTCATTTTTCCAAGTCACAGTTTCTTGAACAGCGCCTGGCAACCATGCCCAACCACAACATGGCACAGTCAGGAGGTCAGGGATACATCTCCTTTATCGCCAAAAAGCCTGATTACAAGTCATCGGCACTCAGTGGTGCCGACGGAGGGATTTGAGATGCAATGCTACTGAAGAACCTCACATGTTCCCTGGGTTGAGAAAGAGATTAGTCTGTCACTAGAGATAGTGTTGGAGAAACTAGAGAAGAACAATTATCTGTGTAGGTCACTGGAAGGATTTAAGGGAACAGTAGAGGAAAGAGGGGTGGTGGCAGGGAAGAAGATGATGACTGAACTGTGACTGAGGGTCTGTTTCACAATGATAGATGTAAAAAAATTCAAAAATTTTTGTAGTACCTTCAACAGTGATAGCAGTAAATAGGTAGCAAGCACAGTGCAAATGTGGCTTCTAATAGGGTTAATTTTTGAGGACATTTTTCTGTTTTGCCACTACTGTGCATGGATTACCACATGCTCTTAGGACAAATTGGTCCTGTTGGTTGTTGGGCCAGGTGTTTAGAGGATATCGATGTAACCTCGCTGCCATCAAGAGGCGCAACAACCTTTGTTGACCTAGTCCTCTTTATAACAGCTAAATATCAGCCATCAATTCGTAAATTCACTGTATTTATGGCCTAAGGAAAATGCTAGATGTTTGCTTTCCCCTCTTTCTCTCACCCCTAGTTCTTCAAGTGTACTTTAGCAAACGCTTGTACTCAGACACATTGTATGAGTGCAGAATAAGTAAAGGCTTTCCCATTTAGTTATTTATTTTATAACATTTATTTTGCATTCATTATTGGAAAACTAATCTGGAGCTAATCTATAAACCTTCTGGTAGGAATTATATTCTTCACAGGTCATTTACACAACAAAAGGCCCTAGTCTTTACAATCTCAATCCTCTTCCCCAGGCAATTCTTACAGCTATAACATTTTGCACATTCAATATGGGTAAAACAGTTAAGATTAAATGAAAGTTATTAAGAAATATTAACACATTTCCAGATACAGTAGCAATAAAAATGTGTGAAAAAGTAATTTGTAGACACCATTGTCTGTTGCTTCTGCAAGATGAAAAGCATACCAAAGATCTCAAAGACTTCTTAGCTGCATTTCACTAGCATAATTTTGCATCATGCTGCTGTTACTCTGTGTGACTCACTGATGTACGGTACAACAGACCATTTAGATCCTAGTGTAGTGTTTTTCAAGTATTTTCTACAAATTTTTCTTTTTCCAAACCCCATTTTTGAGTAAGGAAATATGAAAATGTTCTAAACAGAGGCTAGAAACCTCTCCTGCCAGTTTACCACTTTATAATATTTCGGAGGTTTCAGTTTCCCATGGATGTGGATGACACTAATGCTGACTTGTGCCAATATTGTTCATGTGACAAAATATTATGAAGTCTAAAATTCACTCTTTAATTAGAGTCTACTTCCCTAGATTTAGGAGAATTTCAGTGTAACATAAAGGTTTGAATTTCAGATTGCACAGATATTTGGTTAGCCAAGATATCACCCTACCAACTGATGAGATCTAGGATAATAAAAATGTTGATCTACCCTGATACTGGAAATGATAGAAAAAAAAGAATCAAACAGATCTGCCCTTAGTTATTCTGAATTAAGTCAACGAAATGCTTTTAACACACAAAATACAACAAGCAAATGATAAGAAGTAAGTCAATGCTTTTCCTTCTGGCACAGCTGTATGTTGGAATAGATCTTTGTTATTTATAGCCATATTGCTGAAAATTAACACTGCTGTGCCATCACTTTCTATCCTCACTTTGATCATAAAATGTTCTTTGCCAGTTTAGGAGAGAAAAATGAGTTTCCTTGCACATTCTCTCTACCACTTCATACCATATAAAACAAAGTTGTGGAACACCTGACTACGAAGCTCTCTTAGACTTTTCCTGTGTTGTTTTCTTCTCACTCTGCTTGTCCAGAAAGAGATTGTACAAAGAGTAATTTTACCATGTTCCTATACGGTGCAGTGAAATGCCACAGCAGGTCTGAGGAACCCATCAAAAGTCAGGAACATACCGTTGGCTTTCTTCAGCCAAATCCAAAGCCATGGCCAGTGCTAGTGTATCTTTAAATGAGATATTGATGTGCAAATTCACTAGATGCATGAGCCATGCTGAAAGTGGTAACAAATCTGAGGTTCAGCAGCAGTGATTTCACTGGGGCTGACTCTAATTTCATTAGTGGTATGTATTGCAAATATCCCTGTGTTGTGTTTGCCTGGCCAGATTTCAGTGGCAGGGGAGCTTCTGCAAGAAGCTGCTAGAAGCTTCCCCTAGGTCTGACAGAGCCAATGCCAGCCAGCTCCAAAGATGGACCCTCCACTGGGCAAAGCTCTGCCTATCAGTAATGTTAGGAGAGGAACGCCTCTGTGAAAACATATTTAAGGAACGGTGAGAAAAGAACTGTGCCACACAACAACTGGCAGGGAGAGAAAGGAGTGAGAATATGTGAAGACACCAAGGTCAGTGAAGAAGGGTGGGAGGGAAGTGCTCCACGTGCCAGAGCAGAGAGTGCCCCAGGTCATGATGAAGACCATGGTGAAGCAGTGCTGTCCCCCTGCAGCCCACGGAGGTGACGGGGTGTAGATGTGGCCTGTAGAGGACCCCACACTGGAGCATGTGGATGCCTGAAGGGGGCTTGTGACACCATGGGAAGCCTACGCTGGAGCAGGCTCCTGCCAGACCCTGTAGCCCATGGAGAGAGAGGAGCCCACGCCAGAGTGTGTTGGCTAGCAGGACTTCTGTGATGCTGCTGAGGACTCATGCTTTAGCAATTTCCCCCTGAATGACTGCACCCCATGGAAAGAGACTCATGTTGAGGCAGTTTGTCAGGAACTGTCTCTCATGGGAGGACTCACGTTGGAGAAAGTATGTGAAGATCATTTCCCGTGAAAGGGACCCCACAACGGCCTGGAAGAAGAGTGAGGAGTCCTTCCCTGGTGGAAGAAAGGGAGGTAGGCAACATCGGATGAACTGACTGCAGCTCCCATTCCCTGTCTCCCTGCACTGCTTGGTGGGAGGAGGTGGATAAACCTGGAGTGATCTCAAGCCTAGGATGTAGGGAGGGGTGGGGAGATGGTGTTGTTTTTAAGACCTGCTATTATTTCTCATTATTCTTGTCTTGATTTTAATTGCTGAATAAATTTAACTAATTTCTCCAAAATTGAGTCTGTTCTGCCTGGAGTGGTGTTCTTATCTCAAACCATGGGTCCTTTGTCATATTTTCTCCCCCTCACCCCTCCCTTCTTCCTGGCTACCTCCTTCTCTCCATTGGTGCAGGGGGGCAGGTGGTGGGGGATGTGGTCTCTCTGTCCATTACTCATTGTCCATGGCAATGCTTCCTCCTCCGGAAGAGGACTCTTTGCAGTCTTCCCCTAATGCCTTATGGTTTCCATCTCATGAGAGGCAATCCTCTCCCTCCATGTGAGTCCTTCCCACCAGCATGGGACCCATCCACGGGCTGCAGTGTCCTCTGCTCCAGTGCAGGTCCTCCTTGGAGTTGCGGTGTGTTTTGCGCATGTCCTCTGCTCCAGCATGATCTTTCTCTCCCCTGGCATGAGGACCATCCTTGTGCTGCTGCATTCTGGATGTTTTGCTGCCATTGATCTCCTCAGCTTGCAGGCCATTTCATCCTGCTATCTCAGCACAGGGACCAGGGAAAATCTCTTTTCCGGTGCCTTCCTTCCCCTCCTTTATTCCCTACTAGCCATCTGGTTTGCCATCTTATCTCCTCCAAACAAACAAACAGATACTCAGCACAAAGGACAGGATGCAGACCTTGGCCAGAGGTGAGTCTGACTTTTACCTGGGGCTGGGGAAAGCTTTGGATGGCAAGGACCCATCCCCCACAGCCCTCCCCCCTGCTGCCAAAAAACACCTGCCAGACACAAACCCATGACAGCCCGACTTTCACCTTATTAATCCATATTCCATTGATTTCCATCCACTGCAGCAAAAGGACTGTTCAAATCTAACAAAATTGCTCTGCTGTTTCCAAGGGTGTATCTCCATCATGTTCAGCTTTAACTGTAGTGTAGGAGTGTTCTACCTTCCTCCCTGCAAAGGGACTGCATTTTTTTTTTTTTACAAAGGTAAGTAGCAAGCATTAAACACATCATTATGCATAAAGTTGCTCAGCACAAAGTTTCCTATTGGCATCTTATCTTGGACAGGTAGGAGAAGAAAGAGGGAAGGTCATGAAAGAGAGGGAAGATGAAGTTAGCTTGCTTTCTTCTATGATATTTCAGTCTAATATAGTCTGTTTCCAAAGCAATCCTTCTTCTCTCCTTAACTACAGTATTGACTGCTAGGTAAATGTCTTTAAGGGATGCCTATACTGGAATGCTGTAGAGTAACATTTTGGGTAGTGGAGACCACTGTATCTCAGGAAGGGGCAATGATAAGCTGACTGGTGAGGTTTATTAGCCTGGGAACTATGGTCTCATGTAGTTGCTTAGACCATAATTAGAACTAAGCTAGTATAGGACAGTGTTTCTGTGTGCTGCATGGATGCAGCTGCTCTCATCTGTGACAGCTCTTGGCGTGATAGACCATTACAAAGGACAGATATTCTCTTAATGATCTTCAATCCACACTTGCAGTCGCATTCTTTATCTTCCCACACTGTCCCATTTTATTCTATCCACAAAGAGATTTCACAATTACACGCCTCTTCCCCAGTTCGTGTTTCACATCCTACATTTTAGCAGCCCTACTAGCTCTGTTTTTAGGTGCTGGCATTTATTTGCCAACCAGATGAAGGCCAAATGTTTCTCACTATTAGTAATTCACTTTCTTTGGTCCACCTGAGAGCTATATAAATGCCTAACTGGGAGCTGGAAAAAGCAATAACCTGTTGATATTCTATGTAAGACAGAAGGTGGCAGAATAAATCACATGCACGGAAAGTTTATTAAAAAATGTGGAAATATTTCTAGTATTATTAAGCTTTACAAACCAGGCTTTCAGCTGGGCTGAATTCGGGGTTTAAATCAATTTAGTTGTTAAGGATTTTTGGAGTGCAAGAGCAGCTTTCAGCCAGCGATAGAAGATTTTTACAGCTTGCCTTCTTACTGCCTATGGAAAGCGCATATTTTTTGGCAACTTGTATTAATGATTGATGAGACCAATTTCCCAAACATAGCTCTTTTAATTATTTTTGCAATGGTTCAGTTTGCATGCCAATTACCAAACTCCAAAGTGAAGAAGGACTTGTGTGCTTGAGAGCTTCTTTGTTGTTTTTTTTTCCAATGACCTCACTGGTCCAGTAAAAGCTATTACTTCTCTCTGTAAACCTAGCTTGGCTTATATGCTTAGACTGTCACTGTTATGACAACATTATTACTATATTTTATTTATATCAGACATTTACTTCAACATGAATCTTTTTATTTTATCATGGATTTCCTTGCAAACTTCCATTTTCCTTTGTTTTAGTACACAAAAGGAGCTATCTGTGTTCCTGAGATAAATCTGAAACGGATTCACCAGAATTAGTGCTTCTACCCAATCATTACACTAGTGCAACTGAATTATTATACTTCAAGGCCACCTGACGAAATGTCTTACTGCTGGTAACACTTTGCTCTTTGGCTTTCTGTATGTCTCAAAGCATGTAACAGAGGAAGTTATAGGGGAGAAGATGATCAGATCATTGACTTGCGTGCTGTGATCTGGGGCCAGATGTCTAACCTTGTGCCTGCCACCGAAGCGTGAGGACTCACACCACCTCAGTACGCCTCCTCACACCACAGCCAGTGCAGCATAGGACTCAATTTCCATTTTAATTACACAATCATTTATCAGTACTTGCCCATAATAAGCAGATAAATTCCTTCATCTCTGTTTAGCAGTGGATAATTCACTCATATCTGCTAACACTGATACTGTCTTTTCCAGGGGACAAACCTCAAGGTCTTGATTCAAGTTCCCCCTTAGTTCCCACATTGACAATTTCCCTGTGAAAACAAAGAAGGAAAGGAGTGAGTTTAAGGCAATTAGGGGCTGATAGAGTTGTCCCAAGCCACCATTAAAGAAATATTTTTTCCTGCTCAGGTATTTACTTTTTCGTCTTTGTTTTAATATCTGCTTTAAAGGCTGTAGTCCTCAATCCTTATACCTTCCACGACCACCATTTAGTCAGCTTATTACTTTTAAGGTACATTGTCTGGTCTGGTATTTTCCAGATGGGTTTTTTTTTACACAGTTCTGGCTTTGTCCGGTCACTATTCTGGCTTCCAACAGCACTGAAATGTCCAAATATCATTGCACTCACATAACGATTAATTAATCCCACTTGTTTCATCTCTTAATTTAGGACATATCAACATATTATTTGAGGACTCCTGATATCATGTTCAGATGTGTCTGAGTTAGCTTTGATTTAATTAGCTAACACATCAGTTTAGACTTATGTTTCACTATCACTAACAAGACAGCCCAGGCAGTTTTCCACTGAGGTTATGCGGTCTCCCAGGACCACATGCAGACACAGGCAGTAAAGTACATATTTTGCAATTTATTGTGCTTGAAAAATGGCACTTAGTTATGTCCACTTGTTTGTGATGAGTTTTGTTGCCTAAGTCCTCCTTTCCGAATGCCTATTTTATTTTCATCTCTCTTAAAAATGCTGACTATTTCATGAAGATTATTTTCCATTTCTTGTTTCTGGTTACCTTGTATTTTTCTTTTGATTTTAAAAAAGCAAACTATCTTAGCTTTAAGAGGTTTTGGGGGTTTTTTTTGTCAAAATTTGATAACAAATTCCCTGTCTCAAGTGCTAGAGGGGAAAAATAAACTGGAGGCCTGCAAAGACAGCTGTGTTGTCATCTTAAATTTCCTTGGATCACTGCAGTAAGACGAACATTTAAAGCTCTAATCTTCTTAAGAGAAAAGAGATCTTCCTATATTACTCTAAAACAATCTTATGAAAATTGCAAGATGACAAATATTTAACTTAGTATTATAATTTTAAATTATATTATTGCTGTGTTATTTGAATGTGATTCATAAAGTCCTGCCAATTAATTTTCTTAAGTTATTACTAAAGAGCACAGTGCATTTGATGGTACTGAGAACTGAAAGAAATCTTCCTTCTTTTTTTTCCACAATCTGTTTAAAGTCTGAAAGGTATTAACAGCATAATGGAAGCTATACAGCTGGATTTTCAAAGACTCCAACAAAAAAGGACTAAGTCATCCATGTTTGATCAAAGGGATAAGTGAATTTTCCCTATTAAATCTTGAAAGACAAAAGCTTCATATCCAGTATGTTACTGGAGCATCGACACTAAAGGAATAATTTTCCTACAGTTGCAGTGATGAAATGCTATTAAACTCTAAATCAATATGAGTCTACTATTATTTATATTTGACATTAGTCTTCCCATAACATGTAGCTACTGTCAGAGTGAAATAAAAGCAATGTCTTCTTATGAAATGGATATACTATTCAGTTTATCCCAAGATTTCTTGTTAGATATCTGTTGATATGCAACCTTTACAGGTCATTATCATTGAGTAGGGAAGTAAATATTGAATTATTTTAAGATCTTTTGCTGTGTAGGAATTCCTCTAATTTTGGAGGATTTCCTTCAGCTTCTTAAAAAGGTCTTCCTAATATGAGTATCTGTCTAGTAACAATGTTCTCATAAACGTACAAGGTAACATTAACACCTCCAGTAGATAAAAAATTTCACTTTACTCCATAAAACAAAACTGAGTTGAGCATCAGATAATGTTCAGTTTTTTGCTACTGTGTCACACTGCAGGAACAGCTAATCTGCTTTTTTTTTTTCAACCTGAAGTACACAGTTGTTTTGCTAATTTTAAAAAATGGTGGCTAGTTGCCTAAAATTTTGTCAGCTAAGGCAAAGTCTCTAATCTTGTTGCTGGGAAAGGTTTTGTTTATTGAAGCTGTCAATTAATTCTCCATTTGGTAATATGAATACCTATTTTGTAAAAAAAGTTGTTGATGTTTATGATTGAAAGAATGAACTTTTTTTTATATTTTTTTGTTTTGGTTGAAGACATGAAGGAATAATAAGCACATCCCATCTTAGCCAATTAAGAGCAGGACTGACTTCTCTAGAAAGCCTATAATATAGGAGAGTTGTATTAGAGAGATGGGATTTGTTTCTCATGCCAGGAATTGTTCAAGGCAGCCACAGCATCAGTAAGGAAAATACCAAAAATTGCACAGGTCATGAAGATGACTGGATGTTAGAGTTGTGACATTAACATAATTTCAGAGCTGGTTCCTCATACAAGATATTTCCTGACAGCTGTTGGAGGAGAAGTTTTGGATTCTAGAGCTGTTAATGGAGACAATGATAAACCTCAGACCAGGATTTAGGGTTGTGATAGAAAGCTGAGATGGTTTGCAGATACCTGGCATACTAGAGAACCCAAATGGAAATTTTATGGAGATGAAAGGGACCACTGGCGTTATGGGACTATGAGCAAAATGCCTGTCTGTGTGCAAGAGAACCCAAGCACTGAGTAGATTCACTCCATTAAGGAAAAAAGCCAACAGGACAATATAATGGGCTAGCAAGAAAGAAGTAATCTGAAATGAATAGATAATGACACAATAGAAGCCTTTGCAGACAGCATCCAGGAGAAATAGAAGAATGCTTCAGAAATGTTCGAAGACAGGATGAAGTACAGAAAGAAATATGAGTAGAAGAATACTGAAGAGAATTAGATGTGTCTCCTGTTAGTGCCATTACATCTCTAGAGTCTCATTACTGAGAGGAATAAATTGACATGTTATGAAAGAGAATCAAAAGGTGCTGTCTCCTGGGGAGCTAGGGCACATTAGGTAGACTCAGGACTGAAGTGGGAACTGACATAAAATGGAAAAAGGCCACTGGTTGCTCTTCACGTCAGAGCAGGCAGCCAGGTTTATTCGATTTATTGCCTAACTCCTCCTTTCTGAAGCTCTATTTTATTTTCAGCTCTGCTAAAAATGTTGGCTGTTTCATAAAGATTATCTTCCATTCCTTCCTGTAGACGATAAACTAAGCTGATGGGGAAACATAGTCAAGGAATGGAAGGCTTGGGCATTATTCCTGTCCTGAAAGAAGCACAAAAAGGATTCAAGATTTTGAGACACAGTAGGTGATTTCTTTGTGATTATGGGATATTCTAGCATTCATGGTTACAGCACCTTTTCTTCAATAAGATTGAAGCCGTGATTTTAGTTGAAGCCATAGTTATAGCCACAACTGTACCTTTAGCTGGTATGTAGGAGACTTAATATGCTAGGGCAAGCAGAATCAGTGGGAGAATGGAGGTGTGAGACAAAGATATTCTGCAAGGGGAGCTTATCCCCAAGGACAGCATGCTCTTCAAAGACAGAATGCCCCAGGACTCCCAAATGCCATTAAGATATGCAGAACAAGCCTAGGCCAGCCTCGGGATCTCTTAACAAAGACAAGGAGTTAATTGAATGGAGTCCCTCAAAAGGACACCCCAATGAAGACTATCATGATGAAAGTAAAACAACCACAGGGACGACTAACGAAAGACTGTATTACGCATGCGGGAGTGGGCAGCAACACATGTTAATGAGTTCTCAGAAATTATATGAATATGTGTATTTAAACTGTATATAAGCTATATGCTTAGCCCTTCACGGGGCACACACTAGGTGGCGCTATCCCCTGTGTGCCCAGCGCTGCAGTAAAGAATGCCTGCTTAATAGACATCAACACTATTAAGTTCTGATTTCAGCCTTTTCACGGCATCAAGATTGAGTTTGGCATTACTTTTCCAAAAAGGTATAAGCTAGGTAACTGCCAGAGAAAGTTGAAAGAGTCTCAGATAACCTATACTCCCTGTACAAATACCATGAGAAGTTGAGTCAATCGGCATGTTGAGATCATGTGAAACACAGGAAGAGGTTGCCCAGAGAGATGGTAGAAGCCCCATCCCTGGAAACATTCAAGGTCAGGCTTGATGGGACTCTGAGCAACCTGATCTAGTTAAAGATGTCCCTGCTCACTGCGGGATGGAGGTTGGACTAGATGACTTGTAAACATCTCTTCCATTCCAAAACATTCTACGTTTCCATATGAAATATTCTGCTGCAAGTAAAGGAACACACAAGAACGTACATATTCTAGCTGGGACCTCGGGTCTGGGTTGATGAAAACCACTAAAAGGTTTTATGCTTGCAAAGAGACACTCTAGGAAAGGTTGTGAAACCAGACATTATAGAAACTGAAATGAAAGCATTGATGCATTCAGAAAAGAGAAATGAGGAAGTTACGCTGGGTGTTAGTTAAGTAGCTGATAGAATGAACTGCGCTATAGCATCAAGGATAAAATGAAATCTTTTCTGGTGAAGATTACCCCTAACAAGGTTGCTGAAAATGGTATCACAGACTTTTAAGAGCTGGATATGGATCTAGTTAATAATGAGAGAAATGCATACAAAGAAATTGCATCATTAAAGGATATTTCAGCTTCTCAAATACATAATGGAGAGAGAAAAAAACCAAACCACAGTAAAAACCCTGAAACACACAAAGCACTGAAGATGATAAGGCCCAGACATGTGGGATATTATATTTAGCAAACTTTTTGTCAAATAGTCAGTGAACCAGTAATGCTATTTTAGATTCGTATTTCATGAGCAGCAAAAAACTCGTAGAATAAATGCCCACAGAAAATAATCCTGGATTGAGTAAATGTGACAGATTTTGATGTTTTGAACCAAAAGATGTAAAACTGAGGATAAAATAATGTATGACTTTCTAAGACTAAATGTAAAGAAACAGAGCAAGTTAGTTTGAAAGGCTGATGGGAATTAAACTCAAGGATTTCACTGGGAAGGTGGTAGAATTGCTTTAGGTTTGCAGTGCGGTAGTTTTGAGTTTTTGCTAAGAGAGAAAAAATAGCAGGGAAGAAACACAATTCCCCTGGAAAAAATAAAGAAAATGAATGGATTAGCAAGAAAAAAATACTTTTTATGGTTAAAATGTGCAGAAAAAGAAAATGTAAAGGAAACTTAAATGGGACTTGAAAGGAAAATTAAAATTAAGTGCTACAATTAGGGGAATATGGAATAAACTTCAGGCAGTTTTGCATTAAATATCTGCTCTGCAGCAATTTTGGAGACCAAGACTCTGAGCCAGATGGTCCCTTCAAACTCTTCCTCTCCTTTCCACTCAATTTCTACATTTTCTGTCTGGCAAACTGAGGAGGAAAATAGTGGAAAATTAATTCTAACAATAGCTAGCTTTTGTCTCTGTGTCTGGCCCCATTAAGTCAGCCTGGGGATGTGAATGTACCAACAACTTAGAATAATACCACTAGCAGCATGGCCAGGAAATACTCTCCTATTTAGGGACAAAAAGTTCATTCTGATGCTAATGAATCCACTAAGTATTCAGCGGAGTATTCTGCATTATACAGGTATGCATCACGGTAGCTGCACGAAATTCTCACCACACCTTTCTTTCAGACAGACCTGAAAGGCCCATTCTTGATGGTCAAAAGGTACGTTTTGAGATCCTCCTGTATGTATAGAAGTCCTATGTCTTTCCTTCTTCAGGAACAGTAGCCTGGTCGGTGAAATAGGTACTATGTGCTCGTGTGTCCACCAGGTACCATCCACCCTCTTATCATCAGTAGAATATGGGTCTTGCCTACTTGCTGCAACTCTAAAAAAGGACCTTTTCTTACCCACAAGCAGTTCAACCCAGTATTATCATGTAAATAACAATTAACAAGGAGGCTTTCGAAACTTAACCGTTTTGACCTCTCTCACAGAATATTGAAACCAGATGGAATTCTACTTTGATTTGTGATTCAGACTAGCAAGTGGCCGGAAACACCCCAACTTCACTTTTGATTTACAAGAGGACTGTGCATCTTTCCCTTACTGAAATAAACACATTATATCTGTTACTCATCAACTGGGAAACTGCTGTCTCCAGCTACTCTAAATTTATGCAGATATATATGTTTTTTTCTTACAGTTACAGTGATCAGGAGCATAATACCAATTTTCTGGAATTTATACTGTTTCCACATAGAATCGGCATGTACCATATGGTCATAATCTTCATTATTAGTAGGCAAAACCCTAGTTGCTGGATTTATTTCAAACACCCTTCTGTACTTCACTAAAGATATTGTGCTCAGTAAGACGGGTAAATTTCAGAGAATTTAGAGTGAAATTAGTTCTAGCTGAGGTAGGATTTATGAGTGGACACAGTCTTGACAGAAACACAAAACAGAGTAGGAAAAGCTTTGTGAAAAATATAGGTGGTTATTAAGGAAACGTTTTATTCTGCCTTGGAGAGTTTAAGGAAAGACACTCTCTGATTAATAACACTCCCTCAGTTTCTATTTTTGTAGACTCAGCAGTACCCGAATGTACTGGTGTATCCATGACTTTAATTATTATGCCTATTAAAACAAAGACTTGATAAAGACTTGTTTTGAAACTATAGTTCAAAATGACAGTTACTGTTTTGTTTTGTGATTTATCCCCTACGCAAAGTAAACCTGAAGATACATTTTAAGCTGTAATGTAACCAGACAGCTCAGATAATAAAAGATCATCTTCATTAGTGGCTATATCCTTGACTAGTCTCTTCAGTGAAAGAAAGGGTCATGACTGACATTTACAAGTCAACAGAGGCATTATCTAGATAACAGAATAAATTAAAAAAAAAAGTCATTCTTCTGTCCTTGTGCCTAAAGAGACAACAAAAAGTCCGTTGGAAAAAGTCAGTAACATTTAAAAAATTGATCGATTTTCTTTAGAGAATAAGTGCAGTAGCAATTACTCCAGTGAAAGAATATCACCTCAGCCGGAATCTACCACCTCTATTCATATTTGATAAGCAGTGAGACTTTATACAGCAGAAAATACTCCCAGTAAATAGAAATGTTTCAACTGTCGCTTGACCTTTATATTTACCATTGACAAATTTAGCTGAACAACTTTAAGGGAGTGCATTTGTTGCAAAATATTGAACATTGCTTTATATAGGTTTGTCATTTTGTTTTAACACATTATTATTGCCATAACCTTAATTTCTGGGCTGTTTCAGAGGCACTGAATAATGATGTATTATGATGCTAAAAGTCATATCTTAATGACAACAGCTGATGTTTCAATTATCTTGCTTCCCAGAATACTTGCACAGTTATTCAAGTCTCCTGTGCCAAGGTTTGCTCTGTTAGAATATGTGGCTTACTCCATTTCAGAAATATCTGCACACAGAAATTGAATTTTATTAATAATATTTTTACAGGATTTCCATGAGCTTCCCTTTTAATTCATGGCTGAAAACACTTAAAGAAGAAATGAGTGGAAAAAATAAACAAAACACTTAATAATTTTCCTTCATCATTTGTCAACAGTTCAATGCAACTGAGATTTTTCCATATTTATAAATTTTGGGTGACACATTTTTAATTCTAGCAATATTCTCTGTTGCAGTACTACAGCAATTATTTTTGTTTTCATTCTTTACATGATATAAAGGAAAGCCTTCAGGAGAAAAATTTAGCATATTTCATATGTGTACCCACTTGTACACATTTCATAACCTCAGGAAGAAAATGCATTTAATTCTTTCCTGCTGGTGACCAGTGGGAGGTTCTGATTTTTTTTTTTTCCTCGTACTATTGAATAGAGCTTATTGAAACCAAAAAGCAACACAGAATTTTAAATGTATGAATTCTGCACAGGTTAATTGTTTTCCAACAGACTCAGCCTTGCTGACATAGGTTTGATATTATTCATGTCCAGGATTCTGCTCTGGAAGAGCTAGTTCATATTAAAAATAAATTTTTTGAATAAGTCCTTCCCTACAAACCTCTTCCTGCTATATTGCTAATGCTCAGTAGAAGTCAGCTGAATTAATCTCAAGCACAGCCAAACTTTCCACAATGCCATATGAAGAATTTGTTGCAGTGACATTCTTGATTCTTTCCGACAGTTGAATGACACAGAGCATTGTTAATTCTCAAAGCAATGCTGGGCACTTTTATGCAATGTGACTTTTCATCTTCCCCACAATTGCTTGCTCACATATTTTGTTCCATATTAAATTACTCGTATGCATAACTGATATAATCTCCTTTCTGCATTCACATGTGTCTACGAGATTTAGTTATTATCCTGTCTGGAATGAAGTCTGGACTCCTCTCTTAAAATTAAACAATTATCTCTCCCTACATCACGTGCAAAAGAACACATTATAATAATTGCTCTAACCTATATTAAGGGAGCTTTCTTAATTTCCATTCCATTACTCTTATGTTCTGGATGAAAGCTAGATGTCTTGGGCTACATCCAAGTAAAACAGAGGTGGTGATTACTGGCAGGTACATATATATGACAGAATCAATATACTTTATTAATGTCTTCCCTTAGCTTGATTTCCTGAAGGTAAGATTTTAGCCATTTTTAGCACATGATGCAAGACCCATTTTTGTCTTCTTTACCAAGCGCAGTGTCTGGGACCTCCCTGGTGACTAATCTCTAAATCTTCACTTGTAGCCCTTGTGGTGCAGCTTCTTTGATAGCACAGCAGGCGTTTAGTCTGTGTGATACTCTGGAGAAGTTGAACCTTGGAGAGCATGCTTGCAACCCCATCTGAGGGGAAACTTGAGACACATTTCCTGTGAAGACTTGCTTAGCTTTCAAGGTATGTCCACTTCTATTATTTTCAGAGGCTGTATTTCCATGTCTCTCAAACATTCCAGTGATTCAAACTAATGACAGAATGAGTCCCGAATTAACGTGTTTTAAGTGAGCATGGCAGCCTAATAAAAAGGCTCTGTATTAATAACAGCTGGAGCAGTCAAAGAGTTTCCAACAGCACTGCTTGATCAGTCAGAGGTGAGAAAATACCAAGCCATGGGAAAACATCTATATATGGAATAAAATGGGTTGATTTTAGAATATTCCCTATGAACTACCCATAAATCAGTCAGGTGCAGAACCTTCACTCGGATTGCTTAGCTGGTTTTGAATGACACCATACTGAGCAAAACCACAGCGTGTGCTTTCAGCAGCTTCCAGCCTGCATAGGAAGTATCTGCTTGGTACTGTCACAGCAGCAATTTGTGACAAAGGATGCGTCCATTATAGACTCCTCCAGGAAGAACAAAGGAGAGTCAGGCACATGCAAAATCATGGTCTCCCCTCAGTGTAGCAGGCTTTGTCCTGAGTGAGAAGGTCTTGTGTATAGACTGGAGGGTCTCTGCAGCAGTGGAATATAGGCTTGATTCTAGATACCAATACACTCTGGGACCAAGAAGCACAATGAGTCCTAGTGGTATGTCAAGACAAACTCTTCATGTGTGCTAGTCCTCTTTCTCCATCCTTCCCCACCACATCTAACCTTCCTTTGGAAACAAATATTATAAAAAGGACATTATAGTCGGCCCCCTGGTCTGTTTCTGCACCACAATGGGTGAGACAACATGGAAGATTTAAACTGAGGTTTTACAACGTACATTACTACAATCTCTCTCTAATGCATTCCTGTTTGTGACTTCTGTTAGTTAATCATCCTAATCCATCCACCCATTTGGAGCCAACAGTATCTAAAAAAATCCCTGAAATATCTGGTCATTGTGGGGAAGAAAGGGACCCTGATGCCACCTGATAACATCTCATATGTCTGAGTGTTAGGAGTTTGAGCAGAGCATATTCCAGCTGCATCACGTCACCCCATGATGCAAATCACAAAGTTGCTGCCTTGTCTCTATGTTGGCTGCCTTAACATTTGTATTTGACAGAGATTTCTGACTCTGACTAAAAATCAACTATTTCAAAACACATGGCTCCTACAGATGGTCTAGTAAAGCCAAAGCATTTTCTTTCTCCTAGAGTTTCTGCCAATCCCACCAAGGCTGTGTGTGACAGATGCAGTTACAGTTGAGACACTTTTTAGTGGTTACTATATTTTCACTGTCGGCACCAATCCCTACTGTGCCACCACATGTAACTTTTCAGTGGCTCCCTTTGTACAGTGTAGAGTTCATCAAAGGCAAAGTCATGTTGTCATGAATGAATAATGTCCTCATGGCACATGGTATTCTACATTTTATTTTGATTCTCAATGAGTAAGTCCTGTAAAGGGATTTTTCTGATGTACTATATTTGTATAACAGGCTTCTCATGGCAGTTTTGAACACATGCAGTCAATTTAATTGATTATGCTCCTATTAAAAATAGTCATACACCAGTGACAGCCTTGACAGCCCATCTGTAAACAACAGAAGCTATTTAAACCCAGCACTATAACACTAATTGGTAAAACACTACTTGTGGTTGCATATGGATCTCTTGAGTGAAACCCTCACACATTCGCCATGCAGGATGTATTAAGGGAATGGACATGAAATTCTCCTCGAGAAGCCCTCCAGTCATGAGGATCACCTTTGCAAGGCAGGAGCCTATGATAGAAAGAGGTGCTTTGGTTTTGCTTTGCTGGCTGGTAGCCTTACACTTACAGAAGCACAGGCTGGTGATTGCTGCAGCATATGCCCAGTACAAGCATTGTCCTTTCCCTTTGGCCATTTCCCACCCCATGTGCCAACAGTGAGCAGAAGGGCAGGAATACAGGCATTTCCAGCTCTGTTTAACTGCCACAATTCCTCTTTATATTGCGGTGATCTTTCCGGGCCAAATAAACAGACTTTTTTTTTTTTTTTTTTTAATGGGAAATTTGACTGGGATGTAGCACAGAGTAGGTACATTGGAACAGTGAAACCCAAGCATCACTCCAGCAGCTCTCTCAGGCACAGAATCACACTTCTAAGGGAGAAAAGGTACCACAAGAAGAAAGGGATGGACTCTGAGCAGCTTTAATTTGACAGCTCCCTTGTCACTACTGGAACGGCAATGATTTACACTGGCTGAGTCTGTAGGACACTGAATTCTTCCTTGCATAACTAACAAAAGATTTTCCTCTTAATCTAATTATTTTTTTCCCTCTTAACCCTCTCTTTGCTATAGAGCTTCTGCTCTGAGAGTGTGTTAAGGTTTACTGCAGGTTCAGAGACTTCATGGTAAAAAGAAAAGTTCATGTCAATAAAAACTCATGGAAAGCTAACTGTGATTCCTGAAGGTAAGCTAAGGGACAAGTCATGCTTCTCCACCCAAGCCTCAGAGGTGCTAAGTGTCTCTGAAACCCACTGAAACAGGATGAGTCAATGGTAACTTTCAGGCTCTAACCTTAATTTCCAAAACAGCTGATTGAGGGGATGTCTTCATTTTTCTCCAAGACATTTTTTAATGTTAAAGAAAGCCACAGTTCAGTGACAGTCTCTAAATTTCCAGTTTGCAATTCAATTTTGGTTCTTTGAAAATGTATTTGACAAAACTCCTGTCCAGAATTTATATGAACTGAATAACAGGAAATGTATTTCATTTTTAAAGGAAATCCTTCAACCCCTGTCAGGAGGTACTGACTGATACTGTAGTGTGGATCAAGACTTCTATTACCAATAGGGAATGAAGTGACATGCTATTTCCTCATTATTTTTTTACATTTATTTTTGAATACTATGGAGCTGTAACATTATTTAGTGTCACCACTTACAATATGTTTTTGTATAGATCCACTTTTGCTTTTCTTTTGCTCACACACACAAGCCGGGATAAATCTGGCAAGCTTTTATTATTTTAGAAAAAGACCACTGTGACATATCATTATGCTTAAATCCACTTTAGCCATCATAGGGACTTATTCACCCATTAATGGCCGACTGCATTGCAATGTGCATCCGGCACTCACAATTTCTCCTTGCTTCTCTCTTCCAGTAATGACTTCATTCCAAACCTCTTCACAGTGTAGTATTATTCAGAGTAAAATAACTTTTCCACATTTGTCCAGCAGTTGCTGCAGTCTATCATTACAGCATAGGCAAACTATTACATTTTAAAAGGTTTATAGACACAAGTGGCCTAAATCTGTGCTTCCCAAGCATCACCTAAACAGTAGTGAAGCTTTGTATCTTGACATCCTTGTGGTTGCAACAAATATTTAAAATGCAAAGTATGTATAGCATTATAACTATTGGATTAATAATTTTGCTGAGGCATGCCAAAACCTCTAATGGTTCCCTTCTTATTCTTTTCAAAGCTGAAATGTTTTTTTTTGTAAGATAAAACTTTTATCATGTGTATCAAGGTAAATCTGAATAATGGACCATTTTTGGGGGGTTTGATTGGGTTTTGTTTTATCAATGATCTGTGACACCTAAGACTGTTATAGGATATGTGGTACATGCTGACTGGGCAAAGAGTTTTTTTTCTTTATGCCCATCTAGATGCTTTATGCCACACAACATTCATTAAAACTTATATGTCACCTACACTTTGCCATTCAGATTTCTATTTACTTTTTGGTACTTAGCCCCTACGCTTCCACTCTAGGCCCCTGCCACCTTTAATTACCCAATTCATCTGTCATAGGACTGCATTTTCTATTTTTTTTAGCTGAAAACTGGCCCACAACTTCTCCCTGAAAACATACTTCTGGAAAATTAAGCCAGTATTTTATATAAACATTGCCAGCAAAGACATTCTTTGAAGGTTGCTGCCCAAGGACTGGAGCAGCCATTCAACCAGTTAGCCAGGGCTGGCTGCACTGAGGTGTGGGTATTCAAAAGCGCCCTAGAGCTGGGTACTCAGATCACAGTTAAAAGGAATGTTTTGGTCATGTATCAGCTTTTTTTTCTCCTTTGAAACCAAAGTTAATTCTGAAAGTTTGTGTACACACAAATAATACCAGTCTATTTAAACAAACATCCTTTTATACAGATTTATATAGTTCATATAGATTTAGCTGGCTTTAGTAAGGCTTTTAAGAAACAGTATTTATTTTTCTATATCCAATCCCACCAGTGGAAGGGGTTAGTTCCTCCTTGCTCCTCATTACTCTTGCATATCTGACAGGGAAGCTGTGCCTGTCCTAGCTGGCAGAAGGATTTTTCCTCACTTCTCCTACTGCTTATTTACTCACATCTTGTAGCTCCATCCTCACTGTATCCACCTGTTGCCTGTGCCTCCCTCACTGACTGCATTCTTGCTCTGTCACCTCTTTTCTCCCATGGTAAAAGTTATTGCTGTGAAGGAGTAGGCTCTGGCATTTTCAACTGCACTATTGCTATCTAGAGGGCCCTTCACATGGAGAAATGGGTCGACAGAAACCTCATGAAGACCAACAAAGGGAAGTGCTAAACCTTACACGTGAGGAAGAACAGCCTCATGCACTGGTATAAATGCACCAGGGTATGCACCAGGCTATGGACTGGGCAGTTAGAAAGCAGATCTGCAGAGAAGACCTTAGGAGTCTCGACTGGCAAGTTGAGCATGAGCCAGCATTGCACCTTCATGGCTAATATCAACAGTATCCTGGGCTGCACTAGGAAAAGTATCATAAACAGGTCCAAGGAGGTGATCCTTCCTCTTTACTCAGCACTGGTGAGACACAAACGGAGTGCTGGGTAAAGTGCTGGGCTCACCAGTATGCGAGAGACATGGATATACTGGAGTGAATCAGCAAAGAGCCACTAAGGTGACAAAAGGATTACAGTATGTCTCGTATTAGGAGAGGCTGAGAAAGCTGTGACTGTTCAGCCTGGAGAAGAAAGGGCTCAGGGGTACCTTAGCAGTGTGTGTAAATATCTGTCGGGAGAGTAAAGGAGTTGGCACCAGGTTCTTTTCAACAGAGCCTAGCGACAGGACGAAAGCAATGGGCACAAATTACGATACAGGTAATTCCCTCCAAATGTAGGAGAAACTGGAACAGGCTGCCCAAAGATTTTGTACTGTCTTAGAGATATTAAAAACCTGACTGGCAAGAGCTCTAGGAAGCCTGCTATAGTTGATCCTGGCTTGAACAGGGGCCTGGACTATAAAATTTCCACAAGTGCCTTCCAAACCCAATGATTCTGCAGTTCTGTACTATCTCCTCTGTGGTTTAGACATGTCACCCACAATCTTCCTGTCTTTCTTAGTTCAAACTTCTAGCTTTACACAGACTGCCAGAGCACAAGCCAAGGATCACATATCTCATATTCTGTCATCATGATGTGTGAGATTTTTTAGGGTTTTTTTTTTGTTCATTTGGTTTTTTGCTAAGGGAAGGGAAAGATTTTCTGTACTTCACTCTTCCTTCTTTTGGGTTATTTTCCCTCAAGTCCAGTAGAGTAGGTAAGGAATCAAAGAATTATAGAACATTTCAAGTTGGAAGGGACCCATTTGAATCACCAAGTCCAACTGTCTGTTACTTGTAGGACTACCTAAAAACTAAACCATATGACTAAGGAATCCTAACGAATTGTCAGGAGGCAAGGGACAAATTGATGGAAGGTGGAATTGAGGAAGAGAGGAAATGCCATTCTGAGATCCTTCTCTCAGCTCTGTGCTTAGATCTCACATCTCATCCCAAAAGTATTTCCAACATCACCAGACTTTTGCAATGCTGAGAAGACTTTGTAGATTTTATGATATAAGGAAGAGTATTGTGGGCACCAACAGGCAATTGGCTGCCAGGATTCCTGAGGCTGGGTAGGCAGTTGGAGTGGTATCCCCACAACTGCCTGCCCTCTATCATGGCATGGAAGTCAGAGTTACTTGCCAGTGTTTATTTACCCCGCAAGCTTGAAGGTTTCAAAGAAGACTGACAAGCAGAAGGGAAACTAGGTGTTGGTAGTCTCAACAACCGAGACACCTGGCTGTGTAGCGGTGCTGGAGTCATCATCCAAAGTAAGCCACGAGTTAAACAGGGCACACAAGCCCATTAATGCCCTACTGCTCAATTTAATTAAGTCAAAGTGATCTCCTGTAGGCGGGGATCACCTCTACCGACAGCTTGTTTCCATAGCACACAGAAAGATCTCCTTCTTGACAGGTTTCTATGTGCTCCTTGCTAGGTGGACAGGTGTTACAAGAGGCTTTACTATGTTTCCCTGAGAAAGGGAAAAGGGACAGGAAGAGCCAGGGAAGACCTGAAGAGTCTTACACATAACTACCCGTGCCTAGGGGTACAACTTTGTGTGTTGTACCCATATGCACAGGCTCTGCAATGTTCTGCTGCTTGTTTGGTGTGTCAGGTTTAACGGAAAGCCGCTCTGGATCCCAGAACCATGATGTAAGTTTCTCAGCTGAGGAGGAGCTGGGAAGGGAAAAACTTGAAAGGATGACTGAGTACAGGTTAAGCTACAGGCAGGGCCAGCAACGTGTTTCTCCCTTTCACATTCAAGATCTTATTTCTCTGACTAGTAAGTTTTCACTTCATCTCCTTGATGGAGTAAAACTACATTTGTCACTTCCCTCTGAACAACTGAGATCCCTATGGGAGACTGATTCACACAGCCATTCTTTCCACAAGGACAGCTAATCTGTGCAGCACGCAGGGTGGTCCAGGAACGGTCTGCCATCCAGCCTGGATTGTAGGTTTGAGGCATACACTATGCACTTACCATTGCATCATGGTATTATTCATACAAGGCAGTAATCCTCCTCAGAGTATAATTATGCACAGTCTGCTGAGCTCCCAAAACATAATTACCTCTCTGTGGGGCTGGGTAATGTTCACAGGCTAAGCCAGGGCATGACTCTCCCTTTCAGGGTCTGTGTGCCCCATACTCTGCCAAGATTTTTTTCTTCTTCATTCGATTCCTTCTTGACAGGTAAACAGGGGGTGTGAAAAATAAACATTTTCCTGACACAGGCATCAGCTGTACCAAGATGACTGTGGTGTGGATCTTCTGCCCCTTACAGGGTTGATTCGTTTGCCAAAAACGTGCCATGGTTTGAAATGTGAAAAAAGACACCCACACAGACTTCACTGGCCTCATCGAGTTCTGAAATGGGGCCTGGGAATTTTTAGGGACCTCAGACAACTTTCACTGTCCTGATTATGGAATGTAAACACTGGCTGCAGGGACAAAGAACGTTAAAAAAGCCTGTCATTAAATCTCATAGGGGCAATCTAAAAGGTTTCTGAAAAAGAAAAGAGAATCTCATTGGATTTTTGTTGCAACTTTCTTCCTCCCGCTGCTTATCTCTGCTCCTCCACTCTGCCTATGCTGCTTAGGTACTGAAGGAGGGTTATCTGTCAAGTTTTCAAACAAACACAGGCAATTCTCAAGGTTTTTTTTCTGAATATCTTCTAATAATTCGTCCCTCTGCACACATACAATTCTTTGGCTGTGTGCCAGGAAAATCCAGTGTTTCCAGGGAGATTTGAGCTCTGCTGAATGCCATATATTACAGTAGGCTCAAACAGAATAAATCCAATATTTTTATAGAACAGTTTAGATACAGGAACAGGTAAATTGCCATGCTAACGTATTCCCTGCCTCTGAAGGGAGGCAAGTAAAATATTCATGCAGCCTTTGATGATCTTCCTATCCTTCATCATTGTAAAAATTTTTCAGTCAAGAAAATCTGCATGGTGCTGGGTCTTAGTTGCTCACCTGTGCTGCTCCTCAGCAGGGAAGAGCAGGTTGTGCCGGATGTATCCAGAACTGTCTTGTGGTTTTCTTCCCTGAGCAGAGTAGGCAAACGGCTTACTGGCTGCTTGACTGCTTTGGAGATCCAGACCCCTGATATCATTAACCTTATAGAGGAGATGAGAGGGCACCCTGGGTAGGGCTGAGCTGAGGAAGCTACTTAATTCTTGTTACTCACATTGATTACTTGTGATGATGCAGAGAATTTCGCTTGGTTTTGGAGAGCCAACTGCTTTGACAACAATTAGGGCATAAGTTTTTACCTCTCTGCAAGACTCTGTTATAGATTGACATATTAGCACAAAATTGGACTTTTGCATTTTGCCTGGACCAGGAGACAAATGATGCCTGCAGATTGAAAATCTCACATTTATTCCTTGTATTCTTCTTCTGTTGATTTGTCTTACCCCATTTTACAAGCTCTGTGATGAAACGTCTGTTCTGGTAGTCAAGGTGTGATTTACACAACCAAATATCTGGATATGGAAAATTTTCACAGCCATTTTCAAGGTTAACTATTAAAAGAACGGTTAATTCCACACAAAAAAAAACCCAGCTAGTATTTGATCCTCGGGGAGTTACATTCATCAGATAACCACACATTGGCTTAATATAAAATGCATGAACTCCTTGCTGCTATTTTTAGCGTAACCAATACAGTTTGATGCACCATTACATGCTCCAGCCACAGGGTAATCTCTGTCTTCACACTTTTTCTATAACTGGGGGGGTCTAGCCATCCCTTCTTCTGGACTGATGAGAGCTTCTTTTCTCTCTCCTTCTGCTCCTGCCAGAATTAAGCTAGTGCAGGTCAATTAACATGACAGGAAGAGGCATCCGTGCTGTTTCATGAATTCCTCTTCCACCACCTGGGTGACAGGCAGATGTCTTGCTGCGAACAGAGAAACTCAAGCTGGCTTGGAAGGAAGATTTCCCTTGCTGGTACTTAAGAGGTAGCAGGCTTCAATTTTGCAAGCCCCAGACAATAAAAAAATATTTTTATTGGCAAAGAGTGTATCAAATTCTCTTGGTATTTTACTGTGTGCCTAGGTGCATGAGAAACTCATTGTCTTCTTCATCATTTTGAAAGATTTTCCAGAAGGTGATGAGCCTAGCAAGCAAGATAGCGTTGAGGATGCTGGCTCACCTAATGTAGCACTTCTGCCACATTATGTACCTGCAGACTCCTCGTCGTAGAGCAGCCAAGTGTGGTTTTCAAGGCCTCCTCCAAGAAGTCAACATGGACATGGTGTCCTGGCTTTTCACAGCTCTCCTCCTGCAATTGCCTTTCCTCCAACCTCCCCTCTTCCACTGGGCAACTGAGACCAAACTGAGGGCAGAGCAATTTTCTGCTGCTATATTCTGTAAAAAGCTGTGTATAATGGCGGTGGTTAAAATGAAATAGTACTTGAAATGGAAAATTTTCAGGTCTTGTTTTTTAAAAGTTTATGAAGCTCCAACCTTAAGAAACTCTTTTTTTGGTTATTGCTCTAGAAATATCTTTTTAGCAGTTCTGACAGCTTTCAGAAACAAAAGAGCCTTCCAAGAGAATTTTAAAGAGTTTTTCGAAAACACTTTTGCCTTTGTATTTGAGAGAGGCTTTGGCAGCACTGTAAAACAGCAGTGTTTCTCTTTGCTCCCTCTTCTCTTTGTCAATCATCTGAATTTACATTGCATTTAGAGTTTGTCACATAAAGTACTGGAGACCTTAAAGTGATTCCTTCCAAACTGGTAATTTTTGTATGGAAAATCTTGCTGTGAGGCCATGTAAAACTGAATCGAATTAGTAACTTGAAGAATGATGAAATTCTGACTGTAAATATGTTAAAGAGCAAACATTTTCTCTACTCTTCCTTCCAACCAGAAATTTTTGTTCTTTTACTAAAAGGAACACAACTGGTAAACATTGCTGAAAAGAACTGCTGATAAGGTAACCACACTCCCCGCCCCCCGCCAATGGATTTTTGCTGTAAAGAATCTGATTGAAACCCCCATGGGAAAAGAGCAGAATTCCTCATTGACTTTTGGTTGGAGACAATGAAAATGAGAAGGAACTCCACCAATTTGTCAGGAATGCACCAGGGTCAGCACTGTGTATGTTAAGAGGAGGCCAAAAGGGGTAATGCAATCCATCGCATTCAGTGATGCAAGTGATGTATGAGTAATTTACAATATATTGAACTGCAATCCTGTCTTACAGCCCAGTAAGGGAAACATACCTCTTCTCCCAGCAAGTCCGTCCTTCCTTCTCTGCTTCCCTCCCTGTAAGTGTGGTACATTTCTGTCAAAACTATAAAAAACAGAAGTGTGGTTCAACTAGTCAATCACATCTCTCGTGCGATGTCATATCTACCCTACATAAAGAGAAGCTAAACTTTCTGCTTTTGTTCACCTGCATGGCCTTTATTAGGTACACATTTAGCAGAACTTCAAAGTTGTTTGCCACATAAAATATATCATGGAATTTATACATCTTCTGACAGCATAAACAGTAGGTAAACTTGATGTAAAAAGCACAGGCATTTATGTGGTTTCATGGAAAATGTAGTAACCAGGAATGCACATCCTGATACCAGTAAACACATTAATATTAACATTTTAGTGTTTATACGTATATACTCACAATTTTTAATAGCATTTTTTTGTTAGTGGTTGGTTTATTAAATATATAACTTCTATGCATAATTAAAAAACACGTTTTAAACACATTAAAACATTCTTCACATTCTGTTTCTGACTATTATAAAATTAGAATAGTAGGCCAGAACATGTATATAGCCAAACGTAAAAATAAATTAGAAGTTAATTTGATCTGAATTTCCTTTATTACACACTCAGAGTAAGGAAACTGAAAATGTGTTCAGACGCACTGCAGAGGGAATCGTCTGAATAGATGTAGATGCTTATATCTGCACTAGGAGATATCAAAGAATCATAGAATGTTAGGGATTGGAAGGGACCTCGAAAGATCATCAAGTCCAATCCCCCTGCCAGAGCAGGAATGCCTAGACTATGCCCCACAGGAACGTGTCCAGGCAGGTCTTGAATGTCTCCAGAGAAGGAGACTCCACAACCTCCCTGGGCAGCCTGTTCCAGTGTTCCGTCACCCTCACTGAGAAGAAGTTTCTTCTCGAGTTTAAGCGGAACCTCTTATGTTCCAGTTTCAGCCCATTACCCCTTGTCCTATCAGTGGTTGTCACCGAGAAGAGCCTGGCTCCATCCTCGTGACACTCACCCTTGATATATTTGTAAACATTAATGAGGTCACCCCTCAGTCTCCTCTTCTCCAAACTAAAGAGCCCCAGCTCCCTCAACCTTTCCTCATAAGGGAGATGCTCCACTCCCTTAATCATCCTCGTTGCCCTGTGCTGGACTCTCTCCAGCAGTGATGTGCAACTTCTACTGTAGGAGATGAAAAAAGTAGAAACAGTCTTCTAGCATGAATTCCAAATTCTGTCACCATATTATGGTCAGTATCATTAAAACACAGCAAATACAATTTCCTTTGTTACACTGGAGCTTCTTTTCTCAGATGAATTTTCACACTGTGCAAAGCTTTGAGATAACACAATACATAAAGATTGATCTTGAATTCTTTTCTTAATTATTCATATGAGTGGCAAGTTACTAACTCCTCTCCACTGGTTATACAAGGTGGCTGTAAAATGATAAGCTCATGTTTAGATATCTGTGCAGTTGACATCTTTATTTAATCAGCTGAATCCAACTCTGTTTCCCTTTTCAGGTCATACTTAAAATTTTTGTGTTTTTTTATATTCTCTGTATACAAGACAAACTCTACATAGGATCTTTTGTTTATTTGTTGATGGAGAGACACTGTTCTTTCTGTATGCTGTGTGATTGTGAAATTGCACAGTGAGTACTGAAATTCAGAAGTGAGCTCTGCAGGCAAGCTGAGGAAAGCCATCGCAACACACAGCACAGAGAGAGTTTCTTTTTTTTTTCCTCGAAGATGCAGTAAGCAATACCTAAAGTAAGCTATTTTTAAATAAGTGAATGTTAGGGTGTGGGTTTTTTTTCAGTTAGAAATGTGGAAGGAAATAAAAACCTGTGTTGTCACCTAACTGTTTTGTAAAAAAAGCCTTATAAACCTGTTCCTTTTGTAGGAAATTGTGGGCTCCAGCAAACACATTCCATCATGTCAATGTGACCACCACTATCTCACACTTGAATTTGCTGTGCACATGGTGAACTGTTGAGGTAGTTTTTTGGGCTGTCTGGGGCAGCTTTGCCACCTGGAAAGTGCTGTATTGGTCACTGGTGGTCAGCCAGAATAGCATGGAAAAAAGCAAAGTGAAGCTCAGCCCAGCTGTCACGTCTCTCTGTAGGGTTTGTTCTTCCCCTGCTAAACAGAAAGCAATGTAGGATTTGTAAGGAGGGATCTTGCTTTTATTAAATGGATGGATGTAGGTAAAGCATGTTGAGGAAAAGAGATTTATCTCAAGTAGTCAATGTGGATTCACCAAGGGGAAGTCATGCTTGTCCAATTTGATAGCCTTTCACAATGACATAACTAGATGGATAGATGAAGTGAGGGCAGTGGATGTGGTTTACCTTGACTTCAGCAAAGTTTTTGACACCATCTCCCGTGGCATTCTTGTAGCCAAGCTTTAGAAGTGTGGTTTGGGTGATTGGAGAGTTAAATGGATTGGGAACTGGCTGAAGGACAGAGCTCAGAGAATTGTTATCAGTGGGATGGGGTCTAGTTGGAGGCCTGTGTCTAGTGCTGTCCCCAAGGGGTTGGTACTGAGTCCAGCTCTATTCAGCATATTCATCAATGACCTGGACAAAGGGACGGAGAGTATCCTTTGCAAGTTTGAAAATTATTCAAAACTAGGAGGAGTGGCTGACTCGTCAGAAGGCTGTGCTGCCACACAGTGTGACCTGGACAGGCTGGAGAGCTGGGTAGGGAGAAACCTAACGGAATTCAACAAGGTCAAGTGTGAAGTACTGCATCTGAGGAAGAACAACCCCATGTATCAGCACAGGTTGGGCACCGGCCTTCTGGAGACCAGCTCTGGGGAGAAAGACCTGGGAGTCCTGGTGGACAACAGGTTGACCACGAGTCAAGAATGTCAATGGCATTCTGGGATGCATCAACAAAAGTGTGACCAGCAGGTCAAAGGAGGTCTGGTTTAGCTCAGTGGGTTGAGCGTGGTGCTTGAAACACCAAAGGTCGCGGGTTCGATTCCCGTTCAGTTCTCACATGTTACCCGACCTAGTCGAGAGGTGGTATCCCTGCCCACAACAGGGAGGTTGGATTAAAATGATCTATAAGGTCCCTTCCAGCCCAGGCCATTCTATGATTCTTCCCCTCTACTTCACCCTGGTGAGGCTCCACCTGGAGTACTGTGTCCAGTTCTGGACTTCCCAGTTCAAGAAGGACAGGGAACTACTGGAGAGTCTAGCGCAGAACCACTAAAGTGATTAGGGGGCTGGAGTATCTACAATTCGAGGAAAGGCTGAGAAAGCCGGGTCTGTTTAGCCTGGGGAAGAGGAGACTGAGGGGGAACTTATCGATGCTTATAAACACTTAAAGGGTGGGTGTCAGTAAGATGGGGCCAACCTCAGTGGCGGCAAGTGACAGGACAAGGGGCAATGCTCACAGACTAGAAAACAGGAGGTTCAACCTAAACATAACAAAATATGTCTTTACTGGGAGGATAACAGAGCACTGGAACAGGCTGCCCAGAGAGGTTGTGCAGACTCTGTCTTCGGAAAGATTCCTGGATGTGTTCCTGTGTGATTTACTTTAGGTGACCCTGCTGTGGCAGAGGAGTTGAGTAAATGATCTTCAGAGGTCCTTTACAACCCCTAACATTCTGTGATTCTGTGATCTCAGTTTTGTCCTTTTTAAAGGTCCAGCTTCCTAGCTGTAAACACGCAATTTTAGTAACCTTATTGCAAGATATGTCAATTATTCTTATGAAAATAATCTTTTCCCCAACATACCTTGTCCCACTTGCCATTTTATACCACAACTAATCAGGCAGAGATAAATGCAAGTATCATTTGTCAAGAATACTTTTTAGAATGATGTTTTATTACCAGTGTTACCTGTTCCAGTAGGGAGAAATCTGAAATATTTATTCTAAGGAGCCCATTAAGTACCATGAATGGGCAGCAGTGAGCTGGTTGCTGATCCTCCTGTTTCCAGTGCAGTGACCAACAAACTGTTCTTAGAGAAGTAAACTAAACAAATCACCAGAAGAGTGAGACACAAAAGGCATCACCAAGTCAAAATAATTTGAGAGTGTCCCAGTATGTAGAATTACTGTTACCATTAATCCACACACATCACTATTAATTATCACTGGGTTTAAAATGGATTGCCAAACAATACCCTATTAAATGATTTTTCTGATTAAGCACATCCTGATTAAGTAGAATGCACTGTACAGTGTTTGAAAAATGACACCATTTATACACAAATCGAATACAAATAGCGTACTTATCAGATCCCCATTTAGGAACCATTTACCAACGTCAGAATATTCTCTTATTGGCATTCTGTAGTGATTATAGAAGAAAAAGAGAATGATCTGATTGGGGTAATAAAAATCAGACAAAGTGGATTGTGGTTTTATTTCTCCTGTCACCTACCAAGGAACGAAATGATTTGCAAAGAGTCAGTGTTCAGGGAGCCCTGGGTGGCTGTTTCAGATGATGAAACAAAGAATTAAATCTCTAGATAATCACTCAGAGAAGTGAGCTCTTTTTTTACTTACAATTCTTCACTTTTAGGCATTTAGTAACACTTTATCAGAACCTTGCAAGTAAGTTGACACTTCTTTAAATGTTTGTCATAGCTTTATATTGCTTTTCTAGAGGGTACTTTTTAAGTGCCTGTAACAGCTAACCTGCTATTATTTTCACAATGTATTAATAATGGCTATAATAGGAGGTAATAAGCTTTTCTCCTAAAAGAGGTGAAACTGATGCATAGTATCAGTCTCTGCATGCAAAGAATGTGCAAGGAACAAGGAACACATTGTTTCCCAGAATTTTTTTTTGGTGACGTCATTCAGATTTTACAATAAACTATTTACAGGAACTTTAAATCTTCATGTAATGAGTGTGAAATTTACCCACTTTTTTTAAATAGAGATTCAACTGGGTACTTTACTACTCGATATATTTACTGAAAAAGGTCCCAAAGATATTGATGTGTGGTAAATTATGTCAAT
Organism: Trogon surrucura; assembly: GCA_020746105.1. Taxonomy (NCBI): domain Eukaryota; kingdom Metazoa; phylum Chordata; class Aves; order Trogoniformes; family Trogonidae; genus Trogon; species Trogon surrucura. The sequence continues at coordinate 69,729,285 of CM036617.1, forward strand.
GAGGAAATAATTAAAATGCAGGTTGCCCAGCTTCTTAGACCTCTACATATATCCTGTACCAATCACCATTCGAAGTAGTACTTCATTCTTCAAGACCTTGTAATGCTGGGTAACCTCTAAATGTTAATGTTTTGGTATGGTTTTCTTTGTTGTGGTTTTCTTTTTCTTTGGGGAAATCATGTAACATATTTTTTTAGTTAATCTTGGCTGCAGTCCATAGCTCTTTACAGACAGAGGTGCCACAGCTCTGTGCAGAGGTATCAGTGAGAGCCTTTGACACAGACTGCATCAAACATGACATATAACATAAACATTGTGTGAATTCCAGTAAGCAGATTTTCTTCTGGAAGGTGCTGGCTTCGTGTCTGTCTGAGCAAAACGCAAAGCTGCTTTAGCTGAGTGTTTGGGATTTGAAAGCACTGATGGAGCAGAAATGCAGTTTGTGACTGGTCTTTGGCATTTTCTAGGGGAAGAACATGTGCACATAGTCAAAATCTAGAGTTTTAGCAAATCTGTGAACTGCTGGTGTGTGTGTTTTCAAAAGTGACAAACTGGGGACATAGCTGTGTTTGGGCTCTCATGGTGACACTTAACTGCATGGAAAACAAGGACAAAAGCTCCTCAGTTTCCTGCCCTTAGCTAGATTCCTCTTTGGCTTGTCCTAGTCAAAGAACAGAAACAAATAGAGTGATATGCTTCAGTTCTCCATTCAGTCAATTCTTGAGCTGCATGCAGCACTCCACTACTGCCTTAGAGTAGAAGAGCCTTGCACAACCTAGAACTGAGGCCACTGGAAACTTTGAAAAGGTCAAAAATATTTTTCACTTTTCTGAACTTCCAATTGCAGATCAAGTGCCTCAAAATCATACTTATCATGCTTATATCTTTGGCATTCCATTGACTTCAGAATATATTTTATGAGTAAAGAAATGTGAGCAGAATTTGTCAGAAAAGGCAGAAATGATGCATATTTCACAAATCAGGTTACACTCTGAAAAATTTCAAGTTCAGTTTCATAACCCTGAGAGATTCACATGGTTCAAGAAAACATTGGGATGTTTGTCTAAACCTTCGCAGCTCACCAAAGCTCCTGAGATGTAGCCATCACTTCTTGAAAACATCCTATTGAAACTTAAAAACATTGGGCCTGGCTCTGCCCTTACAGTGTGAAATATATGCTGCAGACTGAATTTGTCATGGTGTAAAACTAGGGAAGTTTAACGTATTGACACAGCCCTAACAGAACATGCTCAAAGCCATGTGCAAAGTGTCTCTAATTTGACTTACAGTTGCTATGGTAACATACACTACATGCTTGGCTGGAGTAAAGTGGCATGATGTGCTAAAGACTGCGATAGAGCGTGGTGGCATACCAGTGCACAGAAACTTTTAAAGTCTGCACAGAAATGCTTTTAAGTCTGGAAACAATACAAAGTAATATCAAGCCATGCTAATATCTAAGTGCAGAACCTTCTTGTACTGTTCTATCCAGTACAGTCCATACTAATAAAAATCGCTGTAAATTAATTTATATGAAAACATTTTACTGCTGTCCATTTTTAATGTCATAGTTATTAATATAAGAACTTAAAATGCATTCATAACTTTGCCTATTCTTTGACCTTGGACAGCCTATCAAAAATATAAGAATTTTGATAGCAACATGTAGCAGTCCAGACATCTCGCAAATCCATGTTCCACCCGTGCAAGAACTACTCAATAGTAATTATTATGGTGTTTGAATGGTGTGAAACAGAGCTAATAGTCATAACCTGTGCTTGACGTAAATATCTTTGACATTTACAAATCCCTAACAAACCCTTGTGATTCTGTGATTCTGTGATTCACTATGAATTCTAAAAAGAACAATTTAAAACCAGTTAAAATACACTATCAGAGCTCCAAAATAGGAGGAAACCAGTCTGACAGAAATTATCTCAGTCTTACTCTAACACACTGTGATTTTAAAACCAGCAATGCCCAAAGTCTACTTGGTTTTTTTTTGCCTTTTTTTTTTCTGTAGAAGCTATCATTATTTATTAAACATGTTTTGTGAACCATTTATAAGACCAGACTTGTAAACATTCCTAGGTAGCAGAGAGTAGAACGACAGATGTCCTACAATTCAACTTGCTGGCAAAAAAAAAAAAGCAACAAAACAATATTTCTTTTAAGATTGCCAATTTTTCATTAGTTATTTATTTAAGGAGGTTTATTTTTATTTGCTTCTGCAGTGGAAAATCCACAGAGAAATATAGAAGATTGGAAAATGTAAAACTCTAATAATGATACATCGCCACAAATATATGTTCTGAGTGCTCTATTAATTATTTTATAAAATCTATGTATCATCTATGATGTACCAAACTTTCATACACTTTCTTCTCCTCTAAGTGATAGAAACCATTTCTCTTACAATAAGTTGCTGCTCTCTGCCTTAGAGAACAATATTTATGCTTACATATTGGTGTCACAGAAAAATATGGAGAATAACAGTAAGAAAATGTGTGCAGTTCGATAGAAAATGTGGGAAATGCCCCTTAGTTATTGAAAATGAAAATAGATCTCACAGAAAGAATGCTTTTGTTGACACTACACTTCTAACAAAGCACATCTTAGATTCCCTGGCAAGGCTGCACGCCACCCAAGATCTTGTTCAACTCCTACTTACATCAACGAAAAGAAATCCTGGTCCTTTGTAGGTTAACATCTGGTGGTACGGCTTGTTACACATCTGCTTTGGTATCACAGAATCACAGAACTGCTGATGCTGGAAGGCACTTCTTGAGATCTTCTGAACCAGCCCCCCAGTCAAGCAGAGTCAACTAGAGCTGGTTACCCAGGGCTATATCCAGCCAGGGTTTGAATTATCAGGGACGCCTGCTCCACTAGCTCTCTGGGCAACACGCTCCGGTGTTTGATCACTTTCACAGTAAAACAGACTTTTCTTACGGTTAAGTCCAATTGTCTCTATTTAGTATCTAACTAAAGCCTGAGTAAAACTCATGCTAGTATTTATTATGAGGTACAATCACAGGACAGTAACAAATGATACAAAGAGACACAACCGAGGAGATCTACTGCTTGGCAAAAAGCTATTATAGAGATAATATAAAGATTTAAAAATAATGACTTAAACAGTGAATTTAAATTGTGCTGAATGTTTTCCTTCTTGCTTTCTGTAAAGTACAATGCCTGTCTTTTTAATTCCCTCTCACCACTCATGAAGAATTGAAAATACCAATAAATGTCATGGAAACAACTGTGAGATCTCCATGGTGACATTGGTTGGGTTTCCACTAACTGTTCTGTACCCTTCAGCCTGGGTGTTGAGGCTGCACACCTTGGTCCTAGCCTGACACTAACCTGGAGGGACATTGGTACAGACCATCTCTGTTTCCTTTGGGAGGAAAGCTGAGTTTACAGAACTACAGCTACTCCACTAACTCTCTTTATTAGATGATGACTGTAGAACTGGGAAAGGTGTCCTTCCACCTATGGAGATTTTTGCCCCAAAGTTTAACCATAGCCATTGAAATCCACACTGTAAGAGAAAGCTAAGTAATAAGCTTCTTGTATAATGGCTCTAAGTAACCATGATTATCAGGAATTCAAGTGCCACCCTCTTGCTGGAACAAGAGCCTGAATGATGATCTCTCTTTCTCTGTATTCACACCAGAAAAACAAGAATCTTCATTACCCAGACACTGTTTGCAAGGCCAATAGCTCCTGAAGTGCCTGTAATGAGTGATGTGCCGATACAACACAGGCTGAAAGGCATTTAATAAACCATTCAACCAGTAGCAAACCATGTCAATGGATCATCAAGAGAAGACATTATAGTCCACAGAGTCAAAAGTTGCTCTGAAATTTCACTCCTTCATTGCTGCTTGAACTACAAGCACATAATACAGGACCAGTTGTATTTTAAAAATTGATTCAGCCACGTGTCCCTGAATTTTCCAGGGGCAATTAGGAGAAGCTTAAGCCAGAAATACTTGAGAAGTCGTTCAGGAAAGTTATAAAAGGAGACAAATTTTAAAAGTGATACAACTTAGATCTTGCTTGTCCCATTGTCTCCTTTCCAGATCTTTTTAGGATGATAGTACAGCTCCAATAACCTTTCATTATATATATAAATATATATGTATATATTTTTTTTTTTTTTTTTCAACCATACAGCCTCAGACAAGGAGGGATTCCATCAAAATCAGTAATACTTCTCTGGCTCAAAATTAGCATTGATAATAGAAAGCATATTCTTATTTTACCCTGAGAGTACTTTAGACTTAACAGTTATACTTTGGTACTGACTATTCTGCCTTAAAAGCACTAAATGAGAAATGCCCTTAGGGGCAAAGATAGTTCTTGACTTGGGGCATGCTCCTAAAAACATGCCAGTCCCTGGATCTCCACTGACCATGAAATAGCTAATGCCTTCCTAAAGCAATTATCTAACTCTGTTCTAGGATTATCTTGGCTCACTTATTCCTTCAACTCCAGCTGGTAGCCTCTTCTAGAACACCACTGCCCTAGTGGTAGGAGACTTATGATTTCCAGTCTAAATTTATTCAGAGCCAGTTACTGTGCTTAAAGAGCTTTTCTTCCTCCCAAGGGGAAGCTTATTCAGAGATCTGTGTTCCCTTATTTACTCAGATCCTATTCACAGAAGAAAATTGTCTCTCCTCCAAGCCTTCCCTGGCTGGCTTAAATAACCAAGATCTTTCTGTCACCTCTTCTTTGCCTTCTTTTATCATTCACACTATAAATTACTGAAAATACAAGGCATAAATTCTAAGAATCAGCATTCAATAGTTTATTTGAAGCAAAATTGGGATGTGTCTGGCAGTGCTTAGGGTCTGCTGAATGAGAGGCCAGAGTCCCTGTGATTTCCACTAATGCATTAAGAGAACTCATCAATACTTTTTAATAGATCTATAAATTTTTTGCAATGACAAATTGTTACCGGAATTCAGCTTGACCTAGTTTCTTCAGCATACACAAATGCATTACTGTCTCAGAGATGAGAACAAGAAAACCTCTCAGAAGGTGAAACTATCTCCTACAGCAGGTAAAATATATATAGCAATAGGAGGTGGTGTAAAAATATACATTAGTCAGCTCTAATTCTTTAAAGTAGGAGCTGTGTGTCTCTGCCCAATGTAAAGGACTTACCCTTAAGGAATACTGATGGGAAAATCATGTAAGCGGACAGGTCTGCAACTGAGGGGAATATCCTCTACTGAAGAGAAAATCCTGTCAGGAGGCAAGTCTGCAACCATGAGAGTTAAGAGGAATTACTTAATTTAAAAAAAAAAAAAAAAGACAAAAAAAAAGACATAGTCCCATTCCACACACTACTATTGCTCTACTTGATGTAAGATTTTTGTCTCTGCATCAAAGACATGAAATCAAACCTTTCTTTTCACATTAGTGAGGGAGGAGAAGGATTTTAATTTTTTGGTTTTTGAATTTGGAATTGGGAACTCAGATTGTTAGCAAATTGATGGCCATGTTTTTTTTTTTTGTTCCCCGAGAAAAAACCTCCAAAGTGCTTTATATCACTACTCAGTTTGTTGGCTTCCAGTGGAAAAAACAGAGTCACTCCCAGAGAGTGTCGCACAGCTCTGCACCCACAAAACTTCCATGAGAACTGTGATCACAGACAAGAGCACACAGAAAAACATTACATACTTTTCCCTGCTCATGAGTTTCTGGGTTTTTTTATTTTGTTCTGTTCTGCTTTTACGTTCCTTTAATAAATCCCAAGGCCTTTCATCACTAATGGAGCACTAGACAAAACAAGTGGGAAGGATTATAAGAAATTTGATCAACGGCCACAAAAAGCCAATTTAAGTGGGGGGTTACTGCTCTACTTGTGATGTTTTAACTTTTGTGACAGGCAGAGGCTTAGTTTACACTGGGATTTCCTGCATGATTTACAAAGCAGGAGTGAAACCCCTCACATCCATTCTGATAGATCTCCCCCTTCATCCATCAGTGCTGACAGTGCTAATCTGCAAAGAATTAGTGACCTAGAAGTTCAAGTCAGCTATTCCCTTCGTCTGGCTATAACACTATTCATGGAAACTGCATATTAAAGGTACCAATAAATGTCAGTGTGCAATGTGAAAAAAATAAAAGTGATTGATTGTACATTTTTGCATGAGAGTGTTTTAGAACAAAAAGACTTATTATCAAATCATTGGCATAAAAATGGGAATGCAAATGATGGAGCCTTCTGTAAAGAACTTGATTTTTGCTAGCTAAATTGTTTCTGTTCTTTCAAATAATACAATCTGAACACAATTAAATGGTAGCACTTATATCACACCATAGATGGTCTGTCTACAAGTCGGCTTGGAGTTCCATGTGAGACACCTGGTTCCTTGATGGACTAAATAGCTAGTGTGGAGCTGAGGAGGATCAGATATGTCCAATTCATAAATAAATAGGTTTAACAGTACAGCATAGACTGAGAAAGTCACATTGATTTCGGAGAACCAAAATGCCTGTGACTGACTCCTTTTTGATTGAATTTGGGAATACCTGCTGCCTCCAGCTGACAATTTCAAAGGGTCCTAACTGATGCAGCTATTGAAGCCATGAGCTGGAATTGATGTGCAAAGCACAAAGACAAGACATATAAATCTTCAGTCCTTCCATGAAGAACAGCAGCATATTTTCTGAGCAGGTAAATATACGAGGTTTGATTACTGTACTGTTACAGTAAGATCAGAAACGGGTTTTACTGCTTCTCCCCTTCGTGGCTGCCAAACATGAAGACTGAAGAAAAGAAGCTGTTCGAGCAACAAGAAGGTCAATAGTTTCTGACACTTTCCTGTCCTTTCATTGTCTGAGTAGCAACAAAACAGTGAGGTACCTAACTAGACCTCACAATCATCCAACTTTTTTTGCTAGTAAATTAGTTGACTGATAAAACTGAGAGATGAGAGATAAGATACTTGTAGGCAGCAGTAACTAGGGAATGCATCATACTACTTCTCCTTTTCCCATTTCTGAAGTACCCTTTTAAGGTCCTGAGGACATTTATTGTCACTTGCACCCCATTGCCAATTTAGGGGAAGCCAGGCTAGGCCTAGGTAGGGGCAAACAGTGTGTTTATTCTGGGGTACTTAATTTTTCAGGAGGTTCCCTGAAACCTCTTGGCAGCCAAGAACTCCTCCCCCACAGCCAAGCTTGGGCTCTGTTTCTTTCTCTTTTCTGTAAAATTGTACCAATCGAAATAGAATGGGTTTGACTTTTATAGGGGGTCAATGAAGACCTGTCCAACAGATACTTCTTCAAAACTGTGCCTGGGTTAGAGTTAGGAGAAATGGCTCCTGAATGCATTTTAATTGTCGTTTTAGAGTTCATAACCTGACAAAGAGACTACTTCACAGTGACGTAGAGCTCCTGTAATACTAGACATCTGGTCATGCCAATTTTTTGAGGGTAGTTATAGAAAAGTACTCAAGCATGTATCTCACACTGAGGTATGCTTTGGTGGAAGTGGATTTATTCAGGCTATTGCAGAAGACTCTCCCAGGACTTCTGCAGTGAACTCTTGCCTTCTTGTTGCTTCTAGTACTACCTTGATGTTTTGAATTACCGTAAGACTTTGGCTATCTGGAAGATTGTAACACTTGGTTGCTTATTTTCACAATCTCCTGCAAATTATAGAGCATTATTTCACAGAGGAATGGGAAGACTGCAGAAAAAATAAGTGTCAAAAGGGTGCAGAAAATGAGCTTGGGAACAACAGATACATTTCACATGAAAAGAGGTTGTGTGGGTTGAGGGGCATTGAAAGACAGGAGGGAGATTTTAGATGATATTCAATAAACTCGTCATATTTTCTTTTTGATGAAAGATACATCACAAGTCCCAGAAAACCGGTTTTTAAAGGCAATAGGACAAGTCTTTCCTTTCCCCACATATCCCAACTCAGGGCAAGTTAGAGGATGGGAAATCGTTAACTGCTGAGAGAAAGTGATGTGACCAGCATATCCTAAGGTGATGCTCAAAAGAAGATATCAAAAGGAGAAAAGTCTTTAATGTGTTCACATATCGCCAGTTGCACTGAGGAGAGGCTCTGAGCATACCGTGTCAGAGATCAGCACTTTTCTGCAGTGCTTCATGAATGTGCATCTAGGTGGTTTAGGCTTAAAGGAAAAGAGGATGGCTATCTGCCTGGGACAATGGAAAAAGGCCTCTTCTCTCTTAGCAATCAAACTAACGTTTGATTTATGCTTTGTTCCTGCAAGGGCTTTTGAAGCTATTTTTAAATACATGATGAAAATCAGCATGAGATGACAGAAAGAAATGCAGCAGAATACTTAACCCAAAATTAGTCTCACAAGAATGACTGTGCTTTCTCAGCTAACCGCAGAAATATTGTTTTTGAACATAAAGATCCTACATCTACCAATAAGTATAGTTGTGTGCACACAAATGCGTACACATGCATAACAGTACTCAGAACTTAGTTCTTATTTCACAGTCCAACAGTCTGGGATTGGCAGCAACAATTTTATCACTATTTGGAAATTAGGGCTTGAAGAATGTAAATTACATTTTCTTAATTAGGTCCCATAAGGACAGCAAGTATTCAGACATTCTTTAAAGTGTGGGTCTTTAAAGCTCTAATCAGTAAGTAGGGGTTAATTTTACTGGATTTTAAGGCAACTTCAAAAATCTTTTGGATGAAAAGGGTATATGGAAAGCATCAAGACAAATCCTGACAGAAAAGCTAGTCTGTCATATTTCCTTCAGTCATAAAAGCTATGAGAAACTGGGAATAAAAGACACTTTTACTGCAATTAAAACCTTTGAGGAAAAAGGCTACTGACAAAAAATATCTGTCTTGGAGAAATATATGAACTGAAGTTGTGCCTCAAGGAGATAAATAATGTCATTTCCCTCATCATCCTGCAACTCAAATCACAGTTCTTGAGTGACCAAACTAGATTAGCTACTTGGTGGTTGACAGGACGTGTGCATTCTTCTCATCCAGGGACAATCTTCACAACATCCATACAATCTTTTCATGGCTGCTGTTGCAACTTCTTTGATTGGATACTGTGACTTTGGCAACACACAGAATCCTCTGTGTTTACAGGGCATGATCATGATCACAAATACAAACTGGGCACAGAATGGGTTGAGAGTAGCCCTGAAGAGAAGGCTTTGGGGGTGTTGATAGATGAGAAGCTCAACATGAGCCGGCAGTGCGCTCATGCAGCCCAGAAGGCCAACCGTGTCCTGGGATGTATCAGGAGAAGGGTAGCCAACAGGTCAAGAGAGGTGATTCTCCCCCTTTACTCTGCTCTTGTGAGACCCCACCTCTAATACTGCGTCCAGTTCTGGTGTCCCCACCATAAGAGCGCGTTCAGAGGAGAGCCACAAAGATGATCCAGGGGCTGGAGCACCTCTGCTACAAGGACAGGCTGTGGCAGCTGAGATTGTTCAGTCTTGAAAAGAGAAGACTTTGGGGGGACCTAATAGCTGCCTTCCAATACCTGAAGGGATCCTACAGAAAGGCTGGGGAGGGACTTTTTACAAGAGCATTGAAGGAGACTAGATTTGTTGAAGGAGAATAGATTTAGATTTGATCTTCAGAAGAAATTCTTCAGTATGAGGGTGGCAAGACTTTGGAATAAATTGCCCAGAGATGTTGTGGCTGCCCCCTTCCTGGAGGTGTTCAAGGCCAAGCTGGACAGAGCCTTGAGTAGCCTGATCTAGTTGAGAGGCATCCCTGCCCGTGACAGGGAGGTTGGATTAAATGATCTCTAAGGTCCCTTCCAGTCTAGACCATTCTATGATTCTATGATTTTGCTACCAACAGTATCTCTGGTCTGTTTTAAACTGATGCCAAAATCATAGTGATTTTTTAAAAGTAAATTTATGCATAAAAGTGATACCATGTTTTTATTAATGTTGATAATAATGTTAATTGAATAGCAAATGATTCTGATAAGAACCCACAACTGTGAACCAAAGAGATTGTTCAGTATTTAACTGAACATATGTGAGTGAAGGTTTACGTTAAGAAACGTATCTTACTTAATGTTATGTATTACTGCTGAAAACAAAAGACTGACACTTTTCAGCTGTAATGTATTTTCTTCTGGGAATGCATTCTTAGCATTGATGTACAACATCTAATTTATTTTGTTCGTATAATTCTCAAAGGCGGCATGGTAAACCTCCAAGAAACACTGCTTACATCACCATATGTTCAGAACAAGATGTTATTGGCAAACTTTTCTATTTTCATGTAGAGTAATGCAGTTGAAGCAAAAAATAAAAAGTGTCTTTAAACTTTATCCACTGGTCAGTGCTACTTTCTAACCAAGCCGTCTCATATTTTTTTTGCACTTTTTTCCCCAAAAATATTGACTTACGTAACACGTACAGCAAATGAGAAGAAGTGCTTCTGCTAGTATATTGAATATTCAGATGTCATTTATTGTTTCAGCTACTAGACATCTGAATTCCATCTCTTCCCTACATATAACAGGCGTACATACGTGTAATGCATATATGCAATACATCATCACGGCTAGGCTTGGTGAACGAAGATATGGGAAGGGCTCTACCTACACTTGCTACAAGCGCACTGATGGCTAAAAAGGCCGATGCGGGATAGGCAAGTCTGGTTGCGAAAGGCACAGTGGAAAGTCTCCTTAGGCAGTATTGATGAGGCACGGTTCTTTCTGCGTTGTCTTTTGTCCTCGAGACTAATTCCACGTGCGTTCTCCAAGGAGGCAGTAGCGTTATGGATCGTGTGTCTCCGCATGTCCCGATTGGAGGCCAGAGTGGACCGCTGATGGCAGTCAATATGGCCAAGACTGAGGTATTGTTTCAGAGAGTCCTTGTATCTCCTCTTTGGGGCTCCTCTGTTGCGGCAGCCGGTGGCAAGTTCACCATAGAGCACAACCTTAGGGATGCGGTGATCCTCCATCCTGGAGACGTGCCCTGTCCAGTGCAGTTGCGTCCTCAGCAGCACGGCCTCAGTGCTGGTGACCCCTGCCTGTTCAAGGACAGTGACATTAGTCACGTAGTCAGCCCAGTGGATGTTTAGGATTGTACGGAGGTAGCACTGATGGAAGCGTTCGAGGAGTTGCAGGTGGTGGCGATAGATAACCCATGATTCAGACCCATATAAAAGAGTAGACAGTACAATGGCTCTGCAGACACTGATCTTTGTACTTTTCTTCAGGTCTTTATTGCACCAGACTCTTCTATGGAGTCTTCCAAAAGCTCTGTATGCCTTTGCTAACCTGTCGTCTATCTCTTTGTCAATCCTACCATCCGCGGAAATGATGCTTCCTAGATAGTTGAACTCCTGGACTGACTTAAGCTCTGATTTGCCTGTGGTGATGTGGGGATGATGGGAGACTTCCTGAGGTGCAGGTTGGTAAAGAACTTCTGTCTTCTTCAAGCTGACTTCCAGCCCAAAAAGCTCAGCAGCCTCTGCAAAGCAGGATGTTAAGCGCTGCAGAGCTGCTTCTGTGTGAGCAACGAGGGCGGCATCGTCAGCAAAAAGCAGCTCTTGGACAAGGTGATTTAGGGTCTTAGTGTGGGCCTTCAGTCGCCCTAGGTTGAAAAGGTTACCATCGGTATGATAACAAATGTAAATGCCGTTATCTTCATCGAGGTCTGCCCTAGCCCTTTGGAGCATCATGACAAGGGGGTGTCCATGGAGATGATGCAATACATATATGCTTATATATATACATATGTGCCTGTAGTTTTTCTTTTGAATCCTAAAATGTATTGCTTTGTCTTTCTATGTACATGTATGTATTTAGACATAATTTCATATATATTCAAGATCATAACCAGATCTCTTTTTTCATCAGATTCCTGTGATCTAAGCCTAAAAGCATTAATTTCTAAAAAGAGATTCCAGACAAGTAAAAATGTAATTGCAAAGGCTTGCTGTAAGAAACACGTCCTGAACTATGTAGCTGTAATTCAGCCTTCCACCTTAAATGGAAATTTTGAGAGAGAAAATGGACATTTCAAGCAAACTAACAAACTGTTGGTGTTATTTCTTATGAAGGAAGATATATTTATTGAGTAGCTAAACTTAACTGATGACAAGGAACAAGAGCTGGCACAATCTGTCAAGAGAACTTTAAAAATATGAGTCAATTTAATTAGGATGAGCTCTTGTACAGTGCAATAATTTTCTGGTCTTTCAGTGCGTCAGCTGACAAGTTTTGCATTGAGGGTCTCTGGTATTTCCACAGCAAGAAAATCATCCTGGAATATAACGTTAATGTCTAGAGAAGCTTAAGTAAAGTTCCCAGGAGAACCATCGAACACTTGCAACTGTGTCATTCATAACAGGTCTCTCTTGTTGTCTAGGCTTCATGTATTATATGATAAATTAAGAGCCACTGGAAAGTGGATTCTCTGGCTTGGCCAGTTTGCATTAGATGAATTCCTTTAGATCCCAAGTCAGCAGAGGACACTTTTACACAGAAGTCAATTACTTTTGAAACCCATTAGGAGTGATGTGATGTATTTGCAGACTGTCCTATAACAATTTTTCCAAGAGGCATACTAGGTCTTTTTGAAATGGAGTGGAAGCAAGAACACTAGTTTGGTACTACCTTGTGATTTCTCCAGGGTACTTGTGGACTTCACTTGAAATGGGAAGTCAGAATACAGTAGCCCGTAGACAGTGATTGACAGAAGGTATGTTGCCAGTGAGAAGCCCTGATGTTACTTAGATTTTCAGGATTAAAATGAAAAAAAAACCAGAGACATACAGAAGACAGACTACTTGCATTGAGTAACTTGAAGGTTGAGGTCTTCTCCAACAAAGAGTGACTATAAGGCAGAGTTTTGACCCACAAAAATTTCTTCCATTAAAGTTGATCTGATCTTTCCATATCTTTATTTCATTTTATTGATTTTGTTTCAGTTAATTAATTTACAGCTTCAGCTGAGATTTGACATTACAGAGTTTTGTGGGAGTTTTGATCTTAATTTTATTGATCTCTTCAGTGGAGAAGAACTGTTGAAGATTATTGATCTGAAGGACAAGAGGATATGGAACTGTAGGAGCTTCACAATCAAGTTTGACGTTTTTAATTTGTGTTTAAGGAGTAATTCATATATTCTTATTACTTTGTACTAAAAAATGCTTGAATTGAAGACTGAGAAAATACCTGCATGACACCCTTTGTACAACAGGTAGAAAGAGGTTGTTCCTTCAGCAAAATTTAGTTCTTCCTCTGTGTTAGGTCTGCAGAGCTAGTGAGATAGTTACTATTTAGCATTAGGAAATATATCCAGAAGGTGTAACTTATTTGCCATTTAAATCAAAGGAAGTGGGAGAAACTCTAGACATCAGGTTTCTTGACAGTTGAAATATTGTACTATTAGCACCATCTAAATAAATAACAGATATTGTGGAAACAGTACTGCAAGTGACTATTGTAAACATTTCAAATTGAGGTAGCTGGGGAAGAAATGAAAACATTACAGAAATAATAAAAAGAGAAAAGCAGCAACTCAAGGTAAATTACTAAAAATAAAGAAAGAGTCTCTACATAGGCAATGCATGCTCACAACATCCTCATTTATGGAAAGGGCCATACACTTAAATATTTCTTCTTTTTACCAGATGTATGATTATTTGGGAAAGCAGGGGTGAACTTTGTAGAGTAGGGTTCATGGTTGAACTCAATGATCCCAAGGGTCTTTTCCAACCTGAATGATTCTATGTTTCTATGATTCTAGGAGAGGTTTTTCTGAGCATACTTAAGATGTATGTGTATACATAAACTCTGTGTTAACGTCAAATTTTTAACAAATTGAAATCCATTTTCCAGCAAGTCAATTATCTACAATTAATCTCATTGGTTAACATTCTATTCCACACACTCTTGATACATTTAGCTGTCATTCCAAAACTACTCTTCTCATTGTAAATTACATGGTATTCTGCTCTAAAGAGTCGGCATTTTAGGGAGACTTGTCTTTCTGTGTAGGTGAACTCTGATTTTCATCTCTAATAATGTCTTAGGTGTATATTACAGACAATTGCTGCTTCGGCCCAGCCTGCAGTCAAAAGCAATACAACAATTCCCCTGCAGACAGTGTTTAGAGTAACCTGACGAGATGAATGAAGATCTCAGTTGGCAAAGAAAGTAAATTAAAGACTCCACCCTGGGAACCAAGGTGGAGGTTATTGGTGGGGCAAAGTGATTACTGTGGTGTAATTAAAATAGTCAGGGATAAATCAATCTGTTTCATTTCAAGTGATGGCAAGACCTGTCTTTACAAGCAAACTGATACACAAAATTAAGTCAAGGTAGGGATGGAAAAAGAAAATACATTGTTAGAACACAATTGCATTTATAAAGGTTTCACAGATAACATCTAATTAAGTGATTCAGGAAAATTGTTGTTACAGCTTTGCACATCCAACCAGGAAATGTCCTACTTTGGATGTAAGTGTATTCAGCAATAACAGTGTGTCTGCTATGAAATGAATTACCTTAAAAGCACCCATCTCTTTAAGTAGGATGAGATAAATGTCATAAAAGGGCATATCCCTTAAGGCAATGTTTGGTTATCAATTCAAAAAACTTACTGTCACTGAAGTATTTTTAGACAATCTTGAAAATAGGAAAGAACATGTCAATTACACATTCACTAATATTTCTGTATCTGTTTGCTCGCTCAAATCAATGCTGTCTTAAAACCTTGTGATGTAAATTGATGTTTAGAAAAAAATCAATCAGAAAAGAACTTAACTTCATATTTTTTTCTTTAATAATGATGGCAGGAGATCGATCATCAAGTTTAAATAGCCCAATTATTGGTTTATTACAGCAGTCATCACCGTGACTCAGTGAAGTCAGCACTACGAGAAACAGCATGGCAAATGAAAATGTATCCATCAAAACATCTTTCACTCTAGGACTGCAAGTGATCACCATCTACTGTTATTAGCCAACCACTGGAAGAAAGGGTCCCAGGCTGCCTCTGTTCCTACAGAGCATTTCTCTGTGTATATCAGTAAATAGTGATGTGCTGTATTGGTGGGATGTGTCTCTCCATTCCTAGCAGGGAAAATTGTGGTGAGCCTGAAGAGTCCATGCTTGAGTGTATGAGGGCCTGAAGTGTTCCTTCTCATACAGTGGCAACCATAGCCAGAAAAAGCCTAGAAAAAGAGAATTTAAGGGGGTGAGAGAAAAAGGAAATTGGAAAAAGTGTGAGGGGTAGAGAGAGGAAGAGGGAAGGAGACATGTGGAAATGAAGACAGAAGAGAATTTAGGGTATGGTAACTTGGGCAAGGGTTCTACTACAATGAAAGGGAGGAAAACAGAAAAATAAGAATGGAAAAAAAAAAGAAGAAATTGAACATAAAGAAACATAGAATCAGAGGATCAGCATATGTTGTGCTGAAAAGGGCCTTTAAAAGTCACCTAGTCCAACATCCCTGCAGTGAGCAGGGCCATCTTTAACCAGATCAGACTGCTCAGAGCTCCATTAAAATTGACCTTGAATGCCTACAGGGATGGAGCCTCCACCACCTCTCTGGACAATTTGTTCTAGTGTCTCACTGCCCTCAAGGCAAAGACTACTTCCTGATACCTAGTCTAAGTCTACCCTATTCTAGTTTAAAACCAGTGCCACTCGTCCTGTTCCTACACGTCCCTGTAAACAGTCCCTCCCCATCTTTCCTGTAGCCCCCTTCAGGTACTGGAAGGCCACTATAAGGTTTCTCCAGAGGCTTCTCTTCTCCAGACTGAACAGCCCCAACTCTCTCAACCTGTCCTCGTAGGAGAGGTTCTCCAGCCCTTTGGTCATTTTTTGTGGCCCTCCTCTGGAACTGCTCCAACAAGTCCATGTCCTTCTCATGTTGAGGACTCCACAGGTGGATGCAAAATATAGATGGGAAAGGAATCATAGAAAAAGAGCATGAGAGGTTCAGCTGGGAAAATAATAATAGAAGCAAATAAAAAATGGACCTTTTGGGTTTTAACTCCCATGATACTGTCTTAATTACACATATAATCTTAATTTTGCTGTAATTACACTGTAAAAATTATTAGGTATTAGTTTACTTCTGCTGCGAACTGCAAAATCCAGACAAAAGGATAAAAAACAGATGGCTCACATGGAAGTGAAGGAGGAGGAATAATTATTTACAACCATCACTGCACATTACAGTCACTGATGGGAGGAATAAAGAAGAAGAAACAAGAAAATCTCCAGGACTGATACCTTTGTTTAGAAAAGGAAAGAGAGGATTTTGTCTAGAAATAGGGAAGAGAGATTCCTATTGAGGGGAAAGGCCCCCTTCAGTTTAAGATGAGACCAACGCTGACCACAGACCGTAATTGACTACTCCTTATAATAGGACAAATTTCTCATTAGTACTTGAAGATAACATTGCCCTCATGAGTCAATTCTGTTTAGTTGCCCATCTGCTGACTAGACATGCCCTGACACCTTATGCATAGAGCCCCTTAATGTCAGTCATACCTCCAACCTCTGTCAGCATTTTTGCAGGGCTTTTTACATTATCACTTTGGTACCTCGTGTTTGGAGCGTTTTGCATATTGGTAACTCTGTAAATGAAAAGTAGTGCCTGTCATACATGTATGTATGTACAGGACTAGAGCTTTTACCCTGACAGTGTTTGTCTGTGTCCTGGTTTCAGTTGGGACAGAGTTAATTTTCTTCCCAGTGGCTGGTACAGTGCTGCAGTTTGGATTTAGTGTGAAAACAATGTTGATAATACACTGATGTTTTAGTTGTTGCTAAGTAGCACTCATTCTAAGTTAACGATTTTTCAGTTTCCCGAGCTGCAGAGGGTTAGGGCTGGACCAGCCACTAAACACTGACAGATGCTTTCTAGTCACTCTCCCTCCCCAAATAGGAAGGGAATGAGGCAGAGAGACATACAGATCAGAAAAGAAAACTAAACCAGTTTTAATAATGCCAGAATAGTACAAATAAGGAAAATAATGGATTATATACAAATATATACAAAACTGGTATTGAAACCAAATACCCCAGCAATAGCAATCACCACTGATGCTGTAGAGGAGGCAGGCAAGGGGGAAGTCCCAGGCTCAGCAGCAGAAGGGAACCAGACACAGGAGCTGGATTTGGGAATTCAATGATTGTGATCAAAGGCAGAAGATCAGACGGAGACCTCCTTGGATGCCGGCCATTGAAGAAGAACGGAAAACCTCCATGGTTCCTCAGCTTTATACTGAAAATTATGTATATGGGATGGAATACTCTTAGTGGTTTCCTGTACTGTCCATTACTCCCTGAAGGTACAACCTTTTACTTCCCAGCACCCCCAGCATGGCACACAAGATCTGGTAGTGGCCTTGGTTATTTTAGGAGTAAGTACAAGAAAGAGGATTTCCACATACCAGTCTTTAGTAGTAACTGTAAACACAGGCATTATCACTTCTAGTAGCAGACACCGTCTGCAAAAAAACTGCTGTTAACTTCAGAAAGTGCAGCCTCTTAGGAGAGACTGAACTGAAAGGTAAAGTCACTGAACAGAATTGGTTCTGTTTAGCTCAAACCAGGACATGATGCTTTTTGTGGAAGTTTAAGGCTGGGCCGACCACTAAACTGTGACAGATGCCAGTGCCCTCAAACCAGGACACTCTGTCAGTGAGAAGATGCACAAGTAGCTGGCAGGAAGCATGGCCAGGGCAGCTGACCCAAACTAGCCAGAGGGATTTTCCAAACCACAGGACACCAGGCTCGGTATAGAAACTGGGGGAGTTGGCTACAGGGAACAGATCACTGCTGGGGCATCAGTCAGTGGGTGGTGAGTAATTGCAATCTGTATCACTTTTCTTGGGTTTTATTTCTCTCTCTTTTTGTTATATTGCTCTTGTTACATTAATGCTCCTTTTCAGTGTAACCAAACCCAGGTAATCCTCAAGTCTCAGAATTTTTTTGTCTTGTAATCAGTATTGCTGTTCCAATGAGGGCATCATAAAAAGATGAGCAGACCCTTCACCACCTCTAAATGTGGACCTGAGCCAGATCAGTGCTGCTCAAGTTAAGGCTAGCTAACAATTCAGTTACAAGCTTTGCAGCTTCTTCACTAGTGACTGCATTCCAACTTACTTATTTCAAATCTCACCCTTGTTGCGTGGACCAAACATTTGTGAAAACAATTATTTGACTGACAAGGTTGTATTGAGGAAAAGCCTTTCTCCAAAGTCAAGATATTGTAGAAAGTGCCAAACTGTTCAGCAACAGTTGTGTGTGCAGTAGTGGATGTGTAGGCACATGAACTAATACAGATAGCTGTCAGGATATACAGCTGACAAAGTGCTTTGGGAATCTCAGATTTACGATGTTAAATCTCTTGTGGATTTAGATTTTAAAAATCTGATAATTTTAACAAGAGCCTGAATGAGTCCTTATTTTGCCATAGCCTGTATCGGTGAGATATTGAAGGCTCCTGATTCTGGCTTTAGTAAGGGTTGTGGATCTGGGTATGCCCCAGGATCAGACCCACAATACTTTCATTCTAACTGCACAGTAGATTCTGTACTCACAGCTGTCTGATCGCTCTAATATGTCCATTCCTTTTTCTGTTCCCAGAGGAAGTCAGTCAGAAAATTAGAGATACAGATAATGGCAAAGTAATTTAACTGAAAAGAGCACAAGTGTAAGGACCTTTCCCCCAAATGAACAAGGCTTGAGTTATACAGTTACTGTCTTTCACTGGCTTATGTACACACTCAGCCTTACTATTCTTTTCCTCATTCACATGAATGGCCAGTGTGCCATGGCATTAAAAAAATTGTGTATTTATCAAAAATGTCAGCACCTGAATGGAATCCTGTGCCCATTCTGAAAGACAGAGCAGACATGGGGGCACCTGCCAGCATGAGAGAACTTACAGAATTGGTATTTTATTTTTTCATCCTGGAACAGTTTGCTAAATGTCATTACTCATTGGAAAGGGACTGCTGACCTCTCTGGACTCCTCACCTGAATAATGAGTTGAGTCTGCAGGTCTTTTAGAAAAACCTAACAGCACTGAACTTTGGATACTCTCTTAATAACATTTTACTGGGAAAGAATCAAAACTGCCAGAATAACCAGAAATAGTTCTACTGTCTCCCCACACCCGTATTATCTCATTTTTCTTTATAAAGGCAGAGTTTCCTTAAAATTGGTCAATTTAGAAATGCAGCACATTTCTTTGAAAATAAAAAAAAAATAAAGTTAGCTAAAGGAATAGCAATTTGTCTGTGGCATTTCAGCAAATGTGGCAGTTTTCTTCTATGCCACCAGTTTATTTCAACTGTGGGAATACAACCAACCAATAGGTTTCTGAAGCATCAATGAATAAGAGCCCATGAAAAAAAAATCCGTCTGTAAGCATGGAATCAATCAGAGCTGCTGTAGTCAAAAAAGACAGATTTTTCTCATAGTTAAAGAAAGTGTGTCAGATTGCTACAGGCCCAGAAGTTAAGTGTGCTAAAGGCAAAATCTACTATCAATGTGAATGTTTCTATGGGAATGTAACATATACTATGAAGAAAGCTTTTCCTAGCACAGTTTAATTAAAGGGATTAATTCTAGGATAAAACAGGTACACACATATATACATCATACTAATGAAGGAGATGGATCCTTTCCTTGCACCTGGTGTTTTGCTGAAGGGTGGTGGTTGCTGAATGAACTATCACTGTGAACAACCGTGTGTCATGCAGTTGTTTCATAGATCACCTGGGCTCATCCTGTCTCTGACCAGAGACACACCACCTTGTATGCTTAGATGATATAAGGCTGAGGATGTGAAGTTGTTCAGTGGTTTGTTTCTCACTTTAATCATTGTTGTCATTACTCTGAGAATTTATTTCTTTTTAAGAACGTATTGGCCTTATCAGAGCTGCTTCTCTTGAGTCTAAAACACTGAAATTGAAATCAAGGTACCTGTGTTTAACAGGCTGCTTCCACCATGTGAAGTGCACTCCTGTATGGCCTGGGATGTCCCCTACATGTGACTGACCTGTCTTTCTCCTGCTTCTCCTCCCCCAGAGTGGCCTAAGCCATGTTTCAGAAAGCATTGTACAGGTGACCACTAAGTGGAGTTAATAAATACGCAATAAAAATTCACAAGATCGGCACTAAACATCATCCTTTAGCCACTGGTTCTTAGTTCTCCCTTCTATCTATACATAGTATAATTAATCTGCAATCTGTCAGTACTGCAAACATGATGATGATAATTATTAACAATTGTGTGCTGGCTCTCTATGTGAAGCAATAGTCAGACATGCAGTCTCGGTGACTTGAATTAGTAATAACTTCTCAAAAAGTAAAGGTATTTTCGTTGCCTGACTTCAGAAGAGCTGCTGAAGGTGCAAACAGCTTCCTTTGGTTTCTCTAATCTTGCTTTAACCTTCTCTTGAGGCCCTTAGGAATAAACAAAAAAGGCCAAACTATTGACTTCACTGGGAAATGTCACCATTACTTTAAATCAGATTTTTTTGAAGTGAGGAAAAGGTTTTTCTCATGTCCTACACTGCAAGGATGACTTTCAAGACTGTGTGAAGGATTAAACACTTGCAGTGTGTTGTTGGTGAACCAGCCTCTGTACCTGGAAAATAAAGTACAGAAAATCATGATCTCCCTCTATTTCATCACAGGATCTGAACAGACTTGGATACCACTTGTAGCAAGGTAATTATTCCACTGTTCAGGAAACCAGATGTTTCGTCTGTGAAAAAACTCATCTCACACTGATTAATCCAATGTTTCCAAATAGTACCTCGGTCTCCCACCAAAAGGTAGAAAAGAGAGGTAAATCCTTAAAACGAATATACCCATTATTTTTTTACCATCATGATATAATAGCCAGAGCCATATTCTTGGTCCTCTAGCTCACTTTTCCATTGAGATCACATTCAAGCCGGGTGCAAGTTTGTTACAGATTGCTAATGCTCATACAGCATGCAAGGTAACAGGGAGTTTGTCTCAGTCTGCTTTAGGTACAAGATGTATAATAATAAAACTAAAATAGTTTTTTTTTATGTCCTGAAATCAAAGCATTGTCTTTATATAATCAACACCACTCTGAACACAGTATTGCAATCAATCATGGTAGCTGGCATTCCTTGGCTTTTCTCACGTGGATGATTCTTAGACATTTCTACTGTTCTGTTGAAATCAGTGAGATGGTTTAGCTGAGCAAAAGCTGAGAGGAACAGGTCACTGCTTTTCATTTTGATTTTCTCCTGGGAGTAAAACACAAGAAAACAATGAAACCCCATGAACAGTACATTAATTCATTTGTTTTTACAATTAGCTCTTTTTCTAAATGCTTCGCATTGGCTTTGTGAAGCTCTTGATGCTTCTGTAACAACTGTGTAATAACTTTACAACTAAGTACATCTAAAACTGGTGTGTTATATACAGAAAGAGGAAATAATTAATAGCTGTTAGCTCTTTTTGTGCTTTATTCAGAATCTCTTTATCTACTTTCTTTTGAAGCAACTTCAATTACTCTATTGGCAATAAATACTGCAGAGAAATACAGTCAAGAAGCACCTTATATTGAGAAAATTACTTCTGTAAATACAGTAAGACTTACTAGATACAAGATAAAGTCATTTTATAGCACTGGTCTTTGATCTTTTTAAACAGTGGTGATTAGAAAGTAATGCATTATACCATCTAATAAATACTACTTGATCTCATGGAGTTAGAGTTTTGGCCCACTGATATCTGTGTTACAAAGTGGGAAGAGCTGGTCCCAACAACATGTCTCTGTCTCCAAGGTATAAAGATGAATCATAGGAAAACCTCACAGTCACTCTTAACAGCAGACTACTCTTTTGCTAGTAGGGTGGACATGAGAAGTTAGATCAGTGGTGGCAGAACCACATATGTAGTTTAGAGATGTCTTGCTGTGGTGGTCCTTTGAAAGATACCTCCCCCTGGGCCAAACAGCCACTTCTCCACCATTCTTTTCAGCAAGATTTCCACATATGTTAGCCACTGTTGACATTAGAGCAGCATGTATGGTGCTTGGTCTGGGTGCCATGCAAGAGTTACCACCACCATCCAGCCCCACTTTGCCTGATACTTATAAAGGAAATGCCGCAGGCTTAAGGGGCCAACTCCCCAACTCCTGCATGGATGCTCTCCATGCTACTGCACTGGATCCCAAACTGCTCAGCTTGTTATATCTCACGTTTCCTATTTCTTGTGCAATGCTTTTCATTTGCTATGTTTTTTAGCCCATTTCCTGGGTGCAGGCTGATTTTTGGTTACTTCTTCAGGGAAATTAAATTTTGAAGCATGTGAGTTCACTGCCCTAAGCCAGTACAGCCCTTTACCATTGTCATCTGCAAGTTCAATGTTGTCTTCAACTCATGGGCACTCTCAGTCCTTTGGGTATATCTTCAGGGGTGTTTAAAATCTGGAGTCAATAGCACACACACAGCCTGTAGGATGGAAAATTGAATTCACTGGTAATGATATTTAAAGCCAGTTAGCCTTCCTAGGCTTCAGTCAGCCCGCCGGCTTTTCTGGCCGAAATTATGAAGGTTAACCTTCTATTCTCCCCAGTCACTCGGCAAGCACAAGAATCTAACCCCCCGCATCAGCCTTTTGAAAGCAACGGTTTCCACGTCAGCCAGAATTCATAAATTGCGTGTAGTTGGATTACCCTGATCATCACATTTCATGCCCCTTTAGGCTGATATCCTCAAAGGAGATGCCTAAGAATACCAACCTGCACACTGCAGCAGGGTGTGTGCTCCACCACAGGAGATGTCTCTCTTTGCCAGAGAGCTCTTGTGCCGCACAAAAACCAGCATAGATGTATCCTGACCACATTTACTGCTGCTGGCAGGCTTTTTCTCCTTTCCTGTGCCTCTGGTTATGCTGAAGCAAAATCCTGCCCTGTCTTTCCTCAGTGGTCTCACTATTTGTGAAAAATGTTAAGAGGAAAGTTTCCATTCAGGAATTTAAATTTGGCTTTCTGGCATGTCTCACATTAAGTTTTGCTGCACCTTTGGAGATTTAGCTAAGCACCCAGGAGATTTAGCGATATTCTTTTTTCTTTTATTCTTTTTATTTAGCCATAGTAGGGCATTGCAATTTCTTCAGTATTATGGGCTTATATAGAGAAGAAGGAGGAAAGGATCAACTGTAAATTATATTTAAAATTTACAACATATTCAATTATGTTGTTGGGGATTTATCATTGTTTTCCAAATGCTCTTATTATCTGATCTTTCTATGCCTTTTATTCCTCTACGGACTCACGTCTGACAAAAACAACAACCCTACACATGAATTCTTTGAGTGGGAATATAAACCCACAGTTAAGTGCATAGCAACATGGTGAATTTAAACCCAATCTTCAGAAAAATGCCTAGAGCATGCACAGGCAGTGTTGGGGGAATTAACTGAAAACAAAAGGACCAAACTGATCTAACAACATCTTGGTCCTCTGTTACACTTTTTTCCCAATACATAAATGCTCTGCTGGTGTAAACTGGATTAATTCCATTTTTACTATTTTCAGCTGAATTTCTACTCCAAATATTTTAAATGCTGTGCATATTGTCTTCATACAATGAGTAACTTTGCACTATTTTACCTAGGACTGAGTAAGCAATAAAGAAGGACATTTCCTACAATGCCCTGTTTGTGTAGTTAGGATAATCTCAAGTCTTTTCAGGCTTTCAAGGTTTTCAGACACCGAGTAGAATGTATTTAGATTTGTACTTATTCATAACCTAAAACCCCCTCAAGTACTAACGGCTTAATTTATATTTCATAGAATAAAAAGATGTTAAAAAGTAGGATTTTCTAAGCTGAGTAAACCTTTATCAGCTCTTTTTGCGCTTTTGGCATTATTTCCTCTCATCCCCCTTCCCTCAGGGAGATAATAAAAAAGCACTAGTGTTCGTTTTCGTTCCCAGTTCTTGTTTCCACTGCTTCTTTTCAACTTTTATCTGGCCATCCAGCTTCCACGGTAGTCAGAGTATGATTTTGATGCCTCTTAGCTCTCTTTCTGGAGGCTTCTAATAATATTGTCTCCCTTGCTGTAGGTCTCGTCACGTGCCCTTGTGCCACCACTGGCTGTATCCTGGCTAACAATACAAGGCTTGGTCCAAATACAAAAGTGTCTCTTCATTGGGCCAACTATTTATCAAGGCATGGCAAGACACAACTACTGCTCCAGTGATACTGAGAAAGACTGACTCCCTCAGCTACCCTTCACCTCCTCCTGTTATTCCTTCCCCTAAGGTCCTTGCAGTGGGCTATGATGTTATGGGACTGAAGCAACACAGGGGATCAGTCACAGTGCAGCAAAGTTTGGTATCCTTGAGGAGGCAGAGGATCATCATAGGATGTTCTAGACACCAGCCTCTATTTGCGTCCTGCAAGAAAGTCAGCCCAAGATATCAAATTAATGAATAAAGGAAATTTAACTGTACTAAATAGGATAGTTGTCATTTCATATGATTCTGATTTTCTCAGCCAGACCACAGTCACATTGGCTGTGCACATACTTCTTTGCCTGGGAACACAACCGAGCTCCTGTGCACAGTACAAATCCAGCTACACCCCAGCAACCCATTAGGGCGAGACTCCCTCCACACCCTTCTTTCTGCACAAAGGTGGGCACATGGACAGAAGCTGCAGCGTTACCAAGTGGCAGATAACCTCTGCCTCCAAGCACAGCCAGTGCATGAACATGACAAATACCCTTCTGCCCCTGTATTACTCTGCTCTCCTTGGATTACTCACCTTCACCTGCATGATATGGTGGGAACTGCTCTGTGCTTAGTCCGTTCCTTTGTGTTGTCTTCACGTGAGCTCAGAATCAGACTGAAGTGAGGACTTGTGTTCCTTTTCCATTTCTTTTTTCCCCTCCTTCATGTTTTCAGTCCAATCATCTTTGACAAGAAATTGGTTGATCAGTGGCCCTTCCCATAAATGGAACAACATTGAAATCATGTTTTTACCTTTCTCTAGGAAACAGAAAAATTAACACATATGAGGCTGTTGATGTTTTTCTCCAGCACTTTCCTCTCTGACAGGCTAAGGCAACAGGCCTGGGATATTTAAAATATGGTTTGTTGTAGAGGTACTTCTTTTTCTAATGCTGAAGTACACTGTTCCTTGCTGATTAAACTTTATATAGGGCAATGTTTAATGTAAAAACAATCTTAAAGGCTTTTGTGACTGAAAGGGTTTGCAATGCAGTGTGTTACCTCAGGGATATGCTCATGTGTGATTTTGTGATGGGTTGCATTGGGCTAACATTGCCCTGCTGCTGAAAAAGGAAAATTCTCACGTCCTTTCCCATCCTTGGCTTCTCCCTTACCAAGTCCAGCGCTGCCTCTGACACTTTGCTTGGAGTAAACTCATTCTGATGACTAACTCAGAGACATATCATCCACTTTAAATACTGACTGAACGTTCTGCTATTCAATGTTGAACCTTGCATTCAGATGAGGCGCAGCTCTGGCTCAAGATATGCCACAAAAGTCACAGCGGGGATGAGAAGTGGTAAGGGGCAAACAGACTGTCCCTTTTTTGCAGAGGCAAGCTGATAATTGGCCTCATGTCATACCATGAAATTTTAGACACATCCCAGACATTTTAGTGACTGCTCCATGGTTACATCACTCACGTCCAGAAGGCATCAGCACAATCACATATTTTAGCAGTTCCGTAGCAAACAGAACAACCATGTTTGCAGGTGGGTTTTTTTTCCTGTCATGCTTACATGACTCTTCTCCATCAAGCACAACAGCAACACTCACACATGCTTGTTAGGCACCACCACAGCCATCCAAAATCAGGAGAGGACAACAATCTTCTTTAGATCACTTAGGACTTACTGCCACAGCAGCCTGGTGGGGACACAGGTGGAATCTAAAGAGACCCACTGCCAGATCATTTAACTCTGGTGCTAGCACAAGTGTTTGAATGGACAGGAATGAAATTTGCTAATATGTTCAAAATGCACAGAGTGGTAAAGCAAACCGTGCCGTGTGGTGCTTCCCTGACCAAAGCATGAGGAGATAAGGGATTTCTGGACTCAGCAGCTGACCACTTCTATGTCCACTTCACTTGTTTGTGCTGCTGTTGCTGCATGCTTCATAGAGACATTTTGATAGCTGCCACCTCCCTGGTACAGCTGTGCTCCTGGTGTTGGTTTAGTATTTCCTCTCCTAATGTCATTCTTTTCTACTTCTCAAGTATTTTATATCCACTCAATAGCAGTTGCTTTTCTGCCTCCTCAGATTTCAATAGGGGTTGAAGGCCATTCAAACTCTCCAAATGCAAATTAGGAAGTGGAAACCCATTTTAAAATTTGCTTTCATAAATGCTGAGTTACTTGTTGGGTTATCCTAACTCAACTTTGGATCTTTGTAGCAGACACAAGCAGCTTTATATGTGCTGAGAGCCTGTCCATTGTCAGACAGTCTTTTAATCTGCTAGGTCAGACAACGTTAAGGATCAAAGCCCACTGCAATGGGACTCTGAGACAGAGCTTCCAAAAGGATCTGCCTAGAATCTTCCTTACCGTGAATGCCTCAAGAAAATCCACGATAGAACATGTTTTCAAATCAATAGCTCAGGTTTTATTGAGCTTTATTACTTTATGTAATTCTAATTTGTTAATAAATATTATTGTGAATTAGGTTTCTCTTCAGCTGACACAAACAGTGCAATTAGTGCTGTTATACAATTAAAAAAAAATAAATTATTGTTTGCTGTCAACTTCTACTTACAGAGGAACAGCCTGTCAGAATAACGGTTTCAAAATGCCTGTGGCACAAAGTGTGGCTTGGAAACCTTGACAGTGATACAGCTTGACCTTGAGGTTTGGGTTCTGCAGTGATGTTGCAGAAGTTACTGCTGATGGCATATGTACTCAAAAAATCCCATGAGTTAATATTTATAGTTACAAAAGCCTGACGTGTAAAGTAACATTTGTGGGGTTTTTTTACACACTATTCTAGATTTGACACCACTAGTTTGATTGATTAAATGTTATGGACCCGAGTTAGCATGGGTGCAAATTAACATTGAAATTAGGTTTACCTGGATGTAAATGAAAACAGAATATAAGCATTATCATAAAAATTTTTCACCTCCCTTTGGTAGATTGCCTTTAATCAATTGGATAAAATCTTGCACTTGTGACATTAACCTACACACACTTAATTCTGGCAGTCTAACACACATAAAAATAACCGTCTGAAAGACAGTCTGTGTCTGTATGTTTGCATCGTAAAATGATTAGAAGT
Source organism: Trogon surrucura (assembly GCA_020746105.1). Lineage (NCBI taxonomy): Eukaryota > Metazoa > Chordata > Aves > Trogoniformes > Trogonidae > Trogon > Trogon surrucura. The sequence goes on from CM036617.1 coordinate 69,756,602, forward strand.
TTTTGAGAAAGGAAGGAAAGGGGATGGTTATGACTTTGGAAATCAGTTTTATCTGTTATCACCACAAGAAGTGAAATGCTTTCATTAGGACAGTATGTCTGTGGCATCACTCTCAGGGCAGAGGCTGTTTGTATGCACAAGTTATGTATTCTCTTATCAGATTGTTCAGATTTCATTGTAAAATTAATACTGATTCTCCCGTATTAGTCTTACTGACACTGCGATAATCATGACACCATTATAAAATGTGCACTGATATCTACTCCCTTTGTGTAACCTTTTTGGCCAACTAGTCATGCACAGAGAGTGTTACAGAGAAGATGAAGAGACAGAGGAAAAAAACATCATCCAGACATGCCAGCAGCAGTCAGTACCCACTCCACACTGACTGCCAGAGGATCTTGTGCCATATTAGAAAAATCTTATTAGTTTTAGATGATAAGCAAGATATCAGTATGTAAAACTACTAGTTGATAATGATAGAGAGTAGCATCCACACAAGAAATACAAAAAATGTATCGCCCTCATGCTTTTATATATTACAGGCACAGTTCAGAGGTGAATTTAAAGCAAGATGTTCATGTCTCAGGGAAAATGAGAGCTGTTTCTTTAAAAATATACTTCTACTAGAGGTCAAAGGCTTTACTATTACACATTCAAAGTTAAGTACAGTTATTGACAGGCACACCACAGAAATTGGGTTATGTCAATGAAGAATGGTAAATAGATACATGTAGCAGGAAAAAAAAACAGCCCTAGAGGAAAGTTCTTTGCACAGTAAAATTAGATTTACAGGTCACAGATGATTTGTTGGTTCTTTGCAAGTTGTTGAGAGTAATTTATGGAAGAACTCTCCTGGCCTATTTACCTGAATTACAAAAGGAATCTTTTTTATTAAAGTGTAAGTTACATGTTCTCACAAGTGACAACCCATGGAGCTGAGCGAACTAATATAATCCCCTAAGAACAGAGCCCTTGTATCATTCTAAAAGTAACAGGAATTCTTTGAACCCTTTGTTTCCATTCTTCTCTGTGAAGCCTTCTTTTAGCAAGCCCAGCTAGAGGGCTGGAAAGTTTGTTTTTGATGCAAAAAGATGTCAAGTGTCAGCTATTCAGGTTGCCCTCATGATGTAAACAGATTTCCACTGTGTATTTATAATTTCTAGAAATAAAATTTTGAAAAATAATTACTTCAGTTGGTACAGCTTTCAAGGCAAGAATACTCTACCTATGGCAGATACCAGTAGCTTTTCCCCAAGCTATAACTTTATCCTGCTGTAACAGTAGAGACATGACAGCTATGGGAGTGTAGAAATTGGATTTAAGACCCTCATGGTTCTGCAGCAAGGATGCTTGTGATGGGGAAAAGCTGGAACTCTCTTCTGGGTACTGAAGGGAAGCCCTAACAGTGTTGACGTAGCAGCTCTGACCTTGAGAGCAGCTCTCAGGCATTGCAAACCTCTCACCCTGGTAGTCTCTTGGCTGACCTCTCCAGGGGATGAATAGAGAGGCTGAACATATATTTCATAGGGGTGAATTTCCACAGCAAATAATTCTAACAGTGAGATGCTGCAACGTATGGGCTGTAGGCCACTAACAGATTCTCTTTTTAATATCGGGAAAAACAAGAACTTGAAAGTCATGGCTGCTACTCTCCATGCCCTCCAATGACTCCAGATGCCTCTTGAACCCATGTGTTGCGGCCCTCTTAGGAACAAGAGGTGCCAGCCATGGCTAGTCTGCAGCTTAAACAGAAGATTGTATTTACCACCTACTGGCTCATCCACTGTGAACAGGAAAGAGGCAGAAGCAATGAAGGGCAGAAATTTCCGTCTTTTCAAAACTTCTGCTTCTGAGACAAGTCAAAGCATTGGAAGTAGCCTCTGCCATAACACTTCTCGTTTTATGGCTTCATAACAAACTTGGCAACCCCGCAGAATTATTTCTTTGTTGAAGAGTAATTAAATTTTAACTAACTGCTTTGGAGATTGTCAGCTGGACAGCTGTGCACAAAAACATCCCCTGCAAAAAGGTTAGCAGGTAGAACAAGAGTGTCATGGAGTGTTACAGAGTGTTAACCTGTTTTAGATAGAGCTCTCAGTCAGGCAACTCTCAGTTGTGGCTGCTTTTTTAATAAGTTTTTGTTAATTATTTTCTCTTCCATGCACCCCATTTCCATCTTTATTACGTGGTTTATTCATTCCTCTGAATGGTGGTACGAAGCAACAGTCCTTAAATTCACTATCACACTGGCACTCTGCAGACCTGGCTCTTTGGTGGAGGCAAAGTCACATTCATATGCCCTGCTTAATTTTTTCACCCTTTTTTCATCTGCTTTACAGATGACCCTGCGAATACTGAGGTTGCACTGTGATCCGGACAAAGCCGTTACTATCTAGGGAAAAAGGCTGACGGTAAATCAAAGGAAAGTGATGACTTTTTCCCCTAGTTGTTACATTCGCTATTGTGTTGTGCGTGTGTGTATGGTGGGTGTATGGGTGATTATATGTGAGAAAGAGAGATAGACTGGTGGAAGGAAATGTCCCAGAATATTTTTCCAGTTTAGTTAGGGAGAGAATATATTTTACCTGATTTTTTATCAAAGGTGACATCAAAAGTAACGAGAGAATAAATAATTTTAAATCTTCAGAGAAAAAGAGTTCTTTAACAAAGAAAGGATCTGTCTCGGAGAGTTAATTTTCTCCAATTCCTCAAATCCCTTTGTCAAACGCAATAATCTTCCAAAATCTTATGACAGTTTTTACTTCAAATGTATGTTCGTTTTGGAACAGGCATGTTGGGACACTATATATTTGCTCTCTGTAAAATATTTCCAAGCAGTTCCATTTTAAGTTCTCCTGCTACATGTGGCATTTTTTTTTCCCCTTAATGATGTACGTAGGTACAAAAACGTATTTATTAAATTGTTACCTACCCAGTTAGTGAATTACTTAGCACAGATGCTTTCTTTCATAAATACTATCATCAAATGCATGAAATTATTGATCTAAACTGCTTTCCTGGGAACCTGCTCCTTTTAAAGAGCAGTGTTGGGTCTCTTTTTGGCTGCAAACTAGGCTGAATTTCATAATAAAACTTTCATCATAAAAGAAAAAAAAATCAAAACTCCAAACAACAATAACCTCCCTATGATGCATCAATGACTAAATCTCTGAGGGAGCTGGCTTTAATTTTTCTTACAGGGAAGTGAAAAAAAAAAAAAAGAAGAGAGAAATAAAGAGTAGGAAGGATGCAGTGTTTTTCTAAGAGACTGCCTTTTGAAGAGATCGTGCTAACAAGGCTGCTAAAGGAATCTCTTGCTGCTGTAATTTGTAGAAAGGAGCTCTCATAATTATAGCCAGAGTTTATTGCGTCTCTCCCTCTCTCTCCTCCCTCTCTCCCCCCCCCCGCCACCCCATGTGTGTGTATGCAGAGAGCTCGAGAAAGCTGGCAGCAATACCTGAATAGCTATTGAAAGAGTGAGACTTCTCAGTTCCTGCCTCGTTACTGGGTAGCAGCTATTCCAGTGTGCGAGAGCGCCTAACTGCCTTCTCCCATCGAAAAGCCCTTGGTAAGTCCCCTCAGCCGGCAGAGCTGTGGATTAACTCAGCAAAAGGCGGGAGGGGGGTGGCAGGCAGCCGTGGGGGCCACTCACAGCCTGCGTGCAGCTTCAGGTCTATTAGATTCCTAAAAAAATCTGTAAATAAACGTGCAAGATCATGTGCGGATTGCTGGGATGCAAAGGCAATTGCAAGGAGCATTTTGTGTTCTCAAGAGCAATGCTGAGTACGTTCAGGAGTGCCTGAAACAGAGCAGAATTTTTCTACAGGGAATGAGATTGGTAAATGCCTCTCAGAACTGCAAAGAAGAGTGGGTTTGTTTTGTTTTGTTTTCCCTACCATTTTCCTCTTGTTTTCCTCTCTCTTTTTACTGTGTTGAACGTGTTAATAGGCTCAGAAAGAAGAAACTATGTTTTCCAGCTGACTGATAGCTTTTGAAATTTAGAACTTTTATCAGAAGAGGGAGGAGAGCTGAAGATATAGAGGGGATACATGTGCTTTTTATTTGCATGTATGTTCTTGTCCATGTTTCTGGTGTTGACTGTGTAGGTTTACTATGCTCAGAGAAAGTCCAAAAAGCTAAGAGATGCACATTTACTGCTCAAGGCACTGATGTCTGTGCTTGTTAAATGTGCTTGTATCACATGTTTTATTAGTCATCCATCTGACAAGTGGTGCTCTCCAGGTAGCTCCTTTCAGTATATATGAAGCAAAAAGCGCTCCCAGACAGGCATTCTTCTTCTTTACCTTGATCCTATGAATCAAACTCATTGGTCTCAACAGAAAACGATAGAGGCCATCGGAGAGCTCAGGACGCAGTTCTCCTTGCCCCAGCTGAGCAATGACATTTGAAAAAAGAGACCGGAATGATGCCATGGTCTGAGGGTCCCAGTACCCTGAAGCTGGCTGCATTTTGATTTGAAAAGTATGAACGAGTTACTCCAGGGACAGGCTGGAGGTTATTGTCTAGCAATACAGAGCATTAACAGAATGACTGTCTCTTGACTGAAGCCACATACACTCCCCCGATGGATAAATCCAATCTAGCAGAGCCGGCTGCCTGACTAGCAAGGTATGGGACCACTGATTCATCTGTTACTGTCAGTCCAGTCCAGATTTCTGTTGGCTACAGCTGTCCATTGGATCATATAGGTGACACAGTTGTATTTATGAAGGGGAAAGCTGCTGCTTACATTTAGAGAACGTACACTTGTAGTTTGAAACTGCTGCTTAGTGTCCCTAGACATAATTTTCTTTGTTACTGAGCAAACACTATAGCTCAAAGGATTATGTTTTAGGTCTGCAATAGTTGTTTTCCAGTTATTGTGAGTAAATTTACATCTCTCCTACAGGTCGAAAGGACCAGACTGACATTTTTTTTCCCGCTTTCAAAAGACTTCAGTGTTTACTAAGGGTGAACTTCTATAAGCTAATATTAAAAAGCACAGGATAGCTATTGCTTCCTGAAACTCAGTCATTTCACATTATATTGATAGGAGAATCAGGCTAAGGGATGTAGATGACTAGTGGGTTAATAAGTGTGCTAACAGAACTTCATTCAACAGAGATTACAAGTAGGAGTATGCCTCATGTTCCAGGTTTTCACAGGCATAATTACTTCATCAATAAAACAAAATGTTGTCAAAATTTCATCATTATCTGGAATGCTTAGTGCATTAAATATAATGCCAGTGTGCAATACAGAGAAGCAAAGAATATGTTTGGGGTTTGTTTCTTTTTTTTTGTATTTGTGTCCATCGACTAAATAAGTTTGCTTCTAGAATACTTTTGAATATGACTGTGTGATGCCTTTTCTAAGTTTGTTTTGCTTTCGTCATCTGGACGGATATATGAAAGAGCAGAAACACCTCAGTGAGAAGTATTCCAGTGCGAAGGAGGGCAGGAACAGGTAGCTTTATTCCCCTCTATGCCACATCCTTGTAAACATGCTCATTTCAGTAAGCGGGCTCTGTTGTCTTCTGTTCGGTATCAGCATGGCAGGATGTTCTCAAAGCAACTTAATACCAGGTCAGGATGATAGAAAAATGCTGGACGGCTGTGCACTGGGGGCCAGATGCCATGACCTTTCTAAGTGTTGTGGTCTGTGAGGATAATGCAACCCGGCATGAGAAACAGAAACTAGAAAAGCGTCTTGTCTGACAGGCGAAATTGCTGTTTACAAGGGGCAGTGTATGCTCTGCAGAGCCTCACATGTGGCACAAGTGATCTGCCTCCCCTCCATTCCTACAGGTATGTGATGACACAAGAACCATTTGTCTCTTCCTACAGAAGGGACTACGTGCACCTGACAGACGAGACAGCCCAAATATCCGCAGAGTAGATACCCCAGTAAGTGGTGGGCAGGAGGTGTTGCCTGTATTTGGGCTGATCTGACTGTGTTAGCAGGCGGTCAACATGTGTCTCCAGGCAGTGGCTTACTCTATCTACTGTACCAGCTTCAGAAGTTATTTCTGGAGGATGACCAGGCACAGTCCTAAGTTCTTGCTTATACAAGACGACTTCAGATCTTGCCAGCACAAGTCGCAGAGACCTAAACGTAACTTCAAGCCAACCTGTGTTTTCATCAGAAATTCTCTCTGTTGCTTCTCTGACTTGAAAAGAGCTCTCCTCGCTGCCCCTCATCAAAGATTACAACTCATGAAATAGAAAATGCCAGACTCTCAAGTACTGGCAGAGTTCTTTTAAATTATGTTTCTAGTTTATCATCTTTTTGTATGTCAAAGTTTTCTATTTCTGCTCTCTATTTTTATATATAGCAAGATGTATCAATCCAGGCATTTCAATACCCATCACTAAAGAATAAGTGTTCATATATTCTTGTCTCCTGAGTAAACAGGGCTTTTCAAATGGTATTGCCTGTGCTGGGGGTAGTTTTTGATTGTGTAACTTGACTACAGTTCTGCTTATCAGAGTTGCAAAACCAACCCAAGGAAGCAGAGACTGTTGTAGTTCATGGTTTATTGCCCCAAAAGCCCTACCTGTCATCTTCAAATATCTTCCTTATTTCCCTGTTTCCTGTGAAATCTCTGTGGGTCTGATTTAGACCGAAGTTCTTTGGAACAGGTATTACCTTTCCACTCATTGCACACCTTCAAATACATCATCACGCTGCATGAAAATATGAAATATTAACCACAACTAGATTATTTAAAGTGGATAGAAACCTAATGCAATCTCCCGATTCTAACTTCTCCTTTTTCTGTAACTCCTTACACCTTAGTAGGAACAAGAAGAAAGCTATTCAAACTTTCTGCCATTATCTTTTTGTTACTGTCCCTGGAGAAAGGACTCAAAATCCAAACATCTGCTACCTCCTTCCACCGAAGGACAGTTGTAAGGGTGGAAGGACCTTGAAACGCCATACTCTTACAGTTATCAAGGGAATTATGAAGGAACAATAAGGAGATTTTTCAGCATGGCATTCTCATGATTAGAATGACTTACAAATTGTTTTTGTCATTGCTAGGACAAGAGTGAAACTGACATTTAGTAGCATGTGAATTCCCCAGTAATTGGTGCCCCATAATATAAATTAGATTAGAGGCAGTTTACCAAGTCCCAATAGAGCAAGTTTTCATTTTACTGTTTTCTCAAAGGAAGATAATCTGCAATGTACATTTTAGAAAACAACTGCAGCATAGGGAAGATACAACTCTAAATAAAATTTAAAAAGATTGCTTCAATAGGGCTTTGTACTTGTAATTCCTTACTGGCTTGAAGAAGAATGTCTGTACCCAGAAATGATACTGAGTTTGAGTGTTTCATTTATTGTGTTTTAGTGTTAACTCTGCTAAATAATTAGAGAAAAGAGGAGAGCAGAACAGATAACTATGTAATAACAGACATGATCACAACCAGCCTGCCCATTCCTTTAAAACTGGATCCAAGTTCTTTGAGTTGAAATTGGAGGGTTTTTTTCACTGAGAAATCGTGGCAGGATATGTTCCTAGCACTACAACAGATGCTATTAAAGCAGCTTCTTTTCATTATGAAAACAAAGCTGAAGCACTATAACATATGTTGTGTTGATTCATGTCTTAGAAAATATCATTCCATGGAGATATATTTGATAAATGCAATAAGAAAGCAGCTGATTCCTCAGAAAAATGCATTTGACTGCAACATTAGCCACTTGCATATTGTACTTGACAAGCATTCAGATGTGATATGTTTTAATATACTGCCATAACACCTAAGAATTTTCATTCAGATGCAAACAGTATTCCTTTCTTTTCCTGAATATCTTAAGAGATGTTACTTGAAAATGAAAAACAAGTTTACAATTGGTAAAAAATTCTTTTTATGGGAATCTGACCCGGGTGTTCATTTGTTAGCATTCAGACCTTAAGATTGCATGGTTCCTCATCTGCAAAAAAAGAGGCAATGTTTCTACCTCCCTCTCAATGTATACACCCTTCATCTGTCTTCGTTCCTTATACTGCATACTGAGAGCAGAGACAACTGTACCTATACAGTCAGCACCTACATGGTTTATGGCTGCATCCCCACATACCACAAACTATTATTCTTAGTATAAACCTCAGCCAACTGGATGGTGCAAATGATGTTGGGAGTACTTCCCTTCAGGGTACTGGGATGAGACTCACCTGTGTGCTTCACACCCTTTCCATGACCAGTACTGTTGTCCCAGAGGGCTTCAGCTCCTCCATCTGCTACATCTTAACAAATAACAAAATCTCTTCACCCAAGTGTTTGAAGAAAAGATTTAGCATACCATTTATGGAATGCAAAGTCTGGGACTGGATGTGGCAATTATATCAAGGACACTGAGAAGTATCAATTACTTTGACAGTTATATTGGCTCCACAGAACTGACTACAGTAACTGTTTGTTTCTGACAGTTGACTAGATAAGGTGAATCCATGGGGAGCTTATAGGTGCCCTAACAAGGTATACTCTTGCAGAATGTTCTTTCTGACCAGAAACCCACTCATATCACTGACAGCTGGCACCTTCAGTAAAATTCAGCATGAAACAAACCAACAACAACTCATCTTACTGATGCATCTATGTCCCGAGCCTAACTCAGTGCATTTGGCTGGAACAGGCTGTGCAAAATAGCAGCAGATCTTGGAGAACTGCCTGATATTATCTTTCTGTTTAGTATATTTTTTTATTAAAATATATTTTAACAAAATCTGAAGGGTGTTCTCTGCCTCAAAGAGCAACAAATCACATCTCAGCTGAAGTAAATGCATTTAGTGAATTGATCCTTGATTAATTTTGTCCACTTCAGAGGGATTAAACCTGATTGTGGGGACAGAACAAAGTAGATGAGGGCTGTTTCAGGGGGAAGGGACCCTATACAAAGCATCTGGTTTACATCCTTGCTTGTCTTGTTGCTCCACTGGGATCACTGAGGGGAGAACACAAATTACAGCAGCCCAACACAGCACAGGGAGAAGAGTCAAAATGTTGGTCTAAAACCCAACAAATTTTACTAAAAAAGTACTTTTTATGCTGTTATTCCTGAGAAATAGAGAAGATTATCACCTCTCCAGCTCAACTAAAACCCTAATTTCTAATAACAGCACTAAAAAGAAAACTCAAATAGATGCAAAACGATCTCTTTCATTGTGTTCAAATAGAACTGTTGGAAAATGTCTTCAGATAAAGCCAGATCCACCCATCTCGTCAACTCCTGTTGCCCTTTAACTGCATTGAGCCAGAGGTCAACAAGGTGACTCAAACCAAGATTCGACACAGAAGAAGAAAACTCCCAAGAGTTTTTTCTTCAAGCTGCTGCCTTCTTTCTATAGATTTAATCTTCTCCCTAGCACTTAGTATCAGAGCAAGCACTCTGACTGGCACAGAAAAAGACACCCGTGTCTTTTCCATACAGTTGGAAAATCAAACCATATGTTGAGACTGCAGCTCTGATCCTCTTTTTGAGGCACTGCTGCTGCCAAGTTGCTTCCCGTTGCAGACTCCGAATGTCCCTGTTCAGTGCCTTGGAGATTAGACCCTGGAAAGCAGCAGTTCTTACCTCTATGGTTATCCACAAACCCACAGATGGAGCTCCAGAGAAATAGTTATAGAGCATGGTTCTCCACCCCCATGCTTTCAGATTCCAAATTTCTTTCTCTCTTGAGTCATGGAGCATGGTTGGCCACTTTCACAGCTTTAAACAAAGTTGTTTGGTGGTGAAATCACTCAGCAACAGAGGAGAGAGAGCTTATTTATTGATTGATCTCCCCACAGACGTTACCTGACATTGCTGAAGTTTATAGGATCAGTTTTTTGTGCCAGCAAATTGCAGTACATAGCCTTAGAAATTGTAAGTAGGTGCAATGTTGTATTTAAAAATGAAAAATTGATTTCTTCATGAGAATGGCATGCAGAGCAGTCAAGCATTCATCCTGCTTTGCTCATTGGGGAAGTACCATTGGCTTATGCTTTCCAAGGCAGTACAGACAGCAATGTGGCTGAAAGGCAGTGCCTCACTTTCGCCACAGGTCATCTTTGAATATCCTTAATGTCTTGTTGCCAGGTGTATCCAAGGCCAGAGCTCAACACCTCTGTTACTCAGCTAGCTGCCACTGTTTTTAGCTTTGCTTTCCCCCCAAAAGTGACTTGTAATAAAAGCAAGCTGAAAGGCAAGGATAAGGGCACTCAAATGCCCTTCCTTGCTAAGATTTGATTGTCTTGGCTTAGGGTTGGGTCTACATTAAAACAAATCTACTGTTTTCTTTGGCTAGCAGTAGAATATCTGGACAGGAGCAGGGTGGGAACAGGCTAATGGAGGAAGGGGAGAACATGCATCATGGTAGTGCGTCATTTGTGTTGTGCTCCAGATAAAATATCTGAAAAGTCATCAGTCTTTTGCAAATCTGTTCAATTTTTTGAATGCTTTCAGGAAAGGATAGTGCTTAAGAAGACGGGGTCCATTTTAGCTAACAGATTCCACTCTCTCCTCAAGCACAAATCACATATATTTTACTTGTGATCAGGGATGCAGGCATTTGTGTCCAAGTTTGCATGAACACAGCTATTGGGAGGCAAAAGGCTTACTTCTTCTAACATGCAACTAATCCACTGAGCTAGACATGGACTTCTAAGCAAGCAACTCTACATCTCTGTAATGAGTATGTTATTTATTAGAGTTGGCTAAGCCTGCCTGGTTTAAATCTGGATTTAATCTTATCTTAAGATATTCAGTGTTGTGATTTTGGTTCAGCAAAGTATCAGCATAAACATATATATATATATTTATATATGTCTGGAAGTACCCACTCTACAGCTGTGTTCCAAAGCTGTTCCCCCAGAAACATGCAACACCTGTATGTCAGTACAGCTCTCATTTCTCATTTTTAACAAGCAGAAACTGAGAACACACCAGAATGACCAGCAACTGCTTATAAATTGCATAAACTACCAGCCTTATGAATTCTACTTAAGCAGCGACACTCAAAGAAAACAATTAAGGACCATCACATTTCCAGATCATGTATCTTAATATCTGATCTCATAGCACAAAGGTCAGATGAAATCATGTTTACAGCAATGCATTTCCTTCTTAGCTCTGCAGTTATTAAAAGCATTTACCCTGAATTAATTTTGTGTATATAAAGAAAGAAAACTGCTCTTGACTAGCTTAAGGAGTAACATGTGGCAAGTAATTTGGATTTCTGAGTGATTTAGACAAGTAAGCTGCATTACTCATCCATCTCATTTAAGATATGTAGATTCCATAATCTTCCATCTGGATTTTCAGACAAACTTTGGGTTGCTTTTTGGTTGTTTGAAAAAAGCTGGAGAAGGTTCATCTTAGACCGGACAAACAAGGGTGAAAATTGTCCAAGTGGAAAAAAATGAGCACATGACAGAAAGTGACCCTAGGCTACAGCAATGTATTGGAACCTTTAATTTATTTTCAGTGACAGAATGATTATTCTACTTTCCTTCACATAGAAAACAATACTTGTCTATTTAATACAGGATCCACTTACAAGCAGAGAGGCGTGTTGGTATATCAGGCTCACAAGCTTTCTCCACTCCCCTTGTTCCAGCTACATTATCAACATATGAACACATTGATGATGATGGCATGAGAGATCAGACTGGAAGGCATCCATGGGCAAGGAAATCAGAGCCTTCTACTCTCAGGGAAAGAAAAAAAAAAGAGATTAATTTTAGGCGAATTTGAGAGAAAAAAACTGCTACCATTATCTGTCATCCTGCAATGGAAACACCATGTGGTGGGTTGACCCTGGCCAGCCGCCAGGTACCCACACAGCCGCTCACTCACCCCCCCCTTCACTGCTGAACAGGGGGAGAAAATATTTCCAAGGGTTCAGGGTTTGAGATAAGGACAGGGAGATCACTCTCTCATTTACCGTCCCGGGCAAAACAGACTCGTTTTTGGGGAAATTAGGTACATTTATTAAGAGAAACTAATCAGAGAGTAGTAGTGAGAAGTGAGAAAGAGCAAAGAGATCTTAACAGAACACCTTCCCCCCATCCCTCCCCTTCTTCCCGGGCTTAACATCAATCCCGGTTTCTCCACCTCCTCCCCTGAGCGGCACAGGGGGACAGGGAATGGGGGCTGCGGTCAGTTCATCCGACGTTGGTTCCACCGCTTCTTCACTCCGGGGGGAGGGCTCTTCACTCTTCCCCAGGGCCACTGTGGGGTCCCTCTCACGGGAGACAAGCTTCACGCTCTCTTCTCTGCGTGAGTCGTCCCACGAAGGGCAATTCATCACAAACTGCCCAACGGGAGACACCTCACGAGGGGCAGCCCACCCCTCGTGAGTCTGAGGCGCAGTCCTTCGGGGGAAACTGCTCCAGCGTAAGTCCCCCACAACGTCCCAAAAGTCCCACCGGCCAACCTGCTCCAGCGTGGGCATTCCTCTCTTCCACGGGCTACAGGTTCCGGCAGCGACTTGCTCTGATGCGGGCTTCCCACGGGCTACAGTCCCCTTTCAGGCATCCTCCCACACGGCGTGGAATCCTCACTGGACATCTACGCGGTGATCCTCACGGTGGACATCTGCACCTCGCCCATGGGCTGCAGGGAGACAACCCGCTTCACCATGGTCTTCACCACGGACCCAGGGGACTCTCTCTGCTCCAGCGCCTGGAGCTCATCCTCCCCCACCTCCTTCTTCACTGACCTTGGTGTCTGCACAGATTCTCACTCCTCCATCTCTGTGCCAGCTGTTGTGGTGCAGTTTTTTTCCCTGTTCTTAAATATGTTTTTCACAGAGGCGTTCCTCTGCTATCACCTTACTGATAGACTCAGCCTTGGCCAGCGGCGGGTCCCTCTTTGGAGCCGGCTGGCATTGGCTCTATCAAACTTGGGGAGCTTCTAGCAGCTTCTTGTAGAAGCCACCCTGCAGCTCCCCCCCCCCGCCACCAAAATACAGCGAGGCCAAACCAAGACACACCATAATTTGAATATAGAGTATAGATAATGCCCTGTTGCTTGCATAACTGTTAATTCTTGTAGTTCAGATCTATGTGTTCCCTTTCATTAACTAGTGTATTGGGGTTTTCCCCAGAGTCTCTCTATCCATGACTCAATGGAAGCCGGTATGTCCAAACCACCAAGATAACATTAGGTCTGTCTATCAGTATAGGTAAGGAGAAATCTTCCTATGAAAAATAAAATAAAATAAAATAAAATAAAATAAAATAAAATAAAATAAAATAAAATAAAGTTCTTCAGAAAGATATTTCCAAACTCCAGGTGCAAGTCTTTCAAAGGCAGTTGAGCCATGTTTATGTGAAATTTATCAGAGAAAAAGGACCAAAGTCTATCTAATTAGTTAGGCTTTAGAAAACAACTCCAAAAAATCCTTAGCCAAGATTATCTGTGGAAACAGGTGCTCCACAGAGATAAAGTACATACAGGCACCATTTCTCCCTTCCTGCCTCAAATGAAAGAAGAGTAAATAGAAGTGGCAGCTTCTTCAGGCCCATTTACCCTTTGGCAGACTTTTCTAGCAGCAGAAACCCAGCCAGGTTCACTGGAGTGTCCTGATAGACCTCGTAGAGAGCTTGGGAATACTTGTTTCTTGAACGTGGATCTTGGTGTGAGGCTTTGTCTCTAGATAAACTACGATGGTGGGTTCCTAAAAGGAGACCATTAACAGCTTCATGATGGGCACAGTGCCCTAGGGCTCCACAATTGTTTTGTAATTCAAAGGATCAAGAGGACAAGCTTGACATTAAATAAATAAACAAATACATAAAATCATGAGGTATTTTTGGTACTATTTTTTCATTTGATAAACTGGCAGTCATACAGCAAGGTGAGATCAGCGTTGTGCAGTTGAACCATCAGTCCACTGTCTGGCCAAGCCCCTGATGCTGTTTTAAACACATCAAGCTCCCAGAGGCTGCCAAAGTCAGAACTAGTGAAGGCTGAGCGTAAGTGACAGCATGCCCACACCAAAAGCCTTTTGCCAAGGGTCAGGTGGTTTTACAGGGGGAGAGGACTGACCTGGATAGGAGAGACACTAACACAAGCTGCCATAGGGCAGAAGACTTCAGTTCTGTGGCATGGTAAGCCATCCATCTGAGACAGAGGAAAGCTGAAGGCAACATCAAACTACTCCTCTTTGCCTTGATTTAGGTTTTTCCGGTTTTTTATTGCCTTAAGGAGGGTCTGAAGGGTGATGTGCTTCCCATGGGTTGTGGTGGGGTCCCTCTCTGTGTGCAGGTTCCCTTTTGCAGCATCAGCAGCATCAGCTGACATCTCCATGGGGCCAAGACCACCCTGTAGAGCAGAGCAGATGGCAACTGTTCTCTCTGTCTCCCATCCTATCACACGGGGCTTGGCAGAGTGGGTCAAACAAGGCATTGCTTTTCACAATTTGTGGTTTGCATTAAGAGCTATGGCATTAGCTTATGTGAGGCATGCCTCTAGACCTGCAGCAAGCAAGATGTTACCAGTGAGATTACCTGACCTGCTAAGAAACTCATAAAATTTGCGGCTGAAGTTCTGGTGATATAAACATGGAGGATGGTGATGATTTGGCTCACCACACTTGTCCTGAACAATCAGGCTGCAGCTGAACCCAAGACACAGAGTGCTTTAGGCCGGATAACGCTGAACAAAAGGTAACAGAATTTTTGCAGAAAGCATAAAAGCCATAGGTATGAAAAAACAGTACAATGAGTTTAGAGCTATTGCTGTTTAACAAAGAAAGGGCAACCCAACAGAAACTGTTTTTCTTGTGGTATCCCTGGTGACATTTTGGTGGGCAGGGCCTGGAGTCCAGGCAGTAGTAAGGCAGGAAACAGAAACAAGAAGAGGGACTTTGTTCAAAGCACAATTTCTCAAACCAAGATATTCAGAAACTGGCAGCCCCATATATACAGCAAAGAGTGCCACATCAGAATGAATTCAAAGCTGTTATTCTGAATACTGTGTCCAGTTCCAGTGTATCCACCATAAGAGGGACATAGAACTGTTGGAGTGTGTTCAGAGGAGGGCCACAAAGATGATCCAGGGGCTGGAGCACCTCTGCTACGAGGACAGGCTGCAGGAGCTGGGATTGTTCCATCTTGAAAAGAGAAGACTTCAGGGGGACCTAATAGCTGCCTTCCAATACCTGAAGGGGTCCTACAGGAAGGCTGGAGAGGGAATTTTTTACAAGAGCATTGAAGGAGACTAGATTTATTGAAGGAGAATAGATTTAGATTATATCTTAGGAAGAAATTCTTCAGTACGAGGGTGGCAAGACGTTGGAATAAATTGCCCAGAGATGTTATGACTGCTCCCTCCCTGGAGGTGTTCAAGGTCAGGTTGGACAGAGCCATGAGTAGCCTGATCTAGTTGAGAGGCATCCCTGCCCATGACAGGGAGGTTGGATTAGATATCTCTAAGGTCCCTTCCAGTCTAGGCCATTCTGTGATTCTATGATTCTATAATTCCACAGATTCAGAACCAAAAAATAAATATAAGAAGGTGTTACCAGTGTGAGCCCTGGGGAATTTGTGTTTGACTTGGCACCAAAATCAAGCTGTGAGATTCTTGACCTGACAGCATCAGCTGTGATCTTTCATTGAGAAGCGATACACAAAAAACGCAGCCTTGAAAGTGAGGGTTTGACAATTGACAGGAACAAGTTTGTCAACAGTGCTGCTTTGTTTAGACACTGTAGAACATTTTGTACACACCACGTAAAAAAAACCATATATCCTGTTGGTGGCAAGAGGGGACTCAAAAAATATCACTGTTGTGTTGCTTTCATGAAATTTCCAATTTCAGAGCTCTTTTCATTGCTGAGAGGATACCAGCTTTGAATAATCACAGAAGAATTAGATGCAGCAAGCAAAAGTGTGAAAAAGCTCTATGTAGGAGAGTTTAGACAATATTTCATTCTCCTTTTATTACAGTTTCCTCATGTTTTTCGAATAGGGTAACCTCTTAAATATGAAGTGATCTGTCCAAAACATTTAGCTGTGGGATGTCTTGAATATTTACAGGAGTAAATCTGGTTTAGCATGTTTAAATAAAATAGTTTGATTCATATTAGATTTTAGGCACAAAAGGACTGTTGTGGACAAGGTTTTAAAAAACAGGAATCCAAACACAGAATTCTGAAAGGCATGTGTATCAATATCTGCATATATAAAACTACTAAATTCTAAATATGGCTCTCTAGGTTTACCAATAGAGTGCAATAGTGAGTTGCTGAAAGTAACATAGATGCTTTAGGAAGGTGTGTTCACCGTAGCTAGAGACCTTGAGAACAGCAGTATGCTGCTTCCATGGTACACACGAGCCTGAGTTCCTCTACATAGTCCTATGCTATGCCACACAAATGTGTCCAAACAAGTCCAGCTTGAAAATGTGACATGCAAGTGAGCAGCTGATGTTTGTTTTAACCATGTGTGCTTGAAGTCAGTCACATTTCTTATTGTTGCTACAGCAGAAATTTAGGATGCATGAGTATTTTGTCCTTCAAGGCTTAAGACATATGATTACTCTTTGACAAGCTATGGTATTATTAATACCAATGAAAGTGCTTGAACTATGAGTAATAGCTAGTAGGAATAGTGTGGATAATGGGTTACCACAGTATTATATCTTTAGTTCCTCATCTGGGGCATTTTAGAACAACTGCTGCTGTTTATTGTCATTACTGGGTTCAAAAACTGACTTGCTTTGTTCTCTTCCCAAGGGACAGAGTAAATCAGGTCTGACATTTGAAGCACTATATTTACAGCAGTGCGGACCATGTGGCTCTGGAGCGTGGCTGCAACGAGTAGCAGAGAGCAACAAAAGCCCTAGATAAATTTGTGTGGAACTGGAGAGAAGGTTGGCTTCCTCACCATCCCACTGTTCCTCCTTTTTTTGTAAAAACATTTTGAAATTGGGTATTAAAATATATTGCTCTGCTTTCAGGTCTAAATTAAATGAATTTCACACGGCAGTGTTAGTAACTGAATATGCCATCCACGTCGGATGAGTTTTGCCCCTGTCTCTTGTCTACCCAGGAAGGGAAGAATCAGCAATTGTCACTGCTTCATTAATTGTTCCATTTCTCCCAGTGGTAAGAGGGTAAATTTTAAGTTCCAGCTGGCACAGTTTGCAAGGGTGTATAATTTATGAGACACGTGAAAAACTGGAAAGATAGCTACAATCAATACGAGCATAAGAAAAACATTCAGCCTGCAATCTCTGCCACACAGTGTGGCTGCCCATGCTTTGTTATCAGTCTGCACATATTTTTCACTTTCCTGAACTGTAATTCTCAAGGTTTGGTTGCTTGTTCTGTTGTGTTTTATTTTTTAAAAAGACTATCTTTTTTTTTTTTTTTTTTTTTCCCCTTAGGCTGGAAGGTTACTCAAGGGAATGAGGGACAGTCTGGATAAAACAAGATTAAAAAGGTCTGAAAAATCTTATAGCTTGCCAAAACCAGATCAACACCAACGGGTGTTGTGTCAGGTGGAGGGGATATGAAAGCAGAGGTAGGATTCTTACACAAGACAGTTCCTTACTGGAAATGGTCTGAAGAAAGACAGGCAAGGCAGACTTTCACAAACAAGAGGGGAGAGGAAAGGAAAGCAGAAATGTTGGAATCTTGGATAAACAGAGTTATTGCTGTTAGTTTTTAGGTTTTCTAACCAAACTATCTGCATTACTGGCAATATAACTGGAACAAAAACCAGCTATTTGCAGATTTGCATAGATCTACATATGTTTAGTGATAACTGAACCATTGTACAAAAGCATATCTGATCACATACAAAGCGAAAAATGAAAATGCAGGGATACTTCAGGATTTAAATTCATTTCTTCTGCATATGTATTGTCTTTTCTGCCTGTGTGTTCTCCTTCCTTCCTTCCAGCAGGATACTTTTGCTCTAGTACCACATCACCCTGAAACAGTTTCACTTGATGAGCAGCGCCATGGCTTTGTCTTCTTCTCTAAGTTAACTATACTCCCCCAAGTTCACTATACTTTGTTCCACAACAAATCAGGAATTCCAGCCTACTCCTCAAGTAAACCAGCCTTGAGCTCTGTACATTTTGGCCAGATGTGAATACAGATAACATTAGTTTCTTAGCGCTCTGTGTTTCCAATCGCTTTCTTATATAAGAAGCATCTGGCTTAAACAGCACAAGGCACTGGTGCCAGCATTGCTAGGAGGTGTTTGGCAGGGACTGTGGTCTCTGTTCTTGGAGGTGTTATGGGTTGCGAACAAAGATTTATGATTTATATTGCCACATAAAGAGCTCCAGCCTGGCATACAGTGGGTTTGTGCAATTCTCCATTACACTCCTTTATTTATGCAGATTTTTTTTCTGGGGGTGAAGAGCTGAGCAATAGACTAAGTAGACTTCAGCTCAGCATCTCCAGCATGTGTGCATGTGTGAGAGATGATACTTTAATCTATGCAGCTGCGTGTCCTCAGAGGTGCCTTGACCTGTGACGGATCCCCTCACCAAATGAATATGGGCTGGCTGGGAGAAAAAGCTGGCAAAAGGGCCACAGGGCCAGTGCTTAAGGCAGACCTTGTTCACCATTGAGAATTGAAGCACTCTCACAGATGACGAAGATAATTTGATTTTGTCTTTACCACCTCTTGTGGAATAATTTAAAAACCCATTTAGTTTGGCTTAATACATTTTTTATGTGTATCTGAATTTCACTCTTAAGTGAAAATAATGTTCGGCAGTCTTTCCCATTAAATCTATACACATAGCTCTAGAACGTAAAATGAATACTCAGAAGGAAGTCTGAAGAGAGATTTGTCTATCTGTCCTGCTGGAACTATTTCTTACTGGGATGGCAGGCTTAGGTTTCCAGATTGTAGTCCAAACATTACTCTGCTGTACCGTACAGGGGCTGCAGGCGTGATGATAGCACATAGAATTCTTTATCAGGATGAAAATAAGTAAGTCCTGAAGTGAAAAGTTTAAGAAAAGAAAAATAAAATCCAGTAGAGCAATATAGACTAGAACTACAGTTTACTGAACAGATACAAGAAAAATTCAAAAGAAAAAGCACGAAAGAAAAGAATTATTACCTTCTCCCACAGGAAGTAACAGTTTTAGCAGATCTGCTGCTAGAAAATATTTCGCAAGCTAGTTTTATTTAAAGAATCTCTGAAAGGGCAAATTGTCTAGTAATCAAGTCATTTCATGACTTAATTTACCTTGATTAACATGTTACTTTTCAAAAAATGCTAATCAATTTTAGCTTCTAGTAAACTGGAAATACCATATAAATTGCTGTCACAGTCTTAAACTGCTAATCAATTTTGAAAATCTAAATCAATACGCATTTTTATACTATTTTTTTTTTCAGTCGTTGGCTGGAATGCCCTTCTTGACCTTGAACTGTGAGAGAAGAATTGCTGTGTAAAATAATTAGAGAAAAAGATGTCATACTTCAACACCTCAGTTTTTAGTTAAAATACTGAATATGTTTTTAGTAAAGATTGTCATCAAGTGACCTGTTTTTTGTCCTAAGATGAGCATTCTTACGTGTTAGGATCCAGCATTCTTTAAGCATACAGTGCATATTTACACTGCAAAATGCATGGGCATGTTACAGTAACAGGTTTTCTGAAAAATGCAGTAAAAAAATACTTATATTAGCCTTGTGTTTTGCAAGTGTTAAAGTACAAAAAGAAGACTATGAAATAATTGATAGTGCAGCCACATAAGAATTTACTGTATTATTATGCATCTGTTTCATTTTCCATATTGCCATGGATAAACCTATCATAGGTCTTTAGGCAGTGTATCTGTGCCTGGAAATTTTTAATTTTCAGTTATTAAAGGCTTAAATGGTTTTTAGCAACCAAATTGAATCATTAGCCATCTGGACCTTCTTTCACTTGTGTGTATATTAGAAGAATGGAGAGAGCTGCTTACTTTTATCTCAATCCTAAATCCATTGATATGTCGTATTGCACTATATCTACTTTTTTTTTTCCCTGTATGTCTCTGAAAGAGACCCATGAAACTTGCCAGCAGAAGGCAGGCCATCACATATATGCATCTGACAAAAATACCCTAGGTGGATCTGGACATCCTTCTTTAGACTGGAAAGAAAATGGCACAAGATGAGTCAAGTTCTGGGATAAAAATGGCAAACAGCCTTGTGTAATGTGGAACAGCAGCAGAGCAGTGCTGGTTTCCCCCAGAAACACTGATGCAGCTTCAGGACAATGCCTTCTGACTTGCGAAGAGCAATTCAAGCAGGGCAGCCAGAGGCCAGAGAGTTGTCACCCTATGTTCCCCTAAACGTCACCCAGTAAGGAACAGGACGTGTTAAAACTACTTGTAGTTATATAACTGCCTACACTTGGAGGTAAGTTTCCCTGTTCCTCCTAGACAGCCCATGGAAAAGTTCAGAGGATCTTTTTTCAGTATATACTGTGTCTGGTACAAGAAATCTCCATTTGACTGCAGGTAGAGCCTAGGAAGTCACCTCAGGTAGGAGCTTGTAGTTACGTGATGCACTGATTTCTCCCCTGAGAGATCCAGTGGCTGAGCACCATTTGGATCCTTGCTTGCGTCACTGTGTGACTGCTCCACATCTGGGACCTGTGTGCTGGCATTCACTTCCAAAATATTCCTGTTGCTCCCAGCTGTTGTTTACCAGTAGACCATTTTCAACTCCATCTCCTCAGATATGTTGTCCTTCTGCTTGAACATCCTCTGTGTGCTCTACCTCGACTGTTTCATACATAATCTACCAGATATGTATTAATCCAGGTCCTGTGAACTTCATTTCCCTTGGTTCTCCAGTTCCTATACACACAGAGTGATTTTCTCAATATCCTTACTCCGTAAGCCATTTATTATTAGCTTCTGGTTTTATACAGGGTATTGCTCCTGGCTGACCAGAGTGAACGTAAGCTGTCTGCCACTGTGCTGCTCTTATTTACTGGAGATGTCTAGGGCATAACAAAATGTAAACTGAAAAGCTTTTTTCTGAGGCTATTTTTGTGCTATTTTCCTCCCAGTCATGTACTATTTTCCACAATCTAAGCCCTCAGGTCCAGCTCCACTGTAGCTTGGGAGGCAGAAGGCATAAGAACTTGTGGATCCTTCACATACATGAACATACAAGAGAACTCCTGTGTCCTTCATTTATTAAAAGTAATGTGATTTCCAACTTCCCAAACACTGATAAAGGCTGACAAAATATAGTTGAGAAGACAAAGAGTTGATGTCCCAGAATAATTATTGTTAGGAAGACTGTTGTTTGTCAGTAACTGGCACAGAATACGTGCAAAGAAACACTGGTAATATAAAATACTGGAATACTGTTAATAAATATTTAATTCTCACAAACTGAATGTAACCATGTTAATAAGTTTTTTGGTAAAAGATGACCCACCCTCATGGTGTCAGACAATTGGCAGGGCTTGTCGATGTTTCAGAACCTGAAAATTTAGTACTGAAGGGAACTACGCAGTCTCAGTGGTGATGCTGATGGCTCAAAATGCTAGTCAAAATCATGGATTATGTTCGATTTGTGGAGAAAAATTAGATGGAATCAGGCTGGTCTTTAATGTGAACCCATGTATTTAGCACACAAAGTCCTGTTTCTTTTAGAAAAACAGAGGTAGAACAACAGAAAAATGAAACCAAATTCCCAAGATTTTCTCACTTATCATTCAGCCCAAAGTACCTCTCTGTCATGCTTTTCCCTTGGAGCATATTCTCAGTGTCTGACCAGTCTGTGTTTTGTGCATCCTTTCCACTTTTCATTGTCTCCTACCATTAAAAAGCAAGGTCATAATCAGCATAAATCATAGAATTACAGAATCATTAAGGTTGGATAGGACCTCTAAGATTTTCAAGTACAACCGTCAACTCAATACTACCATGACTACTAAACCATGTCCTCAAGAGCCACATCTACATGTTTTTTGAACACCTCCATGGATGGTGACTCCATCATTTCCCTGAGCAGCCTGTTGCTTAACAACATTTTTGGTGAAGAAATTTTTCCTAATATCCAATCTATACCTCCTCTGGTACAACTTGAACCAATTTCCTCTTGTCCTATCACTAGTAACTTGAGAGAAGAGACCAACACCCAACTCACTACAATCTCTTTTCAGGTAGTTGTAGGGAGCAATAAGGTCTCTCCTCAGCCTCCTCTTCTCCAGACTAAATAATCCCAGTTCCCTCAGCCGCTCGCCATGAGACATGTTCTCCAGACCCCTCACCAGTTTCATTGCCCTTCTCTGGATCTGCTCCAGCACCTCAATGTCTTTCTTACACTGTGGCACCCCAAACTGGACACAGCACTCAAGATGTAGCCTCATCAGTGCCAGGTACAGCTCATCCAACATGTGCCTTGCTTGAGTCTTCATTTCAGAAAGTAACTGAATGCCTACATACAAGGTTATGCTAACCTTTCTTCATAAAAGACAGTACCTGGGCTTTACGTCTTCAAGTGAAGGGAATTAGCTTCCTTGTCACCCTCCATTTCAGTAGGTGGGATTCCTCTTGCTTGTACCTCAGCTCAGAAGAACACTTTCAGGGTGCAAATCATCTGACTATTCAGATGTCTACTTTACGAAAAGATTGCTTCTATGACAAAATTTTTACAACAGGAAACCTGTCTGACCTATTTAGACACCCACAGTTACGCTCTAGGTGTCTGAACTGGGTTGGATTACCTCATTCAGCAGCAGTCAGAGACATGCTGAAGAACCACCAAAACACAGAGGTAACTCAGGATATAGTTATGCCATCAGCACCAAGGAAATATAGAACTTTGAAAATATGCCATTGCTGTAATGCCTGGTAATTGGCATCTCAAAGAGACACTTATGCCCTGAAAGCTGATAAATGAGAGTTCTGCCAGGAAATGGATGTATGGAGGAATACATGCTTGGGACAGCACTTACTACTGAAATACTCTGTTCTGTTCATGGAGAGAGATTATGAGTCTAAGTGCATTCTCTGAACAATGTGAGAAAAAATATGAAAATTAAATCCAATTACACTGCTGCAGCCAAATTAATCATGATTAGGTTATTGAGCATAGCAGCTAAAACGTAAATATTGTCTGTTTGAAAGATGGGGCAGAAGCAGAGAAAATGAAAGTGAGAAATTAAACTGAGCTGACTTGAGGGAGGTTGAAAAAGAGGAATTACAGAAGATTGGTTGAGAGCAGAGAAGACAAGAATTCAAGGGAATGGGTAATACGACAGCAAGAGGGCACAACCAATGTAAAAACTGTCATACCAGATTTGCGGCACTACTCTTGATGTCTAACATCTTGTGTCTGCTGGAAATCGGGGTGCTTCAGACAATGGTGCATGAAAGCCACCTATTGAAAACTTGTGGTGTAATCAAGGAGATTTCCTCTTAACTCTTGTCTAACAGAGATTGTTTGAAGTCCTGATGCGTGAAGGACAGATGGCAACTGAGGCAAAAATGAAAATATAAGTTGGAGAGAGTGCAAGGAGTGAGGAAAAGAACAAACTAGGACATAAAATGAACCCAGAGGGTCAGAAAGTAATATCCCCAAGCACTGTGGGATCCAAATCAAAATCTTCATGTTGAACTTCTATACAACATACAGGAGAGCATGTCACCTTTGATGAGAATGTTTTCTGTAGTTTTATGTGATGCTTGTCAAAGTTGTGGGATTTCTAATGTACCCAATTTGTTCCTCTGTGTAATTCTTTTTTTTTTTTTAAACAAATGGACTACACTTGTTCTACTTAATCCTCACAAAAACTTTCAAAAAACGTTTCCCGTCCCCTTATATTTTCCCTGCTTCTTAACAGAAGTAATCTGAAGTACATATATTTTGATATACAAGCTTCACAGATTTAGATACTCAAGCTACTCATTGTCCTTTAAAGCTCTCATTCCAAACCTGTATATTTGTATGATTAATATTAAGTGCTTACTGTGGTGTGTACTGTCAGAGCAGGAAGATTTCATAACTGATATGGACTAAGAGAGCTACCAAACAACTCCATCATGATTGCTCACCAGCAAGGTGCTGAAGAGTGGTAACTGCCCCAGGACAGCTCCAGGAGAAGTCACAGCCGAGACAACCCCAGATTTCCCAAATGCTTTCTGTCATGGAGTGGGAGCCTGTTCAGTTCTATACCTCTCCAGAGAGCCAAGTAGATGCTGCAGTTCATGTTTTCTTACCCAGCACTGCTCATGATACCTGAAATAGGATAAATGGAGTTCAGAGAGATTGCAGGAACAGCGTTATTCAAGTATTTTTACCTTAGTAATTCAAGACAATTCAAGACCCAGAAATCCCTTTCAGTAGCCCCTGTTATTCTTCCAGATGAATTCCTCTCATGTTGGCCCTAGCACCAGGATGTTAAGTAGAAGTGACAACCAGATCAGGCCTTGTGCACCTCTGCATGTCAGATATTTCTTAAGGAGGAGGGGGCTTGGGGAAGAGAAGCTGCTGCCTAACAGTATTCACCCTGCCTGGAGAGAAGTGAACAAGTTTGAATGTTTTAGTACAAATACATCAGCTCCTTGCAGGATATTGGAACCGATCAGCAGACCCTGTGAGCAACGTATCAGAGCTGACTGATGTGTCAGTAACGTCAGCCTGTTGTCAGGGATAAGTTTTTATTGTTTATGGTTGTCACTTCAGCCGGAGATTAGATATGACACTTACTAAAATTCTTGCATTGTTGTCTTACTGGAGACATAAGCTTTGGAATGTGCTTTGGAAAAAAAATACTATTACATAGGAAGAATTTGTTCCTATACACCTCCTGCATGGCCTACATTGCTTCGGTTTCTACACTGTAACTTGCTTACCCTTCAGTAGAAGCTTTGCTTTCAGGACAGTAACTGGAGTACCATCTTATCAGGGAATCTTGTTCAAGAAAGCACACAATTTCCTCATCTTTAGAGAGAGAAAACCCTTTAAAGACATAATAAGGTAAAAATGAGAGTAACTGGCAAAAATTGCCATGCTCCCATAGCAGACTGACCCTTTACATTGCCAATATAAATGGCATACCTGTTTTCGCATTGCATTAGCATTTCAACTTCTACCCCTCCCCAAGTTTAGCTTCCAGGATTTTGCAATTTATAGTCCAGTGGACTTCTTTTCTGTTTCTAGTCTAGTGTTGCTTGCTTTGCCAAAGCTTGTAAAACTGGATGATCGTCTTGCTCTGACAAATTTACTCAGGGTCACCAGGGTAAAAAGTCTGACAGGAATTATAGGAAATAAGAGGAATTATAAGGAAAAATAAATGTGCAATGATGTGGGCAGTTTCTCCTCAAGCACAACTAGCCCAAGTTTCGGCTCAGTCTTTGTTTATAGCACAGCTACAACTGTTTGTGCGTTGGGGAGGGAAGTGAAGTAGTACCAAAGGAATTTGAATATGCTGCACAAAACACACTTGTTTGCTGTGGCATCTGACAGACCCCCTCATCACACAAATGGCTGAGTGTAACAGATTGCTTTTTCTCTGAGATTCAGATTAGAAATGCTTGGCAGACAGAATAAAGGAATGAATGTTTTCTAAAAATAGCTGATCTGTTTTTTTTTCTATGACAAACAAAGATTTATGTGGACCCAAATTAATAACAATATGTTTCACATTTCCTGGTCTGACGGCTATGTGTATCTCATCAATGGATATCTTTATTCACAGGATGAAAAAAATAAAGGTCCAAGAGTAACATTTTTCAGAAGATGAAAGAAAGAGGATGATGTTTCTGGAAAAGAAAGTTGTGCCTTGTACGAGGAAGTGGAAGAGCTGGGGGACAGGAAGAGGGATGTTGTGTAGCAACTCACTTGACCTAAAATGAAGTGTGAATATTTATGTCTGGTTCAAGGCGAAAAACTGGCCACATATTAGCCTCTTATGAAGTGGGAAAGAAAGACACTTTTGTGAAATAGGTGATAAACCAGGACTCAAAAACCCCACTATGCTCAATCCTTGACAGGTTTCCTGTGTGATACTGAGCATGTCACTTTGGGAAAGACTTATCCCAGCTACCTTCAGCCACATTAAAGTTAGTCATCTCAACCACTTAAGAGAGAAAGATATGAGTGTGTTCAATAAGCAGGTAATTCCACTAATCTGAGACATGTCCAAAAGTCAGCATGATCTGCCCAGCAGACAATATGACAGCTGCAGTACAGCTTCCAGATATCCCTGATTTCTATCTGTCTGCCCTGAGTGTGCAGCTGGCCAGCTGGGACATCTGGGATGTCCGAGCCAGTAGCACACCATTCTGACTGGGACAGCACCTCCTGCCCAGGCTGGCAGCTCCTCGGGACAGACTCTGTCCTTTGCAGCATGCTCATACAGAGCCAGGTGTAACAGGTCCCTGGATGTCCTGTGAGACTGCCAAGCAATTCTGCAGTAATAGGTGAATAATAACATCAGAGAGTTGCTTCAGGCTTGGTAAACTTCAAGTATTATAGCAGGAGGTGTCTCAATTCAGAGAACTACAGAGTGTGAACAGTCATCCTAACAGAGCATCTTCTATTGTTTTGTGCCTCAACATCTGTCATTTAGAAACCCAGGGACAATAAAACCAGGAAAACTGACCCACTGGGTGAAATATGCATGGCCTTCTGTCATTTTTGCCTTTCATATTCGGAAGCCCAGTGCAATGTATCGGACAAGGTAAAGTTTTCCAAACTTCTGTTATTCTGGTTTCTCCATTGCTCCTGATGGCATCCATGAAAGAACACTGGGAGTACAGTGTGCCTGAGCCCATCCTGCCGAATCACACTGAAAAGTCCCACAAGAGATGTTTAATTCAACAGGAATTTATCTTTGCTTTTAACTGCTTCACATGCTCCACCCCTTTATATTGCTGAGTCCTACAGGTACTTAATCCAGGGAAAGGCTTGTCTGAGGCAAGGGCTGTGTTCCCAGGAGCACAGTTGACCCACAGCACCCTGTCTGAGGGAGAGTGGCCAGTGGTGGCTGCCTCATATCAGCTTTGCTCTGGTGCCTGTAAGCGTCCACACATTCCCAGTTTGTCATGAGCACAGGAAAACCCACTCATGGCAAACACAGAGATGGTGGCTTCAGCAAAAGCACATTCTTCTGCAGCTGGGGTTGGAGAGGAGGACTGGCATGGCCATGAGTGGTGAAGGCTCAACTGGCAAGCAGAGCAGACAGAGCACTTCTGCTTGCAAGAACAGCCCTGAGGATGCCAGGATGATGATCAGAGCACAGCCCCAGACTCTGTGCAGTCTCCCTGTGCGTCCCTGGACAGTGTTCACGTGTCCCATTTCCCCACCTGAAAAAGAGGATGACATAATTTTCTTTCTTCCTTCTCTGTCCGTTTTCTCTGTCAGCCCTGGGGGTCTGTCCTCCTCCCTTCCACATGCACAGCACTCCCCCCAACTGACGGGGCCATTGCTGAAATGAAAAGAATTATGTTTCATTACAGTCCCAGTGCTTTAACCTGACTTGCCCCGACGTTTCAGGGACAGACTCACCAAAATCTTGTACTTTACAGTTCCCAGCTCCGTCACAGACTGATGAGGATGGAGAGTAGCTCTCTTTCAAATCTGACATGGATCACAAGCAAGGCAACTTTGGCAGGCTCAGTCTAATCCCTCTCGGGGTCTGCTCTCGGGAAGGTCGTGACAGTGTACAGTTTGGCTCTAGCTGTATTAATGGTACTCGACACTTAGCAAATACAAGGCACAGGAGCAGCGGTAGGTTTGCAGATCGGGCTACTCCAGCAGCATACTGAGGGGAAATTCACTCAGTTTGTCTATGCCTCCACATGCTTAATTCTCGTTAGCAGTGCTTGCTTTTCACAGGCAAAACTGAGGCACACAAATCGTGCTGAGAAGTTTTGGCCCCTGTGGCAGAGGAAGACTCCTGAGACCAACCATTGTTCTTGAGCTGGCCTTGAAATTTTCAATCTCTTCTCATGTAAGCTGCCATTCACTCCATTTTTTCCCTGCCTCCATTCTAGGAGAAATTAAATTTTGTAGAAATAAAAGAAGCACATTGAGAATAGATGCATGTTTCATTTACTCTAATTATGCACAGTGAAAAGTTTCCATTTCAACAAATCTCATTGCTATTCTACTGTGAAGTTGGCTGGGAAGAAAAAAAAAAAGAACACAGAAGGAGATTTTACCAGTCAGTTGACTTTAACTAAAAAAAAAAGAAAGCTTTTGTGGACTTAAGAATATTCCATTTTTCGCTTTAATTTCCTTTCTCTCTCTCTATGATTACTGTGACAGCAAAACACCTTGGATCATCCTGAGATTCTGGGATGGTTGTAGTAGCCTAATACTCTGATACTGCAGCTAGTGTTGTTTTATGGATTAATTCCAAGGAGTAGGATATAATGTGTCAATATTGCACAAGGGTTTGTGCTGTATATGAACAGGGCAACTCTTAGGCCTCTGGGAGAAATGCTTATTTATCTCACAGATGTGGTAAAATCCTTGAGTATTTCATGACCCCTGTCACTAATGCACTTAGACTCTACATGATCTTTACAAACAGTATTTATAAAACTTACATATACAGGGATTTAATAGATCTGAGAACCAGCTCAAGAATCATAATGTGAAATGCTGAATAATTTATTAGAAAATATAGAAAACTTCAAAGAAAAAATTACACAGGAGTAATTTGGTTACATACAAATCTTATGAAAATTGTTCTTTCAGAGATGGAAACTGTTAAATTCTGCTGACATTTTCTTTATCACTATTAGTAATATATAAATTTAAAATAATGGAAATATATTTTCATAAGCATTAGTATCCTTGCTTCTTTCCCAAGCAAAAAAAGTCTGAACTAAGCCTACTGCCCTAATTAGCTGTGCCATAACAAATATAGTGTTGTCATAAAAAATACTACAGTGAATCAGTTTCTGCATTCCTGGATATGAAAAATGCTTGTTATGCTTGAGTTAAACTTTTTAATATGTATCAATGGCCTAAAGAGTATAAACACTAATAGCATTTTATTGTTTAATAAGTCTAAACATCAGGAATACAAAATGAAAATTACACCAGAAGCCATTGTAATCAATGTAAAATACAGAGAGAATAATGAGATGACTTGAACTTGATCCCTATATATATAAATATCATCCTCTGAAATTTTTAATCTGTAGTCTTGATTAAGAAATTTGACAGAATATCCCTTAAATTAGATGAGTAGCACACATCCCTGAATTGCACAGATACAAATCTGAGACGAGTTTGAGTAATTCGTCCGTAATATCTGTGGGTGTTGATCTTCAACCTTTTGATATGCTGTAAGCCTCCTCTTTCTGCTCAGCACAGGCCTGAGGCACCCTCCCCAGGGTGCTCTCACCGGACAGTGAGTTCACACCATTCTCACCTCTTGTGCAGCAACCTGAGCTCCATGGTGCATCTCTTCACACTACATTTGAATACATTTCTCTCTGTGT
The DNA here is from genome assembly GCA_020746105.1 of Trogon surrucura. Classification (NCBI taxonomy): domain Eukaryota; kingdom Metazoa; phylum Chordata; class Aves; order Trogoniformes; family Trogonidae; genus Trogon; species Trogon surrucura. The sequence continues at coordinate 69,786,047 of CM036617.1, forward strand.
CCTGTGCCTGTGTTCTCATGAGATGCCTGTTTAAACCAGCTGTATCAAGTAAGAATGTTTTTCTTTTTTTTTCTATTTTTTTTTTTTCCATGAGGATAACAGTTAATCCTTTCAGGCCCCAGTATCCCAATATTAGAAGATGTGCTGATACATGAACCAAGGCTTTCTCTGACAGTCAGCTTCAGACTTGGGTTGTTTGGGGGTTTTTTTCTACTCCTTTTGTGAAGGAATACAGTTTGCCAAAAATCGCCACAGCACTAGCTCTTCCCCCGCTAGTCCCCTTATATCAAGGAAGCATCAAGACAAATTTTTCTGCAGATTTCACAGGTCTATGTTGCAACACTCCAAGCACAAGCCTTATAAATTCAGTGTATATTTTTTCAAGGGGATACCACTATCTAGTCTTGTCTTGAATCCAGGGTTGTTTCTCAGCCATCCCCTTTTTCTGGTGCTATTAGCAAAGTGGAGTCAGTAAACTTAAATAGATTTACTGACTTAAAATTACTGCAAAGGTTTAGGGGCAGGTTTGATATTGTATCATGTTGTTATCATTTCTGGTTATCTTTTTCCGTGTTTCTTGTGCTGAAACACAATTGTACAAGGCTCTAAATTGCCACAGTTACTAGTGTAACCACAAAAACACTCCACACTGTAATGTATGAATGAAACTCAGTGGGAGCCTGCTAAAAGTGTGATGAGAATGGAAATGGACCAGCTGCATCTGGAATATTAGACCTGAAAAGTGCCTTTAGTCTGGTAGGGTTGAGACTCCTAATGTTTCCATCTGCTCTACTGATCTTCACTAGAAATGCTTCATGAGAAAAAAAGGAGTTTTTTTCAAGCACGAACGGTATAAAAACAAAGTCACGCTATCTCAGACATGGAAATTGATTTTAGTAAGGTTAAGATGAAAACTAGGTGCCAAAAAATTGATATCCAAAACCCTCTAAAACCAAGAGGAGCTCTTCCACAACCCTCAGTGGACTTTGGATCAAGTTATCAGAGAAAATGAGAAAGACGGGGAGCAAAAGACTCTCATTGGGTTCATGAATAAGAAAAAAAGGTAAGAAACAAGTGTGATAGAAAGTGCAAAGGCTGTAAAATACCTACTACAAGATCAACTGATGGAAAATACTAAGTGAAATAGGGAGAGCCATTATCACTAAGTGTAAAAAAGGGGATGCGTCTTTTAGGAATCTCTGTACTATTTCTTTGCACCTAGCAAATGAAGAACCACCTCCATACTCTAGGTGTTCCATAGAAAGCACAGCATTTGAAGCAACAGAAGAACTATATGGCAGAGCTGGGCAACTTTTGCCAGTTAAAATTTTTTGAGGACCAGAAATACAGATTTGTTCTTCCTGGAAGATTTAATTAATTCATTTCCTTCTCATCGAATTGCTCTTTTCATGGAAAGAAAACAAGGGAAAAAATAGATATTTTGCTTTGACATTTTCCAACTGAAATAATCCAAGTTTTTAATCAAGCTTTTAATTTTTAATTTTTTCTTCCTCTCACCTCTTCTTTTCTGTGGGAAAAAGTGTCTATGTTTCAAAATTTTTGCAACAGGAAAGAACTGTTTCAGGTGAAGTTGAATACACTATTTCAATGGTTTAAAAATAAATGAGAAGTTGTTTTTCAACTCAGGAAGCTTTTTTTTTAAACAAATTTGTTTTCAATTTGTTCTTGGATTATTTTTATTTCTGTCTTTCTGGAGCTGCCAACAACACTGTCAGGAAGGTTGTATATTATTAATACACTACAAAACGCTGTCGGAAAAGAGGTCCAGAGATTTCCTGTGAACTGTCTGCAACTGGTAAAAAAGGATGAACAGGAACATTTACAATGCAATGCCCCAAATTGTGTTGACTCCACAGTCACTGTAATCAGATAACATGATTATGACAAAACTGAGGCAAAGAAGGCATTCAGATGGCAGAATTGCTGAATGTCTTCTTTGCTTCATTCTTTAGTCCCAAGACCAGCCCTCAGGAATCCCAGTCACTGCGAGCAAGGGAGTGAAACTGGAGAAGGGAAGACTCTCCTCTGGTCCATGAGGATTAGAGACCTCTGGGAGCAACTGAAAACACACAAATCCATGAGCCCTGATGGAGTGTATCCACGTGTGCTAAGAGAGGTGACTGACATTGTAGCTGAGTCCCTCTCCATCATTTCTGAAAAATCATGGAGAATGGGAGAGATGCCTGAGGACTGGAAAAAAGCCAGTGTCACTCCAGTCTTCCTGCTGATTTCATTTGATGCCTCTAATTTTGGTGTGTAAAGAACTGGAAGTAATAGGTGACAAACTATCCCTCTTTGCTGGTTTCATGGCATCGGTGACTGTAACTCAGATTTTAGTTTTCAAAGATGTAGATGTTTACCTCAAATTTAGAACACTTGGAATATACACTGATGATTTGCAGCACGGGTAAGGACTTGTAACACCTACGGACTCCTTTGGAGTATGGGTACTCTGCACCTCTGAAAAATTTGGCTTGTGGTAAATTCTGAAGATGCTTGATCTGTAGTGTCAAGAATATTTTGCAAAACCATTACAGGCATAAATTCTGAGTGAGTTCTTCATCATGGTGTGAAAAATGTGGTTGGGTCTTAATAGATTCACTAATATTGTCTGGCAGAATCAATAGATCTCAGCGTTATCAATGATCCTGTATAACAACAATGGAGTTTTTTATGATTGTGAGTACAAGAGAAAAACTAATCAGAAAGAGATCTGAAAGATCAGGAAAACAGCACACTCAGAGCAGTTAAAATAATAGAGGGTTTGATTTATATCCACAAAAGCCAGAAAAATTCAGAGTTAAGCCTACGTTTCCTTTCTGAAGTTATCCCATTTTGCTTCAGATTTTCACAAGTCTTTCAAAATTGATAGCTTATCTTGTGATTGCTCCCTTTTTCATCCATCAAGTAGGGTAACACAGTACTATACAGAGATTTACCTGTCTGTAGACATAAAGCCAGGCCCTAACCAGCACTTTAACACAGTTTTCCAGAGGATTTCTGACATACGAGTAATTAGCTTGTGTAGACAGATGTCAGTACTGCAGTGTTTAATCAGCATTCCCTAGAGAATGGTAGGGTCAAAGTGAAGAGTTGTCTTGCCACTTGGTGCAATTGTTCTCAATACTGAGAGATCATTCAAACTGGAAGTTTAAACCCTATCAAACCCTCATCTCCAGTGGCCCATTTCAACTCACCGTGGCCCTTGTAGTCTTAGCTAGCACCACTAGATCACTACTGAAGTACTGAACATCAGTATATTAATTTTACTTCGTGTAAATCCTTCAGTGTCCAACAGACAACTTTCCTGCATTCTCTGTTTGGATCTGACCTACTCTTAAAGTAGTAAAGTTCTCATGAAATGGAGGGAAAATACAGTTACCGGGTAGGAGGACCTACCAGTAAGTGTACTTCTGCTCGCTGCTTTCGTGCTCACAAGAAGTCAGTTGAATTTACCAGGGAAAGAGGTGAAGACTTAAATATTTTACAAAGCATTCTCTCTGTCCCGTTGTTTTTTGCTGTGTTCTTTTGTGGGGCAGTTGTTTTTGGTTGTTTTTTTTTTTTCCCAGAGAGGAGAGATTGCCAACTATAGTTTAAACTCAAGCTTTTCAATTGAAAGCTGCTGACTTCTTAGAATCTCACCCAGTGTTCTACTGGATATTTTCAGTTGCGGAGACCTCTTATCTAACGGGATTTTTACTGACCAGAATTGAAGGAGGACATTCAGTACTAACTTAAAGGACTCTGGTGTATTTTCAGGCCATTAAAAGAATTCCTAATTGAGTTTAGAAGAGTGTATCCTATTCTCATAGCTGATGGAAGACTATCCTTGAGATGTCAGTCACTGGGACTGCTGTGGAGAAGGAAGTATGTGTTGGTTTTTGTTGCTTGGGGCATAAGCAAGTTATATGCTCCCACTGCCCAGTAAAATGAGAGGGGATAGGATCTTGGAGAAAATTATGTAAAACAGAAACTACGGAAATCAGCAAAAATGAGACTGAAAGAGTTAAGAGGAAAAAAAAGGAAGTGTTTGATCATAGGAAAAAGAAAAAGAGCTATAGAGCTGTGTGAGATATGGACAGGAAAGAAGTGCAGATAAAACCAGAAGCTGTGGATCAGGGAGAAGGAACCGATGGAGAACTGGGAATGATCCAGAATAGGATGAGGAATAACAGCTTTAAACTGAAGTAGGGTAGATTTAGATTAGATGTAAGCAAGAATTTCTTCATTCATGACTGATGAGGCACTGGCCAGAGAAACTGTGGAAGCCCCCTCCCTGGAAGTGTTCAAGGCCAGGCTGGATGAGGCCTTGAGTAACCTGGTCTAGCAGGAGGTGTCCCTGTCCACGGCAGCGGGGTTGGAACTAGGTGATCATTAAGGTCCCTTCCAATCCAAACCATTCTGTGGTTTTGTGATTCTATGGATAGCAATGTGGGAAGGTAGAAGTAAAAAGTCCTTATGAAAGTCCATATGTAAGGTAAATTTACTTGACAAGGGCTGATAAACTAGAAGTGAGACAGGTACTTTGCGTCTTTGTATAAATAAAGAAGTCCTTGATGTTGAAACCTGTGGTAGAAATTATGCGCTTTTTTTTCATTTCATTTTGAAAGTACAGAATGTTATCCACTAAACCACTTATTTCCTTAACAAGCAGAACTAAATACAACCACAAGACTATTCAGACCAACAAATGCAGTACAGAACAATCCAATGTTCTATAGTAGCTTACTTGGGTAATCTCTTTTGTTTACTCAGGTGAGATTAGCTGCTCATGAAAATTTTTGTTTTCACCAAAAAATGTGTTTACCAGTACAGTCAGTATAGAAATAGTCCATAAACATATATTCATGTGGTCATGCATAAACTTTGTGCATTCACTGGCAAATGATTGCTTGAGCTGTCCTATCTCTGTTCAAATCCGTTGCTTTGGCCATCTCCACAGCAAACTCTTGGAACATTCATATAACTGTCAGCTTGACGACTACAGTTTATTTGGCCCTTCAGACAATTTAAAAGAAAAAGGAAGGAAGGAAGGAAGGAAGGAAGGAAGGAAGGAAGGAAGGAAGAAGGAAGGAAGGAAGGAAGGAGGAAGGAAGGAAGGAAGGAAGGAAGGAAGGAAGGAAGGAAGGAAGGAAGAAGGAAGGAAGGAAGAAAGAAAGGAAGAAAAGGAAGAAAGGAAGAAAAGGAAGGAAAGAAAGGAAGAAGAAAGAAAGGAAGAAAGAAAAGAAAGAAAAGAAAGAAAGAAAGAAAGAAAGAAAGAAGAAAGAAAGAAAGAAAGAAAGAAAGAAGAAAGAAAGAAAGAAAGAAAGAAAGAAAGAAAGAAAGAAAGAAGAAAGAAAAGAAAGAAAGGAAAAAAAGAAAGAAAAAAGAAAGAAAGAAGGAAAGAAAGAAAGAAAGGAAGGAAGGAAGGAAGAAAGGAGGAAGGAAGAAAGAAAGGAAGAAAGGAAGAAAGGAAGAAAGGAAAGGAAGAAAGGAAAGGAAGAAAGGAAGAAAGAAGAAAGGAAGAAAGGAAGAAAGGAAGAAAGGAAGAAAGAAGGAAGAAAGAAGAAAGAAAGGAAGAAAGAAAGGAGAAAGAAAGAAAGAAAGAAAGAAGAAAGAAAGGAAGAAAGAAAGAAAGAAGAAAGAAAGAAAGGAAGAAAGGAAGAAAGGAAGAAAGGAAGAAAGGAAGAAAGGAAGAAAGAAAGAGAAGAAAGGAAAGGAAAGGAAGAAAGAAAGGAAGAAAGAAAGAAAGAAGAAAGAAAGAAGAAAGAAAGAAGAAAGAAAGAAAGAAGAAAGAAAGAAAGAAAGAAAGAAAGAAAGAAAGAAAGAAAAGAAAGAAAGAAAGAAAGAAGAAAGAAAGAAAGAAAGAAAGAAAGAAAGAGAAGAAAGAAAGAAAGAAAGAAAGAAAGAAGAAAGAAGAAAGAAAGAAAGAAAAGAAAGAAAGAAGAAAGAAAGAAAGAAAGAAAGAAGAAAGAAAGAAAGAAGAAAGAAAGAAAGAAAGAAAGAAAGAAGAAAGAAAGAAAGAAGAAAGAAAGAAGAAAGAAAGAAAGAAAGAAAGAAAGAAAAGAAAGAAAGAAAGAAAGAAAGAAAGAGAAAGAAAGAAAGAAAGAAAGAAAGAAAGAAAAGAGAAAAAAGCAAGCACTATGTGTTTTATTTAGTGTGCTAGCAACTGCTACCCAGTTAAACACAACAAATACTCCCTAATTAGCTTACCCATATTCTTTATGGTGAAACTATGAGGGAGAGGACATACAGAGTATGCCTATAGTACTTGCTCCCGATATTAGGACATGCTTAGATTTTTCTTGTCAATCTCTGTTATTTTAGCATCATTTTTTTATCCCCATATTAGCAACTATGACAGTTTTAATCACCATAAGTCTTAGTAAAATGTGGCAGACAATTCTTACCTCAAGTAGCTGTCATTAAAGTGAATTAATAGTGTGGTGTTTTTTACCCCACAGAAATAAGGATTACTCTCACACCAGATTTATAATTTGATAATTGGAATTATTAGCCAGCACTCTCCCTATGTCAAAGAGAATTATCACAAAATGCATGAGTTTTTACCTGTCACAGGAAACATTCACTTAAAGGCTGAGGCAGGGGGTTTCTTTTGTTTGTTTTTGTGTTGTTTTGTTTTTGGTTTTTTTACCAGTGAGATTACTTATGGAATGCTAAAGTACATGATACCATTAGAAGACTGACAAATTAGGAGATGACACTTGAAAAAGCATTTCTCAATGCCACTCTTTGAAAGATGTCATGGATGAAAATGGGTTTACCGTCAGCTCCTTGACACATGACTAGTGGCAGGAATTGCTGAAGCTAGCTCATGTTTATAAACACATTTACAGCTAACAAGGTTGTGAAACTCCTTTGTGATTTGAAATTTGAATGATGGTTGAAGTACAAAGATAGACTCCTGGTCACCTTCACCTTCACAGACTCTTTGAAGAATCTTTGAAGCACTGTTCCAACTTCTAAATCTTAGGATCCTACCATGGTTGTCTGCATCATCCCCAATGAGATTCCATTCCCCTGTAGAACTTCTGTGCCTGCTTCCTTTGTCTTTCTTTATTTCCCACCCTTGTCTCATCAGTGTAAAAGTCTGCAGTGCTTTATGTCTTGAGATGATTCCTAATTGCAGCTGCCTATTTCACAACTCCCATTCTACGCCAACAGTCACAGTGCAAAGTACTGCTGATATTAAAAATTCTTCATTTTGTGCTAGTGATAGCTCTGCGCTTAGAGAAGTGGGAGATGAAGTACCATTTTAGATGCTCTGTTTCAGACTTGAAATATTGCTAGTTTCCATTTGGAAGAGTATCTTTTCCATTTCTTAGGTATGTTTTTGGATGGAAAAACAAATGGACTCCATTCTTGGATGAAGATAAATGTTGACCACTTATATCCCTCGAGTATTGTAGCGCCCATCAGCGCAATCTTAGTAGGACCTTAAGACACCACATAAGGTTTTTATTACTTTTTCCTCAAAGTATGGATACAATTACAGTGCAGAATTTCTTGAATTGAATTAATTTTAACGATCTACTGTCCCTAAAGTGAGACCAAAAAGTAAGAAAAATAATTTGTCAGGTAGGTTTCCAGAACCGGAAGACCAGCCTGAGGTCTGCAGGCAATAGGCTGCACAGCCATATCTGCACAGGTGGAATTAAGAACTACTGAACAGGGCCTCCTTTGTACTAACATGCAATTACCGAAGTGTCAGGTGGATTTTGAACACACAAATATAATACACACTGGTTTATGTCCAAATCAGTTGTCAGGATCTGAAATTGTGTCTCTGAGTATTCCTTAACGCTATAATAAACTATGATCCCTATGAAGACAGCTGGATGCACAATGCAATTCTGTAAAAAAAAAAAAAAGAAGAATTGGAAAGAAATGATCCTCTTTGGCACTAAATTAAACAAATTAGCCCTCTTCTAGGTCTTAATCCTGCCAATACTGTAAATTATAAGCCTTGATCTCTATTGTGATACAGAACAGATTGGTTTTGTGGTGGTCAGTTTAAAATCTGTTCTCACATAATTTCAATTATTCTAAATAAATAAACACAAGAAACAAGCGTCTGTCTAAACTACCAATCTCAGCACAATGAGTCTGATTGTTCTCTCACTTCAGTGCTCAGGGATCAGACACAACTCTAGCATGCTCACTGCCAGACAAGGACATGAGGAGTGATGTGAAAAGGGAGGATAACTAGGGCCTAGAAGAATAGCCAGACGCAATCTGTATAGATTCTGTGTAACAAGGGTAGAGAAGAAAAATCACTCAGATTTGTAGATTCAGAGATTCATTAAGTTTCAGAACAGACAGTGGTCTTACATCAGCAATCCCTGCAGTGCACTTAGAGAGGTAATATGACCTTTCTATTCTCAATTAATATTCTTCTGTTTACACATGGAAGAACAGCATTAATCCTCTCAGCTGTCCTCTTTCTGTGTTTAACGTGTTTTACATGAATTACTTCCTTAGTAGGGTGTTCAGGGTCATCAAACTACCAAATGAATCATATTCAGCTGATTATCTTAGATAATCCAAAGATTTTTACCACAATTCTGCTTCCCAGAACCTGCCCAACTGTTCCTCTTTATCCCTCTATTCATTATTTCTTTTTAATATTTAGCTACATGGAAATACATAATTGTATTTACCAATCAATTCACCCTCTTAGATGAGTCACAACAAGTTTGCATTTGAGGGTCTGCCCTCAATCCATTCACCACCAAGTTCACTACATTTGTGTTTACCTGTGCCAAGATTTCTTTCTACTGCTAGACCAGCATATGATTGGGAAGATGCTTGAAGCCAGAGAACAGTCATGGTAGGTGAAAGAAACATAAAGACTAAATGAGGTCAGACCCACACTGAGAGGCAATATCCTGGAAAGAGAAGATGGGAAGCTGTAGGGGAATTTCTTGTGGAGCAGGGGCGCGGTGTCCCTTTAAAGGTTTTGGACAACCCAGCTTAGGCCTAAACAAAGGCTCTGTCCTTGAAGCTGCCTTGCAACACAGGGAGGAGGAGGTTTTATCTGTTTTGTGAAGAGCCTTGCCGGGGGGAGAAGGCGGGGGCGAGAGCCGCCTGCATTGGGCACTACCCAATAGAACGCTGGCGTGTGTAAACCTGTATCTGACCAACTCTGTTAAGGGGCAGGCGCGGGGACACTGCTTAACTGTACATATTGAGCTGTCCGGAGCAATAAAGGGAGGACGACTTGTAGCCATATCGGTGGGATTTGTCATTGTCTTGACCGGCTCTCCGACGGGACCCTCTTCAGAAAGCCTGGCTCACATTTAATAGTCAATGTCTGGGTATCAGCAGTAACCTGATTGTGAAGAGAAAGCTTCCAATGAGAGCTGGGAAAGGAAGAAATTGTATGTGAAGAAACCAGTGCATAATGCATCATGGTAGGAGTAAGACAAAAGAGATCGTGACTAAACAGAGGTCTGTAAGAGGAAGATTTTGTCAATATATTAGAAAAGTAAACAAATATTTTTGTCATTGTGGTGGGTTAACTCTGGCTAGACACCATGTGCCCACCAAATATTCTCTATCATTCCCCTTCCTCAGATGGACAAGGGGAGAGAAAATATAACGAAAGGCTTGTGGGTCGAGAAAAGGACAGGGAGATCACTCAGCAATTACTGTCAAAATGGACAGAGCCTGGGGAAATGAGTTTACTTATTGCCAAACAAATCAGAGTAGGATCATAAACAAAACTAAATCCTGAAAAACCTTTTCCCCACCCCTCCCTTCTTCCCGGGCTTAACTTCACTTCCAATTTTCTCTGCCTCCTTCCCATGAGCAGCACAGGGGGACAGGTAATGAGGGTTGCAGTCAGTTCATCACAAGTTCTCTGACATTCCTCCTCAGAGGGATGAATCACCCTTGCTCCGTGTGGGGCTCCTCCCACAGGAGATAGTTCTCCACAAACTGCTCCAACGTGAGTCCTTCCCACGGACTGCAGTTCTTCATGAACTGTTCCAGCATGGGTCCCTTCCACAGGGCACAGTCCTTCAGGAGCAGACTGCTTCAGCATGGGTCCCCCATTGGGTCACAAGTCCTGCCAGCAAACCTGCTCCAGCATGGTCTCCTCTCTCCATGGGTCCACAGGTGCTGTCAAGAGCCTGCTCCAACACAGGCCTCCCACAGAGTCACAACTTCCTTCAGTCATCCACCTGCTCTGGTGTGGGGTCCTCTATGGGCTGCAGGTGGATATCTGCTCTACCATTAACCCCCGTGGGCTGCAGAGGACAGCCTGCTTCAACATGGTCTTCACCACCATGGGCTGCAAGAGGAGCCTCAGCTTTAGTGTCTTGAGCACCTCCTCCACCTTCTTCTCCACTGACCTTGAGAAGAGTTGCTTTGCTCACACATTCTCACTCCTGTTTTTGGCTGCAACTGGTGTTGCACAGGAAATTTTTTCCCTTACATATGTTATCCCAGAGGTGCTACCATTGTTGCTGGTATCTTCAGCCTTAGCCAGTGGCAGATCCATCTTGGAGCTGGCTGGCATTGGGTCTATTGGATGTAGGGGAAGCTTCTAACAGCTTCTCACAGAAGCCACACTGGTAGCCCTCCCACTACAAAAACCTCTTCATACAAATGCAATGCAATCATGAAATCTGAGCTAAGAAGTGAGGAAATTTGAGTTTGTGGGCATGATGGTTTCTGTGTGTTGCTGCATGTGCATTGGTGGGGTTTGTTTGGTTTGGGGTGGTTTTTTTTGTTTTTTTTTTTTTAGTGATATCAGCTTCTTGTTGATATTGCTCTGCTGCTCTTTGTTTTGGGATGTCCCTTCTCCAGTATGGGTCACCCACCGCTGTAGTTGTTTTGATGGTGTTCTTGCATTCTCATTCCTGGGCCTCTTCCCACACAACCACCCTACCAACCCCGGCTATACCCAAACCTGCCCTCTATGCCCAGATCAGGTGCAAGGGTTGCCCTGAGCCAAGCCTTGGGCATGGTGCAGAGTGGTGCAGCGCATCCTGTGTCTCCCCCAGTATGCTCAGCCGTGGGCATTGCATCCTCCCAGGGCTGCCTCGAGCTGCTCTGCTGCCTCCATACTCTGGCACCACCCTCCTCTACACCATGAAGCACACTCAGACTTGGAAAAGTCTGTCAGAAGAACCCACTTAATCCTCAGAGGAAGGATTTAATTGAGTTATTCTACTCTGGCATACGTGTTACCTGTTGGACTGCATATTTGATGATCTCATCTATGACCTAGAAGTGTCAGTGTTTTAATGCAACATATTAATGCTGCATTGAGAAAAACATGTTAAACAAAGCAGCAGGCACAAACACGGAGAATCAGTTGGCTGAATGGTAAAAAGGTTTATCAATGTAATTATAAATAAGACTTTGTATTGTTGCCAGTCCTGCAGAATTGTGTAGATTAGGAGCAACCACATTTGGAGATGAGCTCGTGGCAGGGTATCAAGGTGGCATCTATTACTGACTGACACTGAGTGCTGCCAAGATAAACTGACACACCATTGTTCTCAACCAAAAAAAAAAAAAGAGTAAAGAAAAATGTTTTGCTATGAAGCTCAGATATTTGCAGGTACAGAGAATGAACAGACATAATAATACTCTATGCAGACTGTAGATCCTTTATAATCCTGCAGTTGCATATTCAGATATATTTTTTTAAAGCAGCTAAATGTTTTGATGAGATTTATTTACAGCTGACACAGATCTGCGTCAAAATAGAAGGGTTAAAGGTCAGGCCACTGAGTCATTAACTGGAGCATTTAAGTTACAAACTTTGTGATGGCTTCTCCCTAAACCTTATTGAAAACACTTGCAAAGTATAACTATACCTAATCCATAATTTAACAACATCCATGGTGTAGTGGTTTATTATTTTTTTCCACAAGAAAGAAAATAATTTTTAAATGTTTTTCAAGTCTTTCATAATAGCATCTTCAGAAAATCAGCTTTTTTGCAATGGGCAGGCTACGGTCCATTTGGTACCTTGGTTATCCTCAGAAGCAGCAGCTGGATGCCTCCATCCTTCAGCACTGAGGCAGAGCAGGGACTCTGCTCTTTGCTTGGACCATGCCATGTCCTGATCATTTCATTGCCTTGTGCAAAGCACAAGAACAATAAACAAAGTTCTGTAGGTTTAGAATAGCCTTAACTTGAACAGGTTTCATAAGCATGCTGCAAAGGGTAAAACAACCAACCTCCCAATAACGCCACTCCTAAATCCTTAATTTGTGAGAGCTTTTGCATGGATGGCAGCTCTCAACCTACAAAACAGGAATAAATCACTCATTTGCAGGAAAGAAAAGCACTGCCTGCATTTTATCATCTTGGGTGAAAGTAGCACAGCCTAAAGACACATGCTAAATTCCATTACCTGTAAAGAGAGCACTGCTTTTTTTTTCTCCTGTTTTGAACATTTTGACACCAGAAATTATGGGTTTCCATTTTATTTGTATTAATTGTATACACACTTTGGAAGCTGATATGGTAAGATTGATTGTAACTGAGCCATAAATTTAGCATTGAGAAATGCCATCTATTTAGCTAGGCAGTTCTGAGATGAAATAAATTTCTAAAGCACAGATTGCAGGCAGAGTGTCTGAGATAACAAATGATGAATACTTCATACCTATAGCTACAGAGAGGTAGTCCTCAATAAAAGGATAACTTCTTAAAGAGCTACCATAAGTTATTTTCCCTTGAGTTTGCACCAGAAGACATTTGTTTTATTAAAATATTGTTCATCACATTACTCCTTTTATTTGATAAAAATGCATAGAAGATACATTCAGAAATGTAAAATACTGAATATCCAATCATTGCATGATGTGTCACTAACCTGCTACTCCACAAGAAAACACTTTTACATATATCCGATTAAATAAAACAGACTCCTAATATCTCTATACACCTGAAAAAGCAAGCTCATGAATACCCAGATACATATTCACAGCTATTGTGGGTTGCTGTAATGCCACCAATGTCAATACCACTTCAGCAGTTTACACCAAAGATCTGATTCAAAGTATGTATAAAGCTGTCTGGAAGCAAATCTCATCATGAGTTGTAACACATGTTTCTGAGGTCACCATGAAAAGCATAATTATCCCTCAAGTATTTTTGTTCCTTTTCCTTCTATTGAATTTCATAATCAAGACTATTGCCATTTTGATTCCAAGATTTCTTTGAACAGCTGTAAGAGTTTGACTGCTTTATCAAAAATATAAGCCATCCTGCGGAAATGTGAATTTTTAAGTCTCATCTATACAGCAAAATTCTCCATCCTGAGTTACCATCTTTTCTCTGAGTGCTTTCATAGCCCTCATCAATCAGATGCCTGAGTATCTTTTTAAGTCAACGTATGACAACACTGTTTCCCCTTGAGTAGGAGGTGATTTGGCTTTGGGATAGAGAAAATGTAAATGGTCCTCTAAGAATGGATGTCAGAAGAGCAATGGTTATGTTTAGACGTGAAAGCAGTGTAATTGTTGATCTGATTTCAACTGTGATTGATTCACAAAGGGTTTTGTCTCCTATAGACGTAAGTTTCCTCTTGTTGGTCAATGGCACATTTCTGTTCATGCAGCGAAGCTCTTACAAGCGAAATTAAACATGGAAGTTTACCAGACAGAGAGCTCCTGTTCAGTGCTGAGCTTTCTCTTGTGTTATCTGGATGTGCATTAGAGTCATCTAAAATTCTGTCTTCATACTTACTTTGGAGACTTTTACTTACCATGTGGGTCAACATGAAGAAATAATAGTACTGGAACAGAGGATGGGAAAGGATAACCTGGATCCTCCATCCAGTGCCCACCAGTCATTACAGCTTCAGTACTGGAGACATATAGAGGACTGTTGTTTCTAGTGATTCCTGATACTCCAGCTATCAGAGAAATGGCAGATTTTTTTTCATACAATGTTTGCACCAGAATATAAACAATAATTTATCTGCATCAAAAGAATTTGTGTTATGTGTGACCGAAAAATAATATAGTGTTTTGAACAGGAGTCAAGTACATGGGTCATCAGTATTTCAGCTCTTAATGTCTCAATGCTTATTTTGTGTCCATAACAATAACTTACTTTCTTATCTCAATACTTTCTTCTCTCAGTCCTGAGCTACAAGGTTTGGGGAACTGGATTTATGCAGATGCAAGGAGATGCTCACCAGTACATGTATTCTGCTCACACAAGATGGATACAGACTCAGCATTTTGGTTTACTCCTGACACCTAGAATTTGCTGCTCACATCTTCTGTCAGAGATGAATGACTGCAAATGAGAGTTTAAGAGACTTAACTTCATCATTGATTCCACAGGCTTTTTTTTTCCTACTTAGTCTTCTCCACCAAACTCAAACTGCTGTCTAACTTCTGCCTGTTTTAATTTTGTTTTGCAACAGAAATGCATCACCCAGTGTATGCTTCTGAATTTATAAAATACGCAATAGGTAGTCAGGTTTTCAGCAGAAGCATAGCTCTGGAGAGCTTTGAAGCACTTTAAAATTTCTGCAGTACAACAACATGCTGAGGAGTTGAAAGTGTTACCTTTTAATTTGTTTCCTTTGAAATCATAATATCATCCAAAATCAGCAATGCACTAATGCAGGCAATGATCAGAATGATTAAATAGAGAAGTCTAGGAGGTGTATAGGGAGACGTGACCTCCTGGTAAGGAAAGGCACGTGCCGCTTGTCATTTGACATTTGGTCATAACTATTATCCTGGACTTCAGCAGTGTTTTGATTTCCTGAAACTTTCCCCCTTCACCTGAGCAGCAGCTCCCTCTTTCTTCGCCAGCTGAGTTGGAAGCGCATTTTGGGATGCGTGTTTGCTGTCCCAGGTGATGGGTTGGTGTGTGTTACTTCTCTCAGCACACAAGTAGTGTCAGCAGCCTAAGGATCAGAGCGCTTCTGATCTCCTGGGCTTTCTTTGAGCTCTCTCTTCCTCCTGTAGCACTGACAGGCAGGGGTGAACATGACACAAGACCTCAGTGCGGGTGGGAGAGCTTGTACCTTGGCAGGTGACCAGTCGCTTTTTGTGAAGAATCCTCTTGCCTTTACTGAAAAGTTTGTCTTCCCTGTCTTATTTATTTCTTCTGTTTCTGCCTCTGAGCTGATGTCCCTGTCAAGTGTAGTAATTTTTCTATATTCCTTTCCCACTTTTTACATGTTTTACCCGCTTGAGAAACCAACATAGGAACCAGAGGGCTCATAGGCTCCTTGTAAATAACATTTCCATGCCCTTTTACTTACTGCAAACTCAGTCATCACTTCACAGGCCACACAAATAAGTCTCAAAGCTGATTTACAGTGCTAATATAGGGAGACCTCTGTTTTAAGGTAGCTTATCTGAAAAATCTCCTGTGAACAGATATGGTTTATGAAAAAAGGACCATGTATGGAAGGGAACTAAGATGATCACAGCTGCGTAAGCTCTTTCTCTGAGATGTGGCAGTATTCCACTTGGCCATGATTCTCTTCAGAATCTTCTCCTTTCTTTACTCTTTGTATTTCATCGTTCATGAGCTCATCCTTTTCTTCTTAGGCCTCAGAGCATCCTATTTCATCTCCCTGTTCTGGTGTGCTGCAAGAAGGACTCAAAACAAATGACAATCAGGCAACCCCTCTTGCCCTCTCTTGCAGGCCAATGTATGGATGCCTTTGCTAGCAGAAAAGTTTGGAATCACAAAGCTGGCATGGTAATGGGTCCCTTTCAAAAGAGTGAAATTTGCTACTGTTAATATTAATCAGTAATCATAAGACAATTTTCAAAATTAAGAAGTTACTGAATCAATAATTGGGGGCAGAGAAGAATTGGATCTTGAAAAACAAACACAAATAGTCTTTGAAATTGTTTGCTACCAGCTGTTTTAATAATCTGTCCTGTTGCTGCCTACTAAGTAGAATGAAAATGGTACAAGTTCACAGGTATTTGCAGAGAACGACACGGTGAGGTTTTAGGTGTATACATGCCTCTGGAAAACATGCAAAGTATGAAATGTTGGATCCTTTCCTTATATTGTGAAAACTTCACTTACTGCACCAAGGCCAGGTTTTTACCCTAAATATCAGAATAATGTTTTGAATTTATGTGCCTCTGGGTCACCCCTAACAGACCTCAATTAATTCTGAGTCCAGTAATGAATAGGGTATACATGTATTTGCACTCAAGTAAAAATTTTTTTTAAAAAAATGTAAAAGTCTGTGGTATTATTATATACTTGTCTTAGTTTTAAGTAAGTGCTACTTTTTATGTTGATGTGTACAGCCTGTTTGAATGAGCTTTTACATGTTGCATTTCTGGAGGTAGAATTTCAGTTTGTTGGCACTGAGTATGCTTCGATTTATGGGAGGATTTCTTCTGACTGCTGTATGTTGAAGATTTGAAACTTGGCATCCAAAGCCTGTAATTTTCCTTATGAATATTAATTCTATAGTAACAGTTCTCAGTCTGTGCTGCTTACAGAGGACAGTTTTGGTTTATTTCACTCCTTAAGCTTTTTTTCCCTTCAGCTGGAAAAAAAGGAATGGGTTGAATAACAAATTTGCAGTAAGATTTTCTTTTCCCTTTTTTTTTACAAGAAGAAGGTAAAAGGTCATCTATGTTTCCTGAGTATTCTCTGGTCTTACACGGATTTTCAAGCTGCAGATTCTGGAAGAGGCTAGTAATAGGAGGATGGTTTAATAGCAAACTCCAGATGGTGTCCATATACACGGAGAAAATACTTACATGTCTTTATTTCTGCTATTATTCAAAACAACACAAGGGATAGCAAATCTCTACACCAACAGGTAACTCTCAAAGCCTTTCACAGGAAGATTGTCTTGGCAGAGGAGAAGTCAGGGTCATGGGTTTTGACAAAGGATTCCTGAGAGGCTCTCTTTTCCTCCAAAAGTCTGGATTTTCTTTTCATCTTTTATCAGTGTTCAAATACGCTGAAGATCATCACTGTTCTGAAGAAAATCTTGAATAAGAGGTGTGTCCAAATGGAATAGCTATCATTCATTTAAGTTCATGACATAGCAAGTTCAGTAAACCAGAGAAGCTGATAATCTCATTGTGCACAGGTAGCCAGGAACTGAAATTGCTATTTCTTTGGAAATGCTGACATTTCAAGGAGGTGAATGAAATTCCTAATACGAATAATATCCTAAAAATGTGACTTGTGCTCTAAAACGAAAATAGTGTGAAAGAATACTTGTGGAATCAAAATGTTTTAATATGGTAGAGTTCAGAAGTTTTTATTTGTCTTAAACACTTCTAGTAATTTTTTTTCAGTTTCTTATTTGATAAAAACCTTACATTTAATCAGAAGCATGAATAGGTGAATGATATTAAAAAAGAAATCTAAATACCTAATATACGTTACATGCACAATAAATACACAGTATGAACCAACACACAAATATTTATTTATATACACTTTGGCAGTTAGTGTGTTTTCTAAAATTCTATCTTTAAACTTCTGAGACTAGATGGTGTAGCACAACTTGGAGGCACACCAAAAACTGCTTTCCGTAACTGAGCAACAAACAGCTCTTGCAGTAAGAAAGCTGGGGAAGATCAAGCTGAGATCCATCAAGAAGAGATGTGGGGAAGATCAAGCTGAAATCCATCAAGAAGAGATGCGTGGAAGACCATTGAAGCTGAAAGGCCCAACTTTGAACTCATCTACATGGCTTGCGATAAATACTACTGAAATTCTTAGGACTGATCTGACAATAAAGGAGTGTGAGATAGCCACAGATGCCACCTGGTCAGAAATCCAGAAGTAGATTCCCAGCCAAAATACACAAAAAAACCCTTCCATACTAAATGCATACTCATCCACCTTCCAGACTTTAAGTCAACTTTTGTAAAATTTATCCTTGCAAACCATATCTAATCATGAAGCAGTTGTGTTTCTTTTCAAACCATAAGGGTATGTATTAGAGCTACATATCAGGTTTTTAGCTGGAATGTTATAATATATACAGCAATTTTGTGAAATACCCATTATCACATATATACAGCATTCAACTGATGAAGATTTATGCCTCCCACTGTTGCTGTCAACCAGTTATGACAAGCATCCTTGCCTTCAGGATTATAGCATAACAACCTCACGGAAAATATTCCTGTTAAGTTGATGGTGGTAGGGGAGAAGGCAGCAGCTGTACCCCATCTGATGGAAACCCTCACAAAATATTACCCCGGCATTATCTAAACCTCTGCAATTTTCCAAAGCAGTAACAGGTTTTTCTTTTAAACCAGTCCAGAATTGATCCAAGCATGAAGACTGCAGTTCAAAATGTATGTAGAGATGCTATCTGTGTAGATTTTCTTAAAAAATTGGATTGGACCTCATGTAACCTCAATGTGTTTTCAGGTTTGGCTTATGCATATAGCACATAAAGAATTCAGTGACAGATAAGATTCACTCTTACTACAGTTTTTATAGAGGTCAGTCAATGAATAGCAATCATTCAGTGAAAGCCTCTGTTAACATAGCATTATGACTGACGGAGTATGTGTAGAAGCATCATTCTTAATTTCTACATCACCTTTTCTTTCACTTGCATTCACAGTTGGGTTTCTTTCTCACTTGCACCAGTATACCTCTGGAGTTGATCCAGTGATTAGGGAGTACAAAGTGGATATGTAGCAGTGACAGACATATTTGTCACATTTTTTTTCTGTGTAATCAATGTCTGACACCAAATCAAATGTTTGACTGTATGTAGAAACTGATGTGGAAGGTCTTCCTTGCCCGGCTGGCAAGCAGGGCAGGTGAGTGTGGTATTGTTACAGAATATGCAAATATTCCTGGTACATGCTTTTACTGTGAAAGATGTCGTCTTACATGGCACAGAAGGGCAACTGCAGACTGAGTAGCTAGTGCAAGTAAAGAGACAGAATGGAAAAGAAAAGGATGAAGGAGAAAGATGAAGGTAACAGCAATAAGGAACAGTAAGAAATGGGTCTGTGATTAGATTTCAGTAATATCTCTTGAATAAACATTATTGTATGACGTTAAGATTCCAATTTTTTTCTTCTTTCCTTATTTAAGGCATATAAGACCCACAGCTAAGAACATAATTACTTTGGACTCTAGGTACAGTTTAAGGTACTTAGCCACTCAACAGGATGATCTTTCCTCTCTTTCATGACTATATAAAACAGCAGTGGGTCACATATATTCGATATTCATCCACACCAACATTCTTTATAGTTCTTCCTTACCTTAAGGATTCCTTCACTTGTTTTTAGTAAGGTGTAACAATACTTCTGTAGTGACACGGTTCTCTGACATTTATTGTCCTTAACAGAGGTGAATACAGTAGTTTGACTTTTGTGTCAGCCACTATATGATTATGACCCTGCTGAAAGAGAAAACTGCTTTAGCGGAGTCAGAGAATTGAAGGTAACCTGCCAGAATAGCATTGTTTCCTAGGGTTTGGACAGGATCCAAGCTGTTGTTGCATGCACAAAACCACACAAGTACTTGCACAAAACTGACACATCAGACACAGGGGATTTCTATTTCAGAGAAGGAGTAAAGACATTTTGAAATGAGGAGAAATGGAGAATGCAGCTGAGAGGGAAAGAGACCTTCCCAACAGTCTACTAGCAACAGCAGAGGTATGTTGAGGATTCTATAGAAGCAATATACCTGCCACGTTGAATTTATGACCAGCCAGTTGCAACCATTAAGCTTGATCTTGAACACAGAACAGGTCAAAGAGTTTATCTGAAACCTTTCCTGGTTTAGTATGAACCTACCTTCTAGGAAAAGGAAAAAAAAATCTGTCTTGTTTTTAAAATCTTCATCAACAATTGATTAGTTGTCCCAAATACTAATTGTCATCACAAACTGAATTATGCACCTTGCTTGAGTTCTGAGTTTGCTGAGCTTCAGCTTCCGGTTTCCTGTTACCCCACCTTCTGCTAGACTGTAAGCAAGCCTCCTTTAAGCTTCTTTTTGAGAAATGGAATAGGTCTTACTCCTTTCCTGTTTCGCATTACAGGACAATTTCCAGTCATTTAATTATGCTCGTTCTTTCCTCAAACTACTACTGTTTTTATCTTTGAACTGCAAGTATTGCAACCACCCACAATATAATAATGCCATTTTCCTGCTAGAGTTCAAAACAGTAGTAATAAAACCTCTCTGGTTCCACTTCACATTCCCCAGTTCACACAATCTTCAGTCTATACCACCTTTGCTTACCGCAATTATTCTGAGAACTTGCATTCACCTGATTGCTCATCACATCTTTTCTACGGCCACCGGCCCCAGAAGAGAAGCCTGTGTCTACTCTTTGAAAAACATTTCATGTAATATTTTGTCTTAGATGTACCAGTTCCACTTCTGTTGTGATTAGAAAACAGGAGAGATCCTGTTACATTTTCCCGTCATACTCAGAGACATCTGTTCTGTCTCAGTAAGCAGTTGTTCTATGAGCCATAACAAATTCATTTTCTGGGCTCTCTGGGTTCTTCAAGGGAAAAGGAAAGCCATGGAGGAGCATTTTTGGAAATAGAAGTCAAGCCTCCCACAACAGTCAAGGGCGGAGCACTTTAAATTACACAAGGATTTCAACTTGTGAAGTATATATGCTGAAGAGTAGCATGATCCGGAAAGGTTTTGGGGAAATGACTGCAAATTCCTCCTCCTCCTCCTCATTTCTCTGCTGTTCCATCTCCCTGATCCTCTTCAAAGTCACCAGACTAAGAGCTCTGATCTCTTCCACTAGTACTGAGACTAGTTAAGGTATGATCCTTAGTCTATCATTAGCAAAGGACTATCCAACTTCCTCCAACAAAAAAAAAAAAAAAGGATAAAAATACAAAGATTTGGAAAAATATGTAGGGTCCCTGAGGTGTGGCCACAATAATCAATATTTACAAACAGAAAGTGGGTTCAACTTTGAATATTACCCCTTTTCTTCCCCATTTTGTGTATTTCCTTCTCTGAAAGCAAAGAAATCTCTCTTTGTGTCATATAATGATTTGTTATTAAATACCATTACCTGGCAGATCAGCTTTATCTCTTATACAGCCAGCTGTTGGGTTATCAGCTGTATAACTGATTTGAGCAACATGGTCATAAGCCACAATCACTGTTTTCAGTTCAGGGACAATGTAAATCCTCTCTCTCTGGAATCAGATTTTGAGTCTCCTGTATTCCTTTTCGGAGTATGGAAGACAGACCAAAATTTGAGGGGCTATATTTAAGTCACCTCTAGAAAACACTGGCCAGAACATTTACAATGTGCTATTTTTACATCTGGCTAACTTCTTGAAGCAAAGACAGGGCTATGTCTCAGTAACAGAACCAAAATATCTCCATTAGCAGCAGCTAAACACCATGAATTTGCCCATCTGGAGATTTCATCCATAATGACATGTTTGAATATTTCATTGCAAACTGTTTCACTGAGGGTTGGTGTCTATTTGCATCTGGACACGTGAATCCATTAGAGTGTATAGATGAGCACAGGTACATTTGTGTGTGTGCACTAGCATCCGAAAAATAAGTAAAATGTGTCAAAATCATACATGGATAACTGAACAGGCTAAGTAGATTTCCTTCAAACTTATGTCCCCAAATTACCTGTGAGCAAAAACCACAAGTATGAAAACTGTCAGCACAGTGGTAATTTAGATGAGAGAAAGTTATAAGCTTCTGCAAATTAGAGCATGGAATGAGAGTATCTCTCCTGTGAGAGAAGTCCAATTTCAGCTAGATTTGGTGTTGAATTTTACAGGGAGAAATTACCTTTAGAACTGTCTTCAAATAGTAGAGAAAAAAAAAGGAAGAGAGGTATAAAATAAATACAAATGTTGATAATAATTAAAATCAGAAATAACTTCAATAATTTAGATTTTAATCATTTTAAAAGCGGAATCTGTCAGGGAATCATCTGGGAAGAATGTTAACTAGAAAGCACATTAACAAGGATGACCTTTAATCATGGATCACATTGAATCCATTAGTGTTATAGTTAACTACATATTTGTAAGTCCAGGGGCAATTTTGGTTCAGGGGTGAACAGAGTGCACTCCATGAATAAGTTGCCTTCATTTTTTATTTTATGTATTTGAAACACAGTAGAATCATCATATGTACCATGAGATTTTGTGGTTTTTCTTAACGTACCAACTTCTGAATACATTCATTTTTTTAAAACTGTACTAAATATTAATGCTATCATAGAATCATAGAATCACAGAATGTTAGGGATTGGAAGGGACCTCGAAAAATCATCAAGTCCAATCCCCCTGCCAGAGCAGGAACGCCTAGATTATGCTACACAGGAACGTGTCCAGGCAGGTCTTGAATGTCTCCAGAGAAGGAGACTCCACAACCTCCCTGGGCAGCCTGTGCCAGTGCTCCGTCACCCTCACTGAGAAGAAGTTTCTTCTCGAGTTTAAGCGGAACCTCTTCTGTTCCAGTTTCAGCCCATTACCCCTTGTCCTATCACTGGTTGTCACTGAGAAGAGCCTGGCTCCATCCTCCTGACACTCCCCCTTGACATATTTATAAACATGAATGAGGTCACCCCTCAGCCTCTCCCCCAAGAGACCCAGCTCCTTCAGCCTTTCCTCATAAGGGAGATGTTCCACCCCCTTAATCATCTTTGTGGCTCTGCGCTGGACTCTCTCAAGCAGTTCCCTGTCTCTCCTGAGCTGAGGGGCCCAGAACTGGACACAATATTCCAGATGGGGTCTCACCAGGGCAGAGTAGAGGGGAAGGAGAACCTCTCTCGACCTACTAACCACCCCCCTTCTAATACACCCCAGGATGCCATTGGCCTTCCTGGCCACAAGGGCACAGTGCTGGCTCATGGTCATCCTGCTGTCCACCAAGACCCCCAGGTCCCTTTCCCCTACACCACTCTCCAATATGCTATGTTTAATTATAATGCATGAGTCCTAAGCAGCACTGATGTTTCTTCATACAACATTGCTATGAAGAAATATTCATTGATTTCATTATTTTATGCTTCTCTTACTTATGTTTTGTCGCTCTTGCTGTTGTCAAAACGTTTTTTTTTATTTTTTGTTTTGACAGTGAGTGTCTGTTATTAACCCATGATAAGAATGCAGCAGAGAGGGAGGTAAATATATTGTTGTTTTATCAGCACTTTTTAATAGTGCAACTACATGGCAGGCTGAATTGCCCAGTGCTGAGATATTGTAATATCACAGGTAGAACCCACCTCATGCATCTACTTTAAGTTTATATGACAGTTGATCCAAAGTTTGTTGAAATCAGTGCAGACTTTTCCACTGACTTCCACTGCATTTTAATTCATGGTCACATTGCTAGTAGAGGTCTAACCCCAAATCTTCCAGCACTCACAGAGAATGTGATTTATAGAGCACATAAAGATCAGCCACAATTTAGGATTTCCTGCCCTGTCATCTGACCTTCCTCAGATAAGAGTGGAAAAAGAAATGGCAAAGTAGAGAACTGAATGGTGAAGACTGGATGTGCAGTCCTTCTCTGTAGTCTTTGTTCACACAATTTGCTTTCCATGTGTCAGCATTTTTTACTCACTCACAGTCAAAACAGCTTTCATGTGATATGCCCCCCTGGAATACTGAAAAAAAAAAAAAAAAGACTTCTTGTGAGGCTCCAGGTGAAGGCTTCAGACCTTCTCTCAAACTAGTGATCTGCGCAATCTGTCTGTACATATAAGAGCTGTCAGTTACAGACAATAGCATTCAGCTGCGTATCTCTGATCTTCAGCAGCTGAGCGATTATCTGCAGCCAAGTGCCTTTTGTATTTACTGGGAATACACATCCCGTAACAAAAGTTCTGAAGCTCCTTTTTTTCCCCCCCTTGTCTGTCCATTTTCCCTTTCCTTTTCCCTTTTGACCTTTTCATTAATTGTTGATTTGACAACCTTGAAACAGAACAGTCCAGGCGTGGTGGCAAACAGAATGAAATCTGGGGATGCTGGGGGAGAAAGAGTGGGTAACAACAGTCACACAGACCACTCTTGGGGTCTGGCTGTTATCCATGGCTGTATCAGTGAGCTTTTCTGAATAGCAAGTCTGAGAAATGCATCAAGAAATGTCATTCACTTAGACTAGGTTTGGGGAGGTTCTGTACGCACTTGAGCTAAGCAGAAATGAGAGATCTGAGCCCATGAAGGCACTTAGGATTCGAAAAGGTAGGAAGATGTAACATAAAAATACAAATGCTATAATAAATAAACACCGTGATTTCCCACTGGTTTGCAAAACTACCTTTTGCAGGTTATTTACCTTTGCCTTAACCTGCTTCAGATTTACTGTAGTAATTTTTTGCTTTAAGATTTCTCTGAATGTTTTTACACACACATATCTCAATATAAAGCATTAGTCAGTAACTGATGTTAACCAGCCTATAACATTTATTACATAAAGCCCTTGGTTACCTTATTTGAAAGAAGCTTTTATAGAGTATTGGAATGAATCGAGTCTTCTGATTATTCTTAAATTTGTGAAATACAGTAATAATTAATAGGTGCTTCTCTACAAATCGAGACTGTGAGATGTCAAATTCGCAACATTGTCCCAAGGGTCCCTCACAGTATACTGGCTCTTCAACCTTCTGTGCCTGGTCTGTTTCTATTCCCCCACTGAATTCCTTAGCATGTGCCTCTTCTTTAACCTCTTTTGAGAGTGATCACCAGAAGAAGCCCTGTTTTCTGGGGAAAAAAAAATATTTGGTATCTTGTTTTGCTCTCATCCTGCTTCATCTTGCTGAGGACTGCTAACAAGGTTGAGAGGGCATGGTGAGCATTGCTGCAGGATCCACAAGCTCTCTTTTGTATGACTAAGTTCCATCTTGTACATAGGTAATTGAGAGAAAAGGTACTTGCTCATTGCCTCTTTCTTTTTCACGTCTGTCTGATCACACCTCTGTGTCCTCTTTCATCTTCCAAATTCAAGGCAAGAGCAGATGCCATGAAGCAGTTGTCTGACAAAGTGTAAAGATAAATTCTTGTTACAGGGCTGGAAGAAGAAGTTGTTATGTCTCAGGGGTAATGGCAAAAACACCTCTCTGTTTCTCCTGTTGGGGGTGGCAACGTAGGTGAAAGAAAAACAGAATTACCATGTCCCAGATGAAATGCATTAATTTATGCCATTTGCTTTCTGTCTCACCTGTTCAACCAATAAATTATAAGGGGGGGAATTACCTTTCAAAAGGTTGACACAGGGCATAAAGGCCACTTTTGTCTGCACGCTGCTTTGCTTTCAGGCCCATGATGCCCATTTGCAACTGCTCTTTGCAGCTAGCCTGGTGTATGAGGGAGATGGGGAAAGCTGGAATTCAGCAGTTGGTTACACCAGCTCAAATCCAGAATATCTCCTCTGATATCAGTGGAATTAAAGCAGTGGAGAGCAGAATTTAGCTTAATGCTTTAGTGCCTGTCCTTGCCACTGCGTAAACCTGCTAATGATACTTCTCTGTGGCTCATGTATGTCTGTATGAGGGGAAGATTAAGGAGAAGGATGAATGAGACTGTATTTGCAAACAGCTGTGAAAACTAAAAAAGCTTTCTTTGTAGCCTCGATTTTACTTTCTATGAAGCCCTGCTCAGTGCTTATAGCAGAAAGATCTCGTGCTCTGGAAGGCTAATAGCAATGATTAGGCTTATTTGTTAAAATGCATCAATTCCTGTCTAAGACAAGTCCCTTTTCCTGTGCTTGAACTTGTTAGCATTTAACAGAGAAGGGAGAAATACCAGCTAGGCACTAATACCTTCATTAGCAAGTAATTATAAATAACAGTTACGACTGTAGATCAGCATCAGAAACTAGTTAATTCATCCTTGTCATGAGTGAAAATTACTAATAAATATGGTCTGCAAACAGCTAAACAATGTAAAGGAACTATAACTTTGGAAGCAAGAGAATGGATACTGTGAGATCCTGGGTCAGACCCTGATCCCACTGAAGTTAATCAAAAGGCTCCTGACACCCTTCAGTATGAGAATGCGTGTCAGTGTCTTCTGTCATGGAAGAAATAGATAATATTTTTTGTAGCTTTGACCCAGTCTTTTGTGACAGATACAACACAAAGAAAAGGTTATTTATTCAGGGAATGCTGACAAAGATCTGAGATGAGATGATCACAAATGTCTAAGAGGTTTAGATGCTTGACTCTAGACACTAGACTTCAGACACCATTAAAGCAGCATTACAGAGACCAAGAGTGGGCTATCCACATAATCGATAAGCTGTCAATGCTTAGGGTACTAATTAAGATACATCTGTGAAAGAATAATGTCCATTTGTTGGGAAAGCAAGTACTGGGTATTTATGTGGCTCTTACTATAGTCATATGCGTTTTAGTTACTGATTTGTAATCAACATTTTCTAAAAGTAAATGTATAAAAATACCATAATCGGTTATTAATGTTTTGATATCATGACACATCTCAAGAGATAGGATCAGGAAGAAGAATAGATTTTCTCCTTCCTAACATTTTAGCAATTAACAAAATAAGTATAATCCTATTTTTGTTTTGCTATTGATCTGAAGGGATTGTGTGGGAAGGGAGCTGGGCTAGGGAATTAATATGCTCTCTCTACTTGTGAGGGAGTGAAAATGTCTTTCTTTTCATGTTTATTTCATTTGTTTCTTTCATATGCTGTGCACCTGCAGTTTATAGGGAAGGAAGACCAGTGGCAAATTCCAGTTGTGAGCAAGCATCATATGGCTGGTCTGCTGTCAAGATACCATATGAAAGATCACAGCCTTCTAGCAAATAAATGTATGGCTATCCTTGGTGCTGTCTGACTGCTGTGTTTTCACTGGTTCAGTCTTAGAGTCTGTCTCAAATTTTTATCATGGAGCTGAAAGACAAGGCAAAGGGAGAAGTAACACTGATGGCATTTTGAAGTAGAACTATTTGCCTGCAGCTGGTCTCAGCTAGCTACAAAACTGCTACCAGAACTCTGCTGCACCATGTCCCCAGGGCCAGCAGGAGCAAATCAGCATAACTCAAACCACAGTGATTTGCACTGGCCGCAGCATAAAGCCTAAACTGCCTGTGTTGTTAATTGAAAACACAGGAGGAACACAGCAGTAGCTATGGGGTGAAATAAAGGTGGGAATGAGAAGTTGCTGATGCAGTTCAGTATTTATTTAATCCTTTTGCTCTGAGATAAACATTTTTTTGTCAAAATATAATTGTCTGATTGATATATACATTTCCAATTCCATTCGAACTTCAGGAACAGACCCACTCTAGGTTGGTGGAACCATCGTCAGGTTCAGCATAGCTCCCACTTTTCCTTGTCCGTGGCTGGATCCAACTAAGAAAGCCCAAGGATCCTGACCTTGGAAGTTTTATCTTCTACGAAGGCAAAGGGAGTGTTCTAGGGATGCAAACTTTGAGCTAACTAGTCCTCCTTTCCCAGTTTTCTAAGTTATTGGAGTGCTCCTCCTTTTTGATTTTCACAGGAAATATTCTCTGCCACTGTTACTGCTTCCATAGCTTCCATGTGACATGCTATTTCAGTGCTGGGGCTTGGCCCTGAGGTGTCCCTTCACCAAGGTCAGTCAAAGATTAAGTGAAGCCAAAAGATAAGAATGAGGCTTTGGTTTTAAGTAAAAGCCAACTAGATTTAGGAATGCAAACAGAATTAGGGGGATCAAGGAGGATATAAATTTGGATTGGGTGGCAGCTTTGCAAACAAACTCAGAAAGTTTATGCTGTACGTAAGAATGCCATGAAAGAAAACACAGAGGTGATAATATGCCTTCTGTTTTTACTATGCAAATATTATGTACTTTGAACTACAAACTGCGTGAAACTCTTCTGTCTCTTGTAAAACAGAAACTCATGAGTTTTCAGTCATTCAGTCCATCCCATCTCCAGAATGGGTGGATCTCCAGTCCTGATCACAATGACCAAGCAATTCTCTGCTTGTCCTTGCAACCTCTTCACCACTTTCCCCTTATTTTCTGACATCCTGGTGCCTGTAGGAAGGCAAAAGCTACTCTTGAATACTGTTGCAGGGTTATCACAGGATCTTGAGCTTCCACAGAGCAGGTTGCTTTGTCTCTTTATCCTATCCTCCACAACCTTGTCAGTTAACGCTTCCCAGATTCTTTTCTGCTCTCTTATTTTTGCTTCTCCTGGTTCTTAGAAGACCTGACTCATGTTACTCTATCAAAAAAAAAACCCAAGCTTCTATTTTTATTCTGAAGTAGTAGTACTTTTTTCTCTAGTTTTGCTGTGCTCCAGATTTTTAGTTTTTCCTCTGTTAAAGGGGAATCTATGAACCATAGTGGGGTTTTTTCCAAATTACTTTATTCCAGTTATTTGTTTAACGGACATTTTCATTGTCAGTAGTTTGTTCTCAGTGAGTTCTAATGTTGGATTTATTGTAAAATGTGTGCTGAGAACAATTAGATATATTAAAATTGCAAACATATATAATTTTCTACGTTTTTTACTTCAGGTAATGCCTGCAGTTCTCCTTTGGGGGAAAAAAAATAAGAGAGAAAAAGCATTTTCTGCACCAAGGACACTAATCCAGAACTCTGAAGGAACAGGAAATTTATCAAGGACACAAGACTCTGAAATAGTCAGATCCTCTTCAAGGTAAATCGACCTAGCGAAAGCCAAATTCTTACCTTATACTTCAAGTTAATCCATTGATCACTGTGTATTTTTAATCCCCAGTCCCACTCTGCAGTAGAGATTGTATCAGAAATAGTGTGGCCAGCAGAAGCAGGGCAGTGATCGTGTCCCTGTGCTCAGCACTGGTGAGGCAACACCTTGAGTATTGTGTTCAGTTTTGGGCGCCTCATGACAAAAAACAACATTGAGGTGTGAGAACATGTCCAAAGAAGGGCAGTGAAGCTGGTGAAGGGTATCGAGAACAAGTCTTATGAGGAGCAGCTGAAGGAACTGGGGTTGTTTAGCCTGGAGAAAAGGAGGCTGAGAGGAGACCTTATCACTCTCTACAACTAGCTGAAAGGAGGTTGTAGCAAGGTGGGGTTTGGTCTCTTTTCCCAAGGAACATGCAACAGGACAAAAGGAAATGGCCTCAAGTTGTGCCAGGGGAGGTTTAGATTGGGTATTAGGACAAACATCTTCACAGAAAGTGTTGTCAAGCAGTGGAACAGGTTGCCCAGGAAGATGGTGGCATCATCTGGAGCTATATGAGACATGTAAATGAGGTACTCAGGGACATGGTTTAGTGGTGGATTGGCAGTGTTAAGTTAATGGTTGACTCAATGGTCTTAAAGGTAATTTCCATCCTAAATGATTGTATGATTCTACAATTCATAGAATCATACAATGGTTAAGGTTGGAATGGACCTTGCAGATCACCTAGTTCCAACTCCCCTGCTGTGGGCAGGGACACCTCTCTCCCACAAGACTAGGTTGCTCAAAGCCCCATCCAGCCTGGCCTTGAACAATTCCAGGGACGGGGCATCTGAAGCCTCTTTGGGCAACCTGTTCCAGTGCTTCACCATTCTCATGGTGAAGAATTTCTTCCTTATATCTAAGGTGTTCTTAGGTGTTATATCCATGGTGTTCTTGAAGGACTAAGTTATCTTCTATCAGTATTCTAGAAAAGCAGCTTGTATTGCATTTCTCTGGGATAATCAACATTTTAAAAGCTTTGCTGTGACTTTTAGTGTGCTGGAAGCATGTTAATAACTCACACTTGTATCCTACCTATCTGTAAGTTTTAAATTGAAGATACAGACTTGATTTCCTGTATGTACCAAGAATAGAAAGTTTGGAAGGTTTCTTGTTGCCTTCACAAGCTCAACACCTTTTTTGTTTCATACAAAATATGAAAAACTAATTTCACAGAATTAACTTGAAAATCCTTTTCTGAATAATTCATTCTGTAACATCTGGCTGACTCATAGAGGCTTTGCTGCTGCAGGAAACTTTCAAGCCTAAATTGCTCTGA
This sequence comes from Trogon surrucura, assembly GCA_020746105.1. NCBI lineage: Eukaryota > Metazoa > Chordata > Aves > Trogoniformes > Trogonidae > Trogon > Trogon surrucura. The sequence goes on from CM036617.1 coordinate 69,815,996, forward strand.
ACATATCTACATTTCTTTTGATTATTAATATAATGGACAGGTTTCATACTGGTTTGTGCCAACATAAAGTAACTGCGCAAATGAAATTTAGTCTGAATGTGCCTAATGTTGTGTGAACCTCAAGTTTTCTTCTACTGAAAGCTTTATTTTCAATGTCATTGAACTCAAGGAGGGGGGAACAATTTTGTTCTTATGACTAAAGCAGCTGGGTTGACATCATCATCTGCATTAAGACACTTGCAAACCTCTTTTTAACATTTCTTGGATTTAAAATGTTTATTTCTAGTCTGATGCAGTACAGGTATTTTGTGATTCTTGTGCAGAGCAATATAAATTTATGGTTCAAGTTAAGTAGGGAAAAGTCAGAGATATTAAATGTACAGTTCAATATAATTTGTTAAACAAATCAATCTACCATATGAAGGGTTTTTTTTCCCAGATCCATGCTCTGAAACTATACTAAGTAGTCTTTAAAAATACCTGCTGAGAAGCACACAAACCAGCTTACTGCCTGACATTTGAAATCTCATGCATTCTTAGTGTCTGTATTTTGAATCTCAAAGCATTCTGCAGACAAACCATGTTTGCTGCTCTCTGCATAAACCACACTCCTCCAGATCATGCACAGATCCAAGTCAAATGTGGCACCACAGGAGTTCCAGGTACAGCCGATTAAATCCCTGTCAAGGGAAAGCAAGGTATGAAGGTGACTATATATATGAACTTTAGTTTTTTTAGTTCCCTGGTGAATTAATGGGTATTATTTGCAGTATCACCTTCTAATTATCACATATTCGTTACAGGCACCGTGGGCTAGAATCTGGTGCAGACAGGCACAGTTTGTAAACTGATTATAGGTAAGGTGGCTGCTAGGTCTAGGTAGCTGGGCAGTCATTGGAGGAACTCAAGTGCCCTCTACATTCTGGGCTGTACAAGGGATGGTGGGAATACCAGGGAGGAGGTTCAGCAGGAGTTTTTGGTTTTCTCCCACCTTGAGCAATCTGCAGGCCAGGCAGAACATGAGATTCCACCCCAGACATGGCCAGTCCTCATGCACTCCTCCCTCCTGCCCTCCAAGGGCATTCGTTCATAAGGAGAGTGCCCAATCTGCCTTCTCACCATTCTGTAGGTGGACAGAGCCTGAGCCTGGATATCTCTGCTTTTAACATCAATCCTGGTTACTGAGTCTATGTAATAAACAGCTAAGTTAGGTCTTGACTACTCATAGCCTTCAGATCCAGCCTCTGCAGAAGTCCTTCATGGAGCAAGCTCTGCCTGTTACCAGGAGGGAACAAAAGGGAATCTCATGAACAGACCAAACTAAGCTTCAGTGACTGAGGGAGAGTGAACAAAATAGACTACAAGAACGCTTATGGAAGTTTGAGCATGAACACTTGTATTAAAGCTATGCCAGCTTCCTTTTTTGTAACTACAAAACACAGCATCTCAATACTGAGTCAAACTGAGCAAGACACTTCCATCTTGAAAATCTGAAAGCACGAAAAAGCTAGGCACTGCAAAAATGTTGTCCAGAGAGCATAGGCATGCTCCCTAAGGTAGGAAGCAGGAGAAGACTTTAGCAACTAGCCAGGAGGTTCCCACTGGAGTCACTGGCAGCTGCACCATCCCACTCGTACAGAGCCAAAAAAACCCCAAATCCAGCTGGTAACCAACATATTGTGCCCTTTTACACGGTTGTGTGTTCTTCTGAAACACTAGCTGTAACACTGAAGTGCAATTCTCAGACTGAAAAATAGACACCAGCAACTGTTCTTGTTTGTGAGTAGTTCCATAAATATGTTTATAGAGAGAAATAGGACAGAGATGCAGCCCATAAAACTTCAGAGGCCATATTACAGAAATCATTGCATGAAGCACTACCTAGACTCAAGAAAATGATCATGAAATTGCAAAAAACCTCATTAAACTGAAATACTGTCCCAATAAAGAGCTACTTGTATCAGACATGCTTTCAAGAGTACTGATAAACACTGAAAGCAAGAAGCTGCAGGAAGAAGAGTTTGAAGTAAATGTGATTTAAGTGCTACCTATTGATGATATAAAATTCGACAAGTTTGTGCAGGAAATGTAAAATGACCCAACTTCAGAGCTGCTTGAGAGAGTTACCTTAGACTAAGGCTAAAGAGAAAGACCCTAAGCACCAACAACTGTACAAAAAGTATTTGGATTATGGAGATGAAATAGCTCATTGTGATGGGATTTTTTTTATTAGAAAAAAGATTGTCACAATAGGATATCATAAAAGGTCAGTAGTTTGGCACAAAATCTACTTGGCATGTTGAATAGAGTGGAGCTCACAGTATCTGGGGCTGGTTATAGAAAGGAACCTGAAGAGAAGTCCATCCAGGCACAAACAGCACTGCTGGAGATAAGGTACCGAAGTGTGAAATCTCTAGTATATTCAGGGAAAATATGTCAGAGAGCTAGAGACCCCATGATTAATTTCTGATTGCCCCAAGGCCATGGATGGTACAGACTGAATTAAAAACCTCTCATCTTGAATAGTTGAATACATAGTAAGGGAGTCTAACAACACGTTTCATATAATTTTTTTTCTGAGTTAATCAGTTTCAGAAGTGAGAGGGCAAAGGAAAAAAAAAAAAAGCTTTACCTTCACTTCTTGAGATAAATAAACTAAAGGTAAGCAGCCCTGAAACCATGGCACAAGAATCCTGTGCAAAGCAGTGGGAATAAAGGATGTGAATGACAAACACTCAGATGCTGGAAGTAAAAAAGTGTTGAATTTCAGCCAGCAGGTATCAGTATCATATATCGAGGATGGAGCTTGTCATGTCCACCTCAAGGCTAACAAAAAGACACTGAAACAAAACCAAGGGGAGGCTGCAATCCCTTTAGTGGTGTCATGCATTTGCTGGCTGGACAGGAGCCAGCAGTACTGAAGAAATTATGTGCTTGCTTCTGGAAAGAAGAGCTGGCTGCAAGTCAGCAAGTGCACAGTTAGAGACACAGCACATTTCAGACCACTCCTGCTGAGATCATCTCTGTGTTTATAATGCAAACCTGAGCATGGTTTATTGGGGGTCTTAGTGTGTGGCTTCGTGTGACACAGTCCTGGTGCTCAGTCTGGCACAGCATGGGCTTAGGGGCACGAAAAATGCAGAATAACTGGCTAACACTCGAGTTACACAGTTTTTAACTGAGCTCAGGAAGAGTCCCTGAGCAATTGCAATTAAGGATATGCAGATTGTTCCTATGGAAGCACAGGTTTCAATAGCACTCATTGGCCCCCACACTGCACACCAGGTTGTGTGAGTTTCAGGGTGCAACAGGTTGCACCAGCGCTTGCATCGTTGCGCTGGTTGCAGTTGCAGCTTAGGGGAGCCAGACTGGGCACTACTCTGGTTTTTCTTCTTTTGAATTTAGTTGCTCCCTTCAATAGCGATGGAAGCACTGAAACTGTGGAAAATAACAGTGGGGAAACATCATTCTGAAAGTATCCTCTAACTGGTCAGAGGACTAAAGTTAAAATCGTTATATTTCCAGAATGGAGAGTTTCTAGAAATTAAAATATGGCCTAACTTTGTTATGCCTTTCAGTTTAATATAGCTCTGACAGAAAAAGTTCTGGTTTTTCTTTTGTACTATTCTTTTTTGAACTGACAAACTTCCTTGTACAGCCACTGTGGTACTGGTCTTAAAGTATCATTTACTAGTTTCTTTTTCTGCTTTTTCCACATGGAAATATTTGCACTGATACAAGGCAATTTTTGTGTCATTGTACCTATGCCTCTCTTAGAGAAACTGAACTATTTCCACATACTGTCTGGAACTAAGCAAGGCCCTGATCGTCTCTGCAGATATTCATATTCTTTTTAATTCATTTCTGAAGACCTGAAATCATATTTTTATCCTTCTTTTTAGTTATATTACGCAGTTTGGGTTGGACAAACTCAAAGAGAATCCCTAATCATCTACTGTGTGAGGCATTGTAGCATTTGTGAAATCAGTTTTGCAGCAAGAGTAGGGATATGAGAATACCTAATCAGGTTAATGAGGTGCTAGAGACAAAAAGTATTTCTAAAAACAACATTAAAGTCCCACCCAAGGATAATGATGTAAATGTCAGAAGTTTCAAGCAACTAGTCACGATGATGGATGACACACTGCTCAAGTAACTGGAAGTTCTAGCAGTGCTATCTAAATAATCATTTTCCAGCATTGATACGTACCACATCAGTAAAAGTTAAGAAGAGATGTAGACAGATCTGACAAGGATCTGGAATGCAGAACAGCCTGACTATGCAGTCCTCATTACGTTGTTTTATTCTAAGCTTTTGGTATTTTGCCTCCTGTTTTGATGATATAGTTCAAGATGTCTTCTCTGCCTCCCCCCCTGCACCTAGAAAGGAGGAGGATACAAACAGCAAAGTTTCAAATAGGTAATTCTATTGCCATTTCCACAAATGTGAGTGGTAACTTAGGAAATAGCAGGGGTGAAAACAATTTCTTTAATATCACTGCGAGTGTCTCTGTGGTGCAAAGTACCATCCACAGTGGAAATTATATTTACAGAAATGCAGCCAAAGAGACAGGTCTTTCAGTGTCACTCAATATATTTATTTTAAAGTAATATTTGGCAATACTCAGACAGACTGTTTTGGCAGGTGTTTCAGAAAAAAACCAACAAACACTTCATTTTGTATTAGTTTAATCAGTCATCTTTTGTCTTTTACTTGCCTTTTGAAATTATATGTCATGTGAAAAATTTTAAAGTGCTATAGACCTTCATTATGATTTTTCTGAATTCTTCTCCTAAATATTCAAAACTGACTCCTTGATTATTGGGTTGCCAAGATCACCTTGAGCCTGCTAGCATCACTGTAACTTTAGTGGATTTCATTACGGGAATAAATATTGAGTTCGTACTTACTGATATGAAAAGTATTTGAAACAAACATAGAAATATGTGGAATGTATAGATTTCAGATATCTCAATGAACTCAAAAGTCAGATGGGTTTACTGATTTGTACTCAGCAGCTCTGATTTATATTATTCTGTTTAATAAAATAAACCTCACTATGCCCTTAGTTTCCACAAGTCAGTCTGCCTATCGGTGGCCAATAGCAGATATTTCAGAAAGAGGTGGGAATAAACACGGAAATGATCTTTAAGAACGGGAGAACCTTCATAATACCCTCTGTCACACCATAGCCAGTACGGGCCGAAAGGCAGAAAGGATTATACTAGTTACTACTTAAATAAAAACCTCTAAAGAGAGCTCTATGGATTTGAGTCTATTTTCTCATTTACCTCCACGCTGACACTTGGTTTTCTATTTTGATAGATAGGGTAAACCTTTTGTGATTTACTAGGTATTCCATGAGGATGCCCATGTCTGTCACTTATGTATTTATACCTAGTGCATAACCCAGAAGCATGTTCAAGTGGTTCGAGTGTCAAGTGATCCTCTCCAGTGTTCCTTACCTGGCATTCAAGAACAGCCAAGTGTCATTTGTCATCACATTCCCTCCTCACCCCCTTTCCCAAGGTCCTTCTGAAAATCTTCAAACTTGTCTCTAGTCTTGACTAACTCAAGTGACTTTGCGTCCTCTGCAAATATCATCACCTCAAGATCCTGGCAGTTGGAGAAGGATCAGCTTATGTTTTACTCTTATGTTACTTTTAAGCATCCGCTCCTGGTCCCTGTTGAAATACTGGGCTAAAGAGACCTTTTGTCTAACAACCGCAGCTATTACAGTCTCAAAGTCACCCATTGTCCCCTTTATCATTTCTCAGTTAACTGTTTCACCACATGATGTAGGTGAGACCTTGAGAGTCTGAGCACGCAAAAGGCTGCTTGATAATTGAAATTGCGAAGCTGTGATTCAGCAGCAACCAGTTGTGTGCGTGGGTGCGTAGAAAACAAAGGGTCGTCTCACCAAAGCTGCCTGTGAGCTGAGACCTTGCTCAGGAAATTGGATCCGATGAATTTGAATTGCAAAGCAAAACTAAGAAAATGCAAAGCCATGTTTTCAGAAATTTGAAAACAGGCAGAATATGCCCACCATGAATATCAGTGTCATACAGTTCCTATTTAGGCAGTGTTTTGTTTACAATATCGCCCAGCAGATTGACTGATAAAGAGAGATTATCTTTGCATAGTTGTTCAGGTTGTGTCTGGAAACAAATTCATGGTCAAGAAATGTTTTGATAATTTGATTTTGAGTGGAGGGACTACACCTGAACTATGTGCCATCTTGTGTCTGCATTTCTGTCTGTACTATCTGCAGATGACCTTAGAAAAGGCAGGTGATTGCTGTATTCTTCCAGCTAAGAAAAACATTATTGTCTTTTTTCTAAGCTTTTTAAAATAATCTGTTCCTCAGTCAAAAACATCTAATATTATTTACTTGTGAAACATTTACCACTTAGTGACTATGAAAATGATTAACATTCCACAAAGAGCTCTTGTCCAGTCACTGTTTGATTAATCTGCCAAACCTTGAGCAATTCTTTAGTTACAAATCTAATTGTTCTGTTGAGGTTCCAGATCTGAAATTTCTGCAGATATTACTGTAAGGTGATGGGAATACAATATTTCATACAGAAAAAACACTTGCCCTCCAGAAAAAATGAAAATACATCAATATAACAATAATCTTGGCTCACATGAATGGTAATGGAGATCAAAAAGAACGGGAAGGGAAGGGAAGGGAAGGGAAGGGAAGGGAAGGGAAGGGAAGGGAAGGGAAGGGAAGGGAAGGGAAGGGAAGGGAAGGGAAGGGAAGGGAAGGGAAGGGAAGGGAAGGGAAGGGAAGGGAAGGGAAGGGAAGGGAAGGGAAGGGAAGGGAAGGGAAGGGAAGGGAAGGGAAGGGAAGGGAAGGGAAGGGAAGGGAAGGGAAGGGAAGGGAACACACTGGATACTTCTATGCTTGGGGGGTTATTTTTCTAACCTGAAGATGTGGGTTTTGATGATTCATGGAAAATATGGTTTTGAGTCTTGAAAAAAAAGGATAATGAAATCATTCCAGTATTAGGTACGAAATAGTAATTAATACTTTTACTAAAGCTAATAGATTTTTTTTTTAATGTTCTTTGTGTGATACATTGTTTTAATGCAGCTGTGGTAAATGCAGTAAGTTATACGGATGGCATCCTTACCTTGCAAGCTATTATGTGAAACTGTCATTTTAATAGATCTTACCCTTAAATTTTTTAAAGCTGCACTACATATTTGTAGTCCTTCTCACCTCCTGTGAAATGCATATTTGTGTTTTCCTAGACTCCTCTGTCAGCTAGATGCTCACTTTCAATATGTACAATATTGTATTTGTGTAGAAGTTCTCCATAGCAACTAATGAGCTTCCGAGGTTAAGAAAAGCAATGAAGCTTGACTTCGATTTACAGAAATGAATCAATCATTTCCCCTTTTTTGATAGTGACTTTGGTAAGGTTTATAGTTCAGCTCTGCTGTCATTTGCTTTCAGTACAATCACCACAGAAAATTAACCCTATCCTTTGCAGCCTGGGAGAAGTCCTGCTCTCTCTTCATGTGTACATCAAGTTCCCATGTGTACATCAGGTACCACCTTTTTACTCTGTAGATGGGACAAATTTTGAAAGTCCAATGACCTACCTGTTGAGAAGCGGCACATAGTAGGGCGGTCTTTCTGTGCCAACACTAGAGTCATTTCTCCTCTGCTGATGGGCACCACTTAATTTTCCTTTCATGCTGCTCCATTTAGATGGCTGCTGTCATCTAGTCAGGTGCTCCTCATCTTGTTCCTTGGAATTCTAAAACTGTCAAAATACAATTTCCATCAGTCTGGAGTAGGAAAGACACGGGACATTTCCAAGGGAGGTCCCTTTCTGATAGCTACTAGCAAAACCCCAAGTGATGTTTGGTTGTTTCTTTTCTTTTAATCCTGTCATTTGCAAAATTTTTTGACTGTGTCTCAGGATCAATGTTACTACATTCTCTCTTCATAGGGAAATATACTAGGCATAAGAACATTTTAAAATATTGTGGCAAAGTTATTGAACTTCCTAAATTTCACTGCTGATCATTTTATTCTGTTGACTGGTGCCACATTGAATATAACTGGCTTTGTTGTAAACCCTTCAGGTGTGTCTCTGTGAAACAGGCATACATCACACTTTCATGCTATCTCCACTATTTCCATGATCTTGTTTTTTATCTTTCTCTTTTCAGCCAGAATACAGAAACATCCACTTTCTATATTTCTCTGTCACCAGTTTATCCCCAGGTTTTCCTGGAGAAGCAAAACTGAGTATTCTAAAAGACCAACTCAGATACTGTAAGTGGAAAGTATCAACCTCCAACCACCTTCTCTGTGGTTTTCTTGCTAACCAGTGGGCATGTATCCATTCTGGATTCCAGTTTGAGTAGAGCCATCTTTTTACTGCAAATTCAAAGAACTGTTCCACTTTTCAGAAGCACTGGTGAGCAAAAGAACTTAAGCAGGGCGGTTACCTCTGGCTTTCATCCACACTGTTCCCACCAGGTGTGCATTTTTGGTGTCTATCAGTAGAGTTATGCTGGATGCGAGTTCAAATACTTTAGCTCTGGTACTAGAAGGAGGACAATACCTTTGATAATTCTACCTTTCTGCCCATTAAATTGCAATTAGTCAACACATTTCAAAATTATTAGTCAGATTGACAGACAAAAGAACACTGGCAGCATAGTCAGGTAAGTCTAGTTTCCTTAGAAAAAGAGAATAAAAACCCTTTTAGATACTCGATCTTCTGTTTTACAGATTCCATTCCTTTCTCTTATTCCCCCTTGCAGTATAGTAGAGCAGATAACTTCTTGCTGAAGATCTTTGTACATTCAGTTGTACGTGCACCAGAAAACCCCAGTGAAATTTTCACTACTTTTAATGACAGACTTACTCAGATGTTATAGAGTAAAAGGCTAAACTAAACTAGACAGGCAGTTCTTTTGTTTCTTGAGTTTTATTATTATATGATAAGCAGTGTTTGCAAATTGTTGTCTATTCCCTTTCTCTCTAAATCCTAAGTAATCTTTTCTCTAAACTGTACATAACTATTCTACTCATGACTTATCATGTGGCTTTTCAGAGTTTAAAATGTATTCTCTTATTTATGCAATTTATTATCCTAGCAGATTATTGTTTACCAACATTATTCCTCACGCCTCTGCTTTCCAGTGTATCAATCAATCAAAATCCCTCAGGATTTTTTTCTTTATTCACATTTCATGAATACTTGTATTTTTGCCTTTTGAAATCCTACACCTGAAAACAATAGAGAACACTTTCCAGTTACAAAAAAAAAAAATTTCATATTTCATTATGATCGTAGCCAGACAAGTAGTATTCTTTCTGTATCTGCATGAACTTGCACAATGGTTATATCATTTCGCTCCAGTTAAGGTTCAATTACCTTTAAAACATTACAGGACATCTTGGCTTCTCAGGACCCAGAGGAAAAGGATGAATGTGTGTCTGCATAACCATGCCGTTTGGCTATTAATGTTAAACTAAGCCCACAGTGTAGTGAAAAAAGAAACATGATGAGGTATTTCAGGATGCGAAACCTGCTGGTGAAAGTGTTCTGCCAGACTAGAGCAGCAGCACATGCAGACCTGAGTCAGGTCTGTTGGAAGGTTGAACTTGGCTTTGTTGTCTCCTCCAAACTGGAAAAGTGTCACTGGAACCAATGGAGTGTTCCAGGATCCCGGCAGCAGAACTAAGGAGTGGGTACTGGGCTTTGGGACACTTTTATCAGGATCTTCAAACCTTCCTGTATTTTCCACAAAACCTTCTAAATATGGGCATTGACCTTGCCAGTCTTGTTGGCACTGGCATTTGTGTTTGGCTGTATTTCCTGTTGAAGCATTCCAGAGAGGAACACTAAACCAAGCAAAATGTGTGTAATTTCCTGATATTAAAAGCAGAGCTTTTTTATCTCTTTAAACACTGTGATAACCTTCAACCAATTCTCTTTTTTCTTCCCTTTTGCAAAGAGCAACATTCAGCTATTTCCTTGTCAGAAAGCTTATGATCATACAGGAAAAGGCAGTACTAATGAATTGCATATAACTAATCTAATAGTACTGAAACCATTAGAACCACTGCACCTGCAAACTTATGATTAGCTTCTCTTCACTTCAGACTGACTAAGAAAATGTCAGATATATCGTTTCAAACATCTGATGAAGTTATGCACGTGTTCTTCCTTTCGTAGGCTCATCCTTGTATGAATATTTTTACTTACTGCACCTAAGATCATTTAAGGCAGACTTTCTAGTTCTGCAGCTCTACTTTAAACCTAGTTAGGACTTAAGATATGCCATATTTGCTAAAATACAACAGTACTTCACAGAATTACAGAATCACAGAATGTTAGAGGTTGGAAGGGACCTCAAAGATCATCTAGTCCAACCCCCCTGCCAGAGCAGGATCACCTACAGTAGAGCGCACAGGAACGCGTCCAGGCGGGTTTTGAATGTCTCCAAAGAAGGAGACTCCACAACCTCCCTGGGCAGCCTGTGCCAGTGCTCTGTCACCCTCACAGTGAAAAAGTTTTTCCTCATATTTTTATGGAACCTCCTATGTTCCAGCTTGCACCCATTGCCCCTTGTCTTGTCAGTGGATGCCGCTGAAAAGAGCCTGGCTCCATCCTCCTGACACTCCCCCTTGACATATTTATAAACATGAATGAGGTCACCCCTCAGCCTCCTCTTCTCCAAGCTAAAGAGACCCAGCTCCGTCAGCCTTTCCTCATAAGGGAGATGTTCCACCCCTTTAATCATCTTTGTGGCTCTGCGCTGGACTCTCTCCAGCAGTTCCCTGTCTCTCCTGAGCTGAGGGGCCCAGGGTCCTATCTCTCACATGAGCATCTCCACCACAGGGCTATTAAGACTTCCATTCTCTACTGATGTAGGTTGTATTCAACATTTATTGTCACTGAAGAAAAGACGAAAACAGGCTCCCAGCTTCATGCTTACAGCACTCACCAAGCATGTGCCAAGTGGTCCAGCTTCATTCCTGCATATTTTAGTGCTTGTGCACAGTGTCTTGTCTTCAATATACTCAGAGACATAAAAAAAATCCATACAATGGCCTACTATTTCCAGCTGGGATGTGTAAGACGGACGCATCCCAGGGAAGCAGTTCATACCTGCCTCTCACGGAAGCAGTTCATACCTGCCTCTCACAGATCCCACAGGCATGCTGTCACACAAGATCAGTCTGAAATACCTCTTTCCTCACATGAAACCTCCACTGGGGACCCGAAGGACCTTTTGTAGCAGCATATTTATGAGGAAGTGGCACTTTCCAACCTCTGAACTCAACAGTCCCTAACGGTTTGTGATTCACAATCAAATGTAACCAAGGATTTCTCCGCAACATATTCCTACCCCCTACAGCTTTTGGCATTTCTGGGACATTTTAGCAGAAAGGTAGGCCTCTGATGTTACATATGCTTTCTCTGCATCTGTCTCTTTGTCCTTTGATATCTATAACTGCCTGGAAATGCAGAATATCTCTCCTGTTGCTGACAATGCACCAAATCCTGGGGCAGCAAATACTCCTCAGTGTTGCATGAGAAGGTGCCTGTGCTCAGTGAAAAGTTGCCCTTCTTACTCAGTGTGAGGAAATTAGCACACAAAGGAGAGACTGGGTAATGAAAACACTCTCAGAGAAAGGCATTCTCATATCAAAGCAGGGGGATGCTAAAATATTTAAGTGTGCAGGACACACATTTTGGGGATGGGAAATTGCAGTCAGATCACTGTAAACTATGAGAAAGTATATGTTATGTAAATGTGACAGAGAAAATACTCATGTGACATAGTGTGTATTGATAATGAAAAGAATATGTACTGGTAACTGTGAATTGCATCAGTCAGGTCTCTCTTTTCTTTGATGATTAAAAAGGGATGAGTTAATTACCGCCTTATTATTTGGCAGAGAGATTCACAATATAACATAGCCCTGTGAGAAAGAAAGTCAGCATGGTTTCTCCCCCTTTTTTTAATGCAAGAGAATCAGAGAACTGTAAGTTAGACCACGTGAGCAATAGTTCCCCAAGCGGAATAAAAATCAAGCCAGAAAAAAATGCCTACCTGCTTCAAAAGTATGTGTGAAGACACCTCACACAAAACTGAAGAAAATCATTAGTTTTTTTGAGTGGGAGACAATTTTCCAAAAATACTGCAATTTTACGGTAATTTTGCTCTTGCAAAACCACAAGCTCAGCAAAAATAATATGTTTTTCACAGATTTCACTCATTACCTTTGCTCCATAAGTATGGTTATTCGGGTTTAAAATGGGTAGGTGTGTCATACAGCCCCATTACCTGATGGCCAAATGCTCTCACAGTGGCCACCACAGCCTTGAGGTCACCGAGCAGTTGAGAGTGGGCATGGACTCATGCTGTAGCCCTGAGCCAGCTTCAAGCTGAGGTGCTACAGGAGTGTAACTGCAGCAGCACAGCACCCAGGAAGGACCCACACATCAGCTTTTGCAGCCGATGTCCACGTTACCCTGGCATCACTGCCAGTCCCGGTCTCACAGATATTACGTACGAAAGAGCTGATTAAAATATAAAGTTTCACCTCTAAAATTGCTGTGATGAGGGAACTTAAGGTTAGTTCAGATTTGGCTTAATCACCAATCCAACCCCCTCCTTGGGGAGGACTGAATGTGTTAGCTCAAATCCTCTGCTGGGATAAACGGTTGAATCTCTATTGATGTCAGGGAGACGAAGTCATTCACACCAGCTAAACAGCCGTCCTGCTGAGAGCGCATCAATGTGCTCCCAGCCATGGCTTGAACGAGCAGCTTTGTATGCAGCAGCTGCACAGAGATCCAGAAAAGAGCCCCCTCCCCAGGCAAAGGGCTTTGAGCTGAGCTCATCACAGTGGGAAGTTTTCTTTGCATATCTTCCGGTCCATATGAAAGAGTATCGTTACCTGTTGCTTTGTAGACTGAGCATGAAGAGAGATTTATACTGCAAATAGAAGGTGTGAGCATCATTCCCTTTGAAGTTGAAGCCAAAATTCTCGGCTCTGATGGCAGAAATATCAGGAGCATCATTAGTAACTTTCTTCAGTACACGGTTGAAAGGCTGCTGTCATGGCAATTTTAGAACATCTGCTTTGAAATTATTTTAGATACTTTTCTTGCACTCAGCCTTGCAGTTTTGCATGTGCTCAAACTGTGTAGCTTTCTCTACATTTAAGATTCTTGTATTTAGGTCCTTACATTTAAATTTTTTAACACCGATCTGGGTTTGGTTTAGCAAGATAAAGTCAAAGTGCCTCAAAACACTCAGAGAATGAGTTGATGGATAGATAGACAATTAAATTTCTCTTCTTATAGGTTACTAAATCAAAACCTGATTAACTTGTCTATTTAAATTGCTTGAACCTCTTCCTCAAGGGAGCAACCTTCTTTTCTATTTTCTTTGAAGGCTATATCACAGAGCAGTCTCAGGATCAGAAACAGAACTACACTCTTTAGCAGGTGCCAGGAAGTAAAATCTTTGTCCATAGTACTCTAAAAAAAATTAAAATGTTGATTATTTTAAAACAGGGTTGGGCTGCTCAAGATAGAGTGTTGTTCTGAGTGTAGATATACTTTCTGAGCTCTGGCCTATTTATGTGTTAACAGCAAATGTGGGTAGCTAAGAAGGAATCTGACTGTGTCTGAAGAGGAGAAACTTCTGTGATCAGTGTTTTCTCATAGTAGGACAGGACAGAGACATGCTTCTGAAGCCATCAAAATGTCATCTCAGGTACAGAGGAGGGAGCAGGGAGAACAAGAGACATTTCTTGTAACCAATGGTTCTTTTACTTAAAATGTGGTATACATTTCAGACGGCTTCAATTATCTGTGCTTTGTCAACAACGAAGTATTACTCTAGCACTTAAAAGTAGTTTTTCAAACAAAACTGCATTTCTGGAGAATGCTTCTGAGTAGACAAATGTAAGAAATTAGTTGGCTCCTCGTGAATTATTTCAGTTTGTGGGGGGAGAGGAAGGGGAATCTGCAGGAAAGCTCTGCCTTTCCACCTCTGCCTTCCAACGCGGCTTGGGATCCTTCACTGATTTCTCTGCTGCCTGAGAGTAGCCGCCAGTTTGGTGATGCTGAAGGAAGGAGGAGAGAGCTCAAACCCAGCTCCACCTTGCTAATGCTGTGGCAGAGCCCATTTCAGCAGAGGAAAAAGCTGAGCTCTTGCTGCTCTCAGTTTCACTAGCACAGAGGAGGAGGCTGGCTTCAGCCTGCCTTTCTCATACCCACACACAAACTTGGATGAAATAGAGATGGGGAACACCTTGCTCCCATTGCAAGTCCCCCTTGTAGCATACAAACTCTTCTTAGAAAGCGGTTTGCCTTCCTTTAGGAACAGCTTCCATCATTAGAGAATGTTTCATTATTCTTACACATCTCCATCCTGTGGCTAAAAGAAAACTAACTAAATAAGCAGTGACAGAAAGAATAGCAATAGCTAGGTCACGCATTAAGGGCTTTTGCTGATCACAGAAATCAGGGCTGAATGGCAGACCTCCTACACCCCAGCAGAGCTCTGCCAGAAGAAATAAACTAAATAACCAGTGTTTCACAACAATAATAGTAATAAAAGTCACGGCAGGGAATTCTGCCTCCACCTGTGCAGAGCAAGACCTAAGCTTCCCGAAGCCATGGCAATGCCTGCACCAATCCAGCAGCTTTTGAACCTGCACTAGAAGAAGCAGCAGAGAAAAAAAAAAAGCGAAGGTTACCTCCGATGGGAGGCAGTGGACATTGGGGCAAAGGCAGGACCGTAGCACTTCTCCCCTGGAGAACCCCCCCACTGCATACCTGGGCAGGAAAATATTGCTGTGGGAAAATTAGATACAGTCACACTAAGGGCGTGCCACAAGCTGACTCCTGTATCCCAGCCTCAGCCCCACCAGCTCTTTCCCCACGCAGGACTCCTGCTCTTCCTGGGGTCGGAAAGGACTGTGAACACAGGTGCCCGATGTGTTCTTTAATGAGAAGAACGAAAGGTAATTTTTAATGTTATACAGCATTTTGTTTTCCTGATTCCAGAGCCCTGTGTAGATTTCACGTTAGAATAGATGGGTAAAAGAATTCTGCAGCCATACTGAGTGGGAGGAGGAGGGTTTTTTTTCCTTTTTAAATAAAGCAATGATTATAAAAACATGACAGGAGTGTGTGTTTGTACGGGAAAGCCTGTTATCTGTCTTATTTCTGCTGGCAACAGGCAGTAGATGTCCTTTCTGAAATATAAACCTTTCACTCCCAGGCACAGCATTGAAGAATTTCTCTTGTGAAATGGGAGTAAAAAGCCAGAGGTGAATGCAGCTAATTGTATTGGGAGAGACTGTTAAAATAATCACTCATTTCTACCTTTATTGCTTATGGCACAGCAACATACCTTGGGCCAGGTCCTTCCTTTACAGTGCCATCAGAGGGAAGGTGTGATCTTGCAGAGCAGAGAAGAAGACTTCTTTTTCCTGACAAGCCTTGAAAAGGCTGCAGTTTGTCCTTTTGAAAGTGATTTTTTTATTTAATGTTTTCTGCACCCAGAGTCCCTCGGTGCTATTTCATTATTTAAGGTGTGTGAGAAAAACTTCTCATGTTTTAACTCAATTTTCCTTTTAACAAGAATGACTAAAAATTCTCACTCTGGCCTACTGGAAACACCAAGGATTTTAAGGTGAGAATAAACAACAACAGAAAAACACAGGAAGAAACACAGATTTCTCAGTGTGAGTTGTGGATTGTCTCAGAAATGATTGCTGAGAAATTCAAGTGATGTTTAGGGAAGCAAAGAAATAATATTCACAGAAGGACAATGGCTGGGGAGTGAGAAGCAGGATTCCCCCCATGCCCTAGTCCCAGGGGATACCCAGTGTTCAGGGAACACAGGTAATAGGGGCTACCACTCTTGATTAAGTTCACCCAAGAGCAAGAATCAGCTTCTGGTGGTTCAGCTCATCAGGCATCAGTGTGAGAGGGGGGTCAGACAGTTGGTCCTCTGCAGGTCCCTTCTTTTTGCTTACAAAGGCTTTGGGTATCTTAAAACAGGCATTGCTGTGCCCAGGTGTGGAACAGCCCATCCTGCAATGCATAACACTGAGGCCCCAGACAAGCTGTGCCATGCTAGAGAGCACACGAGGCTGCTAAGCCAGGCAGGGATGTACAAGGGGCACCTGTCAATGTGGCACTCAGCAGTGGAGATACTTGCAGTGGAAAGCCACCACCTCTGCCTCTGCATCTGTGCAGTATAAACCACAGAAGAGGGCTTCACAACACAACCTGGGCAACGGTTTGCCCTTCTTTCTGCCAGTGGACCTCAAGACAGAAATAGGCTTTGAGTTTAGATGGTCTTGAGTGGAGGAGATAACTGGCCTAATTCTGTCACTTCTGGGTGAACACTTTGACCTAGTGGGATATTATAAAGTAGAGAAGAAGTGGAGGCACTTCATTTTCCTGTTACATTTTGGGGGAAAGTGGCAGCCATAACCACATTTTGCACAGAGCCTGTTTGAGAGGTGAATATAAAAAGTGAAAGCTCAAATTTGACACACCCCAAGAGGTACATGCCTGAGGATTGAAGACAAAGATCAGCAGAGGTTCTGAGTCAATGTTTGGGGCCAGCTGCTTTAATTTATGGAATCATAGAACTATAGAATGGTTTGAGTTGCAAGGGACCTTAACAACTGTCTAGTCCCACTCCCTCACCAGGGGCAGGGCCACCTCCCACCAGACCAGGTTGCTCCAAGCCCCATCCAGCCTAGACTTGAACACTTCCAGGGAGGGGGCTTCCACAACCTCTCTGGGTGACCTGCTCCAGTGTTTCACCACTGTCCCACTAAGATTGTTGGGTACCCTCCTCCTTTAACAGTTTTAGCCCCTCACCTGGCTTTGCTTGCATTAGCCCACCTATGAAGTAGAGAGAAAAGGGAATGCCAGGATGCAAAACTTAATGGTTGGTGCTAACAGAGAACAGGGACAGGAATTACTGCATCAGAGTGGGGAAAAAAAAAAAAAAAAAAAAAAAAAAGCGCTCTATTTAAAGGTAAACATTCTAACAAATCAATGAAAAAAGTAATCAGCTTTCAGGCCAACCAATTCTCCAGACAAATGACAACTCACAAGCATAGAAATGAACAGCAAGGCAGAGCCTGTGCACTTCCAATGCACAAAACTAACCTCCAGCCTTCACAGAAGGGTCTGGCAGCAACTTACAACAGTGATTGACTTCTCTAGTGCCCTAAACCCCACTCAGGAATGAGGGCTCTTTTGTGCCAGTTACTGCCCAGGTTTGATGGGAGCCATGGCATGTCTCAGAAATGTGAGGGTGTATGCAATGTGTGAACAGGGCTGGTAGAAAGAAGGTTTAAATTAAAGCAAAACGGGTACTGAAGGTCCTGAAGGGTAATCCATAGGTTTTCCTTGAGGAAGTGGGTTTTGAAGAGGAATTTAAGAGCACACACCTCAGTGGGAGAAATCCCTAGACAAAACCACTTGGACACGGGCTAATTAGTGAACTGTGCTTGTTCATTCAGACCCATGTTTTCAGAAACAAGAGGGATATCTGGGCACTCACTTTTTCTGCTGGTATTAGGCAGGTGTTTTGTATTCACTCTCCAAGAGACAGTTGGGTATTCAGAATCACTGATCACTTATTAAAAAGCAGATGTCAATGTGGTTGGAATGGATCCTAGTGAGAAAATAACTCATTTATTACTGCTTTTAGGTTTATTTCAGCATCCATTAGAAATTATTTCGAATTACCAAAACTCACTCTGACCACAGAGAACACTTCAAAAAATCCCATTTTCTGTCTCTCATCATACTTTACTTTCAAGTAAGCTTGATTTTGGTCACATAATAAATGAATAAAGTATAGTTATTTTAAAGATAACAGATAATATGTCTAACTCTCTGACACAATTTCCTGTGAGGGGTTTTCATTTATCTTTGCATTTTCTTTGTCATTGTCACTTTCATTACTCTTATTGAGAATCTCATGCTTTTCTAAGAATCCGTATAACAGTAAGAAGACTCTGGATGTTACAGTGAGATAGACAGACAATAGTGAATATGGAAAGATTCTATAATGTCACAGTATGACAAATGCTCCATTTAATTCACATTCTTACAACATCTTGGTACTTGTGAAAACCTAAATGTATACTAGACATATTCTTTCCAGAACCATACATCCCAAGATGCATTTCACAGAAATCAAAAGCAATATGTCTATCAAGTTTTTAATTAGATTGATAAGGAAATGTTGTTGGGTTTTTCTGTTTGGGTTTGTTGTTTTTTTTTTTTTTTAAATCCACTCATATACATTGTAGTAAACAAACTCCAATACAAAGTACCCTAAATATCTTCCTTTGAACAGTGGTAGCATTCAGAAGGCCTCACCACAAATCCATGTTGTACAGGCATGAAACTTTAGTCCTCCCAGAATCAATAAGAAGGTAGTGACAGGCTCTACTGGAGTATGTATTTTAAGTGTATTCAGTTTCCTGAGGATTCCTGGTTTTATCCACTAAAGACATCATTACATTTTCAGACTGATGAGTGACTTCTAACCTTCTGTTAACAGTTTTCAAATACAACTGTTTACATAATTTTTCAGCTGCAGAAGCAGGCATTTTTTCATGCTGAACTGCCAAGGAATAAAATTATATTTCACCTAAAATGTAGTGATGGCTTGAAAATCTTCCCTTATGAACTGATATATTCTTGTTAGAAATAAATAGGATCATCAATGCACAGAAATTGCATGACATTGCACTTTATTCCAAAACAAATCATTACATTGTGAAACAATCACTCCACCCTAGATTTTTTCCTGAGCAGTAATAAAAAATTACCCTGTAATAAACCAAACACATTGTGGAACTCAAAGAAGAATAATTTGGAATTATTCCTGACAGTGTAAATGTGGCTGCATCAGAAGTGTCATTTTGGAAGAGCAAAACAGTTTTCTCTCAAAAATCATATTTACAGCTTGCTACTCTCTCTATATATCAGACAGTTTTGAGATGGGGCACCCTCTGATGACTTAAGAAGTTGCATAAACATTATTTTGAACTACTTAGACTCATTCTACTTCTTTTGGCCTCCCACATCACAATCATCAATAAGGCAACAAGGTTGCCATACTCAGATTTGTTCACAGTTAAAGGACTTGTTTTAGAAGGCTGAATTTTAATGTACTAGAAGATTGTAAGAGTTTACTATCTAGGAACAAAAAAAAAAACACAATGTGATCTGAAGGTTTGTTTAAATTGACTTTAATGACTTCAATTCAAGCCCACAAGCCTGAAATAGTATTTGCTAATTAGCAAGTCAGTATCTTAGCTGATTTTCTTTCCCTGGGTCTACAGTATAACCCTTTCAAATGAACCTACGACTTTCTTGCACTGGGAGAATGGGTTTTTAGAGTCTACATTAGAATCATAGAATCATAGAATAAGAGAATCACAGAATCACAGAATCATAGAATGTGTTGGGTCAGAAGTGATCCCTAAAGGTCATCTAGTCCAACCCTCCTGCAGTGAGCAGGGACATCTTCAACTAGATCAGGTTGCTCAGGGCCCCGTCAAGACTGACTGAGAAGAGCCAAACATAGCCAGCTCATTTTATAAATATTGCAAGTGGGGTTCTAAAAACCTCCCCATTAATGCTTTTCTACTGGGAAACAGTTTCATCAAAAGAAGACAAACACAAGTAAGAGCTTCCAGTGAGGGACAGAGATCAATATCTAAGCAGTAGGTGTTCTGGGAACAGGCATCTTTTCTGTGTGTTATCTAATGAACGAAACAATTTGCTTTCTCCCTCAGAGAAAAAGATAGAAGAGGATTTCATCCCACTTAATCAATATTAGTCAATATTAGCCTGCTTTTGTGAAACTAGAAGGCAATTAAAGCACACACACCTCCCACTCTAATTCTATACTCATAAAGATCAAAGCAAATCACCATTTATGATCAGCTTCTCCCCATTTGAACACCGTCTACTTTTGGCAGAAATGAGTTACTTCAGGCAACCAAATTGCTATCAGAGAAATAAAACCAACCGCTGCATTGTCTCAACAGCTGCTGACAGTGTCTAGTTCCTTGAAACATGATGTGTTAGCATCTGGTACATGCCCTCTGAGATAAGGAGTGCTACATATTATTTGGGGAATTGGATTCCAACAAATACCTTTGTTTCTGCAATTTCAGCAGAACTCTTCACCAGCCTGAACTCTGATCCATCAACTTTGTGCAAAGTGCCAAAAAGAGCATGACAGAAGAGACTGGAGGAGAGCATAATTCAGATTCTTTGGTTGTCACGCCTGTACTGTAGACCTGAAAGAGATGTTTTGATATTTCACTGGTGTGGATAAAGGCTGCCTAATCTATTTGCAGAGTGTGGAACTGTTCATACATTTTTTTTCTGGCATTTCAGTGGTACTCTTTTTACTCTGCAATCCCAAATGTCCAGGCCTGTGAAAAGCACATTATCCCATTTTGAAGTGAAGGTTGGTTTTGAGAAAAATGACACTCTGGAATATAAACCAACATACAGATGGAAGAAAGACAGGAAAATCCAGCTATTAAAATTTCTTTTTGTATCCTGTGAATGCATTTTGCTTTAGTAAGAGTATATTCTGCTATTCACCCTACCAGTTTTTTCTGCTCGATTTTCAGGTAATTATAAAAAATTAGGACTTTCTTTCCCCCCAGAATATTTTATCGATTTGGTATCGAACAGGACTTAACTCATCTTCAAACAGACTTCAAGTTTATTCAAGTCCCTGCTGATCACTATACCACATCCTTCTCACTGTCCTACATTCCTCTCCCACCACCCACACAAGTAAGTGACAATTAGGAATTAATGTCACTCTCTGCTGCCATTTGCAAAGTAATGTACTCAGGAATATATAATGCTTTTTACAGTGCCTCTGTGTCATCCTTATGGGTCTGATATATGTGGTTTGATACAACCTGGCTGAGCCTTTCTGTTAATCCCACTTACAAGTATTAGCAGCCTCCAGTATAATGAGAACATTTCACTCCATGAGGTTTGGCGTCTTCACAGAAAAACCGATGATGAAGCACATGGGGGATCTCTGTACAGATGAGATCTTTCTTTGATGAGCACTGCCTCTGATCTCAAAGAGACGTTGTGGGCATCCTGATCATTCTTCTTCCCAATCATACCAATATCCAACAGGGCCAGCACAATTCTTACAATTGCATTATAAGTGCTCTGCTATAATTAATCTTTTTTTTTGTTCTCCTTCCTGAGTGATTTCTTTTCTAACTAGATATTTCAAAGAGAGAAAGAAAAACGAGCTTTGAGTTGCAGCTCCGTTGCTGGCTTTATGAAGATACATAGTACAGCTGGGCAAACAAATTCTCCAAACTCGAACAGCCTTCCTTGAATCTGCGGATATCAGGCAAATCCTGTTCAAAACAAAATGATAAATTTTAACCAAAGGAAGAAAATCGACCTCTTTTAAGTCATTTAGACTAATTATTCCATGCTCAACCACACACATTCATTACTACAAAGAAAAGAGGGAAATAATTTAGAAAAAGGCTACTGAATTTGATGTCAAGGATAAAATACCCTTCTTGCATCTGTTCTCTCCTGGTCACCTCCTGAGGGCTGTTCATGATGATATCACACACTGCAAGTCTGTCAATGACACTGCAAAAATTGGGGTTCCAGTAGGGAAGGCTCTGGGAAGTGCTCGAAAATGGCTGTTATGTCAGGACTCCCCAACCTGCAGAATGCCTTTGGAACTTCTCCACACAACATTTAATTAAGTAAGGAGCATGGGAGAGGAACTTCCAATGAAATCGGAGACCTATATTTGGTTGAGTTATATACTCAGCACCAGACTTGTCTTCGTTATTTTGGCTTACAAGGTTTTACAAAGCCAGGCAAAGGAGATTTCCTCCATGTAGGACGGGATCCACTATATGGGTCTTATTCCAACAGATGCACAAATTCACATCTTTTGTCTCCTGTTTAACCCTGTCCCCATTTCCAGGAATCTTTTGCCTTGTTATTGACCTTTTTCTGTTTTCCTGTTATCCGTTGCTCAGGAAAGGATATTATGAATAATGACATTTTAAGCCTAGATTCTTCATACATGTTGCATGTCTTTTATCTCAGGGACAGAAATGCTAGTGTAGATCTAGATGGAGCAGCTCTTTGTTACTACTCCCCCAGCTGAGACATCGTTCTGGTGAGTATGAGCACTCCCAGATTGTTTTGTTGCAAAGTCAGACAGTGGAAGATCATCTGGGCTTGGGCATCTTTGGGTGTGGTTTTGGTGGGGATCACTATCGGCTGAGGATCCTTTGGGTTCCATCAAGAACATCAGGCATCCTCTTGTGCTTGAATACATGTGAACAAATGGACCAGATGTTCTGCTTGCATTTTTTTTGCACATGACTGATACAGTTGTAATTTTTCACCCAGACCCACCCAGCTTATAACCAAAAAAATGCCACCCAAACTATGCTCGTAGAGAAAGATTCTGTTGATATTGGTCTGTGGCATGAGTCAAAACAAAACTAGAGCAGATCTTCATCTTTTGTCTCTTTTTTCCTGAGTACCTCTGCACCATTTTTCAGGATCAGGACTTTAAGTGGAACGAAGCTGCTGTTTGTGCTTCAGCTACCTGTGGTTGCACATCTAACCTTCTAGAAGGATAATTCTCTGTTCCTTCGTGAGAAGTGTTGCTGTCTACTGTCCTGGTTATGCGCCAAAAGCAATAGATGAGAAAAGTGAACCGATTTTAGAATGGTAACCTTTCAATCTCAAGCAACTGTAGTTACTACACTTGTGCTGGGTCAGATAGATAAATCTACTGTATTCATGTGGTTTTGGCTGTTATTTTTTTCTCTGTAACTGAAGAAATAATTTAGTTTACTCTTGCTCTCCAGGCACAAGTTTCGTCCTTCTGGTTTAACAGTGCTAAAGTCCATTTTCTTAGGGATGCTTTTTCCCTCTATGTAAATTATAAAATATTGGCTGTGCAGTCAATTTTGCTCATTTTCATCTTCTAAGACAATATTTTCTATTTCTTATTTCTTTATTCTTTTTTTTCCATCTTACACAAAAAAATGGGGTGGTAGGGAGAGCAGGATTTCATGTGCCTAGGCTGAAGTCAGTTGAAGTCACTCGTCACAACTCCATAAAGCCCAAAGGACTACTCCAGTTTGCACCAACAGTGCAGCAAGTTTGCCAGACAAACTTTTTCATTGTTATCCTGTTTTTTTCAGCACTACTGCTAAATCCTTGTTTTCTAATGATTTGCTATTTTCTTCTGGCAATACCCACTGTTCATTAGACATTTTTGAATACAAGAAAAGGATTTTTTTTTTATTTTGTCAAAAAAAAACCCTGCTAAACAGGAGCCAACATACGTAATTCAGAAACTTCACCTCAGTAACTTCACCTTCAGAAACTGCACCTCAGTATAAGAGGGATATTGAGGTGTTGGCGCCAGTGCAGAAGAGGGTGACAAAGCTGGTGAAGGGCCTGGAGAATAGACCTTATGAGGAGCGATTGAGGGAGCTCGGACTACTCAGTTTAAGGAAGAAGAGGCTGAGGGGGGAACTCAGCATGCTCTGCAATTACTTGAGAGGTTGGTGCTGGTCTCTTCTCACAGGTCATTAGGGACAGAACCAGGGGGAATGGGTTCAAGTTGCAACAGGGCAAGTTTAGACTGGACATTAGGAAGAAATTCTTCACAGAAAGAGTGGTCAGACACTGGAACAGACTGCCTAGGGAGGGGGTTGAGTCGCCATCCCTGGATGTGTTTAAGTGTCGCTTAGATGTGGTGTTGGGTGATATGGCTTAGGGGTGAACTTGTAGTGTAGGGTTAGTGGTTGTAGTGTAGGATTAATGGTTGGACTTGATGATCCCAAGGGTCTTTTCCAACCTGAACTGTTCTATGATTCTATGATTCTATTTTTTTAAAATATGCACTAACTAATGTATCCAAAACTATCATTTCCAAATAATTTAAATTGTGTGTTATGTAAAAAATAAGGTATTAACATTTTAAGACTCTTGAGATTTCCTTCTAGGCACTGTTCAGAGGCTTTGCAGACAAATGCTTTAAGTTGTATAGAGTAAGATTATTGTAATCCATACAGTAGCTGTTAGATGTGTGATGGAAATTTTTTTGTGGGTCTATTGACTAGTGCTTACAGTGTTATTTGTTTTAATTATTGATTGAGATCTCCAAACTTCAGACCTTTCAGGAAATATTATTGATATGCAAAGACATTTGATGTCAGGAGATCAGCATAATACCCAAACATGGAATAGTTATTCCTCATCTGTAGCCTTTGGACAAATTCTGCCCTAAAATTCATATATGCAGACACCACTGACAAAGGTCTAATCCTGTACTGATCTCAGCACAGTGATTTGTCTCTTTCCTTCACTTGCATAGCTGCAGCTCCTCCAAGGACAGGAGGGGGAAAGGAACGGATCCATGTTCAGGCTGCTCAGTCCTATTCAATGGATTCAACAGATGAAGTTAATCTCTCAACAAACTCCACTCCCTGTCCCAAGAGCTGATCCCTACCATGACCACTTGCTCTGCCTACAAAATTTAGTTGGTGTTAGTTTGGCAGCACAAGCCATGGCAAAAGAGAAACCGAGGGAGAAATGGGAGTCACAGACTCCAAGAAACATTTTAGGGACATGGTCAGTGTTACTGATGGCACATCAAGGGGCATTGACTCTGGACGTACATGAGCAACATGCAAAGGTTGGCACTGGTTTGACATGGGGCTGGTTGAGAGGAGCTCGGGTTGCAAAAGAAGGCAATGTTTCAACAGCCTCTTGGATGTGAAGGGACTGTGAGAGGAGCCTGCAGCTAGTGTCTCCCTGGGACAAGGGAGAAATGCAAACACATTTTGCGCTGGGGGGAAGGAAACAGAGGAAGGTAGCAGGTGCCTAAGAAAAACAGGAGAAGCAGACAGAATGGACATAGGGTAGACCAAGAAACTAGAGTGGGTTGTGGCAAACTGAGGGTAAATTAGAAAATTAGATGGATGTAGGACAAAGAAAGAAGCAAAGAGTAAAGAGCTGTCAATGAGGAAGATATTCTTCTTTGGAAAAAAAACAACCAAACAAACACTAAAAAAAAAAATCCATCTGAGGCTGTTTTGGGTTTTTTTTCCAAGTCTCAGAAGTGGGAATTGGTCAAGTAGATTCAGTTACACTTAAATGAACATTGTATAGTAGATACTTTCACTGGTGGCTCTCAAAGACTCTTACATCTTACTGTTGACAATGCAGCTAACTGAAGCACTTAAGAGGACTTTTTCACCAGGTGATTCTAGATAAATAAGACAACTAAATTAAGTGGATGAATTTCATGCAGTGGTACTAAGAGAAGTAAACTGCATCATTCTGATGCTGTCACAGAAATATGTTATAGCAACAGAACTAAAGTTGTGAAATACTGAGGACTCAACTTCTTTTTGGTCTTCTTAGATTTCCTCAGAAAAGCCCCCTCTGTTGCAGCAAACCAAACCAACTTTTTGTTTTATGGTGAGCTCAGAAACACAATCTGAATGCAACAAAATGGTGGAGGACAACAGTAATGTGATTATTAAGAACAATTGATGGTTATCAAAGGCAAGGTATTGCCAGGCAATGAAGGGTTTTGAGGGTAAAGACAGGTCACAAGTGATTGATAGATATGGAGGGAAAGGGAGGATGTGTGATGAGGAAAATGTGGTTAAACAAGAATGTGGCTGTCATAGAAGTATTTATATGTGTATAGGTGGAGCAAAAGGTCCTTGAAAGAAGCAGCACTCTATCACATTGCTCATTTGATTTTTTCTTAGGTACATGTTACTTCTTCATCTGAAAGAGGAATATTTCACCCACAAGAGATCTGGGAAAAGGTTATTTCTTGGTTTCAGGAAAGAAATCTGGAAGATTCAGGGAAGAGTTTCAAACACAGCTGATGCAATTTCTTTTTCCGTTTTACTTAAAATAGTTTCATTGATTTTAATATATCATTAACAGAAGTAATTGAGGAGGCAAGGAGATACGACTGTCTACTATAATTTAATTTTCTATCAAAATCTTTTTATGTATTGCACTCTCAGTTTTAATATTTTGGTGTATTGCCACTGGCAGACTACTCACTGGGAAAATTTATCAAAAGCGAAATGCTCATGGTTTGTCCTATCACAGCTGTGGAGACAAAAATACATAAGCTTTAGTTTAACACAATGTCTCGCTGCAGTTCTGTTAGGGATACCAGGACAGATTAAAGACAATGCAAGAGCAAGTTAAACCAACATGTGTGGTTTCTGTGGGCCTGATCCTGCAACCATTGACCTACAAGTAACCTTCACAAGGATTTTGTGTGTATGAATGAGGATTTGGCATGCCAGTCAGTGAAAGCTGTGGGGTTGGATTCTCTGTTCCCTGTGCTGAAAAATGTGACAAAATGGCTCCTTTTTTTTACAGTTGTGATGAGTCTTTTTGTTACTGTATAAAATAACTGGGGCCCTGTATCTTCTCAGTGAGGGTGACGGAACACTGGAACAGGCTGCCCAGAGAGGTTGTGGAGTCTCCTTCTCTGGAGACATTCAAGACCCGCCTGGACACGTTCCTGTGTGGCATAGTCTAGGCATTCCTGCTCTGGCAGGGGGATTGGACTTGATGATCTTTCGAGGTCCCTTCCAATCCCTAACATTCTGTGATTCTGTGATTCTGTGATATGATATCACAAAAATTAGAAGTCATATAACTTAGGACTGTAACGCAAGCATCAGTGCAAATCTGATTTTTGTATTGTGGATATTAAAGTATCTGGTCCAGCTTCCCAAAAATCTCCAGTGCCTCACCCTGTACCCTGGGTCTTGCTCATACCAGTATGAGTATGTTAGCACAGATCATAGAATCACTAAGGTTGGAAAAGATCTCTAAGATCCTCAAATCCAGCTGTCAGCCCAACACTACCATGGCTATTAAACCAAATCCCAAAGTGCCACTTCCACGCATTTTTTTAACACCTCCAGGGATGGTGATTCCACCACTTCCCTGGGCAGCCAGATCTTGAGTCCCACTGCACGCTCCCTCTGTGCTTACAGTAACTGAAAGCAGGACAGCACAGTGGAAATAAGGGAAGAAAAGGAACAGTACTAACATCTGTATTTCTGGCTGAGGAATTATCATCTGCATTTTCAGCTTCTGAGTGGAAGACATCCTGGCAGAGCCTGACCCTGGATGGATATAGAGTTTCAGCGTCAACTCTACTTTTGTCAGGTGCCATCAGCAGTGAGAGCCAGAGACGAACTCTGACAATGAAAGCAACACTAAGTGAGGCAAGTCCTGCCTCTGCCAAGGCATGGGCCAGTTTGAAGTGGCTGATGTATTGTGGTCTGAAAGCCCTTGCTAGAGGAAATAGTTCATTTTTTATCTCTGAGAGGCTGTTGCCACTAGGGAGATCCAGTCATTATTTCTTTCAACTTGCACATTGTCCTTAAAACCAGTATCTCATGCTTATTTTCCATAAACTAGAGAAAATATGCCTCATATTTAGCCCAAGACCCTCAGAAGGGTGGGACAAGAGAGAGTTACGCTCTGAAACTCTTTCACAGTTTACAGTAGAGCTGTGTCTGGAATAACGACCTTTCCAATCTTCAGGACTTGACAGTCTGCTGGTTCACAGAACTTATTCATACCTACTTGTCTTTTCCTAGAAAAAGCACAGGGAGGCTTCACCTGGAATACTGTGTTCAGCCCTGACATGCCCTGTGTAAGAAGGACACAGACCTGTTTGAGTAGATCCAGAGGAGGACCACAAAGATGGTCAGAGGGTTGGAACATTTCATCTAATGAGGAGAGGCTGAGAGAGCTGAGGTTGTTCAGCCTGGAGGAGAGAAGGCTCCAGGGAGACCTTATAGTAGCCTTCCAGTACTTAAAGGAGGTCTACACTAAAAATGAGGAGGGACTCTTCATCAGTGAGTATAGTGATAGGACAAGGGGTAACGGTTTCAAATTGAAAGAGGGTGGATTTAGATCTGATATTGGAAGAAATTCTTTACTACGAGGGGGGTTAGTCACTGGAGCAGGTTGCCCAGAGAAATTGTGGCTGCCCCCTCCCTGGAAGTGCTCAAGGCCAGGCTGGATGGGATTTGGAGCAACCTGGTCTAGTGGGAGGTGTCCCTGCCCATGGCAGGGGGGTTGGGACTAGATGGTCTTTGAGGTCCCTTCCAAACAAAACCATTCTGTGATTCTGAGGCCTCTCTTAACCTTGCCAGTGAATTAGAAGGACTGCTGACCAGAGGCCTATCCTGGTTACAAGACTTGCTTTTCCCTGACCTTTTCTTCCAGATGAAGGAACAGAGTTTTTGTTCACTTGTTCACCTAGGCAGAAAGCTTTCCTGGGCTCCCAAAAGTATGAGGTCCTGGGTGTTACAGTCTGTCATGGCAGCTCCTGAATGCATGAAGAGCATTTCAGAAAAAAACGAAAAAGGGTTAAAAATTCTGCAGCATCTCACAACTGGTATATATTCTTTAGTGGTTAGGTTATTACTTGTTTCTTTTGTTTTCCTGCTGCCTTGTAAGATCTTTACTGGCTGAATCTTAAGTAGGGTAGGAAAAGTAGCATATCTACAATAGCAATAAAATGTACATTGCCCTTATGTATGTCTATTGTGATAGAGACAAGACGTGCTGAAGGTGTCTGACTCTGCTCCACTGCCACTTCAGCAGAATTGCTTCTGGTCTACACCACAGCACACAAAATCAGGCTCACCTCCCATGCCACATCTTCTTCCTTTTCCTTAATGCTCAGAGGCAGTTTCTCAGTTTTACGATTTGTTCCTTGCTGGAAGGCAAATGAGTGCAAGGGTTCTCTCTTCAGCTTTTTAACATCTCTTGAATCTCTGTGGGTGAAGGACAGATTTTTCCTCTCCAATAAAGGAGGGGATTAAGAAACTCAGATTTGGCAGAATAATGGAAAGAGATTAGAGAATTCAAATAATTGGTATGGGGTGACAGCTCAGTTCTTGTAGCACATGAAAGGGCTTTATAAAGAATTTGAGAGGTCAAAATATAAAATTGCTTTCCACCATGTTACTAGCTTTCCCTGTCTGCTGTAGAAAAGCACACCAGAGGTCCATTTTCCGCTTCTGCTTTAAGCAATATTGTTTCCCTCATTACAAAACCACTGAGTGAAATTTTGTGGTATGCCATGTCTGCTTCTACTCTCTCTGTCATTTCTGAGAAGAAATCACTAACTACAAGTGCAATAACTCTTTGAAGTTATGCTGTCATAGAATGCGATGAATGGGAAGAAAGGCAGGGTCTGTGTGCTGAAACCTATTTTAGAATAAAAAATGTTCAACTTTCTTCATTTGGTCAGGCATTCAGAAACAAATATCCTTCATTTTCAACAAAATACTGCCTCAAAGAATGATTTTAAATTGATTTGACATTATTATACTGTAATAATCTTCAAAAATCCACGCTAAATCAAATGCTTTCAGTGTACAATCTCTCATGGACCCTTGTAGCTCTGTTTTCTATGGTTCTCCAATTGCAGTAATTTACCCATCCTTCTCTAGAGAGATTTCCTTCTATATTTCCATACCATTGTTTACAATTACTTCAAAGTGCAGTAAAATAAAATAAGCATGGAAGTCTGTTCAAAGATCAAAGACAACCTTCTTAACAGTTGTTTTATATGCAGCTGAATCTTACAAAAATACAATTCCAGAAAGTTAATGTTATAGAAACTGTGTCTCCCCTGCAAGGCAGTACTTGCAAAGCCTGCTGCTTGGTCTGTGTGGAGGTTAAGGGAACTGCGTTGGAGCCCAGAGGCAGTCACAGGCAGAGGACAGAGACGCAGTGCTGAATGTGACTCTTCTTCTGCACCACCACTGCTCCTGAGAGTGAGATGGAGCTATGCCAACACGCACAAGCATAACAGAGTGCAGGAACTGACACCCCCTTCCCACCTCTTGTTACCAGCTGATATGAAGAGCTGTGTAGAGGAAACCATTGGCAGCGCACAGTAACATGTATTTATTGGCCCAATAAAGCACAGGAAACACAGTTAATATTTTCAAGGGCTACCTACTGGCACTTTGTCTCCTGTTTACATAAATACAGCTATTTTTCATTTCATAGAGCAGATGAATGGCTCTAGAAATTGGACAAGTCTCATCAGCTGTCTGGCCAACAGTTGAGCAGACTTCAAAGCTAGGCATTACAGCATTTTGTGCACAACATGAATATCACACCTTTCTGCTGAGATATTCAGAGACCTGCAAACATGAACTAAATCTTTGTAAATCCATGTGAAGTACATGCAATTTGTGGAAGAGAGTTCTCATTGCAAGCAGGACCCACCAAAAAGACCAGTTAGTTACCACTTCTTGGTTCCACTACAGACCTTATGACACATTTCTTGCAAATGCTCCAGCTCCTGGAGCCAAGAGATTGCTCGAGAATATAAATTCTATTTAGTAATAAAAATGGTGTAGGTATTTGGTTCTGGAAGGTGTTGGTAGAAACCTGGGATTCTCATCAGGCCAGAAAGCAAAGAATCAAGAGTTACGTACAGTCTTTTTTAAAAAAATCTCTGAAGTAGGTGAAGGGAAGAGTTGGTTAATTAATTTGCATACTGGGGCTTGGCAGCATTGCAAGAGTTGAATGATGAGGCCAGCATCTCACAGGAACTCCATGATGAAGCTGGCAGGAAATCCCAGCACTTTCTCACTCCTTAATCCTTGCCTGCAAATTGCTTCACTGATCAGTACGTTTGATTTTCCTTAATGATACTGAATATGGGACTGGAGCCTCATGTTTGGTTTATATTTCTTGGTTTGATATTAATGCTACTGCCACTTAATGTGAAATCCCTCTATATGACTATTTTCCTTGTAGGGCTGAAACGACTAGAATGTTGCAAGAAAGAATTTTATGGACTTTGAGAGAAAGCAAAATTAATTTAATGACGTCAGAAAGTGATTCAATATAGCCATGAGTTTTTACAACAAATTATTAGCCTTCTGCAAAAACTCCAACAAAGATTTACATTCCCTGCAAAACTCATGAATGATATTGAGGCTAGGGTCTTATGAAATAGTTTAAAAGAAATTATAAATCTAAATTAACACATCTGAGCATGAACCTAGTCATTTTCTCCAGGCCAAAATAAGATTTATTATGAGAGTTATGAAACTTTGGACCCTATTATATATTAAAGAATCCTATTTATGACCACATAGTTAAGTCTGAATTATTGTGCTTACTCTAAACAGTGCTTTTGCAAGATTTATGACTCAGTCATTTTACAACTTTCAGGAATGAAACTTGCCATTCATAACCACAGCACAGAAAAAAAAAATTTCTTCTGATTTTTTTTGAAATACAGTCAATCATACTTCAGAACCAGAGAGGCGAAAAAATGTTATATTTTTTTAGAAACTTTCACACCTACCGAAAGAGGTTGTGACCATACTTAGCTTTAAAAATTACTTAATTTTGAAAACTATGATTTTACATATCCTCACTTCTGAAAGTATTTGAGTTCATTATTTGCAATATTGTTCTTCAAATGTAAACATCTAATAATTATTTCCTGTAAAAGGCAGTTGCTGCATGTCTGTAAAAAATAGTACTATTCATAAAGTTATTTTCTTGCCAGTTGAAAAAGTGTCTCATTTGAATAAAAGTCATTTCAAATTTTGCCATTGAAATTTGGAACACAATGATGCTTAAGAGGTTAAGATCAAGATAAAAGGGAGTGATTCCTACACCTTACTGTCCAGGACTACCAGACACCAAATCTTTAAATAAGTAACTGGGAGAAGTGTTCTTGATATTTGAGTTACATACGCTCTGGACAAAAAATAATTGCTTGTCTATATAGATGGAATAGATAGCTGGGATGTGGAAGCCCTGGATTGCAGCTGATGAGAGTCATTCACTATCTTGAATTTAATTGCAGATGTGGACTTTGTACATTGTCCTGGAACACCATGGTAGTTGTTTCTTAACCAGCCCATGGCTTGTCGAGAGATTCTGAGTAACCCATAGGTTTTATTTAGTGTTTACTGCAGATAAACATTTGGCTGAAAGAACCATCTCAGTCTTGTGGATTTGTGTCCTTCCTGTATCACATTTTGACCAGGTGATCAGGCCCAGAAAGCATGGGTTTACGAAGAGCAGGCCTTGTTTAGCAAACCTGATCTCCTTCTGTGACAATGTGACTCACTTGTTGGGTGAAGGAAAGGTTGTGGATGTTGTCTACTTTGATTTTATTAAGGCATTTGACATTGTTGCCCACAGCATTCTCCTAGAGAAACTGACTGCTCTTGACTTGGATGGGCATACGCATTGCTGGGTGAAAAAAGGATCAGATGGCCAAGTCCAAAGAGTTGTGGTCGACTGAGTTAAATCCATTGGTAGCTGGTCACGAGTGGTGTCCCCCAGGGCTCGATACTGGGCCCAGTCCTGTTTAACATTTTCATCAACAATCTGGACGACTGGACAGAGTGCACCCTTAGTAAGTTTGCAGATGACACCGGTCTACTTGAGGGCAGGGAGGTTCTGCAGAGGGATCTAGACAGGCTGAATTGCTGGGCCAAGACCAATCACATGAGTTTCAATAAGGTCAAATGCTGGGTCCTGCACTTGGGTAACAACCCCCAGTAGCGCTACAGGCTTGGGGAGGAGTGGCTGGAGAGCTGCCAGGCAGAGAGGGACCTAGAGGTGTTGATGGACAGCCGGCTGAACATGAGCCAGCAGTGTGCCAGGTGGCCATGAAGGCCAAGGGCATCCTGGCCTATGAGGCCTCACCTAGAATACTGTGTCCAGTTTTGGGCCCCTCACTACAAGAGGGACATTGAGGTGCTGGTTGTTGGGCTACCAAGCTGGTAAAGGATTTAGAGCATGTGTCATATGAGGAACAGCTGAGGGATCTGGGGCTGCTTAGCCTGGAGGAGACTGAGGGGAGACCTTATCACTCTCTACAACTACCTGAAAGGAGATTGTAGCGAGGTGGGTCTTGGTCTGTTCTCCCTAGTGGCGAGTGACAGGACAAGGGGATAAGACAAGTTGCACCACGGGAGGTTTGGGTTGGATATTAGGAAGTATTTCTTTACTGAGAGTGTTGTCAGCCATTGGAACAGGCTGCCCAGGGAGGTGGTTGAGTCACCACCCCTGGAGGTGTTTAAGAGACAAGCAGATGTTGTGCTGAAGGACATGGTTTAGTGGTGTTGATAGGGCTAGGAAAATGTTGGACTTGATGATCTTGAAGGTCTCTTCCAGACGAAAATGTTCTATGATTCTATGATTCTATGATGACTCTACTAAGCTTATCTATTCTCCCATTGTGGTACTACATGTATTCTCCCATGGTTTTCTTTAGAGACAGAAAACCCTCTTGCAGTCAGGGAAGCTGGAATTTGTAGAGTGGAAATCTGGAATTCATCAATGACTCAGCATATTCACAGACCAACACCCTGAAGGCAACAACCAACCACTGAACATGTTTTGGCTACATTGATTTTCCATCACTGGAAGATCTCACCTCAGGTACTTTTATGACATTTCTTTTCCCTTACCGTGGGGTCCTGGCCACGTTAACACCTGATGTGATTCTAAGGTTGGTTCTACCAGAGCTGAGAAGTTCACTTGCTGTGTAAAATCAATGGGCATATTTTCCGAAAAATCTGAAATTGGAGTAAAAAGAGGTCATTGCTCTGTCTTTGAAAAAGCAGGGAAAAATTCCTAAAAGTTACGGGGAAATATGCAAATTATGGTTCTGAGATAGTGAAAAGGTTTGATTTAGAATTTTTTTATATCAAAAGAGTACCCCACTCTTGCACTCAAGGGCTTTATCTCAGTCACAGCTCCTATGGCTTGCAGGCTTCTGCTTACTTAATGCCTGAAAGCATGAAATTGAGTTCTCAGTGTTTCCAGATGAAGGAAAACTGGTAGCACAAGAAAACAAGGTCGCAACATTTGCTGTATGGATGCCTTGATATGCAAAGTGAGGTGCGTTTAAGTGCTAATGACCAAGTGTCTGGTAACTACTTGTTTATAAAGGTGTACAAGTCCTGATGAGATCCATCCACGGATCCTGAGGGAACTGGCAAATGAAATTTGGTATTTTAGAGGTCATGGCAATCTGGTAAAGTACCCACTGACTAGAAAAGGGGAAACATCACCCCCATTTTCCAAAAGGAAAAAAGAAGGAAGACACAGGCAACTACAGGCCAGTCAGTCCCACCTCTGTGCCTGGCAAGATCATGGAGCAGACCTGTCTGAAGGCTCTTCTATGGCACATGGAAAATGTGGAGGTGCTTGGTGGCAACCAACATGGCTTCATCAAGGGAAAATCACGTCTAACAAATCTGGTGGTTTTTTATGATGGAGTAATAGAATCAACTGACAAGGGAAGAGCAACTGATGCCATCTACCTGGACTTGTGCAAGGCCTTCAATACTGTCCTGCACAACGTCCTAGTCTCCAGGTTGGAAAGACATGGATTTGATGGATGGACCACTTGGTGGATAAGGCACTGGCTGGAAGATTGTACTCCAATATTTGTGGTCAATTGCTCAGTGTCCAAGTGGAGACCAGCAACAAGTGGTGTCCCTCAGAGATCAGTACTGAGACCAGTACTATTTAACATCTTTGTCGGCGACATGGAGAGCGGCATCGAGTGTGTCCTCAGCAAGCGTGCTGACAACGCAGTTGTGTGGTGTGGTCGACATGTAGGAGGGAAGGGATGCCACCTAGAGGGATGTTGACAGGCTTGAGAGGTGGGCCCAGGCCAACCTCATGAAGTTTAACAAGACCAAGTGTAAGGTCCTGCACCTGGCCAAGCACAGATACAGGC
The DNA here is from genome assembly GCA_020746105.1 of Trogon surrucura. Lineage (NCBI taxonomy): Eukaryota > Metazoa > Chordata > Aves > Trogoniformes > Trogonidae > Trogon > Trogon surrucura. The sequence goes on from CM036617.1 coordinate 69,850,914, forward strand.
TGGGCAGTGAGTGGATTGAGAGCAGTCCTGGGGAGAAGGTTTTGAGCACGTTGGTGGATGATAAAATCCACATGAGCCAACAGTGTGTGCTTGCAGCCTGGAAAGCCAACTGTATCCTGGGATGCATCAAGAGATGTGTGACCAGCAGGTCGAGGGAGGTGATTCTGCCCCTCTCCTCTGCCCTTGTGAGACCCCACCTGGAGTACTGTGTCCAGCTCTGGAATCCTCAACACAAGACAAACATGGAGCTGTTGGAGTGAGTCCAGAGGAGGGCTACCAACATGGTCAGAGGGCTGGAGCACCTCTCCTATGAGGACAAGCTGAGAGAGTTAGGCTTGTTCGGCCTGGAAAAGAGAAGGCTCCAGCGAGGCCTTGTAGTGGCCTTCCAGTACCTGAATGAGGTCTACAAGAAGACTGGGGAGGGACTTTTTACAAGGACCTGTAGTGATAGGACGAGGGGTAATGGGTGGAAACTGGAGCAGCGTAGATTTAGAGTAGATATAAGGAAGAAGCTTTTTACCCTGAGGGTGATGAGGCACTGGAACAGGTTGCCCAGAGAAGCTGTGGATGGTCCATCCCTGGAAGTGTCCAAGGCCAGGGTGGATGGAGCACTGAGCAAACTGGTCTAATGGGACATGTCCCTGCTATGGCAGTGGGGTTGGAACTAGATGATCTTTAACTTCCAACTCAAGCCATTCTAAGATTCTGTGATTCTATGATTCTGTGATATCCTCTTCTAATTTAGGGAATTTACCCATGGTAGAAAATTTTGATTGCCCCCAGTTGCACAAACAGCTTCTATATTATTAAAATAGAGCACACTGGAAATTAAATGTTTTAGGGGGTGTGTGTGAGGGGGATTATGACTATTAAATGTGTGTCAGAATCCCACAGCACTATGAGCCAGATCCTACGCTGAATTGTCACACTAATATTAAAGGCAATACAACTGACATGGTAACTGTGAATATAATCTTTTGTATATTCTCTTTGCTTATTCTTTTCTTTTGTTTGTATGTTTTATTACACAATTAGCAGACAATAATAATAATAGTAATAATTATTATAATAACAATAACAATAAAGTTATTAATCAGACAATTTCATCGCAGTGTGAAGTTAGGTGTAACAGCATGACAGTGATGACAGCATCCTAACCCAAAGCTTTCTGGACCATACTTGAGTGAGTTTTAGAGACTGCACAAATAGGGATTTTTCTCTAGTTTCCTTCTGCCCAGACAAGTAGCAAGACTTCACTGATACTTTATAAATGCTGATTGATATTATTAACAATGAAGTGTCACTAGCATGTCTGGAAGTTTCATCAAGGATGGACAAAACAGTTCTTGAGGCTCCATTTGCTCTTAGAGGAGTCCCCAAAGATTGTATTGGGCAACTACTTGTCTGCCTTGAGGACTTGATTACTCCTGAGCATTAGAGGGCTCTAGCTTCTTGCACATCCCTGATCAGTGTGGGCATCAAGACGCTGGTTGTACCCATTATCCAGACAAGCCTTGTAAATTGTTCCCACATGCCACTTCTGCCTGTTCTACATTACTTGTTTTCCTGTACTCACATTCCTGCAAGGAACAAAACTGTTAGATGGGAAGGTGAAAAGCAACATCGTAAGGATTCTCAGCCTCAAAAATAAAATAACAAATGATAGAACCAGTTTCCCTGACAGTGTAAATAGCATAACTACGCAGACTTCATCTGTCCTATGGTTTCTATTTGAACCTGGCATAATGCCTCTTATTGTACATCTGAGTTTCAAAATGACTAATGCTTTTACACGGTAACTATGCCCTGAGCTCACTGCAACAGAACCAACAGTGAAGTTATCCTGGTTCTCAGGGCAGAGGAGGTCTGAGAATGGCAGGAAGACAGGCATCAGGAGAATTCTCTGAAATCAGCTCCGTGGTGATTAAAGGCAAGCCAGAAACAAGAGCAAAACTTCCAGTCACTGTTTAAACAACAGCAAAGTCCCATAGCAGAATTCCAGGTGGGACAGTATGGATGAACAACACTTTCACTGTCTCTGCAGAAGGATTCAGTGACAGCTATGAGGTGTTGAGAACACTGTTCTTTACTGGCAGGACAATGCATGAAATACAACAGCAGAATGTCCCTTACTTATCATCTGTATATGTCCCAGCGTGTTGAGTCACCAACACCTCCTCTGCCAGACCTGTAAGGGGAACCACGGTACTCCAACAGTGATGAAGTTAGACTGAGCTTAATTTATTAATTTAAGTAGATCAAAGATTTACTACTTTATTTTTTTAAAAAAAAAAAATTTAGTAATGCCACCATAACTCTTAACGTAGGTGCAATTTTGTTCTGACAAATATGCTTTAATAATTGTGTGAGATATGACTGCCTGTGACAGCAGAGAGCTGGAGCTAGTTTTTTGGAAGTATGGTTTCCATTCCTCATCAGAAATCTCATGTGCCTGTATGTCTGCACCAGTAATTAAAAATGATCAAGCCTAAAATTCTGCACAGTTCCCCATTTACTCTTGCAAAACCATAACCGTCTTTCCCTTGGAAAGAAACTACAGCCAAATGAAAGTGATATCGGTTTCAAATCATATTAACTTGTAGAGCCTTGTGCACAAAAGGACCACTCACACAGTTGTTCCTATGAGGTATAACACAGAGATTGGCCCTTTTTAGGAAACTCATTACTTAACAATACATTATTGTGTTTGATTGAATTGGCACGGATATGCTTGGCAAGTCTGTCAGAAGAATTTTTGTTGTCACGCCAAATGTTTTTCAACCTGTGTGTGCCTGTGTTCAGGTCTGATAAGGTTATCCGTGGTGCATATGCTTCTCATCAAAACATTATGGTCTCGTACGGTCCATACAGGCTTCAGAGAGGTTACATTTGATGCCCAAAAAAATTTATCCAGAAAGGTAATTCTGCCCTAGACCAAGGCTAGATCAGGTACCTCTTGCCCTCTTCTGTTTACGTACCTGTGACATACTTCCCTGGCTGCACCATCCCTCCAGTTCAACAGGAGAGTGGGGCAGTGTCCCATTCATCCTCACCTTCAGTCTGTTTTGTGTGGCACTCATGGAGGCAGACATCTGGGTTTGCATATTTTAGAGCTTTATGAGGTGACTGAAGCAACTCTCTCATATCTCATACACAGGCTTTAACCACTGTACCAGAAAAGAGGTGTCCCCAAGGCGTTGTGAAATGAGCCTGGACCAACCGCTGTCCATGCACAGTAGGCACGCGCTGACCATGCCCAATGGCCATTTCTCACCACAGATCTTAAAGGGAAGGCTCTGTCTCTGGGTAGGGACAAGGTATCCAGGACACCAGTCTTTTGTCCATATACACATTGATGTTTGTATTTAGGCATCTACTAGATTCCACTGGCTTTTTGCAAGCACATTCCAGGCTGGGGGCTGCTGGGCTGTAGACGGATTTCAGTGCTGCAATTTGCAGTCTTATTTTAGGTGCCATTGCAGATACTGTGGTTCTCTTCCCACAGCATGGGTACACTGAAAAATTAGGGCTGCCTGAGCTGTCGAAGTCCTGATCTAATCTGACCTCATCACAGGGTTTACACTGACTTAGATTAATTAAATGCCTTTTTAAAAAAAATTTAGATAATAATAGTGGCGTAACTCCTACCATATGCACAATTGTGTTAGGATAAATATTTCTTAATAATTACATATCTTCCACGTACAAAGGAAATGGCATTGGGAAATTTGTCCATGCTAGGTTATTGTACTTGCTTGGCTGTATCAGACTCATCAAAACATTGCATTTCTGACATCTTTTATAGACTTCAGAGTTGCAACAGTCCAGTTATTCTGTCTGTCACTCTCATGTATAGTGTGTTGCATTTTTAAAGGACAAATGTACATTTCTATCACTAAAATAGGACTCTTTAAAGTCATGCATGGTTGTAAAAGGTCAAGTTGGCTAACCTGACATTAGCTAACATCCATATTTCAGCGTTTTTTCCATTTAATCTAAAAAATGTTTCCATTTCCAGCCAGCTTCATTTCATCTGCTGTTGTCTCCATGAGTCTTCTTTCCACCATTTTGTCTTCACTGTATATGGATGTGGAAGTGCAGTGAGTGTCCTGGGTCTTCCTGACTTCTCTTCTTCCCATTCTCTACTTCTTTCTTCCTGTTCTCATTCCTTAGACAGTAATTCCTTTGCACTTTGCAGATTTCCAAGTCCTAATCAGAATTTACTTCTATTATTTTGCAATGTCTTCCCCAACTTCTTCCTTACCACCCCACTTCTGATTGTCTCAGCAAAATGCCTCTCTGATGTCAAGAAGAAAACAAAATCTCCAAATATATAGTATCAGTTGTTACCTGGAAGGTTTTTGTTTGCCAGCTTGAGGATTAGAAAATATTTTCTTTCTGGTTTTAGTGCTACAATCTGCAAAAAACAGTTGGTAGGAAAAAATCAGTTGTTTAGGAACAGATGCTTTTCCTATGTAGTAATAAGAGCTTTCCTTCCTTGCTTGAACAAGTTCTTTCTCCACTGACAGACTAGAACAGTACTGACTCAAGAAGATCGCTTCTATAATAGTTACAGACCAAAGTCCTTTGTGAGTTACCAGCTTCAAAAATGAGGCGATGAAGAAGAAGCAATCTCTGAGTCATACACTGACCGGATGCATGGTTCACAATGACACTTCTGATCAATCTGCGTAAGCAGCCATGGCTGGAAAAGCGCCTTTCTTGACCTTAGTTTTTCTCGGTCTCCCTTCAGCTACGTGGTTGAACACAAATGTATACCTGCCCTTCCTATTTAAACAACCATAACCTGTTTGCCCAGGAAGACAATTGCTTTGGTTGCCTTATCAATGTCTGTGGCAAAAAGCTGTGGAGGAAGATGAGAGTGTCTGCTCTGCTGCAATGTCCTCTCACAGCTTTGTATGTCCCTCTGCTGTAATCCTGCACAAGCAAAAAGGAGTGGGGGCAAGGAAAATTCTCCTTTCTGCATCATTAGTGGCATTCATGCATTAAAGGAACTTTCATGCCTCCCCCCTGAGTGAGAGCTGGGAGTTAATTTATATCAGTCTTGTTCCACATATTTATACATGAGAGTAGCAGCAGTTGCTGCTCTTTGAGCTCCCACAGCCTTGGTAAAAATGCCTTCAAGAGCAGTTCCCTCTCCACCTTCCCCCCAACTGCGGGATGTAGCTTAGAGCCACAATCCAGCCCTTGGACTGCAAATGGCTCGGAGCAGGGATTATGCTTTTCTTTTATGTTAAACAAGAGCAACCCACACCAAGTATGCTCATTAAAAAATCATGTTGTTCAACACTGATCCCTTCGGCTATAGTTAGGGCTTCACAACACAACATGCAAGAGACAGGTTGGATTCTCAGGCCAGCCAGGCTCAGAAACAGATGAGGGGACAGCAAAACAGCGCGTCAGAAGAGTAAACCCCATACCCACAGTGGAACAATGAGGCAGCCCTCAACAGGAGATGTTCTTAACAATGTGGCGGTTTAAATTAATTTAGAAAGGTTCCTAACAGGTGTGAAAGAGTGGCTCTGTCAACCAGGAAGATAAGTTCTTGGCCATCCTGCATCACAAATCACAGTAACAACCAGATGAAGGAGTACTTTGTGCCATTACTAGAAGGTCTATTTCCTGGCCTTCTTTGCACATGAAGCCTACTCATCCTTAAAGACCACATGTGTAGGTGTATAAATGAGACAAGAAAGAGAAAAATGACTAAGTAGCTAAGCCTGTTGTGGATTGTGTTAACTTCATAAATGTCCCTAATGATTTTGCTATGGGTGAAGTGCAAGAGGGAACTAGCAGAGATAAAAGATGTTAGAGTGCATAGCAATTCAAGGATTCCAAGCATAAAACAGAAGCATCGCTTGAGCTGAAAACAGAATGATGTCCTGAGAAGAGCATTGAGACTTCAGTTTTTTTCCATCATAAATTCTGGGAACCTTAAGTGAAGAGAACAGGATCCCACACACAGATGCTGCTCTAGACATTTTGACCAGCTTCAGCCTTTCTCAGCAAGATCTTCCCACTTTAGACTGTTGATTTAGCTGCCCCCCATCCAACTGCACAGGACTATTTCAGGAGAGAGATCTCAGGAAAAAAAACAATGCACAAAGGTGGGAAGTATGAAGCTTGCACAATTCAGATGGGGGGTTGCAAAAGTGATTGCATGACTCCCTGTATTCCTTGATGAATAATTTTTTTGGGATTAGATTTTCTAAGCAAATATCTCTGCATCATGATAATACCGAGGTGATTCAATAGTCTGAGCCTCAAGACTCTACTAGCCTGAGCTGAAGGAGGCAGAATAGAAATTTCTCCATTGTTAAAATTGCGATTGTGTTATTCAGTGTGGGGATAAAAAAGGCTGAAGCTTTAAAGCAGCTGACAGAGACACAGACATCACAGAGAAGCGGTGTCTCTGCTGGGTTCCGGGTGCAAGATTAAAAGGATATGTGTCACAAAAGGAGAGTTGAGGTCGTTTAGAACAGCATTTCTCTGCCTTGGTCTGCAGAATACTAATGATGTCTCAGATATTCAGAGACGATTCTCAGAAAGATTCTAAGTATATAAATTTCAAAAATAAAATAATTTCCCCTAAATCCTTCCCACTCGTGCAAGTAACTATGCCAGGGAATTGGGGGAAGGAATCCAGAGGTAATAAAAGAGTGCTCAGAGTGAATCTTACTGAAATTGGCCTGTAATTGAGCAGAGTTGTGACAGTGTTGCAGGGACTAGTCCACGCTGTCCTTTGAGGAAGTCAGATCAGAAAAGGCTGAGAAACACCAAGCCCTGCAAACAGTTCAGCATCTGACTTGATCAACTTGTGAAAGTTTCTTTTTTCCCTTTTCCTTGCACATAGTTGTGTCTTAAAGCCTGCATCACACACTAATGGCCTGATCATCTGTGTTTGCAGCAATCCACTACCTTTACGGCACTCCTCTTTTCCTTCTCCTTAGTAAGGCAACACAAACCCTACTGCTTTCTGTGGGCTCAGACTGCAGAAAAGGATTTAGCAACCATTTTATCCAAGAGGGGGGAAAGGAAAAGGTGACCAGAAGTCTCAGCATTATCATTTTGTGCCCAAACATCTCCACTAAGAACACAGGGTGCTGCCCTGGGGCCTGTGGTGGCAGAGCCTACAAGCAGGGTCAGTGGACATGAGGGCACCATTCGCCCTGCAGAAATTTTTACTGCTGGAAAAAATGATGGATTGGCTAAATCACTCTCTCTCACTTTGCAGTGGAAAGCTGGTATGTTAATAGCACACTGCTCTGATGCCTGCCCAGTTCTGACAGCTGGGGCATACAAACCATATTGTCCTAAAGAAACAGCCCATGCTGCCAAAATGCTCGTGCTTCACGTCACTGACACCAGCAGTGACCTGACTTTGGGACTAGCGCAGGAAAGGTCCTTCCTGAGTCTAAAAAGGACACAATGGACACTCCTGCTTTCCTCCTGGGAAACCTCAGCCACATTTTGAAAGAATTCCTCTTTTGTTACTGGGAAGATAAGCTTTTGGACCTAAATATACCACCAGTTTGGCCTGCCATGGTACCATCTGGAGATCGTTTGTAATCCCTGTAGTTTGTGCATTAGTGCACACCCCTTGGAGGAGAACTGACGATAACTACCATGAGAACAGAGTATTTATGGCAATACTAAGAAAGTGCTTAATTGGTTAAAAAGCTGCAAAATTGCTTTTCTTAATATAGACTTGAGTTCAGCAGCAAAATTGGGAATAATTATCAGAAATCTATTTTAGAAATACAGCATTTTATTCATCTGGAAGTAAATAAGTCGCTTACAAGCACATGCCAGGAGGGCAGGGTGGTGTCCTTTCCATGGAGTTCCCTTTCTCAGGTGTTATTTTATGCCTCAAATGCTAAAAGACATTTGCTCCTGCTCAATGGGAGAAAGCAAGCCTGTAGTTCAGAGTACGCAGGCAGAAGTGAACCAGTTTTTTCCAGATGAAACTAGGTTGTTGCTATAGCAACACCCAAATGATAGACAGATTTTCTGAATGTGCAGTGGTCTACTGTGATAACAGAGCTTCCAGGTTTTCTGCCAAACAGCTCCAAACTTGCTGGAGTGCAATAACACCAAATGCTATATCTTTGAAACAACATAAGCAAACAAAAAACAGCACAACAACATAATTTTTCCATTTAGCTTTCAGATGAAAACCCCACTTAACACATGGCATTTATGCTCCTAGACGATATCTTTCTGCCAATCCCTTTTTAGTACACTGGCACTCCGAATGACAGACCACACTCCTAAACTTAACACCACCTACAGACGGATTCAGTGTGGTGGCATGCAAAGTCTTGTGTGTGTAAGATGCTAGCTCCCGTGGAATTTTTTTTAGGCTTCATGGGTTGCATGCAGCTTGCACGCTGGTGAGAATTCCATTGAGTCCGAGGAGCTTTGCAAGAGCACACCACTGTTCATGGCTATATTTTGCAGCCCAGAGACTTTAGAGACTAAATGGCTGAGCACATGGTGGAACAAATATTATATTCATAAACCATCCAAAGGGAAGTTTCCCAGGGGCCACTTCCATAAAGTATGAAACATACCTGCCTTGCCCATGTCCCCTTGCGCACACTGCGCACATGTTTTTCATTCAAAGTAGTTTCCTCCACTGCTTTTCCTTCTTGCTCTGCTCCAGAGGAAGAGGGTCCAAGATTTTGGATTTCCAGGAAGAAATCTCTTCCTGAGCACAGTCGGGGCTATTGAACATCGGAGAGACATTTTGGCTGTGTCTCTTCATCATCCATTACCTCTCAGTGGGAGTGCTACTGCACTGTCTACAGTCTGCAGCTGATAGAGTGTGTTTAATGTCCTTTTGCCCCCAGTACCTGATTCCTTCAGCAGTTCCTCTCCCTAGGAAGCTGCTGCCAATTATATTGGTGAAATCTTCCAGTGAACTTAGCCTTATTTCTGTAAAGGCAATTTCATCCTCATTGAAATGTGTCTGTAAATCCAAGACAGAGGTTTTGACCTGTTTGTGTGTATGAAATGTAGTCTGTACTCAGATTACCCTCACCACCCTTACATTTGTAACCTAGTGACTTTATTCTGAGATGTGGGACATAGAAAGGTTTCAATGGCAGCTTTGATGTAAAGGCAGCTGGTAACTTGGAGAATGAAAAGTCTTGGGTGGAGCTGGAAGCCCAGTTCTCTTCATTTCAGGGCTTAGATCCTATGCACACAGCCCTTCTGCTGCCAAACCTTCCCAGATGATGAAAAAGAAAAAATTACCTACACCTGTATGTTAAAATCTCATGAACTGCAAGAGGAACTAGGTGTGCAGAAGGGTGTCAGAAGCAAAAAACTGCATGCACATCTAGGTATGATAACAGGTACATAATTTACGAATGAATTAATATGCAAAATAGTAATTTACAGTTTGATTAAATAGTTATATGCATTTGCTTTGTTGTTGTGGGTTTTTTTCAGTTATCCACTTGAGATTGTTTTAGAATGTATTTTCCTTCTTACTTTCTTAGCTTTTACAACTTTGATAATGTCCTGCAATAGGGCTCAACTAAATGAAAAAATGGATTGCCTTTATGATTCACAAGGCACTCTGGATAATTAATTACTTAGCATTTATGGTTTGGCATGTAGTCATCAATTGTTCAAAAAATTCACTTTTGTAAACATATCCTTTGCAGCTGGTCTTCTTATGTTAGACTTCAAAATGACTAGTGGAGATATGAGAAAGCTATAAAAGTTTTTCTTTGAAATTTACTGGTTGTGCTCGTATTTATTTCTTGTGGGAAAAATTAAGCAACAGATGTGGGAGGACAGGAGCTCTAAGGAAGAATGGTAAAGCATATTGAATGGTTCTCAAATTTACTTTCTTTTCTGCTCATAGATGCTGGAATCCTTAAATACTTGTTTTTGTGGCTTGGGTCTGTGAGCATTTGTTCTGGTTGTAGGGTGGCTGAGTGAAAAATTTTGAGAAGTCTGAGACCTGTTGCAGAATGTGAAGAAAAGCTAACAAAGTTTTTATACTTTCACTTCTGCTTAATAGGAGAAAGAAATATAAGAACCACAAAGCCTGAAAGAATAGGCTTTATTTTTATAAGAAATACTTGCAGCTTCAAGGCTTACAAAAAGAATTCTTAATAATCTCCATTGTAAGACTTAGAATCATCTGCTCATTAGATAGCAGAAATCACAACCATCTGAGCTAAAATTTTTCATGCTTGGTGTGAATTTTGATGTATGAGACAGATGTCCTACAGCTAGCTGATTCTCCCACTACACAGTCCTGATTCATCAGCCCCAGGGCTGCTCAGTGCCCTGAAAGAGGCAGATACTCTTTTTAGAAAAAGAAATGCCTGCTCGTGCAATTAAGGACCACTTGGTCATTCACACAAACTCACCTTCAGGTTGCTTAGGTGATCTTATTTCTACCACTTCATAAGTTGCAAACAGCTGCCATTTCAGCCTGTACACTTTTTACAAAATGTCAATATATGTATGTATATATGTATGTATATATGTATGTATATACAGAGAGTGTACGCAGTGTCTGTTTTTACAACTGATACAGAAAAAGAGGACTGAGTACTATTCCTGTTTAAATTACAGTGTCTATTGGTTTCGCTTGATTGCATTTTTAAAGAATATACTTGTGCATTTAAAATCAGATGTCAGTTACTATGTCACAGGGTGGGACTTTTATCTGTCTTAAATGTAGGCTTCAGCTACAGAGCTGTTGAAGGACATATATTTAGAAGTAGAAGGAACTCCCTGGCTGATATGAAACTTCTCTGTAGGCTGTGCTGAAAGGTCAACTGCTGTAAGGAAGAACTTCTCCTGTGAGGCCACAGCCAAAGCTTCTGACCAAGAGTTTTTGACCAAGAGCTTTTGATCAAGAAGTTCTGTGATGGCACAAGCTCCACATGCAGATCAACATAACTCTCATGATTGTTCACTTTGACCTATTGTGGCAGAGAGGTTGGGTATGGCAGTTGTCATAATCTCAGGCAGCTCTGCCTCTGGACTTGTAGTCCCATCCCCTTGTCTTTCTCTTTCATCCTAATATTCTGTCTTCTCACTAGGGTAAGATATGACCTCCCACACCCAGTATGTATTTTCCAATCCTGTTTTATGGAGTAGAGGGAAAAGAGTCTTTAGTATAAGTAGTTTTGTGACTCAGTAATATGCTAAAAGGAGAGCAAGCTTGATTGTCTGCTGTGTATAAGACTTCGGCAAACTCAGAGGTGCTGGTCTGTTAGCACCTTGCCTTGCATCACCTAAACCCCAGTCTGTCAATATTGTATCATGCTCAATTCCCACCACTTTGAGGGCAGAAGGGAGTAAATAATCATGTAAGAGTTAGAATGAGACAAATTCTAGATACTGAAGAATGAGAGGCAGCATGCACGCAAGGCCAGTCACACTCCCTAGAGCTGGGGGCACAGAGTGCTGTGCTAAGACAGCGTAGATGTAGCCTACACTGCCCATAGCCAAAGCAGGGAAATTCACCTTATCTGCGTTTATCTTTGCTTGGCATGTTATTACAGGCTCATCTTTTGCTGCAGCTTAGGGAAGAGGAAGGCCTGCAAAGGGGCAGCTCTGCCAGCTCCAAAGTCAGGTTCAGTGTTAGGTCTTCTCTGGTGGACAGGTTAAGTGAGCAGCGTGTTCTGAAGAGTCTGGGGAAGCCCTATGCAAGGGAACTTTTGGGTCCATCATAACAACAAAAAATCCTTGAATACCACGTAGGGTGTTTTGTGCTTATGTGGGATGGAAGTCACAAAAGTGTGGCTGGTGGTGCACAGGACTCAAAGGCTTGGATGCTCAGAAGCAGTACTGAGATATGCAGAAAGAAGAATCCAGGGAGAATAAATCAATAGCTCTGCATTATGTGTTGTGAAAAACCTTCAGAAAGGTTTAACACAGCTATTTAAATGAATGCAGTGAATGAGTTTCAGCATAAATTAGGCAGTCATTTTCCTCTCCGACTGATGCACATGATAGGAAAAGAGATTTTGCATTGCTAAATACAGAAGGAATACGGGGCAGAGATACTTTTGTATACTTTGCCTAGAGCTTGCAATTTGCACGAGTGTCTCTACTGTGTCACTTCCACTCAGAATACCATGTTTGCCTGTCATTTGGGCCTGGCTTGTTTTAGAGAGGCTTTATCTTGCTATAGCTAATTTTATTGGCACACAGTGGTACAAGCTTTTTTTGTAAGGATGTTTGGTTTACAGCTATTTCTGGAAGCTGCAGTTTAGGTGTAGTTATACTGATATGAAAGTATGATTTGGACTAGAGGAACTCATTTTGCAGCCTGAAACAGAATAAGCTCTACCACTAGAAGCACATTTAGCTGGTATAATTGCACTGGGACCCAGGGAAGTAAGAATGACTTCTGTACTGGGGAAGTTAAAGTTGCAAGACTTGCTAGTATAAACAAGTTTTTAGATGCACTTTTTCCCACTCTAGCTGTTTCCACCCAAAACAATCCTAACTTTTCTAAGTCCTTCACTGCAGCCTGAAGTGTGTGAGAGGCACAGGACTGAAAATCAAGACATCATAAACTGCACCCGTCCACATGCAAGTACTTCTTTTGAGGGAAAACTTCAGAAATCCACCTGCTTTCTTTCTGAGCACCAAAGTAATGGCATGGCCGTGTAACAGTGGTTTAACTTTAGCCAGATTGATTAAGGCAATGAACGCTGCTGAAACTGCATTTGTGAATAAAGCCATTGGATTCTGCTGGGAAATAATTTTGCTCTGCAAGCATGGCCTGAGCTTGCCAGCGTTCCCCCAGCACACAGCTCCCACCACACTTCCTGACACCACTGCTCACACCCTCCTGCTGTCTTATTACCACTGGAAAATTGTCTGCCGATGTTCTGAAGGGCACTGTTTCAGCTCGAGCCTTGCCAAGCGTGCAGCGCCTCAGCATAAAGAGAACAGACAGGAGAGGATTTACTTTAAATTGAGCAAACTTAATTACACAAGGAGGAGAACTCCTCTCAGGGAGAATGATGCCTTTCTCATGGCTTGTTCTGCTTTCAGGATTCTTTTTGCTCAATTTATTTTTCCATTCCTTTTAAATATGTGTGTGGTGCCTGGGGGCTTGGCTCAGGACAGGTCAGTGCTACATGTGCTTGGCTAGCCTAAGCCATGCTCTGACACCTCCTTTACTTTCTCAGAGCTTGAGTTTGAGATTTTGGATTCTGGGTACCTGCCTCGGGCTTCTGCGGACATATTCAAAGAGAAGCATCCCTGACACATCCTGTGGTCATGCTGAGGTGGATCCTAGAGGCCACATGTATGAACAAAGCACTGCAACTCCTCCCTTCCTTCCAGTGTTACTTCTCATAGAAGACCCAGACTCTTGGCTTTGCCAGGCTACTGTCATTCTGATCAGGCTGTCCACTTTTAAATCTGTGCACAATTACCTTTTTCTTGGTCTGTATCTTCAAACCAGCATTTAAAAATTATCCTTTTCCAAAATTTTCTGCCTATGGTGATATGCTTAAGGGAAGCTCCAGCTCCATACTACAGATACATGAATTCTGATATCTACACATAGGTGTTTACATGTAAGTTAGATCCATAAACTCCCTTGGCATTCAGTGGAGAGCTAGTCAATACAGTCACAGAGCACAGGGAGAGATTTATCTCATCCTGAAATAAATGCCTATTAGCTGGTCAGCTGAATCACTTTCCTGACTCCATTGAAAGCACAAAGTCAGAGAAAAGAACATGGTCAAATTGAACTGAACACAATAGTTACAGAGACATTTTTCTTGATTTTCAGTAGAAACAGCATTATTTTGTTAGGCTTGCTATAGTCTTGTGGATGCCAGAGAAGTGCAAAATTGCTGCAAGGACTAAGAAACCAATATTTCTGTGGGCCAACTCAAACTGTTCAGTGTACGCACAGATTTAAGACATCCAAGAAAAGAAAGAAAGCTCCGAGACTGAGAAGCTTGGTTATATAAGCATGAACATTGGTTTTTTCCTTGAGTTTTTCAAGTATACTCTCACAGATTTTTCCCCAAAGTACAAGACCCATTCCTAGCAATAATCAGCTAATTTGCAAGCCCTGCGGTGTTTAAATTAATATTAAAACTTTCAGAATCAAGGGGAGGGGGAGAAGAGGCTGTGTCTGGAGTATTTGGAGATCAACTCCAAATCTCTAGTACCCCTGCATGACTTCCTGGAAATCTGGGGACAGAGTAGCCAGAACAAAAGGAGGTGATCTGTCTTACCTTGTTTAGTGACAGTCATTAGCACAAGTTTTGTTTCATTAAAATGGATATTCAATTCCGGCATGAAAACAGATTTGTGAAAACATATTTGTAAATACATATTCATTTCCTGGTCCAACTATTTTGAACGCATTAAGAATTGTTCCTAGAGACATTATTATATGAAAGTGTCTCTGAGGACATTCTGAGAAAGATCAGAAACAATAGATGGAGTAGAGAGAACCCACTCCCAACAGACTGCACTCCACATTCCCTGAAATACTATTCCCTATGGAATATACATGGTGCCACTGAATTTGCTGCAAGTACAGACTAGGTCTGTAGAAATGCTTACTATATGATATTGAATCTTGCACATTCAGTAGTTTGTGCTCGAAAAGCAGGGAAAAAATTGATTGCCTTCCTTGCCCTTATCCCTAAACACTGAAAGGTGTATGTAGTCCACATTCAGGTTAACCCCTTCAGGCATTTCCCTATTTGAAAAACAAGGCTAGTTGTTACTGTGAAAAATAAAACATCTACACAAACTGTTTTGTTTTTGTTCTTTTGGGTAGAGAAAGGGAAAACAACCACACCAGCTGTTCTACTGGATAGGGTAAGTTGTTTGCAAGGGATTGAATTTTCTTGCATTAAGATATTGCTGATTTCCTGGCCAGGTGTTACTCCTCTCATCTGAGGGGTGTCTACTGTGCCTTGCTTGTCTATTACAAAGTGATAGTAATGCTAAAATGCCCTAAAGTATGTCAGAAATGAATGCTGTGGAACATCTACTGTTAATTGTTATTCTCTGATCCAATTTTGTATAGAGGCCCACCTAGAGGACTGTTGCATGGTGGCTTCACTCTTTTCCCACCAACAGGGATGGAAACAACACGTTAGGTCTTCAGAGGTGTCAGAACAGGCATAATTTTCTTTTGATTAAAATCTTCATCCTTTTGTTTTATGGATAAATATAAATAAGGCACTTGAAAAAATGTCTGTGGAATAAAAAGCAAGACTGCAAGTGTGATTCACATCTCTGATTCTGAAATCATGTGACCACGCATGAAACATATTTTCTTTTCTGAAGATTTAGTATGTAGTTTAGTACAGTTACCATAGATTTGTAACTACATTTTATAGACTGAAAAAACCCAAAACAATTATGATCTTCTTTTAACTCTATTGGAGAAAGTAACTCAGTGGGGTCTTGAATGTCTTCTGTCACCACAGCTGCTCTGTTTCAGTACAACCCAAGTAGAAAATGCCTCACAAAAGTACCTGCGTCACCTCCATCTCTCACAGCTCTGTGGTACTGCCAGGGATGTGGCACAGTGCAGCTGCTGCCACAGACTTGCCAATTCCTTATGTGATAACCAACAGCTGTTGGAAGCTGTGTGTTAAAAATCATGCTGGGATTTGAATTTCTGTATAATCTTCCTCAGGAAGTGAAAGCTACAAAGCAATCCTTATATCCCCTAACTCCCAGCCTGTGCTCCTATATTAAGCAGGATTCCACCTTGGCTGAGAACGTTCCATACCATTTTCTTTCATCCCTTTTCTGCCCAAAACTACATTTTGGCATACAGTCACTCCCTCCATCAGCCTGCTCCACATACACGTGCTTTCAGTTACAAAGCATTCTGATTTATATCTTACGGAAAGACACACAGCTTCAGGAGGGCAGCAGCTTTCTTAGGACTGGTAGCATATGTATTCCCTCGCCTCAGCCAGACAACATACAGAGGACTCAGCTCCAACACCATCATTAAATCTGATGGTGTTGATTTCAGGTTACTGCTCCATTTTCAGAGACTGCTGAGGGACTCACCACTGACTTCCCAAGCTTGAGGGGTGAGAACCTGGAGATGAGGTGCAGAGAGGAGCAAACAGGGAAGCTGTACGTAGAATACTCCCCAGTCTAAGAACATCTCTGTTAGAAAAGTTCCAACAAACTGCAGGAAATTCATAAAAGGGCAACAAAAAAAAAGTGATTAAAGGACTTGAGGGATTCATTTCCAGAGAAGATTAAAAGAAATAAATATGCTTAGCTCAGTATCTCTAATTTACTAAGGGGGACTTGGATAACTCTGTACAAGTAGCTTCAGGTGCAAAAAAAGTGAGAAACTTTGTTTAAACTTTTTTAAGGAATGACTAGTAACAAAAAAAAAAATGCATTGATCAAAGGAAATGTAGATGAAACTCTTGGAAGTTTTTTGTAATGTTATAACCAAGTGATGGACCACTGAATTCCAGGAACTGATGAAAGTCCCCTTGCTTTGATCACTGAAAAAAAAAGACTGGACAAAGTCTCCAATACTAACTGGGAATGGACAAGATGAATAAAGTCATAGGGAAAAATATGTCACTTTTTAAAGAGGTAGGAACATACCATTAGGAAGAAGGTGCTCCCATGTAACATATGTGCAATGCAGGCTGCAAGTGCTCTCTCAGGCTCTCTCAACATACTGCACCAGGAACAGAATCACAGAATCACAGAATCGTTGAGGCTGGAAAAGACCTCTGAGATCATCAAGTCCAGCCTATGTCCCAACACCACCACATCGCCCAGATCATAGCACTAAGTGCCACATCCAGCCTCTCCTTAAACACCTCCAGGGACGGTGACTCCACCACTTCCCTGGGCAGTGTATTCCAGTGCCTGATCACCCTCTCCATGAGGAAGTGCCTCCTGAGATTCAACCTAAACCTTCCCTGATGTAGTTTCAGGCCATGCCCTCTCATCCTGTCCTGAGCTGAACTGAGCTCTTTGACTCAGACAATGTGCTTCCTTCCTCATCCTTCTCTCCCTGAGGCTTCAGCATCTGCCCTGATGTGTCGTATTTCCTCCCTGTGGTACCTGAGAGGAGTCCCTTTCACATGTCTTCAGACAAGCAGGGTCCCACTACCCTCTGATCGAGGTGTGAGTGGCCATGAGACAAAACCTTTCAGATCTGTTAGTCATATATTAACAAGCTCCTTTACTCAAGCAGATTTCTGCTGTCGGGATTAGCGTCAGTCCCAGCAGTTCATGTTTCAGACAGGAACTTGTTAGGAGGATAAATCCTATCCTGTCCAGTAGCTGCTTGGACCCTTCCCTTTTTTTATCTTATGTGGTATTAAAGTAACCCTGATGAGCAGAAGGACTACACTGAAAAGACAGCTGGTGCAGAAAGGTACAAAAATGGAAAGTGCCTTTTGTTATGGTGAAGGAGTCTGAACTGCAGCAAACAGAACATGCATTATCATTTTAGGGTGTGTTATGAAATGACAAACTACAACTTCCTTCAAGTTTGAGGATTCAGGCCGGGAACATTCAGTTTGGCTGAAAAGGAGATGAAAGTCCTAACTGGGAGCAAATCAAACACGAGCCAGGGGTCTGCCCTTGCAGCAAGCCATATCCTGGGCTGCATCAGCAAGAGTATAGCTACCAGGTCAAGGAAAGTGATTATCGCACAGTTCATGGCACTTTTTCGGCCACAACCAGAACATTGTGCACCAATTTGGGCCTCCCCAGTTCCAGAGAAACATTGAAAAACTGGAAAGGATCCAGAAAGAAGTCATGAAGATGATGACAGGATTGCAGAACCTGACATGAAGAAGAGTTGAAGAAATTAGGTTTACTCATCTTAGAGAAGGAAAGGCTCCAGGGACATGTAGTCACAGTGTTCCGATACATGAAATGCAGTTAACAAAGAAGATGGAGTTACGCCCTTCACAAGGATGCACAGAGTTGCTTCAAGGGAAATTCTGTCTGGATATAAAAAAAGAATTGTTTCACTGTGAGACAATTAAGTGTTGGACTAGGTTGTTCACAGAAGTGTTGAAATCTCCCTCTCTGGAAACACTGAAGACTTGGCTTGGTGACCTTGGGTAACCTCATAATCGGAAGCTCTGCTTTCAGCGCAAGGCTGGACTGGAGGTCCCTTCCAAATGAGACTTGGCAAGTTCACTCCAGTGGTATGACAAACTTACAGGCCTTCTCTCATACACAAATGATTCTTACTTGCTTCCATTGCAGAAGACGAACCTATTCCAACATTTCTTTTTGCAGTTCCCTTAATTAGCTTTCTTTTTAAGGTTAACCAAGAAAAGACCTTTGAATTTTTGTTTGCTCCATTTCGAAGGACAGGTGAATTTCACTTTCTAAGGCCCAAAATAATAGCTCTTCAGCCTGACGTCTGCCCACATTCCTTTGAGTTTCCTGAAGGTGGTTTTTTTGGGCTGGGATGGAAACATATGTCCCTATGCATTTGGTCCTGAGAGAGGTTTTAATGTAAATAACACTCTTTCTATCCCAAATCAAGTTTTTAAAAGTTACTTCAACCATCTGTTCAAAACAATAAACCAAACAAATTATCCAGCACCATTCAGCTATGAGTTAATTGTAATGTTTTGTTTCAGCTTTGACATCTTGCTTTTGTCACATCATTTTCCAGCATGTCACAGAATCACAGAATCACAGAATGTTAAAGGTTGGAAGGGACCTTAAAGATCATCTAGTCCAACCCCCCTGCCAGGGCAGGATGCCCTAGGGCAGGCCACACAGGAACGTGTCCAGGCAGGTTTTGAATGTCTCCAGAGAAGGAGACTCCACAACCTCCCTGGGCAGCCTGTTCCAGTGCTCGGTCACCCTCACAGTAAAAAAGTTTTTCCTCATATTTTTCTGGAACCTCCTGTGTTCCAGCTTCCACCCATTGCCCCTTGTCTTGTCAGTGGACGCCGCTGAAAAGAGCCTGGCTCCATCCTCCTGACACTCCCCCTTGACATATTTATAAACATTAATGAGGTCACCCCTCAGCCTCCTCTTCTCCAAGCTAAAGAGATCCAGCTCCTTCAGCCTTTCCTCATAAGGGAGATGTTCCACTCCCTTCACCATCTTTGTGGCTCTACGCTGGACTCTCTCAAGCAGCTCCCTGTCTCTCCTGAGCTGAGGGGCCCAGAACTGGACACAATATTCCAGATGTGGCCTCATCAGGGCAGAGTAGAGGGGCAGGAGGACCTCTCTTGACCTACTTGCTACTCCCCTTCTAATACACCCCAGGATGCCATTGGCCTTCTTGGCCACGAGGGCTCATTGCTGGCTCATGGTCATCCTGCTGTCCACTAGAACCCCAAGGTCCCTTTCCCCTGCACTGCTCTCCAGCAGGGCAGTCCCCAACCTATATTGGCACATGGGGTTATTTTTTCCCAAGTGCAAAACTCTACACTTGCCCTTATTAAACTTCATAAGATTTCTCCCCGCCCAGCCCTCCAGCCTGTCTAGGTCTCTCTGAATGGCTGCACAGCCTTCTGGTGTGTCAACCACTCCTCCCAATTTCGTATCATCAGCAAACTTGCTGACAACATTCTCTAATCCCTCATCCCTCATCTTTCCGCATAGGAAAGGAAAACAATTTTGAAACAACAAATTTCTATAGGTGATTTCAGCTACTTTGCTGTGAATTCTGGCAAAGCTAACCCTCTCCTGTTAACAGACAATACCATTTTCTGGTGTTGGACCCTTTCTGGGCTATTTCTGAGCCAGTGAACTATGGATACTGACTTAGCAAAGTAATCAGCAGAACTTCAGTATATGTTAGAAAGAGACTACAGTTATTTGTTTAAATTCTTCTGTGGAGCACTTGCTGGCCAGGAGCACTGCATCCCACCTTTGAGCCTTTGCTTATAAAGTAAGACTCTGCCCTTTCAAAGAATAAACATGTGAGTGGTGAAAGGCAATCTACACCCTCTGTGTTGCACACTAATGAAGTTACCTAGCCCAAGAAGAAGAGAGTGGATGCTCTACCTTCCTCTGTCAAGTCAATATTTCTGTGGGCTTTTAAATTCTGTACTTAATGCTGATATGCATCTTTGTAAAAGTGATATTCTTCCTCCTGAGCCAAGAATACTTATCAATCCCATGACTTGCATTTTAAACAGTTAGAGATTTGAAAGCCTTAAAACAAACTGATGTGTTTTAAGGAGTTCTTGGATAAAGAGGATCCATACTGGGCCCTTACTTATAAAGAAGCAGCTGTATTAACTATGCAACCTTGTTAATTTGAGTGGGCTTGCATATTTATAAATAAGGTGGAATTTGATCCACATGCTATCATATTTTTGTTGTTTAGTTGTAAAATTTGTAAAGTGCCATCCAGATGCTGAAAGCAAATCTTGATACAAAATATTTACAGTTACAGTTCCAAATTCTGCATGCCCCAAAATTCCCAGAGTCCTAAACATAGCTACTTAAGCTGATGTACACCTTGTAGAAAAACTATATTCAAATACAACGTGTTAACAAAATGGAAGTGGGAGAGGAGAGGAGAGGAGAGGAGAGGAGAGGAGAGGAGAGGAGAGGAGAGGAGAGGAGAGGAGAGGAGAGGAGAGGAGAGGAGAGGAGAGGCTAATGAAAATCTGGAGAAATAAACTCCTAATTTAGAAAAAAAAAAGAATCAAGCAATTTTCATAGGCTCATAAGCAGACATGCATCATGGAGATTAGTGAGAAACTTAATTGTCACCGTACTGCTTCTGAGAGCTTTGTCAAATCCCATATCTTTGACTATTCTGATTTTCTTCTAGCTGGTGTCCCTGCCTGAGTTTCTCATGCGGCTAATTCCTGGGCTAAATCAAAAGAAGAAAGCTTAATTTTAATGCCCTAGAGTCTTTGCAAGTGACTTTCACACTGGAACAAACTTGGAACTATTTTAACATGGAAGAAAAGAAATTAACTTTGTCAGTAATTTTTTTCAGTTGCATGTTTGATATTATTTCAGCTGTGTTTTTAAATGAGGTCTCTGCACCTCACTTTGCTTTCTACTTGATTTGCCAATGAAATCTGATCTCAGGGTTAGTCACATCACAAAGTCTCTTTGAGGAACTAACTTGAAGACAGGTTTTACTCCTAGTTGAACCTACATAAGTCTGATGGAATGTGATACCCAGCCACTTTGCTACTCACTTGGTCAATAAACTGTAATCTCCTCTGAGGCTGCATTCGAGTTGAATGATTTTGAGAAAAACTAGTTTGTTTCAACACAGTGCCTCTGCGTTACGGCACATCTGTGTGCTTTTGGGCTCAGCAGTTTGTTACGCTTTAGTCAGGTAGGCTTCATCCAGCAATAAACAGTGATGCCATTTTACTGTTTGTGTAGCGTGCATCCCCATGTTCCCCAAAAAAAGGAGCATGGGTTCCTGCAGGACTAGCAAGTCTGTGCTGTGTGCACTACGACTGGGAGGTACCCTGAGTCCCAGGGAGTGCTAATGAGGAGGAAATACAATTCCTTACACATCCTAGATTTCAGAGTGTGTCTTCATCTCTGGTGCTGGCTGCCGACAAGGAACTCTGTGTCATGCCTCAGAAAAAGCAGGGTGTCAGGACACAGCTAGGAGACTCAAATCGCTACAGTCAAAGATAATGAGGCATTTCTAGCTCAAGCCTCTGGCACAACTCAGTAGAAGTGCACCTGTGGTAATGTCAGCTTTAGACATGAAAAAGTGTCATGCCCAAAGGAAATCACAAGTGTGTTAAAAGTACGTTTCTTTCTAAGTTTTGTGTTCTCTATTTGCCTTCTGTTTTCAGGGTGTTGAAAGCATAGCAGCCTCCCTAGCAGCTAGGTTCTTCCTAGCCACAGAGGCTAAGACTGTCTCCTCTGGCGAAGTTGGAAGTGAGAGGTGCTTGAAGTAAAAGTGAAATTCACATGATGCAGCCACACATCATGCCTCATAAGTGCAGCCTCACATTTCCATTATCCCAAGCAGTCTGATGCTACCAGCTATTTCCTGACTGGCACATATCTCCTGCCAAAGCTCAACACTGACAGTCAGTGGCTGTGCTGGGGCTCTTCATTATCCCTGTGTCCTGCCTGCAGCAACCCACTCTCCCCTCTGATTTTCGGAGTTCAGTTGTCCACTGCAGCCCTCCAGCTGCTGAGTCTCCTCCAGTGCTCATCCCCACTTGGCTGGTAGGCTCAGCTCCTAAACCCTAGGGCCTCCTCTTAGTGTCTCCTCCTATTTGCTGAAATCTCTGGGCTGTCCCTCATTTAAGTGCTGAATTTAATCAATGCTTTTCCCAGTAAGATCTTGGCTACATGTCCTTTCTCAGAGAAGAATGACAACCCAGAGCAGGAGGTACATGACTGAACCCTTCACCATCCAGCAGCTCTTTGGCTGCATTCATACCAAGTCTCAGTTGCCAGTTAGTAATGGCCCACACGCCTTATTTCTCCTGGTTAAGCTTCTGTGGAGTGTGGCTGTCAGTTACATACATGTGAAGACATTGTAGTTCTTAACTGAAAAAAGAAGTTGTGCATTGAGGTCTGTATTGCATCATGCTTCTGTAGAAAATGTTTCCCTCATAATGGATGATCAGTTCATTTATAATTAAACTGAGCACTGGGACAGCCCTTTTTTCGGTTTATTGTCTGCCGTCTTCCTCTTCAAGAAGCATCAAAGTGAGGGCAGGCAAATGGCTCTATGCAAAAGGTGTTAAAGCATATATTTATGAATTTCAACCATAGGAAACATACCTTGAGGGAGGAAGGGGATATTTTACCTGAACAGACCCCCTGGAGGCACAGGACAGACATGCCCCTAGGTGGAGATGCTTTTGGTGAGGGCCATGCACTGACCTTGTTTAAGCATTTGATCTCACTTAAAAAGAGCTGCAGAAACATCCTGGCAGCTGCAGGGGTCAGAAAGGATGTCCAGAAGCTGGGCTACCTTGTAAAGTTTACCTTTATTTCTGTTCATCTGTCTCAAAATACAACTTGACCATTGGTTTTTGGACCACAAAAGTCAAGCCTGTCTTTCCTTTTACCTTCACTTTTCTCTCGTGATCAGAGCAATTTTAGGACAAATGGCAAACTACAGATGGTCCATTTCCCAGTGAAACAAGAAACCACAAAACAAACTTGCTGGAACATTCTTGCAATTCCCAGCACTTCCCTCAAGACTTGGGGAGTAACTGAGTGCTTCCATCCTAAACAGCAGGTAACACTTTGAACGCTGGTCATGCAGGGCATCATCTGAGAGGGATGTTCTCTAATGACCAGTGGTAGCCAGTGTTTCCTGAGTATGCTGCACAGCGATGAGGGGAGGCTCAGACCTCCCACAAGTTTGTAACAAGAGCCTAGAGGGAATATGATTTTCCAAGGCTGGAAGAACACCACTTCAAAGCAAAAGCTAAATACCCGATGCTCCCATCTAGTGGTGAAACTCTACCCAATGGCTTAGACATATCAAGCATTAACCTGAGCTTTCCAGGGGGCATGGAGTTGGATGGCCCATGCCACAGGACCCCTGGAAACCTCTGCAGGATTTTTCAGTTTGACGAAGATGCCCATATATATTCAAAAGCTCAGGAAGAAAAACAATAAATAATCTCAGTTAAAACTACAGCACTAGTAATAATAAATAAAATATAACATCAAGACCAAGGGTTCTTTTAAGGAAGGGGAAATGAGGAATAGCATTCTCAAAATTTCTTAAGCAACTTTCAGTGAGATGTAGGCACCCACATCATCCTGGTTTTGGTTCTTAAAGCATGAAGGTCACTTTCAAAATGTTATCCAAGGTTAGTAATTAGCAACACATTAAATTTTGTGTTGTTGTTATGTTGATTACCATGTAATTAATATGCTAGTGTTCTAATCACTGCTGAACTTATAATTATTTGCCAGAATGAAACCACTTTTTTTTGTTGCGTCTTTTTTAGTTTATATCTGAAAGCTTATAGTAAGAGGTGAACAATTACCACATGCCCAATTTGTGACATTATTGGGAGTCACCCCACGACACTACTGTAAATCATGAGATCTGCTCAGTTCTTCTTAATATTCTTATTTTCAACTGTTACGCTTGGAAGCTGAGCAGATCAGTAGGAAAATGGTGCTGTTCTTCTCAATGGATCTTTTTTTCTTTTGAATGCACAGCTGTTGCCTACAGGATATACCCAGAAGCAAAATTCATTAATGATGCTGAGACAGTACTTTGTCACAAGAATGAGCTGTACAATTGGGAAAGAATTTTAAATTATCATCTGTTGTTAGACTTTAGTTGTCACTGCCCTGTTTTGACTTCATTGCTCTTTTTTACTATATCTACATACAATAATGGAAAGGGCAGAATGGTTCTAACACCAGTCCCATATATGCACTTTCCGACACATTTCAGAGCACTTCACACTGCCATGATCCCCATTTTACAGAGTTATAACGCCCGAATCTCAATCCAGCACCACCTATGACAGAGTTTAACATGAGCCAAAGGATGGGACACTCCTTGAGAGGACTCTGAATCTCATGCCTAGTGTAGATGAAGGACAGAAGGGCAGCTCTTCTGACAAGCAGTACAACTTTAAGCAACAGACAAAGCTTGGCTTGCATTTTGCTGAAGGACACAACTGAGAAGGAACTACAAATTTATTTGTTAACCTGAGTAGGAAGGAGAGAGAGCAACATTGATAGTGATTGGCTAGATGTTAGCTGAATATCTAAAATGTTATCTCCAAAAAGCTAATCCAGTGTTGGTGAGCCATGAATTTAATGACTTGATACAAGATCTGAAGTGAACCCACAGAATTGCTTATGACAGGTTTGTTAATGAAGGATTTCATGTTATTGATAGGGGTGAAATTAATCCAATATAAGGCAATCTTTGAGATAAGCAAGAATTTATTTAGGTTGACTGAAATTAAGCAAAAAGCACTGCTAAAACTACTGCAATGATGCAAGTGCTGCTAAAATACATTTCCAATAAAAACATAATGGGCAGTGCATGCAGCTTAGGTGGAGGTTATACACCTGTAAATGAAGAAAGAGTCTGTGGCGAATGAGAACCCACAAACCCAGTGGGTGGCTGTCATAAGAAATTATGCTGCCACAGTAAAAGAAAAATCACTCTGAATAATTAGAGCAATGCAAAAGAATGCACAGGTAGCAAAGAAACCAGAGATGCTGTCTTGATGAAGAAGAAAGTTAAGGAAAGTAAAGACCACAACAGAACTAATGTCACCTTGTCAGTAAGGGATCAAGTGTCACTGGCAGAGATTATTCCTAGGAAGAAGTGACACTGTAAAATCCAAGCAGAATTTCAGCACACCAGTCAAAATAATGCTTGCAAAACTCATAAGCAGTCACAGCTCTTGAACCTTGTACAGGTGTCAACCAGAGATTTTTTTTATAAAGGGCAGTGTCCGTAAGCACACTACATGCACAAATACGTATGGATCCAATATTCAGATTATATAAAATTGCCATTCCTGTACTAAAAACCTAAGAATCCAGGCTGCCAGAATACAACATGATGCAAATCTGCGTCATGCTCCAGATAGCTAAGAAAGGAACCAGCACATTATCAGAGTGAAATATTTTCATCCTGTTCTTTCAGTTTAGGATAACCTTAAGAAATTGGCAGCAAGATGTGCTACTGTTGCTGAAAGTTCAGCTTATAAAGATATTAGGGATGGCAATTTATCTTGCCAAGTTTTTACCTCACCTTTCAAAAGTCTTGGTAGCACTAAGATCTGTTGAAGATTGAGTTTCAATGGGATGCTGGCAGGAATAAACCTTCGTCAAAACGAAGTAACTAATAAAAATTCAGATGGATGCATCCAAGCAATGAGTTGTGGTTCTGCTACTGAAGGTAGGGCAGTGAATGGTTTATGTATACAGCTCTTCCACTTCTACAGTAATAATATACGCACAGATTGAAAAAGAGATGTATGCAATTGTGTTCAGCTGTGAAGGTTTCCATCAATATGTGTGTGGGAGAAGAGCGATTGCGAAATCTCATCATACGTTACCCATGCTGACTGTATTGCAAAACCATCTGAAAAACTCATTCTATAAAATATTTTTATTCCTATTTGAATAATTTGGCTTTTCATTAAAAACCAGGGCTCTAAAACAGATACTCTCAGTAAATTTTAATATTGTATTAATTTCATATATCTTACTATTTTACCACTGTTAGGAAAGGGGACAATATAAGGGATCCAAGGGGGCTGCTACAATAAGTGTATCTGGATTCATTTCAGCACAAAATTGCTATTGCTGGTGACAGAGAATCATCAGTAAATAAAGTGACCTTGAAACCACCGATTGTGTGAGGCATTAGAAAGAAGGGATACATGACAAAAGTGACAGAACATTTGACTGCTTATTTTCACCTCCCCTGCATTCCCCTGTCAAAAGATGAAGAATAGAAAAGCATAGCATCTGTGCTAAGGAAACCTCTATGAGCATTAATTAATTATAATGCTAGTCCTCTGTGTGCTGGGTTTGGCGTCACTCTCTCACAAACACTTTACTCATTCCACTATCATCAACTCAATTATTTGAGATGCTTCTCGGCAGGTGTATACGACATGCCCTTTCAAAAGCTTCTTTCTGATGAAATATTCTCATCGGCTTAATGCATATTCCCTTATGCCACACACTGTTAAAAGCCCAGTCACATCCCCAGTTCAAAAACCCCTCAATAACATTCAAGCTGTCAATATAGCAAGAGCCAGCCATGGTAACAAGAAAAGTTGTGACTTATCTATTGAGGCCAAACAAACCACTCAAAAGCCTAAGTAGGTTGAAGTCTATCCTTCCCTCATCCTCTGGCTTTAGACAGAAGAATGTGAGGTCGGAGTGGGAGAACTTGGAAAAGAGCAGAGCTGTGTGATTTGGAGCTTCTTCTCTGGTCAGTGTGGCTGTGGGAGAGAGCACACACCATGCATAGGTTGGCAGGCTCTGAGACAGCACCACCAGCTTGTAGCAGCCTGCTGAATAACAGCAACCACCCAGATCAGTAGGAGGTCCTTTCACCACGCTTCGGGTCCTTGTTTGGTATTGTGTGCCAGAAAAAATACTCTCTATGCTCTAAGGGTCTTCCATGGTTCAGGCGAGGTCTTTAGCTCTAGAAGAGATTTCCCTGTACCTTCATCTTGCTGCAGCCAAACGTAAGTCTTAAAGCAAGGGCTCAGCAGACACCAAAACCAAATCATAAATAACCATATATATGTCAGTCCACAACAACTGATATTGTAACTCCATCCTTTGTACCTGAATCCACATGTTAAATAAAAATAGATGCCTCCATTAGTGTTGGCACATCAGGTGTATGTTACATGATCAGACACCAGGTTTTGCAGCTGACTTCCACAAAGGCAGGTGGCAGTGCACAATACCTGGTGATGGAGCCCCTTTCACTAGTTTCATACTCATATCTCATTAAGATTTTACCTGTCCCCATCCACTGCTAGAGAACAATCTGGTCCCATCATACAAAATGATGAGAAAACTGTAAATGAGAAACCTGGCTCAGATATTCAGTAAGCCCCCTGCCAAAGGTTGCTCTGTTTATCCACAGTACAATGTATATGCTTTACAGATGTGGAATATAATTAGTGGTGAGTATTACCCGTCTCCATTTTTAGGGCTGTTGTTTCAAGATGATGTCACATACAGACAATATTTCCTAGCTAAAGTATACTCCCACGGCAACAGGGAGGGAAGAAATTTAAGGTTATTTGCTACACAAGCTTAGGTCCCATTGCTTCATTTTGCAATGGAAATGACATACAAGTAGTCTAGACTGTGCTCAGACCCCTGTCTTATTTGCAGTTCTTTTGTACTTCTAGTTTCATTAATTATGGGGCAGTCAGACCAAAACCATGTTGTAGTTATGGCCATGAACAATCTGTTTTTTCTGCTTTGTGAATGTTTACTTTATAAGGCTGTTTGTCAGAGAGACAGAAGACAAATAGGAGAAGCCCATTTTACATTGCTAAAACTAAATTCAGACCTGATAGAGACACAGAACAGTGGTGATGCAGTTCTTCCAGTTAGGTGTTTCACCCTGCCTGAGTTCGATCCTGCCGCCTCTGAAAGAAATAGCAAATTCCCATTGATCCCAGAGTTAGAGAGCAGACCTTGACATCAGAACATCGGCTGAACAACTCTCCGGTGGTTGGTGACATTTCTGACTCTCAAACCCTTCATTAGGACAGTATACCGTGAGAAACTTTGCTTTTTAAAGTTTCCTGGCTTGTTTTCTACTTCCTAAACTTGCTGTGCAATCATAATGTTCCTGCTGCTAAGGAAGGTAGCCCATGGGTGATTTACATCCCCACAAATTCCTGTCAGGAAGGTAGATGTTCCATTATAATGTAGGTGTATTTACAACTACTCCTATCCTGTTTGACACTCACTAGGCTTCTCTGCTTGTATTCCGACAGGATTTATGTGCTTCTACATTATTTAAATCTCAGTGTGCTCCTATATCATCTCCAGTGCCAGGTACTTGAGCACATTTCCTTGGTCTTAAAAATGCACCTTGGTCTTACACAGGTGGATGATTTCATTGATACTAGGATCTCCCATAGCCTCTGAACTCAGAATCACCCTTTTTCCAAACTCTACTTGCTACAGTTTTACTTTCACAGAATCTCAAAATTACTGAGGCTGGAAAAGACCTCTGAGATCATAAAGTCTTTGACTTCATGACTTTTTTCTTCTGGGACCAGGTGATAGCTCAAGCAAGAGGGCATTGCCGGAGCTGAGGAAGACAATCACTCCTCATTTCAGCAAATATAAGCCCGAGAGGACCTCCATGTAATGGAGAAACACAGATGTTCAGCAGTTCTCCCTTACTAGGTGTGTGTCACTACTTCTTTAGTCCTTCTATGGTGGGCAAATGGGACAAATGTTCCAAAGACTGCAATCTGATATAGATATGTATTCACGGTTCCTGATGAGAAAGAGAATAAACTTTATATGGAGGCTCCAAATTGATGTAATTGTTTGCTGCAAATTTTCCAGATGTTACGATTCAAATATTTTCATGATGCAGTGAAAAAAAGCACTTACCCTGCAGTCAGAGGAACTTGAGGCTTTCCAATTATGGTCACACACTCAGTCTTATTAGCACAAAATTTAATTTGCGTTAATCAGACTGAGGTGGGTAGAGCGCGAAATTAACTTGACTTTCATTTTGCATCATACAGTAAACCGACTCGGTGAAATCGCTGTAGAAATCTGAGCTGTGAATGATGGATGAGATGAAAAAAAAAGAGAATAAACAGTGTTGTGTAATCATCACTATACTAAAAGGGACACTATATTCAATTCAGTTGTTTGGAGAAATGCTTTACTTCCTTGGCAATTCAAAGGGCACGTTGCCCTTAGCTGCGCCCATGTTTTGCCACTGAAGTTATGGTGATCAGCGAGCAAATGTTGACCCTAATGAAACACCGTCAACAAATATTGTTCGGCCCAAAATACTTGTTCTTAGCATCCCCTCTATTCAGAGAGCTATATATACTTGGTTGATCTTGCCACCAATTTTTCAAACTGTTACTTACGCTGGAAAATTACAATTTAATGAAAATAGAAACACATTGGTTTCAATGAAATTTCTGTTCACAGTTCAAGACTCTTGTTCAAAATCGAAAGGGAAAGAGAATCATTTACTACTGGTAAGCCAGAAGCCACAGGGTGTCCAACTGGGATATGGTTTGCAAATGTCTGCTCCTAGTGAGGAAGAGTAAGAACATACTCCTGAAATCTTCCACATCCCAGAGAAGAGTGCTGATGACTAGCTCTTTTGGAAGCATGTTTTCCCTTAAACTTATCCAAAAAGGTTTCTGTTTCACTTCAATGAAGAACAAAGTCTTGACATTTTCTTTTTCTTCTCTTTTTTTTTTCAAATCAGAACTCTATTTTCTAGCCAAGGCTAACACTAATTTCACTTTCCCAACTCTCTGCCACCTTTCCTGTGTGGCTAAAATAAATATTTGGAAAACGGAAGTTGCCCTGTACACTGGAACCACAACTGCCTCCACTTGAACCATTTCCTCATAAAAAACAGGAAAAATAAAACAATACTTCTCAAACATTGGCCTCCAACTTTTGCAATAGGATTTTAACACTTTTTTTCCAACCCCTTGCCATAAACAGAGAGATTTCTGTCTTGGAGCAAATTGCAAATTTGAAAAGGGCACTGGCGTAGAAAAAAAAGCTGCAGAAAAGTGCAGGAAGATAAAAGGGACAGGTTTGGAGCAGGGTAAGAGAAAGACATTCATTTCCACCAAAAAAGAAGAGCATAAAAGACTGAGAAACAGTAAAGTTCTCTTTTGGGCAGGAAGACCTGGGTGAGACGAGGACTGGGGCAACTTCAGCTGGGGCAAAAGAATTGGCAAAAGGGGTATGTGCTTACAGCTGTGGTGACAGGTGCCCAAATGCCACTCACCTCCTGACAACAGGACTATCCTGCTCCTGTTTATACTCAGTGCTACTTGCAGGAGCAGAATGCTGCCTGCACAAAATTGTTGGGTTTTTTTCCAGGGAAAGAGTAAATTTTATCACCAACTGGGAAACACTGCTTACTGTTTACTATCTTTAAACTGTGAAACACGCAGGAAAATAGAGACTTTAATTAAAGTTGTCTTTTCAATGTTCATTCCTTGCAGAAAAGCAACACCATTTCAAAACACAGCTTTTCTTGCATGCCTCTATTTACTTTTTTATTTTTCATATAGTAGCTTCTATTTAACCTATTTCAGCAATGTATTTCATATCCTTCCATACGTAAATGCAACACATTCAAGAGCCTTGCAAAGTAAAATAAAGTTGCATTGTATCTTCTGTGTCACCAGAAAGGTGAGGAACACAGAATCAACCAGCCTAAAAGTTCCTAACATCACAACTCATGCCTTTATTATTTAAACAAACAAGCTAATGTTTGCACTGTAAAGTTCTGATCTGAAAATATCAAAGCAAGATAGGAACAGGTTTTGCCAACCCTTCCTATTAGCAATGGAGGGTAAAAATTGCTGACTTGCTTTGTGACAGTAATTGGCTAACCCTCCCTCCCTACTTCATTTGTGGTTTTACATGTCTTAAAAAACAATATTTCCTATTCAAAGTATGATACATAGCCTGTATGTATGCAAATAGTAATTGAACCACAACACTGTTCTTATTTCTTTATTTGTCTTAAAGCATTTGGAATGTATGCATGATAAGAACAGCTTTGCAGCACTGATCTATCTCCACTGCCCTGCAGTGGAGGTCCAGTCATGAGGGTTTTTTTAGGCTATGTACAGTAGGAAGCAAGGCAGTGTTTCTCAGTCCAGCTACAAAGTTACATGAAACAGTGTACTAGCAATAACTAGCTCCAAAGCAATGAATAACCAGCAACCGAGCTACTCCTGGGAAAGCTCCCTCGCATTTTAAATCAACAAGAAAGTGATGACCCATTTTCAAAGTATAAAGTAATTCCTGTCAGAAAACTACCTTTCTACAGTGGCTCCTAACCAAGTGAAACCAGCACACACAACTCCTGCAAAGCTGCAATCCATTTCAGGTTATGAATCCCCCCTCAACTGCTCCTGATCTGAGAGACACTTCTCTGGCTGTGGGGATGTTGAACATTGCCCCTGAAGAGCCAGTGCCTGTGTTTAGTGGCCGTACGACACTAGGAGTGACACTTGGAGTGGGAGCAGGCACTGAGGATGAATTTTTGAGAGCTTTTCCATCTAATGATATAGGGACATTTATTTTCGACTTTTCAGTTACATCTGATAAAGCCCTAATGCATGAAGGTGGCAGCTACCCAGGTGGAGGTCAGGACAGCCTGAAGGATCTGCTAAATCTTCTTTGAGTTTGGGGGGCCCGAAATCAAAACTCCCCAGCGGTCAGCAGGAGGTGAAAGAAAGGAAAGCGACAGCAAAACAGGAGAGACCACTCTTCACCCGCGCAGGTGCACAACTTGCTGCAGCGCCGCATCCTGCCTTGCCTGAGATGATTAATTCTGGCCTTGCACACTGCCCTGGCCTCTCTCTGCACGGGTCAGGCTGCCTCTGAGAGGGAATGTGCTGCAGCGGGCAGGCCAGGCGGAGAGGGCTATCATCTGCATACAAGGGTTTCAGAGAGGGAATAGGTATTTGCCTCTCCACTGATAATGCCATCCTAGCAAATACGTATTTCTTCTTTGGAAGGAAGTATGCCACCATACATTGAGAAAGCTGTCATTCCAAAACTAATTTTTTTCACCATTCTCCTGTCTTGATGATTCAGCAGACACATCAAGTATATTTTTTTACTTTGATAAACCTGATACATAAAAGCATGCTTATTTCAGTTAACCTTTTCAACCATAGGGCTTGGCCCACTGCAGCTCGTCGATAATGTCTCCATATATCACAAATGCACAGAGTGTAGGCAGAAATTAATTCTAAGTAATTGCGTGTATTAAAATTTGCTCCAAAACTCATCTATCTCTAGACACTTATTTACATATCCAGAATAGCCAGGCTTTGAATTCCAGTGAAGTTTTGCACTGGCTGATTTTTAATAAAAGTTACTTAAAGGTTACAAATTACTTTATCATGCTCAGCTTCCATCACTAAGAAGTTGAAAAGGAGTCAAAGCACAGAGCACCCAATGAGTGCTGCTGGTAGTAATAAACAACAGGAGGGAAAACAGATGGAAAACCAGAAAAGTGGTTGAGAACATTGTTCTAGTTCATCAAAGCAACCAGCCTTTAGGAACACTTTACTGTTCATATTCTTAGGATGCTACAGTCTTTTGCCGGCAAAGGCTTTGCGATTTCATTAATGTGAAGGAAGGAGATTCACAATATCTGTGACTCTAACTGTGTAACTCTGCCTATAATGTTCATGCAATGCCATGGAAACATGGACTGGAGGATGTTAACTGGGGTCAGTGGGATGGAGCACCAAAGCGGACAGAAGGGAGCTCTCTGCCCTGCTCACGTTGAAGTTCCCACCCTGTTACTCACTCCGTTTCTTTTTTCCCCATCTGTTCTGTGCAAACAAAAGGAGTTCTTACAACAGTCTTGCACACACACCAGCAACCCGTCAGCCAGGATGCCACAAGCCCTGTGAGCCCAGCCAAATGTACACAGGCATCTGAAACTTAAACCACCTCACCACTGGCTCAGGGAGGATTTAATCAGGATGTTTCTGAAGGGCAAAGACACAGCTCACTTTGGAGAGCAGGCAGTTCTACCAATCACCTGTCACAAGAAGATATGAGAAAAAGAAACCAGGCCACTCTCTCTCCTAAGG
The DNA here is from genome assembly GCA_020746105.1 of Trogon surrucura. Classification (NCBI taxonomy): domain Eukaryota; kingdom Metazoa; phylum Chordata; class Aves; order Trogoniformes; family Trogonidae; genus Trogon; species Trogon surrucura. The sequence continues at coordinate 69,884,222 of CM036617.1, forward strand.
GAGAATTGCTAATTGAGCTCTGTACGCGCCTATCCTAAATCCACGCCTGCGTCTGAACAGCTACAACATCGAAATGCATCTGAGGTGCACAAAGGCCAACAACAGTAACTCCAGCTCGTAAAAAAAACCCTGCTTCCTGATTAGAAACAAAAGGCAGGTCAGCATGAATGAGAAACATAATGTGTGACAATTGTAGGTCCCTCTGGGTGTGGCAGGATGGGAACACCCGGTCAGAGGATCTTTACCAGGAGGCAGAGCTGCTAAAGAGCTATGAGATTCACCATCTCCCAAGGTGCCACAGAAAACGGGCTGCAGTGTGCTTTTTCCTTCCCTGCCCCAAACAGAGAGGGCAAGCACCTGCAGGCTGCCTGAGGGAGTGCAGAAAGAGACCAGTAACTGAGCTAACATGTCCCCTCCAGGACTAATGGCAGAAAACTGTCTTGGGAAATTGCAAGAAGTGGGAGATGTGCAATCTGTGGGTATCTGGGGCTTACTTGCGAAAGTAACTTTAACAGCACCTCTTTAGTTCAAAAACAGAATAGTTCTGAAACAAAACTTCAATAACTTGGGTGAAACTCAGCTTTGGTAAAGTTAATGGGAAAAATTCCTGTTTACATCAGTGGAGTCATATGAGCCAATGATATATTTTGGAAAGGTTGAATGAGCTTGTGCCCAGGCTTTCAGGATCTTTGTGTACTGTACCATTCCAGTTTAAATGATGACTACAAAGATCTGTTATATAACTTTTTTCAGGAGAGGCGAAAGCTTTCTCTGTGTCACGGTTTTTAATATACTGCGACTCTTGCCCATAGTAAATAAAGTTATTTATCCCCTTTATTTATATGCACTGCTCTAACATTGTAACGATACAAAGTGATAGATGCACCTATACCAGTTGTCAAACTCAATAACAAAGCAACAGCAACTGTGTGTAGCTTTACCGTATTGTTATCAATTTATATAAAAGACAAATTCTTCAAGCTGTGAATGTGTGAAAGTAAATTCTTTACCATTCTGGACTTGCCAGCAATTACTTTGATCTCAAACCCTTCCCCAGGCTGCTCCGACACCGTAGGGGCCTGACACTGATCGCACAAACCTTATCCCAATTTACTTTCTTAGTTTCCAGGGAAGGTGTTCTTTATTACACTGCTGAAGTTGAAGACAGAATCAGGCCAGTGGTCAGAAATACAGGATAGAGAGCTCTTCTGCTTTGGATTTCAGAGTCTAAGGCAAAAGCAGAATGCCAAAGGCAGAAGCAAACGTTGTTGGATTGCAAACTAACTCCACCTGCCTTCTGCAGATAAATTTTACATTTAGATGTGTAGGGACGACTCCCACTGTCATCAATAAAAGCTGCACTCAACCTGCATTATTTTTCACCAGTCCAACTGCCCATCCTGGAATTCTTTTGCTGAAGGAGAGGCGAGTCTTCAGGCAACAAGCTTTCTTGATAGTGTGTTTAAACTATCTCAGATTCCCATATAGAATATCTTAGTGCTACCAGGTTCTCTATAATATTCACCTAATTTATGCTATTCATCTACATTCTATTCCAAACTGAAATTCTATTTCACTGTTATATTAAAAATGATCCTGTTAAAGAATAGCACATTTTAAAAAAGTAACAGATGGAAAAGTCTGGAGAGTTCTACAAATTTAGATTCCTACTTTAGAATTAATTAAATAGATTAAAAATTGAGTAAGCAGCAGCAGCCTTTCATTTTCCCTCTTAAAACACATGCTTATGGTTTATTGCATGAACCACTATATCATTATATAGACAGATGCAGCAAGCCTGGGCAAAACATTACTGGAAAATATCCATATATTAATTGCTAATTGTGTTTATAAATTTAGATTTTTGAGTGAGTGCTATACAGGACTATATCTCAGGCAGCAGTCCACCCACAGAACCAATTTGTGTACACACCTGTATTGCAGTCCCATTCAATAGTATTTTTGTTGCCTTTATCACATCTACATAACAAAACTCATTTACATCACATCACATTAATAAATGAGGATTTTTATATTTTGGAAGAAATTAGCTCTAGGTTTGAAACTTGCTTTCACAATACCCTAGACGGAGGGGAAAAAACACGTTATTTTTATTCATTAATTGCTTTGCAATTCATGTAACTTCTCATTTAAATGGAATAAGTAAGTGGATGAACTTCTCAGGGATTTACAATCATTACCTGCTTTTGGTATGGAGTGTTATTTCAGCAATTATATTTTTTAAACTGTTAAACTCTTTCTGACCATGTTTTGTCTTTTCTTGTGGCGTTACCTCTTAAATTAGCAAAGAGCACCGTTTTTACTTTGGTACCAATGGTTTGATTTCGACACTTGTCTCAGAGCTTCGAACGCACGTGTTTTGCAGGCGTGTCGTTCTGATCACCTTATACCACTCAAATACGGGCACAAAGAAGCTGCCGACCCCAGATGCATTTACACAGATGCTTAACTTGGAGCAGAGATTCAGCACAATAAATGTTATCTATTTTTGTATCGATTCTTTGTAAGTGAACACTTCGACTGTTTGCGAGGTAAACCACTACTCAGTCTGAACAAAGACAGAAAAACATGCTTTAAGATATTCTCAGCTGCTCAGCAAGCTGAGAAAGGATAGGAGCGATTGCACTGCAAACATTTCTCTTTCTCTGTGCCGCTGGACAGGCGATGGAAGTGCGAGAGGGGCTGTGGATGTCGTTCGGGTCCAGCGGCGTGAGGCAGCGCTTCACCGCCGTGCCTTGAGCCTCCGCCTGATCTCGCCTTCCCTTTGTGCTCGCTGATCTAACAGCCCTGTATCGCCAAGTGTTTCTCTACCCGCTCGACGAGCGAGTTAATGTGTTTCTTCTCAGGAGACCTTTAAGCTTAAAATATTTCCGTAATTAACGGAGCCTAATCTTTTAAGAGGCAAGGCCGGCTGCGGCACTTCCACGCCGCGTGGGTGCAGGACTCCCACCACCCCGGCTCACGGCCGGGGGGGCGGTAAGGGCTGACCATGGGACCATGCCTTCAACTTTCCGGACCGGCCACAGGGAGACCTCCCTCACCCGGCCGGCCCCGCCGGGATCTCAGTGCCAAAGCTCGGCAGCCGCCGCTCTGCCGGAGCCCCGAGGCGCTTTACGCGCTCGGCAGGCCGGGGAAAGCGAGACGAGAAGCCATCCCGCCCGGCCTCCCCGCCCTCTCACCCCCCACCTCCTCCTGCTCCTTCCTTCTCTCCCGCTTTGAACTTCTCCAGCGCAGACCCCCGAAGGTCCAAGCGCGGTCCCCCAGCCCCGCCACGCCAACGCGAGGGAAGGCGCGGCGCGGCCACCCCATGCCCGTGCATCCCCGCTCCATCCCTCCCCGGGGCAGGGAGAAGTAGCGTTACCTCCCCCTCCTCTGCCCATGCGGACGAAGGTGCGGCGCTGCCCCCCGTCGCCGGGCTTGGCTCCCTCCCGCCGCAGCTCTCGCCCCTCCCGCCGGGGACCGCCCCGCCCGCCGCTTGCCCTTCCCGAACAATGAGCCGGGACGGCGCGGCACGGCCCGGGGGCAGCCCCGGCATGTCCGCCCTGGCCCCAGCCCCAGGCAGGCAGCCCCCTCCCCCCGGCAACCGGAGCAGCAGCAGCAGCCACCGCCTCCCTCCCCGCCGCCGTAGCGCCCGACTCCGCCCGCGAGGTAACGGGGGCGGGAGCACGCCCCCACACCCCCATCCCGGGAGGGGCCGGGTGGCTCCCGGGGAAAAGAGAAGGAGGAGGAGGAAGGGGGGCGGCTCCCGGTGGGGGTGGGCATCGCCCGGCGGGGCGGTGCCGTGCCGCTCCGCGCCGCTGCGAGCCGCCCGCCGCCCGTGTCACCTCCCGTCGCCGGTGCCGCTGCGATCGGCGTGGCGGGGGGAGATCTGGGTGTGAGCCCCCCGCGCTTTTGTGCGTGCGGCGGCCCCCGGCAGCATGCGGGGGGAGCGGCACCTCGTGGGGAGCGGCCAGGCGGAGCCACCGCGCCGCCCCGGCTGCTGCACCTCGGGGGACGGGCACACTGGAGAGCCCTGAAAGCCCCGGCGGTAGGTAGGGGCAGCCCCCGGGCGGAAAGCACTTTTTTTGGGGTGGGGGGGAGGGCAAGGGAAGGGGGGGGCGCGGTGGGATGGGGAGGGGGAGGGTTTCTACTGTGCGGCATTTGCTGGGAGGAAAATCCTATACGCGAAGCCATATGGATCCTCAGTGGCATAGCTTAGTGGATTCTTGGCTTAACAGTTTTCAGGCGGGGAGTGTGCAGGGTGTGTTTTTGGTAGGGTTCGCCTGCTCAAGGGAGCTTGAATAGATATGTTTAGAGAAGCGGTGCTTTCCAGGAATTTAAATGAGACTTTTTTTTTTTTTTTTTTGTAGTTGCTTTTCAAGGCTATTCTATTAGTTCTGTATTTGCTTTTGCAGATTGCATTTATAAATAGTTAGGCAGTCGTATTAGCGTACAAAATTCGATATTCTCAAAAGAAAAAAGGAAAAGGTCTTTGAGAATATACCTCGAAGAAGCAGTGTAGATCACTTTTGCAGTCTGCTTGTATATTTTATCAGAAACATTAGCATCACTAGTACTCAACTACCATTTGTGGTTTATTCTGTCACGACAATGTGTTTCTGTTGGCACTAGAAAAAAAAATGATAGGGTTACTCGTTCAAGTCATTTAGTTGGTAACTGTTGGAGTAAGATTTAATCATCTCATTTCTTCACGTGGAGAGAAATCTTAAGTGATAGGCAGGAGGCAGCAGCAAACCTCAAGGTTAAGGTTTTTGCTCGTTTTTCAATCTGATTTTCCTTTTTCAGTCTTGCAAACTTTCTGAACTTTAACCCTTTGCAATGAAACTTTCCAGGCGTGGTGTCTGCATCCAGGTAATTTTAATACATATATAAGTATATATCTGTGTTTTTTTTGTTTGGAAAACTCATGCAAAAGTAATTCTGCTGGTTTTGGTAGCATGGGGCTTTTGAATATGGAAAGGAACTCTACATTTTTCCATTTAAAGATAAAGCTCTTGCAGTTTTGTTTCAACAGGGGCTTCTGTTATTAATTTAAATTTGAAGCATAGTTTAGAGGTATTTTCCCTTCATAGGCTCTTTCCGATTAAAATACTGTTTGACTGGAAATGCTGTGATAGTTGCCTACTGGTTTTGTGTGTGTCTTGCTAAGACCAAAAGCTTCTCCCAGTAACGGAAAGATGTGTTGTTTGCTGCTGAATGAGAAGATGTGATAAAGGGTCTGGAGGCGAGGTCCTGCCTGTGTATTCACACCCAAGGATACCGGGCACTGATTCTGCAGCTGCCAACAAAGGAGCGTCTCAGCAGACACCTCTGCTGAAGCAGACAAGGGCTCCTCCACTTGCCATCTGCTGTGGAAGGGCTGGATTTCAGATCGTGTAAGTGAAGGCTTTGAACTATCTGTAGGTAGAAGTCATCTGTGAAGGAGTTTAGGACCTCCATGACTCCTGATGTGATGGTCAGGGAACTCTTCGTCCACAGTTCATCGGGGCAGAGGACAGGATTTCCCAGCATTGCCCACGCAGCACATTCAGAGTTGGAGGATATATACAAAATGTTAGAGGTTTTTGCAAAGTTGCAGACTTCTATGTTTTGTGATGTGTTTTCTACTGAGGAAAGGAAGAGAAATGACAAACAATAGGCAAAGTGTTATAAAAACTTTATAAAAGGAGCTTAAAGGTGTGATAGGATTCCGTATGTAAGTGTCTCAGTGGAATGGCATTATGGATAAAGTTGTATGTTCAATTTATCTCAGTCCTTGTTTGAGATCTGCAAAAGGTTGTTATATTCCTTCTTAGATTAAACACAGAATTGTATATGAATAAAATCTGGAGATACCATTTCCTGATTAAAAATTAAGAAAGCAAACCAGAAAGTAATTGTAATCTTACAGAACATGATTTTTTTTTTCCTATTTCAGATTAGTGAAATGAAATAAACCAGTATTCTGTTGGTAGCATCCTGATGATTGCATTGTAAATTGATGCTGTGTGTGTTACTTACTGCGTATGCTAGTAGAGCACGCTGAATTTTACATAAGTTGTTGGAATGCTACCAGTCTATCAGAATTGCATGCAAATCTCTCTGCAGTAATTTTCAGATTGTGTTTTGGGAACTTCTTGGTATTTGCTAAGCAATTGGCTGGTGGTCTACAGAGAAGTACTTGGGCATATGGTGTTGGCTCATTTTCTGTATATTTAGCTACTAATGGCATTAAAAGAAGCCAAAATGCATTAAATGTCTCTCTAATATTAATTATCTTGATAAGAACTTGCTACAAATACTATTAAAATTGCACGTGTATATAAATGCTTTGTGATTGGTGTGAAGGCAAATCCAGGGAATAGGGTCAATGAGGAATCTGTTGATCTGCAAAGGTCTGTTGAGAATGCTGTTGCCTGCCACAAAAAAAAATGGGTGCCCCTGTGACACCCTAAGTTTGGAACAAAAGTGTAGGGACTTGGTTCAAGAAAAGGAAAATCTGGCTTCACTGCTGCTTTCATAGTGCAAAGATCTTTTTTGTCAAGTTAGGCTGTTGGTTTCCTCAGAGTAAAGGTTTATAACCCTTAAATAGCTCTTCCTGACACTAAGCAGTATCCCTTTCATGTGTTTGAAGTGTGTTGGAAAGGCTGGCTAGTAACATTGGTGCTGATGAATGAAGGAGAAAGAAATTTACGACATCAGATAGTTTTCTTTAAATTATGTCCCTTGTTGTTAGTTGTTACCAAGCATTAGACTACCACACTTGAATACAATTAATGTAGCAAATGGTTTATGATGCGCCATCTGAACTTTTGTCTTGTTTAATTATAGACGCTTAGTGCAGTGGTCTGTGTACAATATTCAGCCCAAATAATTGCTTTCAGACTTTTATCTGGCCATGGTTATTTTTGGAGCAGCTGCATGCATGGCTTTTCCCTGAACTTTGCACTTTTTAGGCTCTCATTTCCAATCCTGCCACTATGTTTCAATTTGCATAACTAAAAGCAGTTGTGTTGTGATTTTGCTGGAGTGATTCAGAGCAATTGTTCTCCATGCCATCATATGGTAGAATGTTTTGATCTTCCTTAGAATTCTGTCAGTGATATTTAGGTATCCACCAAACCACCACAAAAATAAGAAAATTGCAATTATTTTTTTTTCTGAAAATTTTTTAAATTGTTACTGAAATTAGAAGTATTTCTTCCAGTGACATAGGGTGTCTTGAAAATTATTTTATGTATGTAAAAGTAGTGGCATGGAATGAAATCTGTGCCACAGAGAATTTACAATAAAGGATTCAGATACAGCAAATCCTTCTTCATGTGCTTAATCACGTATATTAATTCCAAAATAAATGCCATCTTCCTCCATTAGAACTCATGGTGTCATATTTAGGGTACAAGATCATATGAAAAGGTGACTACAACTACCATATTCTACCTGAGAATAACATCAAAATGGTATTTTTTGTTAGTTTTATGGACATTTTGTAATTTAGCTACAGTCTTTTCTATGGTGCAGTAATAGAAGACTGATTTTCTTGATCGGCAGCACTTCTGAGAAAAGCGATTTTGTAAAGAAATTCAGATTTATAATTTTTGGTCTGAAAATTTTACATGGACTAGAAACAGTGCTTCACTAGTTGGTCTTGAGGGCAAAATATGCCAAAACCATTATGTTTGTTGTATGCATTTTTTCAGAGATGGGCTCTTTCCAGAAGGTTAAATGCTTGAAGGGTTAAATGTCAGGGAACTGTTTCCAGCCTTCTTGATGAGGGTCCTTGACCTTGGGAACTTGCTCCTGAGGGAACCTGTTGGTCGACAGGCCTTCAAAGCCCTCTTTGACACCAGCCACGTTGGAGAGGCTGGATCTTCCACACTTTTGGGAGGATTGCACTTCAGAATTCTAAATGTAAATGAAAAGGAAATGTTATTCATTGAATAGCTCTGTGATTGTCATCAGAGTAGGGTTCACCAGCGGTTTTGTTCAATCCACTGTTTATTGTATTAAATTGTATAAATACTATCCAAGATTAGGGCGTTGTATATCTAGGGTTGTGAAATGACTGCGAGTGCTCTCTGCAGACTGAACACAAAATCATGTGAACACATGGCTGTTAACTGTGGAAAGGAAAGTTCCTTCTTCCCTTGTGATACGTATCTGTCGAGTGGAAAATATGTGGCCCGCCAGATGCAGAGGACTAGGTGAGATGGGATGAGTTGTTCTGCAACTTGGTGAATCCATTATGTCATTGATGGAGCCAAAAGTCTGTAATGAGGTTAAAATTTGATGTGGCATCTTGAAAGGTTCCTCAGTTTAAAGTAGCTCTGCTGTGCTAAGTTCTGTATTTAATTTTGGTAGTGGAGTTGCCTTTCCATCCCTGGAAGGACTATTTTCGGTCTGGTCACTGTCGTGTCTGTTCCTCGGCAAAGACTGATCCTGTCTCTATGAAGTATCAAGTCTCTTCTTCCCATGGCATTCTGCTTGAGGGACAGGGACTTCAGTAAATACCTTCTGTGTATAAAAATGTAGCAATGTGGTCTACAGTCATGGTCCAAAATGCCCTCAGTCTTTGCATAACCAGGTAGTGCAGGGTTCAACATCCTTTTAGGAGGTTGATTCCTAGATAAGAAGATGCTAGTTCAAAGTGCTGTTTCAGCACAACGCGTCGCAAGTCTGAAAAATGTTGTAGGTATTTTATAATTCACTATGCAGAGCTGGAGGTGTCTCTGGACTGGCAATGGGATATCAAGCTGTTCACCTTTATGCAGCGGTGGGGAACGGAGGTCAGTAACAAATGAAAGCTCTTACCGTCTGATGGCTGGTTTAGTCACCTGTGAAATGTGGTTTCTAATAGACAGGTTTCCACATCGTCAAAGCAGCCACCACAATTAGATGAGCAGAGCCAGCCCCCTTGTCAAGAGACTCTCCAGAGTGGCTGACAAGCACAGCACGCCTCGTCTTAGCCTCAAACCCATCCCGCCAGTTAAGTGTTTCCAAACACAGCGTAGCGACCCGTGATTGCCAATCATGATGGAGAAGGAGTGTGCTTTGTCGTCGGAGCTGTTGGCCTGTATCTCCTAGATAGGCTTGATCTGTAAAAGCAGAAAAAAAGTAGAGCCTGCAGCAGCATCCATGGGGTCCTGGCTCCACCTGAATTAGTGGCTTGCAAAATGTTGAAAGGCTTCACTGGGCTTAGGATTTCTTCCTATGGAAGCATTATAGAGGGCACTCTGCATCTCTCAGTGAAGCTTATCATGTCCAGACTTGATAGCAGTGACTGACAGATTGGCTGAGAAGTCAATGATTAATTTTAGCAAATGAGTTTTCTTTGAATGAAAGCTCATACGTACCAATTATAATGGTATGCTTATGATAAAATTAGGGATTTTTTTTTTCTTCAAGCCTCAAATCTGCTGGTGACTGATTATTTTTTCCAATGTCTTAAAACATCTATGTTTTGTCATTAGTGTCATTGGAGGAAGGGACAATGAAAGTGCTCTTTCTCCCCCAAAATGCCCAAAATACCAATGAAATGTTCACAGTGGTTGCATAATTATTTTTCCAGTGGTTAAGGAGTTATTTGGTGTATTGTATCATACAGTCTGGAAGGCCTAGTACCTAGTCTTGCAAAATCAGTGAAAGGTCTTGTAATGCCTTTAAGTGGGCTTTGGACCTAGACCCTTGTGAGTCCCAGTTTGGATTCCAGCTGCGGGGTCATTTCAAAAGGAGACAATAAAGTTGGGTGCTAGGAAACAGAGCTCCTATCAAACATATACGAGTTGAGTCATATTTTGATGCATTGAAGAAACTGTTTTTAAAACAAAGCCTTCTTCAGACAATATATCATGAGGTTTTACAGAGGAAGCATTAAGGATAAGAGGAGTGCAGGAATTTTCTGAAGAAAGCAGTGTGCACTATGTGCTTTTTTTTTTTTTCCTAAAGATTGAGGTGCTAGCACAGAAAGTGCATTGTAGCTTCATAGACCAGAAGCTTTATTTCTTAAGAACACAAATGTGGTTTATAAGAAAATGAAGCAGTGACATGTTTTTAGACATTTAACTTGGATGTACTCTTGCAGATGGATGCAAGGCGGTGATCTGACTACCTTGACTCCACGCACAGACCTTTTTATTAGCACAGCTGAAAGGTGCAAGAATATCAAGAGTGTTTTTACACTGATGAGTGCGCATGGATGTAGCAGTGTGGTGTTGACCTTTATTATATACCACCTTTTTTTTCAGAAGCTTATCATTCAGCCATAAAATACAAGTTCTGTTTTAAACCATCGTTAAAAGGTCTACTTAGTGGAAGGAGAAGTTTTACCAGGTAGGAAAATGATTGCTTTGACAAGATGGAGAATAATGTGACATTAATAAAGAGGATCCATGTTTTCTTTTTTTTGTTTGTTTTGTTTAACGTGTAACTCTCAGTACCCTTACATTTAAAAGACATTTAGAAAAAGACATTTAGGAAACTGGAAGTCCCTTAAAAGATTCCTTCTTTCATTATCTTGACAAACCTTGAAAAGCAGTTTCTGTGCCTGCGTAGTGATTATGTTTCAGAAACAGTTCTTAGGGGTTTTATTATGTGCTGAAACATATGTTTATAAAAAAGACTATAACCTGTTGGAAAAAAGTGTCTTATAATAATAAACCTGTCGATGGGCCATATGCTACCATCAGTATGTTTGAAAAAAAAAATTCTTCTACAAGTGTTAAGTAAGTTTACAGCCCGAGTGTTAAGTTGAGGTCAGACTGTGACTGGCCCTCTGTGGATTGAGAGGGCGAGGAAAGTGCATGCAGATCCTCCTCATGCTCTTTTTGTTAGTGACTGGAGAGATGGAGCGGGGTAGCACCCTATCCCAAAGGGCAGTGGAGGCATTTGCTCTGTGAGAAGCTCTGTGGGAGACCGCAAGAAGTCCTCCTCCTGCAGCTTTCTTTGGCACTCTGCAGGTTTGTGCTGACCGAACACAGGGCTGTGTATTTTGTAAAACTTGGCTGGGCTTTGCATGGTTGCTCCTGAGAATAGCAAACCTCTGAAGCAGGCTACCTGCATTTAAAAGATGACAGGACAGACTTATGAAGCTGGTACAAATAAAAGAGCTCTAATAAATATGCAGTTGGTTAAGACATGTTGACAGAACTTCGGTTCTTACTATCTATGAGGTACATAATTTAGATTTTATGGATTTTTTGTGTTCATATGACTGATTTTGTGGTTGATGCATAATCCTTTGTTTCTGAGAGCAAAAGTGAGATGCAGCAGGTCAAAAGATGTGTCATTCATAAAAGACACTTCTGTGTGGGATCAGTGTTTGGTAGATGTAGACACTTTCAAGTCTATTTTACTTTGGATGCACTCCCATAGCTCCTGTGAAAGGGAGTCATGCATGTCTGCATCTCAAAAAGAATTAGTTTTTTTGTAACTGAGGCACTTTCTGTTTAGCAACATAGTTCAGGGAGAAGCGTTTTTAATGTCCCAATGTTTTCCACCACTGATCAGTTGTGCACTGCTTGTGTTTCTGGCAGCTCAGCAGGTGATAGTCATTGTCAAAGGAAATGTCCAGAGATTAAGGAGAACTGTTTAAAGCGGTTGACCATGCTGAAGGCTGTATCAAGAGATACATGAGGTTGCCATAGTATCCACTATCAAAATCAAGATTGTGAACAGAGCAATCCCCACCAGGAATAAATTCCTTACCCACAGTCTTTCCAGGGTTCATCAAAGCTTTTAGTTACCTCAGGGGAAATTTGTTTCTTGAGGGCTGAGACCTTCCTTCCCCATGGGTTTTTCTGCCCAGAAGTCTAATGAGATATCTTGTGTCAGGCTTCCAGTCTAGATGAGGTCTTTGGAGACCAAGGGAGTAGAGCAAGGGGAGGGAATAAGCTGCAGTAGAAACACCCAGGCCACAGGATGGAGTTTGCAGTTGCTGTGGAAATGGAAAATAGATTGGATCAGGGGGTACTTGGGATCTGTGTGGATGCTTCCTGGGAAAATTTTGGGGCACATCAGAGACTAAGGTTAAGTATGGGTTGAAGGAGGAGTAGGAGGATGACAGTAAGTCTGGAGAGCAAACAGTCTGTGCCTGCATTGTGCTTACCTTTCCCAGAGAGTCACTTTGGTACTGGCAATGGCTGGAGCCATTTCTTTTCTGCCTGACGAAATATAGCTCCCCCATGGAGACTGTGAAGTCCGGCCAGGTTCTTACACCCAGTTAGACCTGAGGAAAGGGTCCTGGGCTTCAATGCTGCCTCCTGAGCACAGTTGATGAGGTGACGGAGGAGGCTGCAGTGCGCCAGGCTGGCTTGCCTATGATATATACATGCCAACATATGGTGTTAACAACTGCAGTGCTCAGAATTCACACAAACCCACATTTAATAATAAAATAGCCTGCAACTAGTCAAAGGCACCAGTAGTAGCCAAGCAAATTTGGAGTGTCTAAGCCAACCAATTTTAAGTTATGGTGTGCCAAAAAAAATTAGGAAGCAGTCCAAGAAACGGAGAACACCTCACTTTTCTGGAACTCTCATATCTCCAAGATGCCTTGGCTGATCTACCTCAAACTTTCCAGAGAAGCTTTCCTTGGCACAAGACCATGACTGTGAAATTTCATGTGACTGAGTTTTACTTAGTTAAAGTTATGAAGGTTAAAACTGGAGTTTGTTATAGAAAGCTAATATACCTCCGTTAGAAATATTTCTGCATAGCTGGTATTCATTCCATCATAATTAGTCATTGCTATTTCTTGTTCACGCTGATTGTATTTTTGCTATTTATTTCAGATTTTTTTCCTAAGGATAAATTTAGAGCAGTATAGCTTGGAGCCAAATGATGCATAGCTGTGTATAAGCATATGTGGTAAGGCAGAAGCATTAGCCCTGTATCCACTGGAGAAGGAGTCATAGCTGGAGTCCCACTCCCACCTATCATTGGAGAGCTTTCTGGAGTGTCTGGTTCGAGAGCTCACTGTTTAATACAGCTTTTCCCTCTCTGGTTGGTAGAAGAGAGTATCTCGGTTGGCCTAGTTATGCTCCCACCTCCAGGCAAAAAAAATGTTTCTGGTTGATGGCCGTCTTGTCATTCAGGGTTTCCCTAGTGGCTGCTCCTGCTGTGGAAAGCCACGAAGGTGACTATAGCCTAAGACTTGGGATCAGTGTTCTCCATATGTGCTCTTGAGCTGCTCTTCATTGTATCTAAACGTCTGTAGCCTGAAACATCTGGCTGCCAAAATTACAAAATTCCAGATAGGGATTAGAAAATACAGAGAAAAAGTTTGTGGGCCTGGAAGTGCTTTTTATTTTTCAAGTTAGCCATGACTTAATTCGTATGGGAGTGAGACCTGTTTGTGCACCAGCCCTTTCCTCTGCTCTGAGTTTCTGGATGATGTGAAGACCAAAGCATGCTGTTGCAGATACTTGCTATTGTTAGATGGAGCCAAATGAGGAAAGGTCTCTAAATACGCTGTATTTAAAGACACTGAATTAATTTGACTGAGTCACTTTATAGACAGAGCGAGCAGGTCTGGAACAGATGTCAAGCTGGAATGAGCCCTCACACCGAGGCAGGGACTGAGAGTGTTTGAAGTCGATGCTTGACTGTATTTTCCTTTCCGGGGCTCAAGTTAAAAAGTGCCGGTAGAGACTTGGCAGAAGTCAAGAGGTGCGGCTCTTGGAAGAGACAAGGTGCTGTTGATCACTGTGTGGTAGGACTCTCTTCCAGGCGGGATCACCCGGCACCTGCTGAGCTCTGCAACTCACGAGGCCAGGAGGTGCTCCATGCCTGTGCAAGGCGCAGTCTTTGTCCTGTTTGCCTTCTGTAGGAGCTGGCATCTGTAGCACAGGAAGGTTCCTGCTTCTTGCCTAACACACTCCACACCAAGCATGCAGCTCTCTGACAAGATACAGTAGATTATCGTGGATTAATTCCTGAAAAAAGTGTCTGCATAAAATACCTGTCAGGTTTTCTATTTGCTCAGGCACATTTTTCTTTTTTTTTTTATTAGGAACCCTAGAAGACCAACAGAGCCAGCTAAAAATCAATCTACCTCTGTACAGGCAGCCAATGAGAACAGTTTGTGGTGGGTGTAATGTGATCACAGCTACTTAAACCAGTGATCAGATATACTGCTACAGACTGCAGAAGCTGCAAGCTGTAAAGAAACCCTGCTGAAAACTCCTGGACCACAGAATTAAAATAATTAAGCCTTGCAGTTACTGGAATGAACATTGTGCTTGCAGGGTCATGACAAGATAAATAAGGGCACAGCTAGAACACACAGTGTATGTGGAACTTTGCTTTAGTTGTGTGTGATGCAGGGGCTCTTTATTTTTTAAAATGGTAACTAGTTTCCAGTGAAAGTGCTCTGAGGATTCTTGAGGTGGTGATAGTGCCAATACCACAGCCGTCACAGGGGAAATATAAAGCAAAATACGTAAATATGAGGATACATCTTTTAACTTCTGAACTAACTCTAGCATCCCCGCATGGCACTGTAGTGCTCTGCGTAGAGACTCCCTGAATGATTTCTTCAGTGAGCAGGGCCCTGATGGAGGAGATCACTTCAACAAAATTTTATCTTTTTGGCATTTCTAGAAATAGCGTGTCTGCGCTCTTCAGACTGCAGAGCTGCAAAGCTTTGAGCTACTGCTGGTGCTACTCCATCCCATGCTTCCAGATGAAAGTTTCCAAGGAGTCTCATAAACTCGTTGGACGAGCTGAGAGAAGGAACAGAAAACTGCAGGGCCTCTAATACTGCAATATTATTGTCTGTTGCTGCAATAAACCCTGCTGTGTTTGGAAGGTCTCAGGCATACCAGCACCATGTCTAATCAATCAAGCAGCCAATAGTAATTCATAGCTTTGACTGCTAAGAAATTCAGCATGGCTGAGACAGATATCTGATCCAGCTCAAGAAAGAAACTCAAGAAAGCAAATGACTGTTTCTAAAGTAGTTTGCTTTTTGATAGTGCCACTTTAACCCTGTGTCTGAATTTGCTCACTTATTTGATGAGTAGTTAAAACATATAACACCTTAAAATAATTAAAATACTCTTCATTAAATCCTTGACATTATTTCCCTGTTTGCTCACTTTTAACATTTTAAGTAAACCAAGCAGGGACATTAACAATCAGACAATGGTAAAAATATGCAAAGACAATAAAGCTGTTAGAAGAAGACTTCTGGAGTTTCGTGACTCAGAACTGTCTTGTAAGTGCCGAATGCACCCAATAAGTATATGTGATAGAGGACAAAGTCTTCCTTACTTTACCACTGGGTTAAAGTCAGCCTCTTTATGTGTGATTTCTGCTTCCCCCCCCTCCCCGCAATCACTTGGAATCAACTATAAAGCAAAGTGTGGTCAGTAACAGCAGTGCAACAAGAGAGTTGCTCATTTCCCCACTGCCCTTGTTTCTCAGAAAGTAATATTTGATACCACATCAGTTCCAGTGTGGTTTTGGGATATAAACCAAAACTGAACTTTTCATTCAGGTCCACTAAGCAAAACGGTTGTATTTTTGTTCTTTGAAATTCAATCCCTCTTTAACGAAAAGATTCACCTCGTTTTCCATCCTGCTGAAGTGAGGTTACAAAAGAAGAAAATTGCAAGAAGAGAATGAGAAGTACTCAGGAAAATGTCAAGTGAGTTGGAAACAGGCATGCTGAGTAAGTGTCATCAAGACAAAGACATAGGTTCAAGACTTGCAGCAGCAGTGACTGGTTCCTAGGTCCTGGAGGTAGTTCAGAATATGGATTCTACTTCTCCTGAGGTTTTGGAAGTCAGGAGCTGGTTATAGGGATATGGAGATGCTGGAGGAAACACATGACTCTAGTCTGGGGTCACCACTCACTGACTGAAATGCTGGCAAAGTAGTAGCTATAGAAAGAGTACACAGAGTAAATAAAGTATGTATTATATTAACAACATTACATTTTCCAAGAAAGACAGTGCTTTAGAAAGGAAATGTCATGTACTAAAAGTCTATTTTTATCCTGATTCTCTGATGCCCAGGCCAAGTGGAATTGATTTTAAACTAAAGACAGCAATCTGCCGGTTTCATGCAATAGTGTGCTTTGCAGAATATTGGTATATTAGAATTCACATAACTCGAATTCTCTGACTCCTGGAAAGGAAACTGTATATGTTACCCACTGATGGAAATGTGGGCTCCTCCACAGTGTGCCCTTGGGCACGTTCTATTTCAGTGACTTGAAAATATGTGGTTATTCCTCATGTGCTCTCCCATATTCGATTTCTTTATGGAGAGAGTGACATTTACAGCATCTGCAGTCTGGAATACTGCTTTTGCCATAGCTTTTAATTATTATTTCCATTTGCTAAAAAAAAGACTAAATGAAGAGCTTGGCATGGCAATGGCATAGAAGGTTTAACAGATACAAATTGTTACCTGTATGAGGTGATAAAGTTAGAAAACACTTTAAAGAAGTCAAGCTTTCCACCTGCTTGATCCAAGCCATACAAAATCTTTTCCTTTGATTTTTCTTCCTTCATGATGTAAAGCTAAGTAAGTCTTCTCATTCTTTCATCAAAAATGATTCAGACCTGAGGGACACTTGTAATTTGGAAGTAATTAGTAAATAAGTCAGATAAATACTATCCATTGAGAATTGTGAAAGCACATTGGATAGGATTTTTAAAGAGCTGTATCAAATTCAAACAATTAAAGCTTAAAAAAATTATCAGTAGTTAGTATGATAAGTCCATTTCATCATAAATTAGCTCACTGTTAATTTCTCCTGCTTTCGGAGCAATCTGAAGAGATTTAGCAATCTCAAAAAGTAGTTAAAATAGAGGAAAGTGAAAAATCTATAAAAGCACAGCATCTTTAGACTAAACTGTGGTGGCATCCAGCTACCTGATCCGCAGTGTGAGCTCGGGGTGTGCGGTGGCAGCCAGTGCTTGTGTGGAGGGGCAGTCAGCGGGGTTCTGCGTCAAGATGGACCTCAAGTCTATGAATGTGGGTACTCCCACCTCTCCAACTTTATACGGTATTTCTTTTGGTTCTTCTGGGGCACAACATATTGCCTGTCTGCTTGTTTAAGCAGAACTCAGTGGTGCTCTTTTCCTTATGCCAATGTCAAAAAAACCCCAGCTTGCGTGGCTGCTACTGTTTGCAGAATTGGGGTCTTTAATTGGAAAAGCAGAATGTGAGGCACAAGATGTGTTCGAATAAATGTGGTTTGTAAGTAGACCAACGTACTTCTCATAAATTCATCTTAAAATCTTCATAATCCTCTACATAAACATCACTTTCAGAATGTGACATACTACAGGATTCTGCTGTAGCTTTTTATCAGTGCAGTGCTGGGGTAACGGGAGTACACAGCGCTGTGCCATTGCTTCCTGGAAATAACCCGGTGTCTGTCAGAGGTAATATCAGATTTCGTATTTGGTGTTTTTATATCATACAATTCACTATCGTTACTAGAAGTACTATGGAATTTTACGGTGCACTAAGATAAAGTACAAGTTATGATGAATCAAGGAAATATACTATTCCAATATAGAGTTCTTTCTGCTTTATTGAACTGGTAAATTTTTTTAATCAATTCACCATACTGGGTTTGGTGATGGGTAGGTTTGCTACTAGTAACAGGTTTCCTACCAGTGAGTCTGGATTACCAGCACTTTGCTATACTACCTCATGTCTAATAGAGTTTCATAAGAGTTTTACTCTTTTACCTGTCGCGTGAAAGGTATGTGGCTGCAAGAGGCATGTACTCACATTACCACAGCAGAGCAGACACGACAAATGTTTCACACAGGTACTGAAAAATCTGAGAAGTTTGAAGTAGATTGAACACAGCTGAACACTGGAACAAGAGTCTCATCACCATTTGGCATAATTTATGATTATTACCAGCATATCTGTTTGCATTTTTGTACTCATATTTAGCAGGAACTTCAATGTGTTTTTCTCCAGCAGTTAAAAAAATCCCAACCTGCCAAACATAGGAAATTTTACTTTGCTTGCAGTCATCCAGTGTAGTATACTCTATACCTGAAGCAGGACTAAACTCCATCAAGAGATTTGACAAGATTGGGTGTTGCCAAGGAATCAGTCTATGTTAAAATGGAGATTTCTTTTTCAGAACTGCCTCTTTTTATATTGGCAGATAAAAGCTGCTTCTGATTGATTTAGGACAGTGAATTGACTTCACTTTATTACTTACCCTCTGCTGCAGACGTGGATTGGGGCTGTATTACACTAGTAAAGGGGCAAAACCACATAGAAGTTAGTCTCCATCCTCGCAAATTTTCTTCCTGATTCTTGCTGACCTAAATGGCAGAAGGTGCCATGGTGAGGGAAAGCTCACCTTTTCTGGGAAGGGAGAGGAGAGGAGAGGAGAGGAGAGGAGAGGAGAGGAGAGGAGAGGAGAGGAGAGGAGAGGAGAGGAGAGGAGAGGAGAGGAGAGGAGAGGAGAGGAGAGGAGAGGAGAGGAGAGGAGAGGAGAGGAGAGGAGAGGGTGCAAAAGATATGCGGGGAGTTTATGTGTCTTGGCTACTTAAAGGTACTCTTTGCAGGAGGGCTTTCTAATGAAATCAGTGATATTTCAAAGTCCTGCCTGTTGGCTGAAAACCAAACAAAAAAATGTAGCCAGCATCTGAAATATTAACAAATATTTTAATGAAAATTTTTATAATCCTACCTGGTGAAGAATTGAATGAAGGGAATGTATTACACGTATAGTGATTAACATCAGACTTCAAAGTCAGTATTTAAATGGAGGCTTTCCTCTAGAAGTAAAGGCATGTCAACAACCTTTGTTGAGTATGTTAGTAAGAAAAGCATTTATTCTTTCACAGGTTCATCTGTAGTAAACTGTAGATCTCAAAATATAAGGGTTTAGATTCTGTTGTTTCTTATGATTGTGAAAATTGGCATACAATGGTAATTCCACAGTTGTATCCGTTGAGGATGGGCTCAGAATATTATCCCATCACTTCATCTTTTATAACAAAAAAAAACTAATACAAATAATCTTGCAAACTAGCTGTCTTTCTCTTACCTCTCACCTCAGCTTCTCACTGTTTTAACGGTGTCAGAGTTTTCAGAGACCCTATTTTTTTTTCTGCTACCTTCCACCTTGTAAAGTCATTTGTACTTGTAGGGAGTATATGGCAAGTGTTGGAAGAGATGACTTGTGTGCTGCACATGGGCACTAATGAGGACACAAACGGGAAAGCTATGAAGAAACCAATCTACAACCTTGATTTAACTGTCATTAGTCCTGAAACTGATTTTATCATGGTAGTTCTTAGAGATCCTGTTTCTCTACAAAATTTCCAGACAGGTAAGATTCAAGTTCCAATGGTTCGTGTCAGGTTACAAGCAGCTGTATCCCCCACAGAAGAGCTTTCTGTTGATCTAGTCATAGTTTAAACTAATATTGCCCTGGGCCATACATAAACCAGTGCCAGAATGGAGGAGAGAAAGAAAAAAAAACAAACTTAAATACTAATACCACTTTATTTTGCTTTATGAAGCCAAACAAAACATCCCAGCTAGTGTAGGTTGGCTTATCATCAGCATAATCATGCTAAGTATTAAAATATACAAAAAAGGGGAAAAAAATGTTCCAGTCCAGGAAATTTAAATTTTGGATTGTATTTGTAATGTAACAAGGACTAAACTGACTTCATCTTTTGGTTTGGCAGGCCTTCCTTCAGGGTGAAGCCTTTCATTCAAGCTTTTAGCGTAGAGCGAACAAGCCTATAGAAGGCGTGTTATTTATATGTATGTATATGAGTGTATAGAAATAAGACATTAACAATGATAATTTTCTAGATGCTGTCTTACAATTATATTGCTAACATAAACAAATAGGAGTTGGCACTGAGATAGAGCTGAGAAATAGGGAACAATTTATTTACCATTGTTCCTTTTTAGAGTTTTAAAACAAGGGCTTGCTTGCTTTCTGGAACAAATGTAAAAAGACAAACTAGAGTCTAATAAAAAAGTTAGTAATAAAAAGCAAAGCAAAACGCAGTGCCTATAGGACTTGCTTTATTGGAGCATACAGTAGAAACATACTCTGCGGATGTAAAATTTACTGCTATATTGAGATATGGATGATCAGTATATCTCATAAACGTTGCTTTAGAGTGGAAGAATCAAAATTCTCCAGCCATTTCTGCCAGGAAGAGTTTGTGAGTTTGTTCAAGCTTTTTGTGATAGGATTGAAACAGACCTTTTGTAACTGCACTCTCTGTTCATGCGCGTTAGTATAAACGTTTCCCTCTCTCAGGAAGCAATTCAGATTGCCCTTTTTCAGTGCAATTACTGCTGTGTTAAGTTCAAGTAATATAGCATCTAAAAACATTTATGGAGCAAAGAAAAGAAGCCTTTTATTCTAACCTTGCCAAGAGCAGAAATAAAATGAGCTGTTGTGCTGGAAGTGTAGAACTGTGTGAGGATTTGTAATGTCCTACTTCTCGTGGTTTAGTCTTGTGTGCAGCCTGAGATTTGTGTGATTTAATGAGACTGTGATTCGTTTATCCTGTCAAGCTTTAAATAAAAAACCCTCAAAGCACTTCCTTCCTTTTTTGAATTATGTGTTTTTGCAAGTATGGTATCAAAAGCTGTCCATTAAAAAGAGGGAGGGGAACCAGATAGTTATGTATATTGGCTGGATTGTTTTTTCTTATATTTTATTAGACACTGAGTAGACTATCCATTTCTCTGTGCCTCTCTGCCTCTCTGTCTTGTTTTGGGGCATTAAGAGATTGCTGCCATTATGTTCATTTACACGTGACATCAGAACATAGGCATGAGCTGCTCCTAAACGGTTCTTTTGTAGGGGTAAAGAGATTAAAACATTACTCTGTGGGTAGGGAAGGATCAGTCTCACAGAAAGACAGGCTGTGCTGATGATGGGCAGTAACATCTGCTCATGTTGTGGGTCCTCAGCCACAGCCATGCCTGTAGTTTGGAGCATCTCTGCGTGGGGTGTCAAGTGATACAGTGTAGAGGAGGGGAAAAATATGAATAGATATTTTGGGTGGTAATCCATTGTAATGCTCAGTCTGAGGGTGCCCTGGTGCATGGTGTGGGAGGGGAGCAAGAGCCATGCTCCACCTGTGAGGAGGATGTTCAGTGCTCCAGGGTCTCCTTCTCATGCACAGGGGTGGTGGGAAGCAGCACACTGAGAATAAGGGGGGAAGATACAATGTGGGTCCTGCTGCTACCCTGGACCTCCCATCTGTTGGAGGAGCATGGTGGCCTCTTTCGTTTGAGAGTAGGATGCTCTGGGCCAGAGTTCACCCCCTGCTTCCCCAGAGGCAAGGATGTTCTGGTGGGAGGAAGTTTTTGCTTCCAGTTCTCACCCCCTAGGTGCTGAGGTGTCTCTGCCTCTGCCAGATGTTGATTCACTCTTTCTCTAGTGCTGCAGGCATGGTTTCTTTTCAGTCTCCCTGCCTTCCTGCCCTCCGCCATGCTCGGCAGCCAGGCTTCCTTCCCGCCTGGCCCAGCCTCCCCCAGTACTTGCTTCTTCCTCCCTGTGTTGGCGTACTCGCTTCCTCCTCATTATCCTCCCCTCAGTGGTAAGATGGTTATGTACATTACTATGTACATTAATTATGTATGTTTATAAGGTGGTTAAGTACAGATTGAGGATGCACAAGCAAAGTGATGGCCGTAGGTCCGATTGCCTTTTTTCCACACCTGGCTTTTATCTGTCTCCAGCCAGCTTGCTGTGTCTGCCTGCACCCCACGTAGAATCACAGAATCACAGGATGTTTGGGGTTGGAAGGGGCCTCTAGAGATCATCTAGTCCAACCCCCCTGCCCGAGCAGGATCCCCTAGGGCATCCACACAGGAACGTGTTCAGACGGGTTTTGGAAGTCTCCAGGGAAGGAGACTCCACAACCTCTCGGGGCAGCCTGTGCCAGTGCTCTGTCACCCCCACGGTAAAGAAATTTCTCCTCGTGTTGGGGTGGAACTTCCTGTGTTCTAACTTAAACCCATTATTGCTTGTTCTGTTGCTCGGTGCGGATCAGGGGGATGATTTCAGTTCCTCTAGAACCTGTAGTTTATGAGGGAGGACAGACATGAGCAAAGGTAGCGCAGAAATAAACACGGGCAGCTCTGTGGCCTGATGCACGAGGTTTTTCCTGTGTGGAGCGGCTGCTGAGGTGCAGGAGCGAGGATGTCTGGGATGGTGTTTGTACAAAGCTGGATGGCCCCGTGATTATCCAGTGGCATACTGAATTTCACTTTGGGAAAGCAGCTTGCACAGTCTTCGGATATTTGCAGTAGTTTTATGCTGGCATAGATAAGAGTTGGGTTTTTTTTGTTGATTTTTTTTTTTTCCAGTTCTTGGATCAAAAGACCATGATATGGCAGCTAAAATATGACTGAAAACTGTCCAAAACAGCCAGTTTCTGCAAGGGCAGAAAAGATACCTTAGCTGCTTCTCTGCTGTGTATGTGAGGACATACTAGGGCCTGTGGCCAAAGCACTGGTTTCTGCACCCGTGTCCCATGGTGGAACCAAGCACTGCTGGCATTTTCTGCAACTTAAAGCAACCTTAAAATCATAGAATGGTTTGGGATGGAAGGGACCTTAAAGATCGTTTAGTTCTGAGCTCCCTGCCATGGACAGGGACATGACACCCGTGCATGTCATGGTGAACTGGGCCAGAACACAGCAAAGAGCCAGACAAGAGCCAAATGGCAAAAAAGGGTTCAGAGTAGGTGAGGCTGAGTGCAGGCAGTACCTGACTGTGTGAGGGGCTCCTTGAAAGTCTGTAGGGGCTGATTTGACTTATGTTGTGAAAATTGCTTGTTTTCAGCACAAGTACGTGACACTTCTGGCCTTTTGTAGTTGATTGAAGAGCCTGGAAGCGATTTACACTGAAGTTGTTCTGAATTTCACACGCAGTGATATGTAGTACATTTCTGTAGAAAGCTTCAGTTACAATAACAAGACTGTGGTTGGCTCATAACCAGTCAAAGACAAAGAGTTGTCTCCCCTGACCTGAAATTTGGGAGGAAATTCTGGCTAAAGCGTTGAATCTTGGTGTGTATCAGAGTGAGAGCTTCTGTCACGGCTCTTGAGAAAAGATGCTACAAGTTGGGTAGATGGAGGTTGGCCTGAGAGGTACAGTTGGTTGCTGCAAAGCCAGGTTTTCCCTAGCCCTTGATGCTGTGATGAACATTTTCACTGGCAGTGGGAAAGCCTGCATGTGAAGGCTAAGAGCTGGTATGGCTATTTTTACTTCCCTCCTGTCAGCCCACACTCACGTAACCTGTATGTGGTCTCTGGGCTGTGGAGGCGGCGCTGTGGGCTGTAGGAAAGTGATAGCTGGCTTCAGTGCCAGGCAGCTTGAACTTGATGATGGAGCGCGGAAAGTGGGTATCAGATGCATGCAAGATAGTTTTGACCTCCCACTAAAACCCGAAGATTTATGCATTTAAGCCCCCATGCTCCTGCAGAATAATCTAGGACACGTTCCTTGGCAGAAGCCCCATTGAGCATTTCTCCAGCTGCCAGCTGGTTGCCAGCTCGAGTGAGTTTTACTGCAAGTCTTGCTATATTTGGTAATTTTCATACAGCATGAGCTCCTGGAAATGGGTCATTAGTAAAAATAATAATAATAAAAAAACCCTCTCCACACCCTTTAACTTGAAATCATAGGTTTTATCAGAGAACCTGAGAATAGGCATGCTGCCTGCCTGCATCCCCAGAAACACGAGAGCTGGAGACTCCACTTTCCAAATACCCTGGTCTGGGATGCTTGGTTCACATTTAGTGAGTGATTCAGGTTAGCAATACCATCATTTGCATACCTCCCAAGGAATTTTGCCTAAGAAGATAACTAAATATAGGCACTGAGCAATAGTGAAAAATAGAAGGAAAAAAAATCCTGCTTCTGAGTTATTTGGATGTTTCTTCTTTGTTTCAGAAGACATTTTCTTATGTTGCCACAAATGACGCTGAGTGCGGCTTGACTCCTCTGAAAATGATGTTGAAGGAAGGAGCCAGATTTATTGGCACTAACAAGGAAGTTGTCCAAAAGAGATTCATTAATTATAAGGCCTAATCACAGCCAATAAGACAAGTGCCCAGGCCATCAGCAGACTAATATACATCTTTTGGCAGTCACCACTCCCCACAGGCTTGACTGTCTGTTGCTGCCTACTGTATGGCTTGCACTGCAGAAATGATGTGATAATGCTAAAACCAATTTGGCACTTCCCTCCTGAGAGGATGAGTATGTTTCCCCACCCTGGAAATGCAGCCTCCAGCTGTCTTGCCCTGTGCCAGAGGTTCCTTAATACCCTGGAATTAGCTGACTAAGAGATGAAGCAAACTGAAGGAGCATTTGCTATCTGTTCAGGTCGCCTAAGCTTTCCATCAAATAAACCCTGGTCTGATTCTCAGCCCTCTGGGAACGGTTGCCCACAGCTAACGTTTGCTACCCCAAATAACCCTGAGGTGACCTTCTCCCTGCAAAGCTGCAGCCAAGAAAACCCTATTTAACATAACAGTGCACAGCTTAGAACATCAACTTGAACCATCCTGACCTCTGAGCTGCCAGGGTCTGTACAAATTAATTTAACAATAGACAGTGTTGAAAGGGAGGAATGTTTCAAAGGAATAATAATAAAAAATCTCCCTCATCCATCTCTTCTCATTTAAGAAATAGTCAGGAGGCCTTCTTTAGAAAAATTAAAAGTGTTCCTTGTTGCAAAACAATAGGCTATAGAAGTGGAGGGGGAACACAGTGGTTTCTTGCATCTTAGCCTAGCGAAATGAAATTTCCCATAAATAGGTGCTGCTTTTGGAAAATCAGCCTTTAATTTCTACCAGGGAATTGGCTTTATTTCCTGGGATGCTTCAAAAATACCGTTGGGGTTTGCCTTTCTTTTTCACAACTGCTGCTAGTACCTATATTAAGCAAATAAGTCTCCCATTTCTGCCTACTTCACTGGTTTGTACCTTGTCTTCTGTTTTCCGTGGCTTTCATGCGAGCAGCCAGACTGAGCAACAAAAAAATCCCCTCTCCATATGGTAGTTGGGGCTTAAACCAGTTAATGATTGAAAGAGCCCATCAGAAAGGAGATATGTAGGAAAATGAGGTCTTCGGCCTCTGGGGAAAACAGCTTGATTCTGCTGAAGAGGAAGCTGGGTTGCGCTAAGTCTTGTTTGTTTTCCCCAGGTGCAGATTTATTCCTCTGGTCCTCCTTAGCATGAGCTTTGACTCCATCAGTCTGTTTGTAAGTAGGGAGGATTATTATGGCAAGGGTGGTGAAGTTGGAGAAAATGAGCAGCATTAATGATAATTTTTAAATTCATATAGAGTTGCTTTGACAGCCTGTATCCTGTGTGATAAGCATAGATAAGAGAGATGGAATGATAGAATGATTTGGGTTGGAAGCAACCTTAAAGACCATCTAGGTCCAACCCCCAGGCCATGAGCTGGGACACCTCCCACCAGACCAAATTGCTCAAAGCTCCATCGAGCCAGGTCTTGAACAATTCCAGGGAGGGGGCTTCCACAACTTCTCTGGGCAACCTGTTCCAGTGCCTCAACAGCTTCACAGTGAAGAATTTCTTTCTTATGTCTGACCTAAATCCACCCTCTTTCAGTTTAAAACCATTACCCCTCATCCTATTACTACACTCCCTAACAAAGAGTCCCTGTCCAGCTTTCCTGTAGACCCCTTCAAGTACTGGAAGGCCACTGTAAGGTCTCCCTGGACCCTCCTCGAGGCTGAAGAGCCCCAACACTTTTAGCCTGTCTTCGTAGGAGAGGTGCTCCATGGAAGGAAGTCTCTTCCTAAAGCATCCAGGGAACTCCCAATAATTACATAAATGAAACCACCTGTTTATTTAGCCAGCGTAATTCACAATGATGATCGTTTCTGGTTTCCTACACAGATGTTTTTCTCTTTGCAACTGAGATGCGCGTCCTTCAGGAACACAGGGCATGAGCCTGAGCACAACCCCCAGGTGGTACCGAGGGAGATTCCACTATGAGCAGTGGCAGGCTCTGTTGCCAGGTGGAGGGAAGTGTGTGGAGGAGCTGCCCTCTCCTCCCAGACATTCCCAAAGCTGGGGACTGTGAGGTGTGAGAAGCTGCAGGGGCTGAGGGGGAGAGGACAGGATATTTAGTGCAGAGGGAGATAAGATAAACTGGTATTTCTCTGGTCTTACCGCTGCTTTCCACACACAGCCTTCAAGATCCTGTGAGGTTGTAGGGGTCCTTTTGCAACTAATACAGTACTGACCTTGAATTTGCTTCCAGCTCCACTGTACTGCTGGAGGACAAGGCTTTTCTTGTGAGCAAAAAACATTAAAAGCAGCACAGAGATTTGCCTGCATAGCTCCGGTCTTTAAGAGTTTTGAGTACCCTTTCTGAGGCCCCTCTTGCAATAAGGGATTGTAGATAAGCTTCTGCAGTAGTTAATGTGTAAAGTTTTGGATTTATCCTCACTGGTGTCTCTTCTTTTTCTTGCAGTGTTGATAAATATACTACTGTATGCTGATTTTTTTGTTTTACTCAAAGAATTTTTTTCTGCATGAAAAAGGTAATCATGCATGCTCACATGTGCACACTGACCAATACAAGTGTGCTTTTATGACCTTATAAGTGTTAGGGGAAAAAGAATTAATTCACTTTGATTTAAAAATAATGAATAATGCAACTCATTCCTTTTCCAGATTGTAACCTGAATATCAAATTTAGGAGTCCAGACTAATTCTTTATGCTGATGCAGTCTGCTGCACCAAGCACATGCAATCACAGACAATTTGAAACTTTCATAGTCTCACACCTGAATTAAGACTAAACCTTTTTTTGTTTCTTATCAGCTTCTGGTTATACAATACAACAAAACTGGGAAAAACTACTAAAAGCATGAGATTTTGTTATGGGTTGTGTTTAAATTGTGTTTGGACTTGTTGCGTGACTCAGTGGAAAATATTGGTGACCTCTTCCTTTATATCTTCAACTTCCTGCGAACTTGTCTGTGAAAAAGAATCTTCAAGATGCATCCTTTGTGGATCCTGTAAGAAATGTGTATTCAGCGGGAGAAACATCTGACTGAGCAAAGACTAACTTACACAGTGGTTTGGAAGCCACGTGTTGAAAAGTGCTGGGGAAACACAGCAGGGAAAATGATAAAAAGGGATGAAAGCAGTTCAGTTGGGCAAAGAATGCTAATTTAAAAATGCAAACCATCTGAACACTGAGGAGTGGGCAGGTTGCAATAACTTCAGGGCAGACCTAAGTTGTGCAACAATCATATACTGTAAAGTTGACTCCCACAGGACATCGCCTGCAGTGATTTAAAATTGGAAGTGGGGGGGAGCGCTGAGGTGCTGCAGAGAGCAATCTTGCTGCAGCAGCAGAGTGCAAGTAGGAAATGGGTCAGTTGGAGTAATAGCTTTTTTTCCATGTGGTTTGTGTGAGCCAAGCCAAACGTGTGTGGAGCACAGGGTTATCACACTCATGATTTTTTTCCCCCCCGCAATGTATTAGAAATGAGTGTGTTTGCAATGAAATTTAGTCATCCAAGTGTGGCATTATGAATCCTCTCTCTGTCTGGACACTGCCTTGAGTCCCAATGTCGGCTTCCTTTTTTTAATGTTCTAGGCTTTGACTAGATCATTAAAATAGACTGTGTTTGGAAATGTAATGCTGTGACCTCACATTCTCAGGAGGTCAGCAGAAATGCTAGCCTGAAGTATCCCTGCTAATACCACCTGCGGTTTGTTCTCGCCTCTGCATTGTAGTAGGCAATATCCTAGTTTGTGCTGAAACAACTGGATGTGTGACCACACTCAAGTGGATAAAGGGGCTGACACGGTTTAAAAAACCCAACAAACTAAAACAAAAAAAAAACCCTCTAACATATATTTCGTGACCCTAACCCCTACTGTAACAGTTTACTGGTCCAGTTTGTAATATGTCAACCCCATATACAGGGGTGTTGGTAATGGTGGAGGCATGCTGCAGAAGTGAGGAACAGAGAGGAGAACCTCTTATGCCAATGTTATTACTGGTCTATTTTTATTGTGAAAAGACAGCCTGAGTTACAGAGTCGGTCTAAACTTTACACTCAGCTTTGATGTACTTTAGCAGCTTGCAGAAAGGTGATAGTGTATGGTAACTGTGCTTTTTTGCTCCCTCCTGATGGTCAGGTATAAGCAGGCAGCATGTTATCAGAGGTGTATAAACTGTGTCTGCTGTTTGGATGTGGTGTGATGAGATAGTGGCTCCTGTTAATGAAATCCAAGCCTGTCCCTGTTCCCGCTCCCCCTTTCTGATCACAGCTGGCTGATACAAGTGTCTCCTAGGTCCCACTGTTAAGCAGTCATTGAAACAAATGGGGCTTGAAAGAAAACTCCATTAGGAGGGGCTTATTTTTAATCCAGTTCAGGTAAGTGGTCTGTCACCAAGTAGTGCACTGAGTTACACTGCAGTGTAACCACTGAGGCTTATGATGACTATGGTGCAGGGAGGTGAACGATAAGGCTTGTGATAGGGGAGGGCTGGACTTACTTCAGCCAGCTTTGCCACTGATGCCCATGCCACTTGACTAAGCAAGTGTGTTTGTGTATGGGCATAGCGTGTGTGACGGTCCAGCAATGTGTTAGTGTGTTTTCCTTGGAACACAGCTCCCTCAGTCAGACTTTATTTCATTTTGGACCATACATCCCTCCAATAATGCACAAGCTGTACAAAATCTCCAGGTATTAGTAGAGCACAGATTTCCAAGTATAGGTGTGACATTCCTTAACCCCTTCTGTAGGTAAATCTCTATCATTATCCTAAAGGTGTGTATGTAGTTAGTTGTGCCAAATCCCTCGTGCCTTGACGTGTAGAACTTCATGCGACTGCAGTGTGTGTGCAGTATCCATAGCTGGGGTAGGACAGTTACTCATACTCGGATAAAATTCTGGGCAACAAATGATGTAGCCCGCTGATGCCGTGCCAGTTCATACCAGCTGAGGAAAAGAAAAGGTTCCCTTCCAACCCACTGGTGTGATGTTCTCTCCTACTCTGCCTTGATGATATCTGCAGAACAACACCCTTTCCGGGCTGTGGGCAGAGGAGAGATGCCCAGCTGAGAGTTTGTGCACCCTGCCTGGTTCCTTTGGGGCCGGACTTGCTCATAGTCCCACTGCCTAAGGACTTTCAATGGCAAAAGAGAAGACAGCTAATACCGTCCCCCACTGTGCGTACTGCCAGACGTGGGTTTTGCTTTTGCTCTCTTAATGCTATGCTCCATATAGCAGAAGCAGGCAGGCGCATGATCTTCCCGAAGGCAGGATCCAGTGTTACTGTAGAAACTGGCCACCAGCTTCTTTTCTAGCTAGCAGCTGTCGCTGTGTGGTTACAGCCAAAATGTGTCACTCCTACAGTGTCTGCAGGCTCTGGAGTTTGTTTCTGCTTCTGAATCCTCCGTGCTGCAGCTTGGAGATTAGTTCTGCACCTTCAATCAAAGCATGTTAAGATATTTCTGAATTGTATCTATTTTTAGAGCCATTCTTGATTAATATTTGATGTTCTTTCCAGGTTTCATTTTCCTTCGCCAATACTTCAAGGCACAAAAGCACTGGAAAAGGCATTGCCATGAAACCTAACTTGAAGCAATGGAAACAACTCATGCTGTTTGGGATCTTCGCATGGGGTCTGCTTTTTCTGGTGATATTCATCTATTTTACAGATAGCAACACTGCTGAACCAGTTCCGAGTTCCTTTTCTTACATTGAAACTAAGAGGCTTCTGCCCCTTCAGGGCAAACAGAGGGTCATCATGGGAGCCATTCACGATCCATCATTCTCTGAAACCGTCGATGGGAATGAGGTACTTCTTAATGAAGATCTCTTAGGGACATTAAAATCGGGGACTGGAAGTATTAAGAAATGGACTGATTTGGAAGATGCCTTTAGAAATGAAGATGAGTTTTTTCCATCCCAGATAGGAAGAAAATCAAAAAGTGCTTTCTACCAAGTGAATGATGATTATTTATTTGCTGCAGGTCAGCCTTGGTCACACAGCCACCTTCAAGAGATAGCCAAATTCATCTCAGCCGATGAGGATAATCCAAAAGTAAATATTTTACAGAACCATCAGAACCGTCAGAGAAGAATTAGGAGAAGGAGCACAAAGCACAGGAGAAGCCAGATGCTTGATGAATCTGATGACTGGGATGGGCTGTATTCCACAATGTCGAAATCCTTTCTTTACAAGCTTTGGAAAGGGGATGTCTCTTCCAAGATGCTAAACCCTCGACTGCAGAAGGCGATGAAAGATTATTTGAGCACCAATAAGCATGGGGTGCGGTTCAAGGGGAAACGAAACTCCAAGTTGACAGGAGACCAGCTATTCTGTGAGCTAAAAGAAAGAGTGAATGTGAAAACAATAGATGGCAAAGAGGCTCCCTTCTCCTCTCTCGGATGGGAAAAGCACGTTCCCCGAATTCCACTGGGCAAATTGTATACACATGGCTTTGGGAGCTGTGCTGTAGTTATGTCTGCTGGTGCAATACTGAATTCCTCTCTAGGAGATGAAATAGGTGGGTGAAATGCATCTACTCGTGTGCAAATGCGTGTACATGTGTGTGTGCTCGTGTGTGTCTTTCAAAAGGTTAATCTCAAGCATAGGTCTGTAAAGTCTGGTTATTCTCGCTTACCAGCATTACATAAATGTAAGCTTATGGCCTTCAGTGAAATTGTTCCCTTTCAGGACAATATAACTGAAAGGAGAATCAGGCCTGAAGTCATAATTTGATCTAAAGAAAATAACGATGCCTTCTTATCTTGTTACAGCTTGTACTATAAATGAGGCACCAGTTTCATCAGATCTGCCATATTTGACATTTTACTGCAATACGTGTTTATTTCTTCAGCAGATTAGAGCCGTGCTCAGGTTTTTTCCTGCAAAGCTATGTTGTACCTCTCTATATTTTGTGGTGGCTCATAGAGAAACCGCTTATTGTACTGCTATCTCAGACCAAACCTTGTCTCCATGCCAAAAAGCAGTAGAGCATCCTCTCTATCTCTTGCATGTTTAGTTCACAGACATGCAGAATTCAGACTCTTGAGTAGCTTCATGTGCTGAGGTCAAGTCCCTCAACCTCTTTTCCAAGAGTGAATTTAAATGACTTCAAGTATCTTTTGTTTTTCCATTGCTGCATTGAGTCAGCGAGGTTACGAGTGTGCTGAGATGTCAACATCGCACAGAATGCCCCACTTCAAGGGGGGAAGTTTGTTGTACCTTCAGTAAAGGATTGTGGAGCCATAAAACTAATCCAGCTCAGTTTTATTTTTTTTCTTTTTAAAAAATGAGTGCTACTACTCATGTTAAAGTCTTGGTAGTTCTTCGTTTTAGTAATACACATGCAGTATGCTAAGAGTGCTGAAAGAAGGATGAAATCTGTGTCTCAGATTTGCTTCTGGAACAAGAAGACTTATGTCCTTCAGCTCTCTATAAAAACCTTTTGATGTTCACTCATTAATCCTCCCATCTTCCAGGACTTCACATCCTAGTCCTTGCTTCATCGCACTGTATCACCTCTGGCACAGACAGGTTTCCTTTAAATCTCTGGGATATACTAGAGCTGCTGTCATTACCAAACTACTCTAATAGGCTTCCAGCACAGCATGGGTGCCTGGCCAGCCTGCAGCTAAAATGACACCACAGTAACCCCCAATTTCACAGGAAGCTCCACTGATTTAGAACTCCTTGGTGTGAAAAAGCTTAACAGTTCCTCCCTTCTTCAATGTTTTACCCTTGACTGAAGCAAAATCGTTTGGCATTGTTCCCTGGTACACCCAATTTACACCAGTGTGGATTAGTGCTCTGCTGGAGAACCTATAGCACACTGTGACATATTTACTTAATCACGTATTACAACATGCATCATGACATATTTGCATGCTCAAGTGCAGCCAAGGTGTGAACTTTGTTACTTGACGTGAGCCCATGTGCTCCTGTGTGCACCCATTTTCTCAGGAACACTCTGGGCACAGAAAGCTTATGCCATTCTCTGAGGAAGAGCTTTTGAATTAATTGGGAAATTGTTATCTGATGCCACCTAAAAGGATGAGATGCTGTTTGATAAGGTCTACACAGAAATTTCTGATCTTCTACTTACTGAATGGAAAAGTGTATGAGGTAGTAAAGAGTCACGGAAAGTTTTTTTCTAAGTGTCTTTCAGGCCATGGGCGGGTACTTGTGACTGAGCAGAGAATTTGGCCCAGAGCAGGGTTGGGGGGCAACTGGCTGCTTGCAGCCATTGCAGGAGGGCCTCCTCATGCAAACCCATGGGTCTTGGTGGTCAGTGCAACTCCTCAGATGTGCTCATATACCAGAGGCCTCGTGGCAGTGTTTTGACACTTACAATGGAAAATGGAAGCTCCAGCATCTATTTGTGTTATTATTCCCATGGGGAAGATGTTATGCTTCCCCTGCCGAGTCCAGATAGCATGTGTTACAGCCCCTGGCAATGCCTTTCCACCTCCCCTCTAGTCCTTGAACAGGTGAGAAGAGTCAAATCGTGAAGAGAAGGATCGGACTGTACAAGATGCTCTTTTTACCTGTGCGTGCACAGCTGTAGAAGAAGACTGTCCTCTCCCAGAGCTGGCACCAGGGCTAGCAGCTCTTGGTTGAATATGCAAGAGAACCAGCCAGTTTGAAGACACTGTGGGTGGCCGGTGGTGCTGCTCGATGGAGTCAGCCTGGCACTCCTGCTGAGCAAAGTCAACATCATTAGGGAGTGGATAAAAGCACCCCATGCATGACTTCTGGTTTTTGGACCATGGGCTGTACAATCTTGGTTGATAAAGTTGCTGCAGGCAAAAGTCTTTTGCTATTTATCCTTCCGAAAGAAAAAAGTCGAAGGAAAGCAGCAGCTGAGGACCTTTCTCTTCATAGGCCTTTAGCTCCCTCTTCTGTGTTCCTATTAAAATACAGGCAGAAATGTTACTCCCTGCTCTGTGTTTTGCCCTCCTCCCTCTCACACCTCTTGATTGTTTTTGAATATGAGTAGGTATGGAAATACTGTGCAAGTACAACAAACACTCCATCGTGATCGTGCTGCTTAACAGGACACCCCATTATTTTGGCATCATCAGGAAGTAGCAGGGATCTGTGATCAAACCCCAGACTACTTCTATCTTTAAAAAGTTTATCTCCAAGTACATAAGATTAAACTCAGTTGACTTAGAACCAGCAATTATCAGTGTTAAGCTGATCATATATTATATGGTGAGGGAAAGGTTTTTGGTCTTGATACAAAGAAGCAGCATGGCCAATGTTGGAAATGCAGCACACTGTCTCTCAAGTTGTCAACCATATAGTTCCCATTTTCCTATCCAATTTCCAGTCCTCAGTCAACAGATTGTCAAGAAGTTGTCAAATGCAGGTCTGAATTTATGTTCTTAAATTCATAACCAGAATTCAAGTATAAAGGACCTTTGTTTTCCTTGTTCAGAAACATGGAGTACCTGCAGCTTCTATTGCCTTCGTGTCTTCTAGCTCCTACACATTCAAGATGCTTATGTTAAGGCAGGTGGAGGCTAGGTGTTGAGGCTAGGGTTGTCCCTGCACAGGGACATAGAAAAAGCCTCCCCTTCTTTGTAGCTTCTGAGGAGTTGAGCTTGGTCAACATTTGGCAAAAATCTCTCTTTTCAGATGTAATAAATTAAAGAAAGCAAGTGTGGCTGAAATTGGGCTGCCGGCTTCATGTCACAGAATGTTTTCTTGTCTGGAATACAAGTGTGGAGGAAAGTTGTGAAAGGATGGAATATCCCAGTTTGATAGGATCAGGCCTGAACTCTGTTAAAGCATGTTGATTATCTTTGGAAACTTCTCCCTCCTCTATTTTTGAGCTACAGATAGCCACATTTCAAGTGAAAAACAACTGTATAAACCTACCTAGGGGTTAAGGCATTACATGCCTATTTTGGCTTGAATCATGTTCTCTGCTTCTATCGATAGAAGAGATTAAAGTAGACCAAATAGAGGACTATTGACAGGAACAGTGTGTCTCTGGACAATGGATATAATATCTTACTCTCACCCACACATTTTGGGCTTTGAGATCCCCTTAAGTGAGGTATTGGGAGAGTGATTTATCTTTTATCCAGCAGAGGCTTGCCAATAGTGTCTACCCTTGACCCACACTTGACCTGTAGCTGCTTTCTATTCTGCATGACTCTGGGGTCAACAGCTCTGGGGAAACTTCGACAGTTCAGCTCTGCTCTGTTAGATCTTTGCTACCAACAGATCCTCAGGTTTCTGTGTGTGAGCGGGTTTGTGGGCTGACTTCCCTACAGAGACTCTTTAAGATTTATACTGACTTGGAGAATACATGGTATGATTAATAGGTTCAGGATAGCCTGAGATTTTCAGATATTGTAATACTGTGAAGCACAAGCTTGTAGTGAAGCATTGTTATTCATTCAAATGTGCAATTAGATACTCTTGCAATTAACATGCTTTTGCATGGAGTATTTATTTGTAAATTTGCAAAAGAAATAGCAAGCAATTGTGTGTACTGCGTATACTAATAATCTTCCCACGCTAAGTTTATCTAATTAAGAGAAATATTTTAGTATTGCAAGCTAAATTAATAGATGATTCTGAATTTTTTTTTCTGGTGGATTTTAATAATGTTAATAATGTATGACAGATGCAAGAGGATTTTTGTTTGTGCATAGTAGAATGTTTAGCATCCTTAGCATATCAAGATTAGGAGTAATGTGTAAGTTTTATATTAGTTTAGATAATTTGTTTCATTTTACCGTTCTGTATTACTAAGAAAAACAAATTACCTCCTCATTTATGCTCTCAGATTCTCATGATGCTGTTCTAAGATTTAATTCTGCTCCAACTCGTGGTTATGAAAAAGACGTTGGAAATAAAACAACCATGCGGATCATTAACTCTCAGGTAACATCTTTCTTTTGTGAATTCAAGTCAACGTCACTTCTATAGAACATGGCATTAAATTAGTAACTTCTGAGAACGTGTTAGGTAGTTTAGGAAACAGCTAGTAATTTAGCAGTTGTAATGTAGAGCAGGTAAAAGTTCTTCCTCACAGGGATGTTCACATCACTGTCAGTGTAGAGCGATTGCAGTAGTTACTTGGTATCCTTGTTTCAAAGAAATGTTTATGAAGTTTCTCTGGCATCTGCAGGATGCCAGAGAGCCTTCAGTACAGAAGACTTTCACCATACTGCCCCTGGGATCTTCAAAAAGACCAGGCTGTGGAGATCCCAAAGCTATTTTCTCACATTCCCCAGTTCCCCAATTATTTCATCGCTGGAAGGAGAAAGAAACGGGAACTGAGTTATCTTAATGCATAACTTTAGGCAAGTCATCGTTCTTGAAAAATTCGGAATGAACTACTAAAAAACTTTAAAATACATGGGGTATTACATGTAAGGTGAGTTTGTTTATCTTAATGGAAACAGAAAATGGAATTTTCTGCATATGGGTGTCAACAAATAATTGTCCGTTGAACTACAGTGACACCTTATGGCTGAAAGGAGTTTTTCAGTTTGGAAAAAACTTGCCTGAACTGGTCTTGGGCAAACCAAGCCTCTTTTTCCTCTTTATGAAATGCAGCCAAAAAGTGACAATAGGATTACTGTAAAATTTTACAACATATTGAAATGGTGAGTTTGCTTAGTCAACACCAGGAGTATGGTTGGCCATGTAGCATGCTCCGTATATACTGATTCTTGCTGAATGAGAACAAAATTTTAATCTCCTGTAATTCTTATGAATTATTTTTTTTTCTTTTTCTTTGAGTGATTGTCCATGCAATGACCATCCTTGTGAGTGTGTTCTCTGCATGTATAAGTTCATGTTCTTTGACACTGCAGAGAGAACTGTTCACTGTCATTCCCTTCACACTCCTGTTGTAGCTCTTTGTGAGGCCACAGGACAGACTAGATCACTGAAGTGATCTGGGTCAAATACACCCCCATTCTTTTCCTCAGGGGAAGAAAGCAGAAATATCTTACTCTGGCTTTAGTGCTGAAATCAGCATAGCAGAGAACATTGATCTTAATGTAATTTATTTTACTCTCCGTTTTTCATTTGCATCTTTTCATTTTCTTTCACTGTTCTCTGTTTCACTGTTAGCTAAAACGTCCTGGTGCTGACCATGCCTGAACTCCTGTGCCAAGCAAGGAGGAGGATTTAGAAACTTTATTTAGTTGACTAGTCTCAGTAGGGTCCCTGTAGGAGAAAAGAGAAATGGCTCCAGGGAGTCGTCTTTGTTAGCTCCCCAGAGAATTCAGAGAGACCAAACAGGTAAAATAGCTGCTCTCTGCTGCTCAGGGCAGGCTGGGGTCCTCCTGGCTCCCACGCCTGCTGTGATGTGCTCCCACTTGGGTGCTAATGGAGGGTCCTGTGGTTTTCTCTGTTGCACTGTACGTTACTTTCTCTCCACAACACCTCTCAAGAAAACACAAAGCACAGCTAAAGTTCAGGCCAGATCAGCTCATGCAGCTTCCTCACAAGTTTTCATATTCTCACCACCTTTCTGTTCCTTCAAAGAGGTCAGATGCTCTGGCCACCTGCTGAGAAACTGGCCTTCTCCAGGAGTGACATCTGCACAGGCCATTTCATAAAAGTTGCTTTCCCTAGCAGTACTGAAGGTGGGTTACCCATACGGATTTCCTGGCCCTCCTTCCCTCTTGAAATTCCCCCTTGGAAATTCCTGCATTCAGCTGATTGAATTATTCCAGAAGAAACTCATCTCATACATGTGAATGCAGACTCACTAAAAGGGAAATTTGTGTGGACAACACCTCCAAAGGACTCTTGCTTACTGAAGGGCAAGTAAGAGCTCCTTTCTGGGATAACTGTGGAACTGAGCTTTTAAAAGCTTGATTTTTTGATCTGTGTACTCTCTGCTCTCAAAAAAGGAGTTTGTGTTCTCAGGCGAAAATTGCTCTGAGAAATGGAGTTGGGGATGCTGATTGCAGCACAACTAATTCTGTTCCTGTTTTAGAAGGCTGATGGAATGTCATTAAGCAGAAAGTTTATGGTAGGAAGAATATTGCTATGGCAACAATATTATTTTTCTGAGGAAAAATATGCATAATCAAGTATGGCTTATTGGATACTAAAGGGAAATGAAAATTAGTAAGAATTTATTTGTCTGGAATGTTCATTTGTTTAACAGCTGGAGCCAAATACACGCCATTTCAACCAATGCTGAAATCATTCCACACAATCCTGTCTGAGATTGGATGCGCCAGGAATGAGAGAGGGCTAGTTAGGCTTGGAGGGTCCAGGAAAGTATGAGCTGGTAGGAGTGAGAAGTAAAATTCCAGTGGGGCAGGAGGATCAGGCAGAGTACCGGGAGGTGTGAGAGGGAGGTATATGAGAGCAGTAGATCAGAGCAATATCTCAGTTAGCTCAAAAATAGCCCTATCACATGCCTGTTCCTGGAATTATTTTTCTACATATACCAGCTTTTACAGTCATGGTCTATTTTGCCTTTTTGAAGTTACCTGAAATGAGACTGTCTTGCTGTTGAAATGAAAAAGCAACCAAAAAAACTGGGTGTGGGGGAGACACTATACTGGGGGGCTGTAGGCCATCAAAGAAAGCTGCTGTGTGTCTTAAGAGGATCCTGCAGGCAGTCTGAAATACCATAGCTTTCGTTTTCAAGTTCCAGAATACACAGTTATGTTGATATACAATTAGGCAGCATCTCAAGTGGTCCCATCACATCCCTCACAGATGGAAAGCAGTTCAGCATACTGCTACTTCAAACTGTCATGAGTGCTGTTTATGGTTAAGCTGTTTTTTATGTATTTTTTTAACAAAACAAGATGCTTAAAGTCAACCAGAATTAAAGCAGTACAAACAACAGTGTGGGGAGGACTGTTCATTTTAGGGAAGGATTTTGCCATTTTTCTGCATCACACTTGCTTGTAACGTTGTGCAATTCTTTGCATCTGTGCTTGCAGATTCTCACCAATCCAAACCACCACTTTGTCGACAGCTCCTTGTACAAAGATGTTATCTTAGTAGCCTGGGATCCTGCGCCCTACTCTGCAAATCTGAATGTGGTAAGATGCCGGCTTGGACCTTTCTTCCCAGTCAATCTGAAAGCATTGGGGAAAATTAATGTATACAGCACTGCAGAATCCTGATTCTCACTTGTCACAATGAACCCCAAAGTCTGTTTTTAAGTAAGGGATGAAGAATGCTGGTTCTCTGCATGAATTGGTCAAACCTGATTTACTGGCAAAAAACTTTTTAGTACCCAGCAATTGTACGGGAATGGACTGCTCTGAATGCTAGGATAGATGGATGATGGTTTGTTTTTTTTTAATAAAATATTGCTATTTTCACACAACAGTGACTTTTCTGTGTTTGCCAAGGAGGGAACATTGCTAGATTTCAGAAAAAAGCTTTATCAGGAAAGGTGAAGAATTGCATCTGCTTTTTCCCACCTTCTCCTCTGCCTTCGCAGACAAAATACAGCACCCTAATGAAAATCTCTCTTGGCATTTTCCCCACTTCTCAGGCCTCCTCCCCACCAGTCTTCTCTTTTTGTGCACTCCCCCACTGCCATCTGTGCCCCACCGCCCACCCCCTCACTGAGAGCAGCAGACATCCATCTGGTTGTCACTGGGGGAGTCTCTGCTTTGGCTGGTGCTGCAGCTCCAGTGGACCAGTTGATCTGATGGTTCTTGGCAGCAGGGAGCACAGAGCTGAGCAGGCTGCAAAGCAGAAAGTAAACCTTCATCTGCTGAACTCCCTTAGCAACAGATGCCAGAGGCTGCCTGCCTCCTACACAGGCTGCCATCACCCTGCTTCACCTGCTGCTGCTGCCTCTGTCAGGGACAGGGACACTCTCAGAGGAAGGTTCACCCCCACACCCAGATCTTGTGTCAAGGCTTTTTGAACTCAATGTTTAATGCGAACCTCTGAGGGGGAGATGCGGCTGGCTCATCTCACTGCAGTGAATTGCTTTTTGGGAGTCACAGAATCACAGAAAAATGAGGGTTGGAAGGGACCTCTGACAATCATCTAGTCCAAACTCCCCGACCAGAGCAGGATCACCTAGAGTGGGTCACACAGGAACACATCCAGGTGTTTTTTTTAAGTCTCCAGAGGTGGAGATTCCACAGCCTTTCTAGGCAGCCTGTTCCAGTGCTCCATCTCCCTCACAGTAAAGAAATATTTCCTTATGTTTAGGTTGAATCTCCTGTTTTCCAGTTTGTGAGCATTGCCTATTATCCTGTCACTGGACACCACTGAGAAGAGATTGGCTGCATCTTACTGACACCCATCCTTTAAGTATTTATAAGCATTGATAAGATCCCCCTCGGCCTCCTCTTCCCCAGGCTAAACAGACTCAGCTCTCTCAGCCTTTGCTCGTATTGTAGATACTCCAGCCCCCTAATCATCTTAGTGGCTCTGCACTAGACTCTCTACAGTAGTTCCCTGTCCTTCTTCAACTGGACACAGTAGTCCAGGTTAAGCCTCACCAGAGTGGAGTAGAGGGAGAGGGTGACCTCCCTTGACCTGAAGGCCACACTGCTCTTAATGCACCCCAGGATGCCACTGGCCTTCTTGGCCACAAGGACACATTTTTGGCTCATGGTCAGCCTGTTGTCCACCAGGACCCCTAGGTCCTTCTCTCCAGAGCTGGTCTCCAACCCTTGAATTTCGTTAGGTTTCTCACCACCCAACGCTCCAGCCTGTGCAAGTCATGCTAGATGGCAGCACGGACTTCTGGTGTTTCAGCCACCTCTCCCAGTTTTGTGTCGTATTGCGACATGAAGAAAGGAGACAGAATAGCTCCGAGCGAGGACTGGCTTTCTAGAAGCATCCACCAGTGCAGGCTGCTTTGCTACCTTTGCTTCTGTTTTGAAGAACCCAAGTGAATCTTATTCATGTTACTGTAAATGTGATGTTCAAAACACATTTGATTTGTAAGGTTAAAAAAGTTCTTTTTTCCTCCCAGTGGTATAAGAAGCCGGACTACAATCTGTTCACTCCCTATGTACAGCATCGCAGGAGGAATCCAAACCAGCCATTTTACATTCTCCATCCAAAGTTCATATGGCAGCTCTGGGACATCATTCAAGAGAACACTAAAGAGAAGATACAGCCCAACCCTCCTTCTTCAGGTTTTATTGGTAGGTATATTGAAGATAGGTCCAGTAGAAATGGTGGATTTAAAAAAAGTAAAAATTTTAAATGTGTACATTGCATGAGGATCAAGTCTATACATATGCACTGCTTGTTCTTGGTGCTCAACACAGAAAAAATGACTAGCTGAAACACGTAGTGTGAGAAAGAGAAAATAGATGAGTGAATTTGATGTTTTGCTTTCTTGCCCTTCATGTCCATAATATGCATACCATATTTATAAAACATATCTATACCTGTGAGAAATTTGTATTATTCTATGTTAATTCATCTTCTGAGAACCCACTTGGTTAAAAAGTTCTTTGTTGGGATTGTAGAGTAGAAATGCATCAGACAACCCCTGACATTCTGTGATTCTGTGACAACAATTGAAAGCATGTGGCAGATACTGCAGAGAGGGTGAAATTGTTAACAGGCCAAGCTAAATTCCCTGCACAGACCAAGGAATGGGATTTCTCATGCCCTGTCATGGCTTCCAGTGCTCAGTCTGAAAGTGCCCAAAGCACTTCTTACACTTGAAGAAGTAGAGTTTCGCTGTATTTTTTGGTCCTTCCTTAGTATTTCTTGGGGGATAATTTGGCACTGTGCCCACAGTTCACACAGCATGATGACTTACCTGATGCATAGCAGATGCTGATCGTGAATGTCTAAAGGATGCAAGTAGCCAGAGTAGCATGGCTGAGTCAGGCTCTTCCTTGCTTATGCCTCTAGAGACACAGGGGGAAATGGAGCTCCAAATACCATGTTTGGCTTTGGAAATTCCATCCTTTCCTCCTTGATATTGTGATATTGGTCTATGTATTTGCTGCTGTCAGAAAATGCTCTTTTTATTATTTCTGTCTGAATCTGAAAGAGAAGGTACCTGAGATTACATCCGACATGGAAAAACAGTTGAGAGCACTTATCTGGGGCTGTGTATACAGTAATGGCATCCCAGGATATTGTGGAGGCCACCAAAGGCCTTAGGGAGGGTGCTGAAGCTCTCAGAGGGGTGACTTAAAAGTGTCTGGGAGATGCCCAGCTGTCACCTGAGTGTGTTGTCTTTACTTGGAGCATGAGTGGAAAGTAGAGGAGGCCTTGTGTGTTGGATAAGGATGACTTGGCAGTTGGTTACTTCTTGAAGGGAAATTTTTGGAACTTGCTTGTAAAAATTCCTAAGGAGAAGGCTGCTCATGTGGAATGATGTCACTAGCCACTTTCACAATGCAAAAGCAATTCTTGGAGTAATGGAGTTGTTCATAAAAATAGATTAACAGCTGCTGATCATGAGAATGATGAGAAGGATCATTGTGCTGTCAATCTGTACTTCCATATATATATGAAACATTTCAAAAGCTTTCTTTGAAGAAATGGAGCTAAATTTCACTTTAAGAATAGAACAGTAATCTGCAACCCAAAATCTAAATGTTCCTGACAAAAAAACATCCTTCAAGCAGAGAAAGCTGTGAAAGTATCAATCATTAAACAAG
Source organism: Trogon surrucura (assembly GCA_020746105.1). Lineage (NCBI taxonomy): Eukaryota > Metazoa > Chordata > Aves > Trogoniformes > Trogonidae > Trogon > Trogon surrucura. The sequence goes on from CM036617.1 coordinate 69,925,865, forward strand.
TAAAACCATCAACAACAAAAGCTGTACATACTCTCTGTGTAAAGTTGTAAAGATGCAAATCTTCCTGTTTCTTATTTTTCTTTTCCAAAGGATAGGCTTAGACAATTTGGTAATGCTATTATTAGACTTAAGAAAACAAGGCAGTAAAACAAGCTTATTGAGAGTCGTACCCACCTCATTGGATAACTAGCTACTGTTTGGTGAGGCATTTTAAGTATTCTGTTAGGGAGAGCCTTCCTGTTTTAGTAACCTAATTGAATGGATGTCTATGCATTGCACATGTAGTATAAACTGGGAGAGAGCACAGAAACAGCAACTGTGTATTGTCAGATGTGGACATTAAGGGCAAGATAAAGCATAAAAATATCTGAAAATTCATGTTGGTCTTCAGATCAGGTATCTCTCAACAACTCATGCAGCAAATAATCCAGTTGGAACTGAAACTGGCAGATGCAACTGAGTGCACCGGTATGAAGGGCATATCCTGAATATTAAGCTTCTACCTCGCTCTTATAAAACCTGTAGAATTATTTCTTATAAAATTAGTAGAAAGAATGGTTAGGTGACAACCATCATAAAATACGAGTGTCTCAATTTTGAGAAGATAATCATAGGATCACACGGGAAAATCGTTTATTAAATGGCCACACTACTAATACCATTGCGCTCACAAAAACTATGTGAAGGAATATGATCTGTTGTTTAATAGAAGGTATGAACTCTCACAGGCACAGGGACCTGTATTCCTGAATCTTAGCTCTTTATAGCATGGGCCTTAGTGATTCTAATCACTTTATTAGAATAACTTACTATAAATCTGTGTGCAATACTCTGCAATTAGAATCAATACCAATTCTGCAGAAGGATCTGGTTTGTCCATATTTACACTGTTGGAACATCAGGCAGCCCTCTGCAAGCTGTGGTCACTTATGGAGGAAGAGTAACAGTTCCTTATTTTGCTGCCAGAAACGTACAAGAGGTCAAAAAAAGTGGTTCTAGGTGAAATGTTTTTGTTTCAAGCTTTTTAACCCTCTGTAGCTGGAGTTTACAAAATTGCACAAATGTATAAATTAAAGCCTGGAAACATCAGACTATTTCTTTTAAGGAGCATGAGGAATGTTTTAGGGTGGTCTTAGACTATTTCTTCAATAATTACATTTTTCACTTGACAATTGTATCTATTTCTGCCGCTTAGCACTATTTATAAGAAACTGAGTCTTCCCAAGGAGAGGATGCTTGGTGGAATGTGTTCTCTGCAGCAGTGAGTCAGCATCATTCAGCAGTGACTGATGTCAGGGTGTCAGCGGAGTCTTTTAACATCGTTAATATCTGTATTAAAATACTTAAGTCACAATATTATTAAGTCTCTTGGAAAAGAGGTCAGTGGGTCATTTGTAGGGAAGACATAATCTCTCTCAAGCTGTGACTTCAGGGGAATGAGGGAGTGAGCAGAAGTAGGACCTTTTCCCTGGTTTCTCCACTGCATGGGACCTAGGGAGAAGACTTTTTGCACTTCCTTTGCGGTATGGGATGCCCTATCTTAGCATAACTCCTTCTTGGAGTCCCTGGCTCCTCAAAACCACATGTGCATTAGCTCTGCCACCAGTATGATGATGAGGAGAGGCAATAGCACTGTAATAGCTCGTAGGTGGGGTGAGGGAAGCACAGCATGTGTCGCAACTGTAGGAGGAGGGGAGAGGAGAGAGGATGGGGAGTGAAGTGTGGCACAGGGCAGAATTAGCTGTGCTCGATTTTTATTTTTTTTTTTGTGGAGAAAGGTTCACCTTTCACTTTTATTCTAAGCTGGGAGTCTTTTTTAACTTGTTTTCTGAAACACCTATATGGACTTTCCCTGGCTTGTAACTTTGCCTTATGGGCCATGTCACAGTTTAACTAATGTCACTCCTTATCATAAATTATTCACTCTTTGTCTCCCTAGTCTCATCCTTAGATGAGCTCTGAGAACCCATTCTTGCATATTTTTTCTTCATTTTTGCAGCAGCCACCTTAATGGTTTTAAAGAAAGCTGCATGGTATTCTCATCATCTTGCATTAGGCAATTGCCATGGTGGCTTTTTGCAGTTAAATTTGTGGTTCACATTTGACTGAAAACTGGGTTTGCTAAAGGTGTGTTGATATGCTTACATCTCATCTTGGGCTTTGATCTACTCGATTTTTCTCAGAAGAAATGTAAGCATCCAACTCCCAACTCTCAGACTTGGATTTCAGTGTTAAATCCTAAATTAACAGTTAACAAAAAGTCACTGTTACTAGGGAAGGATTTGCCTTAACTTTTGGCATCAGCCTAGTTCTGACCTTGCATTTTTATCATCTGAAGACCAAGACTAAAAGTACTTCCCTGAATTTGCAAAGAGCAGAATTCTGTGTGTTTTGGATGGGATGGTACATTAGCGTTTGGAAAGTTTGGAAGTGTATTAATAATGTCTAGATTATATACAGGATTTTCTCTGAAGGTTTTGCTCCTGTCCATCGTTCACTAAGTGGATTTGCTATGAATTCCTTCTTAACATGGTCCATGAGTATACTTTGCTAGCTTAACTTTTCATGGATGGTTTTACTTGAAATTCACATTTGTATACTGAGCAGCTTTTGTCTTTTTAAAATACTAGTTGAAAGCTCAGACTGTGGTATTATTTCTTTTTTACTCTCGACTCAAAACATGGTGTGTGTAGATTTTTACATTTTAGGTTCCTGTGTAGGTGGCAGCCTTTGCTACGTGTTGTAGCTTTTAGCATAATGTATGAACCACTGAACACAAGATGTTAAATAAGCCCAAATTACTTTATTGTTGGGCAAAAGAAAGGCTCGTTTGAGGCTTTGCGGTTGACATTACAGGTTTAACGGTTTTGCGTCATTAATAGTTAATAGCATTATATTTTAATCTCCATTTGCACGCATCAAGACAATAGTACAAGTGAGGCTCTCATTACACTGCAACATTAGCAGATCACTGTATGACTAGAAACTTAAATTTAGAGTGACTTCAGAGAGCGTGTTGAATAGAAGAGTGCAGCTGATCTCCAACTCTGCTTAGAAAAAATACACTTGCGTGAACTGGAAGAAACAACTTGACATATTAAGAGTTGCCTTTATTACTGTTACTTACTCAGCCAGCCGTTGGTAAAGGAAAAGAATAGTGCTTACTCTTTCCAGGTCAGCTTTGTTCAAATATTATTACACAAATAAATAATACATCCAAATAAGTAAGCTTTAAATTCTTCTTATTCTAATAAAAAGCACTCTGAAATTTGCTCGTCTCCTACTTCCTGAAATACAGAGATAAAAGAGCAAAGTCTCCTCTTACAGCACCCCAAATCACGTAAAATAAATCTATTATTCTAGTGTATCACTCAGATTTGAATAATACATTTCAAATTATGTGATATTACTGATCAGCATCTTCCAGTCTATGCTCATATTACAGAATATATTATTGAGATTAATGTACACCTTTTTGCACTCAACATGAAGTGATAAATATGTAAATTTTTAGGTCTACTATATAATGTGAGCCTCTATACATCAAAGATGACAAGTATTGCACAATTTGTTGTGCAAGCTTAGGCACAGGGCTATTTGGTGACAATAAAATTCCTTAATAAATACTTGGCCTTCTTTTGGTTAGTATTTGTAATGGTTCATGAACTAAACAGAGGTAAAAGAACTGGTTACTAGAAAGTTAGTATTTTCAAAAGCCAGAGCAAGTTTTACTGTATGTTCCAAAGAATAACTGAGGCACATTTGGCCCAGTTTCAAGGAGTGGCAGATTTTCTCATGATACCTGAAATCCTATTAAGAGAGACTACAGCAATAGACTAACATATAAAAAACTGTATGTTCTAAATGATTTATGTTTATCTGTAATGGTTTCAAGTGCACAGATTATAAAATATAAACTTACTAGTGTGTCTAGCTAAATTCTTCTCTGTAACTAAATTTGTGGTGTTTGTGAAATGAGATACATTATGAGTATAATAATCAGATTATGCGTATGTAAATGTTTTCGGCATCTCTTACAATTTCTTAAATGGATGCTGAGTTCTTGCTGAATGTTTTAATTACACTTATTAGTCAAGATGCTTTCATACAGCATCCGTTGTATTCAGGTATATTAAACTGTGTTTTATTTACTTATAAACTAAAGAGCATTCTTTTTAAATTAATGTGCTAACCACAAAGCCAAATTTTATTGTACAAAAGATGCATTTTGGAAATCCAAAACTTCCTGAGTCATTAAAATTGCCAGGAACAAACTGGAAAACATTTTCTCCTTTTGATTGGAATCCATAGTATATGTTCATTTGTGTAAACCATCCATGCAAGGAATTTAATCTTATTTTAATTCTAGTTTAAATCTTTTCAGTGCAAATTGTAGAAGCTCAGGAGTTTATTTTTGCCAACTGCACTCAGTTTAAAACTACTCAACCTTCCTGACACCGTAGATATATGCCAAATAGGGAAAAAAAAAAAGTAACGCATATTTCTAAGAATTTTCAAATACTAATATTTAATATTTTGAAATTCATATTACTTTATTAGCATCTAGTATTATACTGTTACAAACAGTACAATCTTGCAGGTTGACTGTTTCTCTGACAGCCACATCATTTCTTTGGAATAATGTATTTAAAAAAAATATTCTATGCTCACAATCCCTTTGTTTTTGTCCAACACAGTATTCATGAACATTGCCATTCAGCTGTAAAATATTTCTGCGGGTTTGTACTGGAGCTTAGCAGGTTCTTGACCAAATCCCCTAGGCACAACAGTAATACTGCTACTGCTAGATTAATCCAGTTAATCTGTTTTTTACAGAGCTTTTTTAGGACCCACTGATGAAAAGCGGACTTTACATTGTGCCCCATGGACTTCTCTTGGCATTCATACTAATGCTTCACCCTTTTTTGGTGTTTGCATGCTATAGACAGCCTATAGGCTTTACTTTTCAGGTTTCGCTTTTTCGTAAGTTGTGCATGTCCTCTGGTCTTGCCTAAATACTTTTTTATTTTCTGCTTTCACTCCTGTTACTGTACCTTAATCCTTCATGAGTACAATAAAAGCCATCTCCTCTCAGCTTAATCCTTGCACATAAAACTGTTTTCTGCTTATGGTCAGTCAGAGAGCAGGACTCATGCCACCTAGCTTTTGATGTCTCCAGTGCAGGTCTGTATTTGTGTATTTATGGTGTGTTAGAGCAAAAAATAGGCACCTCTTACATATGGCTATGAGACCTGTGTTCCACTCTACACGTGAAATTTTCATCCTATACTGGGAGTGCAGGTAGAACTCATGCAGTACAGGTATCTGTGCTGCCATTTAGGCTTCCCCTAGAGTCAACAGAAAGAACAAGGAACTTCTGGGGCGTACAACTTGTATGATCCATTTTTAAATGTTTATTCTGGGATGAGTAGACGGGTCCTGCTTCCAAAAAGTGTCTGTTTGTTTTGACTGACAGGAAAGGAGCCTGTGATACCTATCTCGGGTGCGGGTAACTGCACCAGTGGGCACACTTGGTCAAATGAATCACACCTTATTTTCATTTCTGCTCACTATGCTCCTGGAAAAGCCAATTAAATTATTTTTTCATGGGACTTCCAACGCTTCTGACCTAGGAGAGTGGAGGAGAAGGTGCTTGATAGCAAGATTCAGACTCTTTATTTTCTGTTTCTTCCTAGTCATTGGAGAGCAACAACACTTACAGAGAACGATTCATTCTATCCTAAAGCAGACATCTTGAATAAGCCTAGAAATGCATTGTCTATAAAGAACTAGGTCATCTCAGTGAGATTAATTGTATCCAGACTATAAGATGTTGGGATAATAACTGTCTTTTCATGCTCATTAATATCTTCTTATGTCTTGTGCAAGCCAGTCTGTGCTATTTTTATGTGGTAATTGTGCATTGACAGAAAACTAACTTAAAGACTGTGAGCAAAGACAAATATTGAAGTGTATCATATGGAAATTCTTCACCCTACAGGCTATCAGACAATGTGGTTTTCATTCATACTAATGCTGATGATCATGGAGAAGTGCTGAGACATAAAACAAACTTGCAGATGATACTGAATCAGGCAGTGATGTGAAAAGAACGTAGACAAAAGAAATAAGTAGATAGACATGTACTCTGTGGGCAGTACAGGTAAAGGAAGTAAACAGGGAACACTTGGAAACTATAGGTTAATGCATGTGAGAGGAAATGTGAAGAAATTCAGCCGTAGAAGAGAAACCTAGGAAGTGTTACAGACAGAGATGTGTAAATCAAATAGGAAGCAACGTAGGACTTGTCAGAGCAGACTGGCAAGCAGAACAGGTCAACAGAAGCAAGATCGCGTTGGTAAGCAGTCAGGTGCATACCTCTTCTTTATTTTGAGATTGCATCCACAACATTAATGTTCAAATGTAATGTAAAAAATATTTTGGAGATCATGTAAGTGCCAAAAAAGCTGTTAGTAATTTCAAAACCAAATATAAGATCATTGAAGGTAGCTGGAGGAGAGAAGGGAAACTGAGCTGTGAGGCAGATGAAAATAGAGACAGCTTGGCACACTTAAACCTGCTGGATACAGTTGTCAGTAACCTACTGCAGCATTAACACCAAGCAAAGAGAGAAACTGAGTTAAAGTGTGGTACTAAAAAACATGGGCTGGAACATGAGACCCATAGCCCTGGGAACTGTTGGCAGCCCTGTTTTAGGGACTCAAGGAAAAAAATAATGCAGACATGGCATTAGAAATTAAATAAAAACTGAATATATCCTAGTACATGGACTGATGTAAATGTCCTTATTGTCTGAACTGCTTGTTTTCTCTTAAGGATGCTCAATTAATATTTTTTATACTCTTAGGTTGCAGTAACGGCTCTACAACACTAGGGTTGTCCTCTGTGGTGGGGGATTCACATACATCCTTCAAGACATGGGATTCGAATGAACACATTTATTCCCAATTTTAGTCAGGGCTGCATTCATACAAAGAAAACAGTCTCTTTTCCAAAAAGAACGTGCTTTTTTTTTTGGTTTCTGTTTCCCTCTTTTTTTTTTTTAATATTTTAAATATCATGCTATCTCACCTTCTGTTTCTGAATGAAAAAGCAGGAGTAAATCATTCCAAGTGAGAATTTGGGGCTGTGACATTTAAGTAGAGGAACCCATGTTCTCGTGTTCACGTAGATTAAGCAGGTGATCCTGTATGACCTGAGATCTTGCCCATAGATGGTTGGGATGGGAGTGCTGGTTGTACTGCACCATTGGTCTCCTTGGCTGGAGGTCCATCACGTTAGAGGTGCTAAAGAACAAAAGTCTGGCACTAGCCACCATTTTTCCCTGGAGCAGGGTTTGGGCATTCAAGATGTTCACCAGATCTGGAATTCTCAGGAGTGCTTCATATAGACCTTACGAGGAGCGATTGAGGGAGCTGGGACTGTTCAGTTTAAGGAAGAGGAGGCTGAGTGGGGACCTCATCATGCTCTACAATTACTTGAAAGGACATTGTAGAGAGGTTGGTGCTGGTCTCTTCTCACAGGTCATTAGGGACAGAACCAGGGGGAATGGGATCAGGTTGCAACAGGGCAAGTTTAGGCTGGACATTAAGAAGAAATTCTTCACAGAAAGAGTGGTCAGACACTGGGACAGACTGCCTAGGGAGGGGGTTGAGTCACCATCCCTGGGTGTGTTTAAGTGTCACTTAGATGTGATGTTGGGTGATATGGCTTAGGGTTGAACTTGTAGTGTAGGGTTAATGGTTGTAGTGTAGGGTTAATGGTTGGACTTGATGATCCCAAGGGTCTTTTCCAGCCTGAACTGTTCTATGATTCTATGATTTCCACTAGGACAGATCAGCCACTGAAGCCTAGGGACATGTCTGCATGTGGTAATCTCTACTCTTTGTCTTAACTCATCTGTTGCTTTCTTGATCCTAGACTTCAACACAAACATGTGCTGTAAATTAGCTGCTACCATTCAGAAACTAGTCTGTCAAGTCACTGCCTTTCCTCCCTCAAAACATCATTGTCCAGCATGAGCAAAAACTTGGGTGGACTGACAGAAATTATGGTTATTTGTGAGCAACCTAATCTGAAATCCCAAGATATAGACCAGATGGAACAAAGCTGGAAAAGAGCTAACGTAGATAGCCCAGCATGCCTTTTAGATTGATTCTGGAGGACATCAATTCACAGATCAGCGAACTAAAGAAGAACTTTAAGAACTAAAACTCCACCACTTCTTAGTGCTTCATTAACTGATTTACGGCAAAGTCAATGATATTGCTTAAAGTTTTGTCATTATTGAACCATACCTGCAGTGATGTAACTATCTTTACTGTTACAAAAGAAATTATGAGAGAGTCCCAAATATTTTTCTTGGTAGTTTTCATATACCACAAATGGCAACTTCCTTTATTAATTTTAAGGTCAGCTCGGTAATGAGGCAGTGAAATGAAACGCATTCTGGTTAAAGCTTGTATTTTCCATCAGAGAGGATCCTCCTAAGAAATTGGTGGTGCGGCTTTTGAAAATGGCTCCAGGCTTGGCTCTGGGTGAAGGAGAAAAGTCATTTTTGGTCTGTTTCTGGATGTGGTTTGTTATTGCACATGTTTGCACCGTCTGTCCTCTGATTCAGCTGGATAGCGGTTACCTTGGAGTGAAAGGTGGGATCTCCGGCAGTGGAGGAAGCAGGTTGACAGTGGAAAAGCTGACGAAAGCATTTGTAAAACTGAAATAACAAACAAACAATTTTAGACATAGTTGCTGGGCAGGCTGCACTTCAGAGCATCTCTATAACAGCCTGGAGGCAAGTAAACATGGTTTATTAAGCTCGTATCTTTTGCTCTCAAGTAGGGATTAAATATTTTTTTGCCATGATCTACATTTCTAACTGCTTAAGGTGACGTAAGTTCGTGGACTTTTCCTTTGAAATTGATGTGCCTAGCTTTTCTAACACCATAGACTCTGTAGAGCGTAAAGCTGTAGAACACTCTAAAATGTTTTCAGAACATTTCATTTATGATAAAAGAAGATTTAATCACAGAACTAATTGGTTTTCAGTTACTTCACACATCAGACAGGGAAAAAAATCATTTTCATAATCTAATGATACACAGCAGGGAGAACATAAGGTTCTTTTCATTAGCAAGCCATTGAAATCTCTGTGTTCCCAAACTGCAAACCAAACTTCAGAAAAATGGCTTTTCTTAATTAACAAACCAAAATTATTTTTATGTTAATCTATTTCACTTCTGAGATCTACCCAAAACACCTTTGATGCTTTGTGATTCCAAAGCTGTTGTACAGGAAAAAAAACCAATTACATCAGTTCTCATTTGTAAGTGCAAAGAGAGCAGAATTATACAGCTGTCTCCTCTGAAAGCTGACAGTCATGTTCAACAGATAGGCATACCAGTAGTGCAACAAGTGCTTCAATACACTTTATATATATATATTAATTTTTTGAGTGAAATCTTTAAAAAGAATGGTGTTCAAGGTTTACTTTGTCATTTTGCTGTCATATGGCTGTATGAAACAGAAAAGGCTCCCAGAAGCTGTGAACAATGTGAAAGTATTGCAGTGTAGACAGTGCTGTTGGTTAATATTTAATATTAGTCCCTTTGAAAATGTGCAGCCTCAACAGTAAGATATCCCTCATTTCAAAGGTATAAAGACCTTTTGTCAGTACAGATTTACAATTGTGCTGTAGGAAAACAAAGTTTATATAAGCCCACCTATCTTACCCCTGAATCTCTCCTGGTCTAGTTTTGATCTTGATTGTGGGATAAGGAGAGTAACAGCATCTTAGGACCAGGCAAAGCGAACCTTTGCCTGGCTTTAAACAGGAAATTAATTTCCATGTGGCTTTTCTTAGCCACTATTGATAGTGCTGATGATAGTCTGCCACTGACAAGTGGCAGGAAAAAATGGATTGATGTTTTGTAGGTTCCTCCTTGCTGAGCAGGAGGTAGTTAGGAGCTTTTCCTCATGATAGCACAGTGCTAGGAAGGAATTCACCCTCCTTGGCCCCTCTGTGAGACTCTTCACAAAATTGTGGGCTTTTGTGCCACCACTACATGGCTGGTGTTTCTTTGTATACCTGTCTCCATATATTTATGCTGCCTTCTTGGTCATGTCTTCCTGCGTGGAGAGAAGCAAATGGATGGAAAAAGTTGGTTCAGTTAAGAAAGACCAACATTACAATAAGTTGGAGATGTTTCAAGAATTTTACATTGGTACCCTAGTATTGCCAGTGATCTGAATGAACTATCCAGAAGTTGTCAAGGGAAGAAACGTGCATGATACTTTCTATTCTTGTTTCCCCTTGCTCTGATTTATGAAAAAAGGAAAGGGAAATCAGTCAGATTCTTCATAGCCTTGAGGATTAATATGTAGAACAGGCAGGTCAGTGATTAGCTGCAGAAGTGGTAGAAGTACCAAGAAGATCTCCTTAAAAACACCAGAGAATAGCTCTGTATGGATGTGTTCTGTATTTTGCAAGTCGATGTAAAGACCTGGTCTGTCTTGCTAAATAGCTTCAAAAACTGAAAATAGACAAGAGAAACAGCAAAACAACTAGTGTGCAGCTGTATTAAATCCCTGATTCTCATTGGGGATGTTTTGTGGACAAGATAGGATAAATGGGGGGAGGTGAGAAAGAGCAGTCTTCTCATGCGAGGAGGCTGATGGTGATATGAAAATTCTTTAAAGGGTTTTCACTTTCCTTGTGATTGTTGTCCTACTCCGCCAACTCTACAGGCATCTGTATCAGGGACGAGTGAAAGCTGCTCTAATAAAAGGAACTATTACTTCACCTAATGATTTTACAGCAGTACTGCTTAAGGTGGGCAACAACAAAGGAAAGCAGGGAAATTTCTGTGAGAACAGTGAAATCTGGGCTTCACTTTGGGTTTCACTTCTTACTCCAGGTATCGTCATCATGATGTCCATGTGTAACGAAGTGCACGTGTACGAATACATCCCTTCAGTCCGACAGACCGACCTATGTCACTACCATGAACTCTACTACGATGCAGCTTGTACCTTGGGGGCCTACCACCCACTGCTCTACGAGAAGCTGTTGGTGCAGAGGATGAACAAAGGTTTGCAGGATGATCTGTATCGGAAGGGGAAAGTCATTTTGCCAGGGTTCAGAGCTGTCAAGTGCCCCGAACGAAATGATTTCCCACACTTGTAGAAGAGAGTCCTTCAGAAACAATGTGCAATAAGGTACTACTGTCGTACTATAAACAAGAAGAGAATACTTGAAAAATGTATCTTAGACCAATCTAGTCTTGAGTCTATAAATTGTAATTAAGTAGCAGGCATGAGAAATACTTCTTTTCTGAGCCTGAGTATTTATTACTGGTTTGCAAATAGCTGAAGAAAAAGAAAAAGGCTTAGCTCATGAAAGGTGCAAAGGACATACTTAGGCAGAAATATAATGTATTGTTGTGGGTGTGACTGTCAGAATTTGTCAGTGGTCTCTTATGCCACGTATGCTAGACTGTGACTTTTTTTTTTTTATGAACTTATTTAACTGTCAAATCCAGCATTGTGAAACAGCCTCTATTGTTCATGTACAGAGCGGCCAGTTGAACAATGCAGCATTTCTCATGGCTCCACAGGATTTTCACACTCTCCAAGAATGAAGTAATCGCTACTCTAAGCTGTGCAGTCATTGACCGGAGTAGACTTTAATTCCTGTTCAAAAACAGGCTCAGTTACAGACCTCCAACTGTACAGGGCGCCTTATGGTGGCTGTGAAATTGGTACAGATAGAGACGGCTGTACACACAGTTCTAAACCAGTTGAACTACTGGGTGTACTTTTGACGCCAGACCCTCACACACACACTGACCGCATAGAGCAGAGGGAAAAGAGAAACATCTAATTTCTTTACAGAGCAACATATCTGTAACCCATTCTGGAAAAATCTCTGCCTGGGAAGCCTCTCAGCAAGGTGTAAGTAAGACGGAAATGATGTCTTCCCCTGGTCTGAACAGATAAAGAAGTTCCAGAGAAAGCCAAGGGAAACTGTGCAGTGCTCACACATCACTGAAGGCAAGTGTTTAGAAGGACCTTTCTGCAGCAAAAATAGCATTCAGGATTACAGACATGATTCGTTAGGTGTTTCACTGGGATCCAAATCAAACTCATTTGCTCACAATTTACTGCTGTTAAGAAATTACAGGGAGTTTTCTGACAAAAGAACAGGATGTCAGCATTTTTTCTTTAATATTTGAAAGACTATACCCTGGAGAAGCTGTAATGCCTGCAAAAAACCTGACGGCTGATTGCATATGGAGATAATTTGATGTTTGCCTTCATAACACACACTAAGGCATTTCTAAAAATCTGCCTGGCTGCTAATATATTTAAAGCATTATATTTCATGGCAAGACTTGAGTTTCAGATTTTCCAGGTGGCAGGAGGTTAATGTTTTTGGAGTTGTTTTTTTTTTTTTTTCACACAACTGTACCCTTTCTCTTAGGGTAAGTTTAGCAGGAATGTACGTACACAAAAGCACGGCTGTATCCTACTTATATGTCCATTCAGTAAAAAGGCAAACAGCTCAAAGAGGCACTGAAAAAGAATAGCTGAGTGATTGTGGTGGAAAGTATTTTTTGTATTTTGTCTTAAACAACAGAAAGGCAATTGAAGAGTGCACACAATATTATTTACTATTTTCTCTTCAATAGTAATGTAAATATAATCACAGAATTCTTTTTCTTCACTCTGCTCTTTGTGTTTGATGATTTTCCTCCCTCAAACGTGAAGAATATGTGTCTTACATGGGACTTAGCCTTCTTTTCCCATGTAGTCTCTTAATTTGGGCTTTATGATCCTCTTAAGTGCCCTTTTGTTGACAGAAAGTATGTTTAGATGATCTGAGAACTGTACTTCTGTATTGTGTGGATAGTTAAGTCCATAAATCATTTTGGTACATGTCAAAATTAATAGGTTTTGCTCATATTGCTCATATTTACTCATAGACTCTGGATATATTACATACTGGTTTCTTTTAAGTATTATGTATGGCAGCAACTTTTATTCTTAAAGTTAATAACTGTTATTTAATCTTGTGGAGAATAGATAGCCTACATGGAACTAATCTGTTTTCCATGCTTGGTACCCTATTAGCAAAACATGAAGTTGGAACAGTGCAATCAAACGTGTCTCTCTTTCCTGTATTGCTGGGTTAGCAGTCACATGCTTATAAAGGAAGGGAGTTAATTAGCTTTCTAGGACTAGTGAATGTGCTACTTTTCCATAAGCAGGAAATTCTCAAGTTTTGAAAACAAAAAAAGGTGTGTAATTTTGTCTGGTCTGCAATCACTAACCTCTAACTTTGATTTTCACGAAGAAGAAAACTACTAACTACACTACAAAACTACCCACAGCAGGATTATGTTGCATTATTCCCCCAGGAATTTGTCAAAATAATCAACATAGCTGTTGTACAGAACAAGGCAATTGATAAAGTTTCATGTAGTAAGTGCTAAGCATACCTAATTAATACATCGTTTAAATAACAACGCAAAACCAGGTCTGAGATGTTATAAAATAAATTGTATATTTTTAATTTACTGGACTGTGCGCATTCAAGCACTCTGAGCACTCGTGATTTATATGGCAGCCAGTGCTCCTTCCACGAGTGCAAATGTGGGTGCTGTAGCACCATGGCCTCAGAAGATGCTGCAGAACTGTGCTGCAAATGCTTGCTCAAGAGGAACAAGACCCACTTGTGACACCCATCTTGACAAAATAAGCATCCCCAACGTGGCTTCCCAACACTGATTTCCACTGTGACATCTCACTGATCTGCCTGCTCAAAAACCTTGTGGCTGCTTAAAGAGATTTTACTCCCCTACTGTGTCTTGTCCTCTTGTTTTTTGGCACAAGTGCAAGTGTGCCTCATCTGCTAACGGGAGGGCTCACCTCTGCTAGCAGCAAGAAGGGAAGGGGCAGAAATAAAGGGGGAACAGAAAGGACCTGCAGAGGAGCTCGCCTCACCACTGCTTACACTCCGTGGCATTGGCATTGCTGGCTTTTATAAGAGCCCGTCAAGCATTTTTGCATTTACGGGCTTTTCCTCGTCCCTTGTCACGGCAGAGAGATCTTTATAAAGAATCGCATGCGGTAGATTTCAAACGGTGCGTGTGAACTGTGTGTTTTTAATAATAACAATAATAATGTGTGAGAGTGTTGATTTTATATACATATATTAAATGCAGACAATGTGAAAGGAAATGCATTTTCTCACCCAGATACTAGGGGTTTTTTGGAAAAAGATACAGTCATGACTTCATAACTCTCCCGTGTGGCTCTCACACACTAACAGAGTGAAACAGCGCTGTAGGCAAGAAAGATTTGCACAAACCTGGCTCTTGAGGTGCATCATCAGCCAAGCAAATGCCTCTGCTAGTGGATCCCTGAGGTCCCTTCAAACTTGTTGCAATAATGCAGGTTTTGAATTTACGGAGTTTTACTGACAAGTAGGAATATGTTGCCTTCAAAGCTATCAAGCCTCCTTTCAGTGCCCTGGTGCTGTGGTCAACAGTTCCACTTAGCTGAAACCAACTAGAAACACAGCAGCAGCTGAAGGAAACTTACTGAATTTATGCTGAATTTCATTATGCTCTTTTTTTTTCCACTGTGAATTATGTAGCTTTTCTGACTTGGGGTGCTCTATCATTTTATGCATACAGCCTTTGGATGGTTGAATCAAGGTATTCTTCTGTTTATTCAAGAAAACAAAAAAAAAAAAAAGAAAAAGAAAAATTTTGCCTCAATTTTGAGCCAAAGTCTTTTTGCAAGAAAAAAATTTAATTGCTCTATTGCTTTATAGTTCTAAAGGTTACCTAAGCATAGACTCACAGCTCAGTCAGTTATTCCTTGGATTAAACTACTGCATCTTCTTTTTCTACCTTGCTGTGAAGTTTTATGCTGTTGAAACTCTGGTAAAGTCAGTGAAATTACCATGATATAAGAAATATTTACCTTTGGAGAGAAAGAGGGGTGATTTGCACACTCTGATCTACACCCTCTTTGTAGAAGTTTAACTGAGTCATTGCATGTCTCTGGTCAGGATGCCTTTTTTAGTGAAAACATCCAAATTCTGAACATGTTGCTCTTGCCAAAATTGGGAAAATGAGTTTTTTTCTTAAATGAAGACAATGTCTACATTCAATGATTGCACAGACTGAACATAGTCATTTTAGAGATGGACGGAATTAATCTGGAGTTCAAACCGCATGTAGACCAATCCATAGCGGGGGTTTTCTTTTTCGTTTCCTTTTTCTTCAACATATTTAAGGATGGAAAAAGCCATTTGGACAGTGACACAGATGTGCCATGTAAGGAATATTAAGTGCATTGACTGCAAAAATAAATGGCTACTATTTTACCCTTCATGCTCCCTAAAGTTGGTGCATACTGAATAAATGAAATTGTTTGTTGAAGTAGGTATTTCAAAAGACTGTCAGTGGAAAGCTCCTCAATCTTTCCTTGGAGCTGTCCTCTCACACACAGGGAGGATACCTGATTTAACTGTTTGAAATTTTTGAGTAGCCCATGTCTGGGCATACCTGCATCATTGAATGAATTTTGACACTGCAAATTTCTTCTCTCTGGCTTAGTGATCAGATTCAGAGTTTTGTTCTTGAAATAAGAGTTGTGTGTAAAAGCCTTACATTTGTTCGTGTCATCACTCTTACAATATGTAGTCATTGAACTATTCAGATATAGACTGTGTACTTTTTTAATAGCTTTGAGAATTATTTTGTATGATGATTTTTTTAAATGAATGTGTACTCTAATAACAAAGCTTAAGATTTTACAGGAGTCACATTTTTAAGCAGTGTTTGTATACATTTTAACACTTTTTTATATTTTCTATTATGATTTTGTATATTTTTATGTATGCAGTGTACAGATTTTTTCCTGTAAATAAAACATTTGTTTTCATTTGTTTAAGAGTGATGGTCTTTTTGTATTGCCCTGAGTGAATGACATTGAACTGCAGATGGACTAAAACAGGGAAAATGCCTGTCAGTTCTGCCCACAATTGCAATGAAATCTCAAATGGAAATGGACAGATAGACTGACAAGTAGCTTTTACAGGAAACTGCAGAAAAGACACAGATACTGTGAAACCAGTTTTATTCTAAAATGAACATGTCTGCCTGAACAGGTGCTTATGATTCTCCTGGGAGAATATGCCATACTGCTCTGTGTTTGGCAGTAAAGTTGTTGGGATAGTCAAGCCCTCTGAGGTTACACTCGGGTGACTTGACACTGTACTTGAAAGGCTGGTGAGCTTCAGCTAAATGGCTGTGCCACCCATTCAAGGAATCCAGCGGCAGGTTTTAAAGAATAAGAACAAGCTTTTTTTATCGATTATTAGTTAAAATGAAAAACATCTTACCGAATGGAAAACAGAAATTGCCATTCAGTCTGTGATGAAATACTATGCAATTTGTCCACTACAGGTCTACCTATGTCCATTAAATGTGAGGCATCCTGCTGCTTTTGGTTGTCTTTGTACTACAACAGTGGCTGGAGTTGGGCTGATGGAGGTGACAGTCACTGGTTTAGTCCCAGGGAGTCACTGTGAGTCCATGCCAACAATACAGCTGGTCACACATTAGTGTAACTATTGAAGTTGGATTGCCATTGTGTAAGCTCCTGGTAGGCGGTGATCATGGAATTCACCCTGCGTGTTACAGTATGCAACACCTCTCAAGAAACTCAGAACAATGAACTACACTAGGGTATAAACTGAATGCTGAGATGCAGGAACAAAGCAACCAATGATGTTTTGCAAATCCATCAATTTTGGGTTTTTTTTTTTTTTTATATATAAAAAACCCACCAACAACACATCATGATCACTGTATTCCATCTGATAAAATGCTCCGTCCTCTTCACTGTCTATGATGTGAGAGAGGACATTCTTGTCTCACTGCATACAAACCAGCATCTCAGTAGGAGGTTGAAATCCATGAACTATATTGTGTGAGGTCTAGAGAACATATTGTCGCACTCTCTATTTAGCAGTGACAGCTACAAGAGGTGTGACATTACCTTTCTGATAGTATCTCAGGGAACCTTGGAGGTAATTGAAGTTTATTCCCAAAATTAGACTGCTCTTTTCTGAACTGCTCACCTTTGAAGAGGTATCTCTCACCTTTTTATTCATAGAAGTCACCTGTGTTTCATTCGAGCAGCTCTGAGAGACATAATTCTCTGACAGGTCAGATTTCATACAGGCATTTTGATCTGTTTATCTGCATTATTAGCTTTCCTGTTGTGATCTGGCTGAAAGACATGTCTCAGGAGCAATTGCTCCAACTCGCTGTCTTGACTGCAGCATGAACCTGGCCCTCTGGTCTGCTCTGCTCTGGAATACTGCATCCAGCTCTGGGGACCCTGACATAAGAAGGACATGGACCTGTTGGAGTGGGCCCAAAGGAGGGCCATGAAAATGGTCAGGGGACTGGGACACCTCTCCTATGAGGACAGGTTGAGAGAGTTTGATTTTTCAGCCTGGAGAAGGCTCCAGGGAGACCTTACTGCAGCTTTTATATATTTAAAGGGGGCCTATAAGAAAGACGAGAACAAACATTTCAGTAGGGCCTGTTACAATGAGACAAGGGGTAATAGTTTTAAACTAAAAGAGAGTAGATTTAGACTGGATAGAAGGAAGAAGTTCATTACTATAAGGGTGGTGAAACACTGGCACAGGTTGCCCAGAGAGATGGTGGAGGCCACTTCCGCGAAGGCATTCAAGGTCAGGCTTGGTGGGGCTCTGAGCAACGTGATCTGGTTAAAGGTGTCCCTGCTCACTGCAGACGGAGTTGGACTAGGTCACCTTTAAAGGTCATTTCCAACCCATGTATTTCTATGATTCTATGATAGGAACAGCTAGATAGGCAAGGGAGGAGACAGTCTTTTGCTATAATCACACCCACCATCTTCTGCAGGAAACCACCTGCAGCAGTGACTGAGTATTGATTTACTGTGAGATCTCTTCATCAGCATGAACAGTCCAACACCTGTGTTTTGGCTGGAGTTCTATTCTACTTCTCCTAGCACCTTGATATTTCCAGGTCGGCAGGTGGATAATTTGATTGTTTCATCAGAGTAGTATAAATTTATCTGCTACACCCCAAAACCTACCAATGTCCACTCCATACACGTAGGTTTCCTTATTTTTAATATTTACATACTACTTTCTTACAGTGCTAAGCTTCTCCAGATAGAGCACTTAACTTCCACAAAAGTGCAGTGATTTAAGTACAGCCTGACCTCTAAACTTCATGCCTTGGTACTCCAGGCAATTTAGAAGTGCATGCCCTGTTATTTCTTCTTCCTAAAAATATGCTAATATTCAAGTAAATGCTTATTAAGTTTGATGGAAATGCTAACTGAATACATTAAAATCACAGGGAACTGACTGTAATGCGGTAATACAGTGTATACTTTTTCATTGGAGACAGAAAACTGGCAGCACAAGTAGGTTGTGACAAATGACATGGGGGAGCCACTGCTTGTGTGATTGATAGATTCTGAAAAATTCTAAAAGTAAAAAAAAAGGTCCAGGGGAAGGAAGGGAGAGAGACAAGGAATCATGAAGCACAACAAGGAAGGAGAAATACACATGCACCACACCAGATGGAAAGGTAGAACTGCTGGTTTTTTCCTAATAGTCACTTAATTGGTTTTGGCTGTTGTTTTTTTATTATTGTTGTTTTTTTCTGCACATTTGGAGAGGAACCCGACTCATCTGTTTGTGCTCATCTTGCTGCTGTCAGATTTAGTGTGCTGGCACGTGATCCTAAAATTAAGAACTAAGGTAGAATTAAGAACAACAATCGACCCCTGCTGAGGCTCAGCTTCTTTGTAAACACATGAAACCCACAAATTAAACTGAGAAAAGACTAGTGGGGTTACACTGCTGCACTCTGAACAACCTGCTCCATATGCTTATAGTCATCTGTATGATAACTGAAATAAGAAAACTCATTTCCTCTGGTGACCTGTTTCTGCACATAGACAAATACAAATCGAATACCCTCTTGGTTACGGAATGCTGACAGATAAAGTATAATTACTGTAGCAACAACTCCTTATATGCTTGTAAGAGAGGGCTCCAGAAACCCCGAGGGGTGCAGGAGGGCAGGCAATAGACATCACAGCTGCCTTGATTTTTTTACGGAAGCAGCCAGAAGGGAAAATTGCCACCAGTGCTGACTCCAGGCTATGTCAGCTGCTGGTAATTGCCTTGCTCCCAGACAGTCCTCTGTAACTGAGCTTCCTGATTAAAATACTTTGTTGGCCCACCTTCTGAGCAATGGGTTTTTTCCACTGTTCAGTTCCACGCTGATGCATGTGGTGCCCTGGCTGCTTCCTGCACCATTGCTACCACGTGCAACAGGTCTCTCTTCTTCACAGTGTGATGTCCTTGGAGTGGGAGGAAATGGAAGAGGTTTCCATTTTTCTGGAATGTTTTCTAGAAAATTAGAAGACCTTTTTTTTTTGTCTTTTAAGTGTAGTTTGGTCATCCTTATAGCAGTTCAAGGAAGTGTAACATGAACATTCTTCAAGAAGATAGAGTTCATGACAGGTGAGTTGTCTGATGTTTTGTACACTAGGTAGCGTTCCTGATCCAAAGTATCTACACCCTGGGTTAACAGAGAGAGCAGGAAGAATTTTTGGCAAGTTAAGGCAAGAAACATGGCATGTGCCTTTTCTACAAGCTAAAAGTACCTGAGTTATACTCCCAGGCCTGGCTTTGCTGCCCATGAGGCCTGTGAGGTGCTCACAAGGCTCATGTAAGGTTCAATATAATGAGCACAAGGAGGACAGATTCATGGGCAGATGACCAGAAAGAAAAGGTGGGGAAAAATCTGCTCTGGGCTTGTTTCTGAGCCTGCTTTTTCAAAAAAGGGGACAGGAGGATTTGCTGAAGCTTCCTACTGAATCAAACAACATTATTTTTCTTCCCTAGTGATATTCCTCTCTGGAGGTGTTGGGTTGCTTTTGAATTACTTTCAGTGCTTGTTTTCTTCCATACAAAGGTAATTATAAGCTATGCGATGCACCTAATTTAGACTTTACAAATGCATGGGTGTGAATGTAGCTACCAGGCCATTAGGTATTTTAATGAGCAGCTGAAGAATCTCAAGACCAGTAGAGATGAGAAGAAAGCAAATCAATAAGCTGTTTCCAAAAAAAAACACTAAAGAATTTGTTCAGTGGCAGAGGAGCCTATACTGATGTCTGAGAAATATTACCTTGTTTTCATGAATGCAACATACTATTCAGATAATCCTTGATCATTTAAAAGTACTCTTTTTAGATAAGACCTTATGAAAGATTCTTTCTCATACAAAGTGAGAGATCTTAGCTGCAGGGATCATAAACTGGAGATAAGTTATTTTGTAGAGGAAACAGAGAGAAATTTTTCTTTACCCGTACTTCAATGTAACCAGCCTGGCTGCTGAGCTTCAAAGGGATTGGTTGTGCACATGAAAGCACAATATTAATAATGCTACTATATTCTCAATACACATTGATTTAAGACAGCACTGTTACTTTCTGTGGTGTTTATCACTGCAGGAAAAAAAAAGACCAGTTGTCATATTTATCTCACACATGCGCTTTCCTGACCTACTAGACCTGACCCACTTTCCTGAGCTACTAAAACCCATAGAGTATACAACAGGGTGAACTTAACTCCCCTTGCCTAAAAGAAACTTAATAAGAGTTTCCTAAAGCAATGTGAGGAACAAGAATAGGCAAAGACCTTCAATGAATAGCAGCAAAATGGATCCTGCCTCTATTTCCTGTTCTCATTTCATTAAGTCAGAATTGTTTAGGTCTTTGCGATGTGATTGATGGATCCTGTCTGAGAGAGGTAGCAGCAAATTTACCAGTCCCTACAGGAACATTTTAATTCATGAGGAGAAATGAAGGGTCCATTGCTGCTGTAATATGGGGTAAGTGATTCCAGATCATTCTGAAATAACTCTCATTGTGCTGATAGTTCAAAGCATAATGAGAAGTATTTTGACACTTGAAAAATGTGTTTATTTAGTCATACTATATATGTTGTTTTGCCTACCCAGGTTCTTCTTGCATTTTCGGTTCTTCTTGCATTTTCAGTTCTTCACCCCATGGACTTTGGATCAGCCCACAACTAATAAAAGAAAGACTGCAGCTGACTGTGATGGGTTTATGCTGATACATTCCTGCCCCCATTCTGCTATGACTAAAGTATATTAGAAATATTTGTAGAAATGTGATCTTTTTTTTGCTGTGGGTTACGAGCTGCCTATCCTTGGCTATGTATGTAGCACATATTCAGGGCAAACAGTTCTTCCAGATGTTCCTCATAGCTACACTTAGGCTGAGACCAAGAACACTGCACAAGGAAATCCAAAGCCTTATTTTCATGAGTTTATTTTTATAGTACAGTACAAGTGGCCATCTTCCCTTCTGAACTACTCAGAGTCTTTTTGCTTGAGGGTAGGTCACTGTCTAACATTCTGCTAACACTCACACATGTACAAAAAGTTCAGCAGCTCTTGGGCATTTTATCTACTGAGTCCTCCTTGGCACTACGTTTCATTTTGCCTCTGGCTAAAACACAGGTTCTTATGAGCCCTGCCTTCCCCCATATTCCCATAACACCTGCCCTATTGCTACAGCTTCTGTTGTCCAAAATGATCTTTCCACTAATTGCTATGAGTGACATGCTAGAGGTGCTCTGATACAGGAATGCTGGAAGTACTTTTCAGTTATCAGATATGCATCCTGCTGCTCGTTGAGGGTTCTCATCACAGAGCTCACACTGCTTTTCAAGCAATGAGAGCTGCAGTGTGGCAAGTGGTGGGTATAAGGGATGGGAACCAAGTCTCTCCAACCAAGTCTCTTATCTTTATTTTAGTTTTCAGCCAATTAGGTATTGATTTTAGAAATCAGAATTAGAAATTACCTAGGGTGGCAGGATTTGTGACTGTGTTTTGGTAATAATTGTTCGATTTAACATGTAAGTAATGCAACAACAGAACTGACTGGGCTGAGAAATTAGAATTTCTATTGTGATGGAATTTTTAGTTCTACAATTTCTTTCTTATCTTAGAAAAAACAAAAATAAATTGTCAAAAAATTCCAGACAAAACCACAGACTGTCAAAATATCCAATTACAGATAGATGTTTTGTTCAGCTTCATTCTGCCCGTTCCCCTATAGATCCCTGGGCTTGGCTACATTTTACTTCACGTCCTCCTCTAGCTGAGCCTGTTCCTGCACTGATGCATGGGCTATATAGTCTGGTAACAGAGCTTAATCTGCCCAGGTGAAGGACAGTGTTTTCAATGAAAAAGCTTCTTACAGGAATCAAGGTGTAGAGGCTTAGGAATGAATATCTGGCCTGAAATTGGACGTTTAGTCCTTATTTTTTTCCCTGCTGAAAATAAAATTGGCAAAATGAACAACTTCTAATTCTGCAGAAACCACATTTTGCACTGAGAAAATTCTTTAATGGTAAATTTCTCAACAAATTACAAAATTGCTTGTGTTTTTTTTTATAATTTACACAGAAATTCCTTGATTTTGACATTGGTCATCACTGAGAGAGAAGGTGAAATGGAAGACAAGTTATATATGTTTTTGATTAACTTTTGAATCTTACTTGTAATGTATTCCTATTGGCCTAAAGCCAGCATATACAGAAGTCTTATAAAGCCTGGGGTGAGTTGTAAGGTCTTGAGTAAGAATTTCCCCTAAAGGGATAAAATATTACATCTGAAGCAGGGTCATCTATAAAGTAGTCAGTATACAATAGTAGTACCCTACATAATGGACTCCACATACTTTTATATACACATTTCTGAAAATCTGGTCCTAATTCAGATAAAGGGATTTAAGGAGTTACTGTAGAGCTGATGTTCTTGTTTTCAGTTCAGATTCTGAAGATAACAATAATGAGGAGAGTTAAGCGCTGCAAACAAGACAGAAACAAGAAAAAACTCCTAATGCATTGAAGTGTTGCTCCTCTACTAACATCCACTGAATTGCTAAAATGTTGTTTTCCATACGAAATACACAGTCTGAAGCATGATTACCAAAATCATAGAATTATAGAATGGCCTAGGCTGGAAGGGACCTTAGAGATCATTTAATCCAACCTCCCTGTCATGGGCAGGGACGCCACCTCTCGACAAGGTCAGGCAACACGTGAGAACCGAACGGGAATAGAACCCGTGACCTTTGGTGTTTCAAGCATCACGCTCAACCCACTGAGCTAAACCGGCCCTCATAATTTGAATGTTTAGGGGTTTGTTTGAATTTTTTGTAATTTCTGAAAGATAGAAGAGGTTTTTTTACAAGGGAAAAATAGAAGAGGAAAGCACTGGAGTGTTGCTTTTGCCACCACATGCCCATGGCACAAGAGTAGCCCATTGTTTACAAAGCAAGGGAATGCAACTAATGAAAGGCAGGACCTCTGCTACGACTACACATTAGTGATGGTAATTGGGCATATTCTTGGTCACAGGCACCCGCACAGTTTCAAGAGCACTGACTACTTTTGAGCATGAGATTATGTATAGCAAACAGCGGGGCTAAAGTTCTTAGCAGTTGCGTATAGATTTGACATTGATAAGAGAGGATAGAGCTGGATAGTTTCAGTTGAAAGGGACCTTCAATGATCATCTAGTCCAAATTTCTCACCACCTCAGGGATGACACAAATTTAACGTGTATTATGAGAGGCATTGTCCAAATGCCTTTCAAACACCAACAGGCGTGAGGCATCGACCACCTCTCTAGGAAGCTTGGTCCAACGTTTGATCACCCTATCAATAAAGAAACATTTTCTAATATCTAGTCTGATCATCCCCTCATGGAGCTTTGAACTGTTTCCACAAGTCCTGTCACTGAATACCAGAGGAAGGGATCAGCAAAGATGAAGAGTCTGAGACACTGGAGGACATGAAAAGAACAAAAGTGGTCCAGCCTAGCAGTATGGTGACAGAAGGTGATCTGTTTGCAGTGTCTCAGTATGAAGAGAAAACTACCAGAGAAGAAGGCTCTCTGAGTAAGTCAGAAGTAAAGGTTTATAAACTGGCTACAAATTAATTTGAAAGCAGTTCCTATATTAAACATCAGAGGAATAAAGCTCTGCAACAGCTGCTACTTTAAAAGACAAGGATCTTCAAATTTGTTTTCATTTGGATACTATGAAATTTGTGAATTGCATTAAAATGATAGAGTTTATACTGAAAAGGGGTTTATTATAATGAATTACAGACCCAGTATAGGTTTATGTTGTATTTTTCATACTTCAGCAACAATTATTTCCTTGAGTAGAGCAGTTTTTTCACCCTGAAGGAAGAATCAAATAGTAAAATAAATCAAATAGTAAAATAAAGTTCTACAGATTTGAATTAGACTTGCTATGCAAGTTTGTGAGGTTTTGAGCAGTAATCTAACCTTTGATCCTCAAATTTCTCCTGCTGTAAAACTAGGACGATGATAATCATCTGCTTTACAATGCTACTGAGGACTAAATTAATTAATATTGGTTTAGAGAAGGTTACATAAATACTGAAAAATATTCTCTGAGTAGAAAATCTTATTTTACTTTTTTCCTCCATCCAACTAATCTGAAGTGATCGTTGCCAGAATTGTCAGCTGGATACATGACTGCGATGATGTACCTGGTAGACACAGGTATATCTTCTGTTAAGTAATGTCAACTGACACAAAATGTACGAAAAATGTCCTACTCTAGATAAAATTTTAGTATTATGCCACTGTCACATCACTGGAGATTATTGAGTGATTGAACAGGAAAAGAAAATGAGAGGCTCTATTACCTCCAGGGTTACACTTACTCTTTCAAATCTTTTTCAACTGTTGAATTTGATTGTTCTCAATAAAGCAACTGAATTCTTTGTTTATATAATCTATTTCATTGCATTAGAGATTCTATTTTCTTTAGCTGACCTAGTCCTGCATTCAGCTTTGAAACGGTAAGTTGCAGCAAATATGTAGCTGGAGTACTACCTGTAAAGTGTGGACATATAGAAAAGCAGAAGCACTAGAATCAGAGTGGGGAATACTGAGGCTGAATTATAAATAGCTTGACCTCAGCTAGACCCAGGCATGGGCAAAAATTCAGTCTGATCCCTGTCCTGGCATTGCAGCTGATATCACTGCAACAGAAGATCCTGTAACATCTCTTCAGTGTGGTTTGGCAATGCTATTTTGAAGAGCAGCACAAGCTAAGTTGACCTGTAGACCTTGCACACATTTGTAGGACCTTAACTGTCCACAAGAACATAGAAATCAGTTCAGAAGAAGATACCAAAATTTCACACATCTAGATAATCGAAGTAATGGCAAGTGCAAAACAGTGCAGACATTACTATGTTACCCTTTTTTTCCCTGCATTTCTCTTAGCACTGACTGAGCTCTTGACTATTTAGACTCTGCCTTGAGGACAGATGTACTTGTGAAGACAGCAAAGAAAGCTTTGGTTGAGTTTCTGCTGCTGTGTGCTTGCGAGAGCAAACAAGATACCAAGGGGCCCTGCTTATAAGAATCCTAACACCTTTTATTTAGCTGTGAATATACCACATTCCTTGCTTTTGTAGTAAGGTTTGAATACTGGAAACTTCCATTCATCTCTCAACCTATGCTGCAGGTTAATGTTACAGTTGGAAGTGTATGAAAAATAGCAGATTATAAATGGTGTCCTGAAGTTCCCAGCACAACCATAGCCTGATCATTACAGACGAGTGGAATTTCCCTGTTTTCCCCATATTGGAGAAAAGTTGAGCTATGTAACCCTACAGATTCTTTGAACCCTTAAACAGTTTGTTGTTTTATTGTCTTTTGGATAGTGACAATGATTTTAGAGGTCAAATCTTTTCCTACAGATATTTCCCTGCTAGGCAGCAATCTCCTGTCATTCAATCACTGCAGTTAACTCTGATTCCCCTGTCTCTGCTAGGGTAAGTGTGACTATCACCCTTTCTATCGACCAGCATCATCTGCAAGGTTTCCAAGAAACAGCTGAGGCAACAGTCCCTTGTTTCTATTTCTAAGCTAATAGCAGTTAAGTTAGGGGCTGGAGCACCTCAGCTATGAGGACAGGCTGAGGGAGCTGGGATTGTTCAGCCTGCAAAGAGAAGACTCCAGGAGGTACCTTATAACTGCCTTTCAATTCTTAAATGGAACCTACAGGAAGGCTGAAGAGGGACTTTTCACAGGACTCTCCAGTGATAGGGCAAGAGGAAATAGTTTTAAACTGAAGAAGGATAGTTTTAAACTGGATCTTAGGAAGAAAATTCTTCAGTATGAGGATGACGAGACTCTGGAATAGATTGCCCAGAGAAGTTGTGGATGTTCACTCCCTGGAGGTGTCCAAGGCCAGGTTGGATGAGGCCTTGAGCAACTTAGTCAAGTTGAGAGGCATCCCTGTCCATGGCCCGAAGGTTGGGTTAGATGATTTCTAAGGCCCCTTCCAGTTTAAGCTGTTATTATACGATTCTATGATTCCGTGAAAATTCATTAGGGTGGATGTGACTTCTTAAGTTGAAATTGAACTGTATTTTTATTTTGAAAATTGACTCATTCAAACAGACCAAAATATTTACCTGCATAATGCCTAGGGGCTTATTCTGAATGACATTGATCTCTTAAACCTCTAATGATACAGGTTAGACATCCAGCTTTACAGAATATGCGGTAGAGACAAGAAAAGACCTAATGAGTGTGTTATTTGACAAGATTACTTTCTGTATGACGGAATCATAAAATGATTTGTGCTGGAAAGCACCTTTAAAGACCATCTAGTCTAACTTCCCTGCCATGGCGGGGACCCCTTCCACTAGACCAGATTGTTTAAAGCCTGGCCTTGAATGTTTCCAGAGATGGGGGATTTATCACCTCTCTGGACAACCTATTCCTGTGTCTCATCTCCCTCATCATAAAAAATTTCTTCTTTGCATCCAGTATAAATCCACCCTCTTCCTATTTAAAACTACTGCCTCTTTCCCTGTCACTACAGTCCCTGGTTAAATACCTCTATCTGTCTCTCTTATAAGCCCCCTTTATATATTGAAAAGCTGTAACAAGGTTTCCCAAGAGCCTTCTCTTCTCCAGGATGAACACAAATGCTCTTGGCCTGTTCTCACAGGGGAGGTGCTCTGACCCCCTGGTCATTTTCATGGCCCTCCTCTGGACCTGCTCCAATAGGTCCATGTATCTCCTGTGCTGAGGACCCCAGGCCTGGACACAGCACTGAAGCTGGAGTCTCACCAGAGCAGAGCAAAGGGGCAGAACCACCTCCCTTAAGCTACTGACCATTCAGGATATGGTTGGCTATCAAATTGAATCAGTCCCGGTATGGGCCCCTGAAGGATCCTCCATGTCTCTTTCTACGCTACTTGTCACTTCAAAATTGATGTCAGCTTCACTCTTCGGAGTCTCCTCTTTTTCCTTTCTTTCTTTCAGAAATGCCTGTTAGCTTTTGCAGAGTGGATGTAGACTACAAAAGGACCTCACTCTCTTTGCTACAGTCTCTACTCATGGCTAGGTGTTCTGATCTGTTCGTTTCCCTTGTCTAATTGGGAGGTCTCTTCCCATTTATGTGAAGCCCCTTGTTTTTCCAATGCTATGAAAAGAACAATATAGGAGGAGACATCAACATGTTTAAAGTCATATATAAATTAAAGAGATATTGCTGCCCTTCGCTTTCTGTGTCTTCCAGAAAGGAAGATTTTTTAACTAGACGTCATTTCCATTACTGCATTCCCAACCCATAATTTACAAGTCATTATACAGTCTAAAACACACATGCCTTTCCTGTCTTTGTGATAATCACAGAATGGTAGGGGTTGGAGGGGACCTCTGAAGATCATCTAGTCCACCCCCCCGCCAAAGCAGAATCCCCTAGAGTGAAACACACAGGAGCACATTCAGGCGGGTTTTGAAAGTCTCCAGGGACAGAGACTCCACAACCTCTCTGAGCAGCCTGTTCCAGTGCTCCGTTACCTTCAGAGTAAAGAAGTATTTCCTTATGTTTAGGTTAAATCTCCCGTTTTCCAGTTTGTGAGCATTGCCCCTTGTCCTGTCACTGGATACCACTGAGAAGAGGTTAGGCCCATCTTTCTGATATCCGCACTTTAGGTATTTAAAAGCGTAAGTGTTCACTCATGCGTACTAGCTTCCAACTTTACTTAATATTTTGCTTGCATGACAGGTGGCATTGCTGCCTGCTTCCTACTTTTGCCCTGGGTCTAAGGAAGCAAGCCCTAAACACTTCTGTGATATTGAAGCCAGTTCAGGCCCCAGAGAGCATTCACACGTCAGGCAGGACAAGACTGAACTCATGTCAGCGTACACAGATAGGTTGTACCAAGCATGAAGGCTTGTCAGTCCTGCTTGGGACACTAGTTAAGTGCCCAGGTTATTTACCTGAACTGATCTTCCTGTCGAGAGCTGTGAGAGAAATTCTTAAGGTAATTTTGAACTCACTGTGTGAAATGCAGTTATACCTTATGATAGCAGCAAAGGTGCCCTTGAGACCTTTCTTCTCTGCCCCTCAACTTTAAAAAGTCATAACACTGCATGCTGGGAGAGAAATAAAGTCAAAACATTTCTGAACTGCACTACACTATTGTACTTAGTGTAGAGTATTCTGCACTAAGAGAGCATTTTGAATTAGCCCATTTTCAACTTGATAGCTCTAGTTTGCAATTCTATTTGGACAAAAAATCTTGCTGTTTCCAGATGACTGAGAAGGTAATGCAGCATCATTTCTTGTGATGCTGACTATTAGTTACTATAATGTTTACTCAAAGTCAGCCCAGTGAATAGATGTGCATCTACATAAATTTTAATGAAAAATTATAACAACATATGCTAATAAATCTTACGGTAAACCCAGGAGCCTCTATAAAATCATGAACTAACCAAACAGGGTCTCTTCTTAGGTGTGTTCCAATTTATGCATAAAATGAGGCTTGGCACAATTGTCCCTGCATTGTATACTATTTTTCTTGATCTGCAGTTTTGTTTCATTGTGCAGATAAGAGATCTTAGGTTTTTAAATGAGAAAATGAGCAGCTAAAAAAAAACAACAACCCACCACACTAAAAATCCAGCATTAACTTATCCATATATTCCTGTAGCTTTATAAACAAAACATTATGTTTTGGTGGAAATATTGAAAACTGCACAATACCACATGAAAATTACCTGTGAAAATACACTTGTTATACAGACAGATGGGAAACGCTAAGGTCATTTTTAAATTTTTTTATGACTATCATGTGTAGCTCTGTTTCCCAGAGTGCATATGTATTTCTCCCTGCTAAGTGCATAAGGTAAGGCCAAGTAGGACTGAAAAGGATTGCTAGAAAACTGCATATACAAGGCACAGACAGATTACAGATTGACATTAAAGAAAGAAGGACTCCTTGTTCCTCTCCTGGCAGCAGGGGAGTTCCACGAAGGCCCTGGAAGAGGGTACAAGTCTGGGCAGTGACGCACCAGGTGAGAGGAGGGTGGTGGAGGTACAGCTCTCCAGGGACTTCACAGCCACAGCCTGCTTGAGAAGTGTCTGAGGCATGACCTGAGTCAGAACCAGTCCTCTGCTTGGTGGGTTATCAGGCATCCTAATGGAGCAAAACAACATGAAGACACCTCTCCTTCTGCTCGTGATTTCTGGGGAAATCCCACCTAGCTACTGGGTTAACTCCTGTTTATCACACCTTAAATTCCAACACTGTTGCCCTCCTTTGCAGCCGTTCCTGTGAGGCTCTTAGCTTGGGACCAGGCAGCTATTATACTGCGTGTGCATGAACAGTGAAGGTAAATCTGAAGCCAATTCAATATATGAGCAGTCCCATTGCAGCAACAAGGCTGTGTGCCTGAGTAAGTGCTCACTTGTGAGAAGCACAGTTACACACGCTTGGTCCTGGTCTCATTGAGGAACACTCTTTAATTACATTATTATTATTATTCAAATCGCATTGTCTAGCAGAAAAAAAAAAAAAGAAAATAGATCTTTGTAATTGGCTTAGTTTTCTCATTATTTCTATTTAACGTCTCACTCTTTCTCACCCCCCTCCTCATGATAAATTTGGAAAGGTCTCATTATTAATTATTTTCAAGCAAGTGTATATATTATTTTCAGCATCACTTCTCTAAATCATTAGGGAAAATGACAGGGTCAGATTCCATTTTTTAAAGTGCAATGACTTTAATACAATAAGACAGAGAGTAGAAATCAAACCACTGATCAGGGACTTTTACTCCCATCTAATCATCCCTCACACTCTCTTTCCTTTTTTTTTCTCAGAGGCACTTTCTGACACCAGAAACAGCGCATTGCTGATCACACAGTTGGGGTGGACTTTTTTCCCAAATGTAATATGCAAAACAGTATTAGATGTGCTAGCCTGAGTTTCAGCAGTCCAGGAGGCGTTGGGTGCACTGAGTGACTAAATGCGTGGAAGCAACTAGTGGCAAGCCCATGAGCTGCAGGGGAGTAATGCTCTTCAACATCAACAAATGTTTCTTACGATCTCATAAGTGGCTTCCAGGTGATTGGTTCTGTAGACCTTTGAGTGACACAGGTCTAATTTGACTTAAATTTGGCTGTAAGTAGCAATGCAGCAAATTTCTGTTTTCTCTGAGTGCTAACTTGAAATTCTGTGAAATAATGAGTGCAGATTCGCTTAATCACACCATTGCCTCATCCATAACCATACCTTCTCAAGCACTTATCATCCATATCTTGACTTCCGTATCCATAAAAAATGAACTTCAGATACATAAGTTAAGGTTAAACTCAAAAGCTGCCAAACCAGTGTGTTATCCAGTTAATGATCCCTGGTTCTCAGTGCAGTATGTCCTCATGTCCTCAGCCAGAAAACTCTTTCATGTTGGGGTTCCTGTGCTGTCCTATGGAATGTGTAAAAATATGATGTCCCCAGCCATCATGTCCTCAACAGCAAGCCCATGGCTACAGGGAAGCTCTATATTGCTTGTGTGAATAATTAATATCTGCTTGCATGTAAGAAAGAACAGATTTCAGTAACTGAAACTGTCATTAAAAATCTGTTTGAGATGGCTGCATGGGTGGAAGTTTGAAGAGAGACAGTGTAAACTTGACATGGAGTTGTCAAATGAGAGAGAATGAAACAGAACATCTGCATAACTACATTAACCATATAACTATAAAGGGCTGATGCACTGAAAGTATAAACATGCTGACCCTGCCCAGCTTGCTATGGCAACTGTGGGGCAGGGCCAGCCCAGCTGGCATGGTATTTGGCTGGGTGCTGCATTTCTGGGGGCCTGCCCTTCTGGGAGGGCTACTCCAGGCATACACAACCTTGTCGCCCAGGGGCAAAAGTCATCCAGAGTGAGAGAACAGAGATTATGGAGTCTCCTTCTCTGCTGTCTCCTCCAGCTTCCCTCCAAATGTCACTGGGTCTCAGGCAGTTTAGTGCTTTACAGTTTTGTCAGTGAAGCTCAGTATCTGCCTGATGTGATTGTCGCGTGAAAGTGATATTACAGTGATGCTAATAGCTCAGATTAAATCATGTGTCTTTCTGCTTCCAGAGGAGAGCAGCAGCAGCAGGAGAGTGGCATGCCCAGTGCTCTCCCACTTGAACAAAATCTGTGCAGCTGCAAAGAAATTCACCATCTTCTTCAGTGTTCTGTCTCTTCATGTCACTGCAGAATGTAATGGTAAAGACAAAATTTTTTTTTTTTTTTTTCCTAGGGAGTGTATAAGGAAGATCTGGAATGGGTAGTGAAAGTCATGGAAACCTTAATTTGACATAGTGATCCGGACTGGAGAGATTTGCAGGTGATCTTAAGTAATCTAACGTCTTATGAGGACAAAAGTTGTTCTGGCTAAGGCTAGAGGCAGGGAGATTAGAGGATCATTTCCCAGCTAACAATCCTAATTGAAATCTTAACAATTATGTTCACAGACTATTAATTAACAGACTATCAAAGACTGATTTTGCATGGTGTCTGGAATGCAATTCCAAAAGCAAAGAATTGGTCCAAATTGCATCAAGTTATTGAGAGAAAGAACGAGGAACCATCTTCTTTCCCTGAGAGACTGATGGAAACAGCGAGAAACCATACTGATTCAAATCCTGAAAATGAAGCAGACGCTGTCTTGCTAATCCACCTTTTTGCGAGACAGTCTAACTTAAACATGAAAAGATATTACAGAAGTTAGGGGGGAAAATGCCAACTTGTTAAGTGAAATACTGAAACATGCTTGGAAAGTCTATAACAACAGAGAGGAAGTGGAGGAGGAAAAGCAGAGAAAAGAAAAACTCAGGGATAACAAGCCACTGGTAATGACTACAGCCCAGGAAAGTAACAGGGCCAGAGGCCAGTGTTATCAGGCTCTGAGAAGTAGGCAAGATCCTGGCAGAATGTCAAGGGCTGGAATGCCATTGGAAAAGATCAGTGTGCCTTCTGCAAAGAGAAGGGGCACTGGAAAAGAGAATGTCTGCGATTGAATCAGCAGGAATTTGAAGGAATTCTGGGGCAAACAGCTAACGTGATGATGGTGGGTTCAGACTGAGGAACCTGAAGGCAGGACAAATTGGAACCCTCCTCCACAGAGCCCCTCATTATAATAAGGTTGAGGAATGAGAAAATAAATTTTCTAGTAGATACAGGAGCTACTTATTTAGTATTAAACACATGTAAAGGTAATTTTAGTACGCAGAGGGAGTCAGTTACTGGTGCCACAGGGCAAAGAGAAAGCCAGGCATTTTTTTTTAGCCTTTGAAGTTTCAAATGGGAAAGGGTGTTACCTCATCAATTTCTATATGTACTAGACTGCTCTATATTGCTATTGAGCAAACAAGTTCATATTCTTGAAAATAAAGGTCTGGATGCCCAAGTTCTTATGTTACAGACGAAAGCCATGTCGCAGGAGGTACGAGAGGAAGTAAAAAACACTGTAACACTTCTGGTTTGGGCCCCAGAAA
Source organism: Trogon surrucura (assembly GCA_020746105.1). Classification (NCBI taxonomy): domain Eukaryota; kingdom Metazoa; phylum Chordata; class Aves; order Trogoniformes; family Trogonidae; genus Trogon; species Trogon surrucura. The sequence continues at coordinate 69,958,923 of CM036617.1, forward strand.
CACCAGGAAGATCTCAAGCAGCTGAACCTGTAACCACCGAACCGAAGCCAGATGCCAGACGGGTAAGGCGAAAGCAGTAGCCAGTTAAATTAGAAAATACTTTTCAAAACAACCAGATAATGTCAGCAAAGAGGGGACAGCATGTCCCTGAGCAGTGGCAGCCACAGTGCTATTGATCCAGGAGGAGCACGAGTTAACACTTGGACAAAAACTGTCTGTATTTATTCCCCATGCAATTACAGCTACCTTAGAGCAGAAAGGAGGATAGTGGCTGTCACCGAGCCAGATGCTGAAATACCAAGCTGTTCGTTCGAAGCAGGATGACGTGGAACTGAGAGTGACTGCAATCCTGAATCCTGTGACTTCCCTAACTGCTGACTCTGAGCTAACTTACTTGCAGATGGAGCAGGCGTATTCCAGCAGAGCTGACCTGAAGGATGTGACCATGGAAGATATGGACTGGGACTTTTTTGTGGATGGAAGCAGCCTTTGCGAGATAGAATATGAAAAGCAGGATGTGCAGTAATAACTGTAAAAGGAGTAGTCAGGGCTAAAGCTCTACCACCTAACACATCGGACCAGAAAACAAAACTTATGGCTTTTCTAAGAGCCCTGGAGCTGTCACAAGACAAAATTTTTACTATTTGCAAATAGACTTTTTTGAACTACTGCGACAAAATAGGTATCAATACCTTCTGGTAATGATAAATACTATTTCAGGCTGGCCAGAGGCTTTTCCTTGTTGCACTGGTAAAGTAAAAGAGGTATCAAAGGTACTACTTAGAGAAATAGTACCAAGCTTTGGGGTGCCTATAGGACTATCTTAAGATGTAGGCCCCACATTTCGTAACAGAAAGAATGGAAAAGATTTTGTTATTAATTCCAGATAATAGGGGTAAGAGTCTAGAGGAACAGGAAAATATTGAATACTCTAAAATTGATAAAGAATTAATAGAACAATTGGGGAACTGTCAAAGAGAACAATAAGACACATTGAGGGGCAGACTTAGTATAATTTTTTTTAAGTGAGAAATTAGTAGGGAAAATTTTATACAAAATTTATATACTACAATTTGACAGGTGACTCAGTAACGTGAGGTATGTTTGAAAATAAGATTTTTTGTAATTTCCTAGAAAAAGAGGGCTTAGATACTTACCTTTTCTGGATGGCCAGAAGCATTTCCTTATAGAACAAATAAGGCTACAGAAGTATGGAAAGTAATACCTTGATTGGAGGTACCTATGGTCATCTCTCAAATAAGGATACTCATCTTTGTGAGCAAGTACTGTACCAGGTTACCAAACTATTAGGAACTGATTAGCAGTTACATTTGCCCTATAGGCTGCAAGCCAGCAGGCAGATAAACAAATGAATCGTATAGTAAAACATCAAATAGCCAAAATATGTCAAGAAGCAAATCTATATCGGTATCAAGCACTACCTATTGCACTGCTTAGGATACATGTGAAACTTAGGGCCAAGGAAAATCTGAGCCCTTTTGAAATACTGTATGGAAGACCACACCAGGCTAAATATAAAGGGAAAGATTTGAATCGATTGGGAAATATTATCTCTCTGGGGAAACAATCAGAGAAAATTAATAAGAATATTCTGGGAACTAGAGCTAAGGGGTTGGACCATCAAATCCACCTATTTAGCCCTGGAGATAGGGTTTATGTTAAGAATTTTTCAGGTAATCCATTGGAAAAGAAGTGGAAAGGGCCTTACCATGTGTTGTTGACTACTTTTACTGCAATCAAGATAAAAGAGCAACCAGCTTGAATACACTATTCCCAAGTGAAGAAAGCTCCAGATAAACAATGGACTTCTGAACCCCTAGGACCTTTGAAATTAAAACTACAGAGATATTAATATGAAAAAAAGGACATAAGCACACAAGTGTTTTAATTATAATATCTGTCATAGGCATTGTTGCTGCTTGGAATGAAAATGTCCACCATCAGGTAATTCAGGCATTGGTCAATGACACTAAGGCAAAAGACTGCTGGATCTGCACAGCATTACCTAGAGGCCCCAAACTCCCACTGTATGGGATTGCCAGTACTGATTGGACCCAATATTGGATTTGGAATTTTAATAATACTTGTAAATATGGCCAGGAACATGATACTTCCAAAGGACCACAATTTGGCCTGGTTGTTCTAACAAACAATACTTTATTTTGTCAGTGGGACCCCCAAGACAGACCTACAGATTTAGGATACGGGAATGTAACAGAGATAGGATATAGTTGGAATTTTTCAGCAACTGCCATATATGATGGGACTGTTTGGAGCCAAGGCTCAAATACAAATTGTGGTTTGGACATATATCAATATGGCAAGAAAATAGCTCCCATGGGTGTGGTGGCTATGTGGAGATGGATATGCACAAAAAGCACTACCTAGAATGTGGTACAGCATGTGTACAGCAGGACATCTAACCACCCAGGACACTCTATGTAGCCACTCCCAGATAACCCCAGGATTTTTGAGAATTTATTGTTGAAAGTACAAAAACAAACCTTACATCCCTTAATAGAATGACTCTCCATATTTCATAGTTTTGTACAAGGGTTATTCCCTATGCTAGGGGTTAGTGCATTGGAAAAGGCAATTGTGAATATTTTGGCTACCTTAGATGAAATACTTATTGCTTCTCCGAATGCTATTGCTAATACGCAAGTCGAAATCAGTTCTCTATCGCAAGGAGTAGCACAGAATAGAATGGCCCTAGACATACTGACTGCAGAAGCGGGAGGAGTATGCACAATAATTAATCAGAGCTGTTCTAGTTATATTAATTGAGAAGGGCAAATTGAAGAAGACTTGCACAAAATATGGGTAAAGGCTAACATTTTCCATGAAATCGCTAAAGACAATGCGGAAGGGGGTTTTACAGATTTATGGGATATGCTGACTTTTTGGCTTCCTAATTTTAATTGCTTAAAACAGCTACTCAACAGATCGATTATTCTGGTAATTTTAGGAATCTTTGTTTGTATGTTTTTCAAATGTTGTCAGAGTTCAGCGGAGAAATATAGTGACTGGAAAAAGAACAAGATCAGGTGGAAATGGGAAAATATTTTGCTAAGACCCGTGAAAAGGACGGAGTATTACAGAATTTTTGCAAAAGAATTTTCAATGACAAAGAAAAAGGGGGGAATAAAGCAAGGGCCTGATGGAAATTTACTACCTAAAAGCCTTCTGACAAGCAGTAGCAATGAACTATGTAACTGTTGCATTGTGAGATGGGTATGTACACATATCGCAATGCTCTGAGCAGGGCTTATCTTCGAGAACAGAATGCAAGGCTACTATGAGAAAAACAGGCGCAGGGTACCTCAAGACTGCAGACCTTGCTTGTCAGCAAGAACAAGGGAGTACAGGCTATAATTCACTAAAAGAACATGGTGATGGAGAGGAGAATGAAATAAAGGACCACCAGATATCTTGGAAGCCCACCAAGAGACTACGATGTGCATGCGGGAGTGAGTGTGATATATGTTAATAATTACTCGGAAATATCATGAATATGTATGTATAACCTCCATATAAGCTATGCATCTGATGTTTGTCAGATGTGGTATCCCACATTCAAAAAGAGAGGACTGTGAAAAACACAGGTCAGATAATTTCTCCGTTGAGAGGCAACAGCATCCTGTGACAATTCTCAGCTAGGCATGAAGCTCAGAAAATCTGAGTCCTGGGAAGAAGACAGTTTTTCCTGAGGTGTTAAATCTACAAAAAGGAGTGAGAACAACTACAGAACAGCTGAGGTGCCATGAAGAGCGATGACACATCGGATGACGGTGTTGCCATTGTTCCTGTTCCGAGAGGAGTTGGAACAGATGGAGGGGTACATTTCATCCTTTTTGACTGAAGCTCATTCCTAAGTGTCGGATAAAACCAATTTTTTTTACTGTTAATACACAGCAGTACAGCAGATTAATGCCAGGCACTATCTATTCTTTTGTTTTTATTACAGTGAAAAGTATTTACCTCAAATCTGACCAAGCTCCTTTTCAAGAGTGAGTTTTGTCTTAATTTCTGCAACAGTAAGGAAGCTAACTATGAGAAAAACCTAACTCATACAGCGACTTCCACCTGGCAAATGATAATCCAACCTCCAAGGCTGATTTGATTTTTCCCCCTTGCATTTTTTTCGTTAAATGGTGGCAGCTGTGGAACAGTAGGCAGTGGGAAAATAATTAAACATTCTCAGTGTTAAAAGAGAGAAATTTGATACATCAGTCTCACATCTGACTCTAGACTAAGGAAGGATTTTTAAGGAACTGTTTCCAGTTCCCTGCCATGGTGCTCCTGAATTGTTGCACAGCCTTTTTTGTTCCTGCTGCTAAGGAACAACCTGCCTTGCCGCGAAATTGCCCTAACAGATCTTCCCCTTGTAAATATATCATCTCACATTGATCTTTCCTTATAAGAGATGATGAACTGAATCAAAAGTAAACCCCATATTGAGAAACAAGTTATACAGTAAGAAGTATTTCCTTTGTAGCTGAAACAGGCAGCTACTGCAAGGAAAAAGTGGTGTTAGGCAGCTTGCTACATTTCTGTGATGTGCAAGCACCCCAGTTTTATTCTTGCTAATCAAACTTTTTCTCAACAGTGAGCCTTTCCTTTTTTGCACAAGGCACACCCCCAGCAGCGTGACTGTCTCATAAACCTTTGATGCTGTGGGATACACAATAACTGCTTGGAGCACTTTGAGACTATAAAAGCCAACCTTAATTGTGCATATACCTGCAGATGCCAGGTTGTCAGCACAGGTAATTGTGCCTGTGATTCTGTTCCTGAGGCACTAAAGGCTCTGTACTGAGTTCATGTGTTTTAGGATCCGTATCTTCCTCCAGCTTCCATACTCTTGCTATTTGAGATGTGCTTCATGTGTAAAGACAATGCCAAAATGTAATCACAGTCACTGTTATAGCCTGCTCAAGTGCACAGCGTGGTCAGATGATCTCATGGAAGTCAACGACCTCAGTAAAAGTGATCAGAGAATAAAGAAGCAAGACAGATGCCACTATTGAGAAGTTTCCATAAGAAATGCTAAAGGTAAGGGGAAGGAGAACAAGTTACTATTTTGCTTCAACACTAACATTTTTCAAATGGACCTCTCTACCTTTTTCAGTGTCAATTCAAACCAGACTTTGGAAATTGTGTCTTCTGATTTCAGGGGGGTTTCACAGCTTGCTTGAGATCTTCCCCTCAGACTCCAAGAGTAGATTCATTCCTTGTTTAAAAACTCCAGGTTAAATGAACAAGACCAAGAATGATCTAAGGCTGTGCCAAAATTGAAATATATATGGATGTTACATTCAACTTTTCCCTTGTCGAGGCTCAATCGTGCTGATATATATATAATGCTGGATATATAATATCTATATAACTAGATAAATACCAAGGGTAAGCTCCAGCATACACTAAGCAAGAAAGGACAAAGGAGGTTTTTTTGCTTTATAACAGTGTAATAGATGCAATGAAGAAAGGAAATTGACAACAACATCTAACATAATAAAAAAAAGATAAGATGTTTTCATAAACTATGTATATTTTCCAAATTTCTTACTGCAAAGCACTTTTAAAATTTGCAGATTTACCATCATCAAACCTTGGAGTCAGAGCTGTCAACACAGATTCATTGAGAAGTTCACTTCTGTGTACTGATGATGCCATTTACAGGAATAAGGGAACTGGATCTAGGCATTTTAGAAGTGTTAGAGTTGACCTTGGTCCTCATAAGACAAAATTCATTATCTATTTTGGCACGTAACTGAACTGGGAATTTAGCAGGCAGGATGCAAAAGTCCACAAAAACTCTAATTGCAATGACCGCTTGTTTTCAAGGTGATTTGTCATGAAAATGGTATATGCAAATGGTCTCCTACTTTATATGAAGGTCATGAAATCTCTTCTTCTTCTCCCTGTTTTTCGGTCCTCACCAAATGTTTGAATATTCTTCTTGTAAACAAAATCCAATACCTGTGGCAACTAACTCTGCAGCATACAAATTAACACCTAGTGTGCCCTTAGAAGAACACAAGCAGTTTCAGTAAGTAAATATTTATCAATTCTTCTTATCTAGCAATATATTGTTGATTGCAAACACTTCCACCTCAAGACTTGTCTGGACAAGCCTTGAATGTCCTTCTCATAAAGACACATCTATAGAGCTGTTAGTTACAACGGTCAAGAATGCCTGACAGACCCTGAAGAAAATATAATTTTAAAATAATATATGTCTTACCTGCTTATTCATAAGTATGTAGATAATGGGATTGCAAACAGTGCTGCTTTTTGCTAGGATGGAAGGTATGATGCTTGCAACTGGAGTCACCACACCCGGCTTACCAAATGTTGCAAGTAGTGCTATAACTCCATAGGGAATCCAACACACGAGGTAACAGATAACTGTAGTGATCACCATGAACAGTACATGGTATTCTCTTTTGCGGGCAGAGTTCTTGTGGATTTTTCCAACCTAGAGGGAGGTGAAAAAATAAAGAATTTAAGAAGATGAACCTCTGGACTGATTGATTTAACAACGTGGGACTATTGGTCTTGGATAAGCACTGATAATCAACATTGTAGTTCCAGAAGCAAAACAAACACAAAGCAAAAAGTGAGAGAATGCACTGGGAAGACTTTGATTTTCTTCACCAGGCACTGGGGGAAGCCTTGCAGACATCATAGAATCATAGGATCATTTGGATGGGAAAAGACCCTTAATATTATCTAATCCTGCCTTCCTTGTCTCAGTCTTTAACAGTAAGGCCTTCTTTTTTCTTGGTACCCAGTCGCCTGTGCTGGAAGACAGGGACAGGGAACAGAATGAAGCCCCCATAGTCCAATGGGAAATGGTTAGCAACCTGCTGCTCCACTTAGATGCACTCAAGACTATGGCGCTGGATGGGAACCACCCAGGGGTACTGAGGGAACTGGTGGAAGTGCTCACCAAACCACTTTCCATCATTTAGCAGCAGTCCTGGCTAACCAGGAAGGTCCCAGTGGACCGGAGGTTAGCAAATGAGACGCCCATCTATAAGAAGGGCCAGAAGGGTGATCTAGGGAACTCAGACCTGTCAGCCTGACCTCAGTGCCATCATGCTGCATGCCAGCACAAACCCAGGGAGCTCCAGCCAGGAGTTGGCTTCAGTCAGCTCCAGCCGGGGGAGGTTGGAGCAAAAGCAAAATGGTGATGAAGTTAGTATCTAACTGTTTAACAGCTGCTAGGTCATCTCCAGTTACTTTTCAGATATGGCATTTTGTATAATTGTACAATGCTTTGACTCAAGTTAATCCAGTACACAGAACTTGCTTAACTGAGGTGAAGAAGTATTATGAAGCATTTACCAGTAGTTATAGTCTGTGGACAAACCGAAGTCTGTTGTGGAAGTATTTACAGTCTGTACCTCAAAATGTACTCTTCTTTGACCTGTTTTGGGTGGAAGCATCATGCCCTTTTGGAATCTAGAGCTCTAAGATGAAGGTTAAACATCAAAATAAGAGCCAATTTTTACTTTTAAGCTTTGGCGTTGAATGCGTTTCTTCAGCTACAGAATACTTTTCTGGTGTATTCATACTGCTGAGTGCATTAGTGACAACTGTGAGAAAGAAACTTTATTCCCTAAACCAAATACACTGTGATCAGTGCTATGAACAAGCATTATTTAAAAGCAAGCTCTCCATGGACTCACTCTGTAAGATGGCCATCAGGTTTGTTCCAAAGCCCATGGAAGTCAGAGCAAGATTAGGTGGAATATAGATCAGATTTGGGTGCTTAGCCTCATTTTATCATAGAATCAAAGAATGTGTTGAGTTGGAAGGGACCTTTAAAAGTCGTCTTTAACTAGATCAGGTTGCTCTGAGGCCCATCCAGCCTGACTCTTGAATGTCTCCAGGAATGAATCCTCCACCACCTCTCTGGGCAACCTGTTTCATCATTTCACCACTCTCATTGCAAAAAACTTTCTTCCTTATATCCAGTCTGAACCTACCCTCTTTTAGTTTTAAGCCATTATCCCTTGTCCTGTCACAACAGATCTTGCTAAAAAGATTACTTCCATCTTCCTTATAAGTTCCCTTTAAACACTGAAAAACTGTAATAAGGTCTCCCTGGAGCCTTCTCTTCTCGAAGCTGAACACCACCAACTCTCTCACACTGTCTTTGTAGGAGAGGTACCCCATCCCCCTGATCATTTTTGTGACCCTTCTCTGTACCCGCTCCAACAGGTCCACATCCTTCTTGTGTCGAGGGCTCCAGAGCTGGACACAGCACTGCAGGTGGGGTCTCACCAGGGCAGAGCAGAGGGGCAGAATCACCTCTCTTGATCATCTGGCCACGCTTCTTTTGATGCAGCTCAGGATGTGATTTGCCTTCTGGGCTGTGAACGTGCATTGTTGGCTTATGTCCATCTTTTTGTTCATCAGTACCCCCAAGCACTTTTCCACAGGGCTGCTCTCTATCACACCATCCCCCAGCCTGCACTGATATCATGGATTGTCTCATGAAAATTAACTCTAGAATAGCACGGCTGGCCTCCCTAAGTGTTTTTTGAAACCAATGAAGGAAGATAAACTCTGCAAGGAGCAAAATTTTGGAGCCAGTCTATCTCCACTTACTCTAGATGCAGCCTCATCACACTGATCTCCCAAATTCATCATTAATTCCTCAACTTTCCCCCAGTGTGTGTTTACCAAACCCAGATGTGCCAGCAGGATTTCAGGAAGTATTCAAATGTTTAAACTATATGGATTGAGTCTTGTACTCAATGAAACGTAATTTACGTTCACTTTAAGGTCTTTTTTGGCTCCTGAACGTGGTATTTGAGAATAAATTGAACCCAAGGGAACTAAGCCCCTGTAAAACTATCGAGATAAATAAGCAAAGAGGTGGATCCCTTGAATGCAATACATCCAAACTTTACCAAACAATAACAACAACAAAATAATAATTTAAAAAAAAAGTAAAAGGTGAAAGCCACTAATCACCCAAGTCAAATGTCATCTCCTGTTGCCTGGTGTACTACTTGCACATGCTAATGCAGTGGAAATAGTCAGATGTTTACCTACCTCTTTCTGGTGTGGATTCTTTTGCATAACACACGTATATGTATTGAATGGCAAGTTAAAACATGTACAGTAACTGTGTAAATACATATGGAAGCAAAACAATATGGTGATACCGTTTTTTTTTATTTAATTATGATTCTAGCCTTCGAGAGTGGTTCGTTGTATCTGGAGTTTCAATAGAAACGTTCTCGTTAAAAGTAAATAAAATACAAAAAAACTTAGTCTGCCAAAAAATAACAAGTATTTTTCCTGTCTAACATTTTCATGATTTTCTGCAAAAAGGCAATTACAAAATAAAATCCATCCTTTCTGAAAACACTGGGGACTATTTTTTTTTTTTCACAGGAACATATTTTTTTTCTCTTATAATTACTTTAGCTTGAAAAAAAGGATTAATAATAGATAATGGTCCAATCCTGTATTGTTTATTTAAACAAAATTTTTCATGACTAATGGGAGTTTTCTGTGACTGAAGAATCCAGGAATGGTTAGTTGTAGCTATGTTACAAGTTTAATATTAACCAAGGAATGCAAAGCCCCAGCTAGCCACAGCATCCACAGCTACAGATCTTCAATCCAGTAAGAGGCATGTCAGCACATTTTCCCTCTGTGTTTAGATAATATCTCTGTCTTGAAGATTTTGCAAGTTTACCCTCCACACAGATAAAATATAGATTATAAATAAGGAAGGAAAGATGTGTAAATGCAATGTGACTATGGGTGTGATTTTGCTATGTATCCTTCTATTTTCACATCTTTCACAGCTTGTTTCTTTCAAAAGGGAAGCCTGTGTGTGTGCCAGTATGTTAATAAACCTGTCTGTCTATTGACTCTAGTGTTTTGCTTGTAAATTTGAAGAGATTTTGAAACCTAGTAGGTAGACAAAGGTCTTTAACATGGAATTCTTCATATATGACTGCAGCAGATTAATCCTTATTAGTGTTCCCATTAAGAAGAAAAATGCAATGTGAAAATGAACTCAAGTTAGACACCAGAGAATCCACTCTACTTCAGGTTCTGTTTTGATTCTGTTTGGTTTTTTAGCTTCCATTTTCCTCTTCTGATAATTAAAAAGAAGAAAGTTCTGATCACACCTGTTCCTTAAACAGGACATTCTTGTGTCCCCAGCATCTGCTAAGGGTGACCTTCCACTGCAGTTTTCATTTACTGAGTTTAAAACTTCATTTGTCCTGAGACAAACCTATTGAAAAGCAAACTTAGTTAGCTGTTATGCTGACAGAGTCTTTCACTTCATGTTTACACCAACATAACTAATTGTTTTGATTTTTATGTGCCTCATTGTAATTCTATAATATGGTTTACTTATAGTCCAGATTTTGGGAACAAGCAAATTAGTACTTCAAGGGCTTTTTAAGTACTTTTTTTTTTTACAGAAGTCCATTTCTACTTCCACTATTGCTGAGAGGAGATTAAAAGTATGGAATTGTAGTAAGAAATGCAAGCAGTGGACTAGAAGTAAGGAGGGATCATAAAGTATGTCCTTCCTTAATGCTTCTAAATCTCAGGTGACCTAGCTGTCCCAGCTTTCCAGAGGGAAAAAAAATGGTCCAAAGGACAAATGTCCTCTAGGCATCCCTTGCAATGAACCACAAATGCACTTGATGCTCATCGATTTTTATTTGATGTCCAAAGTTACTGCAGTTATTGGCTACGTTTTATGCTTGAGTAACTCATCTGCCCCCTCGGTGACAGTAATCTCCCTTTTTCTTGATGCTCTGGCTGCCAGTAAATTGCAAGACGTGTGAGGTGCTGGACTTGTGCGTGCACAAGTGAGGAGGTGGGAGAAGAGTCCTATTGCTTTGATGCCTCTGAGAGTGCTGCCAGGCTGTTGTGTGACTGTCCTTCCCCCAGCCCTGTGCACATCTCAGGAAACAGCTGAACTGCCTGGTCTTGTTTGTTCTGCTCCTTCTCCAAGCCACTTCAGCTGGCACAGAGCTGTTTTGATAGTGGTGAAGGTAACAGCAGAGTCTTGGGATGGTTTTCGTGTCACCCTGGTTCATTCTGGGGTATGTTAACAATGCAAGAAATGCCAGAGGATTTCAAGAAGTGTTAGACTACTCAGTAGGAAGGGCCCTCACAGTTTTGGTTTTGAAACCAAACACTATATTTATCTACACACTCATAGTCTCACTGCCTTTGCAGCTTTGCAGCCTACCTTTAGATGGTGTTATCTTTAAAAATTCTTTGCCTACAGGTGATGGAAGGCATCCAACAAAATATAGCTCAAGTTGATGCAACCTAGAGAAAGATTACAGTTGTGCAGGTGAAAAAAGCAGTAGGTAACTGTCGTGGGTTGACCCTGGCCGGCCGCCAGGTACCCACACAGCCGCTCACTCATTCCACTGCTGAACAGGGGGAGAAAATATCTCCAAGGGCTCAGGGTTTGAGATAAGGACAGGGAGATCACCCTCATTTACCATCCCGGGCAAAACAGACTCAGTTTTGGGGAAATTAGGTACATTTATTAAGAACTAATCAGAGAGGAGTAGTGAGAAGTAAGAAAGAAACAAATCTTAAACAGAACACCTTCCCCCCATCCCTCCCTTCTTCCCGGGCTTAACATCAATCCCGGTTTCTCCACCTCCTCCCCCCGAGCGGCGCAGGGGGACAGGGAATGGGGGCTGCGGTCAGTTCATCCGACGTTGGTCCCACCGCTTCTTCACTCCGGGGGAGGACTCTTCACTCTTCCCCAGGGCCACTGTGGGGTCCCTCTCACGGGAGACAAGCTTCACGCTCTCTTCTCCGCGTGAGTCGTCCCACGAAGGGCAATTCATCACAAACTGCCCAACGGGAGACACCTCACGAGGGGCAGCCCACCCCTCGTGAGTCTGAGGCGCAGTCCTTCGGGGGAAACTGCTCCAGCATGAGCCACCCACAACGTCCCAAAAGTCCCGCCGGCCAACCTGCTCCAGCGTGGGCATTCCCTCTTCCACAGGCTACAGGTTCCGGCAGCGACTTGCTCTGACGTGGGCTTCCCACGGGCTACAGTCCCCTTTCAGGCATCCACCCACACGGCGTGGAGTCCTCGGTGGACATCTATGCGGTGATCCTCACGGTGGACATCTGCACCTCGCCCGTGGGCTGCAGGGGGACAACCCGCTTCACCATGGTCTTCACCACGGACCCGGGGGACTCTCTCTGCTCCGGCGCCTGGAGCTCATCCTCCCCCCCTCCTTCTTCACTGATCTTGGTATCTGCACAGATTCTCACTCCTCCATCTCTGTGCCAGCTGTTATGGCGCAGTTTTTTTCCCGTTCTTAAATATGTTTTTCACAGAGGCGTTCCTCTGCTATCACTTTACTGATAGGTTCAGCCTTGGCCAGCGGCAGGTCCCTCTTTGTAGCCGGCTGGCATTGGCTCTATCAAACTTGGGGAGCTTCTAGCAGCTTCTTACAGAAGCCACCCTGCAACTCCCCCCCCCCGCCGCTGAAATCTGGCCAGGCCAAACCAAAACAGTAACTTAACATTAAAATGATTTTACTTCTTATTTTAGAACTCCTGGACAATTTAACACTATTGCTACACTGTATTTTTAGTAGTCAAATGGAAGGGCTTCCCAGAAATGTCTAGTGTTTGGACAGCCAGCTGCTAGAAAAACATCAGACAGCAATGAGAAAAAATAGATTAAAAAAATGTTCTAGAACAGCTGAGCTTGAAATCGAAATGTGAACTTATAGTACGTATAAAATATATATTTTAAGTACACAGAAGATCTAAATCACATCTTTAAAATGGCACAAGAAATATTGGCCCCTTGGCATCAGAAGGTATTTCTGTAGAATGGCTGGAAGACAAGTCTTTGATGTAAATTCAGCTGTTTTCTCTTGAACAAAAATCATCTCCTGCCAAATTTGGTAGTCTAAATGCAGGAAAAGCACTATATTTAAAGAACTAGCGGGAGGTGGGGTGTTGAGGGTTTTTTAATGAGAAAATGGTGTGTCTCCCCTACTTTCACTCTGGGAAGTGGTAGAAGTGTGTTGATTTTTCAGAACTCAGATGGAGACAGCAATGGAGAAATTTGTTTGATCTCAGGCAGTGAGCATAAAGACTGCCACAATTAACTCTTGTCTGCATTTGTCCTGTAGCCAAGTTGCATCTCGTGTACGTACCAGATACTCCTTTTTCCACTCAATCTGACCTGCAAGACATCACTAATTAGATGACTACGACAGTGTGCTGAGCAGGTACTTTAGATACAACAGGCCACAGAGTGTAAGTCACAGCGGTATTCAGTGAGGATGATGGCAGAGATAGAAGTGTCCTCAAAAGGGACTCAAGTGACACATTGCTAGGTTGACCTCAAAAGCTGATCTCCTCTCCCCTCCCAGCTGACAAGATATAGCAGGTACATCATTCACCAAGAGATGGGCTGCATTTGCTGTTTCATGCACTTGAAAAGAAAAAAAAAAGGAAACTGGGTAGAGCATGAAAAATTTCAATAGCACTGGTAAAAGTCTGGAGGGGTCACAAACAAAAGAGAGGGAGAACTTACAACAGAAAAGGGAGGAGATTAGTAAAAAGGGATGTCCAGGCTTCACTGCTGGCCAAGTCAACTGGTCCAGTCATCCTGTGGCTGGAGGGAGCAGCCAGGTGGTAACCACCAACCACAGCTGAGCCCATGAGCTTTTTTCAGGCTGAACACTGGAGCTTTCCAGCCCAGACAAAAGAGGACAGCAGCTCCCTGCCTCTGGTGAGGGATTTATTGCTTTAAATGCTTTTCTTAGCCACTATGTGGCTCCATATGGGAGAAGACCCCTGGGCAATGCCCTTATCAAGGTGACAGCCTGCTCCCTCCCCTGCACCAGAGCCCAAAGCTTGACCTACTGAAGCCCCTGCTCTGCTCCCTCTGGGTTTAGCTGGCCACGAGCTGCGGGACAAAGGGAATGCTGGTGGCGCTTCACCTGCTCAGAAGGCCTTAGGGATAGCTGTACACAGAGGCTGTGCTGCTGAATCTTGCAGGAAACTGCAAGGCCCACAGTGTCAGAGGTGCATATCCAGGTCACCCCTGTAAGGCTGTGTACAGTAACATGTACAACTGTGCATACTCTCACCACTCATGGGCAACATGGTGGTTTTTTATACATATAAGCCAAGGGAGTATGGCTGAAGTTGGCTATTATGAAGGGAAAGCTTCAGTGATGAAGATCTAACCTGATTGTTTTCACTGAATTCACCTGTGGTTTTCTTTTTTTTTTTTTTGCATTTACCCTAGTCTCTCCTCCTTACTTAACATAGCTATGCGCTTTCTCTCACAAAGTATTTCCTTCATATTTTAATGGTTCCTAGTCATATTCAGCTGTGAACATCTTAAAAGGTTATGAAGAACGTATGGCATCCCATCCATCTAACCACTAGATGGAGAGACTATACAGTAAGGATCCAGCATCCGGAGCCACTTTGAGTAGGATGGACATGTGCACCCTAGCATCTTAAAAATCTGGGAGGCAGTTTATGTGTTTTGTCCTCCAAGCCAGTTTCTCCAGCTATTTATTCAGATGCAAAAAAAATGTCTGTTGACATACTCTGTGCATCTAAATAATGGATGCTGTAACTGTCCTTTACCTAGCCCACTCTAAACAAGCAATAAAGAAATAGGGTTCAAAGTGCTTTTTTCATCATGCCTTATGTGATATTCCTGGATCTGTCTTTGTATATTTTACACTCCGACAATCGTATATTCTTCACTACTTCAAAACTGCACAGTAAAGAGAAGGCTATTTATGAGCAGTAGTCTTTGCTGCCAACTTCTTTAAGTGTCAATTATAAGTGCTTATTTTGACATAATTAAATATTCAACAGTGCTAGCAAATGAAGAGACAAAGGAAACATTCATAATTATATGAGGGAAGTCTGCCAATCTTTGAACATTTAGTCTGCTATAGCTTTTTAAACTGTGCAGTGTGGAGCTAGACATTTTAATGTAAAAGCTGCAGTAGAGGAAAAAAGATAGAAAAAGATCGTTCTTTTTCCTTCATGATCCAGTCAGGTAAGACAATCATCTCTGTTATGTTTCTAACAGAAGAAAATTAGAAATGCTCTCCATTTATTAGTATGAATAAACCTTTACCAAATCCAGGAGTGTCTCAGAGTAAGCAGTGGCTCAAATGTCAGTTATGATGAGCTTCCTCCTTTCTTGTCTCCATGGATTCTGTCCTCCAGCAAAAACAAGGAAAAAAAGCAAAAAAAAAACCCTAACAAAACACTCCAAAGGATGAAAAACTCTAAAAAGCTGCATGAGACAGAAGCTCCAAGTAATCTACTTTTCAGTGTGGGCAACCCGAGAACCAATATTTCATGGATTAATACTGAGATGGATGAAATACTTTCTTCGTTGTTTAAGACAATCATGGGAAAACAGGGCTCACTGGCTTGAATATAAATGCCTTCTTTATCAGCATTCAAGTGGCTTAAGTTCAAAACAAGAGTGAACACTAAAGAGATGTATAGCCTCTGTGGAAACAGGGACTAAACACAAACATCCTCTTCAGGTTTTCTTAGAATTCAATGGGCCCTGACTCTACAAAACATATAGACCTGTATGTGCACAGACTGAACTGAGATTTAAGCATACACTTGTGGCCACATAATGAATTAAGAGCAAGAAAGACAGAAGGAGGAATCCATAAAATCACACAAGCGGCTTTATAGTTAATTATTTTAATGTCACTGTTAAGATTAGAAATTGAAGTCCGTAGGAAGGGTATTTTATCAGCTGAAGTTTGGCTTTCCTGGGAATTTTTGTTACTGAAGTGGGAATAGTGATCTTAACACCTGAAGGTGATGTGAAACTATGCTTTAGATACAAAACTTACGGTTTTGTACAGTGCCCTTGAAGCATACCTGCTATTGCTGCTAATATCAGTGAAGTTCTACTGTGGATTTAAGGAACACTATAATCCCCTTAGCTGCAGGATTTTTTTCATTACACTAGCTAAAGGGCTTTTAGCAACAATTTGGCTTACACAGTGAACACATTCCCCCGGTATCACATACATCTTACAGTATCACTTCCACCCCATTCCACTCATATTTTACCCTGACTTTCTCTCCTCACTGTGCATTTTCTAGCATCAGTGTGAATGAGAAAATTAAAGGTATATTATTCACAACTGTCATTTGGTGTGCACAAACAGTTTGGTTTTAGAAAGATTAATATATTAGATACTCATATCTTCCTCAAGTGGAGGCTATTTCTCTCTTTTCTCTATAGCAGACGTATCCAAGAAGAACAATGGCTACAAAAATATGAGTATGGGCTTCCCATGTACTGTGTTGGCAGGACACAGTCCAGTTCCAGCACTGGAGCTGAGCATAGGCTGCACTTGGCTGTAACTAGCTCACACTGCCTGCTAACCAGCCCGTGCTCTGCTCTCAGCACGGGGCTAATGCAGACGTGGGAGGTCTGCAGCTACCTTACATCTCACCAACCTGGAGTACAGGGATAGTGTGCCTACCTCTACAGCAGCTGGGACAGACAGACACAAGCAGCCAGCCCCAGCATCTGGGGCTGCTGCTTCTGATATGGGAGTGTCCTGGTTTGAGCTAAACAGAACCAATTCTGTTCAGTGATTTTACTTTTCAGCTCAGTCTCTTCTAAGAGGTTGCACTTTCTGAAGTTTACAGTGTGTTTTTGCAGACAGCGTCTGCTACCAGCAGTGATAACACCTGACGTTTGTAGTTGCTACCGGGGACTGGTATGCAGAAAGGCTCCTTCTTATACTTGCTCCTGTAGTGACCAAGGTCACTGCTCGATCTTGTGCCACGCTGGGGGTGCCAGGAAGTAAAAGGGTTACAAGTAAAAAGTTGCACCTCCAAGGAGGAACAGACAGGACAGGTGACTAATAAAGTATTCTATTCCATAGACTTTATATTCAGGATAAAGCTGAGAGATCACAGGAGTTAAACTCTCTTCTTCAATGGTCAGTGTCCGAGGAGGACTCCGTCCAATCTTTTGCCTTTGATCCCGATTTCCCCAATCCAGCTCCTGTGCCCGGTTCCCCTCTGCTACTGAGCCTGTCTGCTCTGCAGCATCAGTGGGAGTTGCTGTCAGTTGAGGCACTAGGGTTCAATATCAATTTTATATATATTTGTGTATATTTTCATTATTTTCATTATTTCCTTATTAGTACTATTCCTGTTTTATTAAAGCTATTTTCTTTTCCAGTCCATAAATCTCTCTGCCTTATTTGCTTTCCCTTCATGTTTGGGAAGCGAGAGGGCTTAGAGAGTATCTGCCAGTGTTTAGTGATCAGCCCAACCCTAAACCTTGACAGGGAAATACAGGACCAGGAGAAGTGGCCTGCCTCTGGCACGTTGTAAGGAGCCCGTACCAAACAACTGGCAGACGCAAAGGGCAACAAGTAAAACAATTTGGAAATGTGAAAACCTATCACAGAATCACAGAATCACAGAATGTTAGAGGTTGGAAGGGACCTTAAAGATCATCTAGTCGAACCCCCCTGCCGGAGCAGGATCACCTACAGCAGAGCGCACAGGAATGCGTCCAGGCGGGTTTTGAATGCCTCTAAAGGAGGAGATTCCACAACCTCCCTGGGCAGCGTGTTCCAGTGCTCTGTCACCCTCACAGTGAAAAAGTTTTTCCTCATATTTTTATAGAACCTCCTGTGTTCCAGTTTACATCCATTGCCCCTTGTCTTGTCAGTGGACCCCACTGAAAAGAGCCTGGCTCCATCTTCCTGACATTCCCCCTTGACATATTTATAAACATGAATGAGGTCACTCCTCAACCTCCTCTTCTCCAAGCTAAAGAGACCCAGCTCCTTCAGTCTTTTCTCATAAGGGAGATGCTCCACTCCCTTAATCATCCTAGTTGCCCTGTGCTGCACTATCTCAAGCAGCTCCCTGTCCTTCTTGAACTGAGGGGACCAGAACTGGACACAATATTCCAGATGCTGCCTCACCAGGGCAGAGTGGAGGGGCAGGAGGACCTCTCTTGACCTACTTGCTACTCCCCTTCTAATACACCCCAGGATGCCGTTGGCCTTCTTGGCCACGAGGGCACATTGCTGGCTCCTGGTCATCCTGCTGTCCACTAGAACCCCCAGGTCCCTTTCCCCTGCGCTGCTCTCCAGAAGGGCAGTCCCCAACCTACACTGGCACATGGGGTTATTTTTTCCCAAGTGCAAAACTCTACACTTGCCCTTATTAAACTTCATAAGATTTCTCCCCGCCCAGCCCTCCAGCCCGTCTAGGTCTCTCTGAATGGCTGCACAGCCTTCTGGTGTGTCAACCACTCCTCCCAATTTCGTATCATCAACAAACTTGCTGACAACATTCTCTAATCCCTTGTCCAGATCATTGATAAATATATTAAACAGCACCGGCCCAAGCACTGACCCCTGAGGGACCCCACTAGACACAGATATCCAGCCAGACTCAGCCCCATTGACCACAACTCTCTGGCTTCTTCCCTTCAACCAGTTCTCGACCCACCTCACTACTTGGTCATCCAGACCACACTTCCTCAGTTTACCTATGAGGATGCTGTGGGAGACGGTGTCAAAGGCCTTGCTGATGTCTAGGTAGACCACGTCCACTGCATGGCCACCATCCATCCACCTGGTTATGTCTTCGTAAAAGGCTATCAGGTTTGTCAAACATGACTTCCCCTTGGCAAAGCCATGCTGACTGCTCCTAATAACCTTCTTATCCTTGATATGCCTAGAGACAGCGTCAAGGATAAGATGTTCCATCACCTTTCCAGGGATGGAGGTGAGGCTGACCGGTCTGTAGTTACTCGGGTCATCCTTCCTGCCCTTCTTATAGACTGGAGTGACATTCGCTTTCCTCCAGTCTTCAGGCACCTCACCTGTTACCCATGACTTACCAAAGATGATGGAGAGTGGCCTAGCAATAGAAAAAGAAGAAAAACTTCTGAGGTGAAATGTAATTACCATGACACTGAAGAGCCACCAGCCCTAGCAGCTCATTTAAGCAGATACAGTTTGTATGATGATATGCACTTCTCAGAAGTTTTATTTGTATGTACATCCTTCAGCAATTGTGGGCCTGCACAGAGCTGCTATCACTGATATTGGCAGTGACATTTCTATGGCACTTACCTGCCTGAAATACATCAAAGATGCGCAGAAAATAACGTATCTGGAAAATGGAAACTGAAAGGGCAGTGAAGTGTGTTTGCTATTTGGAGGATATAGTTAGTTGAAAAAACTGGGGATACAAGAAGTATCAAATGTTATGCCTAAAGTTATTTAAACTCTAATTCATTTTCTACCAAAAATGATCAAAAGAAACAGTCTGCTATAAAATATAAAGGTTGTTGGAGTTTCGTGTGTCTAACATTACTTACCCTGTTTTACAAATTTCCTATGTAGTCTGGAAGACTGTAGTAAATTGTAAGTCATCAGGTCTAATTTCCCCAAACTGATAGGAAACACAATTGCTTGTATTTGATTTCTTATCTAAGTCCAGTTCTAGTGAGCATGTTATAACTGGCCTTGACTCACACCAACTGACATCCCTGTCAATAGACTCAAGAATATGTCAGCCTGAATTACTTTAAAACCAGATTATATCCTATGAATGACAAAGAAATATCAAATTTTTAAAGTCAGGATTCACTGCTCTGCTTCCAGTCTGTGATACAAAGGGTCTGAGACCTCCTTGATCAAGGAAGACACCCATTTTGGCCTGAAAAACCAAGTCAAAGCTGGCTCTGGTTCTGGGTGTTGTGAAAGGTGCAATGGCATAACACAGGGGTTAGCAGAAAAGGTTTAGCACCCTGGAAAAAAAAAATGTTGACGGGCCCTCTCTGACAGCACATTCTAGTTGTTTTTTCTGGTCCTTTCATTCAAGGCAGCTGAAAGTTAGTCCCAGGCCCTAGGTAGTGTTGCGCTTTTTTCAAGGAAGAAGGAGGTTTTGGTACCCTGATGAATAAAAGCCAGAATCCTTCCTGACCTGGTGCTGAGCATCCAGGCTGCCACTGTCAAGCACCTAGTAGCAAGAACTATAAGGCTTGAGCAGATCCACTATCCTTTTAGACTGCAGAAGAAGCCCGGAAGACTAATTTGGCCTAATCATTTAGTGGCTAAGGTTGTGCAAACTGAATCTCACCCAGAGAAGAGCAGGATGGGGACAGAGAGGCAGCTACACCTATTACTTTTGCATACTACCCCATAAACATGAGATTTTACACTAGTGTATTTCCAGAAATTTATTATATTTCCAAAACAAGTGTTAAAAAAGAGAAAACTATGGGTTTTTTTTCAAGTGGTCAGGAGGAAAATTAGAGACTTGGCGAAAGACTGATACTGGACAGGTTCTGGGGAACCAACAAAGAATGTTGGTGTCCAGATGTATCTTTCTCATGGTTGGAGGTCTTTCACGGTAAGATATCAACAAGAGTGTAGGTTGCTTTTATTGTAACAGCCTGGAGTAGGTATTTAAAAAAAAACCCAGGTTTTCTTGTACAGTTGAATTAAACCAGAGTTAGGTAATAAAAGGCATGTTTTGTCAACAAATACAACACAGACTCCTGAAGGAGATTCAGTAGTTGGTCAACTGAATGAGGACAGAGAATGATCCTGCACCAATGGCACATAATACTGGGTTCATCTATGAGGGTGAAACTGAGGAATTGCACCTTGGGGAGGAAAAATGGAAGGTCTGGAAGATATTCTTCAATAATAGAATAAAAAAATGCAGATACTTTGTAAAGTTGGTATTTAAGAATATTATTACATGTGTTGCTGCTTAGCAACATGATTTGCTATTTTATAGGTGGAGGATGCCAAGATCATTTGCAGAAAATCAAGCCAGTAATTTAGTTTGACTGCTCCTTTTGAAAAGCTTGCCAACAAATTGTATCTTTAAAAGATTTTCTTTCCAATAACTAGCTTCTGGGTTTGGGGGGGGGTGGGGGTTGCTTTAATAACTTTTTGCAATCGTTTTGACTGACTTAATCACCCAGCTGCAGTTAAGGGAAAGGAAAAATGAAAGCATATTTATATGTTTTAAAGCTGACTTTAGTGTATTTTGCATTGAAGAATTTCTGAAGCAGAAGGGGAAGAGATCAGCCATTAATTCCTTCTTAGTTTCTGTGTACTTTCTTCCAGAGACAGCACCACATAGAGCATGTATCTGCAAAATTTTTAGTGTGGTTGAACTCTTCAAAAGAAATGAACTGACAGGTGTAAAATTTCTTTCAGGTTTCAAAGTTTCTGCTTGATGCAAAGCAATAAATAGCTGCCATCTATGCAGGAAATGCTGTGCATATTGGCCTGTATCTACAGGAAAAGTGTTTTCAATCAAAGATGAAAAAAATAATGCTTCAAATGACTGGAACACCGATACAGCAAAAGCAGGAAATAACAACCTGTGTGTTATAATTGGCAAAGACAATTAGTGCAAGAGTCAGAGTAAATGCCAGCTGAGGTTGGAAAACTTATTCAGCTGTAAGCAGGACACAGTAGAACCTTCTCCCTGCTCTTCAGGTGGGTTTGCAGCTTGGTTTATGGCCTTTCTTTTCTCACTGAAAAAGGCAGTGTATTTATGGATGAATATATATATATATATATATATATATATATATATATATATATAAAAACTTGTATATATGTAAAAAATGTATACACATCACGTACTATATGTTATATATGTGTATATATATGTTATACATGATAGATATATGCTATACAATATATAGTATATACATACATACATACATATGTTTATAACTGTGAAAAATATTACATAGAAGCCATCCAAGGTTGGAGAAGAAAGTTATGATGCAAGTATGACTCACCGCCCTCTTCACCTCTTGATTTAGATTAACGACAACTTTTTCTACGCTAAATACCAATACTTCCTCTGAATCTGAGGTATCAGTTTCAAAAGAAAAGTGTCAGGATAATGTCTTCCCTAAAAATGGAGCTTGGGCATTCCCCTAGATCCACTTCTGCATGCATATATAAAGCTCTCTCATTTCATAGTACTTTTCACCAGGCTAGCACATGAGGGTTAGAATTTGAGCTTTGCTTCAAATTGAGAGCTTCTCTCCTTGCAGTGAAACTAGATGCTAAAATCTCTCAGACATCAGCAGTCTTTCAGCATCTAACCACAACTACTCCTTTCCTTGAGAAGAGATCAAGTTTTCCCACATGTAGGGATTCCCTCTGATCCCCTTGAAAACTTCTAATGACATACATGATAAAGTGATACATCATAAAGGACATGCAGGTATGCCTTTGACATGTAGCTATTTATATTTTTAAAAAGCCTAGTATACGTGTTCAGATCTGCCTGTCAAATATTGTAGGCTCTACACAGAATATAAATCCAAAGCTGTTTCAAAGCTCTTGTCTCATTGGCAACTTTAAAAATATAGCAGTTATGCTGAAACTGGTCCAGAAGTATTCTCCATACCCGTGACAGACCCTTTCCCTCCAATTATTATACATTTGTCTTGGAACATGTGTATTCAGTAAAAAACAAAACTAAATGCAACCCTGCAAAGTTTGGAAGTCTTCAATCCCTCTCCTCTCAGCAAGAGCCTCAACACCCTCTGGAATTTTAATAGGTACAGCACATAATCTTTTTTTTTTAACACAGTAGGAGTGAGAAATTAATACGAACTGCTATGTTGGATAAATTAAATGTAAGCAATAAGACTGAAGCTCAGGTGCACACAATTTTTTTTTTCTCAGAAGATTGTGTATCCAGGATTGTGTTGTACCTGAAGAAGCTGGGTATCTCTAGCCCTCACTCCAATGTGCCAGAGAGGGTAAGAAAGGGGAAACTGGCTTATTGAGTTGGACCCGGCCTGGGTGTTCATAAACATTTATCCTAGCTCACAGACAATGAAGATAAATTCCTTTTCTGTAGCTTGTGTATTACAGACAGCCTCCTAGAAATTATGCATAATTTTAAGACTTTAAGTTAGGAAACATACTTAAACTGCTGTAAAGTTTCATATTTGTTTTAGGTTACTATAAGGCCAAGATAAGCAGAACCAAACTGCTACAACTTTAGGAGTTTGAGATGTTACTCTGTAAGGCAGACTTTGCACGGCAATCTGTACCTGTGATTAAACACAGAATAATTCAGGAATAAACAAGACCGAAGACGCTGTAATCCTTTCCCCAAACCCCCTATCCATTAAACAGTTGAGGAACACAGATGGTAGGTATACCTAAGCTGCAAGCACACGGACAGCACTTGCTCTTTAAGAGTCTTAGGGTTATATTTATCTGTCTGCTCAGTTTGTACAAGCTGACACTGTGTTGGACGTATATATAGGTATGGCAGAATTGCATGTATATCAATGCCCCCAAATCTGTTTACTATTAATAAAGATGGTACAGATATAACAAATATGGAAAACTAGTTTTCAGTTCTTTCTTTATTATTCATTAAGAGGCTGCTATACAAGTAAAACAAATGTGCTTTATGAAAAAAAAAAAAATGTCCAATAAACTACTAGTTGTTTCTGCCTTGTGAATTCAGAAACTGCTTCTTCAGTGGTTATTCTAAATAACCAGTATATGAAGTGCTTTGAATGACTTTTAGATCTACATGGAATAAATACAGTTATCTTAAAAAGCCAGACTAAATCAAAATCCACAAAATAATTACTTTTTCTAGTTAAAAGTTTGATTTCTGTCCCCATAAAATAAAAAACTCATATGGGAATTTGAGATATTCGTAATATTAGACCAAAGATTTGATACTACAAGGGGAAGATAACATAAAAACTGTGGGTAACAGATCAGGTAATAGGTAAGGAAAGAATATATGATTAGACACGGAGGAAGTAACATCCATTCTCTAGCGTGTATTATGTGGCTTTTTCTAGTGATTCCTTCACAGAGGTTTTCCTGGTCTGCTGCTACAGCTTCTGCCTTTGTAACGCTGCCCTTCCCAATGGCATTCGCAGCCTTGTAGAAGAACCATCACAGCTTCAGTCTAGGAACATCTACTCTTGATGGTCCTTCTAACACTACTTTAAGGATCACCTCTATGAAGCAGCATTCTTCTTCACATCAGTAAAGTACTCCACCTGTTAAACCTATCAGTCTCAATAAACATATGCTGCAAGAAACCTTTTATAAGAGGGGAGAATCCTGTTCGCTGTGGGCAGCCACCGCTCCACATGAAAGCAAGATGTAGGAAATTGTGGGTGGGAGTGCCTTGTCCAATCCAGCAACACTCAAAATCATCATGCCTTCAGAAAGGCAAGGTCCACTCTTTGCAGAGATCCATGATTTTACACAGCTTTTACAGAATTCTTAAGACATGCTACCCCCAAAAGGGACAAGAGGCCACCAGAAAAACAGGTGTAAATGATGGGAAGGATTTTGAAGGTATCACATATAGGATAAGGCAGCTGGAGGGCAGGAATATAACATGGAAAGGAAGGGATCAGAAAAACAAGACCTGGATTGTCAAATCTAAAAGCAGTGACTGGAGTCTATCCATACCCAGCTGACCTGGAGACGTGAGATCCAGCATTTATATATTCTTGCCATAGGCTTGTGATACGTGGCATGACATGGGTAAAACCAGACTATGGCTCCTACAAAATACAGAAAAGATTGGAAGTTGGATTTTAAATACTATTCCTGGTTAGAATTCTGAACAAGACCAACAAAAGTTGCTTTCTTGTGTGGGCTTTCCCATATTTCCCATATTCTAGTTTTCCAAATGCTTATAACTTAAAAGGATAGGCTTGATGGTAGACTTTCAATTTCTGCCCCACGTGTCCTCTCTGATGGAGTCTGTGGAAGCAATAATGCATGAAAACTTCCAAGTTATAGATACATGTGGATGAAGGGAGATATAAATGCCATTTTTTGATTTGTTTCAGTGTTACATCAAATTGTGACTTGAAGTGGAGCCATTTAGATGTCTTCCCTGCAGAGTCAGAAGCTTCATTACAAAATAGATCAAAGAAGTATGACAAAATATAATTATGCATGTTTTTTTTAATAAAATGTCTCTGAATTATATTTTTACCAATGGACATGGATTTTCAAATCCAGGTAAAACCAAATTTTATCCTTTATCTATCTGTTAAAGTTGGATATAATATTTGAACAGAAAAGGAAATATATATTTTCTAACGTAGCAGAAACACTGAAATACACATTACAAAGTATAATAAATGTATCATAAAATATTCTCTAAATAAGTGGAAACAAATGCCAGATGAGACAGTCAACTTCTTCTGCAAAATTTTGGGTTATAGCTGTTACATTTCACAAATCTGGCATTCTGAAATTTTATTTTACTTTGTCAGATGCACATTAAAATGAATAGCAGCTGGTGGAGGTAAAGGACTGAATTTCTCTTCTTTTCTACCATTTTATTTTCATATTGCCATAAACTAGTACTGTGAATTTCCTGTTACCTTAATGAATTTGTTTTACAATCTTTGCAAATAAATGTTGGGAATGCCATGATTTTTAATGAGTTTAAAATCGTACGGCCAGAGAGATAGAAAGATTCTTAAGGGATTTGGTGTTCAGCAACCCCCCACCTTCCCCAGTATGCACTAAATACAGTACAAATACTCCTTGACCAGCCTGAGAACTACTGTCTAATATAAAGATATTTTATATCCCTGAACAATCTGCTATTTATTTCAGTAATTATATCCTTAGAAACCTTTCAGCAGCATTTGATCTAAACCTTCTTGAAATTTTTCCTTTTCTCTTCCCATTAGTGTAAGGGTGTGCAAGCAGATTTAGTCGTAACTGCTTTTCTTTCATAGCAATGTTTCTACACTTAAAATATCTTTACAATTTAATGTCTGTTCTCAATATTTATATACCTTGGTTTAACCAAACCAGAACATAGAACAGAACACACTTGAGGTTGTGAGTGTTCCACACCTCTGCCCACCTGATCCATCCCAAGAACCATTGCGTTTGCAAATGCATTGTGTTCCTAAACCCACGTATTGTTTGTGGGTTCCATTCAAATTAGATCCTTTAAACTGCGCAACCTGTGTTTATGCATCCTGTGTGATTTCTCCCATCTAAGTCAAACATTGCACTTGCCGTGACCAACTCTGATGTTCACTGACGGTTTTAGACATAGATTTCTACTCCATCGTCCAAATTGGTGATGAAAATGGTGGAAATACTTGAACTATGTTAAATGGGCACCTTACAGAGACTGCTTTAAGACAGTATTTCCCTAGTTGCTGAGAGCATGTCACGTATCAAGAACCTGAGTTACATCACAAATACAGTTTCCCTTCTATCCACTAGACCAGGTTACCTGTCAAAATGAAAACGAGTACAGTTCATTTTGGCCAACTATTGATCAATACATACTGGCAGTTCTGACCCAGAACATTAAACTGAAAAGGGACCAAAGCCTTTTTTAGAGTAGTGAGAGAAAGAACAAACTCAAAAAATGAAAAAAACCCCAAATACTCTACCTCCCTTTTGGTGTGGCCCAACCATGACTTAATGGGGTATCTATAGAAAGAAGGCAGCTGAAAATGTCCAGGTAATGGATCTTTGGGAATCAAAACTCCTTGACTGACATATCTGCAATAAATGCTCAGACTTGTGGATAGCAGAGATGGTCTTCACTTATAAATCCTTATTTTCCATAGCTGGTAAGATTGCTCTTTCTTGTCACAAGTGACATCATGATCATCTCCAGCTCTCTTTTTAAAAATTATGTGAACAGCATAAGAATTAAGAAGTTTTGGAATATGAGAAAAATAGGAAGCCAGGTAGAAAACTTCTGGGATCCTGCTATAAAAGATGTACTTAGGGATAAGAAGGCTCTAGGACAGAAATGTAATGAATTCCTTACACCAGCCTTCACTGCCAAAGGTGTTGGGAAGATGCTGTGAATTCTTTTTAGCAGATATATTAGAGGACATAGATTAATTTGGGTAAAAATGCAAGAAGTATTAGATCAAATAAATATGTTAGTATGGGGAACTGGAGGTGAACAGGCAGCAGAGAAGAGACAGGTTTGCAAACACTTACTAGAAAGCATCTGCCATAGTCACTATCAGGAGTGGAATACCAGGGTGATGGACCACTTGCGGAGCAACCCTACGCTCCAGGGAAAATTCATACAGAATTCAGCATAGAGTCTTGTTGCAGACTTTGCCTTACTATGTTTGTATGAAAATATTAAGCTAGAGATTATGAGCTACGGGCATTTGACAATTTTCTGGATCTTTAAGATGAATCCCCTTCCACATGCTGCAATTCTACAATTCCAGAGCAACAGATGTTGCGTATGTCACTTAATGCTGAAGAGTCACTCCTGAGTTCATAATTTACTTTGCTATCCATATATACTTGTTCCTAGAATGACATTCCTCATGTGTACACTATTGACATCAAGGAATTAAATTAATCCTCCTCCAAAGGCAGTAGCTACAATTATTTCATCTTGTGGACACATAATGAAGAGGACAGACAAAACCAGACTTTTTTTTAACTCTCAAAGATATTTTTGTGTAACTAATGTGCTCATGAGTTTAGGTATCTACTAAGCCTATCAATGCCAGGTAACTGTCAAAATTGTCCATGGCACAGAGTGTTCATCCAAGAAGCGAGCACCTGTGGAATATTTGCAGCTGACACTGCAACAGGCTACCTTTAGTCTTCACTGAAACAAAGTACACCAAGTTCACTTTAAGCCAGGTCAGTGACTTCTACAGAGACACCAGCATCGCTTAGGGAAGAAGTGGCAGTTTTACAGCACAAATAGTCCAGGTAGAGACCTATTGGCATTTCTAGGACAGAGAAAAGCATTTTTAAAATTGATAAGCTACATTAACTTCTCCACACTTAGATAAATCCTTGTCATTTCTTTGCAGAAAGAGCGCGATACGAGTAGTGCTGAAACACAATTTGTAAAATACACTGACGCTGAGTTATGGTGTTGATAGGGATGAGAAACACACATTAAAAGTAAAATGCGCAGCTTTGCCAAAATTGGTTAGTTGGCAAACTCCATTTCAATTTTATCCATAAACTGTAATCATATGTAAAGTAAAACATAGGAGAGGATGGGTTTCTGATAGGCATACTCACTTTGGAAGAAAACAGTGAAAACACCAATAGCCCATTACATTGTATTGGCTTTGATACTACTCAGTCTTTTGCACCTTGGCAGCTTCAAGTGCTCTGAACTTGTAAATTAGCATTATTATGGCAAAGAAACAATTTCAGTAAGAAAAAGACGAAAGTAACCTCTTAGAGGATGACTGGGATAGAAGATTGTTGTTATTGGCACTTCAGTCTGGTTTTCCCTCAAGTTTGCTTCTAGTTTGCAGAGAGGGAGGAGTATAGCAGGTGCATTACTATATTGTTGTTACTCTGATGCTGTACAAAAGATAGCAATTTTACACATGATTTCTGCAGGTAGAACAGATTTGTGGATTACAGGGGAACAAGAAGACTAACACAGTACTGGTGGCAACTGAAAACAATCAATACAGGTTCCAAATTTTTTATCCAAGCATAAAAAATTGCTACCATGCTGTAGTGGTTCATTTGAGCTATCTACCACGCATTCTCACACACAGTTCAGACATAGGGTGCATTAGCAGACTTCTATGAACTAAAACTAGATGATGGCTACTCTTTAGCATGTTCTGATATTTCTGTGTGGTGGTTAAAATTCTGTAAGAGTAAAAAGTGACAGTTTAGAAGATAAACTGTTTTTCTGCCAGCAAGACCACAGCTGTAAGTTTTGTTCAGCAGTAAACTAAGAGTAATCTGAGAGTTAGAATGATTCAGGCAGCAAACATGATCAGATAGCTATGCCTTAATGTGTGCACTAGTTTAGATGAAAACAATTACCATAGAATCATTGAATGATTTGGATTGGAAGGGACCTCAAAGATCACCCAGTTACAAGCACCCTGCCAGGGCAGGGACATCTCCCACTGGATCAGGTTTCTCAATGCTCCATTCCAGTCTGGCCTTAAACACTTCCAGGGATGGAGCATCCACAAGCTCCCTGGGCAACCTGTTACAGTGCCTCACCACTCTAGGGGTAAAGAACTTCTTCCTTATCAGCAAGCTTTCTGTTGACTGACACTAACATGAATAGGAAAGAGAAGGAGGGAAAAGAGTGAGAGAGCATGGAAAAGGAGAGGGAAATCATAGAATCATAGAATCATAGAATCATAGAATGTTAGGGATTGGAAGGGACCTCGAAAGATCATCAAGTCCAATCCCCCTGCCAGAGCAGGAATACCTAGACTATGCCACACAGGAACGTGTCCAGGCAGGTCTTGAATGTCTCCAGAGAAGGAGACTCCACAACCTCTCTGGGCAGCCTGTTCCAGGGCTCCGTCACCCTCACTGAGAAGAAGTTTCTTCTCGAGTTTAAGCGGAACCTCTTATGTTCCAGTTTCAGCCCATTACCCCTTGTCCTATCATTGGTTGTCACCGAGAAGAGCCTGGCTCCATCCTCGTGACACTCACCCTTGATATATTTGTAAACATTAATGAGGTCACCCCTCAGCCTCCTCTTCTCCAAACTAAAGAGCCCCAGCTCCTTCAGTCTTTTCTCATAAGGGAGATGCTCCACTCCCTTAATCATCCTAGTTGCCCTGTGCTGGACTCTCTCCAGCGGTTCCCTGTCTTTCTTGAACTGAGGGGCCCAGAACTGGACACAGTATTCCAGATGGGGTCTCACCAGGGCAGAGTAGAGGGGAAGGAGAACCTCTCTCGACCTACTAACCACCCCCCTTCTAATACACCCCAGGATGCCATTGGCCTTCCTGGCCACAAGGGCACAGTACTGGCTCATGGTCATCCTGCTGTCCACCAAGACTCCCAGGTCCCTTTCCCCTACACTACTCTCTAATAAGTCATTCCCCAACTTATACTGGAACCTGGGATTGTTCCTACCCAGATGCAAGACCCTACATTTACCCTTGTTATATTTCATTAAATTTTTCCCCGCCCAACCCTCCAGCCTGTCCAGGTCTCGCTGGATGGCAGCACAGCCTTCTGGTGTGTCAGCCACTCCTCCCAGCTTGGTGTCATCAGCAAATTTGCTGATAGTACTCTCTAGCCCCTCATCCAAGTCATCGATGAATATATTGAATAATACTGGTCCCAGTACCGACCCTTGAGGCACTCCACTGGATACAGGTCTCCAACCAGACTCTGCCCCATTGACCAAAACTCTTTGGCTTCTTCCCCTCAGCCAGTTCACAGTCCACCTCACTACCCGAGAGTCTAGACCACACTTCTGCAGTTTAGCAGCAAGGATGCTGTGGGAGACTGTGTCAAATGCTTTACTGAAGTCAAGGTAGACCACATCCACCGCTCGGCCATCATCTATCCACCTTGTTATATCCTCATAAAAGGCTATGAGGTTAGTCAAGCACGACTTCCCTTTGGTGAAGCCATGTTGACTGTCTCTAATGACCCTCTTATCCCTGATATGCCTTGAGATGGCACCAAGGATAAGTCGTTCCATCACTTTCCCAGGGATG
This sequence comes from Trogon surrucura, assembly GCA_020746105.1. Classification (NCBI taxonomy): domain Eukaryota; kingdom Metazoa; phylum Chordata; class Aves; order Trogoniformes; family Trogonidae; genus Trogon; species Trogon surrucura. The sequence continues at coordinate 69,989,512 of CM036617.1, forward strand.
GAGGTGAGGCTGACCGGTCTATAGTTACCCGGGTCCTCCTTCTTGCCCTTTTTGAAGACTGGAGTGACATTTGCTTCCCTCCAGTCCTCAGGCACCTCTCCCGTCTCCCAAGACTTGGCAAAGATGATGGAGAGTGGTCTAGCAATGACATCAGCCAGCTCCCTCAGCACCCGTGGATGCATCCCGTCTGGACCCATGGATTTATGGATGTCCAGATTGCTTAATTGGTCCCTAATCCAGTCCTCGTCGACTAAAGCATACTCCTCCACTGCCCTGACTTCCTCTGGGGCCTCAGGGGAATGGGGCTCCTCAGGACAGCCTCCGGCAGAGTAGACAGAGGCAAAGAAGGCATTCAGTAACTCTGCCTTCTCTGTATCTTCTGTCACCAAGGCACCCACCTCATTCACCAGTGGGCCTACATTGCCTCTGGTGTTAGTTTTATCTGCCACGTATTTGAAAAAGCTCTTCCTGTTGTTCTTGACCCCTCTCGCCAGGTTCAATTCTAGGGAGGCCTTTGCTTTCCTAGTTGCCTCCCTACACCCTCGGACAACAGCCTTATATTCTTCCCAAGTGGCCAGCCCTGCCTTCCAAGATCTGTAAATTCTCCTCTTGCCCTTGAGCTTACCCAGCAGATCCCTGTTTAGCCACGCAGGTCTCCTGGCTCCCTTCCTTGACTTCCTACGTGTCGGGATGCTCTGATCTTGAGCACGGTAGAAGCAGTCCCTGAACGCTAACCAACTGTCTTGGGCCCCTTTACCTTCAAACAGCCTTGCCCATGGGATTTTCTCTAGTAATTGCTTGAAAAATCCAAAGTTTGCCTTGGCAAAGTCCAGGGTTGCAATTCTGCTTGCTATTTTGTTTCTGCTACATGAGATCCTGAACTCCACCATTTCATGGTCACTGCAGCCAAGGCAGCCCTCAACCTTTACTGCTTCAACCAGATCCTCCTTGTTAGCGAGGATGAGGTCCAGCAGTGCTCCTCTCCTAGTCGGCTCCTCCACCATTTGCATCAGAAAATTATCATCGATGCACTGGAGGAACCTCCTGGACTGTGGCTGGCTGGCTGAGTTGTCCTTCCAGCAAATATCAGGGAAGTTAAAATCCCCCACGACAACCAGGGCCTGTGATTGTGAGACCGCTCTCAGCTGCCTGTAGAAGGCCTCATCAACTTCCTCACCCTGATCTGGTGGCCTGTAATAGACACCCACAACAGTATCTCTCCTGCCAGCCTGCCCCTTAATTCTAACCCATACACTCTCAACTTGCTCCTCATCCATGCCTGGATGGTATTCAAGACATTGTAGTTGCTCTTTCACGTAAAGAGCGACTCCACCACCTCGCCTGGCTGGCCTGTCTTTCCTGAAAAGGACATAGCCACCCATGACCACATTCCAGTCATGTGAGCTGTCCCACCATGTCTCTGTAATTGCCACCAGATCATAATCTCCTGCCCGAACCCAGGTTTCTAGCTCCTCCTGCTTATTCCCCATGCTGCGTGCATTGGTGTATAAGCATTTCAGGGAGCAAGCTGAGCACACTGATCTCACCCTAGGGGGATGGAAGGCCACCCGGTCCTCATAATTTCTAGAGCACTGCCCCGCCGCAATCCCAGCTATAACCCCATCCCCCTTCATATCTAGTTTAAAGAACGCTCTATGAGTCCCGCCAGCTCATGACCAAGGAAATAGAGAGAAGGAGTATGGGGAAAAGAGGAGAAAAGGGAAAGGGAATGAAGGAAGGGAAGGGGGAAGAGAAAGGGGAGAGGGAAGGGGAAGAGGAATAAAGGACTCAGTGTGACACAGTCAGCTCTTGCTCATTTATGGCAGTACAGCTAGAAATTTGGAACTGACCTCTTGCTTCTGAAACATTATCTATATATGCAGAGAATTCAGTGGGACTGTATACAGGCTACGCTGCTTTCCAGCTTGGATCATTACCTCAGAATCCAGGATTTCACCTTGAAGAATTTAAATGTCTGTTCCCAGGCCTCTCTTTCAGAAAAAAATATTTCTTTTTGGACCCATTTACTTATACTCAGTGATTAAGTGACTGGCAAGCTCAGTGATCAGTTTCACAACAGCAGTTACGCCTGTTACCTTTTCCTCTGCAAAGGTCGTACTGAAAAAGAAGCAGTACAGCAGTATGAGTCTGTATCCTTTTCGCTTGTTGATTTTTTTTATTTAAAAGGTCTGAAAAATTAATCATAGGGTTTACTTTAAAAATAAACGAAATACTAAGCCACATTTCTGCCATTTTCCTCATCAGTTGTCTAAATTCGTGTTGGAATAAATTTTCTCTGCTGACACGAAAGGGTCAGCACATTAAATGCTTCACAGACAAATCCCTTTCTCTAGATTTTTAATAAACAGGCTTGGCCACAAAGAATCAATTATAAAATAAATAGTGAATTTGAGTAAACAAATACTGTTTTCCATTATATTTAATCTGGCAGCACATTGCTGCCTAACGGTGTTGTCATTTTCTATTTGGCCGTAGAAAATAGCAAGACTAAAGGATTTCATACAGTACTTGTTTTCCAATGCCATGAAACTAAAATGAGGAAAAAAAAATTCAAAGTAGAGGTTTGGTTTTTTTTTTATCAACTGGAGTGATTAATCTCTGAATTGGGCTTTGCAGGAAAATAGTAGTAGTCTCTCTCCTTACAGCATGGATGTATTTCTGGATTTGTGTTGTCAAACACATATTTGTTTGAATGTAGAGGAACTCAGAGAAACATTTTGGCTGCAGGCTGGAAGACCAGATAATCTAAGAATCCTTTCTGGAGTTGAATTCTTACAAATGTGTAAATAAGATTGCTAAAGTAAACAGAATCTGTGAGTATAATGTGAACAATAAGCAAACAAATACAACAACAAAAATAATGTAGAAAACCCATCTTAAAGAAGTAGGGTTTCTGGAGCTTTATTTTCCTTTACAGGTTACTTTTCAGAAACCAAAGGCAGTTTAGGTGGAAAGAAGTGATTATGTTTAGAATAACAAATACAGCTAATTATAAATACGCGTTAATTGCTATGATTTAACCTGTAAGGTGAGATCAGTGAATCTTATCACCAAAAATCTGTGTATATGTCAATACCTTTATTCATTTATATGTCAATTTGATGCATAGCCTGCCCAGGAGAACTATCAGCATACCACACCTTGTAAAGTCTTTAGTTTTATCAGCAATTTTAGCTGCAATTTTAGTTTTTAGCAGCAATTTTAGATTAGTGAGCAACCTTTTCTTCTTATATTTCCTAGAAAATCCTTTTTATGTGTACAACTATGTCATAAGCACCAGAATGAAGGACAAAGAATCAAACTGTTGAATTACACTGTTTTAGTACCACAAAAGATTATAAAGTTTGAAAGCTGGTTTCTAAGGGTATTTCTCTCCCTGTTTAATCTCTCCTTGAAAGCTACTTCTGCATCTCTGATTGCACTTGTTACCCCTTTTTTTGTGACTTTTTTGTTGCTCCTATATCCTTTTCAAATAGATGACCAGAATTCCCTGCAGTATTCAAGCTTATGCAACGATATAACAGCATTGGGGATATTTCTCTCAATCTGCTTCCTACTACTTTCCAACATCTTGCCTATTATTTTGATTTTCCTGAACAGAACTGATTTTTTCATTAAATTACTCTGACTCCATGATCTCTTTGAAGAGTCGTAACTGAGAGTCTTTCATTATATATGTACACATATTTCTGATACACACTACACTTACTTTCCTTTGGGCCAATAACTGCTCTTCTGGTGCTGTTAATATTCTTTGTTCTCATAGGCCTTGTAAATTGGGGTCTTCTCCTCCAGCAGTACCACAGCAAGTGTTGCCCACTCCTCCTTTGATCGGTGACACCAAAGCCCTGGTGATGGAGATTCTTCATCCCTGCACACAGCAAGTGGCGAGATCCTTGTTTCACCCTCTCAAAATGCAAATTAATACGACTCCCAATTGCAAAACATGTACTTTATCTTCTGAGGAAGAGGCTGGCACTAATATAATAGTCTTTTACAGCCTCATTTTGATCTTGATATGTTGTTTTGACAATTACATTCAGAAAAAGCAACACAAGTATTTTAAAAAATTCTCTAGATTTCCTTCCAATTCCAGTTTCAAGGGGCCCATCACATGTCTGCGACAGTTTGTACGAAGATGGAAGCTGCTCTAGCAATGATTTACTAATAAGCTCTGCCCTCTTCAAGTCAGTATTTATCAAATATGGATATTGGAAATTCATCTCACTTTTGAGCAGCACTTTCATTTCTGACTTCAGTGACAAAAGAATCCTTCAAAGTACAATGAGTAAGTAGGGGTGGACATAGAGCCAATAGGAAGCCTGTCCAGTGTGAATTTTATCACCTCAGAGAGAAAAGGAGGATGTAGTTTATAAAAGTCCACCGTTCTTCTGAAAAGATTGAAACTACTCAGGCAATACCTGTACATCCTTAAGGAAGGTCAAAGTAAAAAGAATACTGAATTAACAAGATGATTCACCATGCTGGAATCATATTTCTTTTAACTTGACATTTAGGCTGAATTAACATCCTGAACTTAGCAAGCAAAGGAGCTCAAAGCAAGTCCATTTAGTTTTATATCGAGAAAATTCAAAATGGGCCAAGATGACATAACTAAGGACCTACCGACCCTTGACCATCTTGGAGCACAGAAGCGTGAGCAAGGCAGAAGAGCTTTTTCACTACTGAATAGCAAAAGATAACAGGCAAAAAGAAAAGGCTCCCAAGAGCAATTAATAAAAGGCCAAGGCAAGATTGCTGACCACAGTTACAAATTTTCTTCCTAAAGAGCTTAAAAATTGATGCAGAAAGGCCAGGTTGAAACAATGTGCAAGTCAGTTCTTTCAACCTGACATTTAGACTGAACTAATATCCTGAACTTGCTTGGCAAGCAAGAAACATATCAGGTAAGACCTTTAAGGGCTTTTAGTGAGTGCTTGCAAGCCATACCAATAGAGAAGCAAGAAAGTAATATCAGGTGAATTAGTTGAGTGACCTTTCCCAGAGATAGGTGCTTTTTAAAGGCCCAGCTTCAAGAAAAGGCAGCAGAGCAGAGTACTACCGATATTTTACTAGGGATAGTTACAGTCAGAAACTAGTGGCTATCCTCTGTGCAAGGCAATGGTTTGTATGCAGTCTTTACAGACTTGTAACTAACTTTTAAGCACGTTCAATGCGATTGCTAATAGGAATAAAAAAAAATGCATATGCTTCAATATTTGCTGGGTAGGGAAAGCGTTCATCATAAGAGTGTTTGCTCAATTATCATTTTTTTCTAATTTAGGCTCAGAATGTTTATGAACTTCTTTCTTTTCTACTTCTGTGCAGCTTGGTTCTATTAACGCTTCATTTATATTTAATCTTTAATAGGCCAGATAAGTAGCAAGATCTCAGCTAAATGGAAATTTCTTTTACCACATTTGGGGCAGTTTCAGGCAAAGTGTTACACTACCAGAAAAAAATGGATGTTACGGCCTTCTTAAGCATTATAATGTTGTGCCTCTGCCTCCTATGCGACTAGAAATAAACCAGTCCAATATTATCGAGGTGTCCTTAGTAAACACCTTACATGCCTTTTATTATCTGAGAAGCTGTTTAGTTGACAGAGCTCCCATTTGAGTTTAGATTAGCACTCTTAAGCACAGCAGAATGTCTGCAATACACTCTAAAGGCAGCCCTAGCACATATCACCTGTGATTAATCTAGCAGTTTAGCAGATGTCAGTTGTACTGCTAGAAGTCAAACAATCACCCATTCACCTTAAACTTAGATGACTCTACCTCAAGCCAAAGACCGTTGTTCATTGCTGGAAGGTGCACCCGGTGCAGGCATTTTAGAAGAAGCATTGAAAAAAAAGTTGCTTAACAAACAGGAAAGTGAAGCCTCAGAAACCTCAATCTTAAAAACTGAGAGTGTATGCTCATTCTTTGATTTTTTTAATTAAGAAAGAATGAATTAAGGGCAGAAGGGGCACAATAGTTAACTTATGATGAAAACTGTATGAAATAGAAAATTTGGAGAGTCAACGGATTAAGCATCGTCTTCTAAAACAACTTGAGAAATAGAGTAATACATTTCATGCGTATTTCTCCAAAGGAAACACTGGCCACTTATGATCATATCTTTTTCTTTCCTGTCATTCACCTATCCAGAGAGATACTGATTTACAGCATAAGGATTCCTGAGATTTTTAAGTTGAAGATCTCTGTAATTAAGCAGCTGAAGTCTTCATCTGACAACTACATCACTATTGAAGAGAAATTCAGATGAAACATGTGCCTGATAAGAAGAGATGTAAAACTCTCTATGCGGTGTGATAGACCGGTGTAATTTCTCCTGGGGCGGTTCAGACAAGTGTTCCTTGAGTGGAGGAGAATCACCATAAAACTGATGTGTCAGGTGCAAATTGTAAAGTGTCTGAGCAGTATTTCTCTTCTTCCAACAGGACCAGATGTTTCAAAGAGCCATATTTAAAAAAAAAAAAAAAAAAAAAAAAAAAAGAGCCATAATAAGTAAAAAACCCAAGCAAAACTCAACAATAAAATAAAACAAAACAAAAAGCCTCAGAAGCCTCTGCTCTAAATACTTCATGAGGACCGTTTTCACTCCACTGGAAGCTGCTCTCCAGTGGTGTCCAGGGTGTTCACCCCAGACCTGGCTGGCACTTCCGAGTCTTTCCTGCTGTCAAGGCAGAAGCACCACTCCCTTCCGCCCACTCCAGCCTTGCCTTCCCATCTTACCTCCCTGCCACACATGCCAAATAAAAAAAAAAAAAAAAAAAGAAGAAAAAGATTGATTGCCTCAGTATTTAATTCAACTGAGTTACACTTGGTATTGGATCCCGTAGGATTATATTTTGTCAAGGCTAGTTATTAAAGGCACTCAGAGTATTGTGAATCTATTTTCATCTACTCAGATTAATAAAATGCTGCCTGAAATATAAACCTGTGTGTTTAAAATATTATTGACCCTATTTCTGCTATAAATTTTTCAGTTGTGACAGTGGCCCTCACTTCATCATCAAGCCCACTGAAATAAGTAGAACTGGCTGCATAGTAAGATATTTGTAAATTGAACTATGATCTCAGTTTTAATCTACCACAGAAGCTAATTTCCACCAACTCACTGTGGGAGAGAGCCAAGTAGTGTGCAAAGCAGCAACAATTTAGTAAAAGGGAAGATCTCCATGAGATATCCTGTCTGTTTATATTAATAACAAGGAAAAAACAAGTATAGACAAAAAACCCCAAACCTCTGTAATAATTCTGATTTGGATTGACTGTATGAACATGACAGGACACATAACGAGAACACGAAAATTAGCGTGAATTTTCTACTCTTCTTTGCCATATTGATGAGCTCTGCAAGCTGAATAGTATTTGCATCTTTATCCTTGCTAAATTCCAAGAACAACTATTTTGTGAATATGTGAATATGAAAGTTGTAAATTTATTACCATATCACAGCATGCAGACAAGGTGGTGAAGATGGAGATGGTGGAAAAACATTTAGGTAGAACTGTAGAAACCCTCCTGGCATTTTTTAAGCTGGCAATGCTGCAACAACAGAACTGTTTCATTTGCAAAGAGGCAAATTAGAGATCAATTAAGGTCAAAACTACTCCTAGCACGACCTTTTTGCCTGGGAAATTGAACCAAAAAACTGAAAACGTTCCGTGGGAACATGCAAATTTGGGACATTTCTGATGGTACCCAAGTTTCCCTGGGCTTCTCTCTTGTTCCTTGACAATATGCCTGACAGAGATCTAAAATGCCTGGGCTTTTAGTGCCTAGTTACTTCACAGAGCTATTTTATTCAGGATGCTGGATCTCACAGGCATGTTAGCTCATCAGTTCCAAGGATTTCCAGCTCCTTTTGTTCCACACCATTTTGGCTAAGCAACTGCTGTATACAAGGGCACCAGGACCCTGAGTGGTTTCAGGGTCAAGAGCAGATTATTTTATTTTTAACAGCTAAATGTCCCAGTGGAGGATTATGTCAAAATGAAATACTGCTGATCTGATCTGTGAAAAATAGTGCGGTTAAGATTTGTATGTGTCCCCTGCCTTACTCAAGACAAGAAATCTCTCCATCACAATTCTCTAACTGGAAAAAGACCAGAAAGTCTATTTCCCAACCAACAAAATAATACCCACAATTGTTTGAAGTCAAGGAAGAAAGCCAGAAAATTAGATTCATGTGCACACAATGAGCTTTTTAATTTGACAAGCTGTCTTTAAAGAAGAAAAGAAAATTCCAGTTTTCTTAATACACACATTAAAAACAAAACTAAAACTGCACGGAAAAGAAAGACATAGAATAGACACATATTTTTAAAAGCATGAATAGCTATATCTATACTGCTAAATAAAACCAGCCCATGAAACGAGATAAAGAAATTGTCCCACACCATCCGTTCTACTTAATTGTTTGCATCCTTTGCTCCCCAGCACAGATTTGCCTTCGAACTCCCCAAAACAATGCTCTGAAGCCACTGTCTGTGAAAGACAGAGAGCATCCGTGACAGCTCCCAGTGGGTGGCATGGACAAAGCTGCGCCAGGTTTAGCTCTCTCCTTTCTACATATCCCTCTGACTTGTGCCGCAGACTTGCACTCACCAAAACCTTTGCTATATAGATCAAGGCACAGCGTATCAACTCTCAGATCCACATTGTAAGAGCTGGGAGGCAGTCCTCATGTCTTTTCAGACACCTCAGTCTGGGCAAATGAAGAAAATATGAACTACCATGTTTGACGTCTGTAAGGGACATTACACAAGGTCCAGAGGATGCTCAAGGACAGACACTGTGTAGCATGGATGTAGTCAGCTCGTATCGTTTGCTTCAAGGCCATGGAAGGTTCCTGACCACCCAGAAACATGTCAACATTGGATATGCACAGTTATCTGCATGCAATGCTCCTGGATGTAGAGTCCACACAAGGACAAAAAAAAATTTCTTCTGCTTCTAGAGTGTGTATGATTTGAAAGAGTGACATGAATGTTAAAGTATATACTGTGTAAACGACATAACCTCGCATTGTGGGGGATGGCAGCTGGACTACTGATAACCTGGCATTGGTTGAAGACATTGACCCTGACAAATTCCCGGTGCACCCTCGAGACGGGAAGTTGTGTGTGCTGAGTTTGGACATGTTTGCGGAAGTTTCTCCCTCAAGATCCGGAGGGATGAGCCCAGCTGGAAGCTGCTTGGTGTTAACCAATTAGAACTTTGACAACAAGCGTTTAACCTATAAGCAAAGGCCACACTACCTTCTACTACCGACTATGCATAAAAGGCACACCCTTTGCATAATAAAGCAGCCATTTCTGAGCCACTTTGATCACCATTCAGATGTGTCGTGTCCGTCTCTACAACGACATCTGGTGACCCCGACGTGTCGACATGCTGGCGTGTCGACGTGTTGACATTATAAGAAAAACGACGTGATAAGAAAACGGTGAAAAAACGGTATATTGGGCTGCAGGGCAATGTGCAGTGGAGACGAAGTCCAGCGTATCTGAGAACAGAGGGAGTCTGCTTTGGTCCGGACCTGAGTTAAGACACCTGGAAAGGTGAGCTGCCGGGAATAGGGTTTAAGAACTATGGGTCAACATATTTCTAAAGAGGAGGACTCTATTTTGTGCCTCTGGAAAGCTCTTCTTGCTAAAAGAGGGGTCAAGTATAATGATTTTTCACTACGGCGTATGTTACTGTGGAGTAAAAAGCAGGGATTTGAGATGTCTGCATCTGTTGCTTTCAGTGTTTCTGCTTGGCAAGAGGTGGGGCAGAAGTTATGGGACGCAATTTCTTTAGGATCGAAGGACGCTTCTGAATTAGCTACTACTTGGCGATTGTTGAGTGAGACTCTGAAAGACATGAGAGCGGAGCGAGAGTTAAAAGAAAAAAAATTACAGGAGATTTTGGGAAAGGCAGCTGCTGGGGCCACCCACGAGAAAAAAATGGAGGAGGTTGAAGGAAGGATGGAGGCTTTGCAGCTCCCTCCTCCCTCGGACTCAAACAAAAAATTACATTCGACCTCTCCGACACAGAAATTGTTGGAGAGCAAATGCCTTTCCCCACAGTACTTTTTAGACAATAAACCAAGTTATAAGACACCTGCACACCAATTAGCAGAGTTAACATCTGAAGGTAGCTATGTTGGAACCCCGCCAGCCCCTTTTGATGTGAAAGAAGGAGGTTTTTCATCCACTGTTGCCTCTCAGTACCCTCCCTTGACAGACAGTGATAGCAGTGAAAATGAAGGGAGGATAGTCCCGCTTCGATCATGTACACAGGAGAGTGGTCCCGCCTGTTGCCCAGAAAAGCAAACAGGAAAGGCAGCCCCCAGGACGTTACCCCCAGCTACTGTGACTGTTGTACCTCGTAATCCCGCGCGATTTTGGCAGCAAGTTCGGGAAAAAACTGCTGAAGTAGGAAACTGGAATTTGGTAGAGAAGCTTAACCTTCCGCGAGAAACGTGCCCTGATCTGGAACCCCCGACCTTGAAACTGTGGCATATCCTGTGTTTAAAGCGGCACCGAACACAGGGCAGCACGATGAGCACTCTCCCATTGTTTGGAGAGCAGTCCAAGATCTGCAGGCAAAGGCAGCAAAATTTGGCATAAATTCTCCAGAGGTAATGCAGCTTATACGAGTAATCAATACAGATTTGTTGTGTCCATATGATATTGCGCATTTAGCACAAGTACTGTTTCAGCCGATTCTTTATTCAGTTTTTTACTCTACCTGGAGACAACTGGCACAAAAAACAGCTCTAGAAAATATGCGGCTGCCTCAGGGAGATCCAAGACAAGGAGCAGGAGTTGATGCATTAATGGGAACTAATGCTTTTGCCAATCCCCAAATTCAGGCACAGTGGGCTCCACTATTATTAGAACAGACTCAGCGGATTGGAATGTCTGCATTGATAAAAACTATGGAGATTGCTGAGCCGCGGCGGAGATATGTTACTATACAGCAACAACCAAAGGAATCCTTTTCACAATTTGGAGAAAAAATAGCTGTGGCAATTGAAAAACAGGTCGATGACGAAGGGCTGCGGCAGGTGTTAGTTAAAGAGTTAGCAAAAGATAATGCGAATGACGATTGTCAAAAAATAATAGAAGCCTTACCAGGAGATCCCTCTGTTGCTGATATGGTCTTTGCCTGGTCAAAAGTTGTTACAGTTGAACAAAAGATGGCATCTCTCACCAGAGTTATTAGAGAGAAAGCGGCCCCAAAATGTTATGGGTGTGGTCAAGAAGGACACCTCAAAGGTAAATGCCCACAACGACCATTGAAAACAAATAGTCCCGATGCTAATGCAAAGGGAGTGACTTGCAATCATTGCGGAAAGACTGGTCATTTTGCAAAACAATGCCGATCAAAATATCATGCTAGTGGACAGCCCCTCTCGCGAAATGGGAAGAAGAGCGTGAGGGGGCTCCCACAGACACAAGTGCCTCTCACCAAGCCATTTCTCGGGGTGGGTCAGCAAACCCTACCCTCTGCGACCGCCTCACTGGAAAAAAACAGTGGATCGGCAGGGATGGATATATCCGCAGCCAACACAATAACCATTGTGACCAAAGAAGCTATGAAAGTTCCTGTGGATGCCTTTGGCCCCATAGGAAGAGGATTAAGTGCCTTATGAATTGGACAATCAAGTAGTACAGTCAATGGCATTATTGTACATGTTGGTGTTATTGACGCTGATTATATCAGACAAATTTGTGCTATGGTTTCAACACCATATCCCCCTGTTACTATCCCAAAGGGGACACGAATTGCTCAACTTTTTTTTTTTTTGAGTTCTGTTCCCAATACAGAGCAAATAGAATGACGAGACGGAGGGTTTGGATCGACTGGCTTGCCTCAAATGTTTTGGTCTCGGACAGTTACCTCTCAATGACCACAGCTGCTTTGTACAGTAAAAATGAAAGGACATTCTCTGTCATCAGTGCAGCTGTCAGGACTGTTGGACACTGGAGCGGATGTAACCTTTATATCTCAGCATTCATGGCCATCTACCTGGCCTGTTGGTAACATGGGAGTGGGGGTGGTTGGCTTAGGTGGTGCTGTTCAGAGTGTAATGTCAGCTAATACAGTTCTTGTTACTAACCCAGAGGGCCAGACGGCTACAATTCGGCCTTATGTGGCATACGCTCCATTGAACTTATGGGGTGGAGATTGTCTTTCCCAGTGGGGAGTTAAAATTACCACAGATTTTTGATGGGGGCCACTGTGTTGCAGGGCGTTCAACAGCCCACCCTCGCCTTGATTTGGCTCACTGACAAACCTGTGTGGGTGGATCAGTGGCCCCTGAACTGTGAAAAATTACAGGTCCTACAGGATTTAGTAAAAGAACAATTAGCTGCGCGACATATCGAACCCTCTCACAGTCCTTGGAATACTCCAGTGTTTGTAATTACAAAGAAGTCTGGCAAGGGGCAACTTTTACATGACCTGAGGCAGGTAAATGCTGTAATGACTAACATAGGAGCCTTGCAGACAGGTCTCCCCTCTCCGGCCATGATCCCCTTGGAGTGGCACATAATTTTAATGGACTTAAAACACCGTTTATTCACAATACTGTTGGTAGAGCAAGACAAAGAGAAATTTGCATTTTCTGTGTCTTCTGTCAATCATGAGGCACCTTCAAAAAGATATCAGTGGAAAGTTCTGCGGCAAGGCACGAAAAATTCGCCAACAATTTGTCAGCAGTTTGTTGCACAAGTGTTGTCTGTCACCTGTTTGGAAAGCATTTCCAGAAGACTATTGTTACCATTTTACCATTATATGGATGATATCTTGTTAGCTGCCTCTGAAAAAAGCCGGTTAAGTGAAATGGAAAAAATGGCCACTCACTGCTTGCAACAGTTTGGATTGGTCATAGCACCTGAAAAAATTCAACCCATAGCACCATGGAAGTACTTAGGCATGATTGTTACAAATATGCAAGTTATGCCTCAGCCAGTAAAACTGGACGTGCTCATGGCACACTGAAGCACATGCTTCAAAAACAAAAAGGGGGAATGGCTGGGGAACCACCACAAGCACGTCTGGACAAAGTTCTTTATGTTCTTAATTTTTTACAGCACAGTGATGACTTTGATACTTTCCCTATCTTCCAACATTTCTCTTCTCTTTTCTCGAAATTGCAAGTTCAAAAAGGTGCCAAAGTCCAAATGAAGGACTTGGTGACAGGCCAATGGCAGGGGCCATTTTGTTTGATAACCTGGGGAAGGGGTTATGCTTGTGTCTCTACAGATAATGGTCCTCGTTGGTGTCCTGCTCGCTGCGTGCGGCCTGTTCTGGATTCCCGGAAGACCTTATGACATCCCACCAGCCTGGCACGGGGCCAATGTTTAGGTGACTTTGATGCACCAACTTAACCAGAGCAGCTTTTGTGTTTCTCTTGCTCAGCCCTGTCAGCCTTTTCATACCTGCTTAATAGGTGTTCCGCTGAATGATTCAGAGGCGCATTTGTTAGTAGCTCAGGGTAGCATGGGAGGATTATCTGTGACAGGGAAATGTAATGGCAGTATGCAAAATTGCACCCTTGAGTTCTTTGACTGGGCCACCAAAATACCAAAAGGCAGGGAGCTGGAAGAATTAGAGATTTTGGGAACCTTGACCGCACGATCATGCTTGTATGTTAATAGCACTGGTTGGTATGCCTCCAGTGGGTTATCCCTGACAGGGAACAGTGATACCGAAGTATCTGACATTCCACCTTTGTCCCCTTTTGGCAGAATGCCTCTCAGTGGTGTCAGCATGTTGCTGGAAACAAGAGCCATTCAGTAATGGGAATCGGATCTGCATCACGACTGCCGAAAGGGTTGTTCTTACTGTGTGGGGAGCGAGCTTGGGCTGGCACACCAACCAGGGCTGTAGGAGGTCCTTGTACTTTTGGTCGCTTGGCCATGATGACACCACCCATGAAAATGCTACTAAATCACAGTGATTTGTGTACCTTTTCTCAAGGGTGTGTGACAAGATCAGCAATGCTGCTGAAAAATTGTGATAGCAATGTGCAACTTTGGAATACTGCAGAACGTATTTTTACTTCTATATTTTGCCCCTGGTGTAGCAGTTGCAAACGCACTAACAACCTTAAATAAAATGGCTTGCTGGATAGAAAAGAATGCTAATTTAACCTCTGAAGTTTTGTCGCAATTGGCTAACAATGTAAGCTCAATAAGACATGCTACCTTGCAGAACTGCGCAGCAATTGGTTTCTTGCTTTTGGCACATGGGCATGGATGTGAAGAATTTGACAGGATGTGCTGCATGAATCTGGAAGATCATTCAGAATCCATCCACAAGAAAATACAAGATCTACAAGTCATGACTCGTCAGATGCAAGAAGACACAGGGTTTTTTGGGATTGAAAAGTTGTTTGGGCAATGGGGTTTGTCAAGGTAGTTAATGTCTTTGGTTAAAACAGGATTTTTGATAGTGCTTGTAGTTGTAATCGTGCTGTTAATGCTACCCGGTCTGATCACTCTGACTCGAAGGGCCCTGCATCAGACTGTTGAGGCAGCGTTTGTAGCTCAAAAACAAAAAGGGGGAATTGTGGGGGACGGCAGCTGGACTGCTGATAACCTGGCATTGGTTGAAGACATTGACCCCGACAAATTCCCAGTGCACCCTTGAGACAGGAAGTTGTGTGTGCTGAGTCTGGACATGTTTGCGGAAGTTTCTCCCTCAAGATCCGGAGGGATGAGCCCAGTTGGAAGCTGCTCATTGTTAACCAATTAGAACTTGAACAACAAGTGTTTAACCTATAAGCAAAGGCCACGCTACCTTCTTCTACTACTTTCCACTATGCATAAAAGGCACACCCTTTGTATAATAAAGCAGTCATTTCTGAGCCACTTTGATCACCATTCAGATGTGTCGTGTCTGGCTCTACAACGACATCACATCACTACCACAATATTGTACTTATTCAGTCGTAATGTTCACATCACAAATGAGTTCACCTCCACTGAAAATAAATGTAGGTTCCATAGAGGAATTATATATTTACCATTTAAATCTAGCTCTTTAACAGAATATAATATCCATCATAAAAAAATATGGGATATAATAGGTGATGAAAATATTAGAATAGGAGTAGTAGTAGGGAAAAACAAGTCAGGTTAGGCCACCTTAGCCTTAGTCAGGTTAAGCTGAAGCTATAGGATCAGAAAACATTGGAGATGCAAGAGAGATAAACTGGCTTTCTCCTTTTTTTTTTTTAAATGGATGAAACAGCTTTAGTGCCAAGTAGCTAGGGAATCTAAACTTTACAATATTTTAATTGTGGTAAAAAAGTATGATCAACCTTGTAACATTATCTAGTTGAATACATTTCTATTGTTAAGATAATAAAAGCCTGACAATTCAATTGCATTTCTCTGGTCATAAACCCTGAGTCTGCGTTTATGTAGAGATTCTCATACAGATGTTTGAGTTATTCAACTCACCTGGCCAAAAAAACCACTACCTAGCCAGTAAGATTAGAAATTTATGAAATGATGGATTAGAAACTTTGAAAAAAATGGTCTAGATTTTAGTGCATTTACCTTTCTTCCTTCGCATGTTTTGATTTTCATTCTGTAAGCATATAATCATCAATTGCATCCATTTCATATCTGTGTAGCACAGATGGGCATGCCATGGCTCTTCACATGATTAAGTTCTCAGGTAAAATTCTTTCCCACTATTACTGCCAGTGTATACTGACTCAGGCACAATAGCTCAAGCTCTCAGGATTTTCAAGAGTGGAAGTGAGACTAAAACGAGGAACTGAGTCTTAATAACTATCACAAATGTCTGTGACCAAATCTTGTACTTGCAAATAATATTGGAGGTGGAATAAGAGTGAAAAAAATTCAAAGCAAACATCCTTGTTAATCTTCTTTGCTCCACCAGCAAAAAAGCCGAACTACATTTTGGACCATGACCTAAAACTTCCCTATATACGTTATGGTTTATGAGTAGTGAACCAAGGCCTTCTGCTTTGACTTTGCACACAGGCAGCACTGGCTGGGGACTGGCAGAAGTGCTTTCACACCACGGCACAGTTAATGTGATATCAGGCTCGTGGTGGTCACCAGAGAAGGAAACCCTTCAGCATTGCACGTTTATTCTTTTGTCACTGCACAGCAGTGTCCCTTTGCAAATACAACCTCCAAAGTGTTTCTCTGGGGTGCAACGACACAGTGCTACTGGTAGAACAGTTTATTTGGCTCCAAGCTTTCTGCCAGGGATTCTGCTGGAGGTCACAAGTTGGTCTCTTAAGTGGAGTCAAACTACAGGAGAGTATTAAGTGTGGCTCAGTTCTCAGTGCTAAAATGTAAGTGCACAAAACTATGTTCTTTATCCTGTGGAACACCCTTCTGTATATTTAACCTTTCTGGTTCT
Source organism: Trogon surrucura (assembly GCA_020746105.1). Taxonomy (NCBI): domain Eukaryota; kingdom Metazoa; phylum Chordata; class Aves; order Trogoniformes; family Trogonidae; genus Trogon; species Trogon surrucura. The sequence continues at coordinate 70,005,948 of CM036617.1, forward strand.
ATAAGTGATGAGCAAACAAAAAATGTTATGCTTTTATTTCTCGGGAAAAACCTTCACTAAATCACCCCTTAAGCAGAGATATCCTGAGTGCTCAGAACTGATGTACACCCTTCGCTGTAAACTGAAAGACTTGTGAGACCACAGCCCATTCTTTATGGACATAATACATCCCGAGATTAAAGAATCAGATCTTAAATTTCTATTAGCATGTTTTTAAAGATTGTGACAGGCTTATTTCCTCCCTAGTTTATCTAAAGAATGAAAGATGGCAAACTCAACGAAAACCTATTTTCTGACCAGCCATTAACTTAATTTACAATGAATTTGTACAGTGCCTGATATATGCCAATGTTGTATGGCTGTTTCTCTGCAAAATACGAACAATTAGCTAATGATTTACACTTATGCAAGCACAGGGGAAAGAAGATCAATAATCTTCTCTCATGCCTGTTTCTAGCATGCTCAGACCTCAAAAAATGAAGACTAACCTGGTGACGTATGCTTCACCAGTCAGTTGATCAGCTGATACTGTTTAGTTAGAAATAAGAACAATCCTGAATGAGTATACCTGACACCCATGAGCCAGACAGATGTCTATGCATGATCTGAAAAAAACTAAAGTTACTAAACACTTTGAAAGGTATTTTGCATCAGGTTGACTCACCATACCTTTACTCTCCTAAAAGCTGAGACAGTGAAATTACAAGGTAAGTGACTATACACAAAGAAAAAAAATGTTAGCTACCTTTATTTCTCACGGTTTCACAGCATTTCACATTTTTCCCCACTGTTACAGAAAGCAGATTTTGTGCACCTGGGAAAGACTCCTTCAGTAAAAACCTGATATTAATGTAGTGCACAAAACCGAAATCTTTTTACAGGTGAAAGCAGTGAACCCCAAAAATAAATGCTATATTTATAGTGTCTTCATGATAGCTACAAAAAAAAAAATCTTTTCACCTCATGAGCAAACCCTAAGAGTTATGAAAGAGTACAAGAATTAATTAGCTCTTTAAAAATTAAACATGCTCATAAATCTTCCTCAGAGCTAATCAAAACAACTTTTTGTTCCAGCAGGCTTCCCATTTAAAGAAGAAAATAAAGCAGCTAACAGTAATAATCAGTGCTTGCTTCATTGTAATATCCTTAAACAGAAATGTAACAAAAAACTGTCTGAAACGTGAAGGGCTGACATCTGAAAATTGCTTATGAAATTGAAAGCTAGTATTTTTTAAGATCATAAAAATAATGCCAAAATTCAGTGTCAAAATGCCACAGATTTTGTTTTAATAGTATGTCATGCTTGTATTTTATACTATGACCTGGCATTAAAAAAAAGAATCACAGAATCACAGAATGTCAGGGGTTGGAAGGGACCTCAAAAGATCATCCAGTTGAGCCCCCCTGCCAGAGCAGGATCACCTACAGTAGGTCACACAGGAACGCATCCAGGCAGGTTTGGAAAGTCTCCAGAGAAGGAGACTCCACAACCTCCCTGGGCAGCCTGTTCCAGTGCTCGGTCACCCTCACAGGGAAAAAGGTTTTTCTAATATTTTTATGGAACCTCCTGTGTTCCAGCTTGCACCCATTGCCCCTTGTCCTGTCATTGGACATCACTGAGAAGAGCCTGGCTCTGTCCTCCTGACACTCGTCCTTGACATATTTATAAACATGAATGAGGTCACCCCTCAGCCTCCTCTTCTCCAAGCTAAAGAGACCCAGCTCCTTCAGCCTTTCCTCATAAGGGAGATGTTCCACTCCCTTCAGCATCTTTGTGGCTCTGTGCTGGACTCTCTCCAGCAGCTCCCTGTCCTTCTTGAGCTGAGGGGCCCATAACTGGACACAATATGCCAGATGTGGCCTCACCAGGGCAGAGTAGAGGGGCAGGAGGACCTCTCTTGACCTACTTGCTACTCCCCTTCTAACACACCCCAGGATGCCATTTGCCTTCTCGGCCACAAGGGCACATTGCTGGCTCATGGTCATCCTGCTGTCCACTAGAACCGCCAGGTCCCTTTCTCCTACGCTGCTCTCAAGCAGTTCAGTCCCCAACCTATACTGGCACATGGCGTTATTCTTTTCCAAGTGCAAAACTCTACACTTCCTCTTGTTAAACTTTGTAAGATTTCTCCTCACCCAGTCCTCTAGCCTGTCCAGGTCAATAGCAATGACATAATGACATAATAACAGTGACATGATGACATAATAATTTAATTATCATACCTCTTCTTAAAAATTATTGAAAATAGGTACTATATTTTAAAAAAACGTAAATGATTGATATACTGTATCCTTCTTTCAAGATGAAAATCTTTCCTCTTCTTTTAGTGGGACTGCCTGCAGCTGACAAAGGTTGTCTATCCTGGGAAAAACCTTCCTGGATGTTTTGGAAATCCAGTGTATATTCACAGCATTTTCAAACTGTCAACAGAAAAATTTTATGGAAATCTCTTCACTGAAAGGAGTAAGGAGGAGATCTATGTATGCAAAAAACAGCACCAGGGTAGAGGAGAAAAAGGCAGCAATGGGACTCATGGTCTGTAAAAGATGAGAGAGGCTACAGAAAGAGTTGTGAGATATTTATAAAGAGTGCTGAGATATTTATGTAGGACCATGTACAGATTGTGACCTGATTCTAAATAAACTACATATTCAACAAAATTACTTAACTTCTTGAGAAATGGTGAGAGCAATTATTTTTGCCTCTCTTTTTCCAAGTATTCTATGACTTCTTTTTACTAACAATGTTCAAAATAGCTTTCCTAGTACAGGATTCTGAGAAATTTCTTCATGGTTGAAGCCAAGAAGACTTGAGATCATCAAGGAACTGATAACTGATATATACTACATGCAGCCCAATGGATTCAGTGCTTCCTCTCTTTGAAACAGCAACAAGAAAGAGTCAGCTGCTTTGCTTTTCTGATCTATACATGCAAAGAAAACATTTTATTATATAGCAATAGTATTCCTCTACCAAAAAATCTGAAAACAAACAATGCAATCACATGCCCTGAGTGTTGTTATCACAGAATGTTCTTGTGATCACAGAATCAAAAAAAAAAAGGCCTGTTCCCAGTTTTGGGTTTTAGTTGTGGAGTGGCTTGAACATGCAGAATTTGGCAAAGGTCAAGCAACCACCCAGTAAGGAGATCTTGAATATTGACTGCTGTGTGCCTATTGAAGGTGTACAGAAAACTTAGAAATACTGATTTTGATGATTTTCTTGATGATGCTCATCCAGTAGACCCCTTTCATTGCATTTTGTTAAGATTTATTCCAATTGTCTCAGCCTAAGATGAGACATATTTCAATTAAGTTCTCATATTCCTAATGACGATGTGACAGAAAACATCCAACCACTCATATGCATATTGATTCTCTTTTTGCTTGTGTATTATATGTAATTATTATATCTTTATTGCAGGGATTAAAAATAAAAGGCAGTCATTTATCATTCCTTCTCTGTACCACCAGAAGCTAAGGGACAAATTACACATAAAGATCCAAAGAGAAAAACAATTTGTGTAAACATAGAGTAAAAAAGATATGCTTGTCTAATGAGCATAGCTGTCTGCCTGAGCATAGATGCAGTTAGGGTCAGCCATACTTGAAATTAAGTCAAATCCCAAATATACTTAATCACATTTCAAAAGGATGAGCAACAGGAACCAAACAACAAGGTCTGCATTATCTTCACCTGATTTACATTTCTTCGGACTTCTTTATTTCATTAAACCACCAGAAAGTTTTTGAGCTTTGAATCTAAAAGAAAGTCTATGACTACAAATCTGTTTTTTTTCAGGCTTTTTAGAAGCTAGAGTTAATGGTACATAATTGCTTTATCAGTTTTCTCAACCTAAGTCGTAACTTCACAGCATCAAAGATAAAGTTTCAGAAAATTGAATTTCTCTATAAATAGACATAGGAAGCATATGAAGGAATGATGAAACAATTATTACTTTTCCACCCTACTCTTTGTATTACGTGAAGATAATTTCTTTTCAGTCTAAATCACCGAGCATTCTGCTCTAATGTGTTGTCTTCCTACAACCAACCATTTCCAAATGAGCTGGAGAATGAGAAACAGTCACAGGAGTGATACTTGTACTTTATAATCACTTCCTGACTACCTTGAGGAAAAACGATGCAATAATTCTTTTTAACGGATAATTTTTAACTGTTCAAAATAGTAGACATAAAACACAATTAAGGAATGAGAAGTCGTAAAACTCTACATCTTTCCTTTCTCTGTCAGACTTTCTTTGCCAGGCAGCCACAATTCCTGCTTATACCTAATGCTTTAAGAGTATACTAGAGTTGAAATCTTGCCCAACGGAATTCAAAATTAGTTTCTTCAGGTTTGTAAATGAGTCACAATTTAATTTGGGGGCATTACTTCTTAAATTAGAGACAGAAGTACTTTTCCTCCACTAAATTAGGTCACCTGATGTATAGATGACAAGTAAGAGAGAAGGGACCAGGCAGACTCAGAAATATTCCAGAGATGAAATAAGAAAAAGGTAATCTGATTCTCCTCTGACAAGTGGAAAACATAAATCATGTGTTTCTTTTTATGAAAAAAACAACAAAAATTGATATAAAGGGAAATACTTGGATATTTAGTGTTCAAAACTTGGTACTCTGCTTGCAATCCTTTTTATTGTTTTCCATGTCCTTGTTACATTCCATAAAGGCCTGATGAGCTTTGCTCGGTCACAGTTTTCCATGAGAGAAGACTGTGTAGTGGTACAAATCCCCTGGGCTACATTTAATGTCAGAACCAGACAACATTGTGCTCGTGTCTTGGTTGCAAGCTGTCGCTGGTTAGGGCTGGGCTGGCCACTAAACACGGACAGAAATTCTCTAACCCCCTCTCCCTTCCCAAACGGGAAGGAAAAGGGAATGAGACAGAGAGACCTACAGATTGGAAATAAAAAAAAAAAAAGGAAAATTAAAACAGCTTTAATGAATAAGGAAATAATAAAAATAGTGAACTGTATACATATATATAAACCCAATATCGAACCTGACTCCCCCCAGTAGCAATAACCACTGATACTGCAGAGCAGGTGGCACTGCAGAAGCCTCAGGCTCAGCAGCAGAGGGGAGCTGGATAAAGGGAGCTGGACTCGGAACTCAGGATCAGTGTCAAAGGCAAAAGATCAGATGAAGTCCTAAACTAAACCCTCTTGATCCCTCAGTTTTATACTAAATATGACATATATAGGATGGAATACTCTCGTTGGTCACCTGTCCTGTCTGTTACTCCCCGGAGGTGCAAACTTTTACTTCCTTGTGACCCCTCTTACTACCCAGCACCCCCAGTGTGGGACACAAGAGCCAGCAGCGGCCTTGGTCACTATAGGAATAAGCACAAGCAAGAGCCTTTCTGCACACCAGTCCCAGGCAGTAACTGCAAACATCAGGAGTTATCACTGCCAGTAGCACACACTGTCTGCAAAAACATGCTGCTGACTTCAGAATGTGCAGCCTTTTAGAAGGGACTGAGCTGAGAAGCAAAAATCACTGAACAGAACTGATTCTGTTTAGCTCAACCCAGGACATAAGTGCAGAGAGTTTGGATGATCTGGCATTTGCTTGTTTCGGCTACAAATGCAGCAGGCTGGGACAGCTGGGCACTCCCTAACCATACCTGAAATTCCTGCTGCCTGGGAAACTCCTGCCTACATCGTAGCCTGCTCTGAAAGGAGCCACAATTACATGACAAGGATTATGGCCGAAAAAAAAACAAACACTGACTGCAGTCAGTCATCTTGCGATCCTATAAACAGCAAACCTGAGTGAGACCCTTAGAGTTCTTCAGGATCGCAGCAGGTTGTGACCCTCTATGTTTACTCCTGAGCTGGGATGTCTCTTGGTGCAGACTTTGCAAGGATTTCAAAGAATAGATTTTGTGAGCATTCCCAAAATTGTCCACTGAGAGATGCCGATGAAGACAAAGGGTTCAAAGACTGTCTGATGACAAATGCTGACAGAGATTAGTGAGCAATTCGCTACAATTACATTTCACAAAATTTCAAAGATCGTTTAGTACCAATAATTTGCTACAACTTGCAAAAAGAGAACAGGTTAACTCCTGTATGACTGTGTGTGTGTTAAGCTCTGTATCTGTGTGTATGTATGTGTCTGATTTGATTTAGGATACTTTGTTGTGAGTCTCGACAAAGCAACTCATACTTGCATTCATCTTGCCATTTTCAAATCTTTAATTAAGTCATTGTGTTGAGTACAGTAATTTTTATTAAATCACTCTGACAATTAGCTGATAACTAATCTTGTGATTTACTGAAACAGTGTTAATAAATCTTAAATTACTGCTACCTCAATGTTGTGTAAAATCCATAATCACTCTTTTCACAACAAATTGATGACGTGATTAGGATACGAAAACACTCATACTTGACAGACTGGTGATGAGATGAGCCAAGTTGAATTTCTCCACATAATCAATCTGTAAACTTTTCTCAAAACAGTATTCTGGGACTAGTTTTGCCCATGGGCAAGTGGGACATAATATAGACTGAAGAGACCTCTTTTAAAAAATTTACTAATTTTCACTAGGCTGGTTCATGTGATTTCTCTGGGCCCCTCAGTGGAAGATTTTATTCATATTATGTCTTCTGTGCTACAGTGATAACAATGCTAATCTCTGCAGTTCCACATTTGGGAGTTGACTGTTCAAAGTGTAAGCAACTAATACTGACTTTGTAAGGAACATTTTTCCAATGAGAAAACAATGGTAGAGTCATAGAGAAGAATGATAAGTCAAAAAAAATGGGGAAAAAATATAGTTGCACTAGCAGGAATACACAGTAAACCATTCTCATTTTCCTTTCCTTATTCTGCCTGAATAAAATGTATGTGGATATTTTGTGAGGGAAAAATCTCTGCCCCTTTCTACTTACAAATATCAGATAAATAATCTTTAAGGGAAAACTTAAAGAAGAAATTGAATTTCTGCATCTTCAGGAATGAAAGAACAGGTTTCATAAAATCAGGAAACCAGATCAGCATGATGGAAAATATGGACTCAGAGGGAAGTGTAATAAAATATTTGTATTTCCCTATGTTTTAAAAATTGATGCACTCCCACATTCCTTAACATCTTCTGAAACCATAGGCTTTTTTTTTGTTCTCTGTTTTGTTCATTATTTTGCTTAGCATCTCCAAAATGCTCTCACTATTCCCTCCTCCTAATGGATCTCACAAGAACTACAGCAAAGACCACCTGCAGAACCAAATTCAACCTTGAGTCCAGATAAAGCTATTCTGGGGAAAAAACACAGCCATACCTTTAAAGAAAATAACCTGAGCAATTTCTAAGGGTCTTTGAGTTTGATAAATGGCAAGAGCTCTGAGATAATAGTACAGTCATGTTGTAATACTTTTTAATGGAATTTGCTGTTAACATTATTCATAGAGGGATGCTATTGACTTCTAATTCCTTGAAAAGCCGATCTTTTATAAAACCTATATTGCTGAAATCCTTGAGCCTTTTACCATTACACAGATTGCAGATGGCTTCACAGGATCTATTAATGTCTTGAGTGACAGAATGCTACAGCATTCACCTAAATTTAGAGAAGTGAAAAAGAAAAGTGGTCCTATAATTACTGCCCCTGCAAAGAGAAAATGCAGGCACTGTGCCAATTCTTGCATTAACTATCCCAAATCTATTAAGATATTTTTTCCACCTTAATTAATTTACATTACAGTATTAATAACAGCATAACTTCTGCACTCTTGAACTCAGGGTGGAATACCATTAGTGCTACAATGCTCTAACATAAAACTTCCACGTATGTTGCAAAAATACGAAATGCATAATTTAAAAAAATTACCAAGCAGCTGAAACTGGGATAATGCTCTTATTAAGTCTGTAATGCTCCCACATTTCTTCTAATGTATTACACACAGGGTCACAAAAGGACTTTAATCTATGGGGTCAGAATATTACAAGAAAATTATTTTTTTGCTCACACCAGAAAGTAACAATAATTACGTACAAATCTACTTTACAATTGATGTAGTAATGTCTCTTAAGATTTTTTTTGTATTACACTACCCATTTTTTGTAGTTTTATGTGAGAACTAGTATACATTTATTTGCATAATGCTCATCTCTTCCTTCAGTTTGAAACATTATATACTTTAGCATTTCAAAATCTACCCTTTTTATTACAGAATAGTTAGATCTCAGATCAAAGGAAAAGAAGTTTGTATTCCAGAGTCTGTGTCATGATATGGTCTTTCAGAATTTGTATATACACCACAGAAAACTTATAAAATGCAAGATTTCAGGATTACGGTACTGGAGATATATACATTACAGAAAGCTGAGGACTGATGAGTTTTCTGACAGAGATTCTTTTTGCTGAAATGTAACTTATCAAGGAAATCTTTTACAAATGCCAGGAAAGCATTAGATGTTTTGTGGAAAAATGTAGGGTCTAGATATTCAATGCAAATGCTTGGGCAGCTGTTATGACCCTGAGTCATAACAATTTTAGAAAGGAGATATGATCTAATCCTCATAGGAGTTCATTCTCATTTCATAACCGTTAACTCCCTAAGACCTGCCCTCCAACAGGTTATGTAAGATCAAGTTCATTTCTTTTTCACTTCCACCATTTACAAAGTTTCTCAGGACTCTCCAACCTCAGTATCCCAGAGACTTGCTGATAACTGTCAAAAGCACATGAAGGACAGAGGAAATAAAATTGTAGAAAGTTATATTCCTTCTCCTATTTTTTTTTCTCTGATCATCAATTAATCATTCGACTTAGTCTTCAACCTAGTCTACTCAGTCTTGATGTCTAAACGCAAAATGGCCATAGATTGCACATATGTTTTTGATGATACTTGGTTCTTCGAGCATGTTTCCCACAACTTCTTGAGACTCATCAGGTCAATCAGTGAGATGGGTTACTATTTTAACATAACAAAAATAAAAAAAAAAAATTAATAAAGTAACACAAGTCTAAATTTAGAACCAGAAGCCAAAACACATGCTACAGAAGCTTCATCCATGCAAGAATTTGCATGTTGTGGGTGATGTCTGTTGTCAGAAATGACTGTGAGGGCTTAAGGAAAGACAAGACAAAAGTTTAAGAAAGTTGTATCTTCTGCATATTAGTAGTAACACCTGTTCCAAAATCCTTTCTTTAAGGTGATGATTAAAGGCACCAGATATAGTTTGCATCTTCACTTTAATGGTTTAAAATCATGAGAAATGTCTTCCATATTTCTATTACATAGCATTAACAGAAATACTGACGTGTGATTCATCAAATGAACTTTAATAACACGCAGAGCACTCAGCTAGGAAATGATTTCTCATTTGGGCTTCAAGTGTTCTGAAAGTTTTAACAAGTAATATAAAAGGCAGGTTCTTAATTCCTTATGACTAATCAAAAGTAAACTGCATTCACTTTATCTCTGTATGGAAGCCTCTATTCAGTGATTTACTGCTTGTTTTTTCTTTTTTTTTTTGATTTAACACAAAATTAGTTCATCTGAACATTTTAGAGAATTGCTTTTTAGAGAACACCTGTACACTCACTCCTTTCTCATTATTCATCATTAAACCATTTTGTTTCTGTCCCAAGAGTACTCAATTTTCACAATTACCACACCCCCCGGCAGGGTATTTTGAAACATTCATTTTGGAATATCTGCGGTACACCTTAAACTAGTCAGGACTGTTGGTGTAGCAGCATTTGTGGTAGTGGTGGTAGTAGTACTTAAGGAAACTTTTAAATGTGGCCTAGAATTACAAGGAGAAGCTGATCCCTTGGACAACTCTGCAAACTGTAGTAGAAGTGCATTACTATAGAGTTAGGTCTACACAGATGAAGAAGCAGAAATTATTAAAATGTCACTATCAAAAATGAGGAAGAAAAGTTTGCATGGATGTCTTATTTATAGACAGGCAAACGTGTGCTGGCTTCATTACAAATGCAATCATCATCCAGGTATGCTGGCTTTCCTAGAATATAATATTCACAATCCACAAAGTCATTACCTACATGCATGTTATCTGGTTGTTCTAACTGTTTGGAGCTCTGAAGCTTGAAAAAACTTGGTGGAGACCTCCTGACCCTACCTTCAGATTTTCTCTATCATCAGTGCCTCCAAACTCAACAGAAAAGAAATGCAACACATGCCTCAAAGCTGTTCCATAGAATCATTAAGGTTGAAAAAGACCTCTAAGATGGTAAAGTTCAATCGTTAACCCCATACTACCATGACTACTAAACCATGTCCTGAAATGCCACCTCTACATGTGTTTTGAACGCCTCCAAAGATGGCAACTCTACCACTTCCCTGGGCAGCCTGTTCCAATACCTCAGCACTCTTTCAGGAAAGATTTTTTTTCCTAATATTCTAGTACATTTGCACTATCAACAGCATAGAGCAGCTTACCTGTTTAACAGCATAAAGGAGGCGACCGTAGCAGTACATCATGACCATCACAGGAATGACCAAGCAAAATATGAAGAGACAGATGATATAGGATATGGACTCAGCTGACTCTGCAGACCAGCGTACCGAACAGGTTGTGCCCGCGCCTTCTACCCCATAACTGCTCCAACCGATCAGAGGTGGCACAGTCCAGAGCAGGGAATAAATCCATGAACCGCCGACTGCCAGCAGTGCTTTCCTGTAGTCAGCGCTGCGCTTGTTGCACAGGGTCAGAGTGCTGTAGCGTTCATAGGACAGGACAGCCAGGGAGATCAGGGACACGATGCCTGCAACGAACCAAGCAATTTAAAGGTTTACTTGCATTATTTGTGCAGTATCCATTTTAAACCCCAAGAAATGAGATGCTTTTCTCGCTGTTATATATTTGAAGCAGTGGTAAAAGCTATTTCCATTATTCTCTGTGGATAAATACCCACTGGACCCAGTTGCTCTGTCCATCACAGAAAACTTTATTTAAGTCTTATTTTTCTCATATTGGAAGATTTTCGTACTTGAGAGCTTTTCCTCTTCTTAGGCAGGTTTTCAGATTTAGCTGTTTTAGCATTACCCAAGGGAAATCCATTTTCTACTTGAACTAATAAAATGTCAAAAGATTCCCTTGATAAGAAATATTCATTTTTTAACATTCATGAGCATTTTTAAATATTGCATTGACACTCATGCATACAGAAGGCTTTATATTCAAAATTGGGAGCCCAAAAATGAAAACAGGTTTGCACTTCTGCCCCATTGGCTAGATACAGCTTCTAGTTCTGACTACTTCTATACAGAGACAACAGACATCCCTTGGCATGAGGGTAATGTGGCATACTGGAGCTTTATTTACACACATATCACATAATCAGTCAAAAAGTGATTTAGGTTAATACAGACCTCTAGATATCAGAGACTAGTTATACTCTCCTGCGGACGATTCAGAAATCTGGGTTGTGGGACATTTCCACTCCCTCTTTCAAGGTTCAGGGTCCTGACCTTCTCTACAAATCTTTATGGATTTGCATGGTAGGTTCTCAGTCATGACTCAGTGAGAATTTTTTCTACTTCTTATGTTTTTGTTTTCCTTGCAGTTGTGACATTACATTTGATATCACTTCCCAAGATTTATGACAGAAGGAATTTTTTGGGAGAAATTTAACACCATTGTTTCCTATGGGTTACAGGCCCCTCCTTTTGGTGCTGTAAGATGAAAAACCTGAATAGGCCTATGTCAGTTCAGCTCTTTCTAGGAATTTCTTTCTTGATTCTTGCCATTAGTAACAGCCAACTACACATTAGCCTTGAGATCTAGTCTGCCAAAAAGGTCTGGTTTTGAGTGGTACCTACTTCCAACAAATCTGTTAACAAAAAAATAATCTGCAGCTGTAATCCATTTTCCCCCTCATTTAACTGTCTGCTTCTCCAATAGCTCCACTGCAGGTACAGGATGGAGGTGAATCAGAGATGCACCTGGGGATAGCACTAGTCTGTCCTAGAATCCTGGAATCATTTGTGTTGGAAAAGACCTTTAAGATCACCGAGTCCAACCGTTAACCTAGCAATGCCAAGTTCAACACTAAACAATGTCCCTAAGCACCACATCTAGACGTCTTTTAAATACCTCCAGGGCTGAAGACTCCACCACTTCCTGGGGCAGCCTATTCAGATACTTGACAACAGTTTCAGAGAGGAAATTTTTCCTAATGTCCAGTCTAATATACCTGTGATGCAACTTGAGGCCATTTCCTCTTGTCCTATCAGTTATAATTTGTGAGAAGAGGTCAACATTCACCTCGATACGATCTCCTTTCAGGTAGTTGTAGAGGGCAATATAGTCTCCCTTCAGCTTCCTCTTCTCCAGGCTAAACAACCCCAGTTCCCTCAGTTGCTCCTCATAAGACCTGTGCTTGAGAACCTTCACCAGCTTCGTTGCCCTTCTTTGGACATGGTCCACCACGCTCCCATACCTGGGCAAAACACCCCCCAAACATACCCAGACAGAGCACAGTGGGATACTCTCCCCAGGCACAGTATTGTGTTTCTCTTGCCCTGGTAATTCATTCACTCATTCCCTAGTCAGCTGGATGCAGGCACAGCTATTCCTGCCATCCTGACAACAATTTGAAGTTATTTTGTGCAGAGCTGGGTATAGCAAAAGACCCAGGGTGCATGCATGCACTACTTGCTGCAATGGGATGCCTTATTTCTTAAGGGAAGTGAAGGCAAACGGGTGTGAGGAGAAGGGGACTTTTGAAGAAAGTATCTTTCTCGTTACAAGAGTCTACTAAATTATTTTCTGTATATTACTGGTAAGTCAGGCCTGAAAAGTAGATATATTTACAGCTGCAAAATGACACAGGTCCACTAAATTCAACTGAATTATACCGTTTAAGAGTCTAACTTGAAACCTGTTTTAAGGCTAGACTATTTTAGAGTCAGCAGAGACTTTCTGATCATTACCTGTCTAATTCGATTTCTTACATAACACAGCTTTTGAAAGCCCTTGTCCCTAACTCCTGCATTGAACACATATCTCAACACAGAAAAAAAAACAACAAACAGACAAAAAACCCCACTGCAGTGGGTTCTGAATTACAGGCTCAAGAACAAAAGGTTTACCACTGTCTTCTGGCTTCCAGCCCACACTTATTTGTGTTCACTTCCTTAACATTGCCTCTTTCCATGCTTTTATCCAGTTGACTAAAGAGAATTCTGCTATCAAAAACATTTAGCTCATGTGGATACCTAAGGCAAAATACTTAGATTTTATATTTGAAACTTAAGCCTCGGTAAGGTGATATAGATCTGTTCATGCATTTCAGATTAGACCCTCATGGACTAACAGAAAACAGTCCTGAGAATAAGAAATCTCTCCCCTCCCAGCTGAGTGCTCTACAGCAAGATTCTATTATTCTTGCTTTACCTCTGATGCCAACTGAGGGCATAATGCCCCTATTTTGATGAGATGGTGTCATGATTTGACCCTGGCCAGCAGCCAGGTGCCCACACAGCCACTCTCTCACCCCCCCCTTTCCGCTAGACAGGGAGAGAAATTATATCAAAGGGCTCAAGATTTGAGATGAGGAAGGGAGATCACTTGCATTTACTGTCCTGGGCAAAATAGGCTCGATTTTGGCGAAATTAGTTAAAATTATTAAAAGAACAAATCAGAGAGGTGTAGTGAGAAATAAAAGAAACAGATCTTAAAGAAGAAATAACACCTCCCCCCACTCCACCCTTCTTCCCAGGCTTAACATCAATCCTGGTTTCTCCACGTCCTCCCCTCAAGAGGCGCAGGGTGACAGGGAATGGGGGATACGGTCAGTTCATCCGATGTTGGTTCCATCACTTCTTCTGCACTCCGGGGGAGGACTCTTCACACTTCCCCAGGGCCACTGTGGGATCCCTCTCACGGGAGACAAGCTTCACATCCTCTTCTCCAACGTGAGTTTTCCCATGAAGGGCAATTCATCACAAACTGCCCCCAACCCTTGTGAGTCTGAGGTGCAGTCCTTCAGGGGAAACTGCTCCAGTGTGAGTCCCCCACAGTGTCACGAAAGTCCCACCAGCCAATGTGCTCCAGCGTGGGCATTCCTCTCTTCCATGGGTTACAGGGTCCAGCAGCAACTTGCTCCAGTGAGGGCTTCCCACATGCTACAGCCCCCTTCAGGCATCCACCCACACGGTGTGGGGTCCTCTGCCCCATGGTGGACATTTACACCCCACCCATGGGCTGCAGGGGGACAACCTCCTTCACCATGGTCTTCACCACAACTCGGGGGACTCTCTGCTCTGGCACCTGGCGCACATCCTGCCCCCGTTCCTTCTTCACTGACCTTGGTGTCTTCACAGATTCTCACTCCTCCATCTCCAATGCCAGCTGTTGTGTGGCACAGTTCTTTTTCCCTGTCCTTAAATATGTTTTCACAGGGACAATCCTCTCCTATCACTTTATTGATAAGCTCAGCCTTGGCCAGTGGAGGGTCCCTCCTTGGAGCCGGCTGGCATTGGCTTTACCGGACTCAGGGGAAGCTTCTAGCAGCTTCTTGCAGAAGCCACCCCTAGAGCCCCTCCTGCTGCCAAAATCTGGCCAGGCAAACCCAATACAGACGGAAGGTGAGGAAAATTTTGTTGAGAATATCCTACAGTCCTGTGGGTGCACGGCTGCCTAGAAAACTCAAACGGATTCGAACTTCCTCAGTTCAGGGCCCTGCATGCTGGGTGGCTGCTTTAGCTATTGGGCTCTCAGGGCAAGTCAGGCTGCTAGCTCTGCCTGCTCATCCCTATGGCTGTGATACTGCCCAGCAGCTTCTTGTGATTTATATTGTCACAATTTACAGCATTCATAGAATCAGAATGTTTTTGTGATCTTTAAAGGTCATCTAGTCCAACCCCCTGAAGTGAGCAGAGACATCTTTAGATCAGGTTGCTCAGAGTCCCACCAAATCTGACCTTGAATGTCTCCAGAGATGAGTCCTCCACCACCTCTCTGAGCAACCTGTTTCAGTGTTTCACCACCCTCGCAGAGAAGAATTTCTTCCTTGTATCTAGTCTAAATCCACCCTTTTTCAGTTTGAAACCATTACAACTTGTCCTATCACTACACTTCCTGAGAAAGTCCCTCCCCAACTTTCCTGTAGCCCCCTTCAGGCACTGGAAGGCCGCTATAAGATCTCCCCGGAGCCTTCTCTTCTCCAGGATGAACAACCTCAACTATCAGCCAATCCTCGTAGGGGAGGTGCTTCACTTGTTTACGCTTATTTACATTTTTGCCTACTCCTGAGAAAGATGCTCAGCTTTCCTCAAGCTGGTATTTATGATGGATGGCTCTATGGAGTGCACCTGAAGATAATCAGACATGAATGCATTATTGCTTGCTTTGAGCCAAAGAAGAGTCATGTCTTTAACTGGTATAGAGTTAATGCTCAAGTTTGTATATAGGAACCATGGTGATATTAGTAAAAAAATAAAACAAAATCACAGAAATTTACTTTAAATTATAGGAAATCATTTTTCTTCTCTACAAAGAAGAATGGAGACTCTTAATTATGCACCTTGGCAGGAGTCATTTCATCTTTACTCACCTTTTATTATTGAGCTCCACTGACATGCCACAAACTATATTTTTCTCTGGAAGACAAGGACTGTGATATATGGAATCCCAAATCACAAAAGCTCAGGGAAAAAATAATATTTATCTTTTTCTTTTTGTCACAGTAAGACTTTAAGGTCTGTGCTGTACCTCACCTATCTAATATCATTAACACTGCTGCGCATTGACTTCTAACGCTTTCAAAACAAGAGAAAAAGAGAAAAGCACTGAAGTAGTAGTTCATAAGAGACATTAAAATTCAAAAGAATTTAACATCTCAATGTAGTTCAAATATGCTAAATCAGGCTAACCATTTAGAAAATTATGAATATTCTGAAAGAATGAAACTGATGCTTTGAAGGACAGAAAACGATGAAATTAAGAGCTAAAAAAAGCCCCCAGTACCACAACTTTTTTTCCAACAGTGAGATGTATTAAATTAAATTGGCTGTGAGCAATGAAAACACCTATTACCCAGGTGTGGAAGAAACAAAAGCAACAGAGGTCATGGCAACCCTCTCTCAGTCTGCTGAGAGACCCTGGGCAGTGTACAACAAGTCACAAGACGTGCGTGGACCCTCTGCACCCCAGCACTGCAGCTCCTTCCAACCTTGCTGATGAAGAGCCATCAACATACAAGCCAGGACTGGACAAAACCAATATAGGATGCACACCAAGAAATAACCTCATTCCAATATTGTGGTAGATTATCAGCTCTGATGTCTCTGTTTGCTAAAAATATCCTCAGACTTTATTTTTTAAAAGTAGGTTTTTTCTAAATTTCCTTTATCAGTTCAATACCTGAACCTTGGGAAGATACCACTATCACTTGACAAATTACAGCAGTGGAGTGGAGGATCCTCCATCAACAAGTAGCTGTGCTCTTTTCTTAACGGCACACAGTCCTCCAGGTGACAAAATGCAGAGGGGAAATCAAGGTAAATGCTGGGGTTCTCACACGTCATCTACAGGCCCTATGCTAACTCCAGAGGGACCTGCCAGCAGCAGAGGCTATCCAACAGCAACTCTGAACACTTTTGCATAAATGTTTTGCTGAAGGAAAACAATAAGGTTTTGCACATCAACGAGACTCTGTACATATACGTGTGAGAATGTAATACATATTCGTTTGAGGAAACTTAAACATAATATGCTGGTAAGGACATCACGGATCTGGAAGAGGAGAATGAGCCAGAAGCTAGTGGGCTGTGCCTCACCAGAAGTCATTCCTTGCACTTCTTTTGAAGCCAGGTCACTGCACAGAGGTGAAGACTAAACTCAGGGAGACAGCAATCAAGTTGCAAGGACATTTGCAGGGATAGAAGCAGCATGCTCTGGTCTCCACTCAGAAACTCTGTGTTGATAAATACTTGCCATGAGCAGCAGGTACGTCTCTCAGAAACGTTATGCGTCTTAAAGCTTTAATCCCTTCCCCCTAGGCCCTCAGGATTCAGCTGATAAATCTGCTGCTCCATTAGCTGAATAATGTGCTAAAATGTTCTGTGGCACTAAGAGACGTAAGTAAGATGTAAAAGGAAGAAAAGGAGTTTGCGACCCAAGATGGTAATGCACCCCAAGATGGTAATATTGGGGAAGTCTATGCTGAGGTATTCTGTTGTTTCTTCTGGCTGGCATCTTTCATTGTCTTGTACACCGAGAGGTAAACACAGAACAACAGAAGTAAGAAACAACCCTCTTGAAATGAAGGCTCTAACTACCTCAATTTTAAGACTTCAAGTTTAATTCCAAGTTGCATTACCAAATGTTATTACATAAATATATTACTGAGTTATACAAAATTATTTTGATCAGTGACTCGGTGCTGTTATCAAACGAAATATCTTTCCTGAATTTAAATGAGAGAATTTCTATTAGTCTTCTTCAAAAATAAAACACTCTACCCACGAAAAATAAAAAATAAGCAATTTAAAAGACATGACCTTTCCAACATATTTGCACTTCTATATTTCGTTAGAAGAAAGGAGGAAATGAATGTAAGCACACCCTAGTAACATCCCTCAGGGACTCTCCATGAAATACAATTTGCAGGTTGAGTATTCACAAGAGGGATAGGAATCAGAATTACTAAGATTGGAAAAGATCTCTAAGCTCATCTAGTCCAACCATCTACCCGACACTATCATGGAAGCAGGAAGAGGGAAAAGAACCAACAAGTTCTTCCTACTGGTACCTTAAACTTCAGTCAAAATTTAGTCACCTCGTGGTCAAAGTAATCTACCTACCATGCCATGCTGTTGGGGACCACAGTCCTGGCCATAAACAGAAAATAGTTAAAACTCATATTGAGAGAGTGACAAAGCCTACAGCATCAGGGATACTAACACTACAAAAGGCATACCAGGTGCAGCACAGAACTGCACCAACGTTGCTTCATCCACATTTTTCATATGGGCCACCCAAGGCCATGGGGCCTCAACCTCAGGCCCAAGATTAAATTACTGTTGGCAGTGGGTGGAGTGTTGATCTGTCAGAGGGTAGGAAGGCACTGCAGAGAGACGTGGACAGGCTGGGTCAATGGGCCAAGGCAAATCATATGATGTTCAACAAGACCAAGTGCAGGGTCCTACACTTTGGCCAGCACTGCAGACTGGTGGAAGAGTGTTTGAGGAGTGGCCCAGCAGAGAGGGACCTGGGAGTACTGGTTGACAACCAGTTGAACATGAGCCAGCAGTCTGCCCAGGTGGCCCGGAAGGCCAATGGCATCCTGGCTTGTATCAGGAACAGTGTGGCCAGCAGGAGCAGGGATGTAATTCTGCCCCTGTGCTCGGCACTGGTGAGGTCTCACCTTGAGTCCTATGTGCAGTTCTGGGCCCCTCACTGCAAGAAAGACACTGAGGTGCTGGAGTGGGTCTAGAGGAGAGCAACGAGGCTGGGGAAGGGACTGGAGGGAAATCTTACAAGGAGAGGCTGAGGGAGCTGGGGCTGTTTAGCCTGGAGAAGAAGAGACTCAGGGGAGACCTTATCACTCTCTACAATTACCTGAAGGGAGTTTGTAGTCAGGTGGGGGTCAGGGTCTTCTCCTGGGCAACTAGTGACAGGATGCAAGGGCACGGCCTGAAACTGTGTCAGGGGAGGTTTAGGTTGGATCTCAGGAAGCACTTCCTCATGGAGAGGGTGGTCAGATATTGGGATGCACTGCCCAGGGAAGTGGTAGAGTCACTGTCCCTGGAGGTGTTTAAGGAGAGACTGAATGTGGCAGTTACTGTCATGGTCTAGCCGATGTGGTGGTGTTGGGTCATAGACTGGACTTGATCTCAGAGGTCTTTTCCAGCCTCAATAATTCTGTGATTTAGTTTAGGATTCAGAGAGGCAGAAAGCCTACAGCTCCAGGGACATTGGGCCTGCAAAAGGCATGCCAAGGCTAGTACAGCACTGCACCAACATTGCCCCACCCACATCTTTCTCCCCTGGGCACCCATGGGAATAATGATTACAGCCTAAGTCCCAGCCTGAAATTACTGTTGGTATTATGGCTAGGAATCCGAGACCCACAAAGCTTACAGCTCAAGGGACACTAGGCTTACAAAAGACATGCCAAGGCTAGCACAGCACTGCACCTACATTGCCCCATTCATAGGTTTCTCCTCCGGACACCCATAGGTATAACAGCAGCAGCCGAACACCCAATCTGAAATCAGTAGTTAGATAAGGGTTAGGATCCAGAAAGCCACAAAGCCTACAGCTCCTGGAACACTGGGTCTGCAAAAGACATACTAATATTGGCACCACAACAACATTGCTCCATCCACACCTTTCTCCTCTGGACACACATCAGCATAATGACCTCAGCCTAAGTCCCAATGTGAAATTACTGTTGGTATTAGGGTTAT